>CM066173.1:42420859-43823359 GCA_033629205.1 Lithocarpus polystachyus
TTAACCTTTTTAGGCCGAGACTTGTCAGGCCACCACAACTGTCCGCCCACAATCTCATTGTTCAAGATGTAGACTGACTGCTTGGCGAACCAGTGGCCAGAAGACAGGACAATCACATCAAACTTTGGAATGAATTCCATGAAGTTATCATCAGGGGCATCAAGGTGTAGTTTGGTCACTCCCGCTGGAGCAAAATCAAATGGTTCAGATGTTTGCTTGACAAGCCATGAGGACCATATCCGAACAATTGTTACAGATGTTGACCTGAAAAAATACCGTTGCATTCTCCGGTTCCCTCGGTTTATAGGAGCTTCTACCTGAAAATATTCCATAATATTTTCTATTAGGGAAAAAAAATAAAAAAAACTACTGCCAGACTTAAAAACTGAACCATCAAATATGATGCAAATAAAAAAACATTTTCTTGTAAACCTTGCTCTTATAGAAGAGGTAAACATACTAATCTGAGTGACTGAGCCTAAAATTTTGCCTGCCTAAAATGGGCCTTAAATATTTTAGTCCAATCTAAGCCTGAAAAACTAACCTGGAAGTCACTAACAATGGCAATTACCCAGACAAGGTCAGGCACAGTGTAAATCATACTAATAATTAGCCAATACTCCCATTATACTCAAACAGTAGGCTACTTCTCCACATGCCACTACAAATATACAACATTAACTGGGTGCAGCAATTAATTTAGGTCAAAATTGAGACTAATGCTGTTAGCCCAAGGCCAGATCAAACACGAACTAGGCCTATAAAGTTATTTATAGAATAGTTTTTTTATTTATTTTAAAATTCAAGTCATTAAAAGGATATAACACTAACAGGGTTTAACTACTGACTCAGGCCAAGTCAAACCAAAGAGGACCTAAACTTACAAAGACAAAACAAGGACAAGATATGAATTAGGCTTAGAAATTTAGTTTAGATCATCATTTTGTTTTTCTTTTCTTTGAGTTTGTGTGGGTGTGCATGGTGGGTGTGTGTGTCCGCTTGTTTGTGGCTAGGAATTAGTCCAGATATATATATATATATATATATATCCATGTGGCCAACCATTAGTGAAGTACTTTCAATTAAAGATACAAAATTCTAAATGGCCAAATTTTTTTTTTAAATCTCCTAATAAACGACTAAATATGAAGTATAAGGTGATTGCCTGCCAGAGAATGCACAGCATTGATTCCATCTGGTTTCGAGCGACTGAATCACCAATGAAAGCTAGTGTCTTCCCTCTCATTAACTCCAGAAATTTCTTTGGATCAAATCGAGGGATGTCACACTGAGAGGGCTTCCATCGCCAATTCTCATACTCCTTGTCAGGCCTCCCATTCCCCTGGCAATTCTGCATCTGTGTCAATACAGGGCACGTATTGTTTGTGTATAATGGCCCTGTTGTATCATAAATCCAACTTCCATGATAGAGATCACAGCCTGCATAGTGGACAATGAAAATACAGACTGAAAGCTTAGAAAAGATACAGAGAAAGAAAAAAAGGGAAAAAGTAATACCTTTCAACAATGGAACAATTTAGCTCATGGCAGGCATTTAATATTAATTTTTATAGAAAGGAACATGTTAGGAAAGACATGGTACTAATAATAATGAAGGACAAGGTAATAATTATCTAACTAAGAAGAATTACTAATTTCTTGAATTTTGATCTTGTCTACTAGCCGAAAGAAGATTTTGTAACTAGATCAGGCAAGTTTACAATAAATGGAAGCATCAAGTGAAGACATAATAAGTGAACAGTTAGCAAATAGCTGTCAGATAAACCCAATAATGATAGCAAGTTACACTTCAGCAAACAGGTATACATGATAGACCAACATCTGAGAAGTTAACATCTGAAGAGTTCCAAATCAAAAAAATATTCCTTAAAAGGAAAAGCACAATGATATAATAAGTGATAAATTCATATGGAAAAATAGTGGTTGAAGAACTGATTCAAAGCAAAAAGAGGTTTGTAGCTACCTGTATCAACTGGCGCATTCTTGGTATCATTGCCGGACTGACTAGAAGAACTTTGCACAGCCCCAGATTTGGAATCAGAGGAAACTGCAGTATCATTTGATCCCACATCTACCGAATTGGACTTATTTGGTAAACTCAAAGAAATTTGTTCATCAATCTCAATACTCTTTGTAACTTTGAAGGGATCAGCAACAGGCTTGGCATCCTCTTTTTTTGTTAGAGCAGGAGATAATGCAGGAAGAGGTGCTGTGTGATCTTTTGTCTCCTTGCTGTCCAAAGAGACCGGTGGACTAGTTGAACTGATGGGCACCTGTGAATTAGACTCGGGAGCCAAATTACTCTTATCCATCGAACTGATGGGCACCTGTGAATTAGACTTGGGAACCAAATTACTCTTATCCCTCGAAGCACCGCCGTTCGAGTCCACAGGCCCTTGTAAATCAGACTCAGATGGTGCATTATTAACAACTATATTTACATCCTTATCGTCATGCGGAACAATGGTGGTAGTCTGATTTCCTGGATAGATCGACAAATCCACTTTCTGCGAACTATCAACCCCATAGAAATACAAACGAACCGTGGAACCAATCGGGTACGAGATTAAAATCCAAGAAGCAAAAAATAAAAAGAATGCCAATCCTCCCACCGAAACCACAATCCAAGTAACACTGCGCGGATATGCAACCATCCTAGGAGAGTCTTTTGGAGAGGCCCAAGTCATAGCTTTTCCAAACAAAAACTAAGCCGTACAGTAATAAAAATTATCAAAACGTCGAGGGGGGGCTTCCAAAACTAGATTAACTACAAAGCAATTCACGACAAACAATTAAATGCACAACACATACATACATAGAAGGTTCATAACCAAACTTGTTCTTTCCAAAATCTCAGTCCGCACAGACTTTTGGCTTTCCAATTCTCTTCGAAAATTGCTTCTCAAAACAGCCGCTTTTTCTTGCATAGATCCTATAGAACACATCAAATACCACGGAATTCAAATTAAAAACAAAACAAACAAACTTCCAGAAATAGAAATATCAGAAATCTGGAAAATAACCGAAACTTATCAAACTTTGACTAATACATCGCTCAAAAAATAAAATTTAACCAAAAAAACCTCACATAAAAAGACATAATTCACTTCCAACGCCACACAAAAAAAAAAATTGTAGAGAACAAAATAAGAAAAAAGAAACATTGATTTGGCAAAGTTAACGTTAGAGGAATTTTCGGCGGAATCGAAATGGAGGAAGAAGCAAAATAACATATGTGATAAAATGGTGAAGAAGCAATAACCTTGATGACGCGTGGAAGTGAAATTCTTCGGAAATATCGAATTCGCAGAAACTTGAAATGCCGCCGTGGAGTTTAGGAGAAACCAGATTAGCAATTAGCAATGCGAAGTCTTATTACAGACACGGTTTAATTGTCCGTACGATTTCGAACGAGGAAAAAAAAAATACGAAAGAAAAGAATGTTGATGTGAACACGGTTCTATGAAACTTTCCTCTTTGTTGGTTTTTGTTTTTTTCCCTCTGTGTTCTATGTTTTTTTCCGAGAGTTATCGTTTATTAGCAAAAAGGAGCGAGGTTTTATTTATGTAGAGAAAAAGAGAGAGGCATATTTACTAAAGTACCCCGCTACTTTGATCCTGTGTTAATTAAAAATGTAGAGTATTAGCTCAACTGATCTCTTTAGGTGGTGTTGGTTTAACTGATCTCGTTACAGTTATTAGTAGTTTAACTGATTAAGATTTAAAATCGTATTAAATGATCTTAGCAATAAGGATGAGGGATCTCGAATTTAATATTGCTTATACCAAAATAAATTCATTCATGTCTTTATTGGATTGATCGTAAAGCACAATAATTATAATAAAGCACAAATTATAAATTTAGATACTATTATATTATAAATATATATATATATATATAATATGTTATTAAAAAACAGCCCTAAGCGATCGAAAAAGTATTCGCACTGGACATGCTAAACGGCATATGTAGGAAAATTATAGCATAAAAGCATAAAACAACCCCTTCATCCGGTCTTCCAATTCTAAAAAGTTTTACAATATTACTACAGTACAATTCTACTCATACAAGCCATTGTTCACCAATTGTAAACTTAAATTTCTTTTTTTTTATTACTCACTCTCTCTCATTTGTCTTTCACGCTCAGACACTCCTCTCTTTTCCCTCTTTCTCTATCTGTGCATTGTGCTTTTCATTTCTCCCTCTTCTCTATATGTGCTTGCCGTCGTGGTCGATTTCTCACTCTCTCGTTGCCGCTGTGGGTTTGATCGGCGTAGTGGGTTTCCTGATCGACGTGGTGGCATGGCAAAGTAGAGATTAGCATGGCGGCGCCTCCCTCTATCTTTGCTCGCCGCCGTGGTTACTTTCTCTCTCTAGTTGCTGTCGGGGGTTTTGCTCGGCATAGTGGGTTTTTTGATCGGCGCAGTGGCATGGCGAGGTGGAGATCGACATGGCGGTGTGGTTGAGGTGGAGATCGGTGAGGTGGGTTTGGGTGGGTTCCGATAGGGTTTTTTTTGTGGTTGTTGTGGCCTGTGTCTGGGTTTGTGGAGAGGGTGTTTTTTTTAAGTTTGTTGTGGCCTGTGTTTGGGCATGGTTGTTTTGTGTTTGGGCTTGGTTGTTGTTTGTTTTTGGGTTTGGTGGTGGCATGGTGACCAGTTTCTTGTGGCTGTGGTTGTGGTGATTGGTTGGTTTTTTCGCGATGGTTTTGTGGATTTTATGGGTGGTGGTGGGTTTCTTGTGGCAAATGTGGGTATGATGGGTTTTTTCGCGGTGGTTGTGGTGGGTTTTTTATGGTAGATGTGGTGGTACTGGTAATGGGTTTTTTTTGTGGTTGTGGTGGTGGTGGTGGTGGTGGTAGTGGGTTTTATTGTGGCAAGGGTGGTGGTGATGGGTGGTTGAAAGAGAGAACCTGTGAGGAAAAGATAAAAGTGTGATGGGTGGAGAGAGAGAGAGAGATTATATTATTTTATTTTATTGGGTAGCATATATTATTTTAATGAGTTGAAATAGGAAAATAAAAGTTAGGATGCTGAATATATTGTAAAATGATATTGTATAATTGATAAAATAGGTTTTTGAGATGATAAAATAGAATAGTATAGGAATTCCGGATGCGAATACTCTTTAATTACCGTTTGATTTTATTTGGACAGAGGGTTTTTATTTGTTCATTTAACATTTTTAGACTTTATATATATATATATATATATATATATATATAAAGATTTGCTACAAAATTAGTTGTAGCAAATGGTTACAACTATCACCAAAAAAAAAAAACCTTAATATGACTATATATTTAAAAAATTAACCGTTGATTACATATTTTTTATATTCTTAATAATTAACACGCATGTCAAATATCGCACATTTGATATTATTTACTATTCAGTCCATAAATTTATTTTTCATACATAATTTTAGACTACAAAAATTTTAAATTTGAACATTTAATTGATGATATAGTTATTGATTTTTGATTTTTTAAAAGTTGCAATGAAAATTAGGATCTAAAATTTATATCATCTAGAAATAGCAAAGTAGGGAAATGAGCTTTTAATTAATCGACTAGACAATGTCCTTATATAGCGACGTGATATACGCGTTCTTTTTTCAAATGTAGACATCTTTGCGTGGGAGCTTTTAAGACAAAACAAGAGTGAATTAAAACTATTTTTCTTTTAATTAATCATTGGCCGTCATTTAACAAACAAAGAATGTCTCTTTGTTAAATTTTTCTAGAAATTGTGAAAAGCAAACACACACCTCTAACGGAGAGGAAACTATATTTCAATACAAAATCACATCACAACATTTTTATAACATATTTATTTTGAGTTATGGTGAGTCTCATATAATTTTATTTTCTTTTCTTTTGATAGTTAATTGACACATCAACTTGTTATGAAATTTTATTACTGTTGTAAAAGAACTTAAGCTAGCATGACCTCTTTGCATTTTATTCCCCATTAGCAATTTAACACTTGAAGGCTGGGAAAGCAGTAAATAAACTTAAGATGGTTACAATGGTTGTAAATTTGTTTACACGTTGAAAATAAATGTGCCTTTTACTTTCTTTCTTATTTTGAAAAAAACAAAAACAAAAACAAAAAATAGACATTAGTTATTAATCTTTTTGTCACATTGAAAACAATCTTTGTTTTAGTATTTAAAATATGAGAACTGTTACTTTCACAACATTTTTCACAACATTTTCACAACAAATTCTAATTGGCAGGTTGTTATTTGCTGTTAGTAGTAGGTAAGAAAGTAATTTCAGTGTTAGATTTAAATTTAAAACTTGTAACAACCTGCCAACTAGAATTTATTGTGAAAATATTATGAAAAATATTGTGAACGTAATATTTCTCATAAAACATAAACATAGACCTATCAACAAATAAAATTATCTATTAATGTACTCAACCCAAAGAGAGAAAAAAAACAACTATTAATGACCCCCATTAATGACTCCCACTAAGTGACTTGAAGTTGACAGTGAGGAATCTTTGAAAAAAAATATGCATTATTCTTTTTTTTTTTAAAAGGTCATATGCATTTGTTGAAGATTACTTTTTTATTTTTGGTTAAATGCTATCAAAATATATTAATAGCATGACAGAAAATTTAATTAAATTTTAAATTAGAGTCTAATTTTATATCACGTGTCTCATATAATTTTTAAATTTGTGTCAAGTAAATTATTAGATGCAAAAAATTAAAAAATCTAAATTTAATTAGATTATATATTAATTGTTAATTGAAGTTCAATATTGTGCTATATATCCTATCTAATTTTTTAATTTTTATGACAAGTAAATTATTAGGTGTAAAATCAAAAAGTCTAGATAAAATTAAATTCTAAATTATATATACAATTGTGTTTATTTTTAAATATATCTGTGCATAAATATCGAGTTACACTTATGAAATTTTTTTTTTTTTTTTTGAGAAGCACTTATGAAATTATTAATTGCTCTGTTTACGCACGGCTTTGTTTGTTGCCGTTGCAATTACGGAGGTGGAATAATTTAATGCTACCTATCCTTCCTTCGACAATTGGATCATGTTCTTGACTACATTCACAATGGGCATTGGGCAATCAAATTAAGAATGCGCCGCTTGTACTCTTGAATCATGTGCCAAGTGCCGGGTGCTTTGACTTTTAGCCTACGTCTGCTGCATCAGAAATTGTATGGTTGTCAAAGTTTCATATTGAATTTTAAAATTTTAAGACTGTCATACATTAAATTTTATAATTTTGATAGTTTCAGATTGAATATTTGGATTTTTAAAATGTAGGATGTTGGAGAAATTACTAATATAATAATATTTTGATTACAACAAAAATAAAAATATAAATAAACAATGTCGAACTAAGGTATAGAAATCTCAGTCTCTTTGAGGAGATTCAAGCCCTCTGTGGTTGGCAAAGCCTAGAAACCGATGCAGCAAAAATTCACTTCTAACTTGTCCCTTCCAGGATACAACAGCTCAACAGTTCGTTGTGTAGCTCGCACCAACTCTGCATAAGTGGTTAAGCTCAAAATCCACCAAAAGAAACACCTTTCTTTGGCCCGAAATCTCTCAAGTATTTACGAGAATTATTGAATTCACTCTCTCACAGAATACTCTATACTTTAACTATTTCTCTTCATTTACTCTTTATATCAAATTAGTTTGTAGCATAGCCATATATATAGTCTTCCAATCTGTTAGGTTCTAAAAGTTTAGAATAATTGGCAAATCGTGAGCACACAAGAACATACAAGTTGCAGAAAGAAGATTACAGAATCTACCTGGTTCGATCGATCGAAAAACAGGCTCGACCGATTGAGAATCGTATCTGCAGAATTTTAAGTTGGCCCAAACAGCAGTTCTAGCCCATTAAGGATTAGGGTTTCAGATCTACTTCTCCCACTATATAAAGGAAACCCTAAGCACGTTTTTTAAAAGGCTTTTTAGAGAGAGAAGAGTGTGCCTCTTTTGTATTTAGGGTTTTGTTCCTAAAACCTCTCTTATAACTTCTACCGGTGTTGTTCTTTGAAGAATTTCAAGATCCGGCATTGTTGAAGTTGCTGCCTTCTCTAGTCATCAAAGGTGCTGATGATCTAAACCTTCAAGGGTGGTCTTGGAGTCACAAACAGGAAAGTTTGTGTTGTTAAACCTTTGAGTGGGATCTCAAAGTCACAAGCGTGGGTGTTTGTGTTTTGCAAAGATTAAAGGAAGAAGGAGTCCGTGGATTTTGGAGCTGTCACGTGGTCGTGGTAGTAAGTTTCCTACATTGGGTAGCAATAAGATGTTAGTGGTCTAAGTCGCTATTGTGTAAACTTCAATTCTTTCTAGTGGATTTGCTATTTTACCTTGAGGATAGCTAGGTTAAATCCTCCCCAGGTTTTTTACCGGTTTGGTTTTCCTGGGTCATCATATCGTTGTGTTCTTTATTTTTCGTTGCTTTATTGTTTTTGATATATTTGTGTTAACCTAGTTTTGTTTAAATTACCTAAGTTAATCACTTGGCTAATTCTCTAGGTTAATCTGTTTAGTTTACAGGGGTCTAAACGAACTGACACAATCCTTCTCATAACCTACATGTTATTTTTAGTTTAGATAACTCTTCTAAATTTATATAATTTAACTTACATACAAGTTAACTCTTTCTTTAACAAATTCCACTATAACTCATCCCTTTATTAATCTTGAGTTAATTTAATTTCAACGTACTTTAATTTAAAAAGCACTAACATAGGACTTAAACTATGGTTTGATTTAAAAAATAATGAATATTTGATTGGAGGTTTAAATTGAGATGAATTTAACCAAGGTTTAATTTAAAAATTAAAAAAAATCCTAGGATATTTTTTTTTAGACAAAGGTAAGCAAAATATTATTAAGAAAAAACAAAACTAAAAAAAACAACATCCCAAGTTTAAGGCAAATATGAATGGAAAACATCTTCCACATCCTCAGACAGAGATTTTACCCATACATCAGTATCTGCAGATAAAACTGCTTTTTTAGTTAAACAATGAGCTAATCTATTCCCCTCACGCCGAACATGCTGAAACAAACAGCTCCTCAACGTTCCTCCAATTCGCTTAGATTCATCAATAATGTGACCAAACAAAGTACGGCATCGACCAAATCCCTTCAAGGCAGCAATAACCCAACTACAATCACCTTCAATAATCACACGAAAGATGCACAACTCTGCAGCAAACATCACCGCCCTCCGAGCCACCAAAGCTTCAGCCATTTCAACAAACTGAACCAAGCCAATATTCTACTGCAAAGCTCCAATAATCTGCCGATCACAGTCACGAACAACTATACCGACACCTGCTGACCCGGTTTCAGCAAAGAAAGTTGCGTCGAAGTTCACTTTGTAATGATCCTGAGGGGGAGGAGACCAACGCATTAGGGGCCGACGCACTGGCTCACTCTACACCTGAGGATTAACTTCCCAAAACTCATCAACTAAGCCCCGAGCTCACTCACCCAGTTCATGCAACGGCCACACTGGCTGGCACTCTCTCAACCTGTTACAGAACTACCACAGACACCACACCACAGTAGCAAAAAGCGCAACACGATAGCATGAACCATGATTAAACAAAACCTCCAACAGCTCCAAAATTGTCTTGCACTTTGCCTGAACCAAAAACAAAAAACCCAGATCCGTCATCCAAACCGAACGGACCTGATCACAAAGCCACAATGCATGCATCACCGATTCTAAATGATCACCACAGCCATCACAAACATTACCAACAGGGATATGCCGAGCCACCAAGTTCTGTTTTGTGGGCAAAGAATCCTTTGTAGCACGCCACAAGAAATGTCTAATTTTATGAGGAACTCGGACCTTCCAAATTTTCTTCCACACGAAACCATCACCATTAGGAGCAGAAGAACTTGGCAGCGACTGGTTCCCATTATCAACAAGCATTCTATATGCACTCCTCACACTATAAACACCATCAGCGGTTAAAGGCCAGATTAAAATATCCTCCTCCCCATCCACACAAACCTGGATTTGCGCACCATATCCGCTTCCCATGGTAAAAAACAACTTGCTAGACGCCCTTGGTCCCAAGTCCGTGTACCAGGTAGGTACAGATCACACACCCTACTAACATCATTATTAGCATTGGGTGAAATAATTTTACTATGGTTGAGATTAGGCAGCCACCTATAATGCCAAACATCTATCAACTGTCCACTACCTACCCTCCATATCGCACCTTTCTCAATGACACCACGTGCATTCAAAATACTCCGCCATGCATAAGAACACATAGGATGAATTGAGGCATCAAGAATATTTCCATTTGGAAAATACTTAGCACTAAAGACTTTAAAGAGAAGTGTATCCCAATGATGAAGAAAAGGCCAAACTTGTTTAGCCAATAAAGCTTGATTACACTTCTGAAGGTCCCGAAACCCCATGCCACCAATTGATTTAGAAGAACATAAAGAACTCCATTGAACCCAATGATTTATTCTCGCATCCCCATTACCCCACCAAAATTTTCATATCATGACTTCAATATCTTTGCATAGACCCACCGGAAGCTTGAAAACGCTCATGGAATAAACCGGGATAGATTGGACCAATGCCTTAATCATGACTTCCCGCCCTACTTGAGACAACAACTTTTCCTTCCACCCTTGCATTCTACCCCAAAAAATTGAAACTATAAGGTTAATTTGAAATCAATCATAAAATATAGGATTTTTAGAAAGTAATTTATTGTTTTCTTTTCCTTCTCTTTTTTTTTTCTTTCTCTTTTTAAATGGATATATTTATTATTTTTTGACATAAAATTTTATTATTTAAGTTAATTCTAAACATGTCCATATTTTTTTCTTAGTTGGGAAAGTTTTTTATTCTTTACATATTAACCGTAAACAATTACAGGACTTAATACATAATTCGTTGCATTCTAGATGCTTTATAGTACCTATATAAAGGTTTTTAATTTCTATTTTCTTTTTATAGCTATGATATGAGAATTTGAAAACTATGGTGGTCATTTTATAATGATTACACTTTGTCATTAGATCAAGAAATCAATGAATTTCTTTTGTATATAGGTGGATTTGAATCCCACTCCCATTGCTAGGCAACAAAATTTTTTACAAATTGAACTAATTAAACCCATTATGAGTTTCTTTTATATACAAGTTTCCTTTATAAAAATTGATAGGCATTGACACCAATTAGATTTGATATGTTTTGTATTTGCTCATTTAAAAAAGAAAAAGAAAAAGAAAAAAAGAGTTGCATTTGTTCATTTTGTTGATATAGCTTAAATGTAGCATCAATGCTAATCTGAGAGAGGTTTCCAAATTGTTTACTTAAAAGCAGGACTCAGATGAGGTTTTCTTGGCGCCTTCCATGGTGGTTATGCATTTTCAGTATAGGTGAAGAGGAAAAAAAGAGAGGCATCCCACACCTTATCAAGTTGTGCTTTTAAAAAAAATTAAGAATAATAGTTAATACTTAGATGTGAATTGTACCTACTTACTTGATAATATGGTAGAGCTATCAATTCTTAAATGTGAGATGTTTCCTAATACTTATGTTTGACATGGAAATTTCAAATTTGTTTACATTATAAACAAGCCCAATCCTCACGATCGCCGAAAGATTCCTTTCTATCAAGTTTTTTTCTTGGTTCATATGCTGGGAAAGGCACTTGTAAATTGTAATCATTGTTTATGAATTCGAGTTATTGGTATATAGTACCAAGTTGATACTTATTAAACATTACCCATTTTTCCACAGAAACAGGCCCATTTTGGAGGGTAAACTTTACATTACTGTTATATACTGGCCGAAGTTTACTATCAAAAAAGAGAGGAAGTGAGTGTTTACCAAATAAAAAAAAAGAGAGGAAGTGATTTAGCAACAAAAAATAAAAAAAGAAAGGAAGGGACGTGTCCTTAACTAAAAAGACATGAAAACAACGCAGCTATCTAAAAAAATCTCATAGATGAGTATTTTGATTTTTTTTTAAGGTGAGTATTTTGATTAAATGATAACTTTAGATGGAATTTATTAAATTTTGATTGCTTAACAAAATCTCAAAGTTTTTTTTTACACAGACTTAATAGTATAATGCTAGTAAAATGAAACATTTTAAAGGATATAGACCATTTATAACTTGGGGCAAATTTTTTTGATTAAATATATAATTAAACATACAGATAAAGACTAAAATACCCTTTTCTCACAACCGAAATGTCTATATGTTTGTTTTTCCCCCTTCCTCTTTGATTGAATAAGTTACAATGATTTTTTGTGTAGGCAGGAGTTTGAACTTTATATTTCTTATTCTACTTGATAGACCAAACATGTATTGACCCTTTTGTGATAAATTAACCAATTAATTAGCCAAGTGAATTAATTAAGTTCAATTACATACAACTAGTAAGTTGCCTGTGCGATGCACGGATAATTTTGTGATATTTTATGTAAAACAATTTTGAATAATGTTGTACATAAATTATAAAGAAAAAGTAAACTAAATTAGAGTAAAGAAACATATACATTTTGAGATATTAAAAATTGGTTTAGTAGTTTCACTGTATATTTGTAGCATTCTTAAGGTAAGATTATTATTATTTTAAATCATGAAACCAAAAATAAATGCAAAAGAGTAACGGGACCATGAAATAAATTAATTTGTGTTGTGTTCACATATTTCATACTATGAAATAAAAGTATACTCAATTCTCTGACTATCTTCCACTCATCGATAGTGCGACATTAAGACATGATATGGGCAAGTGTGTATGCATGTGCCCTATAGATGATTTAAAATTAAACCATGGTAAAATATGACTTTACATTGCGCACCAAATATTTTTTCTACTTATATATCCAAAACAAAAACTAACTAACCAAATTACCTAACCTAAATCATATTTAAGCCCCTAATTTAAAAAGAAAAAAAGATTACTCGTAGGGGTTTCGGTGTCTTAATGGTGATGGGAGGTCAGTATAACGGAGGTGGTGACCTCAAATTCCTCTTTATCTCTCTTTCAAATGTTTTGTTAGTCTCAGGTCTTTATTTTGGTAATATATAGTGAAATAATGCCTTTTATTTAACAATCCACAACATTTTTGTTTCTTTCTATCTCTCTCTAGAGTCTTATCCTGTTGGTTATTACTATTAGCCCTTACTTTTTTTTTTTTTTTTAAATACTAAAATAGTGGGTATGCTAAAAGACATGAAGAATAATGAAAGATGTGGTGTAAGCTTAGGCAATTAATGAGATAACAATAAAATAAGATAATGTGAACTTTTGGGTAAAAAAAAAAAAAAAACTTAATGAAAGAAGTAAAAAAAGGCTAAATACAAAATTAGAGTGCCACTTGGCAAGACCTCATGCACTCTCGCATGAGGTCTCTAAGAGAGAGACATTTTGTAACAACTCTCTCACTGTCTTTCCACTCATTGATAGTGCGACATTAAAACATGGTGTGGGCAAGTGTGTATGCACGTATCTTATAGATTATTTAAAATCATGGTAGAATATGGCTTTACATTGCGTACCAAATATTCTCTCTACTTATATACCCAAAACAAAAAGTATCCAACCAAATTACCCAAACCTAAATAATATTTAATCCCCTAATTTAAAAAGAAAAAAAAAAATACCTGAAGGGGTTTCGGCGTCTTGATGGTAGTGGGAGGCCAATATGACGGAGGCGACGTCCCCTCAGATTCTCTCTCTCTCTTTCAAATGTTTTGTCAGTCTCAGGTCTTTTATAGTGAAACAACGCGTTTTGATTTTGTAGTGAAACTATGCATTTTATTTAACAATCCACAACACTTTTATTTCTTTCTATCTCTCTCTAAGGCCTTATATGGTTAGTTATTAATATTAGTCCTTAATTATTATTTTTTTGCTTTTTTTTAAAATATTAAAATGGTGGGTATGCTAAAAGACATGAAAAAGAGAGAAATGTGTGATGTAAGCTTAGACAATTAATGAGAGACTAATGAGATAACAGTAAAATAAGTTAATGTAAACTTTTAGGTAACAGTAAAAAAAACTTAATGAAAGAGGTAAAAAAATGATAAATGCAAAATTAGAGCGTCACTTGGCAAAACCTCACACACTCCCGCATGAGATCTTTGCTTATATATATATATATATATATATATATATTGATGATTATTCCTTTATAACTTATAATCACTAATCAACATGAGTCTCAAAAAATTTTGTGATAGGACTTTATCATACGTACAAAATAAGTATAGATTTTTTATCTTTTTTTTTTAAAGGATATTGCTATTGTGTTCATCCTTATAAGAATTGAAGCATAGATTAAATTTTCATTATTTTTGACAATTTTCTTTTATTCCTTTATAATTTATATATTGTGTTGGTTTAAATGAATTTTTTCTCAAGCTTTCAGAGGATGGACTTTAGATAAGATGTTCAACTTTTATACGCCAAGTATTGACTATAAGTCTTGTACATGGAACAAATAGAGATAAGAAATTAAGAATATGGTCCAATTTGGTCGGCCTTAGCTTGATTTGTCTAGACATCAATTTTCTCTCTTGCCAAAAGTTTGACTTATTTTAGGTGGAAGTTTCCTTGATTATTACTTGTATACAAAATTCTAGGATCATTAAATTGGAATAGGTCCCTTACTAACCTAACCAATTGGAATAAGATGAAATTTCTTCCCATCCACACTAAGCATTGTGTACACTCCAAAATTTTTTTTTTTTTCTGTATCTCATAATGATACGTTGTTGATAGGTGTCATCTAAGTTCAACATGATTGAGAGTTGTAATTGAGATTATGGCCCAGAAGCTTTACTATTTAATACTTTGCAAGAAAAATTAAACACTCATTTGATGTAACAGGAGACTATGGAATTTGACATTATATACATTGGGGTTTGTTCTTGATGTTGTGAAATTGCTGTAGGTACAAAAAAATCTAGTTTGATTAGTTGACAAGTCATGTTCTTTAATCGTGAAATGTCTACAGTGGAAAACTTTTGTGTTCCTACAATAAATGTTTTGGAGAGAAAATTGTTAGCCCCCTCGTAACATTGGGACCCCCCTTATTTATACAAAGGAAAAAGAGTCCAATATTCCTAAGTGTAACTTAGTTACATGGAATTTTTGTGCAAATGTGCCTAGATTTCTTTTAAAAATTTAATTATAATTTTATACTCGAATTTGGTGATTTTTATATGATTTTTGTGGTTTGATTTTGATTCAGTAAAGACATATTAGCCAAAAGAAACGAAGGTAGAGCTATTAAAGAAATTTGTACTTTCAAATTAGCAATTACAGATGGCAAATGTTGCATTGTCATTTGTGGTTGTGGTATGAATAAGCGGTATGTTGTTTGAGTGACTGATTGAGGCAAAGCAATTAACCATATTAAAAGGGATTAGCAACTTTTTCTTTCTCCTTTACCATTTGCGGTATGTATATGTCTTTTTCACATATGCTCAACTGAAGTACCCATTAGGATTTCCCTTAATTATGATAAACATATTAATTTTTTTTTTAAATAACTTTTATATTTATTAAATGAGATATATATATATATATATATATATGTCGAGGATCATGTAGCTGAGTTGACACCTCCCTATACACAAAGTGTTTGGGGTTTAAGGGAGAAAAGGTTCAAATTGCGGGAGTTAGGGAAAAAAGGTTCAAGTTGCAGGGTTAGCAGCATATTGTAATTATTTATAAATAAATAAAAAAAGATATAGAGATATATATTGTTTTCCTTGAGATAAAGCAGTTGCGATGGAAGTTGTGATAATGGTGGAGTTTTTGCCTTTGAGGTTTTCCCCATTCATCAACAAATCACCGTGTCAACTTTATTTTCCACTGCATATTGACTTAGTTGGTGATTTGTTTGTGTTAACACGTGTATTGCATGTTAATTATATTAATTAATTAACTTGGCTAATTAATTGGTTAATTTATCATAAGAGATCAATACATTCTTGACCTATCAAATAGAAAAGTTATCATTGACTCTATCTAAAGCATTTAAAGTAATAAAGGCATATTAAAGATTTAAGTTGATTGGCTAATATAGAACATCAGCCCATTGTTTGGAATTCAATGGGAAGAGCATAATTTTTGTTATACTCTTGATTGCATGTGTATCGATTGTTGCCGAAGAAACTAAATATGAGTAAGCTAATATCATAATTCAAATCAATAGTAAAAAACAAAAATGAATAAAAACATTTTTGAATATGACTTAATGCATTCTCACATTCATGGAACGACAAATCAATAGATACTAATTTAACTAATTATACTAATTATATTTTTAATCTATTAGAATTGCAAACTTTCAATAACATAAACGCTTGTTGAATAAACTCTCTCTAATAAACCAACTTACATATCTCAAGATATGACACTACCAAGCTGCCCTTGATGGTTCTTCCTACCAAAATCGATCTTGAGCACAAAAACTTCAAAACTACAAATTAAAAGTATTATTTACAATGTAAAAAGATTAGACAACATGCATTTTCATATTTTTAAGAAATGCTTTTTTAAATTGTTTTTGGCCATTTAGTAACTTTAGCTCAATGAAGTAAATGTTAGCATACTTAATTTATTTATAGTAGATATATGTTTGTGTGGTTTCTCCTCAAACATGTATCTTTTTGTAATCATCAAAGTATTCATGACGGCTAAAGCTTTTTAAACCTAAAATGAAAATGAAGCACATAATAACCTCAATTTTAATATATCTTTATGAAAGTTACTCTTTTGAATGTATATGATCAACCAACAAACACAATAGAATCAAATTGTGTATAATGAAATTGAAGCATCGGCTTAACACCTATACTAACTTGAAAAACCAAAAGGAAAAAGGATCAAGAAAACAACAGTTAAGCTCATTCCATTGAAGTTAAAATGATAGATCCTTCTACACATTGAGCATTACATTAATGAGTTTAGAAAGTTTTATATCTATCAAAAACAAAATGTAGAAACACAAATAATTTTTTTTTTAAACTTATAGGTTTGTTATGCTTAAAATTAACCCAAAAAAAAAAAACTAAATTTTGACAATCTTAATCTATTAACGGAACTTGATAAAAATCATAATTAGCAAATAAAAAATAGCATAAAGAGCATCCTATTATATGACTATATCACTTTACAAAGCCCCAATACCCAAATGCCTATAAGAATGATAATTAGCAAACGAAAAGTATAAGTAAATAAAAGAGCATCTTAGTATCAATTTAAAGCAAAAAAAAAAAAATTACCATATTGAACCACGACCATTATGACATGAAGCAAGTGGAAGATGAGCATTATTGTTGTTTATTATCCCAGGTGAATAAACATATGTTTTTTGGAAGATTCATGTGTTCTTAAATAATCTGAATGCTATTTCAATTTGTGCAAATTATAGAACACAGAATTGGTAATTTAGCAACAAAGGCATAGGAGAAGCCATGTAGTGATTTAGAAAGAGTAGGCATTTAGTTATAAGGAAAAAGGAGTAGGCATAAACATAAGAAAACCTTTGGATGGAGGAATAAGGAAAACAAAGAGTTTTTGATGATTAACATCCCTCTATCTTATCCATTAGTCTTATTTATTACTAATTAAAATCTATTGAGTTTAGTAAATAACTGATGTGGCATCTAATAAGTGTAATAAATTAAGAATGATGTATTTTATTTAAAAAAAAAATCAATTATCTTTTCAGAGAGAGTGCCACTTGGCAAAACCTCATGCTCTCCTGCATGAGGTCTCTGCTTTTATATATATATATTGATGAGCGTGGTAGCACAAACAAATCACTAATTAACTAGAGTATGCAGTGAAAAATAAATTGACATGCTGTTTTGTTTACGAATGGAGAAAACCCCACCGGGTGATTTTAAGATCACCACTCTCGAAATTCCACTATTATCACAACAAGCGGTTACAAGTAAAGGAATCTCCGTACCTTATACCAACCTACAGTTGAACCTTTACCCCAATACACAATTAGACTTGTTCTGTAGTGACAATTTCTCCTTTTGATGCACGGCACCCAAGTACGTGACTAACCAATTGCGCGGATCCTAGTGCGCGACTTCAATCACCAACTAGAGAAATTTGTTGGTTGCAAAGTTCTTTAGTTCATCCAGATGATGAAGATCAAGAAGATGCTTGGTCACAAAACCCTATGGTACACATACACAGCAACTTCTTCTCAAGAGATGAACTAGGCAAAATTTTGTCTCCGGTCACGATTTGCTTGAACAAACTTTGCTCAATGCTTGTGCAACTTGCGAACACTTTGACGGCCCTTAAAATAATCATTTTATATGTCTAGGGTTATGAGAAAAGAAAGCCCAAAGACACGTTCACGGATCTCAATAAAACAGAACAGAAAATTTGTTTTTCTTAAACCTTGACAGATAGCATCTGTCGAGAAGCTGTCAAGCAGCTGTCGAGCCACGGGGCTGGAACAGCTTCTTGAGCTCAATAGATGTTAGCTGTCGAGTTTTAATGACAGATACTTTATTGACTTGAATCTTGGACAGACTTGCATGGCTTTAACACTTGATCTTGAAACAAGGTTTCTTGAAGTATTAAACACATCCTAGATCTACCCAATTACAAGTAAAGTGCGTTTTGTCAAAGGATTAGCCAATTACATAACATAATGACATATGTTCCTAACAAGTGAAACACATATGTCCTAACACTACTGTTGAGGTGAAGATACTTGTTTGCTTTTGAACATGTATCACCATCTTAACGTGTTCAGTGTACTGGAGGTAAGACTAGCTCAGTATAATTTGAAGTTTTAAGCAAAAAATTTAAATCAACCTTTGTGTATTTAAATATCACTTAAATAATAGTATTTAGTTAATATTTTGCATTATAACTTTTTTATTTCAAATCCATTATTCTTACTTTTTGTTTATATGACTAATTCACTTGAGTGATATTAAGGATATTTCAAATTTTATCACATATGCCTTACTGACTTATGTGTAACCAATTATAATAAATTGATTCAAACATTTTATTTATTATATTGTTTAAGTGGCACTGGTCTATTTTCATCATATCAGTTATAAATATTTTGTAGTCAAATTTGTAATAATTTAGCATCTTCCATTAACTTAATGGTGGTTTTTTTAATAAAGAAGGTACTTAATGGTGATTTAGTTTGATTTCTATTAATCTATAATTATTTATTGGTAAAATGCTAAAGTTATTATAAATTTTACTATAAAAACTTACAAAATGATGAGAAAAATGATGTGATTTGTTACACTTCAACCAAAAAACAAAAATCAATATTTGAATTACTTTTTTGGATTAGTGATATGACAATTTGTAAGACCAATGTAATAAAACTTGAAGTATTTTTAGTATCAATCATTTTTTATATGAGCTTCTTAAAAGTGAATGAAAAAATGTAAAACTTTTTTTTTTCCTATATGAAAAAATAACTTATTGGCCCCCACATTTGTGTGCCTTTTTTTAGGAGGGGCCCTTATTCCTGGCCTAAGTGGCCTAGACCTAGAGTCAGCCTTGATGGGAGGCACTAAACCTAAAAATTTAATACCAATTAATTTATCGTTTATATATAATTTCATGAAGCATTGTTATATTTCATAAAATTGAAAAAAAATACAAGATATTTTATAAGAAAAAATGTTTTAGTCAACGCTCAACATAAATACATTTTCATTTAAAACTTACAAAGTAAAACAACTATAATTTTTTTTTTTGTAAAAATTTGCTAATAGCTATATAAATCAATTGAACCTCTTCTATAATAAAAAAAAAATTTAAATTTTATAAGGATGTAGTATTAAACCCAATTTTTACACTCTCCAATCTCAACATGCCACCTTATCATATTATATATTAAATAATAGGCAAAACTACATCTTATAAGTAAAAGTGCTTGTAGAGTGTGAGGGGGGGCAAAGGCCGAAATTTTAAGTTTTCAAGAGGGAAATTCACAGCTTCTAGGAGGGAAATTCATATACATATACACTTAAATTAGGCTATAGTAGAGTTCTATCTTGTATATATATATAAATTCTAATACCTATCTAAAACTCAAACCCAACATATTAGCAACCCATTCTCAGCGCACGTCCCCATTGTTGTCAACATTAGCCTCACTGCCACGGCCTCTAATTCAACAGTGAGCAGATCATCCTAATCATCTTCATCGATGAGATGTGGATCAGTTTGGAATGGTGGGTTTGGGACTGGAGGTTCTTATTCTCTCTCCTAATATATGTTCTCATCACGAGGAACTCACTCCTTTGCCGTTAAGCACCACTGCCACAATTGACGGCAAACTCACCACTGATTTTGACTTTGAGAAGGTGGTTGAGGTTGGGTTTATGGGTTTCGTTTGTGGGTTGGTTTGAAATGGTGGGTTTAGATATCAGCGAGACGTGGAGGGAGGTGATTTGGTCAAAGCCACCTCCAAGGACAATGTAGGCAGCCCCCAGTGAGAGGCTGATATGGGCGGTTGTTTGGCTAAAAGAGAGCAAATGGGTTTGGGACTACGGTGGACATCGATTGTGTGAGATATCACCTATTCATTATTTTGTAAAATGCTGATGTCACATGCTATGGTTGGATGGTGCAAATTAAGGGTTTTACACTTTATAATTCCAACATGCCACATCATCATATCACATATTAAAGAATAGGGTAGATTCCAGAAAACACCCCTGAGGTTTGGGTTAATTACAGTTGGGTCCAAGATATTTTAAAATTACCAATTTGGTCCTTAAAAGACAAAAATACCCTTACATTGTTAACCCTCTTACCCTCCGTTACACTTTTCTTTTCTTTTTTTCTCAAGCAACACATTACCCTCTATTTCCTCTTTTCTTCCTCATACCTCTCTTTCTCTTCCTTCTCATCTCGCCTCTCTCTGCCTCATTCACCAATCAAAGCCAGGATTTGAACCGATCTCAGCCATGTTTTAAAGCCACACCGCCGATTTGAAGCTACATCGTTGTTCTCAAGCACCACCATTGAAAGAGCCTCCACCACTGATTGTTGCCTCTCTTACTAGCTTGTTTTTATTTTAATCTAGTTGTGGCTTCTTCTTTTTTTGGTTTTTTTTTTTTTTTGGTCGATTTGGTATTGGTGGATTGTGGTGGTTATGGGTTGTAATAGGTTGCTTTTCGCAGTTATGGTTGAGGTAGTCGGTGGTGGTTAGTTAATTTTGATTGGTGGTTGATGGTGATGGTTGGCTTAATTTGGTTGATGGTTGAGGGTTTTGGTGATGGTGGTGGACTATGATCTAGTAGGGGTGAGCTGTGGGTGGTGGTGGGATGTTGCGGGGTGGTATCGTTATTGGGTTTTGTGTTTTTCTTTGGGTTTTATGGTCGGCGGTGGTGGTTTCCGGTATGGGGTGGATTTGCAGTGGAGGTGTGTGGGTTCCGATGGGGGTAGTGGTTTGCTATAGGTCTTTTGGATTTGGGTCTTGATGCTATGGTTTTGGCTGTGAGAATCAAAGGAAGCACCGAGAGGGAGAGTGGGAGAGCAGGTCTGTGAGGGAGAAAGACAAGTAACAAAGCGTTAAGAAGGTTAATGGTGTAAGGATTTTTTTTTGTCTTTGAAGGATCAAATTCGTTATTTTTAAAATATTTTGGACCTAACTGTAATCAACCAAAATCTCAGAGGTGTTTTCTGGAATTTATATTAAAGAATATGCATAATCATACTCAAACAATTCTTTATAATTCCAACATGTCACATCATCATATTACATATTAAAAAATAGACACAATTACACTCAAACAATTCTAATATCCATAAGAAAATCCAATCCAATCCAATTGAGAGTTTATTAAGATGTTATCTAGATGTAATAGGATGTATTGAGTTTTAAGTAAAAAATTAATGTAATAATATTTTATTTAATGGTATAAAACATGAGTTTTATACCACATTCTTACAAAATTTCAAAAGAATTTTATCCAAAATGGGCCCATTTGATAATATTGTTCTAACTATTTGTATTTTTTAAAAATATATCCAGTTGAAAAAGTATATAAAAATACTTAGCAATGAAAATATGTGTTTAAACATATTTTGGGTCTAATTTTCCATTGATAACGGTGAATGGTCGTAAGTCCTAACCAAATTTCAAAGGAAACAAACGCACCGTACCGGTTCAGTTCGAAGTAGAGAGAGACTCCCACACTCCACACTCCACACTCCAACAGTCCTACACTCCTACTCCAATCCACTTTGCTTGCTCCAACACTCCAACTCATAAATCCAAAACCCGCCAAAAGAAAAAAAAAAAAAAAAATTCCAAAAACCCAATCACATTCAAACTCTCTCTGAAGTCCGTAGCGTGAACCCAACGGCCTTCCAGTTCCATTCCATTCCAATTTCCAATCCGCTAGGGTTTTTTTCATTTCACGGTGAACACTCAGAAATGGCTTCCCACACCCTCTCGGCGCTCCCAATCTCTCAATCTTGTCACCGACTCACTTCCGATTCTTCTTCTTCTTCTTCTTCTTCTTCTTCTTCTTCTTCTCTCGCTCTTCCATGGCGTCTCAACCCTCATAACAATTTGGTCAGCTCTCTAATCGGAAATAAGCTCTCCATTCAACCCTCCACCTCCAAACCTCTCGTCTCCAAGCATCGCCCGCCCATCGCCACCGTCCTCTCCAGCCTCCCAACTCGGTAATTTCAGTTTCTCTCAATTTCTATCTTGTAAATGTATGCGTGTATTGTTGGAGTTATCATAGGGTTTCATGGAAATGAATTGTTTGGTTTTGTTTTTCTTTTTTCCAGGAAACCAGAAGGGGCTTCTTCTGAGAAAACCCCAAAGTGAGTGAGAAATTTCAATTTATATTTATGTGCGTTTGGTTTATGTGGTTGGAGTTATTGTTTTGTTTGTTGGGTGAGTGATTGTTTTGGATTGGGGCAATGTGAATAGATGGTCGGCACGGGCGATAAAGTCGTTTGGGATGGCGGAATTGGAGGCGAGGAAGATCAAGTATCCGAATACTGGGACCGAATCGCTTCTCATGGGGATTTTGGTTGAGGGTTAGTGATTTTTGACAACTCTAAAGGTTGCTCTTAGCTTGCATTGTTTTTTTTTCTCAATCTAGTTGCTTTGTTAGCTTCCTGAATGCATTTATAGCATGGTTTTCTTCATAAAAATGTTGCATTGTAACCGTAGTTGATGGAAACTAAAACTTGTGTGACCTGCATTCACAGACTAGGAATGTGAATTTTCAAGAATTTTGAAAGGGTGAAGAAAAAAGGTTTAAAAAATTGACAACAGAGCTACATTTCTTATGAGCTGAGCTGAGGGCATGCTTAAGTTCGACTTGATTAACTTGAAAAAGTGTTTGAGCTAGGCTTGAGTTGACCACTGTTTGGTGGAGTTTGACTAGTGGCTACATACAGGTCTGATTTTAATCCAGCTTTGCTAACTATATAGTTAAATGAGCTGAAGCTAAAGGTCGAACTTGAATTTGAGCTCAAGTCAAACTCATGACAATATTCTTAGCTTATTTTTTTCACTGAAATAACCAATGGTTCAAAACGATAAAAGGTTGACAAGATGGTAAGTGGTGCATTTCTGTCTGGAGTTCTAGAAAATATTTGTCTACTGCTTACAGAGTTTGGATGATTGCCAAATGTCGTAACCTTTACATCAAAATAAGTTATATATGTCTCTGTTTGTGTGTGAATGTGTATAAGATCATAAATATAATTACACTAATAGGCCCTCTAGACAAACTTTAGTCAATTCCGGGAATTCCCTTATTGATGTGATCTTAGAAGTTAAATTAGTGATTGCTCAGCAATCCTAATCTTTTGATGTACAACTAATATATTTGAAATGAGTCATATTTAGCTAAAAAAGATACAAGTCGTGCTATGCACAATATCAGCTAAGAAAAATGAGGAGCTTATAAATTTATTGAGCTCAGTTCGTTTGACATTTGCATGTGCTTTGAGAGAGCCTCCAAAGAAGCCAGGTACCATGTCTGAACTCAAGCAGCTTGGATCATTTTGGAGTCCTATTTGAAGAAATGTTCATGAAATACTTCTGAAAATTTACTTGAACTCGATGTATATAATTGGTTTGTGGTTATTGATAACAAAAAAGTTCAAGTCACTTCCCTTATTTTTTATCCTAGTTTCTTCTCTTTTTATCTAGGTCTCTTCCTTTTTTCTTTATTTGAGTTTTGGGATCATTACCATTCTTAGGTCCAAGATCCACATTTATAAATTCAAAGGTCCAAATGATCAGCTCAAGTTCTTGTTAATATCAATAAAATTTCCATACAATTTTACAGGTTTTGCTCTGTTTCTCTTTTGATATCTGGCAATTGATCCCCCCCTCTCTTCTTTTCTTTTACTTACTTTAGCCCATGTAAGTTTTCTCTGAGAGATTATTGCTTCATGGAGCCTGGTCAATGCTGTTTAGGAGCATCCAAGTTAGTTGTCTATGCAATTAGATATACACCTTGCACATTTTAACCAAGATGAGAACTAACAACAGATAGAGAGCAGTGAAGTACCCTTCAGATATAGTGGTTTCTTTTTTATGAATAGTTCATTTAATTGGAACAAACATCTGTTGAGGTTCTTTGGTTTGTCTGTTTTTTTTGGGTATTCAAGTGCAATTTTCTGATGATATGAATCGTTATCCAGGTAAGCACCAAAAGCTGCTCTTGCAATTATCCTGCTTTGCTGGCTTTAGAAGTGTTGCCTTCTGCATCTAGTAGTTAGTGTCATTTGCAAAAAATAAGCAGATGCTAAAGAATGATTTGCAAGTCAAAAAAGAGGAAAAAAGAAAAAAACCATGGAGTCATTTTCTCTGACAAATTCTAGTAGCTTCTTTTCTTCCTACATTAGGTATCTGCTATCTGGAAAAAAAAAAAAAAAAATCATTGTCTCGGATGTATGGTTTTGAGCTACTGATTCATGGTCCATAGAAATAAGTCCTTAATAATAAAAAACTGCACGTGATGAAGTGTGGTCCTCTTAATAAATAGAGCATTTTCTCTTGATGAGCTTTCAGAGAGAAAGCTTCAGCATTTTGGAATGAACATGTTAAATTTGAAGCTATAACAAAATAACCCTTCATTTATTTGCTTTTTTGTTGTGGCAATTGCTTTCTGAACATTTGAAGTGGAGAGGGAAAATATACAATTAGGGCTGTAATTGAATTGAAGCTTGTTTATGTTCGTTTATTTAGCAAACAAGCCCAGCTCAAACACATGTTTAGGCTTGACTCTTAAGCAAGCCAAGCTAAAATATAATAATGTGTGTTTTTTTTTTCTTTTTCTTTTGATAAGTATAATGTGTTTTTGAGCGAGCTCGTGAATATGTGGCTTGGCTTAAGTATATATGATATTATATTTTTGTATGTATACATGTATGAAATATACTTATATAAACTTGAGATAGATTTTGTAAGTTTGAAAATAATTTCATAAGATAACAAATTATATTTTTATTTATTGATAATATAAATAGTTAGTTTTGTAGTAAAAATTATATGTAATTTTAAACATTACAAGGCTAGTGAATCTAGTTTTTATTAGTTCATAATGAAATTAGTATATGTAATTAAATCAATTTATACAATTTCAAAATTTTAGTTATTAATGATTAGCATAGATTTGTGAAGGGGATAAAAAAAATATAGTCGCAATGTTTACTATATGTGGAAAAATAATAAGTTAATTAAGTAGCTTATGAACGAAACCGAGCTTGTTTGGCAAGAGAATGAACCAAGTTTGAACAAGTAATCTAGTTTGATGATGACTTTGAGCTCAGCTCATGATCAAAATAAAATTAAATGAATTAAGCCTAAAATTTCAATACTCACCTCGACTTTGCTCGTTTACAGCTTGCAGCCCTATATACAATGTACATGCATGCGTGTGTCTATATATTGTGCCATTAGTTTATATAAGAAAAAAGCAATAAATTCTTCTTGTTAGAAAATAACCAAGTGCCCATCATCTGCCCTGAAAAAATTGTAAGGATTGGCATCCTTGATTCTTGGATGCTCTAATGTAAATATTTTATATTGTTAAAAGCCTGGGATTACTTTATTTTCACTATTTTGGTAAAACTTCCCCATGTGAAAATTTCTTTTAGGAGGATATTTTAAATGTTAATGAAGTACGAGAGTTAATTCATTTTATGAACTCATATCGTGCCTCTGTCACTGGCTGCTGTATGCTTTGCTGAACTAGAAATATTGTTGATATATATATATTTTAATCTTTTACAGGAACAAGTATAGCTGCAAAGTTTTTGAGGGCTAATGGAATCACACTTTTTAAGGTGCGAGAAGAAACTGTCAACTTACTTGGAAGATCTGACATGTATAATTTTAGCCCTGAGCATCCGCCATTGACTGAACCGGCTCAGAGGGCACTTGATTGGGCTGTTGCTGAGAAATTGAAGTCAGGTAGTCTTGGGATTCTATTTATCAAATTTCTGGATTTCATGATTATGCTGTATTGTGATTTCTGCAAATTTTAACTTTAAATATGGTTTGAAATTTTCCTTGATCTTTTTTCTTTTACTAAGGATGATGTACAACGATAGTTGCTGTATATCATGAATTGTGCAAATTAACATTAATCTTGTGGTATTCTTAAAGGTGAGATTGATCATAGTAGAAAGTCATATCCAGCCTTGTGGAATTTTACTTCAAAGTTTATATTGGAGACTTAATTGACATGCAAGTGAGACTATTGCAAGGTCACGTAATTCTATTGGACTCACTAGTTTTGGTCTATCAACTCAATTTTAACTTGCCTAGGGTATAAAACTAAAAGTTAACTGCCATGTTGGAAGCAATTATAGATTATAGAAAAAATTGCATTTTAGACCCTATGTCTGATATGGATGTTTTGAAAGGAACATAACTGGCTTAGTTTTGAAGATGTGGAATGTTCGGTGACTCAATTGCACTCTTTGTTGATTAGGACCTTGTTTGACTGGTCCCAAGTGTTGGATTTTACTCATAGTAATTCCATTATTGAGTTCAAGGAGTCTTTATACTTCTATACATGATTAGTTATTATTTGTAATTCTTTAGGCTCCTTTCTGTTTTTGGTTGGCACGTGAAGTAGTAGTTTCTTATACTTCAAAAAAAAAAAAAAAAAAAACCATACAGTTAGGTGTGTAACAAATTATTCTTACTTCGTTGAGCTATTATATTCAAGTAGAAGGCATGATGGCACAGTAGAAAGATTGAGGTGGAAGTTGAATAGATATGAGCCATTTATTGGTTGGTCATACTATGTGTCCTTGAGAGGGGAATTTGTAGTGAAGTTTACTTGGAAGGCCATTTGGAAAGGTAACTCACCTATGAGAGTCCCATTTTTGTTTGGATTGCAGCTTGGGGGAAAATTATAATAGTGAATAATCTTTTAAAACACAATATTGTGATTGTGTATTGGTGTTGCATGTGTAAGAATAATGGGAAAATGTAGATAATTTGCTCCTTCATTGTGAGATGGCTGTGGAGATGTGGAATTTTGCTTTTGTGATATTTGGTGTGGGGTGGGTGATGCTGAGACTGGTGTGTGATTGGCTTATGTGTTGGAGAAAACCAAGTTCTTTTTGGAAAGGGTGTGGAATGTTGTGCCTTCTTGCATCTTTTGGAACATTTGGAGTGAGAGAGACAGATGAATGTTCGAGGGGCAAGAACACCTTTGAGGAGAGAATAAAAGTCTGAGTTATTAGTACTTTGTTTTCTGGGATATTCCTAGACGACAGTTGAGTTTGTCTCCTTGAACTTTATGTACATTTATTTTTCATTGTAATATATTTGCTCTTACCGATCAATAGTGAAGAAGTTGTGTTTAACTCATTTCTCTGTGATATACCTTAATTTTCTTATTTTTTGGAACTCAAATAATCTGAATTGAGCCATGATATTAATTTCATGGCAGAGATCCTGGAATGTATGTGTACTATATGAGTTTGTCTACCCTCTCTGCCTCTTGTTGCTCACCAATGCCTTTTAATGCTATCAATGCTTACTTGTGTAACAAATAATTGTGATTGATAGTGTATCTATGTGTGATTATGACTTTTCCCTTAGCTTTGCTCTTTCAAGTATGGGAGAATGTAATTACCATGTTTTGTAGACTCAATTCATTGTGCCTATGAATCTTGTAGCCCCGTATGTGGTGGAAATGTAGAAATTGAGGGTGGGTCAATGAACCTCCTTGCAATAAGGTTTAGTATGTAAAAATTGAGGCAGTAGGAATATTCACTGCATATCTAAGGTTTGAAATGCAGGTGAAAGTGGGGAGATAACGGCTACTCATATGCTTCTTGGAATTTGGTCGGAAAAAGATTCAGCAGGTCACAAGATCATGGCTTCTCTTGGTTTTGATGATGAGAAAGCCAAAGAGCTTGCCAAATCTGTAAGTCTCTATGCTTTGATAATAAGTGACTAACCTCCTTAATAAGACTATTAATGTTACTTTTGTTGATGCAGATGAATGTGGATGTTGTATTGAGCCATAAGTAGGAAAGTCAAATGGACTTATTTTCGAGATACTACTTGCTTGTTGCTTGGACCTGTCTACACTACCTTTCTTGAAGATATGGCTTCCTGGCAGAGTTTGTTATTGAGGAAGTTGTTCCACACATGGATACATTTCAGCTTTTATACAAATTGCTTTTTTAACTCACCTGAAGGTGCTGATATTTTCAAATTTTCGAACAAGAAATTTTGTGCAATTTAAAATCTCAGGTGGGTGAGGTTCCCTCTTTAGCGATAGATTTTCTTCTGAACTTTGAATTTTCACTTTATCTCTACCTTAATGGCTTAATCCTCATCACTGTTCCAAATACCTGTTGTATATCTTCTGAAAGCTAAAGCATTCTTAGAACTTTTGAAATGACCATGCATATGGATATGAACCCTTTCTTCATCAATGTGCTTTGCAGAGATGTGGAGTAAGTTGCAGCATAGTACTAAAAAAGGGGGAATTGATTTTTTGAGAGCTTGAAGATCATACTATTCATTTCTATGTTCCTAGCATTTTAAAGGAAATATCAGTTCTTTTTACATATTATTTTTTGCTTCTATTTATTTCTCACATTTGTTGTTTCCGTTGCAATGGTTCGACTTTTGAATTTTGATTTTATTTTCTTTCCTTGGAGTCATGCCTCCAACTTACATGACTAGCTTGATCTCAGTTATCATGTTCATTTAGAATTTTAAAGAGTTGATTTGATATATCATTTCATTTCATTTGATATATCATTTGATCTTAGATATCATTTCATTTGATATATCATATCATTTCATGTGTTAATACCGTATTTTGGCCGGCTCTAAATTTGATAGAGTTCTTAACCCTAAAATTAAAGGATTTCATGATTTTAATAGCCAAACCCCATTTTTTGTTGTTGATTTTCATCAATTTCTATGCGATTGGTTAGATTTAGTTGAGTTTTAATTAAATTTTAACCATGTGATTGGATTAATTTTGGTTCTATATTTAAGATCACAAAATTCTCAAAATTCTCTTTACTTCAGCTTCTCATGAGCAAAAATCAGGTCTTTTTAATCAAGCATGACAATAAGGATTACGCACCAAAATTGATTAAGAAATTTAACTGATTTTCCTAAATTACATGTCCTATTTTTATTCTGGTCTATTTATTTTGTTGTATTTGGTCCCTTTATTTTTATTAGGTCATGCATGTGATTTATTTTAAAATCAAGTTAATTTCATTTATTTAATGGGCGTGTCAAGATTTATTGAAATTAAAATGTTGATTTCCAGTGACCTCAAAGGTAACACATTACATTCTCATTCACTTTCATTTCTATCCACATACCCTAAACCCTAAAGAGAACTTATATATTCATCTTTTTCTATAGGAGAGAAGAATTATCAAGAGGCAAAAACGCAAAGAAAATATTTCCCTCTGTCCTCAAGGGCTGGATCCATCCTTAAGGGCTTTAACTCTGCAACATCCACCTTAAACCTCTACCTGAATCCCCAAAACACCCACTGAAAATACATCCACAAATGTACAGCAAAATCCCATAGCAACTTATTCACAAAGAACCATGAAACACCATCACATGAGCCTCTCAAAGAAACGCCCAAAAACCTCCCCTGCATACCCCAAAATACCCAGAAAAATCCCTCCTTTTCACCTACCCGAAACTGCAAACAGCCTGCCTCAATAGCTGCAACTCCAAGTCTCCAACCCTTTAGAGCTCCAAAAATAGAGCCTAGCCCAGAAAAATCCATCCTTTTTCCAGCCCAAAGACAGAACAAAAAATAAAATACAAGAAAGCTTCTTCCTTTTTCACATACCCAAAGCCTCACAAAGTTACAACAAAACACAGCCGAAATCCCATACAACAGCCATTTTCCAACCAACCAAAAACCTCAAAAAGGAAACTCCCCAGCCCAAAAACACAGAAAGCTACATCCCTTTTTCCATTATCCTGGAATTTTGTACAAAGTTTGGTCAAATTTTCAGCCCAAATATATCTAAACTATACTTTTCCAAAAACACTCTTCAATAAGAGCTGTTTGTTTGTTTTACTTTTCAGTTGTGCTAATTGACTTTGTATGAACTTCCATGGGTATTTATCTTCATGAGATATTGGGTAGTTCTGGCTTAGATAGAGAGGTAAACAATCGGTAACTTATAATTTAATCAGAGCAAGTGAAGACAACAATATTTAAACCAAATTAAAATAAAGAAAACCACATTTCTATGGCGTATAGCATCAAGGGGGTGTTTGATTTGTCTTGATGTTATCTTACGCCGTAATATTATGTTATTGTAATCTTATATTAATGTAATATTAATACAAGAATATAATATTATATTATTTAGGAAGGTGATGAGATTAAAATGATGTAATATATTTTGTAATTTTAAATTATGGTAATATTAGAAAAAATAAAATAAACCAAAAATTTAATATAACATCATCATAATGTGCATCATATCAAAGGTATATTACAACGAACCAAACGCCCCAATTTGGTCAATTTGAACTCAATTTCTTTGGGTCTAACAGTATAGTACTACACGTCTATAACTCAAATTGCGAAAAAGAGAAGCATGAATAGAGTGATAAAATTTGTTATGTTTGAAAAACTAGCCCAATTAACAGAATTTATCAATAAGATTTTAACAAGACAAGCCCTGATCTACCTTATCAAACGTTTATGTTCATTACTAAATTCAAAATAAAATTCTGAGAGTGACATAAAAAAAAAAAAAAAAAAGAGTGATGGTAGTTCCATATATGGACAGACAATACCAAGTTAGCTAAAACTGTGTTTAAAATTTTAATGGATTGGATTAGTTCTTTTTAAGGTTTTATGATACCTATGAGATCCAGAATTTAAAATCTTTTACCAGTATTTTAGAGCTAATCCTATAGAATTCTTCACTATAATAACTTAGTGCGTGTAGAATATGAGACCGTATAAACTCGTGACAGCAATTAAACACTCGATAATCTTATTTGTGAATTTTTTTTTGTTTTAGAAATAAAAACACAATTTGAGTTAAAATTATGATATCTTGTTTTCTCCAAGCAAAAAACACAATTATTTATTTTTAATAATTAGATACTATCAAGGGTGGGGTGAAGGTTGTGTTTCCATTTTTTATTTTTCACTCGATCTCACTGACTCACTCCTCACTGGTCAGTCTATAACTAAGTATTCCTCCCGCCAAACACAAACTTCATTCAATTCCTTCGTTTCAAAAACCCTAAAACTAAGTAACCACCTCCACCTCCACCTCCACTTCCTCAACGTCGTCGTTTTCCCTTCTGAAAACCCTAGCCTCTCAAAGATGAGCTACGCCGCCTACAAGATGATGCACTATCCAACCGGAATCGAGACCTGCGGTTCCGGCTTCATCACCCAGTCTCGCGCCGACTTCACTTCTCGCATCCCTCCTATCACCTCCACCGACGGCCTCGACGCCGACTGGCCTCCACGCCGCCACGACTTGGGCCCAATCCCTAACCTCGTGGTCACCGCCGCCAATGTCCTCGAGCTCTACATTGTTCGAGTCCAAGAAGACGCCACCGCCACCGCCACCAGGGACTCCTCCGCCAGGGCTTCTGTCGAACCTATGCGCGGCGGCCTCATGGATGGCCTCGCCGGCGCCTCGCTGGAACTCGTTTGTCATTATAGGTTACACGCCAATGTTGAAAGCATGGCGGTTTTGGCCGTTGGAGGTGGCGATGGCTCTAGGAGAAGAGACTCTATTATCTTGGCCTTTCGCGATGCGAAGATTTCTGTTCTTGAATTCGACGATTCGATCCATGGACTTCGTACAAGGTGAATTGAATTACGACAATAACTGCATTTCTCGTTGTTACTTGTTATAGGTTGGGAATTAGGTTTACTGTTAATAGTGAGAGTTGTCAAATGAACTATTGGAGGGTTGATTATCTTAACTTCATATGAAATATCATGCTTTTCTATGTGGAGAACTAAGATTGGTTTCATAACTTGCACACATTGATAATTCAGAACTTAAGCCAATGAGCTCAGTGGCATCCAAGTTTAAGTGTACTTATGTCTAGTATCATTTTCTCAATTACTGAGGTTCAGAAGTAATGCAATAAAAAACGTTCATTAGACAAGAGCCTTGTAGCTCAACTGGCAGCTCCCGGTGTTTCTAACAAAGATGTTAAGGGTTCAAATCAGCCCTCCCCCTTTGTAATTATCGAATTTATCGAATCCAACAAAAAAAAAAAAAAACACTTTTCATTACTAAAGTTAAGAATATTATTTTTTCGATAGGTGAACATGCTATTATTGAAATGAGACTATATCATGAAAATAAACACGAAGTAGCCTAAATAATTACAATGGGAAAATACATCTATATATGAGATGACTCAATGAAGGAGTGAATAGAGTTACCTGATACAAAAGACTGCTCATAAAGAGAAATAATGAAGGATGCTTGTAATACTATGACTTAGCATTATAGTTTTTGTACTGTTTGTGATATGTGGTTGGTGGCTAAAGTTATTACTTGGACTCTCTTACTTTACCTCGATATAAAGCAGCACCATTTTTTGAGGTCAGACGCATATGACCCAAACAACGGTGATGCTGATGAATAAATAATTAGTCCCAAGCAAGAATGGTAAATCCCAAATACTTTTGAGATAAGTGTGATGCTTTTCCTAATGATAATTTTTTTTTGATTTATGAGCACATTCTTGATGCAGATATGATACTTCTATTTTTGGAACTTATACATGTGTGTTTGTGCACACATTTGTGTACATATTATGATTTTAAAGTCTGTTTTGCAACAGTGGAAAATCATCATAAATCATAGATTTTTATCTTTCTTTCAGCTCTATGCATTGCTTTGAGGGTCCTGAGTGGCTTCATTTGAAAAGAGGTAGAGAATCATTTGCAAGAGGCCCATTGGCGAAGGTTGATCCTCAAGGGAGGTGTGGTGGTGTTCTTGTTTTTGAGTTGCAAATGATAATACTTAAGGCTGCCCAGGTCTTTATTGCTTCCTATTCTTTGTAACTTAATAAATCCTAGTTGTATCCTCATGTAGTTTTACATTGAATTGTTTAATTTATAGATTAATTCTAATTTCTACATTTTAAGTTCAAGAAATTATGGGAAGGGAAACTCATTGGCTTAGCAACTGTTCTAAAATTTGGCTTGTGTGGCTTTGTAGTATCATAGTTCCAAGTGTTTGACTTGGTCATGGTATCCTGGAGGATAAGATATAATGTCAGACTCACACAATGTGTAAAAATTTAAAAAATATTATTTGATGTGTAATTGAAATAATTGTTTGGATCATATCTGTCATAGACAGCATCTTATGTCTTATGAAGTTTAAATTACATATTCACATCCTATTGCATCATTTGGTGTTCATATTGTATAGAATTATTTAAGTACATATCTGAGTCTGCCCTTGGAAGCCTAAGTTTATGTTGGGCACAACTTATCTTGCACATCTTCGCAGTGAGTTTCATTTATTGTTTGTTTGAACAATTTGCAGTGATACTTAATGTAAGAGAGATTCATGACAATTAGTCACGTTTTCAGTTCTCTTATATATTTGTTGAGAAGGGATTTGTGATTTTGGGTATGGTTGGATTTTGCAATGTTGCAGGTACAGGATATAACTTTTGATGTTTAGGTCTATGTATATTTGGGTATGATTGGCTACTTGAGATAGCTTTTCCAGAATATCACTTTTTTGCTTATTATGTGTTATATGCATATTCCCAATTGTAGTTCATCAATTATGACATGTAGCACTGGGTGTTACATCTTATTTTCTGCTAGTAAATGCCTAATTGTAGCATTATAAATACTATGCTTGTGTTGTTGAGATTGTAAGGCCAAGTAATACTTGAAGCTTTTCACCTAAATAGGCTGGGTACTTTCTATTCTGGTTAGTGGATTCTACCTTCCTGTTTTGACCAAGTAAAATTAACTTTGATATAGATCTTGTTCCCACAAAGTGTTCAAGGTAATTTTGCAAAATGTTTGGAATTGGAGAAAGTATCTTATGAGATGGACTCAGGAGACTGGCTTCTCACAACATGTGGCTTCCACATGCCACATGTTGTGGGAGGATTGTCTGATGAGATATCCTCTCCTGAAATTGAGGGTACGGATGGCTAGGATTGGTCCTTCTTTTGGTGCCTTTAATGGAGTTCGGAATATTAAAAATTTAAATATCAAGGCATATTAACTTTCAAAAACTGGCATCCTCTATGCAAATATTTAAACTTGTATATGTGCACTTTGCATTTTACGTTTTGATGTATTTCTATGATTATCTTTTTTACTGCATTTTGAGCTTTAATCTTCCAACTTTTGGCTATGTCAGGCTGGTTCTGGTTTAGTTGGGGATGACGATGCTTTAAGTTCAGGAGGTGCTGTTTCTGCTCGAATTGAGTCCTCATACATAATTAATCTACGAGATTTAGGCATGAAGCATGTAAAAGACTATATATTTGTACATGGTAAGCGTTACCTAGCATTTATCCTTTTGTTTTAGATTTGTCTACTGGAAATTTCCATGGGCCACTTTTTTTCCACTTTCCCTAAGCATTGAAAGTGTGCACTTATTAATGTTTAATATTAAAAGAGCATATTGAGGATGCAAACTTGGCAGTCAGTTTGAGAATGCACGATTTAGCTGCCCCCGACCCCAAAATGGTTTAATAATAACTGATTGATCTAAATTCAATGGCATTTTTTACTTTCTAAAATTTTATAGCGACTTTGTTGTTTAAATTTTAATGTTTGACTGATCTAAATATCATGGGAACCTTGAGGTTTCATTCTAAAATCTCCAATTGTTGGTAATGTTTTTTTTTTGTTTTTTAATTCATTATATCAATCAATTAATTATCATCATAATCATTATTATTTGTTTATTGTCCATTTCTCGTAAATCTACCAAAGGCAATACAAGTGCATTCTTTAGTTTCTCTTTATTTCATTAACGGTATGTTTGAAGTGGGGAAAAAAGGGTGGGGCGCCCGCCGGGGGGGGGGGGGGGGGAATGAGAGGAAAGATTAGAGGAGGCAGGGGGTTACAATACCTCCTGTATTATTCGTTGCAGGTTGTTTGGCCTTTAGTATTTGAAGAGTTGTGGTCCTATTAATACATTTCTTAAAATTTGATGTAATTACACTGTAGGTTATATTGAGCCTGTGATGGTAATCCTTCATGAGCGGGAGCTTACTTGGGCTGGGCGTGTCTCATGGAAGCACCATACTTGCATGATTTCTGCACTCAGTATCAGCACAACAATGAAGCAGCATCCTCTCATATGGTCAGCCGTTGTAAGTTTTTTCTATACAGCCAATGGCCATGAAATATAACGTGAATTTGTTGCATTTGACCAGGGGTGAAAATATGAGTATCATGATCTTGATTTTAGCAATTGGTATTTGGAAAATCATCTTATGTTTAAATGTTTGTTTTTCTTTCCTTTTCTTTTCTTCTTGTTAGAATCTCCCTCATGATGCATACAAGCTACTTGCGGTCCCATCACCTATTGGTGGTGTTCTTGTGATTGGTGCAAATTCTATTCATTATCATAGTCAGGTATTATTTTGTTGCATAATAGCTACTTTCTGCTTCATTATTATCACCAACATGATCATCATCATTGTACTTATCCCAAAAAAAAATCATCATTCTTGTTATTGCCATTAAGATTAGCGTTATTACTGTTATAATTTCTTTCTGTGCTTTCATATAGTGTTGTAAGTTATTTGATGTCTGCAAGTTCATCTATTTGTATGTTAAATCAATAGTCTCATGTTTGTGCAGTCAGCCTCATGTGCATTGGCTTTGAACAATTATGCTGTTCCTGTTGACAACAGGTGACAATATGCTCTCTCTTTGTATTAAATTGAAAATTTAATTTAATATCATTGCATACATGTTGGATCTAACATGTTATATCTAACATCACTAATTACTTGTATAAAAAGATGTATTATTTTTATCTTTAAATTGGGTAATATGTTGCTTGGGGTACATCGTTTATGCATCCATTTCATGTCATTGTTCCCATGTCTTAAATTCCCCTTCTCTAACAAAATATGGATAGAAAAAATTCATCAGACATTGTAGCTCTCTTTGGAACCCAATTAGTGTTAGAGCTGATCTAAATGGCGAACATTATAACTTCTGTTTAATACCATTCAAAACATGACATTTTTGGGCCAATATGTCATTATGTCTTAACCCATCTTCCTATGCATACTTCATGGAGAAGTATATTAGGGGAGTAGTGTCATTAAAGCAATCCGTTTAGAAGTGAAGGGTATGATCACAGACTAAATGGACAATTGAATATGAATGGAGGATCTCTTTATTATTTTTCTTTTTGTTGAATGGAGGATCTTACACTGGTCACCACCCCCCTTACCAATCACAATTAATTCATATTCACCATTCAAAACCATACTGCTTCTAGAGTCAGCCAGCGACACGGTTAAGTATTATTAGGGCAATGGCTGTGGCGATATGGGACCGAAAGAGAGCTACTTTGGATCAGGAAAAAAAAAATCCTCCAGTCGTCTTTTATGGTCTTACTAATATCAGTTCTTTTTCTAATTAAAACCTAGTCTCATTTCTATTCAAGAACCATCACTCTACATCTAAACCATCTTATTTCCCTTGCTAAACCTAAATCCCCTAGCCCTTAAACACCTAAAACCAATCACCAAACTTTCTAGAATTAAACTTCCTCATCAAGGAGTACTATATCCAATTTTGTTCCATACGTCATTCTTCGTTAATTTCTCTCATTATAATAGTTGTAATCTATAGGAGATCAACTGTTGGGGTTCCTTGATGAATTATTACTCAAAAGACTAATTAATTAGTAGGGTTTTTGGATGAGACCTCTATTTAAAAGGACGCTATAATATATACTCTTACTGTATGGCTTTGGGTAGAGAAGATGGCAATTTTGTCAAAAATTATTGTTAAAATTTTTGATATCTAGTTATTTCATATCACGCCCTTGTTATATACTTTCATTGCATACTTTTATATTGTATACATAGTTTATAAAACATGCAAAATATATTTGGTATAATTTTCACGAGTCATCACTATTTATTATTTCCCTTAAAATATATTATGTTGTCTTTTTCCTTACCTATTTTTTTCTCCCTTTGTCTCAAATTTATTGGTTGTCATATTTGTAGCAATCACTTAGAAGGCATATAATTTGATCTTAATTCCCCTTGGTTGACTTAAATTCAAAGCATTTTCCTCACTTTTAAAGTACATTTTAATTTTATTTCAGTCAGGAGATGCCTAGATCAAGTTTCAGTGTGGAGCTTGATGCTGCCAACACAACTTGGTTATTGACTGATGTGGCCTTGCTGTCAACAAAAACTGGGGAGCTGCTTTTGCTGAACCTTGTTTATGATGGCCGGTAGGTTAGCATATATTTTTTTAACTTGTTTACTTGTTACAATTGTCTTCAGAAGAAGACAAGATCTTGCTACTTATTTTTTTGTTTTCAATGTTTGTATATGACTGGGTAGATAATATGGGTAGTTTTTTCACCATACTTAAGAATTTTTATATTTAATTAACAGATACCAAAATGGGTGACTTGTACAAATTGATGTATGTGATTAGACTTGTTATTGGTTGGTGACTTGTGCAGCGTTGCATTATTCTTATATTCCCTGCATCCTATATTGCTTGTCCTCTTTCAATTTGGGATGTCCCAAAATATGGTTCTCTTTGAAAAGTCAATGGACACAATATTAATGAGTTTTCTAAATTACCTTTTACTTTATTTAAAAAGTAAGTACCCTTTGTTGTTGGTTTCATTTTAGAGAGTAGTTTTGGAAACTTATGCCTTTTTATTTGAAATTGTTTCAACTTTGATTTTTATTAATAATGATTCACTTTGGCTAAAGTTATATGTCTTGGTTTGAAATGTTACTATTATTAATAAAAAAGTAAAAATATACTGATTCATAAAATGTTCCTTACTTTATATTAGAAGTGACATCACTTTTAAGAGGATCTTGTTTGCTTTTAAAAAAAGATAAGGGTACCATAGGAAATTGAAGAAGTAACGAAGACCTTCCCCATTTGGAAAGTGATAATGTGTTTTGGGATGTCTCTATGAAGAAAGCAATTCGTTTTATAATTAGATATTTGATAGTTGATGCTCTAGATAAGTGCCTAGTTTAAAAGTTGAGACTTCATTCTTCTCCTTCATTATCAAAGTTTTATTTGTTAATCATTCATCTTATCAACAAATGTAATGTTTCAAGATCATTGAGAAGTAGTTTAATATTTTTACTTTTCTCTCCGAAATTTAGTATAAGTGCTTATTTATCAATATTTTATGTTTGTTATGGTTGGACTTTAATTGGCATTGTTGTGCACCGGCTACTTGTGATTTAGCCTTTGTTCTTGAGGTCATGTGTGATTGGATGTCTGCAATGGGCAGTGTTCCTTTCACTTCCCCCACTTCTCTTTTGTACTTTCGTGATTATATGAACTTTTAAATGTAAATCTTCTGGGGGAACTTTTTCCATGTCCTATGTGCTTGATTTTCTCCTTTATTTCAGTAAACTTTTGAACTTATCAATAATATTTTTTTTTGGCATAGTAGTATTTTATAATTATTTTTGGTTCGGATAGTGCATTGTATCACTTTTATGTGGTGAACAGGGGTATATGTACCATGGTATTGGCAATTTATATTACATTTCATTGAGGTTTTTTCTATAGTTGAGATACCTATAAAAAAAATATGTATATAGATGAAATGAATGTATGTATTTCTGATCCAATATGTATGCTCCATTTTGTTCCTGTGAAGCTCTAAAATAATGCTTGCACTATGCCTGAATAGTTCCCCTATGTAACGTCATTGGACTGCAAAGTAATAATCCTATATTTACATTATGTTCTTCTCCATATAATTTGGAATATTCTGTTTTTAATTTGCAGGGTTGTTCAGAGACTTGATCTTTCAAAATCTAAAGCTTCAGTGCTTACATCGGTTGGTTGCATATTTTAGTGTTTTTCGGGCTAATGCCTTTTAGCATTGATCTATCTTGCATTGGTTTTATTTTTCTAATGCTTAGTAACAGCTGTTCTGGGAACTACCATTTGTTTATTTTTATATAGGGGATTACAACAATTGGGAATTCATTATTTTTTCTGGGAAGTCGGTTGGGAGATAGTTTACTTGTGCAATTTACTTGTGGATTGGGTGGCTCGATGCTGTCATCTGGTCTAAAGGAAGAGGTTTGTACTGGAAGTCTTTAACTTCTCTTTGCTACTTAGTTGTAATACGTTTAAGTATAACCATATGATTTCTTTGGCACTGTAATTTGATTGTACAGCTTAATCTTTGTGTCTTTATCATATCACTTGATGAGTAATGAAATATTACAAATTTACAATACATTTCACTATATCTTTACAGCAAATTTTGTTGTTCATTGATATCATCAAATAAAGTTTCATCTTTCTCTTAATGGTTTTTTTTGTGTGATTATTTTTCTATAATTGTTAAAGTCAAATTGAGGAGAAATTTTTAGCTTACATCATCTTTGCAGGTTGGAGATATTGAAGGTGATTCCCCTCAAGTGAAGCGGTTGCGAATGTCATCTTCTGATGCTTTGCAAGATATGATTAGTGGTGAGGAGCTCTCCTTATATGCGTCAGCTCCAAATAATGCAGATTCAGCACAGGTTGTTTACCACTCTGTCAACTCTGAAGGCCTTTTTTCAGTTCTTTTCTGCCTAGTAATGACATTTGGAGAGTTTTTATGTAAAGATAAAGAGGGAGTTCCTTGGTAGGAAAAGGGTGATCTAAAACAGCAGATTTAAGACACCTCCATGGCAATTTAAGCATCTATAAGAACAGATGCTGTTATCTAAAAATGGTGGCTAATTTTCCCAATCATAGAGAAGACTTGCTCATGTTTCCATCTGCCTATGGAACTCAATGGATTTGCCTATTCTTTCTAATTAGATTATCTAAAACTTTTTTTTGATTGGTAAGTTACACATGCACTCAGGGGGTCTTGAACCCACAACCTCACCCTCCATACTTATGAGTGTAGGAAGTACCAGCTGACCTATAGCTCATTGGTAAGGAAAATTATCTAAAACTATGGTGCTTTTCCCAACCACTCAGACTCCATCCTGTGTATGTGTACACCTCACTCCCCCAACAAAAAAGTTTATGCACTTTTGACTTGTATAATTAACCGTAGTTGTACCACCATCAAAATATTGTTGAACTTTTATCACTATTCCCTGTATATGTTAAAGAAATTAAGCTCCTATTATCTGCAATTTCTAGGATTTTTTATTTATTCCAGAATTATTAGAAATTTGATTAATAGTGATTAATTTATATTTGTCTAGTTGGATTGACAAATTGTTGATTGTAGATTGCAAATATCTTCATTTTCACAACTCAATTGCAATTATAATTAAATACATGGATATATACATATAATATTATGTAACGATTTTCTTTTCCGTAATGCCTGCAGAAAACCTTCTCGTTTGCCGTGAGGGATTCATTGATTAACATTGGTCCCTTGAAGGACTTCTCATATGGTTTAAGGATGAATGCGGACGCAAATGCAACTGGACTTGCCAAACAAAGTAACTATGAACTGGTCAGTTTTGTGAGTTAGGTCACAACTTCTGCCCTTTGGATGATTGATGTGGTACAGGCCCTTACACAAATGATAAATAATAAATAAATAAAAGACATGAGAAATTGATAATATAAATGAATAAGAGGAGTGGTAGAAGAAGAATCATGCCTTGTGGGCATTGAATTTTAGCATGTTTTACAACTACTTTTTATCCACTTGGACTTTGGCTTAAGTGGTAACAGCTGGGGTTGGGTTGGATTGTGTAGGGTAGGTTTATATCCAAATCTTAGCAAGCAAAAGAAAACTAAAAAGATGAAGTTTAGCTGTGCTTCTTTTGTGGAATTTGTTCTCTTGGTTTTATTGCTTGACAAGGCTTCAACCTAGCAACAAATAGATAAAAAAAAAGGAAAAGAGGAACAGAGGGAAAAGTCTTCAACCTACCATTTGGAAAAGAGGAACAGAGAGAAAAAGGAAAAGTCTTTTATTTATTCATAGATTTTTTCAAATGATAATTGGTCTAAAGAGCAAGAACTTTTTATCATTTCTGGTCTTACTATTTCGAAGTTTATATTTACCTTAGAGATAAATTTTCAGGTGTGCTGTTCTGGTCATGGAAAGAATGGTGCTCTCTGTGTTCTTCGACAGTCAATTCGCCCAGAAATGATTACTGAGGTTTGCCCCTTCTCTGAATTTCTATTATATTTTCCTTGATATAAGATTTAGGAATTTTATGTCTGGCTGCTTGTTATTGATGAATCCTGGAGTCCCCTTTTTAAAGATTAAGTACTGAAACAATTTGGTTAATCAGATTACTGCAAATCATTGCACCTTCAAACATAACAAGCTGTATTGAAAGAATTAAATAGCCTTTAATATTTATATATATATATATATATGTCTTTTTGATATGTGATAAAAACTATAAATTATTTGTATTATTTTGACTCTTTCACCTATTATTATAGCAGTCATTGTGACTGTGACTGTGTAAAATTTATAGAATTAGTAATATTTATGTGCAGATCCATTTTAGAACAGGTTTCATGATAATTGTGTATATGGCCGTGTCCTTATTTCTTGACTATTGTGCTTTAAGGACCTTTTTGTTGATGTCACATTGTCAATTTCCCTGGATAAATTGTTGCATATTTTGATTGATTATAATGCTTTCATCAGGAAACCAAACAAAATTCATTCCCACTGTGGAACCTTTAATCATGCTGTTGTCTTTTTAAATTAATCATGTTTGAAGATTATTACATTGCTTTACAAGCACTCAATTTACTTTTAGTCATATGGATGACATTATTGTTAACAGGTTTGGTTCCCACCATAGAACCTTCAATCATGTTGTTTTCTTTTTAAAATGATGATGTTTGAAGATTATTACTTTGTTTTACAAGCAATCAATTTACTTTTGGTCATATGGAATTGTTAACTGGTTTGGTTTAGCAACCCTCAAAATCAACAAGTTGAAACTGTCTTACTGTGTTACTGTTTATATGTTTATGGCATGCTTATGCATTTTTTGATAAGATGTAATTTTTGGTGTGCTTGAAAGCTGTTGGTCTTTTCCATATGGTGATGCATACCCATCCCTTTATGCAGGTTGAACTACCAGGTTGCAAAGGAATTTGGACTGTATACCACAAGAATGCTCGTGGTCATAATGCAGATTTTTCTAAAATGGCTGCTGATGAGAATGAGTATCATGCATATCTGATTATTAGTCTTGAGGCTCGTACAATGGTAATCTCATTTGCTTTGTATTAAACAGAAGTTGAACATTTTTGCAAGAAAATTATACATTTTGTCTATGTGGTTGAACTATGCCTTTTTCTTATTGTAGTTTTTCTGTCTCTGAACGTGGTTATGATAATTTATGTCTGAGCAATATCTGAGTGCATTGTACATGCGTTCTTTGTTATCCTATGGTCACAGAACTTTATTATTTATTTATTTTTGTCCCTTTCCCTATTGTGGAACAGTGTCATATTAACAATAAATGAAGTCTTTGTAGTTTACATGAGCAGTTTTTAAATATCAAACTCCTTCCCACTGTATGTGTTGTTTTTTATTTTTAATGTTGCTCTAATTTGTAGTGGATCCATTAATAATAAAAGTAGCCATATAAAGTATTGGAAAGCACTGAGTAGCCTAATTAAGAATAGAAATTGTAGGATTGTTGCCAATGAGCTCTAATTATCTGGGTGTTAATCTTAATATCATAACAAAAGAGAAAATAAATTGATGAACAGGCTGTAGCTGACAACACATTCACACGCACACATACAAATATGTGGGTCAGCTAGCTGTACCCTTCTCTTGATTGCCTCTATGAGGCATACCATTTTTCCCAGAAAAAAAAAGGTGCACACATACAAGTACTTTTTTTTTTTGGGGGGGGGGGGGTTGGTGGCGTGGTTTGGAGTGTTAATCACTTTGTAATTTTCATAAGATGCGGTCCATGTCACAATTTGTTTCTCTATAATGATGTTGGCCTGTTTTATTAGTAGGTACTTGAAACAGCTGATCTTCTTACTGAAGTAACTGAAAGTGTTGATTATTTTGTGCAAGGAAGAACAGTCGCTGCAGGGAATTTATTTGGAAGGTGAGTGTATGTAATATTTTTAGGAAATTCTATCCTTTGGAATTTTATCACTTTGCCTGACCTGTTCATATCTTCCTGGTTTGTGGTTTGATTCTCTTTATGCACACCCACACACAAACAGACATGCACAAATGTTGTTCCATACTATCATTAATGTGTTTCTTATAAGTTTCTTTGAGTTTTGGGTTTAATAGTTGGTTCATCCACTTGGTTTGTAATTGTCAATAGTTCCGTACTTTTCACTCCTGGATTATTCCTATAATTGCGATTCAGTTAATTGTTTCATTTCAATTTTTACCCCATAATTTTTGCTAGTTCCATGTTTTTAACTCCTGGATTATGCCTATCATTGCAATTCAGTTTTTTGGTTCTCTTCGCCCCATAATTTTTGTACTATTCTGCTATCTATTGTAATATTGAACTGTATTTTTCCCCCTAATTTCATAAATTGTTCTATTGTTAATACCAGTTATTTTATTTTACTGTTCTTTTATCTCAAGTTATACTAAATTTCATTTAAATCTCAGTAATGATCTTCTAAACAGTGACATTAGTTGCCAATCTTGTCATGTGATGACCTGCTTCAAAAGTGATAAAATGGTTTATTTCTTGATAGATAGATTGCCTATACCTAATCGTTGTCTATTGTTAAATGTTTAACTAGCAATAACGCCATGCCATTTGCAGGATCAATTGTATAATGTAAATTTTTTCCATTTGATATTGGATGAAATTTATTAAAAAATTATAGAGGAAAAAAAGATTTGGCATAGCTAGAATTATGCAGGACAGTCAATTTTTTTTTTTTTTGGGGTGTGCGATTAATCTGTTTTGGAAATTAAGTTAATATAGGCCATCTGTCAAATCTGAAATTTAGCACAACAAATATAAATGAAAAGAAACTATTTGGAAATGAAAAGTTTAATATATATATGTGTGTGTGTGTGTGTGTGTGTGTGTAGAGAGAGAGAGAGAGAGAGAAACTGATTTTGGCCCCTTTGTTTTAAATTTAAAGTTTGAAAAAAAGCAGAGAGATTTACAGGAAGTGGGAATCAATGACCTAATTATTATAGTGCTACAGTTACTCTGCCATCAGTCTTACCAATAATTATCTCATGCATCAGATATATGCATTCTCCTTTTTATAGTTTGTGAGGTCCACAGCCGTGTGGGACCCATATGTTGTGAGATGGAGGATGCATATATTTGATGCATGAGATACCTTCTCTAGACTTTCATATACTCCATGTAGTACAGTGAGTGTAGGTTGTAGGTTGGTATTCATGTGTATGAGGTGCTACACTGCTACTGTAAAAAAAAAGGTTGTATCAAAAGCTTGCAAGTTGCCTTCGTTCTATTCTACAATGTCAAGGGGTTTGACTTGTGCTGTTGTGCTATTAGAATTGTTTTTTTTTTTTTTTTTTAATTTATAATTACTATCAAATTAATGGCGTTGCTATTTGCTCCGTCTGCAGTCTACTGCCATGCACACTGTGTGGGTTTGTTTCCTGGTTATGTGATCTTTGGTGTGAATTTATATGGGGAGAAATCTGAATTTTCTGCTTCACATTTACTTTCCTCTTCCAGGCGTCGAGTTGTCCAGGTCTTTGAACGTGGTGCTCGAGTTTTAGATGGTTCTTTTATGACTCAAGAGCTAAACTTTGGAGCTCCAAACTCTGAATCTGGTTCTGGTTCTGGATCTGGTTCTGAGAGTTCCACAGTGTTGTCTGTTTCTATTGCTGACCCGTATGTATTACTGTGCATGACTGATGGAAGTATCCGGCTTCTTGTTGGAGGTATGATTTGTCATGTCTCAAGTCCTTAGTAACAGTACTGATGAAATTTTTTTATGTTTAAATGATTCTGTGTGTAGCTCCAATTTTTGTAGCATAAAATATAAGTTCTTTATCAAAAGTATTTGTCATGGCATTTGCACTTTATGTTTGATGATATTGCCCTTATCTTTTTATTTTATTTAATTTCTTCTTCATGTGTTTCATTGATGATTTCTTGAAGATCAAATTAAATAAAGTAATGTTTTGGGGAAACTATTTCAGTTAAAATTTCTGATTAATTTATTATATGCATGGTTATAGTTTGTGTAGCTTTTGTAACAACACATTGTTACCCAGCATGCTATGTTGGTCTGTAAAGGCTTCTCTCTATCATCATAATATCTGTGTTAGAGGATCGTGTTAGAAAGCTGAAAAATCTCTTAGTGGGCTCAAATGAATTATGATTATGAAAAACTCTGCTATGATGTAGTTTCTATGGCAGAATTTGTGGTTGGTTTCCATGGGAATTGGACTTCATCATATATTTGCTAAAGAAAAATATGGCCTTCAGGGAGGAGTTACTTGACTTTAAACAGAGCGAATAGTAAACACGGCATTGTTGATTTGCTTCTATATATTTAGTTCCTTCATGTTGATAAACAATCACATATCCCAAAAGCTTAAGCTGATAGGAAAGGGTGAATTAACCTGGGTTGCACAGATACAGAAAAATTGCCAAAGTATCCGTGTCCAACGCATATCTGGTACAAGTGCAAATGTATCTGATACACACCCAGCAAATGAAAAATACTTTCATTTTTTATTTATCACGGGTATGGCCAGGACATGGTTGTGACATGGCTGGGTACATCCCAGACACGGGAGGGAAAAAAGAAAAAGGAAAAAAGAAGAGGAAAAGAAAGAGATTTTGATTTGTAATAAGTGACTCACAGGTACTGCCGCAGATTTCCATAAATCGCCGCAGGTCACCACAGGTCGACTTAGGTCCCCACCGCATCGTTGTCTCCCGCACTCCTGCATCTGCTTCTTTCGTCTACCCTTTCTTCCTAGTTTAATTTTTCCATTCTCTAGTTATTTTTCTTCTATTTCTTGTTTTGTTTTATGTGCATCTCTTATTCTGTGTGCCTTCCCATGTCATGATGTGACATTGTGACTAAAAATTGAAATGGGAAAGTTAAAAGTTTTTTGAACTAGAAGAGTAGATAGTTGTACCATACTACTAGACTATTGGTAATAAAAGTCCAGCTGTCTGTTAAAATACCCTAGGAGTATATTTATTTATTTTTCCTAAAAGACAGCACCATCGTCATGGCATCAATGGATATTGAAAGTTGAATATAAACATTGCAAAGCATCAGCCTAATATAATTTTATATTTATGATGTTTCAGCCTTAAATATAATTTTTATTCTTAAAAAAAGCCATATATAGTTTTAAATTTATTTTATTTTATTTTTATAGTAAGAAGAATTTATGTTTATCAATTAACTTTAGATTTGCCTTTAAATTGATTTTTATATGTTTTCAAACATTTTATTGTTGTTACTTTGTTTTAAAATCTAAAATAAACATAAATTATGTCCAAAAATATATAAAATATACCTAAAATAAATATTAATTAATTAATTGCCGTATCTCCAACTTGTCGTATCCTAGTTTTTCAAGAAATGCTATATCCCCGTACCCGTACCCTTGTCAGTACCCATGCAACATTGGAATTAATCACTTAATCATTATTCTCACACTCTCTCTCAATTGTAGGCTTAGACTCTCACTCAATAGATGGGGCCAACACATGGAATTTTTTACCTTTTAAATGGGAAGCAAAGTAGAGAGAAGGCTTTAACTCATGACTACTTGCTTTGCTTTGATATCATGGTAAATTACCACTAACCTCAAAATCTTAAGTTGACGGGAAAGGCGATACCAATATTCTAATCCTTGTGTTAATTACACTAGAAATCTGCTGATCATTTTATATAGGGTTTTTGACCATTTTGAACTCAAATACATACTAAAAATCAGTGTACACTTGAGGACGTGGAAACCTTTGTGGTCTGGCGGATGATGTTTTTCACTAGATCATTGTTTAAATGGCCACATTTTTTGGGCTATCAACAATACCTTTTCTATTTTGGATTTCATCGATTTTCTCTCATTTTTATTGTAATATCTATTTTGTAATTATTTAGGCTACCTTATGTATAAATCTTGAATACACAAGGTAATTCTTTCTCATCAATAAAATATTTTATTACTCAAAAAAATTGATGTGAAGTCTGACCATTGACTTTGATGTCTGTCACTTCATTCAATCTTTGGATTACTAAGTTGGAAGCTTGACTTGCAGAAATCTGACTTTAGGCTAAAATGCCCTTACGTCAGACATGTATCAGAAATAAATTCATTCCGTGTTGAACTTCAGGGTTTTTGTTTGCTTTGTTTTGTTCTACCCTTCCCCCCTTCCTTTGTTGGTCGAGTTGGGGGTTTACTTTTGTTGTATTAACACCATGAACTGGTGTCAATGCTGCCTGGTTGCTGTTCAAACCTGGAAAGTTCGAAGTTTCTATATCTGCATTCATTTATGGGACAAAACTTATAAACCTCTGCAGTATTTTTCCCTTTCTTTTTGCTCTTGATCACATTTTTTTTATTTGATTTTCTGGTTGCGTTTTTCATGTGCAGATCCTTCTACTTGCATGATTTCCATATACACTCCATCTTCTTTTGAGATCTTAAAGAAATCAGTATCTGCCTGTACACTGTATCATGATAAAGGACCTGAGCCATGGCTCCGGAAAACAAGTACTGATGCATGGCTTTCTACAGGCATAAGTGAGGCCATTGATGGGGCTGATGGTGCACCACATGATCAGGGTGATATATATTGTGTTGTTTGTTATGAAAGTGGTGCACTTGAAATTTTTGATGTGCCTAGTTTTAATTGTGTTTTTTCTGCGGATAAGTTTATGTCTGGAAAGACCCTCCTTGTTGATTCCTTTATGCAAGAGCAAGCCAAAGATGTTGAAGTGACAAACAAAAGTTCTGAAGAAGTGATTGGCCAAGGCAGGAAAGAAAATTCACAGAACATGAAGGTTGTTGAGTTGACCATGCATAGATGGGCAGGACAGTATAGCCGCCCTTTCCTTTTTGGGATATTGACTGATGGAACAATTCTTTGCTACCATGCTTACTTATATGAAGGCGTAGAGAATACATCTAAAATTGATAATTCAGTTTCTGAACAAAATTCTGGTGGTCTAAGCAGCATTAGTGCTTCTAGGCTTAGAAATTTGAGATTTGTGCGTGTCCCCTTGGACACTTATGCGAGGGAGGAGACATCAAGTGAATCACCATGCCAAAGAATTACCATTTTCAAGAATATTGGTGGCCACCAAGGCTTGTTTCTTTCTGGATCAAGACCAGCGTGGTTTATGGTATTTAGAGAACGGCTTCGAGTTCATCCACAGGTGAGATATCTGGTTCTCTTCCTACTGAGAGGGTAATAGTTGTGGCCAACTTGAAGAATTACATGCATCTTGGTTAAGATATTGGATAATAATAGAAATATGACATTTGGGTAAATTTCAGTGAATTTATCCCTTGAGTGTTGTTAAACCATAGTTTTTCAAAGTTTCACATATCATTTGGTATTTATTATTTTATGAAATTTATGCTCGGTCCCTCATCATTTTACTTCACATATAAGTCTTTCATTCTATCTTCAGAATTATTATTCTTAGGCTTATTTATTTATATGTTTTTTTGATAAATAATGAAAGTTCATTAATCAAAATACCCTGGTACACCGGAGGTGTACATGGACAGCAGTACTTCAAGCTCGTAAATGACAATGATCAAGCATATCTAAAAAATTAGAACATGGAAAAGTATTAAAAACAGAACTCCAATCCAGCAAAGAGTGGAGAAGGAAAGATTTAATCTCGAGAATATAAATGAGGCTATGAGGCAATCTAAGTGCTGTTATTTCTTCTGTATCTGTTTTTATCTGCTTTCAGTGTTTGGACTTGTTTGTTTAGAAGCATGCAGAAATGTTCAGATTATGTGTTGTTGTTATTGATAATGGTTTTTTTTTTTAGTCTTAAAAGTGAACTTTTGGATATCATTTGGTGCTTGGTGATTGGATTTACTTAGAGCAGGTCTATGTATTTTATTGTGATGTCAAAAGAAAACTTGGTATTCATTCATTCAACTTTGGGTTGGATCTTTGGCCACTTTAATATGATACTGATCTTCAGAGAGATGTATGAAATCTTAATTTCTTGAGGAATGAACTTAAAAATAGTCCACGTTTGTTACTAATAAATGAAAATTGTCAGCTATTGAGTTTTCATTATACTGTATTTTGCCTATATAAATGTTGCTATATCATTTGACTTTGCTGAAAATTTGCTTATGAATTTGTCTTCTCTGTCATTGCACAGATTTCAGACCACAAAGAAATAGTTGTCTCTTACTTTCGGTGTGAAAATTTTGTGTTATTGTTTTATTTTTCTTATTAAGTTCTATTTTTGTTTGTAGCTTTGTGATGGATCTATAGTTGCCTTCACTGTTCTTCACAATGTGAATTGCAATCATGGGCTCATATACGTTACATCACAGGTTTGAAAATATTACACATCCTTCTCTGGATGAATTTTTTTCCCTAAATTAGCTTTTGACATTCTAATATGGTATTTTTATGTTTATTCTTTCTAGGGTATTTTGAAAATTTGCCAACTGCCATCAGTATCAAGCTATGACAACTATTGGCCAGTACAAAAAGTGTGTCCATATTTTCTTCCCTTTTATCAACTTTCGTTCATATAAAGTCAAATTTATGTATATTTAACACTTTTGCAATTGACATAATTTTCATCTTTTGGTTAGATTCCACTAAAAGGCACTCCGCATCAGGTCACTTACCTCGCTGAGAAGAATTTATACCCTCTTATAGTTTCAGTTCCTGTGAGTATAATTTTATCTTTTCATAAATATATATATATATATATATATATTCTTATGTTTGAATATTTACAAGCTTGAGTATGCATTAATGCATGTAAGTTATCTCACTTGTCAATGATGCCCTTTACTTTCTATACGTGATAGGAGACAATTTTTCTCCTGAAATTAAGCTTGCAATTAGTCCTTTATCAATTTGCATGCCTTTTTGCTCTTCTTCCTAATGGTACTACCAACTAAAATCTGGCTGTCATTATAAAGTGAAATGTTGTTCACTTCATATAGACCTTGAGTTGCTGAAAGTGATGGTTTATGGGTTTCTTTTTTAGTCATTGTTGGCAATAATATGGCATTTTGCTTCGTGTAAAAGGTTAAGAAAAGAAAAGAGATGCATCATGTCCGGCATATAGAATATGTTGCATCTAACAATATGCTCACAATTGCATTTCCTTTCCTTTTTCTTCTTTCTTTTACATAAGTTTTCTTTATCAGTTTACTATTTTTGTCCATCCAATTCTGATGCCTTTTGAGTATTTTAAATTCCAATTCAATGCAATCTTTTCTTACATACTGAAAAGACAAAAAAATTGTTCATATACTGAAAGACAAGCTTGTTTATAACTTAGAAATATCTGGAATTTTCTTTGCTAAGATCTCTGCTATGATCTCTCTTCCAGTTAAAAATATGGCTAACTAAATTCTTGTTTTCAGTGTTAGGATGCTCAATGTAATTGCATTATTTTATTTTTCTGCTTATTTTGCTTAATAATAATCAAATTAATTTGTTTTTGTGGAGCTTATTTTAAGCAGTAATTTCAAATTTATTTAATCTGATCAGGTTCATAAGTCATTGAATCAAGTTCTTTCAACTCTGGTTGATCAAGAAGTTGGCCATCAGGTCGAAAATCTTAATTTGGGTTCTGATGAACTGCACCAAACTTACACTTTAGATGAATTCGAGGTCCGCATTCTGGAACCAGAAAAGTCTGGTGGCCCTTGGCAAACTAAAGCTACAATTCCAATGCAGAGTTCTGAAAATGCTCTAACCGTGCGAGTAGTTACTCTGTTGGTTAGTTGCTTAGTCATCCAACTGATTCTTTTTCTCTATATTCTTTTGCCTTCTTTGTTTTGGGAGAGAGGTGGATGAGATATCTTATGAAATTTCAGAAAATAGATTGGTGTCTGTATAACCTTGTCTCTTCATTTGCTCTAGAAAATAATATTTTACTTATCCACCTTCTTATTTCCAGAATACAACCACTAAAGAGAATGAAACACTTTTGGCCATTGGGACTGGTTATGTGCAAGGGGAAGATGTTGCTGCAAGAGGACGTGTGCTTTTATTTTCTGTTGGGAAAAATACTGATAATCCTCAAAACTTGGTATATAGACCTGTATTTGTTGGATTCAATTCTAGTTTATGTGTTGCATTTTTAACCCATAAAATCTCATCTTTTAACAAAATTTCATTACTTTTAACCCTTATTGTATTATTGCTGTTATATCTGGTTTAATAAATAAAGCTTTACTTTTCAGGTGTCAGAGGTTTACTCAAAGGAATTGAAGGGTGCTATATCTGCTTTAGCCTCTCTTCAAGGCCATCTGTTGATAGCTTCTGGTCCTAAAATTATTTTACACAAGTGGACTGGTACTGAGTTGAATGGCGTTGCTTTTTTTGATGCTCCTCCATTATATGTCGTCAGCTTAAATATTGTATGTGTTATTTCTTCAATGTCTATATCTCTTTTACTTATTCTTTTACATGAAAAACCTAGATATCAGTTCTTGACTCTTCTGTTTCTGAGTGGTATGGTATGCAAATGGTAAGGTTTTGCAATGCCTAGATGTTCTCAAGAATTGCTTTTTAGGTGAAAAAAAAAATAGACATAAAATAAAGAATACAAATCAGAAGATGCAACAAAAGCTTTAAACCTTTTGAGACTGGCCCTTATCCATTCTATAATTAACTTGTCATCTCTTTAACTAACTTGTCCTTTTTTACTATTTCTACTAGTGTTATTTTAGGTATTCCTTTACCCTTTTTTTTGTTCCCTTTACTTGAATCAAATCACCCTTCTTCACTAGTGTATTAATTTTTCTACTTTGCACATGAACAAATCATGTCAAGTGATTGTCCCTCGTTTGTCCATTACGAGTGACCCTTATCTTTAAACAAATTTCTTTGTTTGTTTTTTTTTTAAATAAGTAAGTTTTATTCGTGTCAAAAAAACTCCATACAGTATATGGGATATATATTATAGGTGCATCAAAGAACAAGAAAAGTACAGCTATCCATGAAGTCCTATAAACTAGAGGCCGAATGACCACTTAAGGAAGTCATCCAACATATAAAGTACTTAAAAACATGATTTTCACATCTGCCATAATTTAAACAAATTTCTTGATTTTTTAATCTTTTATTTTATTGTATTTCCACTTATCCATCTTACATTTCAGCTATTCTTATTTTATAAATATGTTGCTTTTTAATAGCCGAATATTAAGTACCATATAGCATGGTTGGTCTTACAGCAATCTTGTAAAGCTTTCCCTTTGACTTAATAAGTATTTTACAATAGCCACTACTCTTGATGTACTTCTCCTTATCATCCATCTTGTTAAATGATTCACATCTTGTTTGATCTCTCCATCCTTTTATTGATCTAGAATATTGAAAACACTTACCGTCCGGTATATCTAAACTGTCAAGTTTTACAATTTCATCTTTATTTCTTCTTTACTAAAAGCCTTTAGATTCTAAAGCATTCCTCCAAATTTCCAACTTGGCTTTGATTAGGTGTCTAGTTTCATTCACTAAAACTATATTGTATGCAATAAACATGCACCAAGGGCGATGTAGGACAAATTAGGGAATTTTTCTATGTGTGATTGTGTTTGGTTAAGGTTTAGGAGGATTTGTGGATCTGAGGTTTAGAGTTATAAATTAAAGGGTTAGGAGTTAAAATTGGCCAAGGTTGGATGAGTTTTTAAGGGCTGTTTAATAGAGAAATTATGTGAGTTTTAGGTTTTTGAAAGGTCAGAGAAAATATTTGATTTAGGATTTAAAAAAGGTAAGAAGAAATGTAAATCAATATCATCACAATCTGTGTACAGTACTGTGAGCAATATCCAAGAAAGAGAAGAACATAGAGAAGAGAAAGGAAGGAAAAAAAATAATAAGGTCAGTGTATCTTAATACTCAGAACTTAATATTTTATTGATCAACTCCTCCTTGTTTGAGTACAATAAGGCCCTTGTATAGATTCTAAATCTTAGCTTCTCCTAGTTGAACTGCCAAGAGTCTTGTAGTTCATTTGCATTGTTTGGTCTCCTTTACAAGGAGAACCAAGGTTCGACTCCCTCCTCCTAATTTGTTGAATCAGGTCATTTACTTTTACTGGTAAATCAAAACCCTAAATGAATTGAACCAAAGCCCACACATAAAGACACATCAACTAAATAGGACTTACTTATTGATGGAAGAAAACCCAAGGCCTGCAACTATGACCCGTACCCAAAATTACAGAATTACCAAAATGCCATTGACTCTAGAATAACCAAATAAAACATAAAAGAGAATATCAGAAACTAATTACCATGGACACTTTTTCTTGGGCTTTGCCTTAACTCTAGGCTTCCAAAAGAGGATATTGCTTTTCTAACCACATTATGGTTCCACCATCAAAGGGACTTCGTCATGAATTGGGTCTAGTAAGTTCATCGATAACCAGTGGAAAGAGATGTGAGATTTAACCTGATCCTTGATGCTAAACTATTGTGATAGAAAAATCACTTGTAGTGCTTGCACTTGTTCTTACACTAGTTACAACTTCATTGTACATATGCCTAATCACCTTAATATATTTTAGAGGAATTCTTACCTTTTCTAAAGCCTACTATATAACCTCTCTAGGTACTCTATCATATGTTTTATTTGTGTCAATAAAAACTATATGGAGATCTTACGGGCTTTTCTATATTTCTCCATTAGACCTCCTTGGCCTAAAACCAATTTGATTATTGGATATTATTGTTTACTGTCGTAATTCAATCACTCTCTCCCATAGTTTCATGGTGTGACAGAAGATGCCAAAGGAAATAAAGAAAAAAAAAAATGAACCAGATAAATATATATATACATGTCCTGAAACATAAAAGACTCATGGAGAATGAAAATTCTGGCATGATCACAATGCATAGGAACTATACAAGAAAATCAAGATATACATGTCCTGAAACATAAAAGACTCATGGAGAATGAAAATTCTGGCATGATCACAATGCATAGGAACTATACAAGAAAATCAAGAGATATTAACAAGGTAAAGTGCATCAGATCAGGGTTAAGAGAATCTTCTACTCCACCTATCAAAAAAAAAAAACAAGAGAAGAATGGAGCTAATATATTAGAAGGAAGGGAAGACTGAAATCAATAGTCAACTTAGGTTGGTTTAAAAAAAAATCATAAAGTTAACTTAGGTGATTGCAGCTCCACTCCTTCAAAGGACCTATAGCTCTTCTTCCTCCAAAATCCAGTATTGTGTTAATGCATATGGTCCCCTCTCTCTACACTTTTCTGAGCATATATAAGCTTCTTGATAATGCATTCTTTTCTTTTTCTCAATGCTTTAATCTTGTTGCAGGTCAAGAATTTTATCCTCCTTGGTGACATTCACAAAAGCATATACTTTCTTAGCTGGAAGGAACAAGGAGCTCAACTTAGCTTATTAGCTAAGGATTTTGGCTCCCTTGATTGTTTTGCAACTGAGTTTTTAATTGATGGAAGTACCCTGAGCCTCACAGTTTCAGATGATCAGAAGAACATTCAGGTTAGCACCATTGTTTGTGCAATACTGTTGATACTTTGCCAGATCTATGGTGACAATATTAAAAATTTGTTATTGGCATAATACAACTTTATTTTAATTCAATGAAATGGACTGACTACAGGTCATGAGAAATTTTTTTTTTTCTTTCATGTATTAAAACAATGTTGGGTAGGATGAAGTTTGGGAGTTAGCATGGAGTCTAGGTGATCAAATTTAGCCCGGATGGTTTGATTGTCATAGGTTGAATTTGAGACTATATGCTCAGGGAGAAAATGCGTCAGGTTGATTTTTATACCTGTACTTTATGGTTGATTCTTGACTTGTGAATTCCGCCCTCTCAATCCATTGAGTCACCATGCATATAGTTAGTGATACATTGTTCGAATTATTTGACAAAGTACGTTGTTCTTTCAGTTCTCTTCGGTTGATTTTTATACCTGTACTTTATAGGATCTGCGTCACTTTGGCTTCCTGTATCTATTTCTTACTAATCCATTTTTGTCATCTCTTCTTCCTGAATTATATTTGCATCCCAAAACCCAAGACCCTGAAAATCATTTGTCCTTGCACTTTCAATATCATTGTCAATTTTTTTGCAAGAATAAATTTTCCGTGGAATATTTTTTCTGAGATATTGTGTTTTCTCTTTGATTTTGGCACCTGGACCTTTCAAAGTCATTGTTCACAATTTCTGCTTCCATTATAGAGTTTTTGGCATGAAATTTTTGTGGGTAAAAGCTTTTTAAATATTTTTTAGTCTATAGTCTTTCCCCCTAAACTTCAAAGCGAAATTGAAATTTGATTTGGTGCATAAGCGTCCCAAGAACGAATGCCAATGGCATCTCCTCTCCCTGGGCCCCTGTAGTTACATGGTGAATGTTGAAATTGCGGGTTCAAAGCCTACTGAGTGCATATGAGTGTTTACCATGGCGTTCTATCAAAATTGTTGGAGGGTTGTTGAGAAAGACGTCTTAGCGGTCTTTGATGAGTTTTTCCATCACTGTAAGTTCGAAAAATCCCTTAATGCTACCTTCATCACATTAATTCCTAAGAAGAATGCTGCCTCTAATATTAGTGATTTCCGGCCTATTAGCTTGGTGGGGAGTGTATATAAAATCTTGGCTAAGGTCTTGGCAAATCGGTTGAGGGTGGTTTTAGACCAGTTGATCTCGGAGAACCAGAATAGCTTCGTGGGTGGGAGACAAATCCTTGATTCGGTTCTTATTGCGAATGAGTGTGTGGATAGTCGTGGGAAGAGTAGGGCTCCTGGAGTCATCTGTAAGCTTGATATGGAGAAAGCCTACGATCATGTGAATTGGGAGGCTTTGCTGTACTTGTTGGATAGGATGGGCTTTGGAGTTAAGTGGTGTAAGTGGATCCGTTACTGCATCTCCACGATCCAGTTCTCTGTCCTGGTGAATGGGTCTCCTGCTGATTTCTTTGGTAGTTCAAGGGGTTTAAGGCAAGGTGATCCGCTATCTCCCTTGTTGTTTTTGATTATGATGGAGGTGTTTAGTAGGATGTTGAAAAGAATGGAGGGTGCTGGCTTGATCCGTGGTTTTAGTCTTGAGGGTAGGAGGGATGGTGTGGAAAGTGTTTCTCATCTGTTGTTCGCAGACGACACTATCTTGTTCTGTGATGCTGATGTGGAGCAGATTCTTCATATTCGACTGTTGCTACTCAGTTTTCAGGCGGTTACTGGTCTGAAGGTCAATGTGCTTAAGTCTGAAATGGTTCCAATTGGGGAGGTTGATGATGTTCATGCTTTGGCTGGAATTTTGGGTTGTAGGGTTGGTATTTTGCCTATGACGTACCTTGGATTGCCTCTGGGGGCTTCTCATAACTCCCCCTCAATCTGGAATCCGATCTTGGAAAAAATGGAGCGAAGTCTAGCTGGGTGGAAGAAGTTGTATCTTTCTAAGGGGGGTCGTCTGACGCTCCTTAAGAGTACGCTCTCGAGTCTTCCGACTTACTTTCTGTCGCTTTTCACGATTCCTACTCACGTGGCTAATAAAATTGAAAAGTTGCAGAGGGACTTTCTTTGGGGTGGCAGTAAGTTCCATCTGGTTGGGTGGGATAAAGTTTGTACGCCTATAGCCAATGGCGGCTTGGGTATTAGGAAGCTTACTACTTTCAATAAGGCTTTATTGGGAAAATGGTTGTGGCGGTTTGGGAAGGAAGAGGACCGATTATGGAGGAGGGTGGTGGTTTCAAAATATGGGGAAGATTGGGGGGGGTGGACTTCTAAGTTGGGTAGGGGTACTCATGGTTGTGGGTTGTGGAGAAGCATTCGGAAGGGGTGGGAGGAATTTCACAAGCACTGTCAGTTGGTTGCTGGGGTGGGGAACAGAGTGAGGTTTTGGCAGGATGTGTGGCTCGGGGATCTTTCGTTTCAAGTGGCCTTTCCAAGGTTGTATGGTATCGCTGCTGATAGGGAGGTGACTGTTGATTCGTCTTTACAAAGGCAGGGGGTGGAGGAGACAAGATGTTGGGATGTCCGTTTTATTAGAGATCTTAATGATTGGGAGATGGAAGAAGGGCTGCAGTTCTTTCGTCTTCTGGGAGCCAAGACTCCTCCTTTGGGTGTTGGAGATCGTATGAGATGGATGTTGAAATCCAATGGGTTTTTTGACACCCGGTCATTTTATAATAAATTAAGGGCTGCCCCCCCTTTTATATTCCCTTGGAAAGCCATTTGGAGAGTTCAGGCTCCCAGGCGAGTTTCTTTTTTTGTTTGGTGTGTTGCTTGGAATAAGATCCTTACGGGTGACAACTTAAGATTGAGGAATCTCGACTTTGTGGATTGGTGTATTTTGTGCCGCCGTGGTGGAGAGACGGTAAACCATTTATTTCTTCATTGTGAGTGGGCTTACCGGTTATGGAGCTTTGTCTTCATAACCTTCGGCATGTGTTGGGTGATTCCTAAGTCGATTACTGATGTGCTTTTTGGCTGGTGGAATTGGTTGGGGAAGCGTTCTTCTCAAGTTTGGAACTTGGTCCCATCGTGCATCCTCTGGTGTATTTGGATGGAACGAAACCAGAGGACTTTTGAGGACTTGGACAGCTCAGGGGATCAGTTGCTTGCCACTTTTTGTGGAACCCTTTTTGATTGGTCTCGGGCGTGGGGACTCACGTCTAGTGATTCCCTCCCCTCTTTTCTTTGCTCCCTCTCTTTTTTGTAATTTCTGTGCTGTCTTGTCTTCTTGTGTGTTTCTCTTGTTTTCTTGTACTTTCAGGGCTTGCTCTTAGCTTTTGCTTAGAGCAGCCTTTCATTTATATATTTCATCTTACTTATCAAAAAAAAAAAAAAAATAAAAAAATCCGGAAAAGGGGAAAGTTAACAGTAAAACAATGGTAATAAGGCATTAAGCTTGACTCTTAAACATGCAATGGGGTTCCAAACTGGAACCCTGATGATGAAGTAAAAGAGAAGACTAAACCCTAAAGAATTTGGGCTTCAAGACTGGCTGCCTCTGTTGCAGCATTTACATATTGACCTAGATGACTAAACCCTAAAGAATTTGGGCTTCAAGTTGCTAACAACTTAAAATAAAATCCTGATCAAACACATCTAAGCCCAGACTGTGGCAAAGAAATAAGATCAGAGAAAATCTGGACATAGCCAGAAGAAAATAGAACCCGACTTTAGTTGGCCTACATAGAAATTTCCTAAGCACACCTAACATACTGAAATAGAATAAGCGTCAAATCTGAAATCCGAACTCCTGCAAATCGGCCCCTTAATTGTTTCCCTTTCATCTTGATAAATTGCTCTAATTTATTTATGTCACTCAGCCTGCAGTTGGAATTCCATTATCTGGTAACGTGCATGAAATGGAATGGCTGCATTTGCACCTCATAAACTCAGGGGCACACCTGTAGACACGTATAACAAGAGAGAGAAGCGGAATGGAAATAAGAATTTCCTGCTTATCAGATTCATGAATAACATTGATTTGTTTTCTCAGATTTTAGTATAGTTTGTCTGAGTCTTTATGTGTAAAATTACTTTTATTTATGACTTCCATTTGCCTTTCTAAGGTCCCCCCCCCCACCCCCTTTTTTATTTATTTTTTGGATACTCATAAATGAAAAGGTTGACTTCAATAACGCAGTTAGTGAAATATTGACTCTTAAGTTTGAATTTTTTCTGTGCCAAACAGATATTTTATTATGCACCAAAGATGTCAGAGAGTTGGAAGGGACAGAAGCTTCTTTCAAGGGCTGAGTTCCATGTTGGTGCTCATGTGACTAAGTTCTTGCGGTTGCAGATGCTTTCTGCGTCATCTGATCGAACTGGTGCAGCTCCAGGCTCAGATAAAACCAATCGCTTTGCTTTATTATTTGGTACCCTGGATGGCAGCATTGGCTGTATTGCACCTCTTGATGAGCTCACATTTCGTAGGCTACAGTCATTACAAAGAAAACTTGTTGACGCTGTTGCCCATGTTGCTGGCCTAAATCCAAAATCTTTCCGCCAGTTTCACTCAAGTGGAAAGGCTCATCGGCCTGGCCCTGATAGCATAGTTGACTGCGAGCTGCTATGCCAGTAAGTTTTGTTTTCCTTCAAATATTTTTTATGGCTTAAGGCTAGATCTACTCTCTAGTGAAATATGAGGATCTTGTCTATATCTTCAATCTTGGGAGAGGCCCAGAAAATCTAATAATCTTTTTTTCAATTTCAGAAATATCAGAAGAAATCTTGTGAAATAACAAGATGTTATCATGACCTTAGGACTTTCTTTGTATCTCTATATATATCAGAGTTGTAAATGAACCAAGCAGTTAATAAACAACTCAAACTTGGTTTGGGAAAAAACTTGTTTATAGTCATTTATTTAGCAAACGAACCAAGCTCGAGTCCAAATTTAGGATCGACTATTAAACGAGACAAGCTCTAACATAATAATGTGTTCATGAACAAACTTACAATTTTGAAACTAGATATAAGTATATGTAATTTTACATGTTTATGTGTGTTCATGTGTAAAAATATACTTATATACACTTAATATTAGATTGTGTAGGTTTGTAAACAAATTCATAGGGTATCAAATTATTATTTATAATTTATTGATAATATAAATAGATCATGTCGTAATAAAAATTTTATATAATTTTTAATATATTTTTTATATAAATAAGAATAATTTTATTAAAAAAGGACTATTTCTTGCAAAAAGAAAGAAATGTATAAGAGGAGATAGAATCTATAAACATCGGAATGGAATCACTAGACATGAATCCTCAAGCACAAGGCAATCAAGCTTGAGACCAATCAAATAAAGTGCCTACAAACAATGCAATAATTTTTAACATTACAAGGTTGGTGATCTAATTTTTACAAGTTCATAGACAAAATCATTCTATCTAATTAACTTGAATAATTTAGTTATTAATTATTAGCCTATATTTGAGTAGGGGTTAAAAATTTAGTCGTGGTGTTTACTATATATGAGAAAAGAATAAATTAACCTAGTAGCTTGTGAACAAGCTTGAGCTTGTTCGACAATAAAGTGAATAAGGCTTGAACATGTAATCTAGTTGAATAGTTAGAGCTTCGCTTATGTTCGAAATAAAATTAAATGAGTCATCTTGAACTTTTAACACTCAGATAGGCTCGATTACAGCCCAAGTCCATGTGTGTTCTCTGCAGATCCTCTTTAATCCCTTTCTATTATCTTAACTATTTATCTGTCTTGTGTCCAAGAATGGGTGTTAGCCAACTATCTTCTTTTGTCAAGGTTAAAGTAAGAGTACACTATTGAGTAGATATAATACTGAGTGATGTTGAGTGCTCAACTATTTCTTTTTGTGTTTTCCCTTTTTCCAGTTATGAGATGCTTCCATTGGAGGAACAGCTTGAAATTGCCAATCAGATTGGAACAACTCGTTCACAAATTCTCTCAAATTTGACTGACCTCTCTTTGGGAACGAGCTTCTTGTGATTTCAGCCAATCTGAAGGGGTTATGGGAGTAAGGATTCCCTTGAATGCTTGGGCAGCCTGAATTAAACACTTTGTAATATTCGGCCATGTTCATTGCAGCAATTGCAAGGCCATTTTTAATGGCTCAATTGAATCAGCCTCATCTGTTGTTAACAATGGAGAAAAAGGAGGGTGCCAGGCAGCAAAAAAGGTTGTTGCTTCATTGTTATGCATCAAATATGATATGCTGTTGAATTGATGCTCCAAGCATAGACTGGGCACTAGTTTCACATAACGAGAATTGTCGCTTAAAAATGTTTACATTGAAGTGAGGAGATTAGGAGGGGAAAGGAAGAAATAAAAGTTGCTTAATGGTGTAACATTAAAACTGTCAAATGCCAATGTTGTACATTGTAGAAGGGTGAAGGAAGCAAAAGACAGTTGCTTCATTGTTGTACATTAATGTGGTATATACCATTCAACTCTTGTCACAACCAATGATTGGACATTGTTTCCATTAATGAGAACTGTCATTGTTGTACATTAATGTGGTATATTAGATTTGAGATCAAATTATTTGTACACAGCTCTCATTTCCTTGACTTGGGTCTGTGGTATATGAATCATTAACCTGAGTTACTCCCAGCTGCTGCAATTTGCAGTTCTGCCGGCAATTGTAGCAAGTTAATAGCAGCAAGGAATTGTCCACACAAGCAGGCCTCAATTAAACACCGTGATGTCCACTTTTGAAAATTTCATGAACATCTTCTATAAGAATCTAATGCATTTCTAGTGCCTACAAATATTCTGAAAGATGTTACTTTCAGAATAGGAGCGCCAAAATATCATTTGTGGAATTTTTTCAGACATGCAGCGTTGTGGGATGTCTAATCCGTTGTTTGATGGTTCAGAGTCAACCAATTCGTAAGACTCTTTGAAGGATATAAAGAAAGGGTGTGTTCAAAGTCATAGAAGCCACACCAACAAATTGAACTAATAATGACTAAACTCCCACAAAGAAATCTAGTCGGTTTTGATTTTCTGTGAAATGACTAAAAATTTATAAAATAAAGGTTTCAAGTCTAGTTAAGGCATGATTAAGGGGGAAGTTATGACCGAGATTTTCCTCTTTTACATTTGAAAATGTTCGATAGTGCAACTACTTTCACCAGCAGTCTTGCTACTTCTAAAATAGTATGAAATAATAAGCCCCGAGTTAGCCTATGGCTGTGGACAACTAATCATTACCTAATTTCATAATTTACTAACTTGTGCAGTTGTGAGGATATTTTCTGTCTTGTGTGACCTATCATTTTATGTTGACCACTCACAATTACATAAGTCGGTAAGTTGTAAAATTGAGTGTGGCCCATCACTTTACATTGACCACTCACAATTGCATAAGTAGCAAGTTGTGAAATTGAGTGTATGATTGAAGAATCTATTATCAAGTGCTATGTAGTTTTCAAAGGCTACACATGGCATAACTCAGATGGGCATTATTATTGTGATGGAAACTTGAATTTGCTATTTAAAGTTAGCCCCTCTACAATAGTGGAGACCTACCTGCATGGTTCAGATAATATACTTATCAAAATGGGGTCCTTGTATATGGAATCTAAAATGATGGTGGAATGTCCTTGTTGAGTGATTTGAGTCCCATGTATTGCTTCAATTGTCATTTGATGAAGCCGTGGCAAATTGTTTGAGGTTGACAAATTCCTTTTATTTTGGAATATAAAAGGAATCAATTGGTTTGCTGGTAAAAAATTGAAGGGTTTATCTGAAATATCCGTATTGATTCTTCAACAACTATTATTTGGTTTAATGCTAAAGTCTTTATCATCATGAACCTGACGTCTACAATTTGAATTCTATTGCATTTCAAAGTAAATGATTTCTTGCTTAACATGATAAAAAATTCAGGAAATTTTATGGACAGAAATGGAACTTAGGGTTCTTTGCTTCTTCAAGTATTTTTTTTTTTTTGAACTGGCTTCTTTAAGTATTTTGTCTTATATGAATCAATCAATAGTAATAATAATTAATAAGCCTATGTTATGTACTGAATGGCCTATAAGGCTATAAATTATGTGATTATGTCTGTTATCTCACCTTCCAAACAAGATTAAGATAAAAATTAAGGTAATTATTAGTTATTATGCACTTTATGTTTTCTTCCTTTGTTGCTAGGAATGAATTATGTCAAGAACAACATGAATCCAATGCAATATTTTTATGTGTGGGCCTCAATTTGAAAATGAAAAAATTGCATAAAGCAAACTGCATGTCATCCATTGTTTAACTTGTCCATTTGAAGAAATAAGTACCTTCTGTAATAAGTTCTTGAAGAAAAAAAAAAGTAACTAATTCCTCAAAGCTTGTCAATTATGATCACTACCACAATAACTCAAATTTCTAACAAATCAAGGTTGCCCATAATAATACATGTGCATATCTGACTTACAATATGGATTTAAATTTTCCCTGATCAATAGCCCTCAAGATACAATATGAATATATATAATATATATATATATATATATATATATATATATTGCGGGCCTCATGCACGTGCGAGTGATAGAATAATGTGGTCTACCACGGTACATAGGATGATGATGATACACGTGCACATAGTTCATTAATAGGGCAAAGTGGATATAGAGGGCATCATTTCATTAGGGATGTTTCTAAAGTGTTCATTTTAGGGACCATTTTCTTTAAGGAATGTCTAACAAAAGTGGAACAGGACCCTTTCGATTTGATTACCGAGAGGCCATGAAGTGTCCCCCTTCATGCGCAATATGTGCATATATCACTTCATTTGTGTGTATTGTTTATACTTATCTTTCTTGTTTTTGGTGCTTAATTAATTATATTTTATGATACAAAAACACACTTTAGACATTGTACAAACCAGGGACTCTTTGAATTTCTAAAAGCACTTATAGTGAGATCTTAGTAACGCACACCTGGGGTCACCATCAAGAATAAGAATAGATGATGAGAGGCAAAATCAGTGTGTGCGCTTTGACATGAAAGGAGAGCCTTTCATTTCTTCAAATGCCTTGCATTTCATATGGGTCCAAAGCCATGGTGGGCTAGGTGGTGGTGGTGGTGGTCCGAGTCAACTCGGTTAGACAATTGCCCACATCCTAATTCTGAAAATTTTGACTCACTCACTCACTCACTCACTCGGCCAGATTCCATTTCTGCAAGGTGGAAGCTTTGTCCCACCAAATGAGAGAGTCATAGTTTAATTAGGTTTTTTTCATGTCACCCTTTCTCTTGTTGATGTTATTTCTTTTGAAAGAGGAGCTAGCTAGAAGGTATCAATTATCAATGTCATCAATTGGTCAATGTCGTTAGCGAATGCAACCCACATGCAGGTGAATGTATTTTCTTCTATGCTTTTTTAAAGCATCTATGAGATTGAGAAAAAAAGGGTGTTATTGTCGATCATGCACTAATCCATATGCAAATACCTTTTCCCCATTTTCGTACATGCAACTATGCAATCCAACAAGAATTCAAGATTGGATTGGAAGTGAGTTGACTACTATGCACACAATACTAATAATGCAAGAGAGTATGAGAATGTCTTAATTTAGTTTTCTTTTCTTGTGGTTCTTAATTATTCTCACATTCTTCTTTGGGATATCTTGGTAGGTTTCCCCAACCACCTTCATGCTTTGCCTTCTGTATATCCAATGTGCGCAATAGGTGAAGGTTTCACACCCAAATTGTTCCATGGTAAAGTAGTTTTTTATAATCTTCCAATTAATTAAATCCGTGTAAAATTAAATTAGTGGAGTGATCACTTTTGCAAAATACCATAGTGAAAATGATCGTTAAGAGTAGCAATAACTTAAGTACAAGATATATATATATATATATATATATATAAATATATAAACACATAATGAAAAGCATAGAGTCTTAGTCAACATAAAATCATATATTAGAGTGATTTATTCAACATAAATTCGTATGACTATCTCTCTCTCTCTCTCTCTCTCCCTCTCTCCCCTAATTTCATTTCCTAATATATGAGAAAGTAAACAATATTCATTATTCAGTTCATTGGTTCAGTAGAGTTTTGTTTTCTACTCCAAAATTAAAATTTATACAATAATACAAAGTTACAAATTAAAGAAGAATAATAAGGTTATCTCAAAAAAAAAAAAAAAAAGAAAAAGAAAAAAGAAGAATAATAAAGGAAAAAAATCTACACAGATTAATGTGGCTCAGTACTTCTTCAAATTTCAAATTAATATTTGTTCTTAAAACTCAACATTTTGTTTGGTTTGAAGTTGAAGAAGAAAGAAAACAGGGGGTGGGAAAAGATTGGAAATCAGAGAGAAGAGAGAGTTAGTAGAGGAAAATTCTTTTTCCTTTCCTTTCTCTCTTGCAAACCCAAAACGTTGAAGGAAAAGAAGTCTCCTTTCTCTTTCTTTTCTTTTCCTCTCTACTCTACTCTTCCCTTTCTTTTCTCTTCTATCTCCCTCCATACCATTCTTTTTTATTTTCTTGATTAAAAATTCAATACCATTCTTTTTTATTTTCTTAATTAAAAGACGATCCTCCCCGCAAAAATTTAGTAGGTAAGGGTATCCGTGTTATTATTAGACTATTGAATTTGAGTTACTATAATTTTGACCTTCTACTAGCTCAAATCATATCATGACCTAAGCTTCTAATACAACAAATCCCAAATTCTGTTGAACTGTACTAAATCATTGTTGAGAAATTCTAAGTGCAAAGAATTTGATAACAAATTTTATGTTTACTGATGTGACAGTCTGCAATTAGTGTGCCATCAAATGATGATAGTGGTGGTCTAGTCTCAAATGACAATGATGTTACCACTAATTATATTCTACCAAGTCAACAAGGTGTGAAATTTGTTGTGTTTGTAGCATTATTCATCAATCATCATTGTTTGTTCAAAATTTCCACAATTGATTCCTTTATTATATGCCTTAAGTAAAATGGATTACAAAGGAGTACAATACATCTAAAATGGTATGTATTTCTATAAAAGTCAAATAATAAATATTTACGGGTGATCAAACCTTCTGTACTGTGCTCTAGCGACGGAACATGATATGAACACATGGCCAACACATATCCATATCATATTCTATCCAATTCACTGAAGCATTGGATGCATTTCTCCTTGATTTTGGACCTAAACCAAAGCAAAAATGTGCATCACTACTGTTCAACGTTGATTGGAACTACTTTGTCGTTAATGATCATAAACACATTGCAACCTATATTCATAAAAAAATAATGCATAAATGCCTAAAATAAAGATGGTGCTTAATAAATTAACTTAAAATTGTAGCATGGGAGACATTCATCAAGATAACCACTTTGACCTCAAAAAAGTGTGGTCCAAATGTTTGCTACATGTTTTTGGACATTATCCATTATTAAGCTCACCTCATGCTCATGCGTCCAAAGAAAAGATTTTTTTATCTCCAAAGTCCCAAGTCCTATACGTTCAGCTAGCATATCCTTCTATTAGATATCACTTTCTCAACAGTGACTCCATATTGCCATGTACAAGAGATAAGTGGAGACCTGTGTTAGCAACTAGTGAGGTATCATCACCCCACTTACATGGATGATGGCATCACCCCCATTATATGGAATATTGCATCAAAGTCAGCTGTTTCTGACCATCAAACCCCTACTTCATGATTTCTTCTTCAGTGACATATATATGGATGATATATATCCGACAAGTTATGCTACATACACACAAAATTTAACAACTTTTTTACACTTATCAAGTTGGTAAATTTTCACCAATTCTTATTTGAATTTATCACTGATATCATTTTTTTTATTTATCTATCATTAATAATTTGTCATATCAGCAGATGTCAAATATTTTATAAAATTTTTGTGTCTCTAGACTTTCTCTATGTATCTGCGCGTTCGCACAAGAGCCAGCCAGCACTTTAATTTAGCCACCCATCCAATCAGAAATTAGTCCGCATGGTGCACGACACTTGATTATGATTTGCAACTTTTTTTGTCCATATAATTACTGCTTGTTGTGCCCATAGTGTGTTTCCCAGCATCATTAAATCCGGATCCCCTGAGCTGACCTAAATTCTAGACCTTGTATTCAAAGTGGCATAGAGAGAGAACCACGTATACCCTAATAGGAAGTTTTAAAGGTTTTAAACATGCGAGTTATGTAAGTCATTCAAAATCTTGCTAGCGGCCCATTGATTATTAAAATACCAGGAGTAAGATTGGTAAAAGGAAAATGCAATATAAATACTTCCAAATATGTGTGTGTGTGTGTGTATATATATATATATATATATATATATCTTGGTTATCTTGGATGGGTGAGTGTTTAGTCCCAAGAAAATTTTAGTGTATTATTTTCTTAACTAGTTGCAAATTGATATGATTTGTTTCTTCTTTGTTCAGAATTGATTTGAATTTTGAGTTATCACGTTATACCAATCTCTCAAACTCACCTCCATGTATTAGTGCATGTAGCATGTAATTGATGGAAATCCTATTTTAAAATAAATAAATAGGATGGAGAAGATGGAAACCCCACGAAAAATAGTATGTGTTATAAATTTAGTAGTAATATATTATAAAAGAACTATATCAACTTATTTGAGCTAAGAGTGTTGTTACTTGAGTGGTATCTTCTAATGTTTTCAACTGAGACATTTAAAATTCAAATCAATAATTCTCTTTTTCTCATTGGTGTAATTATCGAATCGATCAATCAATATCAACTATCAATATATATATATATAAAAACAGAGACATCATGCGGAAAAGTATGAGGTTCTGCCATGCATGTGACGCACTCTATAAAGAGAATTGAAATATTCATATGCTACATTAGATATAAGAACAAATTTAAAAATAAAGACTCTTTATTTCCTTTAGTTCAATGTTTCCATATTACTTTTTGTTACATTTTTTATTCAATATTTTAAGACTACAATTTCTTTTATTTGGTTCAATGTTTTAAGATTTTTCCTCTCTCTCACATGTAAAAAACTCTTTGCAATTCTATTCACCATTTTCACTTTTACTTCTTTATATACACATGCCCACAACCCTTTATGTCATCTCATCTCAAATACACTCAAACAAAAATGATGTCATTTACTTTCAGCCTTTCAAAGACACGTACGTAACTTCAACATTGTGGTACCATTTGATTCTAACTTGTGTGAGTAGGCTATGACCAAGGAAGGGGGATTGCATTTTTTATTTAGTGATGGCAGCTTACGGTTTTGATGTTGAAGTCGGATATTGTGGATTTTGTAAAGGTTGTGATACTTTGAGTCTTTGGGTGTTTAGGATTTTGGTTTGGGAAAGTTATAAATATATTTTGTTTTAGAACGAAGAAAAAGAAAAATTCTAATTGATTATTTATGAATTTAACTATTTTTTTGTGTTATAACTCATACTTTGTAGGTTTTTTTTTTTTTTGGGTATGGTATGAGCCATAATAATATAAATAAAAATTGATGATGATTTCAAAGTATTTTCCATTTTTTTAAGGATACGGGAGTCCAATTAAAGATAATTAAATTTTGATAAATTGATGTGTTTTTAGTCAATTTCTCTTTATTTAATTACGTTCTCTTTATGTTGATACTTAAAAATGATTTTCTTAATTTCATTGAGATAATGAATTGGATGTCTGCGATTGAGGTCTCCATATTTAATTGTGAGAATATAGTGATTGAGGAAGTGTTCAGTAGGTTGCTTAAATTTATGCAATTTTAGAATATATAAATATTTTATGCTTTAAATTCTTATTTATAGGTTTCAAAATCATTTAATTAATTTAAAAAATAAAATCTACTTAATTTTAACGGTAAATATTATAATATGTTATAGTCTTATAGTGAGATACAAATTTTTTAATAAAATATGAATTAAGAAAATCAAGTTTCAAAGTATTTAATAATATTGTGGGCAAACATAAATATTATATAACAAAATAAGTACTATATATAGGTCTTAATATATATATATATATATATATAAATGATTTCAAAAGAAATTGTAAAATAGTCTATATATCGTACGAGACATCATCTAGTTATTAAAAAAACACTAATAATGAAATGTCTCACATTTATTTAATGAAACTTATAATTATTTACATTAAGAAGAAATCAAATTAGTTGTTCAAATTATAAGAAGTCATGAGACCATTTTGAATTTTCAAATTGTGACACTTAGATTTTGATACGAAGAAAAAATTGCAAGTTTCGATTACACCAACCTTAGTTAAGACTACTCTCACTCCTAAACTATGTATGAAATAACATTTCTCTTTTTGAGGTTTGCATTAAATATGTCTAACTTCCTTAATAGAATATTTTATGTTTTTAAAAAGATTCCTAATCAAAATATAGACAAAATGACACTCTCCTTGAGGTTTGCATAAACAAATGAGTAGATTTTTTATAGTGTAATATTCCATTTACACATGATTAAAGAGAAATATTATTTTTGTTCCTAGTTCGGTAGTAATTTGTAAAACCCAAAAGAAGGTTGATATAATTATTAAATTTAAAAATAAAAGAGAAAAATAAAAGGTTGATGTTACTCCACTTAATGGGTAGACAATCTAAGATCTTCTTAGTGTTTGCAGATTGAGTGTTGGTACACTGCATCCGTACAAAAAGACATGTATATATATATATATATATATATATATATATATATATATTCTTTGATCTTGATCACAAATCTAGCATCATTTTCTTTAACTCCAGTGTTTGACTAACATTAAGAACAATATCACATTTAGATTTACGAACGAGCTGTTTAATTAAAGAACCACGTCGAGGAATATATCTTCATTTTATTATCTATCCATTCACTTCATGACAAATGTCCCAATTTGAGCCGTAAACTCAGTTAGCATCAGTTAGTGCAGGGAGGCTTCCTTTCCCAATAAGTCTTGGGAGAGCTCTTTATCGAATTAAGCATTGTTGTCGATCTTCTTGTTTAATTACTACAAATCCCGGTGCCTCCGGGGCATTAACAAAAAATCATTCATGAATTGCAAGACTGCTGTGCTGCTAGCTGGATGATTAAGTTGACCAGTTTCGATTTTGTAGTTTTAACCAATTAGATGGGCACTACTCTTGGTGCATATTTTCATTTCTAAAATGACACATGTAGGGATAAGGGGCTCAAGAGTATATATTGGACATTGGATCTTGTCTGAGAACGTTTAGTGGTCTGAGGACTGATAAACAATAATAAAGATGTAAGACTCAGAACTCCACATGTAAGCTACAACTGAGAAGGCTGGGGAATGTAGGCCGAGGAGGAATGTTTTCTCGGTTAAGCGAAACAGAGGTCAGAAGGTGTGTTATGCCATCCAGAGTAACATTTCAGGAAATTCTATTGATAAGGATATGCACCATGAACCTACAGGACAAAGGGGAGCTGTGAAATATCTAAGAGAAAGCTGCTACCACCGCATTGAATGCTCTGTAACTAATCCTCTGGCCGCATTAATGAGGAAGTGATACCTGAATAGTATTTTTCAGCCTTACACAGCTACTTCTAAAAACTCCAGGACGGTGCTGATGGGACAAGGATCAACATTAGCAATCTAATTTACACGTGGAGGGTAGAGATGAAAGAAAGAAGAGAGTACAAAATAGGAAGAAGACCCTGAGGGAGGGGGATCGAAAGGGAACAGAAAAACACTATAACAACAAGAGCTGTAATTGTAATCAAATTTAAAAGAAATGTATACAAGAACCAACCTCCTCGGATTGTGCCAAGAATGATTTTCTTTAGCTAAAATTTGTTCATCTTTATTTTCTTGTCATTTGGACCCACTATAATTGTTGTCCAATTCATCTATATATTACTAAAAGCTGAAGCGCAGCATTTATTGCTGCTGAGTTCTTATTTGCGCCACCTCATCGCCACGTCATTCGCCACATAATTATTATTTATTATTTACTCCTTTTTTTTACAAAAAAACAAATATAAATAGATTATTGACTTTACATATTCATCTTTATCGGTTTTAACATCTATATATATTTCTTTTTTATTTTCAACTTTTCTATAATTTTTTTTACATTCACTTATTTTTTAAATATTTACACTTTCTTCGACATTTCTTCTTCCCTTACCTTTGCATCTCCCCACTACCCTCTACTTTAATATTGCTATTCATCTTTCCCTTCATCTTCCTTTATTTATCTTTCCATATCTCTTCACTCTTACTATAAATTTGTCACTTTTTTCCATTCTTTGCATAGTTTTCTCTCACAAAATTTCTCTCTCTCTCTCTCTCTCTCTCTCTCTCAATGTTTTAGTGAATTTTTATTTTTTATTGCATCTCCGCTTTAGGTTGATAATTTTTTGTGTTTTTAAGAACTCTAATTTAGGTTGATACAATTTAGTTTTGTGTTTTAAGTTATTATTATTATTATTATTTTGCTCTTTGATTGTTAAATTTTATCTGATTAAATTATGAAAAATAAAATAGTATTACATTACATACCATAATTTGGATAATTTAGTGTTTATTGTTATATCTTTTAATTTTCCTTATTTTTTTCCTTCTTTTATATTTTTCTTAATATTGAAATTCAACCACATCTTCCTTATCATTAAATTATTTATATTCTCTCTCTCTCTCTCTCTCTCTCTCTCTCTCTCTCTTTGTTTTATAAAATAAAAAAATGTAATTTTTTATTGTGCTCATCAAATTGTACTCATTTTTTTTAACATTTACACTTTTTTTAACCTTTCTCATTCTCTTTACTTTTTCATCTCCCCAAATATTCTACTTTGATATCACTCCTCCTCTTTCCTTTTATCTTTCTTTATTTTGTTTCTTTTTATTATCATCCTCTTAGTATAAATTTGTCATTCACTATTTCATTCTTTACATAATTTTCTCTCACAAAAAAGTGATTATTTCCCATTCTTTCTCCCTCAATTTTTTGGTGGAATTTTTTTTTCTTGCATCTCTATTTTAGCTCGATAAAGTTTTGTATTCTTTAGAACTCTATTTTGGTTGATGGGATTTACTTTTGTGTTTTAAGTTTTTTTTTTTTAATTTTTTATGACTTTGATTGTTAAAAAATAGTACTATTATTATAAATTATTAAAAATAGTATATAAGAATGTACTATTATTATATTACATAGAATTATTTGGATAAGTTAGTGTTTATTGTTATGTATTTTATTTCTATTTTTTTCTCATATCATTTTATTAACATTTAAATTCAGCCACATCCCTCATAAAAAAAAAAAAAAAATCTTTGACATACCACTAACATAACTACATCTATAACTATTTAAGCCATCCAAGATATTTATTTCTTATTAATAACCATAAAATTTACAACTAGCAATGTAACATACAAAGTAATAAAGAATAAATGAATGAAGAAAAAAAGAAATGAACTAAACGTCAATTAATAACTGTTATTTGGAAAATAAAAAGATGGTAAACGATGAGTAAGAAATAAAATAGAGATGGCTATACAGAGGACATTAAAAACTTTATTGTGCAATAAAATCAATAATTAAATATAATAATACAAAATTTAAACTTAAAATTAGTCAAACTCTAACTAGGGAAATTATATATATATATATATATATATATAAAATCATAATCTTCATACACCATAACTTAAAAAAAATGATTGAATAGTTCTACCTCTCATTTAATGTCTATTTTATACAAATCATCAACCAATAAATATATGATAATGGTGAAAAATGTTATAGATAAGATTATGAAAAATATGATAAAAATATTTAAAAAAAAAAACTCTTTATAAAGTCTAGGGACTAAAATAATATTTTATCTAAAAAATTATCACGCACAACGCGCGGGTCTGCGACTAGTTAGTCTAATTTTCAAACCCACTCTCTACAAATTCATTGTATAGGGCTTTTTGGGCCTAAACTCATCCATCCCTTGGGCTTGAGAACCAAACTGCGTCCTTACAACTCGTGTCAATTATTGTAGCCCTCTTGAAAATAAAATGACTTCAAATTATGTGTGGTGTAGAAATTGAAGTTCAAAGAAATGGGATAGAGTATGTAAATGCTAAAGGCTTAAATTTTATATGTTAACAGGTGTTCTGAAAGAAATTGTTAATAAATCATTTTAAGAAATTTTTAATATTACTTTCATGAGAAATATAAAGAGTTATAAAAAAAATTAATTATTTTTTTCTATAAAAATTTTTAAAACTATTTTTTAAACCAATGTCCTTATTAGGGCATTTGTTAACTTTTACAAAGTTTTATTGCATAAAACTGGACAAATTGACATAACATTGAATGGTTTTTTTTTTAAGAAACGACGTAACACTAAATGTAATTGATGAGTTTTAACCATCTAATAAATAAATATTTAAAAAATAGTGACATATTAATTTATAAATTCTATGCAGTAAAATTGACAGTATCCTTAATGAATTCGGAAACTTTTACCTCACCTTTTTTTTTTCTTTATTATTATAATTTTCAATATTTTCAATATCACAAGCTTGCTCTAGGCAAGCCTACTACTCCCGAAAAGTACTTCCTAAAGGAAGTATGATCTACTATCCAATTACAAAATATAATAACACAACTAGGAAATTCTTTTTCCTTCGTAAGAGGAGGGAAGAAAATTAAAAAAACAAAGAGAGAGAAAGAGAGATGAGTTTAACCTACTCAATTGTTTTTTGAGGCACTCTTATCAAGATATGGAAATGTAGGATAAGTTCATGGTTGCCTATTCATTTACCGACAAGTAAACAAGGAAATCGTCCAATGCCCTTCCATGGTAGGCAAAAGCTAAGGCAAAAGGTTAAAAAAGAAAGTACCTTCGGAGATCATCAAGTGAAACCCTCACCTTCACACCAATTCTAGAAATGTTAAAATTGTACACACACACACCCTCTCTCTCTCTCTCTCTCTCTCTCTCTCTCTCTCAACTCCTTGACTATTTGATTGCCCCAAAAATTCAACAAACACCAATCAATACCCACTAAACCATGTGGTGTGACAGGGCATAGCTAGTGCTAGTGGAATTTTCTTTATATAAACACCACCCAAAAAATGCGTCTCCTAGTTTTCCTTCTTACATGCATCATCTATTAGGATTTAGAAGCCATATTTTATGTCTTACACAATCTCCTTCACATGTATTTTCTGAGTCAATCGTCAGCTTTGGCCAACTTCAACCACATTGCTAGCTGCACTTCCTCCAATTTTTGAATGCAATACCTTAATCTAGTTTGAGATTCATCAATAGCACTAATTAAGATCTGAATCTAATTAAAGCACTAGTTTTCTTTTCTTCCTCCTACATTATGTAGTGACATATACCTTTTTATCTCCTTAAAATAAGTCAGAGTGAAAGCAGCGTGTTTGATTCTACCGAATAAAATATACAAAATGAAAAGAATAAAAATATAAAACCCTATTGTTGTTCTTTTTTTAAGTTAGGAGTCATACATTTTCAAGTTGGCATCCTCAAGTTGCCTATTTTTAAATTGCAAACAAATTTAAACACACGGTTTTGTAGTAACACACACCTAGTCCTAAAAGATTTTTAGGCAAAGTTTAAACAGATGAATCATGACAACCATTGAGCATGCTTAGTATAATACTACCGATTACGAAGGCAATCACTAAGATCAATGTTTAGAAATTAGAATTATATATTGCTAAATGCACTGTAGGTCTTTAATATCTATAAAATTACTGCCGATAAAAATACAATTTTTTTTTCTCTTTATCACTTTAACTTGCTCAATCTTGTTGAAGGGAGAGACCTTTTCGATTGTCATGTTGACCATCTATGATCATTTATGATGAAAAAATTATAAAATAAAATTTCTAAGCGTGGACTGAGGCTGGAAGCCCAGTTCATCAAGGTGGAATCAATAATTTGGATTCATAGAAATACTTTAAAAAGTAGTGCACAAAAGAGGCTATCATTCACCAAATTTTTAAACCTTAAGAGGTAAAAAAAGAAAAAAAAAAACTGTGAAACTGAAGAGGGCCATTATTAAATTTCAGGTAACAAGTCTGGTGGTTAGGCTATTCTTTGCAATCAATTACATTTGTCATATTCTTTAACAGAATGCCAATTTTGGGGAGCTAAATTTGAAAAAGGTTCTCTAGGGGCTTTTAATTTTGTTGACCGCTTGACCTATCCTAATTCCTAAACTTTCAGTTTTAAATAGCACACTGTAATACTGTATTGTGTTATAATTTCATTCCTTCATTCAATTATCTAGATTTTTGACAATGCCACTTAATTACCAACTCTAAAATTTCAAGAAATGGTAGTGACTAGTCCACTTCTAGTATTGCTAAATTCAAGTTATACATTTAGTTTAAAAATTTCAGTTGAAATGTTAATATCTTGAATACGACATTTTTCAACCAAGGAGTAAAAACTTCATTTTGTGCAATAAAGCGAACCATTTTTTCATACTGAGGTGATGTTTCATATCAATATCTAATTGGAGTTTGCTAATATTTCCAATTGGAAGGTCAATAATACCGTCATCAACAACCATGATTAATTAGTTGATGCTGATCAGTCATATTTTAAAGACTACGGATTCAATAATGTTCATGTAAATTGCACAAGTAATGCCAACAGCAATTTCAGAATTCTTGAAGGGTGTCAAATCTTAGCTGTCCCTATTGTATATATAGAATCATAGATGAGATAATTTTTCACATGACTTTCTTAGTTTTTCTCCAATTAAATCTTTTCTTTTTTTTTTCTTTGCATTGAGTTAAGAGCACCTAGGCAACTAATAATACACATAAAAGAAACAAAGTTATGGAAGAGAGGGAAAAAAAAAAAAATGAATCCATTATAGAGATCAAAAGGAAAATGCCAATGATGATATGGCCCTCCTTCGTTTAGAAAAAAACAGCATCTAAGAAAAAGTGTTTCTTCTGCTTCCAAACACCCAAGAAAAGTTTCTCCTTACCGACTGAGATAATAATTAATCATATTTACATGTGTAAAAAAATTGACATCCAACTCAAAACATTCCACGCTCTTCTCAAGAGTCTAAGTTTCAAATCACAAAAAAAAAAAAAAATCATCTCTCAATTACAAACATCTATGATCTATCACTCGCTCTCTATGCATGTGGGTATGGCACTTTCTTGTATAAACTCTCTCTCTTTTTGAGGCTTCTCTTATTAGACTATCTATGTGTAACGCTCTCAAACAACCCACGAGCTTAACACCTTCAACACCTCCTCTTTCATCCTTATCTCTGCAAAACTCCCACTCTTCAATTATTTCTCTCTACCTCTCTCTCTCATCAATTTCTCCAACCCAACAGAACAACACCAACTTCTTCTTCTTATTCTTCTTCTAAGGAACAAACCCAATTTCATTTTGATTCAAATTCAGCATATATAATACACGTACGATTCATCATGGCTCTTGAAACTTGGCTCATAAAAGTAAAGACTGCAATATCAAACAGTTTGACCTCAGCAGCTCCGAACCCAAAACAAATAAAGAAGTCTAGCGTTGGCGTTTTAGCCTTTGAGATCGCAGGGCTCATGTCCAAGCTTCTCCACCTTTGGCAATCCCTCTCAGACAAAAACATAACTCGCATCCACAACGACTCTCTTTCTCTCGAGGGTGTCCAAAAGATTGTCTCCAACGACCAAGCTTTCCTCCTCGGCCTGGCTTGCGCCGAATTCGCTGAAAATCTCAGACTCCTTGCCAAGTCCGTGTCCAGAATAACCAAGAAGTGCGAGGACCAAAATCTGCGTTGCTTTGAGCGCTTGTTCCATGAGTTCGTCAACTCGGGTCGCGACCCTCATAATTGGGTTCTAAGTTTGAAAGAAATGGAAGCTAGAATAAAAAAGATGGACAGGTACGTCACTGTTACAGCCACACTTTATAAAGAAATGGACGAGCTTTCTGTTTTAGAAAATGGGTTAAGCAAATCTTCTAAGTACTGTAAAGACCTTAGCAATAATGAATCATCGATTAAAGAGCAGAAGATTTATGAGCTTCAGCAAAAGATTTTCTGGCAAAGACAGGAGGTGAAGTATATGAAAGATAGATCATTGTGGAATCGAAGCTTTGATAGTGTTACTTTAATGCTTGTGAGGTCTATTTTCACTGTTTCAGCTAGGATCAAGCTTGTTTTCGGTATAGGACAGTGCCCACCATCACTGTCTCGTAGTCTCTCAGCTTCAGCCACCGTGTACCCCTCTGAAAACCCTAGTGCTCCTTCCACTCCCTTTGTGTCAGGGCCATTGAAAAGTTCAAAACTTGATGAAACGAAAGATTTGGGAGATGGGTTTTTCGAGTCCAATTCAAAGATCCTAAAGCCACCAGCAACTACGCTAGGAGCCGCAGCTTTGGCCTTACACTATGCCAATTTGATAATAGTGATAGAGAAGATGATAAAATCACCACAATTGGTAGGTGTGGATGCTAGGGATGATCTTTATGCTATGTTACCAAGTAGTATACGATCATTGCTGAGGGCTAGATTGAAGGGAGTAGGGTTTTCAGCCAGTGATCCTATGCTTGCTGGAGAGTGGAGAGAGGCCTTGGGAAGAATATTGGGTTGGTTGTCACCATTAGCACATAATATGATAAAATGGCAAAGTGAAAGGAGCTTTGAGCAGCAAAATTTGGTGCCCAAAACCAATGTGTTGCTTTTACAGACACTATATTTTGCTAATAAGGAGAAGACTGAGGCTGCCATTACTGAGCTTTTAGTGGGATTGAATTATATATGGAGGTTTGAAAGGGAGATGACTGCTAAGGCCTTGTTTGAATGCACCACCTTCAGTGGGATCTTGAATGTGAAGAATTTCAGCTAATTGAGGAGAAATACTGGTTTTCCTTGCCTTTTTTTTTTTTTTTTGGGGTTCTAATTTTAAAGCTTCTGAAATTTCATAATGGTTGATTTTAGTTTAAACTGAGTTTCAGATCTTTGAGGGTTTGTTTTGCTTCTAACCCCGATCTGTATAGGGTTATATATAAATGTATGTAAATCATATGATTTTGAGTAATCCAAAAAATGCACCAGCTTTTTCAATTACAATTATTAGTCATGTGAAATTATTCTTCTTATATTTGGTCCTTATTGTTATCATCATTTTTAATACTATATATGTTAGCACCGTTAATCCAGATTCAGTTGCTTGTAATTCACGTGGTTGATTATGCACTGCTAATTAATTAATTTCCCCCTAATTGTGCTATTTCACTTCTAAATCAATGAAGTTAGCTGGGTTGAGATGGAGGGTGGGTCCCAAAACCTAAAGTAATGATTGGAATCTCTATTTATATATATATATATATATAAATTTATTTATTTATTTATTTATTTATCACGAGGGGTGAATTAAAAACCATTTTAGAAAATGAAAGTGATTAAAGAGGAAGCTAATTTGGATAGAAATGTGATGAAAGCTTCTTGATCCCCTAATTAGTTGGTTGTCTATGGATGACCACCGGCATTAGGAGACTTTTTTCAGTGTGGGTGTGTAAAATAGAATATTTTTATTTGATTTTTAAGTTTTTTAGGGGTCACCTTTAATTTTTTAAAAGAATATTTTTATTTAATTTTTTTTTAAAAAATTCTCTATAAAAATAGAATCTTTATATGGAATTGTTTTAATTAAATTTTTTATGAATTTAATATTATTATATAAAAAGGATAAAATTTGGCTTTGAAACTGGTTTGAAGTTTTCTTTTTCTATTTATTATGTTGTGATTTTTAAGGGTTTCCAATTTATGTATATTATTTAAATAAGTTACATGAATCATTAAAAAAGTCATATGACAAGAATAATACATTGATAATTTCTTCAATCGTTACATAGTAGGTTATACTAGAATAAGATAACTATATGCAAACCGGTTTGGAGTCAAACTTTTTCCATCTAAAAATAAGTTTTTCAAAACCTTATAATAACCTCCAAGCACTAAAATAATATTTTTATTGTTTAATAAAACTAAGATTTTTCTTATTTTCTGATATTTTTATTTTTAATTTTTGATAAAAATATTTTAAAATTTTCTTATATTAGATTCAGAAAACTTTTCTTTTTTTCTTTTATAGATTTTTATGTTTATATATGATTAGTTAGAACGAAAACTTATCTTTTTTCACATTTCCATTAATTATGTGCCATTATATAAAGCCATAAGCAGTACTAGTAGCTCTCAGTTTAACTTAATCAAGTGTGTGTTTCTTCCTTCTCAAAAAAAAAAGTGTGTGTTTCTTATACTTTTTAAAACAAAAACAACGTTAACTTTGAATCACAATTGTTTATAATAATGCACAATTTTGGATTCGGGTGTGGGGCTAAGTGAGATCATCGTTGCATGTTCAACCACTAGACCTATTTAATTGATTAAATTATGTTAAGAATATACATATAATAAGGGCAATCCTTGGCTGTTGGCGTTGCCATCCAACGATATTGCTTTTTTTTTTTTTTTTCTTTTTTTTTTCCGTTTTTTCTTTAATAATACAAGTAATTGATTATCATTAAAAGCAAAACAGCTAATTGAGTAATTGACTCACAAATCACAAACGCCTTATTATTTTGACCCTTTCTTGTAAGTGTTCCCATCTCTCTCACATGGTCACATCTATTTAGGGCCTTATCACCATCATTTTATTAAGAGAAATATTATTTTCATAATATTTTTACAAAAAATTATAAATGACCAGTTATTATAGACTATTATTAGTGTTTAAAAAAAGTAATTTTAGTGATGAATTCAAATTAAAATAGGTAAATATTTATTATTTAAAAAGTATTGTGAAAATACTGTGAGTAGAAACATTAGAAGTGATAACCAGCACCTAATCGGTTCTTATTTTTATTCTTTTATTTCTTCTCCTTGCCGCCCAACTTCTTGGTTAAGGCACATCCAAAGTTATTAATCAAAATTCAAGATGGGACATTTTTTGTCCTCAAAATTCCAATAAATAGATAAATAGATAGATGCTCCCTATCCCAAACAAAAAATAAAGATAAACTATTAAAGAAAGGTTTATAGATTAATTAAGATAATAACCAAGTGTTTAATGATATTTACTCCTCTCACAAATATGTGTGAATATCAAACCTAACATATGTATTATTCTTCTCAAAAAAAAAAAAAAACATGTTTATAATTTATCAATAAAAATTTTTAAAGGTTCATGTTTTTGATAGATTTTGTTTATTGGTGAATTACAAAACAAGAAGAATTCCTTTCCCTTTACTTAGAAAATCCCAACTTGTTGAAAATAGAATTTGATCCCAAATCTGTATCACTGCTCAAGTGCTTTATCACTTAAAACTAATTAGAATCTTCTTCCTCTTGAATTGATTAATTATAAAGAGCTTTCCAATGCATTTGATCTGACATCCCTTTATAAGGACCACTTTAAGATCTATTAACAGTTTCTCAGAGCAATATCCCCTTCCGCTATTACTGACTACACCCCAAATCTAGAATTGCCGAATCTAATTCCTCTAGGCCTTTCGTGACCTCAAATTAATTAATTAGATCATCTGCTAAGCGTCTAATGCCTGGCAGGTGAATGTTTGAAGTTGAACACTATATCCTTGTCCATTAAAAACCCACCTTAAATTCCTGTCTTGGATAGGCAATATATAAGATACCCAAGTTTAGGGTAGTGTAGCTTCTATCATATTCACCTCAAGAAATATTGTATTGGTAACAATTAATGTAACCTATCCAAAAAAAAAAAGAAAAAAAGAAAAAAGAAGTAACAATTTATGTAAGAGACACGGCTAGCTCTTTTTTTAATTTTTAATTTTTATTTTTTACAAGATAGAAATTTTACTTTATCCTAATCTAAGGGTCTATTTGGGATCCGCTTATTTTGCTGAAATTGAAAATTTTTTACTAAAAGTACTATAAATAAAGATAAAAGTTAGCTGAAATAATACAATAAGATCCATGAATACTACCAAAAAGTGTAGTTTGACCTATGAATAGTACAAAAAATAAGCTATAATAAAATAAGTTGACAAAAATAATTTTTACCAAACGGACACTAAATGTTATTGTCTCAACGGCTGTAGGCTTGTAGCTATGCCCAATAAGAGCATGTAAATATAGATAGATATAGTTTAGATTTTGCAATTAATGCATGCACAAATCGAGTTTTGAAGAGTAATGTTACAGGCACAATAGTTTCATAATAAATTAAGTCTAGGTGTTAAGTTGCAATTAGTTCTTTTTTAGGCCCACCATTAATGTTATTATGCCCGCAGCTTTATTTGGTAATTGATGAATTTTATTCATTAAATGATTTAACTTAAACTGCAATTATGACTAGTATTTCTCTTGTAATTATTACTTATGTAATTGTAGAATTTCTGAGTGAAAAGCTATTACTGGCCTCAAGATAAAATTAATACTTATAAGGTCAAATGTTTGAGTAATGTTATAACCACAACAAAAAGTCACAAAAAATTTACAATATTCTGAAATTAGTATGCCACAACATTAAAAATTTAAAAATTAAATTGAAAATTGTGGTGGACTCATATATGAAGTAGTATGCTAATTTAGAAATATTGTTGTGAAATTGTTGTGGCTTTTTGTTGTGTCACTAAAATTTACTCAAAGTGTTTATGGAGACACAGATGAAAAACAAAGAGATCTAAAGCAGAAGTTAATAAGACGTTAGGAACATTTTACTTTTGGTTAGTGCTTGAAGAAGTACTTTTATGCTTTTAAAATTTATAATAAAAAAAAAAAATAGTAGTGTTTCATTGTGGTTTTACTCAAAAAATTAAATGTTCGCAAGAAAAATTTAAGTTTGCTGTCTCTTGCTTATGACACCATGCTAATTCGCCCTAAGAAAGTTCATAAACATCTGAAAAAGTGAAAACAGCCACATGTAATTGATTCTTAACACAAAATTTCGCACGTCACAACAATGTCATTAAAATTAAGCACATAATTTCAAGTATTGCTAGTACTACGTACAAGACCAAGGGTTATGCATACGGTGAGTCGGTGACTATAGAATAAGTCTTAAAATTCAAGACTTATTGGTGAAAAGTTAAAGTTAATTTTTTGAAAGCCCGAAAGAATTTATAATAGGTTCAATTGTTTCAAATTTCTTCTTAAAAAAAAAAAGTTCGATTGTTTCAAATCATAAGTTTGAAACACCACCCAAACCCAACACCAAAAAACGTACAAAAGGATCCAAATGTGAAAATCCCTTTTTTATTGGGCCAGATTTCCACTCTGCATAAGCACTACTGAATACTGATCAATACCTATGGGCTTACAAATGTTTAACGAAGCCCGAAGTGAGATTACACTGTACAAAATCTACAGCCCATTAAGGTCAGCTGGCAGGCCCTGAGTTCCATTCGGTTGTCACGGACTATACAATAGTATTAGTACCCAAAGATTAACAACTTGCTACTTCACCAAGTATGGAATTTTTTTTTTTTAGGAAAAAAGTTGTGGAAAATTTATGTTCCTTGATTTATTCATGGTCAAATTATAAAATTAACCAAAATACCTTTTTAAAAAAAATTAAAGAGCAGATTATATTATTATTATTATTATTTGGTTTCAAATTAAAAATAAGAGCAGATTATAAGCAAGGCAATTGCATCATTGGTATGTAACAAATTAACCATAATAAGCTGTTAAAACTGGGAATTACGCTACGCTTTGTCCAATTAGGCTTTTAGAGCAAACTGAGCCGAATATTATATACCTTATAGCTTGTTTGGGAGTTAAAAAAAGGAGGGAGAGTAGAGTAGAGGGAAGGAGAGTAATTCAATTACCTTGTTTGGAAGTTTTTTAAAGAAGGAGGGGGAGGGATTTGGAGGGGTTTGGAGGGGTTTCAACTACCTCCAACCCCTCATTTTTAATTCCTCCAAATTGGAGAGATTTGGAGGGAGAGTAGAGTAGATAAGTTATTGGCCAAATGAATTCCCTAATTTACCCTTTCTAAATTAACAAAATTACTCTTTTTAAAGGGCTAATTACTCCCTTCCCCCTCCCTAATTTTAAAAACATCCAAACAATGTAGAGAGGAATTATTCTCCTCTACTCTTCTCCCCACTACTCTCCTTCCCTCTACTCCCCTCTACTCTCCTCCCTCTCTAAACTTCCAAACAAGCCATTAAAGATTTCTCCCATTAAAACATTTCATACAAAAGAGCAACATTGACTGGTTGACTATGCTATTTTGGCCTGAGTTTGAGGAATCAACCTGCCCTACACTTAAGTTTGTCTTCTAATTGTAGGAAAAAAACACTTTTTTTACTAATGGTCGAAGTGATAAATTTGGAATAATAATAATAATAATAATAATAATAATAATAATAATAATAATAATAATAATAGATTTAAATATATGTTCTTCCTTATGTTTAGTTGTTATAACAACTGTAGGGGTGAAGGCCCAATAATATATATATCTGTGTATCTATTGGGCCGGGTGCCTAATCCGAGGACTTTAAGTAGTTCGAGGATGGGTAAACACTATCATGGAAGTCCGTATTAGGGAGTGAAGAGGTGGGGTTTAGTCATGATGGTCCAAGAAGGTGGTCCTAGGAGGGATGCTTCGTCGGCTAAGCAAGGTAGAGGTCCAAATGTGCGATTTGCCATCTAGAAGCAATGTTCCAGGAGATTTCACTAATAAGGATATGCATCACAAAAGCACAGGATAAAGGAAAGTTATGAAATATTTAAGAGAAAGATGTTATCACCGTATTGAATGCTCTGTAGCTAACTCTCTGGCTGCATCAATGAGGAAGTGATACGTGAACAATAATATTCAGCCTTACAGCTACTCCCAAAGACTTTAGAAAGGTGCTGATTGGACAAGGATCAACATTAGTAATCTAATTTACACGTGGAGGGTGAAGATAAAAGAAGGAAGATAGTATAAAATAGAAAAAAGTCCCTTAGGAAAGAGAATCAGATTTTTGAGAGAAAAGATTGTAGCAATCAAGAGCTGAACTTGTAATCAAATTCTAAAGAGAAATATACTAAAATTAATCTCCTCGGACTGTGCCGAGAACAATTTTCCTTGTGTAAAACCATTGTACCTTTGCTTCCTTGTCATCTTGGTCCACTTTATTTGTTGTTTCAACTTATCAGGACCTAGTTTTCCAACCCACTCTCTACAAATTCATTGTATTAGACTTTTTAAGCCTAAGTTCATCCATCCTCTGGGCTTAGGAGCCAAATTGCGACCTTACAACAACAATTGAAACAAAAATCATCTAAAATTAAATCTTTGTGAATTCACTAAATTAATCTTAGCTATATAGATTTCCTAACTCTTTCAATGACATAGTGATATGTAATATATTGTAGTATTTATTTATGTAACTAAAAAGAATATTGATTCGATAAATAAATTTATTTTGTTAGATTAATTATTTTAAGTGATGCATTAATTATTTTAAGTATAATGAAATTTTGATGTCATTTTTCTAAGATTTATATGAGAAATAATTAATAATTTGTAATATGATATTCTTGCTCAAATTTACTTGCTTTTGTAACAATTGAAACAAAATCCAACAAAAAAATAATAATAACACACAATATCAAGAATGTAATAAATTAATTGATACACTTAAGTTAATGAAAATAATTAAATCTTTTTCAAATCAATCAAGCAATAGGTTCATATTCTTAATTCAATTTAGTTTTATAATTTTCATTTTCTCACTTTCTAATGACTTGTAATAGAATTAAAGTTGATTTCCTACACATTATAACACAAAATATTATACATGATCCATAAAATAAGATCTTATAAAAATATTTTAAAATGCACTGCACATCATGCGGGAACTTAACTAGTTTAACCAAAAGTAGTTTGATTGTTCTTTGCATAATTGTAAGCATTACGACATTACCTATTCGAGTTTGCTTTAACCGTTTTAATGATCACTTTTTGTAATCTTGATAGAATATTAGCTAACAATATTGATTGTTGTTAAATGAAATTTGAGTGGAAATTGAATTCATAAATTTTCTCAAATTCAAACCTTAGTAGGGCTGTAAATGAACTAAGCCATTCATAAACAGCTCGGGCTTGACTCTATAAAAAGCTCGTTCATGTTTGTTTGTCTATAAACAAGCCAAGCTTAAACTTTAGTTTTAGACTTGTTTAATAAACGAGTCGAGCCCAAGTAAAAAATATTGTTCATGAACAAGCTCGTGAACACTAATGTTCGATACAAAAGTAACAAAACAAGTTGAGCCTAGGCTTATCTATGAGTTTGGTAATAAAATTGATTTGAGCTTGACAAGTAAACTCATATCTTTCCAAGACTTTAATTAATTATAAGTTGAGATCACTCATCCAAACCAAATAGGCTAGATGATAAGCTTGATATAGACTTTATAATATACTTGTGTTAGATCTCAAGCTCAAAAACATGATATTGAGCTTGAGTTTGGGCTTGATATTGAGCTTGAGCTTTGCTTGACCAATGAATCAAGCTAAGCCAAGCCAAGCCAAGCCAAGCCAAGCCGAGCTCGAGCTTTTATACTTTATAACAAGCTCAAACTTGAACATTATTTGTAGGCTCATATCAAGCTCAAGCCAAGCTTGAACATTCTACTTTTGCTGTCGAGCTGAGCTTGAACATTCACTACTCGACAAATCTTGGCTTGTTTAAAGCCCTAAACCTTAGAAAAGAGTGAGGCGAGTTACCGTTGTTTAACATAGCTATCCTTAAGTGGATAAAATGTTTTTTTTTATACATTAAAAACACAAAATGCCAAAGTGAAGTTCGGTCTAATCTCAATTGGGTATTAGGTAATTAATTAATTATTCATTAAATTAAAATATATTTATAAAATTCATGTTCAAATTGATTAAACTCACAAGTGATAATGGTTACACATAATATATAATTCAAGATAATAATTTCTTTCTCAACATATCCATCATCTTGCTTAATTAACTTTATAAGTTAATGTTATCATCATTTCACTATCTTGCCTAGTTAACTTTATATTATATAACATCTAATTTATTATCATTAACATTTACTTTATATTTCTTTAGTAACTTTTCTTTATATTTCTTCTTGGACATTACAAAAAAAGAAAAAGAAAAAAAGAATTACGTTGTCATTCAATACCTTATACACAGTATAGAAATAATTTTGCAAATTTTAAAGTGACGTGCAAGTGTGTGTGATCCAAATTTTGGAGGAAAGTGAGAGGGAGAGTCTTATGGATATGTCTTTAGATTGGGCTCAATCAAGTAGCACAATAGTTGTGTGTTAAAAACAAGTCTAACAACTTGCTAGACTCAAGTTACACAAATTTTAACTCAAAAAAAAAAAAAAAAAAAAAAATTCAAACCCACACGTTTATGTATAATAATCCAACAAAACAAAATTTGTTTTGTTTGTACCATTTCCCTGGCTCAATGACTACTTAAATTGGTTAAAGCATTTGTCGCATGTTACCGCTTAAATCATATGTAAAAGATTCTGCTCCGCCCCTTAGCCCAAAGGATTAAATAATATTCATTACTGTGGCTCTAAACTTTAAAACATCTTCAAAACGGTGTGTATTATCCATTGGGTTATCTTATGATTTATGGTTTCGTTTGGATAGCGGAACACGGACCTCTTTTTTTTTTTTTTTTTTTTTTTTCGCCCCTGAAGCGCGTTTCAGCCCACTTTTGGTACTGTACAGATACTGTGTGACTACTGTTCATAAATAGCAGCTGCAATTTTTGACTTTTTTTTTATCTCTTTTTACTGTTTACGGATCCACAACATACCACTTTTTAGCAACTTTTTCATTAAAAATGGGTCTCACTATACTATTTACACATTTAAAAATTATTCTGCTACAATATTTTTCAGTTTTCAATTTTCAGTTTCAGCGGTATCCAAACGGACCCTATATGTTTGGTTTATGAACTCTGTGTGATGTCTAGTCCAGTAATATGTTTGGTTTTTTTTATAAAAAATATGCTACCATATGTTAGCTTTATGAATTCTATGTTGGCTTTAGCTTTATAAACTCCATACAATCTCTATTGTTTACCATGTGTTTTTTTTTCTCCGATATGTGTATATGCTAATCCAAAGCATTACAACTTTGGGTTTGTTACTATCCTCCCAATACACCTGACCCATATATACATAGGATAGAACAATTGCAATATCTAATTTCAAATTTAAAATTGGAAGTTGGAACCAAACAAAGCCGTTACTCGGACATCCAATTGATAGAAGCACAACCAAAAGACATAATATATTAACAAATAGTACAGATTTTTTTATCAAAAAAAAAAATAGTACAGATTTAAGAAGTAATGATTACTGAGATAACAAATGATTCAGGATTTCTAAAACAAAAAACAAATGATTCAGGAAATAGTCATAATATTAAAGAAAACTAACAGATATCAAGTCAAATTTTTATCACACGGTTAAAAGGCCTAAATCAACAACTAGTTGCTCCTATTCTATATTCTCCACTGTAACTTGTCACCCTTGCAAACTGGATTTTGTTTAGCCAAAACATCTCTACCAATTGCCTTGAATTTCACATTACACGCATGTTTTTCTGGATATCTATGCATTCCACAAAACATGTTCCCACATTTGCACTCAAACCCTGTCAACCCCACTTTCTTGTTGCAGCTCTTGCACCTATTCTTCACGCTTGTCGAACCTCTAACTATAGCATCCACACCAGAAGCCGAAGATGGTTGAGATTGAGCATTGGAGTTCATGGGATTGTCCAAGTCCAGTGCTTTAACTTTGTCTGCAATCTCTTCTTTAAGAAAGTCATTGTAGCACTTTGAGCACATGTCCCTTGTGTCTGCCACTCCAAAGAAACCGCAACCATTAGCGCAGAGTGGAGGATCCATCTTCATTACAACTTCTTGACAGTCTTGTGGTTCACTGTCTGCTTTGGCTTTCTTGGGGAGTTCTTGTTTTTGAAAATCTTTGTAGCACTTGGAGCACATGTTTTGTGTCTCAAGAGATCCATAATAGCCGCAACCATTAGCGCAGAGAGGCCGTTCCATGTTCTTAAGATTCTCCTTCAAATCTGTCTTTCTAGATTGTTTCTAGCTCTTATCTAATTGCTTCTACTTGTTCTTAATTCCTTCTCAGAATTTTTCTGTGATTGAAAGCTAATAGGGGTTGTTTGCTATATATAAGGGGTGGTGGACTTGGGAGTTAAAAAGGAAATAGGAATCCTAAGTCAATTTGGTCTTGGAGAGTTTGAAGCCACCGACTTCTACAGGTTCATTCTTTTTATCTTTTGAATTTGATTGTTTTCCTTCTCGGATTGGGGATTAAAAAGATAATTGTTAGAGATATATTAGCCCATTAGCATAGGCCCAAATCTAATTCTACTTTGTGTGCAAGCCAAGTCTCTTACTTGTACTAGAAGTCTATTAGTCTAAGGTTTAGTCTACTATATATACACATGTTATGATTCATTGTAACACAGGATTTGTACTACACTTTAATATATTATTGATGTAGCCCTTTAGGGTTTCCTCCGTGGATGTAGGCCGTTAGGCTGAACCACGTAACCCTCGTGTGTTATTATGTTCTATATTTTATGCTTTCGCTTCCGCATCTATACTAGCATATTCAACATGGTGTATCAATGCTAATATTTAACATGGTATCAGAGCCACCAGAGCCACAAGAAGGTGGCTCTGATACCATGTTAGAAATACTAAATAATTGTATTGTATTTCTTAATGGGAATATACATGAGTATGCCTTTATATAGGAGGCATATGAGTGCAGTACAAGTCGGAGTGTAGTACCAGATGTGTGAGTGCTGTACAAGTAATATAAGTGCTCTACAAGCAAACTAGGTTGGGCCTAAAGCCCATAACACTTTACACATTAACAACCCCCCTCAAACTCAAGGTGGATGTGAGACTAGCTTGAGGTTGTCAACTAAATCATGAAGGTGTCCTTTAGGATGTGACTTGGTGAAAATATCCGCAAGTTGATCTTTGGAGGAGACGGAGAAGAGCTGGAGAGCACCATGGACAAGATGAAAACGGATAAAATGACAATCAATCTCGATGTGTTTAGTTCGTTCATGGAAGACATCATTATGAGCAATATGAATGGCACTCTGGTTGTCACAATAAAGAGGAGTAGCAGAGGATGTGGACACACCCAAGTCCTTAAAAAGCCATCGCAGCCAAAGGAGCTCAGATGTGGTATCAGCAAGGGCACGATATTCTGCTTCAGTACTGGAGCGGGCCACAAAGGTTTGCTTCTTACTTCGCCAAGAAATTAAAAAAGAGCAAAGGAAGAAGCAATAACCAGTGGTGGACCTGCGATCAGTAGGATCTCCTGCCCAATCAACATCAGAGAATGCACGAAGTACAAGTGGAGATTGAGCTGAGTAGAAAAGGCCATGGAAGAGAGTGCCCTTCAAGTATTGAAGAATGCGCAGAACAGCCTAACATGGTATCAGAACCACCTTCTTGTGGCCATGGTTTTCTGTCCTTACGGTGTATTTAAGAGCAATCTCTGTCTTCCTCGGTGTTTATTCGCTGCGATCATCTTCTTTGGCTTCCTACTGCTGTCGTCAAAACTCTCCGGTATAGTCATGCCACCGTTAGAAGTCGCATTAACACTGCAAGACCATTGCCTTCCTCAAACTACCGTCACAGAGCCAAACTTCATTCAAGGGATCTTCTCAACCTTATCAAATCTCAAGATTTCATCAAGCTTCCATCTTGAGTTTGAGAGGGGGTGTTAGAGATATATTAGCCCATTAGCATAGGCCCAAATCTAATTCTACTTTGTGTGCAAGCCAAGTCTCTTACTTGTACTAGAAGTCTATTAATCTAGGGTTTAGTCTACTATATATACACATGTTATGATTCATTGTAACACAGGATTTGTACAACACTTTAATATATTATTGATGTAGCCCTTTAGGGTTTTCTCCGTGGATGTAGGCCGTTAGGCTGAACCACGTAACTCTCGTGTGTTATTATGTTCTATATTTTATGCTTTCGCTTCCGCATCTATACTAGCATATTCAACATGGTATATCAATGCTAATATTTAACAATAATATTTATAAAAATCAGTTTACCAGTCAAATTCGGAAAGCTAAGTTTGAATGTTTTCTTCTCGTAGTTGGATGTTTAAGGACTAATTCTCAGCACCAAAAAAAAAAAAAAAAAGATAAAGGGAGGTTTGTGATAATACCAGTTAGGTCCAAAACATTTTAAAATCCACCAATTTAGTCCTCAAAAGACAGTTTTGCCCCTAAACATATAAACTCTATTCTCTCTCGTCTCTCTCACTCTCAAACCTCTCTCTGAGAGAAAATACCCAACCTAAATCTCTGAATCTAAGAACAGTACCAAAATCCCACTGAAGATCCTCTGAAAATGCTATAAAAAAGCACATAAAAATCACTCTTTCAAAACCCATTAATCCGCTTGTAAACCCCATTAAAATCTCCAGAAAAATCGAACAAAAATCCCCAAAAACCAGAAAAAATCCCAACCAAACACAACACAGAAAATCAATACAAAACCACCTAAGACCCCACTGTAAACATCAGGATAGAAACCAGAAAAAAAAAAAAAAAAAAAAACAACAACAACAACACCACCACCACAAGATCAAAGCACCACGAGATCGGGGTCATCATCCCCTGAAGAACACAGCCCAAATTTGAAATCTAAAGCCCATGTCGAGGACCACGTCGCCGCTGCAAAGACAATGGAGAGATCGAAGCACCATCACCACCACCGCGTGGGTTCTTTGATAAGAGAGAGAGGGGCGAGAGTTCGTTGATGGCATCAAACTCGGTGGGAATCAAGAAGACCCTTGCATGGTGGTGTTGTTGACACCGATGACTGAGCTTATGGGTTTTGCCGATGACCAGATTGAAGCACCATCATCACCGTGTGGGTTCCGATCTGAGAGGGACGGAGTCTGTTAAATAGCTCTGATGGCGTCAAACGACTCAAACCTGCGGTGCGATTTGCGAAGTCCTTTGCTTAATGGTGTTCCCGGTAACCAAAACTCATGGGTTTCACCGGTTAGAGAGAGAGAGTTCTAAGAAAGAGAACTCAGAGAAGAGAGTTGAGAGAGAGGGAGAGTAACGAGATAGGAGAAAGAAAGAAGAGAAATTGAAATTAGGGATAAAATGGTCTTTTGAGGATGAAAGTGGTAGGTTTTAAATTGTTTTGGACCTAGTTGGGTATTATCACAAACTTCAGGGGAGGTTTGTGAAATTTACCCAAGAAGAAGAAGAAGAAGAAGAAGAAGAAGAAGAAGAAGCTAATAAAGTTGTATTAATAAAGCTAATAGTCTAACGGTCAAGAATAGACTAATAGTTAATTTGAGTTTTTAATAAGTTTCCCTTAGGAGTCAGGACTACTTCTCAAAAGGATAAATACTAAAAAACCACCCAAAAATAATCCAGACTTTTCATTAGTTTATATGATTTAGGCCCGATTAGTTTTGGACTACATATAATTTAGATGATATTTTGTAGTAGGCTTTTATAATTAAAACTTATATAACAATATAATAAACACTATCTACAATATAAAATATAATATGACAATAATTAAATTACTTTTAAAGAGTCTTCTAAAAAAAATAATTTTAAAGAGTAGAATAATGTAATATCACTGTTACAACTTTACTTAATAATAGAGTCACCTTACAGCCTCAAACTATCCCAAAAAAATAAAAAAGGATTTAACATATAAATTGATGAATTAATACTAATCAAACCAATATTGATTTTATAAAGAAGTAAAATGTAATAACAAAAAGATGAAAATTTTTTATTATTATTTAAAAATTAATTAATTTACCTTGGACAAGGTGACACATGATGAAGGAAAGTTCAAATATTATTTTCAATTTTGATTTTGGAGTTGAGAGAGAGAATGTCTGGTAATCTGAATTTTAGGAACGAATTGAATTAGTAGTCTTAAGATCATTGTTGATTTCGGTGGACAATATCATAGCAATCCACTTGCCATAAAGAATGAGGGGTACTGGAGTGTCTGCCATGGAGTGTCTGCCATGGTGATCTAGCTAGTTATACATGTCTCTTGTGGATGATATGTAACAAGAAAGCTCTTTTGAATGAAACTATGTACGTTAAACTCAAAATACCATATTTCTTTGTCCCCTGTAGAGGCAAAGACAGATTCTCAAAGAAGCAAGAGGAGAGAATTCTAGTTTGGAGTCACAGAACAATGCAAATTAAATCTTGTGCAATACATTCTTGATAATAGAAATGCTAACCACAGTACATGGAATATATTTGTTTGACAAGGCGGATGATATAGCATCCTTAGATTATCAATACGTGACAAACATTTATTGTATTATTCTTTGTACAAATATTTTTTTATGTCTGTAAGTAGATAATATGAGATTGTTGTAATTCACTTGATCATTGAACTCCAATATCTTTATCTTTGTTCTTCTGATCCCCACAACTATACCGGCAACCATGACGACGAGGCTTTTCAGGATTATCTGGGTCTGAGTCACTAGATTCCATGAAAAGGCCTCTGAGGCACCGTCTTTTAACGGTAGGCTCATATGTGTGCTTCTCAGCCGGGGTGACATTGAACTCAACCTTGCGTGTTTCAAGAAGTTCTGGTTTACCATTTGATTTGATCGAGTCTGCTTGATCAAGAGATAGAGCACAATGAACACCAGGACTCCTTGCTGTGATAGAAGCGTCAGACACAATCGAGTTATTGATACTCTGTACATTGCTATTCACATGTAGCCATGATGGAAAATTCTCTTTGGACACTTTGTCCTTGGAGCTTCCCTCTATACCAGTAGTGTCATTAATGCTCTCATCTGGGTTGAGCTTATAACCACGGTGAATGTGGACAGCTTCTTCTTTTTCGGCCAGCTCTGAGCTTAAGTGCATTGTTGCTCCTCTGTTTTCACCAGTTAATGTTATGATACTAACTGGACTTTCATCCATCTGATGGCCACTGGCTAGTTTTTGAACAAATCTGGAAATATCTTTTGTGACCTCTTCATGGAATGGAGGAACTTGTCCCCCACTGGAGACGGCACTCGGCTTTTGTGTTGTTGATCTGATTGATGTGTGCCTGCCCTTTGGATGCACTGAACTTGAAGTTTTGATCTGTTTTGCATTAGAGCTGGTGGTCACAACTGTTTCCTTTCTATCAAAAGTTTCTTCCCTCTCCTCATGCTGCTTGTGTCTAGCTTGAAATACAAAACTTTGTAAGTCTTTAGCCTGTGTTTCTAAACCAGCTGTTGCTGAACTAACAAGCTCAGCGGTTGTTCTCTTCGCTGGTTCTTCATAAGCTGGTCCACTTTTCTTTTCTTCTTCAATTTTTTCTTGCACTACTTTCTTCCCAACTTGACTTTCCTCTGACTCTTTCTCGGGGAGGGGCTTAGAATCTAATTTCTTGGTTGGAGCAAGTGTTTCTGTGGCTTCTATAGAAGCTGGGGAAACTTTTGTAGGCTGTGTTGCCACTCCATCAGGTTGAGAGGAGGTTTCAATTGGTGTATGGCTCTGGGGTTTGGAAATAGTTTCAGATGGAACTTGTGCCTTTGGTTGAGGTTCTTGTGATGGTGGCTGAGACACAACTACTGGCTTTGGCTCTAGCTCAGATACAGATGATGGGGATTGAGTAGAAGTGGGAGTAGGCTGAGAGGCTTTTTGAATGGTAGGTTGTGTATTTGTTGGACCTGTTGGTTGTACCTGAGTGGTCATGAGAGATGGAGATTGAGTAGAAATGGGAGTAGGCTGAGAGCTTTCTTGAATTTTAGGTTGTGAATTCGTTGGACCTGTTGGTTGTACCTGAGTGGTTGTAAGAGATGAAGATTGAGTAGAAGTGGGAGTAGGCTGAGAGCTTTCTTGAATTTTAGGTTGTGAATTTGTTGTTCCAGTTGGTTGTACCTGAGTGGTTGTGAGAGATGGAGAAGAAGGTTGTGATGTTGTTCGGCCAGCAGGTTGAGAGGACAAACGAGGTGGAGCCTCAGGCTGGGGGTCTGTCCGCGATGCTGGTTGTGTTTGAGATGTGCGAGGTGGTGATGGGGGCACAGAGGCAGCTCGTGATTGAGGTGCTGCCCGTGATGGTGATGAAGGCAGAGACGCTACATTCCGGGTTTGATTTGTTGTGCGGGATGGTGATGCTGGTTGAGAAGTGACCCGAGACCCATTGGTTGCACGAGATGGTGCTGGCACAGCAGCTTGAGTTTGTGTTGTTGAACGAGATGGTGATGATGCTGGTTGGGAAGTGACTTGGGGTTGGGTGGTTGCACGAGATGGTGCCGGCACAGCAGCTTGAGTTTGTGTTGTTGAACGAGATGGTGATGATGCTGGTTGGGAAGTGACTTGGGGTTGGGTGGTTGCACGAGATGGTGGTGGCACAGCAGCTTGAGCTTGTGTTGTTGAACGAGATGGTGATGATGCTGGTTGGGAAGTGACTTGGGGTTGAGTGGTTGCACGAGATGGTGGTGGCACAGCAGCTTGAGCTTGTGTTGTTGAACGAGATGGTGATGATGCTGGTTGGGAAGTGACTTGGGGTTGGGTGGTTGCACGAGATGGTGGTGGCACAGCAGCTTGAGCTTGTGTTGTTGAACGAGATGGTGTTGATGTTGGTTGGGAAGTGACTTGGGGTTGTGTGGTTGCACGAGATGGTGGTGGCACAGCAGCTTGAGCTTGTGTTGTTGAACGAGATGGTGTTGATGCTGGTTGGGAAGTGACTTGGGGCTGGGTGGTTGCACGAGATGGTGGTGGCACAGCAGCTTGAGCTTGTGTTGTTGAACGAGATGGTGTTGAAGCTGGTTGGGAAGTGACTTGGGGTTGGGTGGTTGCACGAGATTGTGCTGGTTGCTGAGGTTCAGTTCTTTGAGGTGCTTGAGCTTGGGAAGTGACTTGGGGTGCTGGGGCTATCCCTGCAGGCCTAAATGGTGGTCTCTGATAGGAGACAGTAGTAGTGGTTGGCTGTGTAGATGTTTGTGTTTGAACTGGAGGACGAGGGGGTTGTGATTCAGTTGCTGGGCGTGGGGCTGGAGCAGCAGGTGTTGATAGCCAGGGGAGCCGAAAGCGAAATGGTTGCCTTTGTTCTGCCATATATAGATGATCAAGAAGAATTCAAATCAAATGTGTTTGGTTTTTGAACTTGATGAAGGTAATGCTCAACATTGAAGGTTGATTGGTTATATATAAGTATGCATTTGATACCTTGGATACTTTTTGGGGCTTTTGTGCTGTTCTGTGCCTTGGGACCAACTCTCTCCTCTTGCTTCTTTGCCTCTATAGAGGAACAAAGAAATATGAGATTCTTTTAAACAGATTTTTCTTCTCTGGTAAGTCTAGCATCTCATTTCATTGCCTTCGGTTTACCAATTCTCTGTTGTCCTGTTTTTGAGGCTTCTAATAGATTTTGGTGTACTGTGTTGAACTTGAGCTGCGAGGCAAGGATCAACTTGTTTTTCCCCCCAAATCTCTAAAAGGTATTTAAAGCATATGATTGCTTTCAAAGAGATTTATTTTATGGTTCATCCACGTGATACATGCATTCTGAGCTAGATTACCTTGGGGGGGCACTCCAATATGAATCATACCTCAACTAGTATTATGCTTCTAGTGCACATTTAGTAGAGGCATTATGTATTGAAACAACCTCATTCTTATACTTATCCTCTCCCTCTCCTGCAGTTTCAGCTAAAACACAAACTCAAACCAGACTGTTTCAAAATTCAAACTCAATCAGCAAATAATCCTCCTCAGTCAAACCAATCATTATCTCATGGAGATTGATATGATACTATCATGTAATCTGAAAATTCAAATTAAATATAATCTGCAAATTCAAATCACATGTAAATTTGTAGATTTATTATAAATACGGGAAGCAAATCATTTCACTATTTATTGTAAACTAGCCGCGAACCTGCGCGTTGCGCGTGATAATTATTTTTATCGTGGTTTTATTTAATTTTTTTTTACAATTTAAACTAATCTAATAATGAGAAATGTATTTCGTAATTATATTTTTATTTTTATAGGAACAATTATAAATGTAATATAGGAACAATCCAAAACACCAAAACAACGTAAACTAAAAAAAAATTAATAAAACTTAATAATGATTAATTAAATCAATATTAGGATAACTTTTTTTTGATAATTTATTAAGGTTATTTTCTTTGTAAAAATTATAATTTCGGCCATCCAAAACATATTATCAAATAAACAATTATTAGCAAAATCTAAGAATTAAATTTCTATACATGTATTGTTATAAAATAATTATAATTAAAATAAAATTGCAAAAGTTAAAATTTATCACCTATTCGATTATTTTTGTTTGGCTAACCTTTGCTTTTCTTTAAATGAATGGCATTATAGAGTACTACTAATACAACTATTAAGAGTACTTTGTTCACCACAAAGGATTAGAAAATAAACAAAAATTAATAAAGTTTCATAGTTTAACATTTAGATTGAGCACTATAAAAATCATGATATGCAACAAAATAAATACTAAATATCCAAACCATACTATTTAATAGAATAATATTATATTTTTATATGCTATATTTAATTCTTTAGAACGCAATAGGATAACATTTAACAACCAAAGGGAATTAAAAAAAAACAATTTGAAAAGCAAAACTAAATCGCATTAACCCAAAATAGAGTTTTAAAGAATATAAAAAATTATGAACTTAAAGTAGAGATGCAAGAAAAATAAAAAAATAAAAATCCACCAAAAAATTTAGAGAGAGAGAGAGAGAGAACCTTTTTTTTTTTTTGTGAGGGAAAATTATGCATAGAATGGAAGAGATAGTGACAAATTTATAATAAGAGTATGTGAATAAGAAGAGACAAAAATAAATGAAGCTGAAGGGAAAGAGGAAAAATGATATAAATGTAGAGGATAGTAAGGAGATGAAAAGGTGAAGAAGGGAGAAAGATTGAAGAAGTAGTGGGGAGATGAAATAGTAAGGGAGAGAGAAAGGTTGGAAAAGTGTAAATATTAAAAAAAATAAATGTTAAAAACAATTATAGGAAAATTGGAAAAAAAAAAAACCTAAAGCTTGAAAGGCTTCAACGTTTTGTTTTGTTTTTGTTTTTTGTTTTTTTTTTTTTTTGTTTTTTTTTTCTTCCTTTAAGATGAAAAGGCTCACACAAAACCCTAAAACTAAACTGAAAAGAATTTGGATTGGGCTTGATAGTGAAACTAAATATATAAAAGGTGGGCTAGATTAATTATACATGATTTATTATAGGGTGATAGTGGAAGTAAATAAATAAGTAGTGGACTAAATTTATTATAGAGTGATAGTGGAAGAAAATAAATAATTAGTGAGCTGCATATAGGGCTGACAAATTGTAAAAACTATTTTAAAATTGTAGGACAAATTATTATTTTTTTTAAATGACATGGTAGCTGATGTAGCGCAACGTGAGAACAACAGCATTAAACACTACGCTTCAGCTTTTAGTAATATATAGATATAAATTTGTAAGTTTGTCAAACTAGTATTCCAAAAATGTACCATATAACTAAAAAACTTTGTCTGACTGCTTTTTCCTAAAATTTTGCTGCCAACTGCATGCAATAGAAGGAAATCTATTTTCTAATACTACCTGCTCTGCTAGACGTTTTCAAAAGAAATCTTTAGAGTGTATTCTAGTAAAAATAATTTTACAAAAGCATGGTAGTGAGAGAATAACAGAAAAGTAGAAAACCAATTTATAAAACCATGGCCATGCACATCTATCCGCAGCATTTCTCACAATCCTAATGGCTTCTTGGATATTTAAGCTCAGAAGCTCAAAAGGTGTAATAACTTTCTTTTATACTTTTATTATAAACTATCAATGCATTGTATAATATCGTATCATGATAAAAACCTCCAAAAGTTCTTATTCGATTTCTTGTGGTTGTTTCGTGATGGTCTTACAATCCAATGGAAACACATACTTAATGAGCTTTAGCATAAGGAAAAGGTGAAATTCCCATAGGTACCATTAAAAGGAAAGTTATAAACACTTTGTGACAGGTTACGTGTTACCTGTTTTGCATTTTTTTTGTTGAACCTGTTTTGCATATTGATCAATGAAACAAATGTATTTTTTTCAAATGTATTTTTTTTCAACATATTAGGGTTTTTTTATTATAAAAAAATAATGGACAAAAGATTTTGGTAATTAGAGGTCATCTTATGTGGAGATACAGATAAGGGATTTAAGTTGATAATTCTATTTTTGAATTCTGATGGTAAATTTGAATTATATTTGGATCCTCTCGTATAGATTATACAAGCATTATCCAAAATTTTCAGGGGTATCTTAGTGCCTGTTTGGATTTTTTTTTGATCACTCATCACTCCTCACTCAATTTTCATCACTCATCACTCCTCACTCAATTTTCGTCACTCATCACTTATCACTCATCACTCAAAATACCCCAATTTTCCAAACACACCCATCACTCACTTTTCCATTACTTTTGTTTTAAAAAAAAAAAAAACCCCAAAAGTCAACAAAAGTGGTTGAACAGTGTAAAAATTGTTGGTTTAATTACAAAAATATTATTGAATTATGAGTTATGGAAACTGAAAACAGCTAAAATGTGTTTTCAGTTTTCATAACTCGTCACTCAAAAATCAAGAAATTGAGTGATGAAAACAGAGTTATGATGCTCCCAAACGGATGTTGAGTTATCGGTCCCACCATTTTTGAGTTATGAGTTATGGAAACAGAGTTATGAGTTATGGAAACACAAAATCCAAACAGCCCCTTAGTGATTTTGCAATTATTTTATTTAGTTTTTGGTGGGTGACTTCATTTTAGTTACAAGTTTTGGTCAATATTTTGTAGTATCATGTTCTCTTATTCTATTTTAGGGAGTAAGAAAAAGAAGAATAGAAAATTGACATGAAAATCCAACCCAAAAAAGCGTGATTCTTCAGTCTTTCACTAAAGTGTATAAACATTATCTTGAATTATATTTGTCTCATGCTCAAGCCATGTGATTTAATCCTTAGACGACACCACTACTTCAATCATATTCCAATGAAAGATTCATTTTCCTCTAAAAGAATACTGTTGTATTCTGTTAGCTTTTAATTCAAGTAAGTAATGATAGAATTACAATGTTGTTTACTATGAATATTTTCGGGGTTGTTTTTTTTTACATGACTTGCATGTATATTAAAACTAGTACTAATTAGTTTGTTTGTGCTGCTATATACAGTCGATGAGTTTTGTCAAACATTAAAAGTGTGGGTATAATTATTGAAAAGTGAATACCATAGAATATCTTGTTTTCTATGCAGTAAACATTTTACGAAGTGGTGGGATCAATGTGTATATATAAAAGGTTGTATCTTAGTAATTTCTTACTATACCAGTAGCAATGAGGATATGTGTGTGTGTATATATATATAAACTAAAGTCCCCTGGAGCTGAAAAGTGAAAAAAGATACTATTTATTGTTCACTGTTACTGTTTACTTTTACTGTTCATTACGCTTTTTCTGCCTATATAAGGGGGATGTCCCTTACTGAAAATCCAGAATTTGATAGAGCCAGATATATATATATATATATATATATATTTATATTTATATAAAATATTTAGATTTTATACTTATGTTAACCCATGAGGAGGCCTAATTGGCTAGCACTAAATGAGATTTATACTTATCAAAATTTCAATAGTGGGATACTTCACCACCGCCTATCCAGGCAAGTTGGTACCTCTCCAAATACTAAGTACTTAGGGCAGTAGGCGATTTAGGTTCTAGTTACTAGGGTCAAAGTTTATATTATGTATGTAATTCTAACAATTTCCTAGAAAGGAAAATATAAGAATTATGAGTTGAAACTTTAAAGGGTTAGACAATTCCTACATAGTTTGATATTGTAAGTAGCAAAATTATCCAATAGGTTAAACCCTCAATTTTGTTCCTCATGAAAACTATATATAAGGAGAAGTTAGGGCCGAGCTATTGCATTGTATAATTGTCTTCAACAGTTCTCTGATGTTGAAGGTGCAATTGCACAGTGTACTAGATCCAGATCCAAATCCTACAAATTTATAACAGCCCATTATTACTTTCGTAATAATTTTGAGAATATTTAAAAATTATATATTATACTATTATTATTAATAAACTTATTTTTTCAATAACACTTTTATTAAAGGAAAAATAAAAAAAAGGTTAATGTCATTTTTGCCTTTCTAGAGAGATAAATGTTACATTCATAATATTTTCATAACAAATCACATATAGTAAATTGTTATTAGTTTTAATTTGTGAATCTATAACTTAAATTACATTTTTGCCTACTCATAACTACCTACCAATTATGATTTATTATGAAAGTGTCATAAAAATGTTGTGGGCATTGTATTTTTTATTTTTATTTTTTGGTAAAACTATCATGATTTTTTATTTATATTTATCAAAGGAAAACAAGAAGGCCGATTCTCTTAGAGCATTCGTAGTAGATGTGCTAAATGTGCCAAATGCCAAATATTTGGCACATTTGACATACCAAACACCAAAAAACCCCTTTATCAGATGTGCTAAATGTGTCAAATTTTTGCAATATACTACAATATTCTCACAATTTTGGCATGGTACGGACAAACAATTGCATATCATTTATTATTTTTTTAATCATCTTTCTCTCTCTTCTCACTTCTTTAATTGATTTTTTCTCTCTCCTCACAATCTGTCTCTCTCTCTCTCACAATTTTGGCCTGCTGTTGTCTCGCCGTCCAGATCGAGGCCGTCGTCGATCTCACCCTCTTTCCTCTTCTCTTTGTCTGCCTTTTACTCTGCCTCTCTCTGGTTGTGGGTTTTTTTTTTTTTTGCTGCAATTTGGGTTGATTTGATTTGGCGAGTAATTGTGGTGGTTGTGGGTTGATTGTGAGCGTTTGTGGGTTTAGCTAATATGGGTGGTGGTGGGCTATGGGCTATGGGCGGTGACAGTAGCAGTGGTGGTGGTGGGCTGTAAGGGTGATGACAGGTTCAGTTGATTTGGGTGATTGTTGCTATTGTTGATAAAATGGGGAGATATAATATATTATTTTAATATATAGTAAATATTATTTTAATGTATAGAATTGAATGATAAAACATCTGATAAATGGGATGTTGTAAAATGATGTGATAAAATAATGAAGTAGACTTTTGATGTGATAAAATGATATTTTTTTTGTAACATCTGCTACGAATGCTTCGAGGAGATAAAATAAAGAAAATGAAGAAAGCATCATTGTGATTTATGAATCAACGCGTAAAAGCAAAAACCATCAAACTGATCAAAGTAGCCCCTGATTATCAAAACTGAGTGCGCCCCAAAGCACTCCTTTCTAACTTAGAAAGGAGTGCTTTTCTAGTTATTCTAAGAGTTATTCTAGTTAAATTCCACTTTTCAAACTGTCGGTAGAGTTATCACGATACTTACATTATTTTTCATAATTGTTAGAATTCAATTTATCTTATCAATTTCTCAACAAAAAAAAAAAAAACTTATCTTATCAATGAAATAAAATAAATATATGGTAATCTACTCAACTTAGTATTGTGAAAATATTATGAGATTTTATTATGTTATTAAATTTTTATAGTTTAATTTCTAAAATTCTTCTATAGACACAACAAATTTTTAAAATATTTTCATAACAAATTAAGATATTAGCTTACTATAAAACTTCATCAAAAAATAAATAATAAAAAAAAAGTTTACCATAGAGAATAGACCCAAAAAAAAAAAAAAAAAAAAAAATTTACCTAGACCTATTACAACTCAAATGTCAAAATAAAAATTTTGTAAAAATATTGTAATCAGAAGTTTTGTAATTCAACAAACACCTCTTGATGTTTTTAATTGAGATCTAAATAATTCAATTCATCGAAAATTTGTTGGACCCTTAGACAACATTTGGTTAAAAAGAATGGAATAGAAAAAATTATTATACACGTCAATAAAGCGTGCATTTTACAAGCATGTGTGCCTCACACGTAAGGAGAGAAACTAAAAATTGTTTTTCATTTGTTTGGTTAAAACTAAAAATGTAAAGAGAAAGGAAATGCATAAAGTAATGGCTTTCTTGCGTCTCACCAATTTTTTATTTTTTACCTACCCTCAAAATCTACAAAATTATCACGGAAAATTTTGAATGATTTGGGAAATTGCTTTTATATTCTCATAATTAATGATAAATTTATAATTTATAAGGATACCATAGCAAAATATATTTTATTATCTTTTTCTCCTTTCTCTCTACTTCTACGTCCAAACACACGAGAAAAATCTTCTTCCCATTTCCTTATTCTTTTCTCTCCCTTTCCCTCCAACCAAACATGGCTTAACTTTCTCTAATTTCTATTTCTTGTACACCCACCTATAATTCACCAAATATTTACCGCAGCAGCATATTCTTGATATTATTCCTTTCCACTTTTAATTTTCTTCTGTCATGAGTCCCCCGGGGCCCACGTAAACTTTGACGAGCTTCGCGTGATGCCCAAGAAAAATCCATCTCAACCGTACACATAACAACCTTTTCCAGTCAACGGCGTAGATTTTATAATCCGTGGTAGAAAACCACGTGCCGTGTGACTATAAAATGACTCCCGGAACAACCTACTCCGACAGTTTTCATTTTTTTAAGAAAAAATTATAAAACTAAAGCTGTGAAAGTGTGTGTGTGTTTTTAGTGTGATACTACAAACAAACCTGGTGTGAATCGAAAAATGGCTACGATCAAGTTTATTAAGGCCCGTCAGATCTTCGATAGCCGTGGAAATCCCACCGTAGAAGTGAGTTTTTCATCCATTTGTAGCCGTCTGATCTTTCTTCTTTACTTTCTTTGTTTGTTTGATGGGAAAAAAAAATGTGAGAAAGAAAGGAAAATTTTAAAATAAAAAGCATGTTTGTGCTTTTAGAAAGAGAATTAAAAAGGCTGAATATGCATTTGATTTTCAGGTTGATGTTGGTGTTGAAGTTCCTGAACATAAAGGTTCACCGATTTTGGCTAGAGCTGCTGTGCCAAGCGGTGCTTCTACAGGTAAAAGCTTTTGTGTGTGTGTGTGTGTGTTTTTTTTTTTTTTTATTTTTTATTAAATCGCTTTTTATTTTGTTTTATTATGATTGCTATCATTATGTACTTTTTTTTTTTTACTTCAATTTTAAAAAAAAAAATTTTGTGGGATGCATTTTAGGCTTTTGTTTTTGTTGATTGCATGGTTTTAGTTTTGTTATTTGTGTGTCTGTGCATGTGTATTGATATGCATGTTTATTTGCATAAATTTATGTTTTAGCGGGTTTTGATGTTTAACACCAGCGGTTTACTAAGTCATTTATATATGATATTGTTTTAAAGGTATCTATGAAGCCTTGGAGTTGAGGGATGGTGGAAAAGACTACCTTGGTAAAGGTGTCTCCAAGGTATTCCATTACTTTCATTTTTCTTTTGAAGTAATTATTTGTAAGCTCCTTTGATTGATATTAACTAGGATCCTTCTTTTTATTATAAATCATCATTGCCTCAATGTTATCTCTAAGAAAATGGAACAGGCTTTCTACGGAAATTTATTTTAGGGGTAGAAACTAAAATCTTGATGTGTGTGTCTATGTCAATGAAATGATTCTGTGCTATCAATATTCATTTGGGTGTTTTATAATTGGACTGTCTTTGTACTTTACTGGTTTTTAAGTTCCCCCTTTGATTTTGGTGGGGTGGAGTGAAAGTAATAATGATGATTTGGTTTCTTGATGGTGTAGGCAGTGGAGAATGTGAATAAAATCATTGGACCTGCCTTGCTTGGCAAGGTATGATAATATTATGTTTATGAAAGTTTGTTTTAATTTCTTCAGAGCCCATGAAAAGGGAACGGTTATTGATGCATTCAAACTTGTTATATTTGTTTTATTGATTCACAGGACCCAACAGAGCAGACTAAAATTGACAATTACATGGTACAAGAGCTAGATGCAACTGTTAATGAATGGGGTTGGTGCAAGCAAAAGGTATGATCATGATTATAATTCATTGGTTATAATAACTAATAAGTCTGATTGCAGCTCATTGTTTAAATTTGTTGTCGCTTCTGAATTTCATGCCAATTGATGCTTCTTCCCTCTTTATTTTCCAGCTTGGAGCAAATGCTATATTGGCAGTATCCCTTGCTGTTTGTAAAGCTGGTGCTTTGGTGAAGAAGATCCCCCTTTACCAGGTATAGGTAGTTTTGAAGATCACTGTTACTGACCCTGTTAATTTTAGGAGCTGCATGCTGAGTGGTTCATTTTTGTTGTGTTTTAACCTTGCAGCACATTGCCAATCTTGCTGGGAACAAGACCTTAGTGCTTCCTGTACCTGCTTTCAATGTTATCAATGGAGGTTCCCATGCAGGCAACAAACTAGCTATGCAGGTAATTTTGACGATATTGCTTGTATATGATGAATAGTTAATGAACTTTTGTAATTAAAGTTCTTACTCTGTCTCTCTGTAGGAATTTATGATTCTTCCTGTTGGGGCATCTTCTTTCAAGGAAGCCATGAAGATGGGTGTAGAAGTATATCATCATCTGAAGGTGACTATTCTCGTTCCTGATTTCCTGTGCAAATTTTTAATAATAAATTGGCATGATTTGGGGGGCTTATTTTGCTTTTGCTTGTCTGTCTGTCCAGGCTGTAATTAAGAAGAAGTATGGGCAAGATGCCACTAATGTTGGTGATGAAGGTGGCTTTGCTCCTAATATTCAGGTTAGTATTGCTCTTAGTGTGCTGTTAGCCTATCAGGAAATGTTATTCGGAAGTGAGAAGTCTAACTGCTCTGTTACAACTGTTTTGTGAAGCTGCTATCATACTCTTCTATGCCTTTGTTTAAAATGTAAAATCAACAGGTCATATAGCTGATAGCTAAGTGGAAAAAATTGGCAAACCCTTATCCATAGTCGACCCCAAATTTTTGGACTAAGGCTTAGTTGTTGTTGTCTAGTTAAATTTTGTATTTTTCACTTGTTCATCCTCAATTAACAACAATTTTGCTTCACCTCATCTATCACATGTCAGAGACCATGTATAATGTGGATAAAATAATGTTGTGATTTTGATTGACAGGAAAACAAAGAGGGTCTTGAATTGCTGAAGACTGCTATTGCAAAAGCTGGATATACGGGAAAGGTTAGTTATTTCATCTATTTTATCACTATTACTTCATTACTTCCTCTTGTAGCGAAGCACATTATACAATATTGATGCATTTTTCTTTCCTCTTCTGACAGGTTGTTATTGGCATGGATGTTGCTGCATCAGAATTCTACGATAGCAAGGATAAGACCTATGACTTGAATTTCAAGGAAGAGGTAATTTGAGTTGCATTTTTCCCTGTGATCCATTTTTTGTATTTGATTTGACGTAATTTTGAAAGACTCCTGGGTCTATTTTTATGTGTGTGATCAAAATAAGTTTGGTTAGGAGCATGCCAAGAGCCTTGTAACTTAACTGACACCTAATTGTATTTCCAACAGAGATGCCTGGGGTTCAAATTCCCCTTCCCCCAACTATTGAATTATCAAAAAGTTTGGTTAGAGCACATTGATTGCTTTTGTTTACTATCAATTAAGTTAGCTGAATAAATGAATCTCTGTTACAGAACAATGATGGATCACAAAAAATATCTGGAGACAGCTTGAAGAATGTTTACAAGTCATTCGTGTCTGATTATCCAATTGTGTCCATTGAGGATCCATTTGATCAAGATGACTGGGAACACTATGCCAAGATGACAGCTGAAATTGGCCAGCATGTGCAGATTGTTGGTGATGATCTTCTGGTGACAAACCCCAAGGTATTGAAAGGGAATATCTGTTAGTCCAAAGTCAAGAAAAAAAAGTGGGTGGCAGTCTTTTAACTTACTTTTGTTCATTGTTGCTGCAGCGCGTGGAAAAAGCAATTCGGGAGAAAACCTGCAATGCCCTTCTGTTGAAGGTAGAACTTATTACCTTTTAAATTAGACGAGCATCTAAGGATTGCCTTGTGGATGATGTTTTAGGCTATGTTGCACGGACACGGACATAGGAATACGGCAATTTTTGAAAAATAAGGACACGACATGGCGGGGACACGTCAGTTAAATAATTAATTAAATTTTATATTTAGGCATATTTTTTAATATTAGTAACATATTTTCATAGAGGAGCAACTACCTCAGCTGATTTTTCACTTTCAGCATTTATTTTAGTAAAATCACTTACAATATTTAACTTTAATAAAAAAAATAAAACTATAGCAAGACACACACAGATAAATCACCAAATTCATAATAAACAGACAAAACAAAATACTAAGCAAAACAAAATACTAAGCAAAGAAACACAGTAACAGTAAACTGGGATAGTGAGACTGAGAATGGGATTAAAAAAAAAAAAAACGCGTTAACTTATATAAATAAGAGAGTAACAGTACACTCACCCATTCACCAAAAGGTCAAAAGGACCAAAACTAATATCTGAAAAGAAAAAAAAACAGAGGAGATCGGACCAACTTGTCCACACCGAGAGAGAGAGAGATCAGAAGGGACAGCCGGACAGGGCACGGCGTTGACGACTATGGAGCTCGCTGTTCGGCCCGATCTAGCTCCGGCGAGGGACAGAGGGCAGCGGCAGCGGCCCGATCTAGCTCCTGTGGGTCTAATGACTTCTCCGACACTCTCCTGTGATTTTCTCTTTTTTTTTTTTTTTCTTTTTTTTTCACTGCTGGCGTGTCGGACGTGTCGATGCCGTGTCGGAGAAGCAAAAAAAAAAAAAAAAAAAAAGACTCACCGGACACTGGAATCCGGCGAGTCGTACCTGTTCCGGTGTCCGACACGTGTCCGACACGACGCCAAAAATGGCGTGTCCGTGCAACCTAGGTTTTAGGATAATATGTTGGTAGTCATTTCTTTACTGCTATAGATTGCTTTACATAATTTTATGGATTACTTGTAGATAGCTATTAATTTGCCATGGACTTGCAAAAACAACAGTATGGGAAATTTTTTTTTTATTTTTTTATACTACAGTATAAGAAATATCTGGATGGTCATGTTACTGAATCGGGAAAAAAAATTTTCCCTTTGTATCTATGATTGTTCAGGTGAATCAAATTGGTTCAGTAACTGAAAGTATTGAAGCAGTGAAAATGTCTAAACATGCTGGTTGGGGTGTCATGGCAAGCCACCGAAGGTATGACATGTCCACAATGTTCCAACCTTTCCCCCCCAAAACACACACACAAAAATAAAAACCTTGGCTTTAGCATTTGTGTTGCTGATGTTGTCTCTTTGTTCAATGTAGTGGTGAAACCGAGGATACCTTTATTGCAGACCTTTCAGTTGGATTGGCAACAGTAAGTGTTAGGCTAGTTCTTCATTGTAACTATTTAGTTTCTTTTTTGTGTGGAGGTTGTAGCTCTTTGTTTTGTCCTCTCTGAATATTGATGCTTGTGTTAGGAGAATTTGATTTGAAGGAATTGTCTCTTGTTTGTTGGATTTGACTTTGTACTGGTACTTAGGATTTTTCTCGTTTTTATATGTTTGCAGTATTCGGTGATAAATGTTATTGCTTGAGCTGATATGATCTGTATATATGTCCCTATTTGTTAAACAGGGCCAGATCAAGACTGGAGCTCCTTGCAGATCAGAACGCCTTGCTAAATACAACCAGGTAAATCATTGTTTTGGGCCCTAACTGCTGTCTCTCTCTCTCTCTCTCTCTCTCTGCTTGATCATCATAATCCTTGCCGCCAAAAATAGCTCCTATAGTGCTAATTTTGGTTCCCTTATAATGTTTTTTTTTTCTTCTCTATTTTCTTAGTAAATTTATTAGCTGCTCTGAATGTCTCTCATACACGCACTGCCTGTTTTACGGTTACAAGAAATGATTGGGTTAACCAATATATTGTGCTTTGATGTCAGCTTCTTAGGATAGAGGAAGAGCTTGGACCTGCAGCTGTCTATGCTGGATCGAAGTTCAGAGCACCCGTGCAGCCATACTGAGGTGGTTATCAGAGTCACTGTGGAGTGTAGCATCTCTCAATAAGCTCCTTTAATATCTGGTTTTACGGGACGTGTAGTTTTGTGTTACTTTAAGCTTTCTTTAAGAGCAGAGGATTTTAATAGTCGGGTAAAGCTGAGAACTTTTGTCAAGAGTGAAGATTATAGTCGACTGGTTTGTATGTCTATTATGGAATCTATTTTGTTGATCAAAACCCTTTTATATGAAGGTGCAAGAGAGGGGTTTTTTTTTTTTTTTTTTTTTTTTTGTTTTTGTCATCTTAACATTGCATTCAGCTCCTCCACAATTACATCGCCCATTGGTAAGACAGGGCGCATTGGTCAGACGGCCACGCAGTATACATTTTAAGCATGACTTTGGAGTTTAGAGTAAGAGCTACATAAGGGAAAGTCACACTAAGCATTACTACCATTGCGCTCTTAGTATTACTACTATTACACACGGCATTACTAGTATTGCACACTTTAGTATATTACTACTATTGCAATTTGCACACTTCGTACACCCTTTTCTTTTAAATGGGTTCATGTGGTGTTGTGCGGAAGGTGAGTGTATAATAACAAATAAGGAATATGCCCATCGTAAATGGAAATTTTTTCGCGACTCTCCTTTTGCTTCCTCTTGTAGATGGTCCCCCATGTGGGCCTCTTTGTTAAACCCCTTGGTACTTCAATATTTGAAACATCTTAGGGTCTGTTTGGATATAGCTGAAAACTAAAAACATTGTAGTAAAATAATTTTTAAATGTGTGAACAGTATCAGGGGATCAATTTTTGATGAAAAAATTGTTGAAAAGTGATATTTGTGGGTCTCGTAAACAGTGCACTGGCGCACTGTTTACGGGAAAAGTTAATATTCATGGCAGAAAAAGAAAAAAAAGAAGACGTAGAAACACAATTCAAAGCGCACCTTAATGTCACATTAGTTATTGCTATACTATTCGACTGGTTATTACTGTACTTCTTTTGATCCGTACTCAAAAGCCTAAAACCCATATGGAGGAAAGTCCAATAAAAAGCAAGGTCCCAAGGCCCACCAAGAAGACCAAAGAGTAAGAGAGGTCTATAGAAAGAAATGCAAGGGAAAGCGATCTATAGCAGAATATAGCTTTACCGCCGAATACAGTTCTCTGGCAGAATGACTTCGGCAGATAAAGACAAATTGGGCCCAATATCCCTTTGATCTAGTCAATATTATTTGTCCTACAAAGACCCAAATCCTTTTGTATAAAAAGATAGGCGTGAAAACTAATATAAAGAAGCACGATGAAAAGAACAAGGAACAGCAGGAAGTGTCAGCAACAGGAATTGCGTGAAGGAAAGAAAAGCCAAACTAAAGAAAATGACAAACAATGCAGGAAACACATGAAGAAATTAGACAAAAACACGCAGTAGAATGAAACAAACTAATCTGCTACGACTAGAACGACGTGGGAACGAAAGAAGACAAAAACAGAAAATAGTAGAGCAAGCATAGAAGGACTGGAGCACCACAAACCTATACCCAACCAATATAAGGGAGGTGGGTTCATGGTAAAGGAGATTCAGAGGGTGTGGTTTGGTAGTGGGGGGAAAAAAGATCTATATTTAGTTTTCAATCGTGACTTCTTTTGGGAATATACCTTGCTGAGATGGTATCTTACCAAAAAGAAGTAATAGATGGTTTGGACCATCTGATGCATGCCATAGAGCTAGGTAGTGAGGTAGTCCAATTATTATCCATTTGAACTTAGAGGTAGAAGTATACAGCAAGAACAAACAAAATGAAATTTTATCACGAAATGAGTAGTGGTGCCGCAAACATGTATTGAGTTGTGGTAGTGGTTGGGCAATCAATGGGTTGGTGGGTAGTCCTAAAGGGATGCTCACAATAAACCAAAAACAATTGGTGAAGTCCTAGGGGTAAAATGGAGAAATTCCATTGAATTAGCTCATTATAAGAGGAAGAGGTAGCCATGGATGAAAGAAGGGGGAAGCACCTAAGGGTGGAACCCACGGTAAGAGAGTAGTAAGAACCTTAAGGGGGCACTTAGAGAGGGAAGCACCTAAGGAGAGAACCCATGGTAAGAGAGCAGTAAACACTTAAGGGAGGCATTTAGAGAGAGGGGGGCACTTAGAGAGAGGGACCAAAGAAAAGGAAAGACCAAAGGGGGAACAACCCATGGCAAGAGAGTAGTAAGAAACTAAGAGTAAAAAGAACGGAGAGAAAGAAAGAAAGTGGTAAAAAGAAGAGAGAAAACACGGCAGAAATAGGGGGCATGCATCAATAGACTATCTTTTCCCTTCCTCTTAGCTAACCCACTCTTTGAAGTCTCCCAAAAGTAGCAGTCAGTAGCCATTTAGGGCTATTTTCCAAAATGCATAACTTTGCTGGCAAAAGCTTATGACAAGGTTGTTTAAATTGGGGTTTAGGTTCCTTCTTGGTTTACTTATTCTATGAGAAGATTCAATCTTTGATTTCAATTGCAAATATATTTGATTTCACTCGTTAGAACTTATATCTACTGCATTTAGTCATTTTGCTATAGCACATTTTTATCATGTTTGCTGTATTAGTTGTCTTGCTGTGGTATTTTTACTTGTTGAACTAGTTGTTGAGAGGAAAAAATTTCGATATTCCCAAGTAGGATATGGGGTAGCCAAGTCGAAACTCGACAATGGGCCTTGAAATAAAACCCAAAGGCTTTCAGTGTTGTGGAAGTCTGCCCAACTAAGAGATAGAGGCTGCAAGACAACAACAAAGCGCAATAAACACATCACTATTGTTAGTTTGTTATATTTTTAGTCCTTTTTACAGTGTCATAGTTCAAATCAGTCCTCCAGCGGTAGGGGTGAAATTATACTTAGAGTCCAACAGTCCATAATTAAATAAATTTAGGGAAGTGCTCACACTTGGGGGTCCTTGTATGTCTTGATCAAGAGAATTTACAGTACTTTCAGCCATCATTACATCAATATGAGGGAAAAATTCAATTGTTACAAATATATTATATTCTTCATCATAATAATAATAAACAAAGATTAAGGGCTCCCTAGTAACAAATAAAAGAGGAAAAATAGGATGGAATGAAGGGAGAGAAAGATCCCCAGCTCAGTGCAGCAAGTATTAAGCTAAGGTTTTGATGAGTGTATGATCATAAGGCATGAATGAGGTGAATGTGGGCTATTCTGAGTGAGTGAGATAGGATTTAATGCTGAGATTGAAGTTTTTTTTTATGAGTAATGGGTTATTTGTGGCTAGTTGGAGAGACATTGAGTTGTGTTTATGTGAAAATAGAAAAAGAACATTTAATATTAGATAAATGTGGGCTAGGGATGATGAGTGAGATGGGATTAACACCAAATTCAAGACTTTTTGTGAGTGATGGGCTATGATTGTGTGAAGGTGTGAGAGGAACGTTTAGGATTAGATGAGAGTGGGTTAAGGATGATGAGTGGTGAGCTTGAGGAAAGCTAAAACACCAGAAAAATGGAAAACGAACCCATGGTTTTCAGAGAGGGGTGGCTCGCTTGTGGTTAGTTTGCTTACCAATTTATAATGGAGCTATAGGAAGGAATTAATTGACAAAAATCCAAAAAAGATGACGACTCAAAGATGACGAAATCATGACCAAGTTTTCTGAGATTTTTGGTCAGAAGTAGAGGATTTGCTTTTGGGGCTGCCTTGCTTCTTTGGGAAATGATGGATTTTTTCATTAATTTCCAAGATTTCTGGGGCTGAGGTGAATCAATATGATTATGGCGTGTATCAAGAACGAATCCTAATGCTGCAACTGAGATTTGGTCCCCCAAAAAGCAAGATTCAACACCCCAAGTCAGGTGTGAAGTTCTAGTCTACTTCAGGGGGTTCCGCTGGAGATCTCTTTATGCCCTCCAAACCACATGTTCCCAATTTTTCCCCTTTAGGATTCATGGGCTTGGTACATGAATCATGTCTTGAACGTTTTTGACATTTATAACATCAATTTGTTGAGGTTTGAATAATTTGGCTTCAGCACCCCTTCCGCTGGAGGTGCAGCTTTGAGGAAGATGATGGGGTTTGATCACCCTTTAGACTTCAGCTGATATGACAGCTCTTTGGCACTGTTCACGTCAGGCAGAGGGTAGCAAAAACCTGATGGGATAGCTCTTAGTTCATGCTTAGTTCTCTTGTTGGTGTTTATTGCTTGGGCTTTATAATCATCGAATAAGTAATCACTTTGATGATCTAAGTTTCCATGGATTTTTATCAATATTTTCCATGGGTTTGCAAGATAAATAAAATTGCCATAGGTCTTGAATATAATTTCTATGGGCTTAATTATTAATGACACACACTCACATTTCTCCATGGGCTTGATATATGTTTGCCATGGGTTTTGGAAAAATGAATGGTGTTATTTTAGATAATATGGTATAAATATTCGGTGTGATTCATTAGCTTATATACTTGTTTAGGAAAATTAATTTGCCAAAGGTTATTAGCCTTGGGCTTCAAGTATAATGCGTTTGTAAAAAACATATGTTTTGCCAAAGTTTATTATCTTTGGGCTCTTGAGGAAGATATAATATTTTTGTAAAGTGATTTTGGATTCTTTTTGAAATGATGGTTTGCCCAAAAAAATAGTACTTGGGCTCTTAGTAAAATATTTATAATATGATTTTTTGCCAAGTATTAATAGCCTTGGGCTTTTAACAAAAATAGAGCTAAGTGGGTAACTTAAACTTTTGATAGTGCCAAGTAGTTGGCTTGGGTTTTTGATAAAATAATGCCAAGTAATTAGCTTGGGCTTTTGATGTTGCCAATGAGAATTGGGCTTTTTAATGTTGCCAATGAAAATTGGGTTTTTGATGTTGCCATTTAGTAATGGGCTTTGATGTTGCCAATGAGAATTGGGCTGTTGATGTTGCCAACGAAAGTTGGGCTTTTAGATAAATTGCCATGAGTTTAAATCATGGGCTTTGATTTATGGATTTGAATTCCATTGATAAAATTGTTTTGCCATGGGCTTGGATCCTGGACTTTTCAAATATTACCAAGCATAAGTATTCTTGGATTTTAAATAGAATGGTGTGTGTAAATAAAATTAGGTGTAATAAAAAAGTACCCTAACATTTAGCCCCCCGAGTCACGTGTGATCAAATTATTAGTAATACTATATTTTTTGAAAGAAAAATATTAGGATCACACGTGCGAGTTTTTTTTTTTTTTTTTCGGAAAAATGGTGGCCTATTATAGGTAATGAGATAGGAAAATATTTGTGGGCTAATGAGAAATATTCATGGAGGCACAAAATAATATATGGATGATAGTTTGATATTTTTTTTGGCGAATAAATAGAAGTGATTAAATAGGATTAGAGCATGTGGCTTGAGTGAAAAATAGTACCTCAACCTTTTAGCCCCTTGAGTTTGTGTGACCAGCTTACCTTTGGTCACATATGTGAGTTTGAATGAGTCCATAGGCTTGTGTTGCATGGGTTGAAAGAGAGAATTTAGCTGTAGGTGGAATTGAAGCCACTGGCAAGGAGGTTGAAGAGATTGTGCCTCTTTTGCCACTGCTTGATCTATGGTGTTGTTATTTCCATTGTTTCAGCAGTGATTTAGAAGGTTAATCCAATTAGTACACCTCTGAAGTGGGTGCTATGAAGAGATATTCTAGTCACGAAACCGCATAGGCTCTAGCTGCTACTGATGTTTTGTACCCAGCAATAAGAGCTTCTGCTAGCCCCCATTCGATTTATGGGTCTTTGTAGGCCCATTATTGATTGGCCTAATTGAATAAGCTGAGAGATTGATAATAAAGTGTTTTATTGACCCCTTCATAAAGCCAATATCATTGGTGATGTGATATTGTTCTGCTGTGAGATTGTATTCCATAATCTGATGCGCCGCTGGAGTCTAGAGATGCTGAATTTAATAGTTGTTTGGTTTATGGAGGAGATATCCAGATACTGTGGTGGAGGCCCCCAAGTTTAATTTAGTGAGAATTCCAGCCGTGATGAATCTAGACCCTCCAATGATGGTTATTTAGATCCAACTGATACTTTTGTTAACTCAATTATTGGTTCCATAAGTCCAACTGTCATAATGAAGCAATTTAGGGGATGACCATTGTCGGTAAGATGAAGATTTATGAACCTATGAAGATGTTTCTTCAAGAGCTCCTTATCTTCTTACATCCTTTCTTTCCTTTTTCTTCTATTCCTTGTCTTCATTCATGGCCTTGCATTTTTCTGCCCTTATGGTTCCAGCAGCTTGGTGATAATGACAAGACATAGCCGAGGAAGTATGATGATGGATCTGAGGATATGGATACAAACTTCGGTAATTTTACGACCTTTTCCATTTCATCATGTATATTTGCTGCTGATGTATTTTCACTTCAGGTTTTGCTGCCGAAGATATAACGGCAATCGACAAAAGCTTTGTTGATGCTGTTGCGGCTGGAGGGTTTGTTTCTGCAGAGCCCTAGCTGTGATTCTACCATATCTTCATGATGTTCCTTAAAAAAAATCTCCAAACATGATCTAAAGTTGCTCATATTGCTAGAGGGAATTATGGCTTGATGCTGTTCATTTGCTCTTTTGTCGTTATCGCTGGATTGTTGACTATGGTCTCTTACTTCATGGCAGTGCACGAAAAATTTGTTGTCATTGCTCTTGAAAAGATAGATTGTCAAGGGTATTTGGGGATATTGTAAAGAAATATTCTAGCTTCATGGTTGGATGCAAGATTGGTGTTGGTACGAAAGAACTATTGTTCTAGCTATAGGCTGCTATGTGTTGCGCAGCTGAATCATGTACTACTTGTGATGATGAAGATAGCTGATCCGAGGAGAATATTGCATTAATGTTGGCTGAACCTTATTCTTTGATCAGGGGGATGAGATCATGTGTCTTTCAACGGTGTTTCCCCTTTAGTGGAGATCTTAGGTGTGTCTTTTCAAAAATTTACTTTTGTGATGTATTGTAATGTAATGTAACGTAATCACTATGTAATGTGAAGTATGTTGTAAGCTTATACAGCCATAAATGTTGTATTATATGTGATGTTTTGAAAATTGGCTCTAGTCATGCATGTTGTGTTTTATAATTTGAAATCAGTTCAGCCATGTAGTACTATATTTTATTTAGCCATGAATTTCCTTTGTCAAGATATTTTTGATTGTCAAAAAATTACAATTCTTAGGCTAAAAAAATTAAAGCATGGTCATAAAGGTAATATCTATTTTGAAATTACTTGCTAAATGCATGACCATTTTATTTTTGAAGTCCCAACCATAAAGGCCGTCTTCAATTTTAAGTATGTAAAGGTTTGAGATATGAAAAGTGTTTTGATCATTGAAAGATTGATATAATCGAGCCAAAATATAGTCATGGAAGTTAAACAATTTATTTTGTAAAAATAACTTGTTAGAATCATGATAATTTATTTTGGAGATATCAAATTGCAAAAGGTCATCATTGCAAGTGAGATTGAAATATAAATATCTATGTAAAAATGTATCTTAAAATATTTATAGTTTTAAAATAAATGTAAGATATTCATGTTTTAGAATGAAGATAACGCTTACTCTCTATTTTCAAAGCATTTTTCAGAAAATATGATTATTGAGTTGAGTATGGTATAGATCCAGCCATTTGCCATTGATAGGTTTCATGAGATTTTAGCCTTTTGTCATGGCTTAGATCAAAGCCCCCAAGTGTGGGATGGTTGATACCCTTGATGATGCTTGAGATTCCAAGGGTTCCAATGATGTGAATATAATGATCATAGTCTTGAATATGCGTGGGGCTGCCATGGCTTCAATGGCAACAAAGCTTCTTTATGGGATGACTGCCAATCTACTTGGTTCAATGGTTGGTTGCAAGGAGTTTCTTGGATGGTTCGAGCTCCTATATTGCGATAGAAAAATCTCATTGGTTTTATGCCTACAAAATAGACAAATTTCAAAGTATAAAAAGCATAACAATGGTTGGAACAAACAATATGTTTCACATAATAATTTTCGATCAATGGTTGCAATAATGGTAAAGATAAAGTAATATATATTTGACGTGAAAGTTTTGATTGAACGATGTATGTGATATAATATTAAAGTAATTTGTATTGAGTGATATGACGATAATAGAGTGGCATATATTCGATATAAATCTAAAGATAGTGATGTGATGACTTATCTTGAAAGTCCACGACTCAAGTCGTATATCAGTGAACAAATGGCAGTCCAGCAGCACGGCGACATGGGTACAGCGGTGGAGAGTCCATCTGCCATGATAAGTCTCTCCATGGTTTGATATTGAGAGCATGTATCACTAAGTTACGATCTGAACTTAGCATCATGTTGTACTAAAGATGTCAATGTACTTTTTATTAGATGGAGAAGGTACGTCAGGTACTGCTGGAGGTCCCTGAAATGGTTCCGCTATGCTACTAGACAAGAATTTTTCTTCCATTAGATGTGTTCTCTTCTGGATACAGCCGTGAGAATTGTACTAGCTTCATTCAGCCTAGGACCCTTTTATTTGAGGCAACTAAGCCTCACATGTCATTATGAGTAATAATATATATTCATCCATCTTGCAGTCGGGTTTATTCACATTGTGGCTGCGATTTGCTGCCAGATGCTTCCTTATGCTTTTGTTTCTTTTGGGTATAAAAGTGCTTTTAAACTCATTTTGGGATCATTTTTTGATTGGCTCAAAACCACTGCTGCCTCATGCATCATTTGTGATGGTGAGGTGAAGTTGGCTAAGCTTGAGGTGAAGTTGGCTAAGCTTGCGGTGAAGATTGCAGATTTAGAGGACGAAATTGCAGCAAAGTCAGCGGAACTATCCCTTTTGACAAGTCAAAAGAATTCAATCATGCTGTCCTTACCCACTAGCGGTAGCCCCTCCTTCACGGAAAACTTTAGTAGCATATTGGGTTAGGCTACTCATGCTTTAGTTTATTTTTCTAGTGAGCAACTCTGTTGGGATGTAATATGTATCTAATGTGTTACTACATGTTTTGAGACTCTCTAGTTATAAAGACTTATTTCCTCTTTCTTTTTTGTAATTAGAGGAAAAAAGCTCTTTTAGGTGCTGTTACTATTCATGTATACGAAACCATTCCGCTATAGAAAACTTATTTAGTCGTGATTGGCTCATTTATAAGTGTTGTTATTACTTGTGCAAAAGGTCATTCAATTGTAGGTACCAATATTACATGCGAAAGAAGGACTAGTCAACTATGGACATTGTCTCGTAAAGGGGTTCACGCCCTAAAGAAATTTTTTCTGCATAAAGCTAAATTTTCTGCATAACGGAGAATTTTTCTGCACAAAGAAACTTTTTTGCATAACAAATTTTCTGCATAAAAGTAATTTTTCTGCACAAGGAAATTCTTCTGCATAAAGATATTTTCTGCATAAAGAAACTTTTCTGCATAAATGAAATTTTTCTGCATAAAGATATTTTCTGCATAAATGTAATTTTTCTGCATAAAGAAACTTTTCTGCATAACAAATTTTCTGCATAAATAAATTTTTCTGCATTACAAATTTTCTGCATAAAAGTAATTTTTCTGCACAAGGAAATTTTTCTGCATAAAGATATTTTCTGCATAAAGAAACTTTTCTGCATAAATAAAATTTTTCTGCATAAAGATATTTTCTGCATAAATGTAATTTTTCTACATAAAAAATTTTCTGCATAAAGAAATTTTCTGCATAAATAAATTTTTCTGCATAAAGACATTTTCTGCATAAAGAAACTTTTCTGCATAAATGAAATTTTTCTGCATAAAGATATTTTTCTGCATAAAAATTTTCTGCATAAGAAATTTTCTGCATATATAAATTTTCTGCATAAAGGAATTTTTCTGCATAAGAAATTTTCTGCATAAATAAATTTTTTGCACAAAAAAATTTCTGCATAAAAGGTATAGAAAAAACTTATGATTTGTAGAAGGTTCATGCACAAAGAAAATTTTTTCTGCATAAAAGGTATAAAAAACTTATGATTTGTAAAAGGTTCATGCCCCCAAAGAAATTTTTCTGCATAAAAGGGGCTGACCATTGTTACTCTTTTATGTGCGCACATGTTTTTTCTAACTGTTCATGTGAAAATTTTGCACTGTTCATTGCAGATGACACCTCCAGCCGTAGTTGCTGTGCTCTTTTTTTTGCAAGAATAAATTTTTTTTTTGAGCCAAAAGGGTTTTCCTTTTTCAAAGAAAAGAGGTTTTATGATAAAATAATGTTTGTTTATTTGCATATATGTATACATATGCATACTAACATACGTACACGTATCATTACCCTTTTCTTTTAGCCATTCACATATAAACATCGTACTTTTCAAGGCAAAGGATACCTCCAGCCGTAGCTACTGTGTTCCCCCTTTTTTTTTTTTTTTTTTTTTCTGCAAAAACCATTTTTGAGCCAAAAGCAAAAGAAATGTTTTGTGATTTTGAAAGAAAACAAATAGTGCACATTCTTCTATGCATGTATATAAACATACATATGTGCATTGTTATTTTTTTTTTTTTTGACTGTCCATGTGTAAATATTTTACTGTTCACCTTGAGGACACTTTTTTTTTTTTTTAAAAATGTTTCTTTTATGAAGGAATGAAAATAGAGTGTTCACTTACATATACATACGCATATATATGTATGTATACTTATATATATATATATATAAATAGATATACATATGAATATACATCATGTTGACTATTATGCATCCTTGTTGGCTATCATGCAACCTTGGGGCATGATAGACTTTCACCTACTGATTGGCTCCCCAGTGGAGTCGCCAGAATGTTGAGGGGAAAAAATTTCGATATTCCCAAGTAGGATATGGGGTAGCCAAGTCGAAACTCGACAATGGGCCTTGAAATAAAACCCAAAGGCTTTCGGTGTTGTGGAAGTCCGCCCAACTAAGAGATAGAGGCTGCAAGACAACAACAAAGCGCAATAAACACATCACTATTGTTAGTTTGTTATATTTTTAGTCCTTTTTATAGTGTCATAGTTCAAATCAGTCCTCCAGCGGTAGGGGTGAAATTATACTTAGAGTCCAACAGTCCATAATTAAATAAATTTAGGGAAGTGTCCACACTTGGGGGTCCTTGTATGTCTTGATCAAGGGAATTTATAGTACTTTCAGCCATCATTACATCAATATGAGGGAAAAATTCAATTGTTACAAATATATTATATTCTTCATCATAATAATAATAAACAAAGATTAAGGGCTCTCTAGTAACAAATAAAAGAGGAAAAATAGGATGGAATGAAGGGAGAGAAAGATCCCCAGCTCAGTGCAGCAAGTATTAAGCTAAGGTTTTGATGAGTGTATGATCATAAGGCATGAATGAGGTGAATGTGGGCTATTCTGAGTGAGTGAGATAGGATTTAATGCTGAGATTGAAGTTTTTTTTTATGAGTAATGGGTTATTTGTGGCTAGTTGGAGAGACATTGAGTTGTGTTTATGTGAAAATAGAAAAAGAACATCTAATATTAGATGAATGTGGGCTAGGGATGATGAGTGAGATGGGATTAACACCAAATTCAAGACTTTTTGTGAGTGATGGGCTATGATTGTGTGAAGGTGTGAGAGGAACGTCTGGGATTAGATGAGAGTGGGTTAAGGATGATGAGTGGTGAGCTTGAGGAAAGCTAAAACACCAGAAAAATGGAAAACGAACCCATGGTTTTCAAAGAGGGGTGGCTCGCTTGTGGTTAGTTTGCTTACTTATTTATAATGGAGCTATAGGGAGGAATTAATTGACAAAAATCCAAAAAAGATGACGACTCAAAGATGACGAAATCATGACCAAGTTTTCTGAGATTTTTGGTCAAAAGTAGAGGATTTGCTTTTGGGGCTGCCTTGCTTCTTTGGGAAATGATGGATTTTTTCATTAATTTCCAAGATTTCTGGGGCTGAGGTGAATCAATATGATTATGGCGTGTATCAAGAACGAATCCTAATGCTGCAACTGAGATTTGGTCCCCCAAAAAGCAAGATTCAACACCCCAAGCCAGGTGTGAAGTTCTAGTCTACTTCAGGGAGTTCCGCTGGAGATCTCTTTATGCCCTCCAAACCACATGTTCCCAATTTTTCCCCTTTAGGATTCATGGGCTTGGTACATGAATCATGTCTTGAACGTTTTTGACATTTATAACATCAATTTGTTGAGGTTTGAATAATTTGGCTTCAGCACCCCTTCCGCTGGAGGTACAGCTTTGAGGAAGATGATGGGGTTTGATCACCCTTTAGACTTCAGCTGATATGACAGCTCTTTGGCACTGTTCACATCAGGCAGAGGGTAGCAAAAACCTGATGGGATAGCTCTTAGTTCATGCTTAGTTCTCTTGTTGGTGTTTATTGCTTGGGCTTTATAATCATCGAATAAGTAATCACTTTGATGATATAAGTTTCCATGGATTTTTATCAATATTTTCCATGGGTTTGCAAGATAAATAAAATTGCCATAGGTCTTGAATATAATTTCTATGGGCTTAATTATTAATGACACACACTCACATTTCTCCATGGGCTTGATATATGTTTGCCATGGGTTTTGGAAAAATGAATGGTGTTATTTTAGATAATATGGTATAAATATTCGGTGTGATTCATTAGCTTAAATACTTGTTTAGGAAAATTAATTTGCCAAAGGTTTGTTAGCCTTGGGCTTCAAGTATAATGCGTTTGTAAAAAACATATGTTTTGCCAAAGTTTATTATCTTTGGGCTCTTGAGGAAGATATAATATTTTTGTAAAGTGATTTTGGATTCTTTTTGAAATGATGGTTTGCCCAAAAAAATAGTACTTGGGCTCTTAGTAAAATATTTATAATATGATTTTTTGCCAAGTATTAATAGCCTTGGGCTTTTAACAAAAATAGAGCTAAGTAGGTAACTTAAACTTTTGATAGTGCCAATTAGTTGGCTTGGGTTTTTGATAAAATAATGCCAAGTAATTAGCTTGGGCTTTTGATGTTGCCAATGAGAATTGGGCTTTTTAATGTTGCCAATGAAAATTGGGTTTTTGATGTTGCCATTTAGTAATGGGCTTTGATGTTGCCAATGAGAATTGGGCTGTTGATGTTGCCAACGAAAGTTGGGCTTTTAGATAAATTGCCATGAGTTTAAATCATGGGCTTTAATTTATGGATTTGAATTCCATTGATAAAATTGTTTTGCCATGGGCTTGGATCCTGGACTTTTCAAATATTACCAAGCATAAGTATTCTTGGATTTTAAATAGAATGGTGTGTGTAAATAAAATTAGGTGTAATAAAAAAGTACCCTAACACTAGTTATTCTGCTGTAGTACCTTTTTATTATATTTGCCATGCTAGTTATTATACTAGCTAAATTTTTTCCGCTGAAGTTTTCTTACTTCTTTGTTATTACGTGTTTTACTTTTGACACGAACTAATCATTGTATCTCATGTTTTGCAAAATATTATATATATATATATATATATGAATACGTATAAGTACATATACGAATATATGTATGTATATATTTGAGAATATGCTAACCTTTTTTTTTTATTTTTTGAGAATCTGAGCGCGTCGGCCAAATAAATAACTAACTGGAATTAGAACATACAAAACAATAAATGTCTGGAGGAACATCCTCCATCTAGACCAATACAGGAAAGGAAAACCTTGCTCTCTGAGCTAAGGCATGGGCTACTGAGTTTCCCTGCCTCCTTGCAAAAGAGAAGGATTTGGTTTGTAGCAAACCTGTCATAGACCAAATGTCTTTGATAATGTGATCAACACTAGCTAAGGATGATTCTTCAGAATTGAGAATATGCTAACCTATTTAAACTAACATTTGTTTGATGGATATTTTCTTTGGGTTTTAGATTCGTTTATGTGCAGAAAGTAAAAAAGTATTTTTGCAATAAAAATGAAGAGTAGTCATTTATGTTGCAGAAAAGTGCAGAAAGCTTTACTGCACAACAAAAGGTATTACTGCACAGCAGAAAGCTTTACTACGCAGTAGAAAGTTTTACCACACAGCAGAAGGCTTCACTGCACAGAAGAAAGCTTTATTGCACAGCAGAAAGCTTTACTACGCAACAAAAGATTTTATTGCACAGCAGAAAGTTTTCCCACATAGCAGAAAAGTCAATCTTGTGGCAGAAATTGGAGAAAAGTTCCTTCTGTGGCAGAAACAAAGGATAAGCTCACTTTGCAGTGTCTTCCCTTGGACTTGGACTCAACGTTTGCGCACAAACTGGCAGCACCAGAATGGTAATTTGGAACTCATTTCGCGGAGCGACAAGCCCAACTTCCTTCTTAGAAAAAACATAGACTAAGCGTTGTCTAATAACATCAAAACGCGTGTCTAAGGTACAAGAAATGTAAAAAGAAACCTCGACAAATGGTAGAGATTAGAACGGATACAATCATCTTTGAATCAGTTTGATTATTTGAAGTTATAGAATAGAGATGATGATTCGACTTATTTGAAGTTATAATATGAATACTATCATTAATTTGCCACATTGAGAGCATTAAAATCAATATTTGACCCTCTGGTGGATGAAGGGCCTTATTGTTTTCTTTCCTCTAATCTCTATAATAATTTTGTTACCATCTTAGCATTAGGATGGTATCTAGCTAGTTAGTTTAAGAAGAAACACTGATAGTTGCTAGGGCTTGTCATGAAAGTTTTAGCCAAGGGTGGGATAATTTCCATTTTGGGTTGTTTTAATGTTTAAAAGGGTTTGATGTGTTCGGAGGGTGTTTGGATTGGTGAAAATTGAGTTATATAACTTAGTTTTCATCGTCCAAAAACCCAAAACATGTGTGACCCACGAAAGATATGGTTGTTTGACATAATTTTTGAGTCATGTTCTTATCACTAACTCAAAAAATATGATTTTGAGTTTGAGTGACAATAACCAGGAACAAGATTTCTGTGTTTTAAAATCATGAAATTTGAGTTTCAATGGCAAAAGTGCTATTATTGTGCATTGGTGAGGCCTAATGATAGTGTGTTGTCACGTCAGAAGCAAAAATGTTAATACCATTGGGTTTTAATTAATTTCTTTTTCATTTTTAGACTGCTCAAGTTACACTTTACTTAAGTTCTTTTCATTTTATTGGAGTTATAGTAAGGATAGAGATATGAGTTGTAGGTTATGAGTTTGAGTTATAGGTTTTGAGCAATCCAAATAGGCTTGATCTTATGATGTCACCCATGATCCCACCCTATGATAAGGGAAGGGGTAAGAGCACCAAAATAAGTGGTATAACGAGGTGAGTGATGGTTTTGTTAGCGCATATCATTAAGGCGGAGGCTAGCTAATAGCCGTGGTTACACTCTCTTTGCAACCTTTAGGTAGCAGCAATAGAACAAGTTAGCCAGACGTGGAATTTTGTAACATAACCTACTAAAATTTTTTGTTGCAAGTAACTGAATATGCTTGAAAAACTACTGCATTTAAGATTTAATGTAACTGACCTTATATTCTTTTTTGATATACCAAACTCTATTCTTGCTGTATTTCTTGATGTATTAACTAGTCTATTCTACACACACGCGCGCGCGTATCCTTTAACTTTTTATTGACCTCTTTAGAGCTTGCCACATCATTATCATTTTTTTATTAAATAAAATTTTTTTTGTTTAGTCCAAACTTAACAAGGAATGAAATTCTATTTCTCTAACAAGTCTAATTTAAACTTAAACTTAAACATTGATAATTTATCTTCAAATTTGCCAAGTTAATCATGAACACCATAAAAGCAGTGCAAACCCCAATATTTTTTATTAAAGCCGAGTAGAGGTATGAGCTCTTCTTCTGTTATTTTCTTCTTCTCTACTTTGTTAAAAAAAAAATATTTTATGGTTTTTCATGTATTTTTTAAAAAGTAATTTTAGTACATGAACCACCAAGCTCTCTTTAGCCGTTTTTTACAAGATATAAAAGCTTGCAATAATTGAAATTTAAGGTTGTTTCCAAGGTTGTCAAAATTAAGATCCTACATAGGATCGTTGACGGTAGGTGGAATCATAGATCATAGGATCGAATCGTGAATCGTAAAATCTTACATATTTTCAGATTTAATGCAAAAAAAACATGGATATTGACTTTGTATGTTGAATAATCAAGTAAATTATAAATTTATCCATAAAAAAACTAAGATTTACATCATATGATATAATTTGCATGTCATACATCGCTAAGTATATACTAACGAAACAAATATATTTAAGTTTTGACCCAATGTATCTAAAAAGTTCAATAAATGTTTAATTAGCAACCAAATACCAAAATATTTATCAAAAAATATGGAAAATATTTTCTTAGTTCTAAGTTCCATGTTTGAAATCCAAATAAGTTAGCAAATAGAAAGTAGCTAACTACAGTATAAAATCCAAAAGCAAGATGGATATTAAGGTGAAGTGAACATTTAATTATTCTCATTCTAAGGTTCTTATAACTACTGTCTTAAATTCCTAATCATCATCATCCATTTCATCATCTATGTAGATATTATATATTTGTATACTAGAGCTACAAAAGACATCAAGATACAATTTTACACTCAACTATTCAAGTTATACCACTAGCAACAATTAAAGAGCATGCAAACCAAAATCAATCAATCAATATACAAATACAAGCATAATTGATAAAATTATATATAAAAAATATTTTAGTAATATTAGAACACAAATTTGTATATTGATCAAACAAATTTAACAACATTATAGCTTAAAAGGTAGCAAAGCCAACATCAAATTCTTCATTTGGAAATGATGAAGCATTCATTCATTTTGATTACAAGTGAACTAGAAACTAGAAAAATTTGCTTAAGTTAACATAATTTTATAAAAATAAAATAAAAAGTCATACCATCACAACATGAAAAATAAAAGCCCTTAAATCTTCATCAAAACAAAAAATTTATTCCATAAAAAAAAAAACCAATTTTTTTTGTTTTTGGTAGGATCGGTAGGATCCCATACGATTTTATACGATCCTACGTATGATCCTACCATTTTTATGATCCTAGTGCGATCTTAAACTTTTTGGTGAGGTGGAATTGTAAAATCGTGCGATCTTACGATCCAGATCGCGATTTTGACAACTATGGTTGTTGCTACTGCATATGTTTTTGCATTACCTCACAATATAAAAGTATGTTAATTTCTTGGGTAGAAAACTTATATATGACATATTAAGCAGAGGTATGGCTTTCATTATTTCAACGTGGGCTCCTGCTCAACATTTTTTAGAGTGGACCACATGCTAATAAGGTTTGTTTAAAGTTTAGACCCGTTAAAATTTAAAATTTATTGTTTTATGGGTTTGTGTACTTTTTTCCCTTTTTTACAAGATAAAAAAGCTTGCAATAATTGAAATTTAAGGTTGTTGCTATTGCATATGTTTTTGCTTCACCTCACGATATGAAAGTATGTTAATTTCTTGAGCAGAAAGCTTATATACGATTTATTAAGAGGAGGTATGTTTTTCATTATTTCAACGTGGACCACATGCTGATAAGGTTTGTTTAAAGTTTAGACCCGTTAAAATTTAAAACTTATTACTTTATGAGTTCGTGCATGTACTTTTTTCTTTTTCTTATATTTCTCTTTTTCATATATTTTTTGAATTGTTTCAATAACTTATTCTTTAATTATATATATTTTTTTGGCATTTTGAAAATTTTAACATCGGAATTTGTGTAGTCACACACATAAATTTTGTGTAGTCAAATTAACATCTATAATCTCTAAGCTCTAAATTTTTTTGATTCTTTTAAATAGTTATAACCATAAATTATTATTTTGAATGTAACTCATCTTTCTCTTATATTTTTCTATTGTTTAGTCAAATATATATATATATATATATATATATATTATTTTGTTTCAATAATTTCTAAACAGTGAATCATCTAATTCTTTAATATTTTTTGGTCTTTTAGAAATTTAAATATCTAAAATTTTGAGTTATTTGTTTGCAGTGTCTGAAACTGTCGGACAAATTTTTTGTAAGCTATTGCACGTTCAAGCAATAGTTTTTTTATCAAATCGTAACACAAATTGAAGTTATACAAAAGCAAATCATGCAATGGTGTAATTTTTTAATCAATTTAAGATTTTATAAAATTATTTTAGTCTACCTCACAAATAGGTAAATTCCTATACATTGCACGAGTTAGCAACTAGTGCGTGTATACATATGAGATCAATGACAGGAGTATATTTTTAGCAACTTTATCTTTTTTGTTATTCCAAGAACCTTGTAGATCAATGTCCGGAGAAACTAAGTACATATCATTAATCTTAACATACTTTCAAAATTCACATACCCAATACAATGTATAACTTCAAACATTCAGGAGTATCCTAAGTATAAATCCCACTTCATCCATTGTCTGTCCCCTATAACATACTCTCGAAATTCACATTCCCAATACAATGTTTCATGTTCCCATAACTTCAAACATACAGAGTATTTTCTTAGTCTTCAATTGATTAATTTGATTCACAAGTTTTCCCTAAAATTAAAAAAAAAAAAATTGATTCACTAGTATAAACCAAGTAACATTATATGTAAAAATTTCAACGAGGATGCTACACACTTAAACGTAATCCAAGTGAGCTCATATCAACGAGCACTTTGATTGCACATTGTATAATTGGAAAATATTGCGCAAAATAATAATTTTTATAACTAATTTTATGAGTAAAGTAATTAATATATAATTCAAACACTAGAATTTTCAAACAAAATTTTTGCTCAACCAGTTCCCAGATTGAAACAATGGCTCCATTTTTTCGTAATCTTACATCCTCATGATAACAAACCTCTAATTTTTGCAGAAAGCAAGAACCTCAAAAAACTTACAAGGAAAACACAAAAGCAACATCATCAACGAACGTCAACCAACTCTACATCAAACATGAGCCATGAATTTGGTGGTATCTTCCCTGCAGTTTTAGCTCCATAGCTGCATAAAAAGAATTTATATAAATATGCCTGATTGGGACATCCAAAGCTTTGCAGGGGGAGGCCCTTGCTTGTTATAACCAAAAATAAACAGGAGCCAGAAAGAGTGCATCAACACTTATCATCCCACCAAAGGTGGAACAATGCAAGAAACAAGATAATAAAATGCAAAGCAAAACTTTTTTTTTTTTTTAAATCAAATGCAAAGCAGAACTATTCGATCAGTTGCATACCCCATTGATGGTGGAATAGTGAGTCTTCTTTTGTCCCCAATACGCATGCCTGAGGATTTAGTATACATAATAATATGTAAAAGCTGCTTTGCAGAGGATATTAAATGTACAGACAAGTAGAATCAAGATTTAGTCCTTCAGAAAATTACCATTAACACCAACATCCCATCCCTTAATAACATGTCCTATACCTGCAAGACCAAAAGTAAAAAAATGTTACCACAGAAAACAAACCTGACTTCCAGACATTCGTCAAATCAAATTTTATAGTACCTAGACGGAATTTAAAGGGTGCCCTTCCCACATTCGAGTCAAAAATTTTGCCATTGCTTTTAAGTTTGCCAATGTAGTGGACACTGACCTGAAAATAAAACAATTACAGTTAATTGAAAGAAGAGAAAAATTCATTGGATATTACTCTGTTTACAAGAACTTGCAAATAAATCTAGATTATTATTCTATGAATGTCTTTTATTCATACATATTCGTGAATTGAGAGCTTGATTGTGTTTTAACCAATATCCATAGTATACTCCATGCATACTTGGGCCTCTTCTTTCGTTAATAAAGTTTTGTTGCTTATAAAAAAAACAAAGGAAAAAAAGATCTATATATAGACTCATGGTCATAATGCATTGGATAACACAACAGCCAGAAATAAAATCCAGGTGCAACAGGCCTACACCACAAAATTTATTTGATTTTGTAGTGTCGCAAGTTACTGACTAGGACCAAACAACAGAAAAGCTGAAGCCCCATTGAAGCCATGCACTGGATGAGCATGACACTGACTAGAATGATTAATGCTGTGAATTTTAACTAAAGTTTCTTAGCAATTATAGGCCATGGGAACTCCATCTAACAGCTTACTATAAAGGCTCTTAAGAGCATTTGCATAAGCTCGTGCAAAAATTCTTATATATTTTAGCATATGAATCTACTTTTTTTATTTTACCTAACCATTTTTTCAAAACACTCACATTTGATTATTTATTCTATACGCTATTTCATTAAATATTAATTTTCATTATATTTTAAAATTGTTTTTCTCTCTTCACACAGAAGAATCAACATCTACTCTTTGCCTTCACCCTCGGGAAACACAAAGAAACAATACAAAATTGTTTTGCATAAGCTATAATAACTTGTGTATTTGCACAAGCAATGTAGCAAAATCCCATTTTGCACAATGGATGCATAAACTGATGCGGATGTTTTTTTGGGGTTTATTAGACGAATTTTGGACCTCATGCTATTTTACAATTTTAATACACCTGATGCTTTACTTTGTTAAATATGAGAAACATTCAAAAGTCAGTAAACCAAAAGGAAATATAAATGACTCCTGTTGAAACATAATATCTTTTAAGTTAAGGGCCAAGGCTTAAATGTGGCACTTGACCACCAGTATTAAACTAAGACTAACCTGTTTTCCAGGAGAAGCTCTTTTGCCATCTGGTTTGCCCATTTGTAGCTCCTCAATAACCAACCCATTTGCAAAGGTTCTCACTTGAGATGACTTGACTTCGCTTTGTTTTTCCTCTACCTCCTTATTTCCCACAGCTGAAACAGTTTGATCCACAGTAGCTTTCCCTTCACCCTCCTGAGTTGTTGACTTCTTCTTTTTCTTCTTTTTTTTCTCCCCCGAGGAATTTTTCCCAGTAACATTGTCCAAATCAACAGCAAGGTCCCTGTGCACATGTACAGACAAAACTCATGTAAATAACATGTAAACTATATGAATTTCAACAATATAAGCAATTAGAAATCTCTCTTTCTTTTTTTTCTTTTCTTTTTTTGTGATAAAGTATAGAGTAAATGCATATTTTTAACAAGATGTACAAGAAAAGTTCAAAGGCACAGTTTGAGCATACAGGATATATACTCAACTGTCCTTAGAGGCAAATACATCAACTAAAAAATGAGAAATCTGTTCTCACTTCTTGTTAGATAGCTTATGATCATGATCATTCTCAACAGGTGAAGCTTGGTTCAGATTGGAGCTCCTCTTTAACTCAGGCTGCTTTTCATCCTCAATAGGAACATTGATTTTGGTGTTGTTACCAGATTCATGAGCCTCTCCCTCTTTAGCCTGTTCTTTTCGCTTCTTCTTGTTTTTCTTCTTTTGCCTGACATTGTTTTTAGGAATGGCTTAGAATATAGACACTAAATTAACTATTTCGAAGGCTTCCCAGCTCACAGAATACTTTTTTTTTTGTTGATAAGTAGCTCACAGAATGAATATTAAGAGAGAAAAAAAGTTTTTGAAGCTACATTACCATATACCCAGTGCATCAAGTATTTAAAAAATAACATAAGTTCCGACCAAAATAAGAAAAAAACTGGAAAAAAAAAAATAAAATAAAAAAAGCAATTAGAAGCAAGTATCAATGGTAACAGAAAATAGGCGGATCCATCACACCTTTCTGGATGATCATCTGGATGATCATCTTGGTCTACGCTTTCAACCTTTCTTTTTAAGCCAGTAGCTTGATCACCATCTTTTGTTTTCTTCTTCTTCTTGGTTTTCTCAGATGCTTTCTTTTCTATCTGTTCTGCTTCTGCTTCAGGCTTCTGAGTATTCAAGTTGCTTTTATGCTCAGTAGAAACCGGAAAACCATCTTCATCTTCACTTTCCAAAACAGGGGAACTATGACTCTTGACAACAATTTGTTGTTGAGATTCTCTATGGTCCTCAGAATCACTTGATCGATTCTTCTTTTTTCGTTTTTGCTGGCCATTGCCATTTGTAGCCTTCTCATCATCCACTATTTCCTCTATTACAACTGCAATAAAAAGAAAAAACAAAAAAGAAGAAGTCAAAGACAGCAAATATCTAGTACAACATATAACTTACTAATAACTATTTGATTGTAAGTATTGTACACCAAAGAGTCACCAACAAACCAATGTGGCAAAAGAACATAATCACAAAAGCAGTTCAACGCCACTATGCTAATGCAGTGAAAAATATTACAACATTGGCTTAGAGTACATGATATTTGATAAAGATGCAAGTTGAGTCCGGTTATAAAAACCAAACCTACCATGGATAATTGATAATTCCAAAAATTCTAACACTCACATGCATGCTCACATATACGCTGACATCAGACATCAGAAGCCCATCCTAAATCATAGATCAAAAAAATAGCAGCCCCCTTCAAATGATAAAGAGACAGCGCAACATGAAGCACTCCTTATAGAAGGGGAGTGGGACAACTCCTTAATTTTTTCATCTACAATTTCCATAATATGTTAATTCAGTTTCCACACAACTCTTACTAGTAGCACTGATACTATTAATAATTATAACAACTTAGGAATAAAAATATAGCTACTACCAACAAGGCCACCCAAGCTTAACATTCATTAAGGTACTCTTATAACCTTGCGTTCTCAAGTTCAGCTTACCAACTTAAAAATTAGAACCAATTACGTTCTATGTATATATAACCTCGTGACCTGTCATTTCAACCTGGACACTGCCCACATAATCAGGTCTGCCATACTTTGATGCAGAAGCAAGCCAAACCAATCCAAATTAGATTAGTTGTGTTGATTTGTGTCGGTGGGGTTAACCAAAGCCAAATTGTAGCAGCATTTGGGAAGAATTTTGACCCAGCTTGAGTCTGAATTTTATGCAATTATCAAATTTATTAGCAAGTAGCCAGCCCTCTCTCTCTCTCTCTCACACACACACACCTGACCTCTTCTAATTTTTTTATTAGATATGATTTGATCCTTAGAGATACCACAACCTTAACCAATATCCAAAGTTTCAGATAATCCTATATAATTCTTTTGGTGCACAAGGCATACAAATCTTCTAGAAAAGTCTCCTCCAATGTTAAAGAACTGAAAAATCAATGACTAGTTTTTTCTCAAAAACTTCCATTCAATTTGATGCTTCCTTTTATATGAAATCCAATTCTTTTAAGTTAGTCACATCTGGATCCCAAGAATATGCTAATTTATTTGAAACATAAAATTTTAAATAGCACATAGATTACACTACACAGGATGTAGACCAGTTAAGAGATAAGTAGCAAGAAGAAGAAAAATGAAGTTTAGAAGTTAGCAGTCTTCCAAAATGTCAACCTACCTCCACTATTTGGAACATGTGAAGGGTTGTACATGTCAAGATCACTATCATCAATGAAATCATCCTGATCTTCGTCTTCAGAATCAAACTCAGATGATTCGTCTGAGTTTGTGTCAGCAATATCCTCCCCAAAAGAATCACTTCACATAGTAGTAAGGGAAATATAAACCATGGCAAAGCAAAACAAAGAATTGCAATGAAAACTGCAAAGTAATAGAACTTCCATTTAAATCAATTCCAAGACAATCAATCAAAAGGATACGAATCATAGTCATCAAGAACACTGTCTCCTTCATTGGCCACAAAATAACCAGAGAGATGAATGCTTCGGGGGCCAATCACTGAGAAGGCTACTAAATCATCACTCTGAAACTCAAGACTTAACGGGCACGTCTCGTTCTTATCCGGTAACAAAGAACACAAGAAAATTGGGCTCTTGTGTCCTACATGACACTGAAGTATACACCTTTCAGCTGATGATGAGCCAAGGCCTAATGTTGCCTGAATTTGCACACAACACAACATACATTAGCAAGCAAAAAATTGACTTACAAACTCTTAATATAAAATCTCTAAAACCCAGTTCAATATACAAATTTCTAAAATCCCCAAAAAAATTGATGGGTCAATTATACCAAATAATTATAGGTATATAGTTCAAATGGAAAATACCCAATTTGTAGAAACTTCAAAACTTTTTAAACAGAACCTGAGTAACGTGAAGCTTTCCTTCAACATTGTCTGAGTGATAAGGGTATGGTTTGCCAGGTTTTACTTCAATTCCTGAGAATCAAAACCAGAAAAAAAAACGCACACACACACACACACACAAATACATAAAAGATACATACAAACAAAGAATACCAATAAATGATTAGTTAATAGAATTAGAGAAATTGATGAAAAAGGCTTACCCCAGAAACCCATATTTTCAGAGATGAAAGAAAACGGTGGAGAGAGAGAGAGAATGTGTGTGTGTCGAAGATTTTCTCTTAAACCCTAGCTATGGCTTTTAAAAGAGTTAAACACTTAAACCCCAACACGCCGCGAGCTAGGGTTTCTACTTCTTGCTGGTGGTATCACGCACAATGCATGTGACCGTGTTTGTAAGCGAGACACGTGCTACCAAGAGTTATTTTTTATTTATTTATTTTTAATGGGTATTTCTATTTTCTAGTACTTTCGAATATGGCAATGGCAGCTCAGACTCTGTGCAAGTGGCAATGGGCTAGGGGTGGCAAATTAAACCTAAACCCATTTGCCCACCCAAACCCACCCATTCTAATTGAACCTAAACTCACCCAATTATTAATTGGGTTAAATGGACATCAACCCAATTAGACCCAGTAATTATTGGGTTTTAACTAAAAATCCATTGAGACCCATTTAACCCAAAAATAATATACCAAAATTCATCACAGCCTTTCCCTAAAAAAAATAATTAAAAAAAAAAACACCAGCCCTCAGCTCAGACGTTTCAGTTTTCATTTTCCATCAATTTCTCGGCCTCCAAACACTTCTTTCTCTCACTTGCTCTCTCTCTTTCTCTCTCTAGCTCTCACAGAGAACAATAAGGCACAACAAACACAGCATAGAGACCACCAATCTGGCTTCTTAGGAACCATATTTGCCTCTTCCATTTGAAACCTCCTTCGCAGCCAAAATTCTAATTTTCTCTCTTACCTCTTTCAATTCTCAGACTCTGAATTTTCGGTTTTTCCGGCACAGATCTCCGAGAGCTCTGCCTAGACCTTGGAGCGGTACTCCTTGACGAGCGACACGTGCTCCTCATTCTTGAGCCCTTCTTCATTTTGCTCGATCGAAGACACGATGTGCCAAGCGGCTCTGAGCGAGCCGATCACGTTCTTGTAGGCCATCGACAAGAGGTTCCGCTCCTCCATGGTGAGCTACGACACCGGCGACGATCCGGTGACCAGATTCTCCATGTATTGTACCATTTCTTCATAGCGCTCGGCTTGCTCCACCAGCTTCGCCGGGGAATGTTCTTGTACTGTATTCAGATTCTCCATGTATTGTATTCTTTGATTGGTTGCTGAGAAAATATTGGAAATGAAAAGGATGCTATTTTTATTTATTTATTTATTTATATTGAACCAAAAAATAGGTCATTTAATGTTAAAAAAAAAAAAAAAAGGTCATTTAATGGCATTTTTACTTTAATGGCATTTTGATAATTTTGATAATTGGGTAATTGGGTGAGTTGGAGTTTACTCATAATAATTGGGTTGGGTTGAATTTGGGTTAGAAGCAATTAATTAAATGGGTTTTAATGGGTAAATGGATTTTATATACCCAACCCAATCATGCCTACCCCAAACCCACCCATTTGACACCCCTACAATGGGCCTTAATTTTCTTCTTTTTGGGCTTTTGCTCATGGTTTGATCCAGGCCCTTTAGGCATGACTTCTTTTAACTTTTTTATTTTTTAATTGAGAATTACATTTTACCACCATAAATTATATTTTAGACTACACTTTGCGCCTTAAAATTTTTGAATGCACATTTTGCATTCTAAACTATGACCATTGTTACACTTTGCACCTCGACGTTAAGTTTGCCGTTAACTAAGATATAGTTTATGACAGTAAAGTGTAGTTTTTTTTTACGTAAATGCACTAGTAATCCCTATATTTTGGTTTTTTTTTTCCCCATTTTGGTCCATACATTTTAATTTTACCACTTTTAGTTCTTAAACCAATTAATGCGTGTTATTTTCATCCTTAGAGCTTGTAATTGTGTTCTTTGTGTTTTGAGAGTAAATAGTTTATGTTTGTTATTGTGTTCTTTGTGTTTTTAAATTTGAGATTTTGTTTGGTTCTAGGTTTGTGCTCTTATGTTCTTGTGTTGATGTTTAAATTGTGATCATGTTCTTATGTGTTCTTGTTCAAAATGAATTAGATCTAAATTGATGTATTTTATTGTTTTTAATTCTGTTTTTTTTTTCTTTTTTTTGTTTAGTTAAAATAGATAAATTATTTTTTTAAAAAATTAGATACTGATGTGGCATTTTTTATAATATTTTAATTCATCCATTAGCCACATCAGATATTTCCGTCGGTTTGACTGATGGAAAGGACGAAAATAACACGCGTTAATTGGTTTATGGACTAAAAGTGGTAAAATTAAAATGTAAGGACAAAATGGAAAAAAGCCAAAATATAGGAACTAAAAGTGTATTTACGCCATTTTTTTTTTCCAATAAGATTTATTTGATAACAAAATATAAAGAAAAAAAAAAAAAGTACACAAAACCTCTCTTGATGTTATCCATGAAATTTGTCCCCCACCTGAAAATTTGAGTGTGTTTTAGGCACAAGCAATAAGTTGAGGCACTTAAGCCTTATTATTTTTCAACGTAACGTAAACCCTATATGGTTTTATCATTTTTATCTTTAAAGTATATATTTTTTGTGAGGGACTATGCCTTTGCTATTATATTTTTTGTGAAAGGCCCACTAGTTAGAATCAAGCCATTTTATGGTGCACAATACTATTATTTATTTGCTTATATATATATATATATATATATATATATAGAGAGAGAGAGAGAGAGAGAGAGAGAGAGAGAGAGAGAGAGAGAGAGAGAGTTGGGTTGCAATGTTACAACACCTAATAACTTGTTATTGAATTAATATTTTGTAAATCCAACCGTTGAATTACATGTTTTATTTGTTGTTAACATGCATGCCAATTTTCATATAAATCGGATGCTATTTACCATTTGATCCATAAACTCATATTTTTTGCATTATTTTAAGTTACAAAAATTTGAATTTTAACAATTGATTGATGACATGGATATTAATTTTTGATCACCTTGAAATTTTGCAAGCATGAAGAATATACAAAGAAAATGTAATCTAACGGTGGATTTGTCAATATTCGCATCTAATTAAAAAATATTGAGTAGTATAACATTGTTTAAAGTTACACCAGGTGCAACTTGAACCCAACCTATATATATATATATATATATATATATATATATAAAGGTTGTCCAAAAGTTTTATTAAAATTAAAATACTAAGGAAATAGTAAAAATAAAAAAAGGAAATAGTAAAATTAGATACTTTATTATAGATATTGCTTACGTGGAAGGTTAAATGAATAAATTCATTAAATCATTTGTTTGGGAGGAAGTTAAATAAATAGTACATATTTCCCTTTCAAAGAAGAGTGATATATGACACTAATTAAACATAAGGTGAAAGTCTAAGTGAAAGAAGTCTCAACATATGTGTCACATGACAAGACCTCATTGATCAAATTTAAACTTGAGACCGAACAGCCTAATTGAACCTAAACCATTGATCCAACTATTGACTAGACTAAGTTGGCTATACCGCTTTGGCTTTGACCATGGACTAGATTTGACTTTTTTCCAACTAGGCCTATCTTGCTCTGTTTTTCACTCAGATTTCGATTTTGGAGTCAATCACATTTAAGGCTTCTAAGAGTATTTACATCAGTCCATGCATAATATTGTAAAATACAAAAAGTAGCTCTTTTTACACATTTTAACAAAAAAAAAAAAAAAACTCCCACGTCAGTCTGTGTAAAATGGTGCAAAATATACACTCGGCTGTGTAAAGGAACAGTAACCGTGCATATTTCCACAGTTACTGTAGCTCGTGTATGGATTATTTTAATCATTTCTGTTCGCTCATTTTTTTCTCTCTCTTCTCCTTGCTCAACAAACTCAGTAACTGTTCAACAAACTCACTTGCTTAAAAAAAAAAAACACACACACACACACACACACACACACACAGAGACAGTGGATCGGAGCTAGGGAGATGTGGATCGGAGTGTGGATTGGAGCTAGGGAGATGTGGATCGGAGTGGATCGATGCTTGATCGGAGTGGATCGGAGCGGATTGGAGCTAGGGAGATGTGGATCGGAGTGGATCGATGCTTGATCGGAGTGGATCGGAGCGGATCAGAGCTAGGGAGATGTGGATCGGAGTGGATCGGTGCTTGATCGGAGCGGATCGGAGCTATGGAGATGTGGATCGGAGTGGATCGGAGCGGAGATCGGAGTGGATCGGAGCAGAGATGTGCTTGATCGGAGTGGATCGGAGCTATGGAGATGTGGATCAGGATCGGAGTGGATTGGAGCGGAGGTCGGAGTGGATCGGAGTGGAGATGTGCTTGATCAGAGTGGATCGGAGCGGAGATTTGATCGGTGCTTGTGGGTCGGAGTAAATCGAGTCTTGATCGGAGATGTGCTGATCGGGTAGAGATGGGAGAGAGAGCAAAAATCAGAAATGGGTGGAGAGAAGGAGAGAGACAGGTATAGAGAGATCAGAAATGGGTAGAGAGAAGGAGAGAGACGGGTATAGAGAGAGAGCAAAAATCAGAAATGGGTAGAGAGAGAGAGAGAGGCGCACGCCATATATAGAGAAATAATAAAAAATTTGAGAAAATTGATTATTTAATTAAAAGAGGTGATAGAATAGATGAACTAATGTAGGCATTTTGTAAAAGTAAATGTGTAAAATAGAAAAAGTAGGTTTTTAGTGTAAAAATAGATGTGTAAAATGGAAGAACTGACGTAAATGCTCTAAGTCACTCAAATTGACTCATCTCTTATTATGGGTTATGATATATGTGAAATTTGCTAATTCGCTCACACATGCTTCAACATACGTGATCCTTTGACCTTAAGCCATCAATGTAGTCATCTTCTTCTGGCCGTAAAAACCTCTCCTTGGTCACTTATGCAACCATTTCTCTAGTCTTCACAACCATCTAGCATTTTGTTGTCATCGTCATCCCAATTTGCACGGTTTCCTTGGCCAAACCACAAAATTATCTTGTGTTACTTTTCTCTTTTTCTTTTTTCTTTTTTAGAAACCCTTCTCTCTCCCTATGCAATTCTCTACAACATTTTCTCGTTAATTTCAACAAAATCTTATCCTAACTACTTAACCATACTCTAACATCAAGGAACTTAGAGCTTTCACATTGGGTTCTTCAAAAATGAGTTTTCTCTAAAATTGTCATTACCATTGCGAAAATTTAACTAAATGAAAAACCTTTCACATCTAAAATGGTCAATATTGTAGCTAATTTTTTTTAATCACTATTCTGAAGAAGCCACTTAAAAAAAGACAGAGTATCCTCTAACAAGTAACAATAGAGGAGCATTGTAGCTCTTCTATGTCATTAAAAGCATTTTCTATTCACCTTCTGTCTCATTTGGTTCTCTTTCTCGCCAATAACTATTGTACAATATTTTCGCGAGCAATGATGATAAGAGTTCACTAGTATTTTCATTGAAGCAATTCGGTGGTGAATAGCTATCTGGTGGAATTCAGTGAAAGCTAAGAAACAATTTAATTAGGAACTAAGTAACACTTCAATTAGAAACACTATACAATGCACTCTCTTTCTTGTTCTTGTTTAGAAATGATTTGGTAAATTTGGTGGGAGCTGAGTGAATTGTGACCTTGAAAGTGTGAAACATATTTACAGTCAAAAACATAAAACCTGTCGTTTCAGTAGGTGATATGAGTTGACTCTTTTTTTATGAGTTCTAGAATCTCTATCCGTATCTTGATATATAAAATTTTCAATTGGATTCGAGTTCAATTTTATTAAGTCTACACATCAGTGGCCCTAAATTCAACATTGTTCCTTAATTCTCTATTTTGATGTATAATTACAATCAGTTAATTTATATATTGCACACCAATAAATTTCCAAAATACTTGGGTTGCATATTATACAAAATTATTATTATCAGCAGTTCCCTTCTACCTTATCTTGATTGAATTTTTCTTCCCATTTGTTTTACTTGATGTTTTCGAAACTAGACACAAAAACAAGGTTAATTTGAAGCTTTGTTTAAATGTAGTTTCACAACAACCTCATCATACATTCATACTTAAAGGAGACTGAATTTCTTCATCAACATATTTAAAATTATAAACCAAAAACATTCCCTATCAATCTGTAGGTAAATATTGAATAGTGTAATATTGTTTAAAATTACATTAGGAGTAGTTTGAACCCAACTCTATAGGTAAATATTAATTAATTTGTATACGAACTCAATTTTGATGTCCCTGGGGGACCTTCTAAACGGATATAATCATACATAATCCCTTGAAAAGGGCTGACGCATCTTGGTTGTGTCAAAAAAACAGTATTATCCCCTTCAACAAGCCGACCACCTGGGATGTCCACAGTGTAAAGCCAATAGAGCCCATGGATTCCATGTCTAGCAATCGCGTTGTCGTGCCCTATTAGTCCACTTGAAAACAGAGGTTTTTTTGTTTCTGGATCGTTAACCCGAACCTTCAAATACAATTCATTTAGGATTAATGGTGTCAATATGCATTCAAAATCGATGCTATTAACAACTAATGGTCTCTCTCTCCATAATAATCAGAAAATGAAGGTTTTATACCTGCAGTTCAGAAAGAGAGGCAGATGCCAGTGCCACTCGCAACTTATAAGTAGCAATACGATTCACATTGTGAAGATTAAATTTGATTTGCCATGTAGTTCCTTGATACACCTTATTGGCTACTTTTCTGCAATGCAAGAAAGCTAGCTTGTAAAATTGAACTAGTTGATTGCTACACTCTAATAATCCGAAATTTAGCATTAAAGAGGATAATTGTACATAGAAATTCACATCCATTTGAATTTTTTTTTTTTTTGGAGGGGGGGGGGGGGTGTTTAAAAATGATCTAAAATGAACTCAAACAGTATCGTAGCTAAAGAGAAGATGTGAAGAAAAGTTTGATCAAGCCAAAAAAAAAAAAAAACTGCACCTGGTAACCTGAGCATAGAACCAATCTTTAGTGTAATCACTCACACCTACGGTGTAAACTAAGTCTTTATCAGGATAGGTTTCTGCATATCTTTCCCACAAACCGTACTGTCTAAACCTGCCAATTAAAAATGTGTAATCATATTCTCACTGAAATTATGTAATATGCAATTTAACATGATAACTTATATAGCTAGATTATATAGAAATAATATATATATATATATATATAGAGGAAATTGTTAAATATTAGCTCCGATACCATGCTAATTAAATATTTGTTTTGATATACCATGTTGAATATTATACGCTATAATAGATTTAGAAGTGGAAGTATAAAATAAAGAACACAAAAAACGAGAGTTACGTGATTCACCCTAACCCTTAAGTGCTACATATTTAATATATGAGAATGTAGTAAAAATCTTGTGTTACAATGAACATAAGATGGGTATATATAAAATACTAAGGAACTTGGGCACTGTGGAATAGGGGTGGTAGTTCGAAACGACAAAGGACAGCTTTTGGGAGCTATTAGCAAACTTCTCCCATATCCACTTGGGGCTCTTGAGATTGAAGCCAAAGCAGCTGAGATTGGCACGACCTTTGCATGGGAGTTGGGCCTTAGAGAGATCATTCTTGAAGGGGACTCACAAACTGTCATGGCTGCCACCACTAACCATGATCCAGGTCCAATCCAAGTCCATCATCTAATTGCCGGAATAAAGTTATGGGAACACAAGTTCAGAGCATGGAAGTCTTCCTTTACTCGTAGAGAAGGGAACAAGGTAGCCTACCATTTAGCCAAATATGCCAAGCACATATCTGATTGTATTATTTGGGTGGAGGATACTCCCCCTATTATTGCTTCTCAAATCCTAGATGATGTATCTGTTATGGGTTTTAATCTCGTTTAATGAAAGCTTTCTAGCATTCCTTTAAAAAAAAAAAAAAAAACCCCCTATATTTCTAGTACATGTAAAAGACTTGTCTTACAGACAAAGTAAGATGGGCTTGGGCTTTTACTAATGGGTTAATATCTCTAATATATATCTAACATAAATAATATCAAATCATTTCAAAGGGTTGGTTATTCATTCATGGGAAGCTATCCTCTGTTTGTTTCCATATTAAAATTTTTTGGGAAAATAAATTATTTTTTAAGAGTATTTTCTTGAAAATTATCTCATTCTCCTATATTTGGTAGCGATCTTTAAATAAATTGGAAAATTATCTTTTAACTTCCCTAATTTAACTTGGCAAGAGATAGATTTGTTTTTCACAAAATTTTTTTTTTAAAAATAATTCAATTTCACGCCAAGCTAAACAAGGGAAATTAAGAGAGTTTTAATTTGACCAAATTTTTCCTAAAACTGCATTTAGGTCCTAATTTTAACTGATTCCTCTTGCATGAACCATACTAATTTTATATACAGATTACAAAAAATCACAATTAAAGGGACTGACCTGCAATCAGGTTGATTGACATAAAGTTTGTTAACATACAAAAGGTTAGGATTGGGAACATAGAATTCTGCAGCAGTGCGATCTGGGATGCCTATTTCCCACAATGTTGGGCCATCTCTTGGAGGCTCATAAACAAGATTACCAACGTCAATGCTACGACCTGCTTCACATATTCAATTTCAAATCACTATAGCATAATAAGTTAATAGCACATTAGGATATGAATATAAAAAGCATCATAACAAATTGAAAAACAAGACCTGAAGTTATGGTAATGACAGCAACATTTCTGTAATCACCGATGACACCAGGGACCCATGCATACAAATTATATTCACCAGCACGTACATTATTAATACTGAAATAGCCATCCTTACTAGCTATGGTCCAGAATTGGTAACCCTGATCAGAAATAACATGTTCAAGGAATCAAGTTTGCTACCTAGCTATGAAGATAAGTTACCAAATTGTGTCCAAAATTAAAAAGAAAATTTTCTTGTCCTAATGTTTAAATTTAACAAGAAAGAAGAGCCAACGAGTCATAATGGCCACATTTTATGTGCCTTTAATTAGAATGGAATGAAAAACTAAATATTACCTTGCATTCTCTTTGCCAAGATCCAACATCCCCTGGGAGTGCCAATCCAACATAAGAACCATTTCCAGGTACAGCATTCTTATTAATATACCTACACAAAGCTCAAAGTTTAAATTTCAGTTAAATTTAACGAGTTAATTGCATTTTGTCCCATTAATTATACTATAAGGTGTACTTCAATTCCCCATTAAAATTAAAATCTCAATTGGTAGTAGGTAAGTTGTCTATGGTTAAAATTGTTGTTAAACTTAAATAGGAAAGTTAACTTTCCTAAACGCTAATCTTTCACTAAAAAAAAAATGTAGCTCAAAATGTCTATTTTACCCTCAAAATTTTCTTAAAATGACTTATTAATAAATACTTTAAGGGTACCCGTTAACCATATTTGTAATTTAATCTTAAAAAAAAAAAAAAAACACGCTTAGAATTGAATGGTGTTTTTTCTCAAAAAAAAAAAAAAAAAAACAAAAAAAGAAAAAGAAAAAGAATTGAATGGTGTGTAGAGCGAAACGTACATTATGGGCTAAACATATCTTAAAATTTTGAATTTATCATAAATTGCTAATTTTCAGGAACAGAGAGCAAATTACAATTATAAACCCAAGGGAAATGCTAGAGATACGTACATTATGGGCTAACCATATCTAAAAATTCTGAATTTATCATAAATTGCTAATTTTCAAGAACAGAGAGCAAATTACAAACTATTGATATTGTAAGTGGTTATCGGTAAATAAAAAAGTAATGTTAATGGTAAGTCCAGATGAGAACCAGTAAGAAGTTGATCACATCAACCGTTTGTAAAAATATTATAAAATAGTTTGTGTCTGTAACATTACTTGCTTGTCAACCTAACTAGAAAAGATGCAATATAAATATAGAAATGTACCTATCAAGGACCAGTAAACGACCGGTGACACTACCCCTTTCATTTGATGATGGAAAGTCCACTGAAGCTGGAAAATCATAGGGCCAGGCTTTAACTTCATTGATCGTCTGGAAAAAAAAAAAAAGGTTTGTTTTATTAATTGTTCGCCATCAAAGTTGTACAATCTAATTTTTACCAAATAAAACCACAAATTTCAACATGTGCTTGATGTGAAACCTGTTTTTTAGCATCCTCCCAGAGCAAATTCGTGCCCTGGCCATTAGTCAAAGAATTAAGATAAATAAAAACGGGACCGTAAACTTTCTTCCATGGCTCATTAGGTCCAAAGTCCACTACCAAAGCCTGTCCAGCGTAGTGTGGGCTATGAAATACCTGAGATTGTTTATGCCATTTAGAGAAAGTTAAAAGATTTTAAAAATAGAGAGTATCACACACTTTCTTTTTAATTATAGTTCACAATGTACGTGCAGGTGATGTGATACACATGCAATGAAGATTTTGAAACTATTTTTCACTCACTGAAAGGCTGGTTGGACCGTTATGGGAGGTAAGGGATTGTTTGGAGGGTCCAGCAGATCGGAACTCATAGCTGGGTGTGATTTGCCAACACCCCACCGGTGGGTTTGTGCTTACCCACCCATGAACTTGGATATCCTTGGCATCGTTGGAGTATTCGTACTTGTCATCCACCTGCACAATAATCGATCAAATCAAGGAAAAAAAAAAAAAAAACCTGTTAAAGCAATCACATTAGCTCGTACACTTTTACACCCCCCCCCCCCCCCCATTTTAGCATAAAACCTACTTTGTTTATGTTACACAATTACCTTTTAAAAACACCTGTATCATATTATTTATTCTACCTTCTATTTTATTTAAATAATTATTTTTCATTTATTATTATTTTTACAGAGAGTGAGAGGAATGAGACAAGAGGTGAGAGAAAACAAAATTAAAATAATGATATACAAAACTACTGTAACTATGTATATTTACATGGTTATTATTTACACATCTTTAGCTTGACTAATGTGGGCGATTTTCTAGCTTAAATGTGTAAATTTAACACTTATTATTATTATTATTATTATTATTATTATTATTATACAAATACTAGTGCAAATGCTCTTAAAGTTGCCAAACATGCTTATGAAACACCAATTCAAGTATATTTTCAATTGAAAATTAAGGTTGAATTACAATAACAGATTGATAGGTTGAACTCTATTCTTAGTAACATTACTTTAAAGTGGAATTACATAAAAAGTTTCAAAATTTATGACGTGTTTTATGTTAAGACTTAAGTTTGTCAATTAAATTCTCAAACTTATGAAATAGTTTCAATTTGAAACTTCCATCCATATCCATTATTTTGGAAAACTACAAAAAATTGTCACACTCCGAATTTCACTTAAGACTTAGTTTTATAAATCAATTTGACAAAAAATATATTAAGAGAGTAGACTGAAAAGTTTTATTTAGTTAAAAATGTGTACTTAGGTTGTGTTTGGCATATATTGGCTTAAAAAGCCTCTCTTTTTTTTTTTTTTTTTTTTTTTTTACTATACAGCTTATTTTTGCTACTATTCACTGGTCTCATTGTACTTTTTGGTACTATTCAGAGGTCCCAACTATACTATTTCAGCTACCTTTAAGCTTTATCTACAATATTTTTAACAAAAAATTTTCAGTTTCAGCTAAATAAGTTGTTCATAAACGGATTTTTAGAATGAGAAATTGAAATATATATATATATATATATATATGTATATTTATTTATTTACAAGTGAAATCTTATATGGCAAACAATTGAAGCTATTTATTTAGAATGAGAAATTGAAATATTTACCTATGTTCGATCTACAGTTGTTTAGTGTTATCAAACCGTGAATAAATTGTTAGTCTTGTATGTCATAGAGTTACAATTCAAGTTTAAGATGAAGACCCAAGATCAACTCAAGAGAAAGAAAATTTCTAGAATCTCACACGCAGTAGATCAATCGAGCTATGCCTCGACAAACCATCAATAGGGTCCTGATCGATTAAGAATTGTGAATCCTAAATTTTGATATGACCTATTAAGTTGACGCATGACTTGGAATTCGAGCCCTACTTGTTGAAGTATAGAATGGACCATAAGAGTTGACTAAACAACAAGAAGTGGGAGCATCTATCATGTATCTATGATTTCTATATCAATTTTCTTTCAATTTACCAACATATTAGAGACAAAATAGTGGGCCAAAATGGACATTTATCCCTTTCGCCAAAACTTTTCAACATAATGTTCATGCTTTGAAATTATCTAGCAAAATGCCTCTGTTTTAAACTCAATTTTCTAAAAATTGAGTTTCAATAAAAAAAATTTGATTTTTAGATAATTGAGTTATATGAAATCAAACTTAAAAGAAAAAAAAAGAAATTACAGTAAACCCACCTGTGGTTTGGCCCGATTTCACTTTGCCTACCCGTAGTTTAAAACTAAACATTTTGCCCACCTATGTTTAGCTCCGTTTAGTCCCTGTTACCCACCTTTGGCTTTTCCGTTAAAAAACAACTTTTACCCCCAAAACATAACATAACACGAATCAAGCTAGGGTTTGAATTTTTTGGAAGAGTTTGTGCTAATATCAACACTTGGACCCTCATAAAGATTACAGAAATAAGAAATATGTTACAAAAAACCCCCCATAAAGATTTCTTGATGACTCCACCAAATATATTTTTTGGTGTGCCCCTACATCTCGTGGACGGTCAGCAATAACTTGGACCATATCTGCCAAAGGAGCATCAGGTTCAAAGCGAACTAGCTTGCCATTTTTTACCAAAAAAAGAAAAAGAAAAAGAACCAGCTTGCCATTGTCACAAAGTGCATATATTTGATCGTTAAAATGTGGAACATCCATGAATTTCAAATTCTCTGGATTGGCAACAACAACCCACTCACCTCTCCTCTTCTGTTCAAAGCAACTCCTAGTCTCACTCTAGTAAAAGCCAAACTATTCATAGGGCCAAAAATTGCAATGACAAGGAATGTTGACTCATCGGAAAGGTCCTTTAGAAGATTGAATTTGTGTACAAGGAGAAACCACTCTTCTCGAGTAGCCAGTCTTAGAATTTGTGGAAGATTAATTCGGTGTCCTGTTATAAGGTGCACAAGTTGGGTTACATAACGAGGGCCTAAGGTTACAACCCAGCCAAGTTGAGATCCCCAAATACGTTTTCCGCATGTCAGCTAATAGTGGCTCGGAAAGCATCAGCGCAGAAAGAGGAAGCTGAGGTCCTCTACTAATGCTCGAACAAGCAGATCGCCAATCTTGGCTAACCCCTATAGCAGCTATATAATTTTTGAAAGTAGTCCTTCAATTTATAATTCCACGAGCAAGATCTGGGGGGAGATGGGACTAATCAATGGAGTCTGAAGACTTTGAGTTGGTAATTCAACTTTTACAAAAACAAACACAATGGACAACATTTGGGAATGCCGAGCTAGGGATATTTCTGGGATCAGAGCTGTCAGTTTGGAAGAAGAAGGGAGATGAGAAGGCGGTGTATGGTTGTTGTTGTTCGATGTCGAGGATGACTACAACACCTTCTCATGATAATGATGATGATGGTCGTTGGTTGATCTGAGAAGATGAGTATCATCACTGTTCTCTTCTTCTCCTACAACTCCATAACCCAAGCTCTTTCAAAAAATTTAAACCCTAACTTTTTGATTCGTGTTATGTTATGTTTTGATGGTAAAAGTTGTTTTTTAAACGGAAAAGCCAAAGGTGGAAAACAGAGACCAAACAGAGCTAAACATAGGTGGGCAAAGTGTTAAGTTTTAAAACAAAGTGAAAACGGGCTAAATCACAGGTGGGTTCACTATAATTTCCAAAAAAAAAAAAAAAAACTTGGAACTCGAGTTCCATGTAAAATTTCTCATATTACTCGATTTTCATCAAATCGAGTTTTTCATTGAAATTCGATTTTCTAAAAATCAAGTTTCAAAACAGGGGAATTTTGCTACATCTTTTGGGCGAAATGGGCAAATGCCCATTTTGGCCCAAAATAGTGTATCTGAAGATCGGTGTTACTGTTGTTTGGTGATCTAGCTAAAGTCACAATATATGAACATAATCAAGCTGCTATGAAATCATTGAGATGGTCCTTGAAGTTGTGAGTGGGAAGTTTGTGTTTTCGAAATCCATAAGAGAATTGTCTAATCAGGTTGGAGTTACATGTGGCCATGTGAGTAAGTAACTACTAGAGGTAGCAACCAGAAGTTATGGTTAATTTCATTTGTAACAACCTCAATTTTATTAGTGGATTTTGCCTCGAGGTTGGTGACTATACTCTTAAGTGTGCATTTTTCTCTTTAATATTGTTAGTTGGTTGTCAACAAATCGTTGTATTATTTATATTTTTGTACTTATATTATATTGTGATATATTGTTATGGTTTAATGAACTATGAATTGAATTTATACTTATAATGGGTTATTTAATCAACTTGGCTTAATTTCGCATCATTAATCAAATAGGTTTAAATTTTAACCTTTAGACCAGGTGAAATGCAAAATTTCATTAATGGATTTTCTTTTGTTTATACTTCATTAATTAATGTTCAAAGTAATGGAGATGGAAAAAGGCTAAATTGAAACGATTTCATAAGTTTAAAACTTCGATTGACAAAATTAAAGATGTGAGACTTAATTAAATTGAAATAGATTATAAAATTTTGAGTGTTTTTATTTAATTTCCTTTTTATTGTAAGTTTTTTTTAGTGGACCTCTTTTTTTATAAGCTAAGAGATAATTTTTTTTTAATGCTACTAGTCAAGACCCCTAATGTCTAAGTGACAAATCAAAATAACAATGAACTTGTCCTTCAATATAAGTGTTTTTATCTTTTTCGTAAACCTTTGAACAGTTATAAAGAATTGCTATTGATATCATAGAGGTAGAGAGTTGAAGATATACCTCTCCTTTAAACTTTGGCTCCACAGGATTGACAAGTCGTACCGCTTCTGGGTAGGCTAGGGCTTGGCCTCTAGGTGGTAACCGGTCTTCAGGCAAGGGCATGAATCTTTGTATGTTGTCTGCTATAGCCATATAATTAAACCTGTGAGTTTAAAAAATCTCTACTGTTAAGTCGTGTAATCTTTTCCTTTGAATATCTCAATATATACGACCAATGATTTTCTTGGTGGGAATTAAGTACATGTTAATATTCTTCCAGACAAGCAATCTAAACCTTAATAAAGAAGACAAATGTGAGTTTTAGTTAATTCAATTGATTACATTTTTTGTTGTTAAATAAGAGATACTAGATTCGAACTCCGCCTACACCAAAAACTGATTGATGTTTTAGTGTGATGATAAAGAGCAATTATCATAGAGCGAATGCTGTAAGTTGAAATTCTATTATATCTATCAAAAATAAAGAAGACGGATCAAATTTATTTACTTGTCTTTCCTAAGCTTCAATGCAATCCTAGTAGTGTCCATGCTGAAAGCAGGCCAATTTGCTAAGCGTTCATAAATGGCATAGGAGTAGAATCCCGAGGAACCACGAAGCATCACGAACCTGAAAATAAATATATAGTTGTACATAACATTTGTCGTTCTAATTAAAAAATTTGTAGTCATTGATTGAAATCTTGATATAACAAGATGTGCTCATGTGAACAAGTACCTTTTGTCTATGTTCAATGGAACAAAGTTGCCCTCAAGTGAGGGATCCCACATTCTAGTGAAGGACAGCTCTACTTGTTCTTCATTTTTCACAACTACCTCCATTTTTGTCCCTTCCAACCTATAAAGCAAGAGTTTAGATACTACCTTTTTTTTTAGCTAGTGTTTAGCTACTACCTTAATGACATGAAATCATTCAACAGAAGTTAAAAAGAACAAAAGCTAGTGCTAATAATTGGAAATTGGAAGTTGGAAGTTGGAACAGTTTCAAATTTACATGAAATTCAGCGATTGATAAGAAATGAATGTTGCAAAGCAAGGGTAATTTGATATACGTCATGAATCACAAGTAAAATACGCATCTCAAATGTTAGATATATTATGAACCAAGTGGTCCAAAACAATTATAGGCCCATGTACTTGTAGAACAAGCATATTAAACTTAGGTTAGTATATAGTTAGCTTAAGGTTAATTATATATTCTCTAGTATATAAATTTTACACTGGGTTTATTATAACACAAGCGTTTAATATAATATGTAGCTGTCAAGTTCATTGTGTACGTAGGCCGTTAGGCCGAATTACGTAAACCTTTGTGTGTACTCTCTTTTTCATACTTCCGCTCATCATTCGATCATCAAACATAGTCACACAACAACTTTCACATCAAACACTCTCTTTTTTCAAATAATTCTATATATTTTGTGAATGAATACCATTTAAAAATTTAAGTTGCAGTTATGTAAGGATCAAGTAAAGGTACTAACAAGTAACAAGTACTCACGTTAGAATAATCATAAGCTCAGGAAATTTAATAATCGAATATGTATAAATAGTGCGGGTTGGGAAACATACCTATCAAGCTTACCCTCGGTTCCCTTACTTCTGTAGTTGTTCCATACCATATCATAGTATCTACATGATTAATTAAAAAAAAATGAGAAAATTAATTTCAGTAAGTTCATTTGGAAATTGCATCCTTAATTGGCAGCTGATGCATCCTTTTTCAATATACAACTTACTAAAATAGGAATATAAATCTTCTCACCTTTTGTTTTCCATGCTACTTTAAATTTCACAACTTTCTCGTTTGTTTAATTTATCTTCTCACCTTTTGTTTTCCATGCCACTTTATATTTCACAACTTTCTCGTGTGTCAAATTTATTTTATTTTATCTTTTTTCCGATATAAACATTGGTTATCTTATACATAAAAAAATATTTAAAAAATATGTGACAAGTTATTTATTTGTTGGAACATAAAATGGAAAACAAAAGTGGGATGGTGAATTTTTATTGCTAAAATACTAACACAATTTTGCTCTTGTTTCCCACCGGTATACCCTTAATCTGACTTGATTAATTTATCATCATATAAAACCATTAAAAAAATTTTTTTAAGTCGCCAGTGGAATTAACTAATAACTGTTATTACTTTCATAAAAAAAAAAAAAAAAAAACTAATAACTGTTACATATTCCCAAATACTGTTTCTAAATGTTAATTAATTTTAGTATTTATGTAGCCCATTAATTGAGTATCACAATCGTGTTCTTCAACAAATAAGAGAGATGTTGCTGGGATTTTTTTTTTTTTTTTTTTTTTTTTTTAAGCTGGGAGAAATTGAACAGTTTTACCCTCTATTAGTTTCGGGGTTAAGAACTTCAAGCAAATTTTCAATGCCATGATATTGTATCCCAGTGACCATTCCTCCTGGATTTGATAGGGTGACTTGTACTATGCCATTATCCATAACCACCTGCAAAAAAGTATGTCTCATTAATTGTAGAAACAGAGGTACCAATACCATATAAGAAAAAGATAAAAATAAGTTACTTGAGTGACTTGCATGTTTATCTTGAATTTGTAGTTGCACGCTTGGGAATGACACATTGAGACTGCCCTTTGCTATCTCCGGGAACTTCTTTGGGACCATGTATATAACAATATGGTTTTGGGTGGTGAGTTTTAGTAAAATGTAAAGCATAAAATGACTGTAAGCTAAATTCAAATATGATGATTCTGAGAAGGAGAGACAATTCATCCCTAAACTTTTCACAATCGTGTTGTAATCGAGTTCGAATTTTTATCCTATTTAGAAATTATAGAAGAATGCGACAAAAACAAAAGAAATTATACGTAGCCGTGCAGTGGTAGAGCCAAAAAATTATTTCAAAGAGGCCAGGCTATATATAATTAAATTCAAATAATAACACACACATCTATATAATAATTATTTATTGATTATACATGAAAATGTTTGTAATTTTGATTTAATATATGATTTTCTTATGTTAAAAAATATTTACATTAAGTTTTTTATGCCTTGGCAAAAAAAAAAAAAAAAAGTCAGTCTTAATATGTATAAAAACTAGAAAGAAAAAATTCTTAAGTACTATCAGAATATAGTAAAATTGTGTTCTCTCTTTCATATGCATAGTAAACCCCAAAAACAAAACAAAATCGTTCACATGGGTTACAAACGTACACAAAAAGAAAACCGCATGGGTTAAACAGTGGTTTTTTTTAAATTAAATTTTTTATCAATGATTTCTTTTAGTTCTTAATTAAAAATAGCCTTTAACAGTACCAAAAAAGAAAAAAAAAGAAAAAAGGACAATGTAATTAAACATACAAATCTAAATAATTAGACATCAAAACAAAGTGTTTTTTTTTTTTTTTTTTTTGTGTATGATGATGAATGGAGATAGAGATCAAGGTTAATTTACCTGATTGGCAGATCCAAAAACAAAACCAAGAAGCAAATGACCAATAATAATCCAAACCCTTTGAGCAAAGCCATTGTTAGATGTACCAACACAAAAATGTCTTCCACCCCAAGGCATTGTAGTATGCTTACCAAAAGGTCGGGTCAGAACAGCAAGATATAGAGAAGAAGTAAAGCTTCAATGTCTAGCTATAAAAAAAAAAAAGGTAAACGGTTACAGTGTCTGGCAATCAAATTTGCGGGCATTGATCATATTATAAGGTTTTAACGGGAATGACTTCTTCACGTAAACAGGAAGAAATAACTTTTTGAGAAAGAACCCATTGTTGTAACCTATATATAACATTAATACCAAGAACTTATGTTAGGCAACTCAGCTAATTACTTAGAGACATAAATCAAATAATTTGTGTCTCTCACTTTTTATTCATTTATTAGCCAGTAACCTGCGCTTTGAACGGTTTATTATTAAAAAATATCAGCTTAATTGTTTTAATATATTTTCAAAACCTTTTAAATATTCATTATTCATTGCTATTTTTTATCAAAGTATGAAAATCAGAAGATTTTTTTTTTTTTAATTCTAATAAAACACTATCGGTAAAGAGCTTTTTATAAATAAATAAATAAGCCACAGTGGGAGAGATTTAGATGAGTATCAAATATTAATGCGTATACATGTCTAAAACGGGATACTCTTTTACATTATATCGTGCCAAGTGTATAAATGCACAAGAATATAAACATTTTTCAATCTATAATATTATATTATATTATAAAAGTTTAATCTTAAAAATGGGCACAAATGAGACAAGTGTGCTTTTGACCATGCATATAACACTAACACGTACATTTCATCTTTCTTAAAACTAATGATCCCTGTACAGTAATAATGCCACATGTCCAACCACAATTCATGCACATCACAATCATACTTGTATTGTTAAATGGTTTGCCATGTATATGAATAACGTTAGAGATCTAAACTATTTTACAAATTTTTTTAAAAACTATATATACACAAAGCATAAGGCAGCCCTACATTTTTGTCAATTTTAATTAGGCAATAATGCCACCTAGTAATTACATTTAATGTATAATGACTTAATTACAACAAAAAAATGTTCATTTTGTAGCAATTATATTATATTTCACAACCGCACACTTTTAGCTCAATGGTCATTTTACAAGTATAGGTATTTGTGTAGTGTATGGGGTAAAAGTCAAAATTCAAGTCTACAAGTTAAAGTTTTATACACATATACACTTAGATTAACTAAAGTAAAATTTATTACCGTGCACCCTTGATGCGATGGTCACTTCATAAGTATAAATACTTGTGGGGTGTGGGGGGTAAAAGCTGGGGTTCAAGTTTCTAGGAAGGAGCTTCGTACACATATATATTTAGATTAAACTAAAATAGAAATTCTATCTTATAAAAAAAATAAGAAAATAAAGTAAAATTTTATCTATCTAAAAAAAATTATATTATATTTCTTTTGCCTTATTAAATGGTTTCCATATATTAAATGATGGATTCCATCCATATAAGAATATGAATGAAATGGCTCTTTCTCTACCGTTTCACTAATTACTTTCAGTTACTACCATAAGACAATCCTAAATTTTTGTCAGTTTTAATTAGGCATTAATTTTCTACAATACTGTTACACGATAATTATATTCAATTATACTAATGACTAATAATTTTTTTAAAAATCCTTTGATAGTACATTTCCTTAAAAGTACAAAATTTTTCATTTTGATAAGATAATCACAAACATTTTTTAAGGAAAATAACCACAAACATTTAAGAGTGTCTTAATTGGAAAATTATCTGGCTTCTTTTTTTTTTTTTTTTTTTTTTTTTTGAGAAGAAACCCTGAAGGGGAAAGTTTTATTTAATCAACATTAAATCATAGATTTCATTCTCAAAAAACATTAAATTATAGATATCTGGAGGGATAGAGTCCATCCAAACAAGTGATCTGAGTCGTCATCATTATCATGGGTTACATACACTTTTCCTTATAATTAATTAAATAGTTGCATAGAAATTATGGTGCTATTTGGTTTTATACCCGTACTTAAATGGAAAAATGAATTCAATAGACTTAAAAATGGATCATACATTACATATCCACCGATAACAACTTTATCACCATAAATCTCCTTAATAGAGTTGCAAAGGAAGTAGACTTCTACCCAGCCCCCCCCCCCCCCCCACACACACACACACACACACACACATATTGTGTGTGTAGGGATGATTGGGCCCAATAAGATGTATTGGGCCGGATCTAGTCCGAGGACACCTGATAAGTCCAAGGATGGTTAGAAATGAAATATGGGTCCATACTAATATATAAAGGAAGGGATTTAGGCATCACGATTCAGGGAAATGATCCAAGGAGGAATGAGATATAGAGAGGCTATGAAATATCTAAAAGAAAGGTTGCTGTCACCGTATTGAATGCTCTGTAGCTAACTCTCTGGCCGCATTAATGGAGAAGTGATGTTTGAACAGTATCTTTCAGCCTTATAGCTACAATTCAAAGACTTCTTAAAGATGTTGATGGGACAAAGATCAAGACAAACAAACTGGTCTGCACGTGGAGGGTGGGGATACAAGAAGAAGATAGTATAAAAAAGGGAAAGGACCCTGAGAGAAAGGGATTGAAAAATAGAGAAAGAAATATTGTAGCAACCTAAAACTAAAATTGTAATTAATTTGTGAATTAGTATATAAGAACTAGTCTCCTTGGATTGAGCTGATGACGTTTTTCTTTGGAAAAATTCACTCTATCCTTATTCTTTTGGTTATCTGAATCCATTATATTTGTTCTCTAAGAGCCCAGTTTTGTAACTCACTCTCTACAAATTCATTGTTTTGGGCTTTTTGGGCCTATGTCCATCCATCTTGTGGGCCAGGAACTTAAATTGCGTCCTTACAATTGGTGCCGTCTGTGGGAATTACTGGTGTGATAGTGAGTCTGACATTTAACAATGGTAGGTTTGGGTCCAAACCAGGCAGAATCGATGGAGTCTCAGCATAAAGATCACTTCCATGATCTTGAGTGAAGAAGGGACTAGGAGGGGAGTGTGTATACTACCCATACTAGTAAAAGCCATTCTCGGGGTAGTAGCCACCTTTCTTATGAGAAAAACGCTAAAGCCATTCAGTTGGAGATTGATCACTTGAAGAGAAGCCTACACCATGAATGACGAAAGCGAGCTCCTTCCAAATCTGATTTCTCTTCCGATGCTGATAGTAGCTATAGGTGCAAGTCAAGGACCCCTCCTAGTGAGTCTTTCTCATATGATGAGGATTACCATCATGAGCTTAGGAACATAAATTCATTTTCGAGAGGCCTAGGAAATGATACTATGAGTAGAGCACTCAACCAAATTTTCAGATCACCTTTCACGCACAGAATTGAGAGACGAAGACTTTCTTGGCGGTTCACTTAGCCCACATTCACCATGTATAATGGCCGAACTGACCCTGTGGAGCATGTTAGCCACTTCAATAAAAAAATAGTTGTACACTCCAAGAACGAGGCCTTGATATGCAAGGTATTCCCATTTAGCTTGGGGCCTGTCGCGATGAGGTGATTTGATGGTTTAGGAGCAGGCTCCATTGATTCCTTTAAGGAACTCACTCAGGCGTTTGGATCCCGCTTTATCACGTGTAGCAGGGTTCCTCGGATGTTGGATTCTTTGTTGTCTTTGTCCATGAGAGAAGGAGAAACCCTAAAAACGTATTTGGAAAGATACTGGAAGATGTTCAATAAGATAGATGGTAACTTTGACGACATGGCCATTAGGACTTTCAAGGTCGGCCTACCTGCCGAGCATGGGAAGTCTTTGACTGGGAAACCTGTTGCCAGTGTACGCTAGCTCATGGATCGGATTGACAAGTATAAGAGGGTTGAAGATGATCAGCAGCAAGGTAAGGGAAATGGTAAGGTTATCCTTCAGGAAAAGAGAGATTTCAGGTCAGATCGCTATAACAATAATAGACCATGAAGGGATTTTAATGGACAATCCGGTTCTATAGTTCCTCAAGTGGTTAATACTGTGTTCCGAGAACCAGTGCATCAAGTCTTGGAAAAGATCAAGAATAAGCCATGCTTTAAATGGCCAAACAAAATGAGTGGGGACCCCTTGAGGCGCAATCAGAGCCTTCATTGCCAATACCACTAGGAGCGAGGGCATACCACTGAAGACTGCAGAACTTTGTAAAACCATCTGGTGCAACTGATCAGAGAGGGAAGCTTACAGCAATTTTTGTATAGTCCTAACGAGCAGGGAGACCAATTAAGGCCAGGGGCTCAAGGGAATGCTTCTTCGAGGCTCCTATTAGGCACAATTAATGTCATCTTTGCTGCACCTGGGAGAACTGGTTCTTGTCCTTCCAGGGTAATGTTTGTAGCTCGACCACTAGCCGAGGACTCTAACTTTGTGCCGAAGAGGGTTAGAATGGAGATCCGACCGGCGCTGAGTTTTTCAGATGAAGACAAGGGGGGAATCATCCAGCCGCACGATGATGCTTTGGTGGTCACCCTTAGAATAGGAGGGTATGATGTGAAGATGGTGATGGTAGACCAAGGCAGTGGTGTAGAAATTATGTACCCTAACTTATACAGAGGATTGAACCTAAAGCTTAAGGATCTGACAGCCTACGATTCACCTCTAGTGAGTTTCGATGGGAAGGTTGTCATACCAAGAGGTAATATTAGGTTACTCGTGTAGGCTGGTTCAGAGGTGGTTGAAGTGAACTTCATTACGGTGGATGCATATTCTCCCTACACGGAGATTGTGGCCAGACCTTGGCCTCATGCCCTGAGGGTCATTTCTTCAAATTTGCATTTGAAAGTGAAGTATCCATTAGGGGACCGGATTAAGGAGCTTGTGGAGAGCTAGTCCATGGCTAGGCAATGCCTCGTGGCAGCAATTATGCATCGTCCTGCAGTTGAGTCCTCGGCCTCTGCTAAAGGGGGCTTATAGTAGTTAAAGTCTCTGGTGTTACTTATTAATGGGCTAACCAAGGAGGCGAAATGTGAGGATTTAGAGAAATTTGCTGTAGGCGATGATCCGGAGAAGTTTTTTCAGATTAGGGCTCAGCTACCGTCTCAAGAAAAGGAAGAGCTGGTAGGGTTTCTCAAGAAGAGCGTTAATGTGTTCGCTTGGAATGCTTACAAGGCTTCGAGGGTGGATTCGAGCTTCATCTGCCATCATTTGAACGTTAATCCATCTATTACCCCTAGGCAGCAACCACCTTGACGCTCATCTAAAGATCATTCTGACGCTATCAAGGACGAGGTGATAAAGCTTAAGTAGGCCGAGGTTATTAAAAAAGTGTTCTACTCTGAATGGTTGGCCAATACTGTGGTTGTGAAGAAGAAGAATGGAAAGTGGCGGGTATGTGTAGATTTCACGGACTTAAACAAAGCCTGCCTAGAGGTTTTCTTCCCCATGCCTTGGATTGATTAGCTAGTGGACGCAACTATAGGCCATCCTCGGATGAGCTTTTTGGATGCCTTTCAAAGGTACCATCAGATACCCTTGGCCTTGGACGATTAAGAGAGAACAGCCTTTGTTACTCTTATCGGGAATTACCATTACAAGGTGATGCCCTTTGATTTGAAGAATGTAGAGGCTACCTACCAGAGGATGATGACCAGGATGTTTGAGCCGTAGTTAGGGAAAAACATTGAAGTCTATATAGATGACATGGTGGTCAAGAGCAAGTTGGAATCTGAGCACGTTAATGACCTCGGGAATATCTTTGAGATCTTAAGGAGACATAAGCTGCGACTTAATACTTCCAAGTGTTCTTTTGGTGTCGGATTAGGGAAGTTTTTGGGCTACATGGTCACACACCGCGGAATTGAAGTCAACCCTGACTAGATTAAGGCAATCAATAATTTATAGCAACCTCGGAATCCCAAAGAGTTCCAGAAGCTAACAGGGATGACCGCTGCTCTGAACCGATTCATATCTCGGTTAGCAGATAGGTTTAGACTTTTCTTTCAATTGTTGAATAAATGGAAGGGATTTGAATGGATCGAGGAGTGTGTCTTGGCTTTCCAGCAGTTGAAAGAGCATCTTTCTCGACCACCCATCATGTCCAGACTTGAGGTGGATGAGGTTTTGTTTGCCTACATTGCAGTGGCCTCCTACGCGGTGAGCTTGGTGTTGATACAGGTTGATAATGGTGTAAAGAGGCCATTTTATTATGTGAGCAAGTCACTACATGAGGCCGAGGTCCAATACTTACCACTTGAGAAGGCCAATCTGGCAGTAGTGCATGCTACACGTAAGCTCCCCCACTACTTCCAATTACACACAGTTGTTGTCTTAACCAAGCTCCCGCTCAGATCTCTCCTTCGGAGCGCTGACTACACAAGGAGAATTGCGAAGTGAGGTACGATCCTAGGAGCTTTTGATATCAAGTACATGCCTCGCACTTCTGTCAAGAGTCAGGTCCTCACTGACTTGGTGGCTTAGTTTACTGAAACCTCGATTGAAGAAGGTGTATAAGAGCAAAACATGTTTGGAAATTCAGTTGGCGTAATCTCCTTACAAGAACCTTTGTCCTGGAGAGTCTAAGTTGAGGGTGCGGTGAACCACAGAGGATCTGGAGTGGGGCTAATCCTGATATCCCCTGAAAGGATTGCAATTGAGAAATCCTTGAGATTAGGCTTCTCGACCACAAACAATGAAGTTGAGTATGAAGCTCTGCTGGTTGGGATGACCATGGTTTAGAGGATGGGTGGGAAGGCAGTGGAAATATTCTCTGATTCAAGATTGGTGGTAGGCCAAGTCCAGGGAGAATTGGAAGCCAGAGATTCCAGAATGCAAGAATATTTGAGCCAAGTTAGATATTTACAGTTTGGATTTGAGTCTTTTGATTTATCACAAGTCCCCAGAAATAGAAATACTCATGTAAACTCTTTTACCACACTAGCAACCTCTTCGGCACAAAGTTTGCCTAGGGTGATTCTTGTGGAGGACTTATGTAAACTTATTGAGGTAAGAGGAAATGTGGTTTATGTTCATCGAATAAGGTTGGGTCCTAGCTGGATGGACTCCATCATACTATTCCTTAAGGAAGATGTCTTGCCTGAGAATAAGTCAAAGGCAGACAAGGTACGGAGAAAGGCTCCTCGGTTTTGGCTGTCCAAAGACTAAAAGTTGTATAAGAGATCATTTTCTGGCCTGTATCTGCTGTGCATACACCCTTAAATAGTTGAGCTACTTTTGGAGGAATTGCATGAAGGGACTTGTGGAAGCCACACAGGGGGCAAATCTTTGTCTCATAAGGCCTTCACTTAAGGGTATTGGTGGAGTTTGTAAAGAAGTGCGATTAATGCTAGAGATTTGCGCCAAACATTCATCAACCAGGAGGAGTCCTTAATCCTCTATCCAGCCCTTGGCCTTTTGCTCAATGGGGCTTGGACATTGTATGTCCTTTTCCCAAGGCAGCAGGGAATAAGAAGTATTTGTTAGTCGGCACAGATTATTTCACTAAGTGGGTTGAAGCTGAACCACTGGCAAATATTAGGGATGTGGATACCAAGAAATTTGTTTGGAAAAATATTGTCACCTGTTTTGGAATCCTTCATACACTCGTCTCGGATAATGGACTTCAGTTTGACAGTAAAGCGTTTAGGAGGTATTGCTGTGACTTAGGCATAACCAATAGATATTCCACCCTGGCATATCCACAGAGGAATGGACAGGCTGAAGCAGTTAATTAAGTTATAGTGAGTGGACTCAAGAAAAGACTAGATGATGTGAAGAAAAAAATGGGTGGAAGAGTTATCACACGTCCTTTGGACATACCGGACTACACCTTGTAGGTCCATTAGTGAAACCCCATTTTCAATGACTTATAGGGCCGAGGCTATTATACCTTTAGAGACTAGATTCACCATGCTGAGAACAAGTTTCTTCACTCTGAACAGCAATGATGGGCTATTGGAGAAGAGTTTAGACTTAATTGAAGAACAAAGAGAAAATGTCATGGTCCAATTGGCCTATTATCAACATAAGCTCAAGCAGGGATATGATGTCAACGTGAAGCTAAGGCCATTAGCACCTGGAGACTTGGTTTTAAGAAAGGTTATGGGTACTGCAAAACCCGACCTGGGGAAAGCTAGGACTCAATTGGGAAGGACCATATTGCATCACATTAGTGGCCGAAATAGGTGCATATTATCTTGAAGATTTGGAAGAAAGGGTTGTACCACGTCCCTGGAATGTAAATAACCTAAGAAGGTATTACTATTAATGAAAGTTTTGATTACTACACTACTGTTCATTTTCACTAAGTGTTAAACAGAACATTGGTCATGCTTGGTCTCTCGAACCATATACCTTGAGTAAATTAATACTTCAATTCATTTTCAATAAGTGTTAAACAGAATCTTGGTCATGCCTGGTCTCTTGGACCATATACCTTAGGTAAATTAATACTTCAGTTCATTTTCAATAAATTTTAAACAGAACCTTGGTCATGTCTAGTCTCTCGGACCACATACCTTGGGTAAATTAATACTTCAGTTCATTTTCACTAAGTGTTAAATAGAACCTTGGTCATGTCTGGTCTCTCGGACCACATACCTTGGATAAATTAATACTTCAGTTCATTTTTAATAAGTGTTAAACAAAACTTTGGTCATGCCTGGTCTCTCGGACCATATACCTTGGGTAAATTAATGTTTCACTTCATTTTCATTAAGTGTTAAACAGAATTTTGGTCATGCCTGGTCTCTCGAACCACATACCTTGGGTGAATTAATACTTTAGTTCATTTTCACTAAGTATTAAACAGACCTTGGTTATACTGGGATCCTCAGACCACAAGCTTTGGGTAAAATTAGTACTTCATATTATTTTACTGACTGTATTTTACTGAGTGTCAAAACAAACCCCAGATAATACCCAGCTTCTCGGACTGATTGCCTTAAGTAGGTTAATATTTTTGGTTATTTACCCAAATGATAAACAAAATAGGAGTTGTCTGCCCTACTTATTTTTGTTTTACTAAGTGTGTTGTTCATTTCCATAAGATTCTTTTTGGCGCAAGCCTCTAATCGTTTGCTTTATTATTTTTTGCTTGTTCAATCTAGCTGGATTACCAGTAATGTGTTACCATTAACCTTTATTAACAAAAGAATAGCAGCAGTTCATCTTAGATCTTATCAAAGGGGAACTTAGTAATCACATCAACCAAGGATAAATGTTGCAAGAAAGAAAAGTAGAGCATATAAAGTAAAAAGTGAAATCTTTTCATTAACTGAAAGGAAAAATACATTATACACAAGGGCAGAATGCCACTACAAAAAAAGAAAGAAGAACAGCAAAGAGAAAATAAAATTCTAGAGCTAAGCCTTGGAGCTGGGATGAGGGTCTTTTTTGGTGCCAGGCTGGGAAGCAGGTGCATCTTTGACCTTGGCAGCACCCTTAGGTTTGTCCTCGGCCTTCTTTGATTTGATAGCATCATCCTTGGCCTTAGTATTGCCCTTTGTCTTGACAGCGCCATCCTTGACCTTGGTGCCATCTTTGGCCTCTGGCGAAGTCTGGACTTCCTTTCCTTTCCTTTGTCCTTGGCCATCTCAACCTCTTGGCCTTAGTCATTAATTTGACTTGGCTCCTTTAGGACCTCGAGAGGGGGAAGAAAGGCTTGGACAGTGAGGGGCTACTTTGTTGAGGATGATGCAGGAATGGTGGAAGGTGGGAGGTCGGCTAGGACCTCGCGAATGTCAGGAGGATAGTAGATGTTCCTAGCCTCCCTCCATTCTGAGGTAGCAGGGACTCTTGTAAGGTTGAGGGCCTTCAACCATACTTCCTTGTAGTAGTCCCTGCAAACCTCAGCCAATTCGTCCGCCAACCTAACCTCAGTCTCCTGCACCCTCTGCTCGTAGGATGCTAGCTTCATGGCCTCTGTAGCTTCCTCGGCCCTCCGAGCGGTGGCCTTGGCTTCAGGACCCGCTGCTTAGCTGTGGCCAGCTCTATCTCTGTGTGGTATAGCCTTTTGCGCTGGTCCTCAGCTTGGTCCTGGGCGTTTTTCAAGCCCACCTCGACACTTAGACGCGCCCTCTCCTCAGTAACAAGCTTATTGGAAAACTCTTTATTTTTCTGTTCGGAGACACCTAAGGCCTTATTAGCCTCGGTGCGGAGGGTGGCCTTAACCTGAGCATCATTTCAGGCTTCCTTAACCCATTCCTCGGCTACAAAAACTTCTTGGATGGCCTGTGCAAAAACAACGGAATACCATATAAAATAAATATGTATGTATTGTGAAACAGAAATGACAGAGAAAACAAATGGAGGGGACAACTAAATATTTAAAAAGAAAAAAAAAGGGTTTGAGAAATTACCAGGGCCAAGTCCCTCTTTAAGGATAAGAACAGATTTGGCTGCCTCATGGTTTGAAGGGCAGCCATATCTTTTGGCAGCAATAGTGGCTGACCCATGGCCTCAGCTAAGTGATGAGCATGCCCCTTCTGGAATTCTCGAATAGAGGAACTCCGGGGAATAGCTGCTCCCTCCACCTCCAGCTTAGGGGCCCACACTGGGAATGGTGGGCACACCTCTGTTGTCTTTAGGTCCTCAATGCTTTCAACAAAGGAGGCTCTCACTTGACCCTTGACCGTCTTCTGCTGTTTGGCCAGCCTTTGTTGGACCAGCTCACCCTCCTCTACGTCGTGATCTATCCTCTTCTTTTTCAAATTTAGGATGGGGAGAAGATCGGTTACAGGATGAGGAGGGGGAGGGGGAAGAGAAGTGGGGGATGATAAGTCAAAGAGAGAGAATGATTGATTGCTAAATTTAAGGGAATTTGAATTTAATGGGAAAGTCATTAATAGTATAAATATTAGTCGTTTGTTTGATAGGAAGATGATGAGTTAAGAGAGAGAATGGGATTGATTAAAGATAATATATGAAGTGGAAACCCAAAAAAAAAAAAAAAGGAAAATAAAAACTTTGTGACATGGCGATGATGTGGCTTAACTGGAGCGTAGCAACAATAAATGCTATGCTTCAACTTTTATATATATATAACCAAAACCCAAAACCAAAACATACACAAAAGAGTTCAAAAATTGAGAATTATCATTTCAGTCAAAAAAAAAAAATTGAGAATAAAAAAAAAAAAAAACTTACATAAAAGAGCCAAAAACTTAAATGGGTGTCTATTGTTTTGCTTCTTTATAGTAAACTTCATTTAGTATAATATCTTGCACACAAATTTAGAAGCAAAGAAACAGGGGCGGCTTTACAACCAGCCCAGAGGGTTCAAATGAACCCCCTGATTTAGGCACAAAAAAAGTTAAATATCAAATTTTTAAATTTTTTTTGTTTTAACCCCCTAAAATAAAATTTTGAATACCCTAAGTATAAATTTTGTTTAAATCTAGCTGAAATAAGCTTGAATATGTTCAACTTAGTGCTACTTTCATAATATTTTCATAATAATTTTAAAACAAAGGTTAAGTGGCAAGTTGTAACTGATTTTATCTAGACCTACAATTGACATCACTTTTTTACATACCTTTAACAATTTGTAACCTAGATTTTGTACTGAAGATATTGTGTAGTAACACTATTCTTAAAATTGCTCATTCGTTTTAAAATAAATAAATAAATAAACCTTATCTAAGTTTGACTTACTTTACTGTTGATGGCGGAATGAAATTATTTTTCCTTGCACTTTTTTTTCTCATCAGCAAAAAATTACACTACTTTTAGCAATTAAAAAAAAATTACACCACCTGTACAACAAACCTATTTGTATCCACATCAGTGATTTTTTTCCTCGTTCTCTCTTTCTCCCTTTTATATTTTCTTTCTGTCTAATCAAGTAGGTTAACAAGTGCTTTATAGATTTCCAAGTCCAAGATGTCTTTAGTGCTTGCTCCAATTAATTTTAGGAGAATGACCGTGTGTATGGTGAAATAGTCATACACTTCAAAAGCAAAACTTATATCAATTACTAATTTTTTTTCTTAGTTTCACATTTACTCCCAAATCAAATCTTATGCGTGTTACTATTCTTCTTTGTCATTTTTTTTTATAATTGTTAGTACATATAAATATAATAAATTATTATTAACTTGAAAAAAATGTTTAATTAGTTATTTAATTATATTTATTTATGCATTCAATGGTTGTTGTATTATCGATCTTTAAACAATTAATAATTTTTTAGACTATTGTACGATACTGTTTGCATACTAATTTGTATTTAGAATAATATTTTAGATTATTTTATATAATATGAAAGTTGTATATACATAAAAAAATAATCATTTTATTTTTTATTCCTCCCACAACAAATTTCTAGCTTCGACACTATTGACTCTCCTAGAAAAAAATTTTGGAGCCACCATTGCAAAGAAATAATAAGTAAGATAAATTTATTACATTAAAACATAAGAGTAAGTTGCATCTAGGGGAAAAAAGTGATAAAAAAAATACAACGAAGTGGAGTGTATTGCATGAGATTTAATTATAAGGATGACTTTATGATTAAGAGAGATTATATTGAAAAGCCATGACTTAGGGTGTATTTGGTAGAGTGGATTTTAGGGAGGATGGAAAAAAACAGGAAAGAAAATGAAGAGAAAAAACTTTTGGAAGGTGTTTGGTTGAGATGGGGAGATGAGAAAATGATGGTGAAACCTACTTGAGCCTACCAAAATATTTTTCTCCTCAAAATGAGGAAAAACTTAGTGGGGGAAAATATGATGGATGAAGGACAAAATTACCCATGTGCAAGTTGCATATGGGCTTTGTACGTGTTGTGTTGTTGTTGTTGTTGTCGTTGTTTATTTTTTTTAATAAATTCCAGGTTTAATATGTGTTTGATTTTTGTTCTTTTTTTTTTTTTTTTTTTTTGCTTTCCTAGGCTTCAGTACCCTTGTTAAGTGTTTCTTTTGTTCTCATTCCAATTTTTTTTTTCTTAGAAGTGATTTTTTTTTCAAGACATGATTTTTATTTTTAATAAATTTTGGTGATTGTATCTTTTTATAGTTGTTTGTCATTTTCTTTTTTAATTGGGCATCATTTTTTAATAAGGGTATTTGAGTAAATTTATGTAAACTCACATTTTCCATTCATCCACTTTTTCACTTCCAACCAAACAAAAAGGAGAAAAATTAAAATTTTTTCTATTCTCTCACTTCTCCACCCCTTCAACCAAACAGACTCTAAGATATGAAAATTTTGATAATAAACTATTAGTTGGAGTAGAATTTATATTTCTAAAACTTTTAGATGATAAAGTTTTATTTAAATTAAATTATTGTTAAATCTTATCCCTTAGTCAAGAGTCCTATATCTTAATATCTTAATAAAATATTAATTTAATAAAATTCAACTTGAGGAAAAAAACAAAAACAAAAACATGAGTTGTGTGGGATTCAAGCTTAAAATATTTTGATGATAGACTTTTAGTTTTACTTAAATTAAATAGTTGTTAAATGTTATCCCTTAATTTAAGAAAATATATCATAACAAATAATATAAAATTAATTTACTAATTAGTTGTTCTTAAAATGTTGATAATAGACTTTTAGTTGGAGTAGAAGTCAAAATTTTTTTTTTCTTTTTATAAAAAGAAAACGTGTGTCATTGTCTAGGATTTAAGTTTAAAATTTTTTATAATAGACTTTTAGTTTGAATAAAATTTAAATTTTTTGAAGTCTAAATATATAAAATTAATTTACTAATTATCTGTTCTTAAAATATTGATAATAGACTCTTAGTTGGAATAGAAGTCAGAACGTGTTTTTTTTTCCTAGAAAGAAAACATGAGTTGTTGTTTTGGATTTAAGTTTAGAATTTTTTATAATTAATTTTTAGTTTGAATAGAATTTAAATTTTTTGAAATTTAAATGATAAAATTTATCTAAATTAAACAGTTGTTAAATATTATCCCTTAATTTAAGAAAATATATTTTAACAAATAATATATTTCCTAAATGTCTAGGATTTAAGTTTAAAATTTTTTATAATAGACTTTTAGTTTGAATAGAATTTAAATTTGTTGAAGTGTAAATGTATAAAATTAATTTACTAATTAGCTGTTCTTAAAATATTGATAATAGACTCTTAGTTGAAATAGAAGTCAAAAACGTGTTTTTTTTTCCTAGAAAGAAAACACAAGTTGTTGTTTTGGATTTAAGTTTAGGATTTTTTATAATTAATTTTTAGTTTGAATAGAATTTAAATTTGTTGAAATTTAAATGATAAAATTTTATCTAAATTAAACGGTTGTTAAATATTATCCCTTAATTTAAGGAAATATATTTTAACAAATAATATAAAATTAATTTACTAATTAGTGAGAGTAAAATAATTAAAAACTTACATAAGAGAACCATCATCTTCAATGGGTGTCCATTGGTTTGCTTCTTTATAGTAAATTTCATTTGGCATAACATCCTGCACATAAATTCAAAAGTAAAAAATAATAAGTACGATGAATTTATTAGATTGAAACAAAAACATAAGTTGGATATTGGGGAAAAAAAGTTGAAAAAAATATACAACAAAGTGAGGTGTACTGTGTGAGATTTAATTATGGGGATGACTTTATTAGTTAAGAGAGATTATATCGAAAATTCATGACTATATATATATATATATATATATATATATGAAAATTTTGATAATAGACTATTAGTTGGAGTAGAATTTAAATTTATAAAAATTAGATGTTAAATTTTTATCTAAATTAAACTATTGTTAAATCTTATTTAATAGTCAAGAATCTCTTGTAGCTTAATATCCTAATAAAATATTCCTTCCGTCCCAAATTGTTTGGCCTGTATTCCATTTTGAAATGTTCTAAAATTATGTCCAGTTTGAAAAGTCAAACACTATTAATTTATTATCATTCCTTTTATGCCCTTAATTTATTTGTGGGAGCATTTTTTTTAATTTAAAAAAAAATAAAAAACCTAAATTTTGAAATCCACAATACATGTCATCTTTATTCAAATTATAAAAAAAAAAATGTTTTAAAATAATTTTTTGATAAATTTGTTTAAGGGTAATTTAGGAAATTTTTAACTTTTTTTAAAGAGATGAGGTAGTTAATAATGTTTCCCTAAATAATTGGGTTTTTCTAACTAGGCCAAACAATTTGGGACGGTGGGAGTATAAATTTAATAAGATGTAACTTGTTCCTTCTCATTGGATAAAGTGATGTCATCCACATCATTAAACCAGCTGTCAGACTTATAACACCTGTAAGTTGAGCAACACCAATATTTGCCCACTCCAATATCGGCATCAAACAATTAGATATATAAGCAGCATCATCTTCATATGACCTTATATTTCTTTCCATGAAGGTATTCTTAGATACATTCTATGAAGGAAGAAAAAGCATATGGTATAGGATGTTGACAAGGGTTATAAAGGAGATGGGCTTCTCTTGTCTTTCTTCTGTGATGCTGCTTGATGACTTAACACAATTCGATATGTGCCCTGCTTAGTTTCATGATTCTTGCACAAATTTTCATATGTCCATCCTGAAGATTGCAACTGAGAAGCAAGAAACTAACCGTGTTGTGAGCTTTCATCCAGGTGTCTCGATCAAATTTAGGGTTACTATAATCAGTGACAAGGTCACCATGGAAAAATCAGAAACTACCACAAAGAAGACATCTGCTGCAACCTTGTCAGCTAGTTTCCTTCACAAAGAAGCAATGCATATTATTAATATCATATAGCTAAGAATAACTGATATTTGAATGCAATAACATGCTCATGTTTTATCATTTTTTTTTATTATCATGAACTAGTTAGAATCATGAAAGTTTTGTCATATGAATAAGACAACATGGACAGAAGCCAAAGGTCATCAAACAAGTCAGGTCAATGACTTGTAAATTAGCACCATGCTTTCGTAGTTTGTGTGTGCTAAGTAATTATCAAGTGCAACCAAGATCATGATCGTTGCCATTGAGGCTCTCTTGCTCACCATTACCAGCAATCCCATGTGTCCAATTGTAAGTCTATTTTGTATCCATGTCTTCTTGTCTGAAAACTGAATCAAGGTAATGAAAAACTAAGGTCATTTTGCAAAGGCCTCGATATTATAGCTAGATTCTTAAAGGAGAAGAAAAAAAATATATATAGATTTAAGAAATTCACAACACTCAAGCCAATTCGCTTTAACACAAATTACACTTTTTCCTCCTACAAGATGAGTGGAAGACCCACTGACTGCAGGTACAACTTACTAATTAAAAAAACTTACATCATTTAAATACAATTAATGAAACATTTGAATGTCTTACGGATTCATAATCACTATATATTGTTTTACAATGCACTCACAACTCCAAAAGCAAGACCCGAATCACTTATGAATGAAAAGAGAAAGCTCTTCAATTAGAAACATAAATCAATATTATTGTTTTAAAAAGATTGAGAGAGAAGCACACAAGACCCTCCAAGTGCATTGAAATTCCACTTTATCCTCCATTTTATTATCACTATTGTCCCCATTCAACTCTACAAGCCTAGAACCACTTGTGATTTCTTCTTCCATGTGTCTGCAATAAAAACTATATAATGCACAATATTTTAAAACAAAGTATAACAGTATTATACTTATCTATTAAAGCATGGTCAAGATTTCTATTAAATCATGGTCAAGTATAATAGTATGGTCAAGATTTCTTTTTGGCATTACATCAAACACTTTGTGAGCATCATTTAAACCTCAAGTTTCAATCCTCCCACCTCAAGCATTGATTTGATTTAAAAAAAAAATGTGTAAATGCAAAGAAGTCAAGCTTTCTTTCAATGAAAATAAAGCATTACAGTGCAAGAAACAACAAAATTACAATCATAACTCAGTAATTACAATAAGAAACAAAATCTGAGAAAGGTAGAGAGATGTGGGTCTCACTGTTTTGAGGAAGATAGAGAAGCGACGGTGGGCGACGGCAGGGAGAAGAAGTCAAGCGCCTCTACCCTTTGCCTCTGCCTCTGCCTATGCCTCCGGTGTGTGAGAGCAAGATTCTTCTCCAAAACCCCTTCCTTTCCCTCTTCATCAAAATATGCTAGTGTTTTGAACTTTTGTTTTGTTTTCTTAAACTTTTTATTTTGTTTTGAATTTTATTTGATTTTTGTTTTGTTTTGTTTTTCTAATCAGATTATTTTAAGTTGTGTTTTGTGACTTGGCAGTGACAGATAGGAAATGTTGTAAAATTGTTGTGGACGTATCATTTCTCATAATGATATGATATTCGTGAATTGAGAGCTTAATTGTGTTATACGCTATACCCATAGCATACTCCATTTGTACTTTAGCCTCTTCATTCATTATTTTTCTATGAATGTCTTTAACTTAAACTGCTTTTCATCCTCAATAGGAACATTGATTATTTTGATATCGTTACCTAATTCAAGAGCCTCTCCCTCTTTACTCTTTAGCCTGTTCTTTTCTCTTATTATTGTTTTTCTTCTTTTGCTTGACATTGTTTTTAGGAATGGCTTAGCATATGGACACTGAATTCACTATTTCAAAGGCTTCCTAGCTCACAGCCACAGGATAACCTTATTTTTTTTTTTCCCGATAAGTAGCTCATAATTTATATATATATATATATATATATATATATATATATATATATTAAGAAAGACAAAGTTTTGGAAGCTACATTACCATATACCAAGTGCATCAAGTATTGTTGAGGAAGTATTGTCAAGGTTGATTGAACATGAACTAAACCTGAAAAAAATCAAAGGAATCGAATCCAGTATTAGCGGCCCTATTATCACCCATGTAATGTACGTTGATGACATCGTGGTCTTCTCTAAAGCCTCCAACAAAGATGCAGCTAACTTGGTGAAAGTCTTGGATAAATATTGTGAATGGTCAGGGCAATCCATCAACAGAAACAAGTTTGGTATTTTCTTCTCCAAACATACCCAAAGCCATACCAAAAGGGCCATTAAAAGTATCATGCAAATAAAAGGCCTGAAAAGGGATGCAGTGTACTTTGGGGGCCCCCCTTTTCCTCTCTAGAGCACCATCCAAAGATTTCGCTTACCTTCAAGACAAGCTGGAGGCCAAACTTATGGGATGGAGGAGTAAATGTCTTTCCTAGGTCAATAGGAAGACGTTAATAACCTCAGTTGCTCAATCTCTACCAAACTAAGCCATGTCTACCTTTAATATCCTAGGTAGAATTTGTGAAAATCTGGGTGCCTTATCTAGAAGATTTTGGTGGAAACCGAAAGAAAAAGAGGGCAAGTTTCTCGCATGGAAATCATGGGACAAGATTTGCAATCCTAAATGCGCTAGTGGTCTTGGCTTCAAAAAAGCCAAAAACATCAACAATGGCTTCTTAGCCAAATTGGCCTGGATGATTGCCTCAGGTAGAGACAGCTTGTGCATGAGAACTCTAAGAGCAAAGTACAGAGTTAAGCAAGACTGGCTCACCGCTGAACCACACAAAGTTGCATCCCCCATCTGGAAAGCCATTGAAAAAGCAAGGTTAACCATCATTAAGGGAGCGTGTTACCTCATTGGAGATGGAAATTTGGTAGATGTGTGGTTGGACCCTTGGGTGCCTTGGGTGCACGATTTCATCCCCTCCCCAAAGGATAACTCTATTGATCAGTCACCTTTAAAAGTATCGCAACTTATTGATCATGAGTTGCACTATTGGAAGTATGAGGTTATTAGGGAGCTCTTCACCCCTGTATTAGCACAAGCGATCCTCTCCATCCCCATACCTGCAAGACAAAAAGATGACAAACTGCTATGGGTATTGGATTCAAATGGTCAATTCTTGGTTAAATCAGCATATCAGGTTCTAAACCCTCTGCCACCATCCTTTTAATCCCAATGTTTGAACTGGGGAAGCTTTGGAATCTCAAAGCACCTGAAGAATTAAGATGTTTTTATGGAGGGTGGGTGTCAATGCACTTCCCACTAGGCAAAATATCTCTGCTTGGCTTGGCATAGATGACTTTAGTTGTGTTCTATGTGGTCATGATACTAAGGACCCTGGCCATCTCTTCTTCAGATGCACAATTGCCAAGGCTCTATGGTTTGCATCATGTTGGGGCTTCAAATCAAAGGAGCAGATAGTCAAATCCACCGAGAACATCATCAACATCACCCTAAAACCCCCTGTAGCCTCCAACCAAGGCCGTGAACAATGGACTGTGTCCCTCCTCATGGCACTTACACTTGAGGAGATTTTGCGTGTTTGAAACCAAGTGCTACATCATAAAGTCAACGTAGATATACCTGTTGCTGTTCAGAACATCCGTTTTAGGTTTCAAGAATACATTCTTGCTACCTCTGAGCCGGCACACCCCAAACCTCCGTCTACCATGAAATACTGGGTCCCACCACCTCCAGGGAATATAAAAATCAATGTTGATACTGCTATCTCTACCAACAAAGCAACCTTTGCAGTGGTTGTAAGAAATCACCTTGGTGCTGTGGTGAAGTTATGGGCTAGAATCTTGCCAACCCAACCTCCCCTCCAAGCCGAGATAGAGGCCCTCCTTTCAGCTGTGCAGCTTGCTAAGCACGAACATTGGCATCATGTCATCTTCGAAAGGGATTCCAAGATTTGTGTTGACATGCTCTGTTACCCTTTGTGCAACCGGGACTGGTCTATCTCTACTTTAGTTGATAATATTTAGGGATGGCAACGAGTCGGGTTCAAGTCGGGTTTTTTCATACCCGGACCCGACCCACGAATCTGCCCTGGAAACTCGGATTTAGCCCGTTTATTAAACTGATTTTTTTCTTAACCCCAAACCTAGTTCGTCGGGCACCCGAGGGCCCCGTCATCCATGCCACGATTTGGGCCCAAACCTTGGCCCAATCCCAAAAAAAAAAATTTTTTTGCTTGAAGCCTATACCGTGGCCCAATAATGAAAAAAAAATGTTTGCCGAGATTCATTATTTTTGCAAAATGTTTGCCCAAAAATTTTTCTGGGCAAACATAATTTTTTTTTTTATACTAGCAAGAGTATACTTAGGTAGAGAAAATCAAAGAAATCAAAGAATGAAATACCCACATACAAAAATTGTTAAAAAATAATAAAGATTTAAGGATCAACAAAGAAAATCAAAGAATGAAATTGAAAATTTGAAAAATAAAAAGAACCACCAGGAAATCATGGATGAACAATGACCAAAGATTTATGATTTTCCCTTTCAAAATCACAAAAACAAACACAAATTCTAACACAAACACAAACACAAAAATTTCAAATTTATAATTTTCCCATTCAAAATCACAAACACAAACACAAACACAAAAATTTCTGATTTATGATTTTCCCTTTCAAAATCATAAACGCAAACACAAATCCTAATACAATCACAAACAACTCACATGATTGAGACGAAATGAGCCCATAAAAAAGAAAAAGAAAAAGATAGAGAACGAGGTGGTCCAATGGAGACACATGGAGGAAGTGAGGCGGCTAGAGGTGCAAGTGATGGCTGGTGGTGAAGGGCTTCAGGCTAATTAGGCTGGCGGTGACAGATCGAAGGTTGAGGGTGAGTGAGAGGGAGTGACCGAGTGAGAGTGGGAGAGGAGAAAGAAAGTAGCGGCTGAGTGAGTGAAATAGGAATATGGGGTTAGGGTTTTTTTTTTTTTTTTTTAGCTTATATATATATATATATATATATATATGGGGGTATTTTAATATTTTTAACTTATATATAAATGGGTCAGGTCTGGGTCCAGGTTCGGGCCGGATTTTTGCAAAAACCCGAACCCGACCTAGACCCACTTCAGGTTTTTTTAACCTATACCCGACCCTATAATTTATCGGGCCAAGTAAAATCTGACTCATTAGAATCGGGCTGGGCCAAGTATCCGCGGGTCGAATATAAATTGCCATCCCTAATAATATTTGTATTTTATCTGTTTCTTTTTTTTTCTTGCTCCTTCCTTTGGGTTGACAGGTGCTACAACAATGCTATACATGTAACAGCAAAGTTTGCTTTAAGCTCTAACTTATCCTGTTTTTTCAATTCGGGAAATCTCCCATCTACCTTGTGTGCAGCTTGTAAGGAGGATTCCCCTTTATGTTGGTTTTGATTTAGTTTTATGAATTGAGGTTTATCAACAACAAAAAAAAAAAAAAAACAAAACAAAACATAAGTTCTGACCAAAATAAGGAAAAACCGATAAACGAAAATAGCAATTAGAAGCAAGTATATCAATGATAACAAAAAATAGGTGGATCCATCACACCTTTCTAGATGATCATATTGGTCTACGCTTTCAACCTTTCTTTTTAAGGGAATTGGGGAAATTGATTGAAAAAGCTTACCCCAAATCCCCATATTTTTAGTGATGAAAGAAAACGGTGTAGAGAGAGAGAGAGAGAGAGAGGATTTCTCTTAAACCCTTGCTCTGGCTTTTAAAAGAGTTAATTAAAACCCAACACATCACGAGCTAGGGTTTTTACGTCCTACTGGTGGTATCACACACAATGCATGTGACTTTGATTGTAAGTGAGACACGTGCTACCTAGAGGTTTTATATTGAGCTGAAAAGTTAACAGATGCCTTAAAAGTATTGATTTAATGAATATTTAAAGAAAATTTTTTATAAGAAAAGAAAATAGTAACTAACTTTTTTTTATTTATAACTTGTTATATTTTCCATGAAAATGGCATCAATTTTTTCTTAACTAACCCATTAACAAATATCTTAAAGGCACCCATTAACAAGATCATTTCTAGCATGGCATTGGTAGCTCATACTACAAGCAACGGGAAATGGGCCTTAATTGTCTTCTTTTGAAAGAAAATGCCTTGGACTTTGTCTCATGGTTTGATCCAGGCCCTTTAGGCATGACTTCTTTAGGTTTTTTTTTTTTTTTTTTTTTCAATAAGATTTATTTGATAACAAAAAAAGAGAGGAATAAGTACTTAAAACCTCCCTTGCTGTTCTCCATAAAATACGAAACCCTTCAGTGGTACATGTTTTTTTAAGTGCAAACTGCTAATTGTGCCACACTTAACCCTCTTCTGATGTTGTTTTAAGTGCAAACAATTAATTATGTCACACTTAACCCCTATTATTTTCGAATGTAACACAAAAGCCTACGGGTATTATCATTTTTTTCTTAAAAATTTAGATTTATTGTGAGTGCACTGTGCCTTTGTTATTATATATATATATATATATATATATTTTTTTTTTGTTAAGGGCCCTACAAAAATTTTTTAGTGACTATTGCAATTGTGATAGCAAATATCCGTGGCAAATTCATTTATTTGGGATACAACAATTATAAAATCTTGGTTCCAAAATTTTTGGGTCGACTATGGTTTCTCAACAAATTAGTTAGGGTCAATCACATGTTTTCTTTTTCTCATTCTATTATTTGCGATGATATTTTATTTTGTTAACATCATTTATTAGTCTTTTGTAGTGTGGATGCTTGGCCTAATTTGTTTTGTAAGTGATAATTAAAAAAAAAAAAAACATTGTTTGTGGGTGCAAATGTGAATATTCTTACTCTTAGTATGAGTTAGGTATAAATTCAAACATTTGATGGTGGCTTTTTTTTTTTTTTTTTTTTTTTAATGGCGACATTGATTCTTTAACAATAAGCTACTATATTCACACTAAGATAGAACAATCATTATATATTGTCCCCCTTAATCTAAGATAGGATTGATATCCGGTCCTTCAATTGAATTTTATCTTTTTGTATCTAATATAATAGTTTATACAAAAAGTTATTCAAAAAAAAAAAAAAAGTTTACACAAAAATTTAATATCTACCTGGAAAAAATTGTAATAATCTCCTAACTAGTTAGAATTAAATTTGTCAATCATTATGGGAATAAGAGTACTAAATGAAAATAAAGAAAGGGAAAAATAAAAAAATAAAAAAAAGGAAACTGTCTTTCGCTGTGTAACACTGATTTCCATGAATTATTAAAACAATGTAATAATTAACTACAACAGAAATATTTGTTAAATTTTTTTTTTTTTTAAGAAAAGTTTGTGCTAAATTCTTAATCAAGGATTCTTGCTCGAATTTGAAGGACAGGGACCTTCCAAACGAATGTAGTCATACATGATTCCCTGGAAAGGGCTTGTACTTAATGGTTGTGTTAGAAAAATGGTATTATTTCCCTCCACTACGTGAGTTCCTGGTACCTTAACTTCAAACAGCCAGTAGAGCCCATGAATTCCATGCCTCGCGATTGTGTTATCCTTACCAATAACTCCACTTGTAAATAGAGGATTTGCCATTGGATCATTAATTCGAACCTTTTAAGAAAAAAATTGTACTATTAGTTAAGTTGAAAAAACTAATTAAACTTATCTTTGCAAAATGTTAATATCAAAATTGCAACAACACGGTTGCAATAATATCTGTGAGTTTGGGAAGTGATTATAAATTAGTTTTTTTTTTTTTTTTTTTTTTTGGCTTATTTTAGGTATTGTTTGCAAGATTTACGGTACTTTTTGTTTTAGCTTTATTTCAAAAATCTAATTTTCCCTTTTTAAAAAAAAAAAAAATAAAATAATTATTTACTTTTTATCTCACATTATGTAAATAAATAATCGGAAATAAACAATAGCCAAATAGAGAGAGTTGAATTAATCATCAAAGGAAAAGAAAAAGTGTAAGTTGAATTATGAAGTTCCATACTTGCAATTCGGAAGAATGTGCAGTTGCAAGGGCTACTCGTAATTTATAGGTTGCACTCTCATCAACATTGTCAAGTTTGAACTTAATTTGCCATGTAGTTCCTTCATATGTGTTATTATTTGTCTTCCTGCATTGCAAAAATGGCACACAGCTGAAATTTTTTCTAGATCTGTACTTAAAAATCACCATTTATAAATAAGAAACACGCTATCCACAAAAGGCCAATGGTAACATTTTTCTCTTTCAGTAACTTTTCAAAGACCACCATAGCAGAAACAACAGTAGAGATCGCAGCCAACTTTAAGATGGGCCTCTGGCACTTTTTCTTGAGAAATTATTGTATACTCTCGGAGTACTATAAATGCTACTTCCTCCTCTCATATGAATGGTGGATCCCACTAATTAAAGTCATGGTGAGACCCATCATTCATATGAAAGGGGAGACTACGTATTTATAGTATTCCGAAAGTATCTAATAATTTTCCCTTTTCCATCCACAATTTTACCGTCAGCAATGGCTGTGTAGGCTATTTATTGAGGTGCTCTTCATTAATGGGCCTCATAAAATTTTAAAAAATTAGTAGATATTTCTGTAGTGGTATTTTCTTATCTCATATCATGACGGATCTCATTATCAATTTTGATAGTAAAATTCACAATTTATGCGATAGAGGGGAATATCATGTCATTGTACTCTTAAGGGAATGCTGGATATATTAGGGCCCATGGGCCTTAGACCTAAACATGACATGAGCCCACAGTAATAACGAATGTGCTTATAGGTCAAGTAAACCTAGTCCTACAAGGGTCAGAATAGGTGCCACAATGTGACGCTAGTTCATAAATAATTATTGCCTCCCGCTGCTTGGAAGTATTGGCGTATTGGATGAGGTTGAGGCCATGTTATGACTCAATTCGTTCAAGGGAATATTGAAGCCCCTATTCCCATCTATTCCCTCACATATCGTTTTCTTAGTGGGGTAGAGGAGTTAATATGATTACACCTAGGTATAGCAATCGTGGTACCCCTTCGCCCTTTTTTATTCAATTAAAAGAAAGAAAAATAGAAGAATCGAATCATAAACAACTGAACAAGGCAATATTGGAGATTTTTTATTAAAGGGTAGTAATGATAATATTGTAGAAATTCGAACCTAGTAACTTGAGCAAAGAACCAATCTTTTCTATAGTCACTATTCCCAATCATGTAAACCAAGTCTCCATCAGGATATAGTTCTGCATATCTCTCCCATAATCCATACTGCCTAAATCTGCCACATAAGAAAAACAAAATCAAACTCTTATTTCCATTCATAATATTAATTTCAAAAGAACAAGAAGTTCGTCTAAAGTATTGGAATTGAATACATGGCACTAACACATTAGCTAGAGAGAAGTTTTTGGAATAATTGATAAATAATTAAATGATATAAGAACCCCCCAAAAAAATTGCATTTAGGTCCTAATTTTAATTGATTTCTCTTGCAGGAACCATACTAATTTCATGTACAGGTTACGAAAAATTCAAAATTAAAGGGGACTAACCTATCAGGATGATTGACATAAAGTTTGTTAATATACAAAGGGTTAGGATCAGGAACATAGAATTCAGCAGCTGAGCGATCTGAGATGCCTATTTCCCACAATGTTGGGCCATCTCTTGGAGGCTCGTAGACAAGATTACCAACATCAATGCTAAGACCTGCTTCACATGATATTCGATTTCAAATCACTATAGCATAATAAGTTAATAGCACATTTGAAAATGAATATAAAAAGCTTCATAACAAATTGAAAACAAGACCTGAGGTTATGGTAATGACGACATCGTATCTGTAATCTCCGATGACACCAGGGACCCATGCATACAAATTATAGACACCAGTACGTACATTTTTAATACTGAAATAGCCATCCTCATTAGCTATGGTCCAGAATTGGTAACCCTGCAGATCAGAAATAACATGTTCAAGGAATCAAGTTTGCTACCTATAGCTATGAAGATAAGGTACCAAAATTTTTCTTGTCATAATATTACCTTACATTCTCTTTGCCAAGATCCAACATCCCCTGGCAATGCCAATCCAACATAAGAACCAATTCCAGGTGTAGAATTCTCACTAATATACCTAGACAAAGCTCAAAGTTTAAACTTCAGTCAAATTTAACTTAGTTAATTGCGTTTTGTCATATAAATATAACTATATAAGTCTGGAAATGTACCTATCATGGACTAGTAATCGACCACAGACATTACCCCGTTGATCTGATGATGGAAAGTCCACTGAGGCTGGAAAATCATAGGGCCAGGTTTGAACTTCGTTCATCATCTGAAAATAGTTTGTTTTATTAATTATTGTTCGCCATCAAAGTCGTACAATCTAATTTTTACCAAATAAAACTACAAATTTCAACATGTGTTTATGTGAAACCTGTTTTTTAGCATCCTCCCAGAGCAAATTCGGGCCCTCCTCATTAGTCAAAGAATTAAGATACATAAAAACAGGGCCGTAAACTTTCTTCCATGGCTCATTAGGTCCAAACTTCATTATCAAATCCGCTCCTGCATAGTGTGTGCTATGAAATACCTGAGATTATTGTGCCACTTAGAGAATGTTAAAGATTATAAAAATATCGCACCTTTTCTTTTTATAGTTCACAATGTACATGCATGTGATCCACAATGAAGGATTTGAAACTATTTATCACTTACTGAAAGGCTGGTTGGACCGTCGTGGGAGTTAAGGAATTGTTTGGAGGGTCCAGCAGATCGGAACTCATAGCTGGGTGTGATTTGCCAAAACCCCACGGGTGGGTCCGCGCTTACCCACCCATGAACTCTGATATCCTTGGCCTCGCTTGAGTATTCGTACTTGTCATCCACCTGCACAATAATCGATCAAATTAAGGAGAAAAAAGAAAAGAAAATGAAACATGCTATATGTATTAGCACTATAAAAATTTTCCGGTACTTGATTTCCTAAAAATAAAGTATCATACAAAAAGAAAAAAAAAATAAAGATAAATTACTCTACAATTCACTGTCTACACTCTAAATACTAATTACTATTTTAAATATTTATAATTCATTTAATAATATAAAATTTATAAAAGAAAAAAAAAAGTGAAAAAAAAATTGCTTAATACTTGATTTCTTGAAAGTAAAATACCATTATTTATTTTAGCATAAGAACTTATTTTTTTTCTATTTTACATGATTATCTTTCAATAACACTCACATTAGATTATTTGTTCTACATTATATTTTATTTAAATAATCAATTTTCTTTCTTTGTTGATTATTATCTTCCTAAAGAGATTGAGAGAGAAGAATTCAATTCCTAAAATCGGTGATTTTAGGAATTGAATGTGAAAATTTAAAGTTGTCAAACATGCTTATCAAACACCAATTCAAGTACGTTTTCAATATTGAAAACTAAGGCTGAAGTACAATAACAGATCGATGGGGAAAAGTCTATTCTTAGTAACATTAGTTTAAGGGAAATTATATAAAAAGTTTCAAAGTTTATGTTGTGTTTTAGGTTGAGTCTTATCTTTGTCAATTATCATCACACACCTTAGGTGCGATGGTCACCTCACAAGTATAAATATTTGTGGAGTGTAGGGGGCAAGAACCAGGGTTCAAGTCTCCAGGAGAGAACTTCACACACATATACACTTAAATTAGGTTAGATTAAAATTCTATCATGTATCAAAAAAAAAAAAAAAAAACTTTGTCAACTGAAGTCTCAGACGTATGAAATAGATTCAATTTGAAACTCCCGTCCATATCCACTATTTTGGAAAACTACAAAGAACTGTGACACTCCAAATTTCACCGAAGACTTTGTTTTTAAATCAATTCGACAAATAATGAATTAAGAGAGTAGAAAATAAAAGTTTTATTTATTGAACAAGTCTACTTTTATATATATATATATATATATATATATATATCTCGATCGAGCTATGCCTCGACAAACCGTTAATAAAGTCTCGATTGATTGAGAACTGTGAATCCTGAATTTTGATTAGGCCTATTAAGTTGTCTCATGACTTGGAATTCAAGCCCTACTTGTTAAAGTATAAAATGGACCATAAGAGTAGACTAAACAAAAAGAAGTGAAAACCTTCATCATGTATTTACTATTTCTATATCAACTCTCATTTAATCTACCAACATATCAAAGACAAAATAGTATATCTGAAGATTAGTGTTACTAGTGCTGTTTGGTGGTCAAACTAAAGAAACAATACATGAACCTTATCAAGCTGCTATGAGATCTTTGAGATGGTCCTTGAAGTTGTGGGTGGGAAGTTCGTGTTTTCATAATCCATAACAGAAGAATCTAATCAAGTTGGAGTTATGTGTGGCAATGTGAGTAAGTAACTACAAGAGGTAGCAGCTAGAAGTTATAGTTAATTTCATTTGTAAAGACTTCAATTTTATCAGTGGATTTTTCTGTAATGTTTGTGACTAAACCCTCAATGTGTTTTTTTTTTTTTCCCCTTTAATGTTGTTAATTGGTTGTCAACCAATCACTGAGTCATTTGTATTTTTGCAATTATATTATCTTGTGATATGCTACTATTGTAAAATTCACTTTAAATTGAATTCATACTCATAATTGGTTATATAATCAACTTGGCTTAATTTCGCTTAATTAATCAACTAGGTTTAAGTTTGAACCTTTCGAACTAAGTAAAACGCAAAATTTTATTAACAAATTTTTTTTTATACTCGATTAATTAATATGTCCAAAACAATGGAGATGGACAAAGGCTAAATTGAAACAGTTTCGTAAGTCTAAAATTTGGATAAAAAAAAATAAAAAACGTGAGACTTAAACTGAAATAGGTTATAAATGTTGGATTTTTTTATTTAATTTTCTTTTTATTGTAAGTTTTTTTTTTAGTGGACCCTTAATGTCTTAGTGACAATATCAAAATAAAAATGAACTTGCCCTTCAATATAAGTGTTTTTATCTTTTCTGTAAACCTTTGAACAATTATAAAGACTTGTTAATGATATCATAAAGGTAAAGAGTCGAAGATATACCTCTCCTTTAAATTCTGGCTCCACGGGATTGATAAGTCGTACTGCTTCTGGGTAGGCTAGGGTTTGGCCTCTAGGTGGTAACCGGTCTTCAGGCAAGGGCATGAATCTTTGCCTGTTGTCTGCTACAGCCATATAACGAAACCTGTGAGTTTAAAAAACTTAAGCTGTCAAATCGTGTAATATTTTCCTTTGAATGTCTCAATATATACTGCCATAATTTTTTTTTTTTTTTTTTTGTGGGAATTAAGGACATGTTAATATTCTTCAAGACAAGAAATCAAAACTTTAATAAAGGAGACATATTTGGGTTTTAGTTAATTCAATTGGCAAAGTTTTTTGTCGTTGAATAAAAAATTTAGGATTCAAACTCTACCTACATTAAAACCGATTGAGGTCATAACTTGATGATAAAGAACAATCATCATATAGGGTTTATGCTATAGGTTGAAATTCTATCACATCTATCAAAATTAAGAAGATGGATCAAATTTACTTACTTGTCTTTCCTAAGCTTTAATGCAATCCTAGTATTGTCCAAATCGAAAGCTGGTGATTCTGCCAAGTGTTCATAAATGGCATAGGAGTAGAATCCCGAGGAACCACGAAGCATCACGAACCTGAAAATAAGTATATGGTTATACAAAACCATTGCCGTTCTAAAAAGTTATCGTCATTGATTGGAATCTTGATATAAAAATGTGCTCATGTGAACAAGTACCTTTTGTCTATAGTCAATGGAACAGGATTGCCCTTAAGTGAGGGATCCCACGTTCTAGTGAATGACAGCTCTACTTGTTCTTCATTTTCCACAACTACCTTCAAGTTTGTCCCTTCCATCCTGTAAAGCAATCAGTTCACGGATTGCATACCAACTTCAGTTTTAGATTACAAAAGTTTATATACTACCTTTTTCTTTTTTAGTAAGTGTTAGATACAACCATAATAATCACGTGTAATCATTCAACAGAAGTTAAACATAATCCATTTGTGACACCCAAAATTTGTGTGTAGTTGAGAACAAGTTAAAAAAGAACAAAAGCTAGTGCTAATAATTGGAAGTTGGAAGTTGGAACTTAGCTTCAAATTAACATGAAATTCAGCGATTGATAAGAAATGAGTGTTGCAAAGCAAGGAAGATGTGATATACGTCATGAATCACAAGTAAAATAGGCATTTCAAACACTCTTTTTTCAAATCATTCTCTATATTTTGTGAATATATATGCATCTCAATGTCACCATTTAAAAATTCAAGTTGCAGGTATGTAAGGATCAAGTAAAGGTACTAACAAGTAACAAGTAATCATAAGCTCAGGAAATTCACTGTTAGAATATGCATAAATAGGGAGGGCCGGGAAACATACCTATCAAGGTAACCCTTAAATTTTTTTGATGGTTTATCAGGGTAAGCCTTTGTGCCGTTACTTCCAGGAAAGTTCCATACCACATCCCAGTATCTACATGGTTAAAAAAAATGGGACAATTAATTTCAGTAAGTTCATTAAAATTGCATCCTTAAAGGATTATTTGGATTGAGAAAAGGGAAGGGGAGTAAAGTTGAGAGTTGGCCAGAAACTAGCCTAATTTCCAACCAACCCCCCTCTACTTCCCCTTCCTTGCCCCTTAATCTAAACAAGTCATAAGTGATAGTAGGTTAATGCATCATTTTTCAATGTACAACTTGCTAAAATAGGAATATAAATCCTCTCACTTTTTGTGTTTTACTTTATATTTCACAAATTTTGCGTGTATCTAATTTTTAATTTTTGTTTTAAACTTTGATTATCTTATAAAGAAAAGAAAAGGAATATGTGACAAGTTATTATTGATAGAGCTTAAAATGGAGCACAAAAGGTGGGATAGTGAATTTTAATAGCTAAAATACTAACACAATTTTGCTTTTGTTTCCTACCGGTATATCCTTAATCTGGTTTGATTAATTTATCATCATATATAAAATGTCTAATCTTAGTATTTATATAACCCATCAAGTATCACAATCGTGTTCTTCAACAAATAAGAGAGATGTTGCTGGATTTTTTTTTTAATTATAAATTTTTGAAAAGCTTACCCTCTATCAGTTTCGCTGTTAAGAACTTCAAGCAAATTGTCAATGCAATTATATTGTATTCCAGTGACCATTCCTCCTGGATTTGATAGGTTGACTTGTACTATGCCATTATCCATAACCACCTGCAAAAATTATGTCTCATTAAGATTCCATTCCCACACTGCACTTGTTGAATTATATCCAAATTTCTCTGCGTAGTACTTTTTATAAAGATACAATTTTCCAGGTAGCTATATATCTATGGTATAATTGTAGAAACAGAGGAAATTGCAGAAACAGAGGTACCAAATATGATGAAAAATTATTTTTAAAAAAAGTTACTTGAGTGGCTTACATATTGATCTTGAATTTGTAGTCGCACACTTGGGTATGGCATATTGGGACTGCTCCCTGCTATCTCCGGGAACTGCTTTGGGGCCATGGATATATCAATCTGGTTTTGGGTGGTGAGTTTGAGTAAAATGTAAAGCATAAAATGACTGTAAGCTAAACTCAAACATGATGATTCTGAGAAGGAGAGACAATTCATCCCTGACCTTTTCAGAATCCAACCAGAGAATGTACATGTGAATATGTGAAGGCTTTATGGTTTGTGAGGATTTTTTCTGGCCTACTTTGCTTGAACCAGAGAAAAAAAGCAATCTTTTCTTTTATCTTTTCGTGGTCGCAACCACTACTGTTGTGTGTCAAACTGTCAATGGAGCATTAAATGGAGCCACTCACGGGTCGGTAGTCGTTATGTTAGGTATCTGAATTAGGAATCATGAAATTGTGGAAAATTTTGTTTAAGGAAAGATACCAATACCATTAAGAACATATAGTCAAAGTCCTACCAAATTTTTTTATTTCATTTTATTTTTAAGATCATATAGTCAAAGTTCTACCAGATTATTATTATTATTATTATTATTATTATTATTTGGGAACAACCATAATTGGAGCTGGTTAATGGTATCTTATGCACCAAACGCATGAGAGATTTTTCCCAATAATTGGGTTATAGAGTAATGTTTTCACTTTCATTTCATGTAAAGAGTGTGACGTGAGGAAGGATGAGTGGCAAAGTTAGTATACCATTGTGTTATGGGTATCTAGTTGCCGTTTCTAACTAGAGTAAGGCACCTTTAATAAATTTCTATAAAAAGAAAAAAAGTAGTGGGCATGTTTAAGAAACTATCATGTTGACGGCAAAAAATCTTATAGTTCAATTAGTATCTCTTAGCGTTTTAATGGGATATCCATTCAAATTCTCCTACTCACATTATCAAATTATCGGTTTAAAAAAACAAAACTATAACATTGATGCAAAAACAGTTGATCCCTTCCCTTTAATGGAAAATTTCAATGATAAAAACTTTTAATTAATTAAACTAATTTATGTCCCAAGGAGTATGTGGTACATTTTGAAATATTTTGTTAGAAATTATGTTATTTCTCATGTATAATACTTTTTATGTGTTATAATATTTGAGTAATTGAATAAAAAACTTATTCATAAAAGCATTATAAGAGTATAGAGTGGAGAAATTACAGATAATACGATCCAATTGTTATTAATTAGGATTTAAATTCTATCAGGAATTATTATGAAAAAGCATACATATAAAATACAGTTATCTATTTTGAGATATGGTAAAACACAATCCCAAATAACTAGGGTTATGTTAGGCCTCTGTTTAGTAAAAATATACCTGTACATTTTATATATATTTTTTTTTTAAATTGTGCCAATATATAATGTCACAGTATAAACATAAGGTTCTATAAGAAATCTTTGTAAAAATTGAAATATTAATATTAATTTTATAAAAAAAAGAAAAAAAGAAAAACGGTTAATAAATTTAGAATTCAAGTGAACTCCAAGAGAAGCTAACATATGGCAGCCCATGTACTAGCTTCATGATCTCTTACTAGCTAATAGATTAGCTAATTGTTTTGTATTGGGCTCAACCCCTGTTGTTCTTTCTGATGTAATTAGCTCTGAGCAAGTCTTTGTCCTAGGCTCTCCTATGTAGCCTTCGGTTTTTTTTTTTTTTTTTTTTTTTTTTTTTATCAACTATTTCTTTTAGTTCTTAATTAAAAACAGCCTTAACAGTGCCAAAAAATAAAGGAAAATGCACTTAAACATGCAAATCAAAGTAATTAGACATCAAAACAAAGTGTTTTTTGTATGATGATGAATAGAGATAGAGATCAAGGTTAAATTTACCTGATTGGCACATCCAAAAACAAAACCAAGAAGCAAATTACCAACAATAATAATCCAAACTCTTTGAGCAAAGCCATTGTTAGATGCACCAACACAAAAATGTCTTCCACCCCAAGGCATTGTAGTATGCTTACCAAAGGTCGGGTCACTATTGCTGCAAAAATGGATACCACCAAAGCAACAAAATTTAGAGATGAAGTAAGCAGCTTCAATGTCTGGCTATCAAATAAATAATAAAAAAATACAGAGTAAACTGCTTCAATGTATGGCTATCAAATTTGCAGTATTGATTATTACATGGATGTAACCTATATAGAACATTAATACCAAAAGCTTACGTTTGGCAACTTAGTTATGACTTAGAAAAATAAATCAAATAATTTATGTCTCTCTCTTTTATTCATTTACTAGCCAATAAGCTGCGCTTTGCACAATAAATTATTAAAAAATATTTGTTTAATTGTGTTAATATATTTTAGAAACCTTTTTAAATATTCATTATTCATTGCAACTATTTTTTTTAAGTATAAAATCAGAAGAAAAAATGAAAATTTGTGAAAAGAAAACACTATCTATAAAAGGGCTTTAAAAAAAAAGCCATAGTGGGAGAGATAAAGATGGCTATCAAATCATATTGGTTGTCCAGTGCAAAAATGCCCTAGACATAAGTTTTTTTTTCCAAATTATCAATACAATTACAAACATATTTTTTAGAAGATAATTATAAACATTTAAGAGCTTCTTAATTGGAAAATAATCTGACTTCTTTATATATATGAACATTGATTTATCTTTTTTTTTTTTTTTTTTTTTTTGATGAACAACATTGATTTATCTGGCTTCTTTATATATACCAACATTGATTTATCGAGAGTCATTATCATGGGTTATATACACTTTTCCTTACATTTAAATAGATGCATAGAAATTATGGTGCTATTGATTAATCTTAATACCCCTACTTAAATGAAAAAAAAAAAAAAAGAATTCAACAGAATTAAAAATGGATAATACATATCCACTAATAACAACTTTATCTCCATAAATCTCCTTAATAGAATTGCAAAGGATGTAGGTTTCTACCCAGAGTAATGCTAAAGATACAAATTTTTTTACAAAAAAATTTACAAAAGGCAAATATGGTGAATAGTTATTTGTAAATTAAAAAGTAATGTTAATGGTGGGCCTAAGTGAAAATCAATAAGAAGTTGGCCACATCAATAATTTGTAAAAATGTTATAAATTAGTTTGTGGTTGTAGTATTACTCTTCTACCTAGCCGCCAATGAGTCATTTACAAGGTAAAAAAAAAAAAAAAAAATACGTATCTAAAATGCCAAAGCCAAAGCCAAAAAAAAAAAAAAATGGAAAGGCAAACACCAAGGTTTTTTTTCCCCCCCAAAACGAAACCCCCCCCCCCCCCCCCAAAAAAAAGTAAATTAATATTTCATCTAAAATAATTTAGAAAATCATAAGGGATATGAAATGGTGGTGGCTTAGCTGTTATTTGGTGCTCTGTTTGAAGTATTCTTTAACATCATTACTCTTAATATGTCTTCTAAAATTCAATGGCCATCACAAATTTTGAAATTATCAAACTTAGATATATTCACAAACATAGATACAAAAGATAAAATATTTTCACAAAATTGACAAAAAAATTGTTTGAATCTAGGTTAGGGAGAGATGGGGGCTAACCTAGCAGCTGGTTTAGATTTTTTTTTTTTTTTAATAAAAAAACAATAACATATAGAACATCAAGAGATAGTGAGAGGAGCTTAATCCTGAAAAACCTATTTTTCATAAATAAATTAAAAACATAAATAGAAGACTAACAATAAAACATGTAATAAAATAACTACCCTTAAAACAAAATCGTATAACAAATTTAACTCTTGTGATACCATATAACCTTTGCTTAATTTAAAGGATTGAAGAGGGGCAATTTGAACTTTTCACATGGTGCCACGTATGCAGAGGTCACATGAGTCGCATGTGACATGATATTCTATCCAAGTTTTTAGTTCAAATGTAGGGTGCAAAGTGAAACACATGTTATAGCTTAGGGTAGTAATCATGCATTCCAAAAGTTTAGGATAGTAAGTGTAAACGGGAGTAGTTTAGGGTGATAAAGTGTAAATTTTAATAATAATAAAACGCTAGCCTATTCAATTACAAATCATTTTAAATTATATTTTTAGCAACTTTATCTTCCTTATACCCTTATGCCAAGAACCTTGTAGATCAATGGTAGAAGAACCTAAGTTTAAATCCCAATTCATCCACTTTTATTTTTAAAATTCATATTCCTAATACAATGTCCCATAACTTCGAACATATAGGAGTATTTTCTTAGTCTTTAATTTGATTCACAATATAAACCAATTATAATATATATATATATATATATATATTTGTTTGTTTGTTTTAATAAAATACAAATCAAGCAGTAATATTAGAATACTAATTTTAATAAGTTGTGATTAGTAAAACATAAAGTGAAATTCGAAAAGTATTACAAAAAATTTCAACGAGGGTTTGCACGTAATCCAAGCGAGTCCATATCAATGAGCATTTTGATTGCACATTGTATAATCGGATAATATATATCGAGTAAAGTAATTAATGTAATATTCAAAGACTAGAATTTTCAAACAAAATTTTTGCTCAACCAATTCCCAGATTGAGACAATGGTTCCATAATTTTTTCTCTTGAATCTCACATCCTCGTGATAACAAATCTCAAATTTTTGCAGCAAACATGAAATTCGCTACAAAAAAATAGCCGCATTTTTAAAATGTAGCTATAGCTCCTTAAAACGTGGTTATAGGTCCATTTGGTCTATAGCTGCATTTTCTATAGCCGTGTTTAAAACGTGTTTCCAAAAGGTCTATAGCCACGTTTTTACAAACGTGGCTATAAGTGTATAACTATAGCTATGTTTGTAAAAACGCGGTTGTAGCCTGTAGGTCCCCTATAGCCGCACCTACAGTCGTGTTTTTTCAAACGCGGCCATAGACCTTATTTTAGCCATAGTTGTAAAAACACGGCTCTTAGTTTTTTTTAATTATTTAAATTTGGCTATAAAGGCGGCGATAGGTTTTTTTTTTTCCTAGGCAAATCACAAAGCATATTGAAAACCCAAAGCCATGCAAACATAATATGAAAACCCACTTAAATGCTACCTTGAATCTAACTCAACATCAAAATATAGACAAATCAAAAAACGCGGCTATAGGTTAGCTATAGTTGCGTTTTTTTGTAAATGTGGCTAAGAAAAACGCAGCTATAGCTCGCGTTTTTGTAGTGAAAGCAAAGCGACATCATCAACGAACATCAACCAACACTCTACAATCTACATCAAACATGAGCCATGAATTTGTGGTATCTTTCCAGCACGTTGAGCTCCACAAGCCATAGCTGCATAAAAAGAATTGATATCAATATGCCTAATTGGGATATCCAAAGCTTTGTAGGGGGAGGCCCTTTGCTTGTTTAGACACAAAAATAAACAAGGGCCAAAAAGTGTGGATCAACACTTATCATCCCACCAAAGAATGAGCGAATGCCAAAGGAAAGGTACAGATGCTTTATAGTGGACTAGTGGAATTATACAAGAAACAAGACAATAAAATGCAAGAAAAAACTTTTTTTTTTTTTTAATGATCAAATGCAAAGCAAAACTATTCAATCAGTCACATACCTCGAAAGAGTTTAATATATATGTTTTAGACCCATCATTGCATACGTGGGAAATCAATAAATTTTTAAAGGTTCCCTAGAGTGTCACATATCATGGCATGCACACAAAATTTATTTGATTTTTGCGTAATTATGGTGAATTCACCTAAAATTATCCCTGAATTCACATTGCCTACCCATTGTTTGAAAAGTGTCTCTTTGTCTACTTGAAATTTGCTCCGTTTGTTTATCATAACCCACCTCTGTTAAAAATAGAGGTAAATATGTATTTTTACTCACCTTTTATGTCTCTTTCCTCCTCCCCCTCCCCCCCCCCCCCTCCAAAAAAAGCATACAACAAGAGAAAATAAGATCAAAAGATGCCATTTGTAAAAATTTAGAAACTTAGCTCAAGAACTATAATAGATCACAAAATGTCTTTGTAACACTCAGAAGAAAATAACACAAAAGGAAAAATTCACTTACTTTTAACTATATCCATTATTTCTTCTTATTTGATATCATTTCTCTCTCTCTCTCTCTCTCTCTCTCTCTCTCTCTCTCTCTCTCTCTCTCTCTCTCTCTCTCTCTCTCTCTCTCGTTTAGATTAGCAATAGCTTTGGGTTATAATGGTGACAATAGAGGAGCACCAAGGTGGCTGTATGGGTTTGGGTTTTGATATGTGGAGGAGAAGCACGGCTGCTTTGGGTATGGATTTTAAGGAGAAGCGTGATGTATGGATTATTGGGTTACAATTTGGGTTTTGGTTATGGTAGATATGAGATTTCGGGTTGTTGCGGTGGTTATGTGTCGCCATGGCTATGGTGAGTCATTTGTGTTGCTGTTGGTGGATCTCTTTCTTCATTCGAACCCCAAACCCTAGACCCTCTGTCTGATTGTTGCTCACCCACGAGCGTTGGTGGTTCAGTTAGTTGTAAGTTCTAGTTATGGTGGTGGTGGTGGCGCAAGATAGCAAATTAGAGGAAAGATGGGTGCCGTGGTGGTGATGGAATGAGGGGTGGAGTCATAGTGATGCTTGGAGTTTTTGTAGGTTTGTATTTTGACTTTGAAATCTGATCCTATCGCTAAATGCTAAGTTTTATTGTGGGTTTTTTTTTGTTTAATTTTGTTGCATTCTTGTAATTGTTACTGGGAGTTTTGTACATGGGGTTCCAAATATTAATTTTTACAAAAACCTTACTTTTTTTATCTTGTTTTCTCTTGTTTTTGTATGTGTTTTTTGTTTTAGAAGAGAGACATAAAAGGAGGGCAAAAATATATATTTATCCTTACTTTTAATAGAGGTGAGACAAACCAAGTGAACCTTAGATGAGCAAAGTGACACTTTTCAAATCACAGATAGATAGTGTGAATTCGAGACTAACCACAGGTGAATTTACGGTATTTACCCCTTCAATTTTATAGTATGGGGAAGCTGAATCCCATTTGATGCCATGCACTAGATGAGCATAACATAGACTTGAGTAATTATTGTTGTGAGTTTTTAACTCCCTATCTCATCCCATTAAAGTTTAGAGGCCATTGGAACTCCATCTAACATTCTTACTATAGAGGCTCTTAGAGTATTTGCATCAACCCTTGCTAAAATTCTTGTCAATTTTAACATAAGAACCTACTTTTTTTTTTTTTTCACCTAACCATCGCACAAGAGTTAACATCTACTCTTTTTCTTCACCCCTAAGAAACGCAAAGAGGCATTTTTTTTTTTTTTACATAAACTGCAATATATATATATATATATATATTTTTTTTTTTTGGTAAAATATGGGAATAATTATATTAAACTTGTATATTTGCACAAGTTAATATTTATACTTTTTAACTTCTTATTAACATCAAAATCTGTCATTTGACAATTTCTCCCATTAGTTGCTGAATTCTAAATAACCATACAGTGTTTAAATGGCTAGTAACTTATGTTTTATTTGTTTTGGCAATAATGTTTTCTAAAAATTGAAAAGTATTTTCTATAAAACAATCTCATTTTCCTATGTTTGGTAGCAAGTAACAATCTTAAATGAGTTGAAAAATAATCTTCTAACTTTCCTTATTTAGTTTATTGTGAGATAGAGTTGTTTTCTAAAAAAAAAAAAAAAAATTATTGAAAAACAATCTCTAAAAATAAGCAATACTTCTTATGTTGACTAAAAATAGTTTTCCTTCAATTCATTTTTCTGATATTACCAAACACTGAAAAACATGGAAAACAATCTTCACACAAGGTTTTCCTTTAAAACAAACAAAGCATTAATGAATGTTCATGTGCATTTCAATGGCCATACATCATTGTCATGGTCGAACGTTTTAATACATGGAAATTATAATAGCCATGCTTTTTTACAGCTCATCTAATTAAGTTTTGAAATTCATTTTTGATATCTGGAATCAAATGGAAAGGCTACCATGAGCTCTATATATCCATGGTGTAAACATAGTGATTAGAACTTTTTTTTTTTTTTTTTTTTTTTTTGAGAATGAACATTATGATTAAAACTGATTCTTTTATCAATAGCCTTTTAGATTTTTGAAAGTCAATTCTTATCTTTCATATAAGTATTAATATATTTTCATACACTTTATTAAATTACTATTTGAGAGTTTCTCGTCTTACAAATGGTGTAGACTTGTAAAGATATACAGTTTCGGATTGTTGTATTATAGGGGCAGCATGCAAAATTGTTAGTTTATTACACCGGAAATCTCCTTCGATGTTGTGTATCATTTCAAAAGAGCGACTTAATTCGCACCTCAACTTCACCATCTCAATTTCGCCATCTTAACTCAAGAAATTGATGGTAATTTGTTTATCATGTTATGAGATGTTTTTGAAGCACCAACGAGGTAACATCTTTTAATTTAGGGATAATTACATTTTACCCACCTGTGGTTTGCCTCTAATTTGACTTGTCTACCCGTGGTTTCAATTTTGACACTTTACCCATCTGTGATTCCCTTCATTACTAATCCGTAACTCACCTCTCCTTCAGCCATTACTCTAACACATAATATGTCAAAAACAAAAACCCAAACCGATCAAAACACTCCTCACTCCCAAAACTCACTCCCATCCAACTTGCTCATCAAACTAAGATCCTAGATGCTACAATGCAAAAATGGCAAATTTGAGAACTGGGAATACGATCAGGTTGCCCTTCAATTTTTTTGGCAGTGAATGGGCCAAGAAGTGAGAGTAGCCATGGAGATCCATGGTACTTAGATCCTGCGCAGGGAGACCTTCAACCAAATATTCATTTTGTGAACATTTTGTATGAAACCCAGAAAATCAGCTAACTAAAATCAAACCTGAATTTAGAAACTAAAAGCTAAACCCACAAAATCAACCAAAACTCAAAGCTAATAACAGCCATGTTCTGATGTCTTTCTTCTTACCGTATCCGGTGGTAGCGTGGGGCCGCCTTGTGTTTTATCTTTTCCTATTTGTCTCTTGAGTTGGCTCACTAGAGCAAGCCCAGTTGTTTGTTCTTTTCTTTATATTTGCATATTTGTATACGATTACACTTTTACATTAATAAAGTTTCTATCTATTATCTCAAAAAAAAAAAAAAAAAAAAAAAAAAAGAGAAGTGAACCCAGAATTTTTGAACAACACATTTTGCGTAAAACTCAGAAGTTTTTTGACCTTTTCTTGCTTTGTATAGCACAATATGGCTAGCATGGAAGCACTAGGATCCAAGCAGCAAGCTGTTGAGTTTGAGATCATGGGTGTGCCAAATGGGTATAATGAGGAGGAGATCTTGAAGCAAATTGATGCAATCCATGTTATTGGTGGTGAAGAGTTTGATGTTGAGTCAAAAACATTGTTAAGTATGCCGCACCCATTGTTGGTAGTTCTGTCGCCATTTTAGCATTGTAGCATCTAGGATCTTAGCTTGGTGAGCAAGTTGGATGGGAGTGAGTTTTGGGAGTGAGGAGTGTTTTGAACTATTTGGGCTTTTGTTTTTGACATATTATGTGTTGAAGTAACGGTTGAAGGAGAGGTGGGTTACGGATTAGTAACGAAGGAAATCACAGGTGGGTAAAGTGTCAAAATTGAAACCACGGGTAGGCAAGTCAAATTAGTGGCAAACCACAGATGCGTAAAGTGTAATTATCTCTTTAATTTATTTTCTAATTTTATGGTGAAATACATAGTTAAGTCTTGTCTTCCCACTCCCTCTTTCCCCATCCCCTATATCTTTGGTTTATATCATCGCAAAATACAAAAACGAAAACAAAAAACTTAGTGAAATATGATTATATAAATAATTATGTTATAAAGATGCAATTTATATATTAATTTATGTTTGTAGGAACATTATTTCGAGGCATTGATTCTTTACCAGATATAAAGCTATTATAATCACACCAAGATAGAATAAACATTATTTATTTTTCCCCTTAATCCAGGGTTGGATTGAGATCCGATCCTCCAATAATTTATACAAAAAAAATTAAAATCTTCCTGTTAAAAATTGTAATAATCTCCTAACTAGTTAGAATTTAATTCTGTTACCCTAACATTATGGGAATGAAAGCACTAAATGAATTCTATCTTTGATCTAAAAAAAAAAAAAAAAGAGGGGAAACTGCCATTCACTGTGTAACATTTTATTGATTTCCATGAATTCTATAAATAATGTAATAATTAATCACCAAAGAATTGTGTTGAATTCGTTTTTTTAGATAACATTTGTGCAGAATTCTTAATCAAGGATTCTTGCTAGAATTTGAAGGATAGGGACCTTCCAAACGAATGTAGTCATACATGAGTCCCTGGAAAGGGCTATTACTTGGGTGTGCTTGTGTTAGAAAAATTGTATTATTTCCCTTCGCTACCTGAGCTCCTGGTACCTCTACTTCAAACAGCCAGTAGAGCCCATGAATGCCATGCCTCGCGATTGTGTTATCCTTCCCAATAACTCCACTTGAAAATAGAGGATTTGCCGCTGGATCATTAATTCGAACCTTTTTAAGAAAGAAAAATTGCACCATTAGTTAAGTTAAAAATAAATAAACTTATCTTTACAAAATGTTAATATCGAAACTGCAACAACACAGTCACAACAATATCTTTTTTCTTTTCTTTTTTTTTTTTTTTAGAAAGTTTCAACCTATGGCATTCGCTCTTGATGATAGCTCTTTATCATCAGACCAAGACACCAATCGGTTTTTGATATAAGCGGAGATCAAACCTCAGATCTCTTATTCAACCATCAAAGATTTTACTAGTTGAACTAACTGGAACTCACGTCACAACAATATCTTTGAGTTTGGGAATTGAGTATAATTTTTTTTTCTTATTTTACATACCATTTGCTAGTCTCACACTACTTTTTATCTCAAATTTATTTGAAAATTTTAATTTCAGATTTTTGAAAATAAAATAATTTATAGCTTTTTTTTCTCTCACATTATGCAAATAAGTTACTAAAAATAAGAAATTCTCAAATAGAAAAAATTGAATTAATCATTAAAAGAAAAAAAAAAAAAAGAGTGTAAGTTGAATTATGAAGATCCATACTTGCAAATCGGAATTATGTGCAGTTGCAAGCGCTACTCGTAATTTATAGGATGCACTGTTATCAACATTGTCAAGATTGAACTTAATTTGCCATGTAGTTCCTTCATATGTGTTATTATCTGTCTTCCTGCATTGCAAAAACAGCACATAACTGAAATCACTATTTAAAATATATATAAATATATATATATATATATATATATATATATATATATATATATGCTATCCACAAAAGGCCAATGGTAACATTTTCTCTCTTTCGGTAACTTTTAAAAGATTACCATCAGAACAAATACAACAGTCAGAAATCACAACCTACTTTAGAATGGGCCTCTGGCCCTTTAATGGGCCTCCCATAAAAATTTAAAAAATTATTACATACCTCAAAAGTAGGAAGACGTATTCCCTCCTCTCACTTTATTGTACTCACAAAAAACCTAATAATTACTTCGAAAATTTCTATTGATGTGCTCATGCATATCAAATAGTCTCATCTAACAAAATAAATGTATCACCATCTAGTCCAGATTCGTAACACACTAATTAGGTCTTGATATGAGGAGGGTCATAACCCTTTGGTGTTAGATGTATTATAACCGTTGGACCCAAACATTTCATAAACCAACATGTACTAGAATTAGAATAGGGTTAGATCATATAAATAAATAAATAAATATATATATATATATATATATATATATACACACACACTCTTATTTATAGCATTGCACTACAAATATTAACTCAATTTTTCTCTCTTCTTTCATGATATCAAAGCTATATCTCTCGAACCGTCATAAGAGCAAGTGTGTTTTAACTTTCCTACAATCACAAGGTCTTTATCTATCTCCACCAGTTGTGCCAATTGTTAATCCCTATCAAACCATCCATGTTGCCAACAAAGATATGTTCACACAAATAGAATAAAAATATGTTTTCTCACATTAGTTGTTCACGTTCTCTCACATAAATCAACGCCATATTTATTTATTGTGATAATCAGAGTGCTATTCACATTGCTTACAATGATTTCTTCCATAAATGAACAAAGCATATTGAGATTGACTATTGTTTCATTTGTCACCATCTTCTCCAACTTAAATCTTTCTCTCCAAGGAACTATTTGCATACATTTTTATTAGTCCCTTTCAAAACTCAAGCATGTCCTAAATTTGCCAACTTGAGTTTGATGGGGATGTTAGATATATTAGGCCCTTGGGCCTTGGACATAAACATGTCATGAACGCCCAATTATAACTAATGTACTTATAGGTCAAGTAAACCTATACTTGCAAGACAAGTTTCCTAGCCCTACTATAGGGTTAGAACTTCTATAAATACTATCTTATGTATAACATTGCACAATAAATATTAATTTAGTTTTGTTCTCTTCTTTTATTTGGGGCCGACGGCATGATGCTTGAATTATTGCCTCCAACTGCCTCGAAGAATTGGTGTTTTCGATGAGGTTGAGGTCATGTTATGACTCAATTCACTCAAGCGAATATTGTAGATCATATTCCCGTTTATACCCTCATGTATTTTTTTTTTTTAAATAGGAATTACAATGATTACACTCAGGTATAGTAATCATGGTAACCCCTTCACCATTTTTATTCAATTTAAAAATGCAAAAAAACAAAAGAATCGAATCATAAACAAATGAACAAGGCAATATTGGAGTTTTTTTTTTGAAGGGCAATATTGTAGAAATTCGAACCTAGTAACTTGAGCAAAGAACCAATCCTCACTATAGTCACTACCATCAATCATGTAAACCAAGTCTCCATCAGGATATAGTTCTGCATATCTCTCCCACAATCCATATTGCCTATATCTGCCACATAAGAAAAACAAAATCATATTCTTATTTCCATTCATAATATTAATTTCAAAAGAACAAAAAATACGTCTAAAATATTGGAATTGGATACATGGCACTATTACATTAGCTAGAGAGAAGATATTAATTAAATGATATCAGAACCCCCCCCCCCCCCCCCCAAAAAAAAAAAAAAGCATTTAGGTCCTAATTTAAATTGATTTCTCTTGCATAAACCATACTAATTTCATATACATGTTACGAAAAATTCACAATTAAAGGGGACTAACCTATCCGGATGGTTGAGATAAAGTTTGTTAATATACAAATGGTTAGGATCGGGAACATAGAATTCTGCAGCACTGCGATCTGGGATGCCTATTTCCCACAATGTTGGGCCATCTCTTGGAGGCTTATAAACAAGATCACCAACATCAATGCTAAGACCTGTTTCACATGATATTTAATTTCAAATCACTATAAAATAATAAGTTAATAACACATTTGGATTGGATATGAATTGAAAAAGGTTCATAACAAATTGAAAACAAGACCTGAAGTTATGGGAAGGACAACATTGTATTTGTAATCACCGATGACACCAGGGACCCATGCATACAAATTGTAGTCACCAGTACGTACATTGTCAATACTGAAACGGCCATTCTCATCAGCGATGGTCCAGAATTGGTAACCCTGATAAAAAAAATAAAAACACGTAACTTTAAGCAATTGTTTTACTTTTTTTTTTTTTAATGAAAAGTAATTGTTTTACTTTAACATAAAAGAAGTGCCAAGGAGTCATAATGGCGACATTATAGCTTTAGCTTTAGCTTTTAGCTTTTAGTTTTTATGTATAACTTTTTAAAATTTTACTTTTTCTCATATTTTCTTATTTTTAAAATATTTTTAAAATATAAGTATACTTTAGCACACTTTCAGCAAAAAATTTTCAGTAAAAAACTAGATAAGTTGTTCCTAAACGAACACATAATAATATGTAACTTTCATGTAGAATGGAATGAAAAACTTAATATTACCTTGCATTCTCTTTGCCAAGATCCAACTTCCCCTGGGAGTGCCAATCCAACATAAGAACCATTTCCAGGTATAGCATTCTCATTAAGATACCTAGACAAAGCTCGAAGTTTAAACTTCAGTTAAATTTAACATGAGTTTAAACTTCACTTTTCAAGTCTTCATTAAAATTTCAATTGGTAGTAGCTAGGTAAATTGTCCTCTGGTTAAAATTGCTGTTAAAACTTAAATATGAGAAGTTTAACTTTCCTAAACACTGTATCTTTCACTAAGAACAAGTGTAGCCCTAAATGTCAATTTTACCATCAAATTATTATATATAAAAAAGTGGAAAAAAAATAACTAGCGAGTGGGGCTTTAAGAATGAGCTATAAGCAGGGTATTAAAATTTAAAAATTCAAGATTCTTTATTTACTTTATTTCAAAACAACTCATCACCAAATGCCTAATGTTATATTTAGTAATTAGTGCGAGTATAGTTTCTTAATGTTGTATATGCATTCTCTCTTTTTTTATAATTATTTTTTTTGTTACATTACAAATTATAACTTCTAACTGAATTTGACCAATTCGGCAATTCTCAATCCAGTCTTTTAAGTTTCATTTTTTTTTTCCTTTTTAGTCTTTTACTGTTTCCAGTATAGCAATTCTGTCCACTTTTATCTAATGTGTATCGTCAAATCCACCAAACAAAATTGTTTTAAAAAATGAATATACTAAAACTATCAAGGAGATTGGGTTGTAAGTAGCTGGAAACACTAAATTGAAAAATGTCTATGCTAAATCTTAGGAAGTGTCAATTAGTTAAATTACAAGGTTTTTGGTAAAAACATATTAAAGTTAAACAATAAAATAGACATTTCTAATTGGAATTTGTTAGCCAATATCTTAAGGATATTTGTTTAGGAAATACTTGTAGAAATGAAAAAGGAAAAAACAACTAATTTTTTGTTTTTATAGTTTTTTTTATATTATTCATAAAAGTTTTGTTAAAATTTTTTTAAATAGTTTATTAACAAATGCTCTAAAAGCGCCTGTTAAACGAACTTTTTGTAATTTATTTTTATTTTAAAAAAAACTACTTAGGATTAAATGGTGTAGAGGGCGAAACAGACATTGTGGGCTAAACATATCTAAAAATTTTGAGTTAATCATAATTTGAAGTTGTCAGGAACAGAGAGCAAAGTACAATAATAAACCCAATAATCTACATTAAGAGAGAGAGAGAGAGAGAGAGAGAGAGAGAGAGAAATGTACCTATCAAGGACTAGTAATCGACCACTGACAGTACCCCGTTGAACTGATGATGGAAAGTCCACTGAAGCTGGAAAATCATAGGGCCAGGCTTTAACTTCATTGATCGTCTGAAAAAAAAAAATTAGTTTGTTTTATTAAGTTCTTCGCCATCAAAGTTGTACAATCTAATTTTTAACAAATAAAACTGCAATTTCAACATGTATATATTGATGTGAAACCTGGTTTTTAGCATCCTCCCAGAGCAAATCTTGGCCACCCTCATTAGTCAAAGAATTAAGATAAATAAAAACGGGGCCGAACACTTTCTTCCATTCCTCATTAGGTCCAAATCTCATTACCAATTCATCTCCTGAATAGTGTACGCTATGAAATACCTGAGATTGTTTATGCCATATAGAGAAAGTTAAAGCTGTTAAAAATTATAAAAATATCACACACTTTCATTTTATAGTTCATAATAATGTACATGCATTTGATCCACAATGTAGAATTTGGAACTATATTTCACTCACTGAAAGGGAGGTGGGGCCGACGTGGGAGGTAAGGAATTGTTTGGGAGGTCCAGCAGATCGGAACTCATTGCTGGGTGTGATTTGCCAAAACCCCATGGGTGGGTCGCTGCTTATCCACCCATGAACTCCGATATCCTTGGCATCGCAAGAGTATTGGTACTTGTCATCCACCTACACAATCACCTGTTACAGTTAAACTCACCTAACATGCTTGTCAAACACCGATTTAGCTACATTTTCAATTAAAAACTAAGGCTGAAGTACAATAACAGATGGATAAGGTGAAGTTTATTGTTAGCAACATTACTTTTAAAGAAAATTACATAAAAAGTTTCGTAATTTATATCGTGTTTTAGGTTAAGTCTCAAACTTATGAAATCGTTTCAATTTGAAACTTCCTTCCATAATCATTATTTTGGAAAACTACAGAAAATTGTCACACTCTGAATTTTACCTAAGATTTAGTTTATAAATCAATTTGACAAACGTTGAATTAATTAAGAAGTGAAAAAAATCAAAGCTAGTCACCTGTGTTAGATCTATAGTTGTTTATAGCGTTAGCAAACCATGAATAAATTGTAAATCTTGTGTGTTATAGAGTTGTATTTCAAGTTCAAGATAAAATACCTAAGATCAACTCAAGAGAAAGGAAGTGTCTAGAATCTCGACACACAATCGATCAATTGAGCTTTGCCTTGAAAAACCATCAATAGAGCCTCGATTGATCAAGAATTGCAAATCCTGAATTTTGATCAGGCCTATTAAGTTGGTTCATGACTTGGAATTCGAGCCTACTTCTTTAAAGTATAAAATAGATCATTAGAGTTAACTAAAAAGCACGAAGAAATGCCTACAATCATGTATCTACGATTTCTATATCAATTCTCTCTCAATTTACCAACAAATTTGAGACAAAATAGTGTATCTAAAGATCAGTGTTGCTGCTATTTGGTGATCAAGCTAAAGTCACAATACGTACATCAACACAATCAAGCTGCTATGAAATCTTTGAGATGGTCCTTGAAGTTGTGAGTGGAAAGTTCATGTTTGCGAAATCCATGATAGAAGAGTCCAATAAGCTAGAAGTTATTTTCCTTCGGGGTTGGTGACTAAACCCTCATAGTGTTTTTTTTCCTTTATGTTGTTCATTGGTTGTCAATAAATCGTTGTGTCATTTATATTTTGCACTTATATTATATTGTGATATGTTGCTATGCTAATAATTTTGCATTGAATTTATACTCATATTGGTTATTTAATCAACTTGGCTTAATTTTGCACAATTAATCAACTAGGTTTAAATTTGAACCCTTCGAACTAGGTGAAACGCAAAATTTTATTAAGGATTTTCTATTTGTTTATGCTCCATTATAATTCATGTCCAAAACAATGGAGATAGACAAAGGCTAAATTGAAATAGTTTCATAAGTTTAAAATTTGATCGACTAAAAAATGTGCGACTTAAATTGAAACAAATTATATATTTTGGGCGTTTTTATTTAATTCTCATTTTATTATAAGTTTTTTTTTTTTTTTTTAGTGGACTCTCTATTGTAAGCTAAGAGATAAAAGTTTATGTTACAAGTCAAGACCTTGTGTCACAGTGACAATATCAAAATAAAAATGAACTTGCCCTTCAATATAAGTTTTTTTTTTTTTTTTATCTTTTTTGTACCTTTGAACAGTTGTAAAGAATTGTAATTGATATCATAGAGGTGAAGAGTTGAAAATATACCTCTCCTTTAAACTCTGGCTCAATAGGATCGACAAGTTGTACTGCTTCTGGGTAGGCCAGGACTTCACCTCTTCCTGGTAATCGGTCATCAGGTAAGGGCATGAATCTTTGCCTGTTGTCTGCTATAGCCATAAAATGAAACCTGCAAGTTTAAAAACCTCCACGGTTAAATTGTGTAATCTTTTCCTTTGAATATCTCAATATGACCATTTTTGGTGGAAATTAAAAGGAAATTTTAATATTCTTCAAGACAAGCAATCTAAACCTTAATAAAGATGACATACATGGGTTTTAATTAGTTCAATTAATAAAATCTCTTGTTATTAAATAAAAGACCTGGAGTTCGAACCCCACCTATACAAAAAACCGATTAGTGTCTTCACCTAATAATAAAGAACAATCATCATAGAGTAGAAACCATATCTTGAAATTCTTCATATCTATAAATAAATAAATAAAGGTCAAATTTATTTACTTGTCTTTCCTAAGCTTCAATACAAGCCTAGTATTTTCCACGTTGAAAGCAGGCCATTCTTTTAAGCGTTCATAAATGGCATAGGAGTAGAATCCCGACGAACCACGAAGCATCACGAACCTGAAAATAAATATATAGTTATACATAACATTTGTCGTTCTAAAAAAATTATTGTCAATGATTGAAATCTTGATATAGTAAGATGTGTTCTTGTGAACAAGTACCTTTTGTCTATATTCAATGGAACAAGTTTGCCCTCAAGTGAGGGATCCCACATTCTAGTGAATGATAGCTCTACTTGGTCTTCATTTTCCACAACTACCTTCAAATTTGTCCCTTCGATCCTGTAAAACAATTATCAGCTTACGGATTGCATACCAGCTTCAGCTTTAAAATGCAAAAGTTTACATAATACCTTTTTTTTGTTTTTTTAACAAGTGTTTAGATACTACCTTAATGACATGTAATCATTCAACAAAAGCTAAATATAATCCATTTGTAATTGGAAGAGTAGTTGAAAAGAAGTTAAAAAGAACAAAATTCTAGTGCTAATAATTGGAAGTTGAAAGTTGGAACTTGGAACAGCTTCAAATTAACATGAAATTGACTGTTGCAAAGCAAGGAAGATTTACTATACATCATGAATCACAAGTAAAATAGACATTTCAAACATTCTCTTTTTTTCTAAATTTTCTCTCTATTTTGTGGATATATATGCATCATAATGTCACCATTTAAAAATTTATAGTCTGTTTGGATTGAAGAAGAGGGAAGGAGTAGAGTAGATTTAGCACAAAATAAACTTATTTTTAGCTAATTTTAGTCTACTCCCCTCCACTCTCCCTCTTTTTACCTCCATCCAAACAGTCCATTAAGTTGCAAGTATGTAAGGATCAAGAAAAGGTACTAAAAGTAAGTAACAAGTACTCATGTTAGAATAATCATAAGCTCAGGAAATTTAATGTTAGAATATGCATAAATAGTGAGGGCTGGGAAAACATACCTATCTATATAACCCTTTGTTCCCGTACTTCCGGAAATGTTCCATACCAAATCCCAGTAGCTACATGGTTCAAAGAAATGAGAAAGTCAATTTCAGTAATTTCGTTAGGAAATTGCTTCTGTAAGTGGCAACTAATGCACCTTTTTTAATATACAATTTACTAAAAGAGGATAGAAATTCTATCATTTTTTGTGCTCCACTTTATATTTGCCTATATTTTTACTTCTTTGTTTTAAACTTTGGTTATCTTAAATGGAACACAAAAGTGGGAAAGTGATTTTTTATTGCAAAAATACTAAAAATTTTGTTCCCGTTTCCTACCAGTATACCCTTAATCTGGTTTGATTAATTTATCATCACGTAAGATCATTAAAAAAATTAAGGCCGCCAGTGGAATTAACTAATAACTTTCACATATTCTTAATCGCTGTTTTTAATAAATGTTTTATCCTATGATTTGTATAACCCATCAAGTATCACAATCGTGTTCTTCAACAAATAAGAGAGATCAGAGATGTTGCTGAGATTTTTTTTTTTTTTGAACAGCTTACCCTCTACCAGTTTCGTTGTTAACAACTTCGAGCAAATTGTCTATGCCATTATATTGTATTCCAGTGACCAGCCCTCCTGGATTTGATAGGTTGACTTGTACTATGCCATTATCGACAACCACCTGCAAAAATTATATTTCTCATTAATATACCCCATTCCCACACTGCACTTATTGAATTAATGGAATAAAATCTATGGTATAATTGTAGAAAAAGAGGTACCATATTAAAAGAAGATTAAAAAAAAGTTACTTGAGGGCCTTACAAATTGATCTTTAATTTGTAGTTGGACACTTGGATATGACATATTGGAACTGCCCTTTGCTATCTCCCGCAACTGCATTGGGACCATGGATCTGTCAATCTGGTATTGGGTGTTTTGAGTAAAATGTAAAGCATAAACTGACTGTAAGCTAAATTCAAATGTGATTATTCTGAGAACGACAGTTCATCCCTAACCTTTTCACAATAATCCAACCAGAGAATGTACAAGTGAATGTTAAGACTTTAAATTTTTCTGGCCTACTTTGCTTGAACTGAACTAGAGAGAGAGAGAGAGAGAGAGCGAGAGAGAGAAAAAAAAAGCAATATTTTCTTTGTCGCAACCACTGTTTTGTGTCAATGGTGCATTAAATGGTGCTGCTCACGGGTTGGTAGTCGTTATGTTAGAAATCTAAACTAGGAATCATGAAATTATGGAAAATTTTTGTTTTAAGGAAGGATGCCAATAACATTAAGATCATATAGTCAAAGTTCGACCAGATTTTTTTTTTTTTTTTTTTTTGGAACAACCAGAATTGGGTTATAGCATACTGTTTTCACTTACATTTCATGTAAAAAGTGTGTTGGGAGGAAGGGTGGGTGGCAACGTTAGAATAACATTATGTATTATGGGTTTCTAGTTGCCATTTCTAATGAGAGTAATGCACCTTTAAGAATTTTTTTTTTAAAAGTATTGGGTATGTTTAATGGTATCATGTTTATGGCAAAAAATCTTATAGTTTAAGTCGTATTTATCATTGTTTTTTATGGAGATATCTAGAGTTTAATGTAATCAAGTTTCGATTTTTAATCTATTTAGAAATCAGAAATTATAGAAGAATGAGCAAAGAACAAAATAAATTATTTAGAAACCCAAAATAAAAAAGATATTGAAATGTATGAAATTTTGCACCTAATAATTAACAAAAATTTTTAAAATGTCTAAAATTTTGCTACACAATATAATCAAATAATTACCGCCACTGCAAACCCCAAAAGCAAAACAAAATCGTTCACATGGATTACAAACGTACACAAGAAGAAACCCACGTGGGTTAAACAATGTGTTTTTTTATCAATAATTTCTTTCAGACAATGCACTAAAACATGCAAATCTAAATAATTAGACATTAAAACAAAGCCCTTTTTTTTTTTTTTTTTGTGAAGATGAATAGAGATAGAGATCAAGGTGAATTTACCTGATTGGCACATCCGGTACCAAAACTAAGAAGCAATTGGCCAACAATAATAATCCAAACCCTTTGAGCAAAGCCATTGTTAGATGCACCAACACAAAAATGTCTTCCACCCCTAGGCATTGTAGTATGCTTACCAAAAGGCCGGATCACTATTGCTGCAAAAAATGGATGCCACCAAAGCAGCAAGATATAGAGATGAAGGAAACAGCTTCAATGTCTGGCTATCAAAAAAAAAAAAAAAAAAAAAAAGCAAACAGCTTCACTGTCTGGCTATCAAATCTGCGGCATTGATCATTATAAGGTTTTAATGGATGACTTTTTCTTGTAAACAGCAGGAAAGAACCCATGGACGTAACCTATATATAACATTAATATATATACCAAAAACTTATGTTAGGCAACTCAACGTAATACTTAGAAAAATAAAATCAAACATTTATGTCTCCCTCTTTTATTCATTTATTACTAGCCAAAAACCCGCGGTTTGCATTGTATATATTTTTTTAAAATAAAATGTTTGTTTAATTGTTTTAATATATTATAGAATCCATTTAAATATTCATTATTTATTGCAACTAATTTTTTTTTAAAGTACAAAAATCAAAAGAAAAAGAAAATGTAAATTTTGGGAAAAGAAAACACTATCTATAAAAGGGCTTTTGTTAAAATAAATAAATAAGCCATAGTGGGAGAGATTTAGATGGGTATCAAATTAAAATGACAAACATTTTTTTTTAGAAGATAATTAAAAACATTTAAGAATGACTTAATTGGAAAATAATCTTGCTTCTTTATAACAACAATGATTTATCAAAAATCGTGGATTATAAACACTTTTCCTTACAATTAAATATATAGTTGCATAGAAATTATGGTGCTATTGATTAATCTTAATACCCGTAATTAATTGAAGAAATGAATTCAATAGAATTAAAAATGACCATACATATGTAGGCTTCTACCTAGTCACCGATTAGTGATTTACGAGGCAAAATATTTTTGAATTCAAAATAAAATTTGTTATTTGATATTTATGACTTTATTTCTAAATTAAGTTACTCTTCATTAATAAGAGTATTTTTAAACTACAAAAAAATCTAATTGAAAGAGGAGAATCCTCTTTTATATATATATATATATATATATATATATATGTGTGTGTGTGTGTGTGTGTAAAATGCCAAGACCTAAAAAAGAAAAAGAAATCACTAGGGATTTTTCCCCGGGAAAACCCCCAAAGAAAGTGAATTAATATTTCACCTAAAATAATATGGAAATTAAATCACGATGGATATAGAAATAGTGGTGGCTTAGTTGTTATTTAGTGCTCCCTGTTTGAAGTATTCTTTAACGTTATTGCTCTTCTATGTCCTCTAAAATCAATGCCCACCATTTGAAATTATCAAACTTGGAAATTTTCACAATGCTAGCAGCACAAGCAAAGATGCTAATTACAGACACAAACTATTTTACAACACTTATATAAACTGCTGATGTGGTTTTAGTATTTTTCAAATAGTTATTGTAAGTAAAAATGTGATGTTGGTGATGGGCTATATTAGAACTAGTAAGGATTTGTCACATCAGCAGTTCGTAAAAATATTGTAAAATAGTTTGTATTTGTAGCATTACTCTTTAATAAATGAAAAGTCTTACCGTACAAATGGAAATTCTATGCTACATTTAGAAGGTCATCACCAAATTGAGGTCCAACTTGCTGGCTTGCTCATAATTTTAGGGATTTGATTGGAGAAATTATACTAAAGCTCACAAAATAACATTCAAACTTAACATAATTAGGTGGCTGACCCATCATTTTAGAAGGTAGTATTTTTTTTTTTTTTTTTGAGTAATGCTACAAGCACAAACTATTTTATAACATTTTTACAAAATGTTGATGTAGCTGATCTCTTATTGGTTTTCATCTAAGCCACCATTGATATCACTTTTATATTTACCAATAATCACTCACTACATCAACAATTTGTAAAAAAATTTGTAAAATAGTTTGTATCTCTGGCATTATTCTTTTTTTTTTTAATTAGGCATAATTTTTTTTCAATATAGATATGGTATTTAGTGGTGGATCCATAATTTTAGCAAATTGTTTTTCTTTTAATAGGAATCTAAGACTCCAATTATTCTGTCTTTAAATAATTAACGTTAAACTTTATTTGTTGTTTTTTTTATATATTTTAGTAATGCCTCTATATTTTTATTTTCATTACACATATATTAGTCAATTAATGCATTTTTAACCAAATAATTTTTTTTAAATCATTTTTAACCAAAAAAATAGGCAAATGACAAATTAAGAATTAATGGTCATTGGAAGAGAAATGGTTCGGAAAATTAATAGACAAATGACAAATTATAAATTAATGTTTATAAATAAAAATAAAAATAAAAATGTGAACATAAATACCATACTAAAAAAAAAACATTTACTTCATTTGAATTTTAAAATTAGATGCCAGTCTGCCAGATGTGTATTATGGCAAAAATACTATCATGTATAGATAATTTTTTGACTCATTTTTTATCCATATAATACTAATTAAATGTAAGACGATGCCACGTATTATTGTAGTATGATTTGAAAAGTACATGTCATTGTAGTATCAAGTATGCATCTGCTTTCTCAAAAAAAAAAAAAAAAAATGCATCTGCTCATTTTGGGATCCAACTAATAAAAAAGGAAACCCCCATTAAAGTTGAGAGAGAGAGAGAGAGAGAGAGAGAGAGAGAGATTCAATATGACTTTTGGAATTAAAAAAAAAAAAAAAAAAGTTCAATCCCTGCCTACACCAAAAACCGATTGATATCTTGATTTGATGATAATGAACACAATCATCAGAAGCGAACATCATAAGTTAAAATTCTCTTCTTCTTTTTTTTAGAAGAAGCCAAAAAAAAAAAATTTAAAACTCTATAAAATAAATAAAATAAAATAAAAAGAATACCCAATACATTAACTCAAATTTAGGGGGGGGGAAGAAAAACAAACATTTATGGGAGATTTGACACCTTCGATATTCATTGTCGATTTTTTTTTTTTTTTAACCTTAAATATATGTATGGGTTCAGCTTACATCTAGTTAATTTTTTACAGGACATCTCATTTGCTTTTAACAAACGACTGAGATTAAAGTACAGCCACGTCATTTTTCATTTGGGCAAATTAACGCCTGGCAAGGTTTCTTAAGTGAAGAAAACACACTAACATAAGGGTAATGCAAATTGCAGAAAGCTTGGGCTACATGATGTGAAGATTTCATTCTTTGCCAGTGAATAGGCAAATGGAAGGGTAATGATTGGGAATGGTTAGGAAAATGAATGGACAAAAGGATTTCATCGAGACCCCCCCCCCCCCCCCCCTTTTTTTTTTTTTGACAATTACCCTTAAACATGTTATCGAGACTTTGCCAGTATGTTCGCTTGGTTTTTTTTCCCATTCGACATAGAGATAATTCTCTAGCTATTTGGGCGTACTAGCCGACATCACATGCGATGCTCGATTACATTATAAGTTTATAAGAAAATATTTGTAAAAAAATTATTTTTATTTAAGTATAATACGTACTAGGTACAATTTTTCTTTTTTTAGAAAGAGGACAATAATATTTGAATATTATTTATATTGCATGTCATTAAAAAGAAAGGAAGTGTGATTTTTTTTTTTTTTTTAATTCAATAGTTACAACGAGGGAGGGGGAATTTAAATACTGGATGTTATGGACATGCCAATAAATGTGAATTAATATGATTAATATAGTTTTTTTTTTTATACAAGATAGAATTTATACTCTAGCCTAATCTAAGTGTATATGTGTGTGAAGCTCCCTCCTGGAGACTTGAACCTCCGCCCTTGCCTCCCACACCCCACAAGTACTTATACTTGTGGAGTGATCATTGCACTAAGGGTGTGCGGTGGTTGATTGATATAATTCAATATACAAACATATTGTTTGAATGAACTTATCTTGACTAACATAACCGCATAATTATTTTCTATATATTTTTATTGCGTTTATTATTTAATTTGCTTATGTGTTTCGTTGGATTTTGTTCCATCTGCTACTAAAAAGAGCTAAACTTGAGTAGAAACATCATATTCCAATAAACATATAAATTCCTTTGAGTCTTACTGGCATTGCTTAGAAGAACCCAAATTTAGTTCTCCATTCTCATTTTACTAGGGGAAAAAGCCATATAAATTCCCTTTTATATTAGTATTTACTAGGGTGTGAAAAAAAATCGCATGACCCGCCAAACTACACCGACTCAGCACAACCCATATAGGTCCATTAAATGAGGCAAGTTGGATTGGGCAGGTTAGATAAATAATTTAGTGGGTTAGGTTGAATAGCGGGTTGAGATATTTCTAACCTGCCCCAACTGGACCGGCTCGAATACACACACACATTTTATCATGTTGCAAAACTCTATCTCACATCCACACCTTAAATCATTTCTCTCATCTCATTCTCTTTCTCTTTGTTTTTATATTTATTTTTTCATTTTCACATTTTTCTTTCCTAATGAACTCCAGCTGCTCTCTCTAAGATTTTGTTATTATTCTTACTCTATGTACACGTCTAATTTCAGATTATGAGATGTTTTTCTTTTTAATTTTCAGTGTTATAAAATTTCAGTTATTCTAATAAAAATAATATAGTATTTGTAATTATTTTTTATAAAAATTCCATTTTTCCTTTCCTTTTTTATTTGAGGAATAAAAAAAATCAATTTAATTGAAATAATTTCATTTAGTCAATGGGATTTGCCAACCCACCTAGCCCGCTGAACCCACCGCCTTGAAACCGTTAAAATTTTCAATTAATCTGTTGGATTTATAGAATGGTGGATCGGTTGAAGATTGGAATTTTCTCAACTCGCCATTGGCAGGTTTTTTAAAAATACAGCCCTCTACTCGTCCAATTCAATATGTGCACACCCCTAGTATTTACTGCATCACCTACAAAAAATAATACATAGACAAGATTGCATGTAACTTGTTGAACAAATGACAATAAAAATGCTATTGTATTTATTTCTCAAAATAAAATGCTATTATTTTTTGCTGAATAAAAAAGAATGAAAAATAATTAAACAAATGATTAAAATTTTTGTTGAATTGGAAGGTTATGTGAAGGGTGTTCTATTTTCTTCTCATGAAATGTGACACATATAAAGACCTTCAGTTATTGTAATTTGGAATAAGACGTGTGGAACAAAATTATTAGTTTCTTTTTTTTTTTTTTTTTTTTTTTGCTGAAACAAAATTATTAGTTGAGATTTTTTTTTTTTTTTTTTCCTTAGAGAGTTGGGATAACATATATTAGACACCTTTTATTTTAAAGCTTTATCAACCAACACGTTAGTTTACATACTTGGCATTTATATGTTGAAAACCATTTCCTTCTAAAAAAAAATACATATATATATATAAACGCTACACAAAAGTTTTATTAAACTTTAAATACTAAGAAACTAAAATTATTTATTGACGAATACATGATAAATAGTAAAAATTAGATAATTTATCAAAAATTAACTTAATTAGGTGGAAGATTAAATAAATAGTACATATTTCTCTTAAAAAAAGAGTGACACATGACACTAATTAAAACTGAGATGATAGTCAAAATGAAAGAATTATCAAAATATGTGTCACATGGCAACTTGGCAAGACCTTCTTTATCAAATTCAAATATTGAACAAGCTCGCTGTTAACTATTGGATTGGACTCCCATCAAAAAAAAAAAAAAAACTATTGGATTGGACTGTATCGGAGTGCTGAATAGAACCTAAACCATTGACTAAACCGTTGACTACACTAAGTTGACTATATCACTCTGACTTTGACCGCAGACTAGGTTTGACATTTCTAACTAGGCCTATTTTGCTATGTTTTCCACTTAGATTTCAATTTTAAAGTCGATCGCATTTAAGGCTCCTAAGTCACTTAAATTGACTCATCTCTTATTATGGGTTCATCATATACTCAAAATTCACCAATTCACTCACACATAATGCAACATGACATGATTATTTGCCCCTAGGCGCATTAGTATTGTCAATCCAAAAAAAAATAAAGCATTAGTATTGGTGGAGGCAAATAGGTTAAATCTTAAATTTAGCAACTAAATATAATAAAAATGTGTTGCATCAATGGAGCAAAAACCATTTTTTTTTACTATTGAGCTATAGTGCATAGCCAAAGATGGTTGTGCATTGTAGCTAACATGGTAAAAAAAATAATATTTTTATTAAAAAATATATTATTTTATTGCATTGCTAGTGGTTGTTATTGTTAATTGTAATAAATATATTATTTTATTGTGTTGTTTATATTATTTTATTGTGCTGAATGCTAAAATAAAACTGCTAATATTAGGTGTTTTGTAAAATAATATGATAAAATAGCTTTTGTAGTGCCAACTTACTAAAATTTTGGCACCACCAATGTTGATGCTCTAAGCCATTAATGTAGCCATTTTTTGGCCATAACAACCTCTCGTCAATCACTGATGCAACCATTTCTCGAGTCTTTACAACTATCTTCTAGCATTTTTCTATCATTGTCATCCCAATACATAATTTCCTTGGCCAAACCACACAATTCTCTTCTGTTGCTTTTCTTTTTTTCTTTTTTGAGAAATCCGTCTCTCTTTTTATAGCTTTGTCTCTTCCTACATAATTCTCTACAACATTTTCTTGTTAATTTCAACAAAATGCACCTTATCCTAACTACTTAACCATATTCTAACATCGAGCAACTTAGAGCTTTCACATTGGGTTCTTTGAAATAAAGTTTTCTCTAAAATGGTCATTACCATAGCCAAAATTCAAAAAAAAAAAAAGCATCTAAAAAGGTCATAGCTTTTCTTTTTTTCTTTTTTCTTTTTTTAAATCACCATTCTAAAGAAACCATTTTAAAAAAAAAAATAGAGATTATCCTCTAAAAACAGAGGAGCATTGTAGCTCTTCGATATCATTGAAAGGATTTTTTATTCACCTTCTCTCTCTCTCTCTCTCTCTCTCTCTCTCTCTCTCTCTCTCTCTCTCTCTCTCTCTCTCTCTCTCTCTCTCTCTCTCTCTCTCTCTCTCTCTCTCTCTCTCTCGTTTGGAAATGATTTGATGAATTTCTGTGGGAGCTAAGTGAACCGTGACTTTAAAGTGTGAAACATATTTACACAAAGTCAAAAAGTAAAAAACAAAAAACCCGTCATTTTAGTAAGTTGGATATGAGTTAACTCTTTTTTTATGAGTTCCAAAATCTCTATCCATATCTTGATATCCATAATTTTCCATTGGATTCAAGTTCAATTTTATTAAGTCTACACATCAGAGGCCCTAAATTCAACAATGTTCCTTAATTCTCTTTTTTTTTTTTTTGTATAATTACAAATTGCAATCAGTTTATTTATTTATTGTACACTAATAAATTGCCAAAAGACTTGGTTGCATATCTTATCATTAGTATACAAAATTATTATTATAAGCAGTTCCCTTCTACCTTATCTTGATTGCATTTTCCTTCCCACTTGTTTTACTTGATGTTTTCGATTTTGAAAGGAGACACAAAAACAAGGTTAATTTGAAGCTTTGTTCAAGTGTAGTTTCACAACAACCTCATCATACTTAAAGGTGACTGAATTTCTTCATCAACAAATTCAACATTACAAACCAAAAACATTCCCCATCAATCTAATAGAAATATAGATAAACATTAATTAATTTTGTATACTCTTTAAGGAACTCAATTTTTATTTCCCGGAAGTAGAAGATGGGGGACCTTCTAAACGGATATAATCATACATAATCCCTTGGAAAGGGCTGGCACTTCTTGGTTGTGTCAAAAAAATAGTATTATCCCCTACAACAAGCCGACCACCTGGTACGTCCACATTGTAAAGCCAATAGAGCCCGTGGATTCCATGTCTAGCAATTGAATTGTCCTTCCCTATTTGTCCACTTGAAAACAGAGGATTTGCTTTTGGATCGTTAACCCGAACCTTCAATTACAATTCATTTAGAATTAATGGTGTCAATATGCATTCGAAATCGATGCTACTAACAAGTAATGATCTTTCTCTCCATGTCATTAGCATTAAGCTAATAATCAGAAACGAAGTTTTATACCTGCAATTCAGAAATAGTGGCAGATGCCAGTGCCACTCGCAACTTATAAGTAGCATTACGATCCACATCGTCAAGATTAAATTTGATTTGCCATGTAGTTCCTTGATACGTATTATTGTCTTTTTTCCTGTGATGCAAGAAAGCTAGCTTGTTTTAGCTACACTCTAATAATCCGAACTTTAGCATTAAAGATGATAATTGTACATAGAAATTCACATACATTGGACACCAAAAAAAAAAATTCACATACATTTGAAGATGTTTTTTTTTTAGGGGGGGCTAAAAAATTACTTAAAAATGATCTAAAATGAACTCAAACAGTATTGTAGCTAAAGAGAAGATTTGAAGAAAAGTTTGATCAAGCCAAAAAAATTAAAATAAAAAGAATTGCACCTGGTACACTGAGCATAGAACCAATCTTTAGTGTAATCACTCACACCAACTGTGTAAACTAAGTCTTTATCAGGATAGAGTTCTGCATATCTTTCCCACAAGCCATACTGTCTAAACCTGCCAATTAAAATGTGTAATCATAATCTGAACGAAATTATGTAAGTATGTAATTATCCACGATAACTTTTATACTTAGGTTATATAAGAATAATATACATATATATATATATATATATATTGGAAATAAGATCGAATCATTTCAAAGGGTTGGTTATTCATTCATGGAGAGTTAAGTAGTACTAAATTGTTAACTGGGACTGAATATGTATTAAATTTTTTAACTAATTCATAGGGGAAAATGGGAAATAGAAAACTGGTCAACCTGTCAGGGTGATTGACATAGAGTTTGTTGATATACTTTGGATTAGGATCAGGAACATAAAATTCAGCTGCAGAACGATCAGGGATACCAATTTCCCATAGCGTAGGGCCATCTCTTGGAGGCTCATAAACAAGATCACCCATGTCAATGTCACTATCTGCATTACATGTCACTCAAACTATCAAAGTTCACATTTTAACAGTATAACTTAATAGGAGATTAGGAGAAAGAGGAACAATAAAATTTGATAAAAAAAGTACCTGCAGTTATGTTAATGACAACATCATATCTGTAATCCCCGATAAAACCTGGTACCCAAGCATAGAGATTATAGTCCCCAATACGTATATTGGTAATTGAAAAATAGCCATCCTCATCTGCTTTGCTCCAGAATTGGTAGTCCTAATAATTGGGAATTGACAAGGTAGCTTAAATTGTGAACACCATATGACTAATGATCAAATCAATTACATTGGTAATGGGGGGTTTTTAAACATGCAAGGTAGCTTAAATTGTGAACAAAAAAGAAAGGACAAAAATTATAAAGCCCCAAAATAGATGTAGAACATAAAAAATTAATCTGTCACCTTGCATTCTCTTTGCCATGATCCAATGTCACCTTGAGGAGCCAAGCCAACATAAGCGCCATTAGCGGATATATAGTCATTGCTAAGATACCTAGAAATTGCATAGTTACAAAAACAGCAATTACATAAAATAACCAACAAAAGGTGATGATTATTATATAAAATTAAGAGGACTTTCTGCTTGAGTTTCAGTCAAGAAAAGAAAAGAAATAAGGGTGTTTATTCTTGAAAATTTTTAGATCAAACTTAGGTGTATAGTATGTATGCCCACCTGTCTTGGACTAGAAATCTACCACTAACGTTACTACGTTGGTCTGACTTGGGGAAATCCTCAGAAGCAGGAAAGCTATAGGGCCAGCTTCGGACTTCAATCATCATCTAAAAGATTGAAGAAAAGTTTGTGTTAATGCTTTGTTTATAGGCTAATTAATTGTGATTATTTATTTTACGACAAAAAGAAATTCAACATTTTCGTGGTGAACCTGTGTTTTAGCATCCTCCCATAGCTGAAGTGGGTCGTCTCCAACATATACAGAATTAACGTACATAAAAACTGGGCCGAAAACTTTCTTCCATTGCACACCGGCTTCAAATTTTGGCACTAGGTCCTCTCCGGAATAATGTGCACTAAGAAACATCTGATAAGATTGTTTTAATTATAATTTTCACATAGTTAGCAATCATAGTAGACATATAGACTTTGTCTTTGGGGCTAGGCTAAATCATAGTCATAGGCATTAATGGTAAAATATTGTGATGATTTTTGTTTTATTTTTGAAAATATTAAAACGACTATCAATTTTATACAAAAATCTTACAAACAAACTTTACAATCAACATATGATTAATATCATATCAATAATGTAATAAATAATTATTTTTCTTAGATATTGACACATAATCATTTGTAAGTAATGCTTAATAAAATTTGTTGTATTCTTAATATTACTCTACATTGCAAAATAAAAAGTTTTAAAAGAAAACAAAAAGTCTACAAAACTTTTTTTCATAAATCTTTTCGTAATTGATGAGATGACAAGTTATTACTAGTAGATAATAAAGTGGTATTAATGATGGATATATGTGAATACCAATAACAACTTGTCTTCTTAACAAGTGATGAAAAAGGTTAGCAAAAAAAAAAAAAACTTTACTTACGGCAAGGGTCGTGGGGCCCACATGTGAGGTTAGGTTTTGTTTGAGAGGACCGCCCGATCGAAATTCATTGCTGGGTGTGATTTGCCAGAATCCCACACCTGAGCCCATGGATATCCACCCATGTACTTGATTATTTTCGTTGTTACATGAGTACTGGTACTTGTCATCCACCTATACAACCACCACCCAATTAGAATTACATATTTTTAATAGAGATTTAGCTTGCATCCAATGTAGAGATGGAAAAAATTCCCCATCCTATCCTTCACTGCCTGTGAGGGTTTTCCCTACTTTGAAGTGGTGATGAGCCTCGAATGTGTATAATTTATTTCATTTACATATTCTATTATTGTCCCCTAAAACAATTGCTTTTTTCTCTCTCTTAGAACACTTATGACTGCCCCTCCCCTTTCTGTTTCATCTCTATCTCATTAGGGATGGTAATATACCTCCAATTTGCCAACCTACCCCATGCTAGTGTTTCTTACCTCAAAGAAGGGATGAGACACCCCTAATCTAACCCCACCCAACCCTCTTGTCATCCCTCCAGTGCCCCAATATATTGAATACAACACGAACATGTCACATGTCCAGAAGAGATCACTCTCATATTAAGTCTAGTGCACTCACTAGACCAAAGCTTCACCCTATCTGATAGTGTCCCTTGTAAAACTAGACCATAATATATGCATTTATTCGTGTGCATCAATCACATGGGTAATGCTAGTCTTTTATGTACCATAACAATTCAACTTATGTGTCAAATTTGATTAATGAGATTATTGTTGTAGATGAAACAAGTGCAAGGAAATACCTCTCCTTTTAACTCTGGCTCCACAGGGTTGACTAGTAGGACTGCCTCTGGATAGGCTAGGGCTTGGCCTCTTGAAGGTAATCGATCATCCGGGAGGGGCATGTATCTTTGCCTGTTGTCCGCTACTGCCATATAATGGAACCTACATTTTTTAAACATCTTTTGTATAGTACTTTGTTGGGTTATAGTTGGGGAAGTAAAGAGAAAGGAAAATTATTAGGAAGAAAAAGGAAAATGAAAGAGAAAATAAAATTATTTTCCTCATTTGTGTTAAGATATAGGAAAAAAATAAGAAAGTAATCTATCTTTCCTACTGAAAGGAAAAATATAGGTTTTAACGTTTTTATCTCTACAAGTAGGGCCTAAGTATCCCTCACAAGGGCAATAGATTTCAAATTTGTGGTGAAAAGTTAAAAGGTATAGTTGTAAATTATTACACACTATTTTCAAAAAATAGTGTTTGATACACACGTGCCTATTTATACATTTGTTATTTCAAGTTTTAAAATTGCGAGTTCAACACACATTTTTAGTTATAAAACACATGTATGTATACAAACATGTGAGAAATAAGTTTTAGCCATATTCAAATCTATCAATTCAGCATTTTTCCTTTCCAATTTCCCACCTCTTCTGTCCATTTGGGCACATATAGATTTGTGGATTAGAGCAGGAAACCATTCTCTCCAATTCCTCCCCACTTCCTTTCCATAGTTGGAATCAAAAAGTGGTGGGAACAGAGTGTAAGTGCTAAATTTATTTTTTAATATTTGAACTACTTCCAGAATCTCACTAATTTAGCATTTTTCTTGAGACTGAATCCCTGGCAAGCTCCAATGTGATAATAAAAAATGGACAATCTAATTTCATGATAGAAGAAAATGGAAGAAATAATAAAAGAAATTGCCTACTTGTCTTTTCTGAGCTTGAAAGCAATCCTAGTTTCGTCGAGGCTGAAAGCAGGCCAATCCATGAGGTGCTCGTAAATGGCATAAGAGTAGAAGCCCGACGAACCTCGAAGCATTATAAACCTACATTATAGTACAGCCAGTATCAATGTTGTTTTCAATATCCTTACTATTGAAATAAATAGTTTTTAAGGCTTGAACATGGACCTTTTGTCGATATTTAATGGGACAAGCTTGCTCCCCAGAGAGGGATCCCACGTTCTTGTGAAAGAGAGCTCAACTTGTTCCTCAGTTTGAACTATAACCTTGAAACTTGTTCCTTTGATTCTGCATGGTAATATGCATTAGTTAGTACGTATTTAAGCAGATGTTCATAGTTATTATAGGTGATCCAATGGGGATAAATTTGAGGTTTTTTTTAGCCATCACACTTGTCAAATAGACGAGGCAATAAATATAATTGTGTCACGTCATCAATATAATAAAAGGCGGATGTAATAAAATTTGTAGCATTCCACTGTGGAACAAATTAATCATGTTCCCCCTAACCTCACTTAAAAGAAAAAAACTTTAACAGCTCTTTTATCTCAAATCAAGTTGAGGTTTGTAAAGGGGAGCAAATGTACATATATATATATATATATATATAAAAATCATTAGAACCTTTAAAATGAAATTACAGGGAGAGGGCAGGACTAAGATATTAAGAATTTTAAGAACTTACACATCAAATGTACCAGTTGTTCCTGTACTTCCTGGTGAGCTCCAAACAAGGTCCCAATACCTAAACATTCCATTTGGAAAAATAGGGTCAGTTCTATAAATACGCCAAATGTAAGCAATTGAATGCTTAATTTAAGTTCATAGTTCAACTGGTTCTCAGGAAAAAAAAATCAAATGAATCAAATAAAAGAAAAACATCTATTTGCAAGCTGATCTTATATATAGTGCTTTACCCTCTATTTGATTCGTCGTTAAGGACTTCAAGCAAGTTGTCAATGCCATTATATTGAACTCCAGTAACAATTCCGTCAGGATTCGACAATGTGACTTGGAGTATGCCATTGTCCATTACCACCTGCACATGAAGTTGAAACAAGGCTCTGTTACGTGATAGTTTCTTCAAGTTTCAAATAACCATGAAGCTAAGTTCAGACCAATCCCTAGCTCAAGAAGAGTATAACAATAATAAATAAAAGCTATATCTTATCTATCACAATTTGTGGCCTCGATGAAACACTTAGCGCACAGAAATATTTATTAAAAGGTACACATATGATTTACATGACGATCTCCAATATGTAATTGCACCCCCAGAAATGGCATGGTGATCCTCTCACTAGTCTTCCTTGGAACTTCTTGAGGACAATGAAAATATGTCAAATGGTATCAACAAAGAATATTTTACTCAAAACCCATAATGATTTTGTGAAGAAAATTCTGTCTACTTCTTACCAAGATCTCTGCAGAGAAATGTCAAGAAATTTGAAGGTTTATATAGAAGAATATGTTTGGGCCTTTGGCCCAGTTTTTCTTTGAACTAGAGATAAAGCAATATAGATTCTTTCTCCACTTTTCTCATGTCTTAATCTCTTTCCTTAGTCGCCACCACTGTCTGGTGCATTAGATAATATAGCGTACAAGAGTCGCTATGTAAATTACGCAGCCAATATTCTACAATATCATCATTAAAACATAATGGAATGTATGACATGGATAAGATTTCTGTTAATAAATTTATTTGATGGAGGTGATCAACAAGGACCTACGGCATGTCCAATGAGATGAAACCCCTCCAAGCATTGTTTGCCACGCCATGCAGTCGTTATAATCTTCTGCAGAAGAGGCTTTAAATTTGAAAGCAACTGAAGGTCTTGGACAGATTGCAATTTCAATTCAGAACACAGATAGGTAACTTAGATTGCCATCTAAGTTTTAAGAATTGCTTCATAATTTTTGGTTACTGCTTTTTTGGTAGTAAGTACGTAATTTTGCTGACATGGCATTGTTTATATTTCTCGTTTCAAGTTTTTTTTTTTTTCCTTGGATAAATTATATCCGGTTTCAACTTTCAAGTTACACCTAGTATAATTTTATATTAAATAAATATTTTGTCAATTGTACTACATCATGTATTCTCTAGATATTTATCATGCATGAACAATTTTATATCAATCTAATGTCATTTATTATCCAATTCCGAAAGTCATACATTAAATTTAACTTTAAAAGGTCAAAAAAAATCTAACATTTTTAACAATTTCTTAAACAGTTATTTTTAATCTTCAATTGTCTTGATACTTGACAAGCGACAGAGTGATACTAAGGATTTACTACATAAAACTTACTAATTGATCTATCATTAATCACAAACAAGTAATTCAAACATTAAATTATTAAATTATTGAAGTTTACCAATGACATTCATTGTTACATTAATTTATAATTTTTATGTATTAAAATTTGTAGTCCCTTTAATATTTTTGTTATTTGTATAATAGAGAACCTATAAGCTGCAGTGCTGCATCCTCACCTTTCATTAAACTATGATGGAGAACATCAAATAGCACCAGCACAACACCACAACAAACCCGCTATTTCCCTTCTCGGACCAAGCTGCAACTCAGACAAAGGGCTATCAGAGGCTAGGTCTACTTGGTTGTCCTTTGTGAACCAACTTTGGACTCAGACTAATATTGCCTGCAGCTAGGTTACTTGTTTTCTACAACGAATTCAGCTTATCCCATTACTTGTAAAAGTCTCCAGTCTCCACACACAGAGAGTTGAGCCTAAAACCTCCTCTTAAGAAAGTGGGACAGACACTACCGGGCTAAGAAAAATTGCTGGGGATGCTTGTTTCAAAAAAAAATTCTGCATACTTCCAAAGTTTATACCGATGGCCCTTAGGATTACAGGGAAAGACGACAGACTGCTCGTTAAAGAGAAAATGCATCAACTTACATATCAGTCTTTGTCAAGTTCTTTATTTAGATACAAATTGTAGAAGTGGAAGACAAGCTTTATATATACATGCATAGGGTATAAATTAACACTCTAAGATGTGACAAATACTACTTCAACTCCACTAAAATGAACTCAGAGTTCATCTTTGACATTAAAAGAAGGGGGACCTTCTAAACGAATGTAGTCATACATAAGACCCTGGAAAGGGCTGGTGCTTCTTGGTTGCGTCAAAAAGATTGTATTTTCTCCTTCAACAAGCTGAGCACCTGGTACATTCACGTTGTATAGCCCGTAGAGCCCATGAATTCCATGTCTAGCAATTGAGTTGTCCCTCCCTATTAATCCACTTGTAAATAGAGGGCGCTTTGCATTTGGATCATTAATCCGTACCTTGAAAATAAAATAAAACTTCATTAGGTCCAGTTTGCTGTGTAAATGGAATCACTCTCACTGCATGATCAGTAATTAGTCAATCTGGACATTGTCTTTGGCCAGGAAAAAGGAAGCTATCTGGATATATCATACCTGTAATTCAGCCAGAGTTGCAGATGCCAGTGCAACCCTCAGTTTGTAGGTACTTCTGCGATCCACACCGTTAAGTATGAACTTTATTTGCCAGGTTGTTCCCTGATGTGTGTTATCATCTTTCTTCCTACAATGCAAGAAAGATGGAATGCAATGTATAGTTCCTAACATGGAACAACCATGAATTAAAAAAAGAAGAAAAAAACCAATGCTAAAATCCATACCTGGGAACCTGAGCGAAGAACCAATCTTTACTATAATCACTAACACCGACTGTATAGACTAAGTCTGTATCAGGATATAATTCAGCATACCTACCCCATAACCCATACTGCCTGAACCTGGACATCATCATGGCACATATAAGAATAAGTACATAGCCACTTTGAAAACTAAGCTTATTTGTATGAAGATTAGCTTATCTTCTTTGGAACCTTCTTCAGTAAAATATTATTTGGAAGGATTTCATCATACAATTTGGAAAGAGAGTAATAAAGGGATGTTTTTTTCACATGACTTTTAGGACAGAAAACAGTAATCTCCTTCAGGGAAAACAAATGCAATGAAGTGAGCTAACCTGTCAGGATGATTGACAAACAGTTTGTTAATGCACTCTGGATTGGGATCAGGAACATAGAATTCTGCAGCAGAACGATCAGGGATACCTATTTCCCACAATGTAGGCCCATCTCTAGGAGGTTCATACACAAGATCACCCATTTCAACATAAGAACCTGCAATACAAGTTGTTGAAGTCATATATAATTTATGGTACATTTGAAGAATCTAAAATATTCATAGAAGCAATACCTGAGGATATGGTAATGGAAACATCATATCGGTAATCTCCTATAAAACCAGGGACCCACGCATAGAGGTTATAGTCACCAGTACGGATATTGTTGATGGAAAAACAGCCTCCCTCATCTGCTCTCGTCCAAAACTGATAGTCCTATTAAAAGGAGAAGAAAAGATACTCTGTAAGGACATCTCTTATTGTGTCTTCATTGAAACCTGACTTTGTTGAAACATATATTTAGAAATGTGATTTCTGACCCGTTTAGTTATATCATACAAATTTCACTCAATAATATTACTTAATGATGTATCCTGAGCACATGCTAACAAGCAGTAGTAGATCTCTTGGAAATGTTGTTAATAATTCAACTTTGCAATTGTTATATTCAAGCATTCAAGAGATCATGCATCTTGATTGTCTTCAATTCATCTCAAAGAACTCTTGATATAACAAATTTGAAACAAAGCTCTAAATCAGTATTAAAGTAAATTAAGTAATAGTATCCTTTTAGGTCTACATCATTTGTGCTTAACCTTATACATAATACATGCGTATTAGAATTAATTGATTTTAACCCTAAACACTCTTCACTTTAGTCTGCCTAAACTACCAAAATTTTTTGCTCTATAAATTACACAATTTATTTGAATCTTAATTTAAATCTTAATCTTTTCAGGCCAAAAACATTTTAAAAACAGCCTTAAATTAAAATTCCCAATTTTCCCCTCTGCACCTGTGCCATAGTCATTGGTTTTCCAATTAAACTCAAAGAAGTAAAACAGTATTTAAATTTTTAACGTGGTAACATAAATTAACTAAAATGTATACAATAGTACCAATACAATGTCAAGCCTTCCCCTTTCATTCTTTTAAAAAAAAGAAAATTATATAGATGACCATGATGATAACAAAGTCAAGGTTACAAGGCTACCTATTTCATAAAAAATAAGGAGACATATATTCTAAAAAATGAATAAGGAAAAAAAGGAAGGACAACTTTTGCGGCCATTGGGAAAAAAATAGAGTCAGCTTGAGTCTCACCATTATAACCATAATGATTGGCCATACTATTGCTATACATAATGGAAAGGAACATTTTAAGAGGTTAGATAATGGGGACAGCAACTATATGTTTCCTTGGAAGAGTATTTGGAAAGCAACACTACCTTCTGAGGTGGCATTTTTTTGCTTGGTCTGCAGCCTTGGGGAAGATTCTTACAATTGATAATTTACTAAAATGGAGGGTGTTAATTGTGAACTGGTGCTGTATGTGCAAGAAAGATGTAGGGTCAATCAATCATTTATTATTACACTGCCAAATGGCTAGTGAATTATGGTCATTTGCACTGTGTTTGTTTGGAGTGGAGTGGGTTATGCCTAGAAGGGTGTTAGATATGCTGGCTTGTAGGAAGAGGTGATGTAGTAGGCTTGGTGTTGGGGCTGCTTGAAATGCTACCCCTCTTTGTGTTATGTGGACTTATTAAAGGAGAGAATGCGAGGACCTTTGAAGGCTCGGAATATTCTGCAGCAGATTTGAGGCTCTTGTTTTTATGTACCTTATTTGGTTGGATGATGGCTATGACTGACTAGTCATCCAGCTGTTTGTCTATTGGATTTCGTGGATAGTTATAATTTTCATGTTCACTGATGCACCAACAGTATATACCCCATATACTGTATGTTGTTATTTTTACTTTTGAATAAAACTTACTTATTTATCAACAAAAAAAAAAAAAAAAAGGTCAGAAAAATCACCTTGCATTCTCTTTGCCATGATCCAACATCTCCTGGTGCAGCCAAGCCAACATAAGCACCATTTGCTGGCATATAATCTTTGCTAGTATACCTAGACATTTAAACAGAAAATAAACTTCAATGAAACTCATCTATGCTCACAAAAAGACCAATATATATATATATATATTATTTCAATACACTGCGTGGGCTAGCAGAATTTCATCATCCACATGTGCCAATTAATGATAATAGAACATCCACTAAAGTCAAAAGATTATCAAGACCTGGCAATTTTACACTTAATCCTTCGAAATGCTACAAATCTAGAGCAGAATAACCAGATAATACTTTATTTCCTAATCTTTCAAAATGCTACAATACAAAACAAAATATCCCGGATAACCTTTTATTATATAAAAATTGAAATACAAGCATGTGATCTATAAGAACACTTGTAGATAAACCATGACAATAACAATAGAATAATGCTATGACCACAGATAGAAATAAAAACCTGAATAACTTTCCTAAAAGTGCACTAAGCTTATCTCACCCGCATACCTGTCTAGGACAAGTAGTCTACCACCAACATTGCCACGTTGATCTGACTTTTGGAAATCCTCAGATGCTGGAAAACTATAAGGCCACTTCTGGACTTCATTCATCATCTGAATATTAATTTTTATCAGTTATTCTCCATCAAAAGATCAGAATCCAATTGTACTAATTGTTTACAACAAGAAAAGAATGCAGATTTTCTAAGTTATACCTGTATTTTAGCATCCTCCCATAGCCAAAGCGGATCATCTCCATCAGATGCAGAATTAAGATAAATAAATACTGGGCCAAAGACCTTCTTCCATGGCTCACCACTTCTGAATTTCGGCACCAGGTCTTGTCCCGCATAATGAGAACTAAGAAACATCTGATGATACCATTTTAATAGTCTAATCTAACTAGAATTGTCAAGAAAACCAATGATACAAATTTATGTTTACAGTCGGGTAATCACATAATAAACTCCATGTTTGAACTTATTTTCAAATTGAACCATGAAGGAAGAATTGCATTAAGGTCAAATGTATAGTTTCCAAATCTAGGGATGTGAATCACTTGTTATGAGATTGAAGTTTTTGTTCATAGGAATTGTATTAGGGTTGCACCCCTTATTGCACCTTTTTCTACTGGTAAGCTATACACCCACTTGTAGGGTCTTGGACCCCAAAACTCACCAACTACCGTACTCTTACAAGGGCAGTGCCTTTGAGTTAGAGCTCATTGGCTCCTTATTGCATATTTTTAATGAAATTTATTACCTATTATGAATTGCAAGTAGTATTTTGGTACACAAAAAAGAATACAAAATGGCTTACTCATGTGTAAAGACAGTAATTAATAAACACAGTTTAATGAAGATTTAATCATCTTGCAGGTTTTTTTGGTGTGTGTGGCACTAAAATACTAGTGAAAGATATATATATATATATATATATATATATATATGGCTCAATGCTGTTACACACACAATTTTACACATCCATATACACACACAAAATGCACTGAGTCATTGGAAATCGTGAAACAATGTGTGTATAACAAACACTGCTCTCTCTCTCTCTCTCTCTCTCTCTCTCTCTCTCTCTCTCTCTCTATATATATATATATATATATATATTAGTGCAAAAATAAGTCTCGAGTGCAACTAATGTGTGCTTCTGTTGATTTTAATAAACAAAGACTCATTGAGGTTTTATATTGCAATGGTGTTCAAACTATGGGGTGATTATTGATACCAATTGAAACTTCATGGTTTAATTTAACACCAAAATCAAATTCTAAAGTTTATATGTAATAACCTTAAGATTTTATAATAAGCAAGCCACCCTTATTGCAAAATGTTTACAATGACTATCCATCATTACCGCAAGGGTGGTGGGGCCCACATGGGAGGTTAGACTTTGTTTGAGAGGTCCACCAGATCGAAACTCATCACTAGGTGTGATTTGCCAGAATCCAACAGGTGGGCTATTAGATATCCACCCATGTACTTTAATATCTTTATTCTCAGAAGAGTACTGGTACTTGTCATCCACCTGCACATCAAGAAAACATATCAAAACAAAATAAAAATGCAGGTGCACCTATTTATATCTGAAGAGAAGCATCTCTAATTCCTTTCCAGCAAGCTCCATCCTGAAACTTTGTTTTACAAGCCACAAGGCACTCAAAACATTGCCGAGTCAACTTGAGAAAGTGTAGGGACAAAATGAATGCTATCTTCCAATAAACAAAATAAAAGTTTATTTACAGCTATGGATAACCTACCCTTAAAAATTTTTAAATGATAAATAATCATTTTAATATACTAAAAGACAAGTATGGAATAAGTACCTCTCCCTTGTGCTCTGGATTAGTTGGGTTGACAAGTAGAACAGCTTCAGCGTAGGCCAGATTTTGGCATCTTCCTTGACATCGGTCATCAGGAAGAGGCATGCATCTTTTCCTATTGTCTGCTACAGCCATGTAGCGAAACCTAAATACCCCATTGTTAAATGGTTATTTATTTAACTAATGAAGAAAATTTGACTATTGGGAAAAGACTGGCAACAGTACATCTCATTAGTTAACGTGTAATTTCCATATTTTATATTTTGCAGAACTTCTATAGTTCTATTTACATCCTCACCAGTTTTCTACTGATCACAACTTTCTTCAATAGAATGTTTCTTGACTTTTCTTAGAAATATATAAATATTACCAAGCTAGAGCGCTAAGGATGACAAACGCATAATTTCCAGAATAGAACATGACCACTTGTCATTGGGATGTTCACAATATGGTTCAGTCAATTAACAGAATAAAAAAATTAAAAATAAAGAACACCCAACTTCTTCTTAAATCAGTATAGTTTTAACAAAAATTCTTATAAAATTTCTTCTTAGAGGCCAAGGCCTAAGCTCTTCAAATTTTCAGATGATATCAGTCTTTGAAATAATTTAAACAGTATATATAATGGCCAATCTACTTATCAAATATATATACAGGAAATCTTATATGAGATATATATATATATATATATATATATAATGAATAAAATATGTATACTTGTCTTTTCTGAGTTTGAAAGTGATCCTCGTTTCACCAATGTCAAAATCGGGCCAATCCTTCAAGTGTTCATAAATAGCATAAGAGTAGAAGCCTGAAGAACCACGAAGCAATATAAACCTGGAAGAGAATCGCCAAAAGCAATCATGTAATGAACATTCTCCTAGAAATAAACATTATATATATATATATATATATTGATAAGTAGAAATAAACACTATATGTGATTTGAGAATGACCTTTTGTCTATATTCAAGGGAACAGACTTTCCCTCGAGGGATGGATCCCACATTCTTGTAAATGAGAGCTCGACCTGGTCCTCATTTTCCACTACAACCCTAAAACTTGTTCCATAAATCCTGCATAATAACCAGTTCATGATTTGCATATTGGCCTAAGCATAATAACCAAACTTCTAGATAACAAAATTTCGCGATGGAAGAGAGAGGAAGGAGGGAGGGGGATGGGGGGTTTGAGATTCACTGCAGGATTGACACTGATTAAGTAATCATACTCCTAAATCAGTTTGGACACAGTTTGATTACTAGTTACAAGATAGTGGATTCTTAAGTGAGATATTTGTTTCAATTAGATTATTTTAAGAGCTACATAGTGGTTGCTGAGAGAGAAAGAGAGAGTGAAGTTGAGATGGGCATACACATCAAATATTCCCTTGCTCCCTGGTGCACTCCAGACAAGGTCCCAATACCTACATATTCAATTGAAAAGCAAAGTCAATTTCAAATCCTAAGTCAGAAAACGCCTTCAATTGTCCACTTAAATTATTTTAAAGAAGCAAACCACTATAAGTTAGCTGTCTGAACAGGTTTTCTATATAAAGCCTATTAAATAAAGAACTAAACAATGATAGTTTGAGAGATACCAATCTAACTCAGTTTTTCTTCTTCTTTTTTTATAATTCGATTGTTACAACAATAGGAGAGGGGGGATTTGAACCCTGGTTCTCCTCATAAAGAAGAACAAGCAATGCCACTGAGTTACAAAGCTATTAATCCAACGTTGTATTCCAACTAACAAAACCATTTCGAAACAAAATAATGGAAAGAGAAACTGAAGCAACAAAAGCAGTTGTATAACAGTATACCCTCTATTAGTTTCCTTATTAAGAACTTCAAGCAAATTGTCAATACGATTATATCGTATTCCAGTAACTATTCCACCAGGATTTGATAGTGTCACTTGGACTATGCCATTATCCATCGTCACCTGCATAGAGCACCAAGTTAAACCGAAACATTAAAACACAATCTAGAACTCACTTTTTAACAGACTCTAGCCAATCGAACCCAAGAAAATACACAAGAAAAAAGGGAATAGAACACGGGCTTACATAACGATCTTGAATATGCAACCTCACTCCTACATTCGACATGTTGGAACCTTTGTCACCACCTTCTGGAACTTTTTTAGGAGAAAACAAAGATTTCAATGCAGTTCTTGGATGTTTGATGATGTCCATAGATAGACAATGGTTTTATAACAAAAGCTAAAAGTCCTTAGTCCTTACACGTGCAAGTGCAAGAGTTGCTTGCTGGAGAAGCCAAAGCACACACCATGAAATAATGAAAAATGTCAGAAATGAATAATGATAAGCTTCTTCTGAATAAATTTGATAACGAACTTGAAAATAACATGTTGCCTACAATAAGGTTAACGACCAATTTAATTAAAGAATGAAAAGTTAATTATGCAATTAGTTTTAGGCCCACAAAATTTTTCACAATCTATTTCAGAATTGTCAGGTGGCATGACTGTGTATCTAAGAGTTAGGTTTTCGGATATACAACACTATCAATTTTTTAAAAAATATTTAGTATTCTAAAAAAAAAAAAAACTCACCACTAATTAATTAATTTTGATTGATCATCAGACAATTAATTTGTGATGGATGTGTGATATTTATTTCTGAATAGGAATAGCAAATGTAACCGAATTATGCCATATATGTAATGGTCTCTAATTAATACTAATAATAAAATCCCAAAAAAAAAAAAAGTTGGAATTAAAAATAAAATATTATATATTATATTTGTTAGAAGAGAAAATGATATTGAATTTTAGACTGACCTGGAAATTGGTTGTTTTCACCGACCGGAGATCTTTTGGAGGCAATAAAGATATCTAGAGATATAGATGGATAGAAAGGCGTGATAATCGTTGATGCCGTTGGGTGCGATTGCTGAGGCAGAGTGAAATGAATGGATAAGCACATTTTCCAGCGCTTTAAAACGCTAGCGATCGCTGGTGGTTGGTTGGTTGGCTGTGGAGTTAGAGGAGATTCTTTTTTTGATAAGTGGAGAAAGATATTCTGATTGACTATTTGGATCGTGTTATACAGTTACAGTTACAGACCGACTAACTAGGATCTTGTGCCATGTAGATACAAATAATATCTGGAGGAGGAACAAACCCAGAATTTAAGACACATATTTAAATATTCTCAACTACCTGATCAGTGATTAATATATGGTTTGTTTTTCTTTTCAAGTTTTTGCACGTTGCAATTTTTTTTTTTTTTTTTTTTTTGGTAAAATGCAAAAGGTACTATCTATGTTTTTTGAGAGGTGCTAGTTCATAACATTTTTATAATATTTTCACAACAAATCATAGGTGGTTAGTTGTTATTAGTTCAAATTTAAATCTAATACTAAAATTACTTTTTTGCTCCAATAATAACAATCAGTAACAACCTACAACTTAAAATTTGTTGTAAAAATATTATAGACATATCATTTCTCATGTTTTTTAACTTTGTTTTGTTCATTTTAGTCTTCAAGTTTTAAGTTTATTCAGTTAAGTCTCTCCATCAACATTTATTAAATGTTGTAGTTAATAATTCAAATTTTCAATTTTTTTACTTTAATAATTGAAAAATCTAATTAATGATTGAAAAATATACCCTATAATTTTGTCAACAGCAAATTGTGTAATTGGCTTTGAGAGAATTCTATGTATTTCTCCTGGCTTTGTAAGGGTTTCCTTTATAATTAAGAGTGAGTAATAAAGGTCGGGGTTTTCTTTTTGGTCAAATGGAATGTAAATAAAAGAACAACTAGCTGAGATACAGGATATCAAGACACAGCCTGTTAAAAACCATCCCTTGACAGTCAGCCTCCACAAGAGGAATTAAGTCCACAGGTGGACAATAGTGAATAACAAAGTTCATAGCTTGACTAAGTCCTAGACTAGCTAAGCGATCAGCACTTCTATTGCCTTCCCAATAGCTGTGTTTGATGTTTATATGGGGTATTTGAGCAACCAGATGTTTGCAGTCCTCAAACAGTGGAGAAATAACAGAATTAGAGAATAGAGGATTGTTGAGCGCATCAACTAACACCTTGGCATCAAGCTCAATGATAACAGCGTTTAGCTTTAAGTGCTGGCAGAGAAGCAGTCTATCTCTAAGGGCCCAAGTTTCAGCCATGAAGTTGTTTGCTTTCCCAATCTTCCTAAAAAACCCCAATATCCAATTGCCCCATTCATCTCTAATCAGACCTCCTCCCCCTATCGAGCCCGTGGAAGTATTTGCAGACCCATTCGTGTTGAGTTTCACCCAACCCGAAATAGGCTTTTCCTAACTAACTTGTTTGATAACCATACGGGTATTGCCTCTTGGCTGAGTAACACACAACATATATTCCATCGCTTTGGATAAAATCACCTTGACAAGGCTTGGATTCACTCCCTTGTTGTTGAAGACAATTTGATTCCTCTGTTTCCATAAGGACCAAATTACAAAAGGAAAGAGGATGTGCCAAGGAATACCTTTTATGGAAAGATTGCTCGTTCCATTAGAATTAGAGACCAGCCAAGTTCTAATGTCTTGAGCGAAGAAAAGGGGGTCAGAATTTTGGATACCCAGAAGTTAAGATTGCTCTCATGTCCCGGTATCCATTTGATCCCTTCCCTAAAAATAGCTTCACTTTTCTTCAACCTTTCCATGTGGGAGAGCTTGAAAGCTTAGACTCACTTCTAGAATTAACCCTCTGCCTAGTACAGTACTTGAACCTGAGAACTTTCGCCCATTCTTTTTCGGTGTGAAATCTCCAATTCAGCTTAGCTAGTAACGCCGAATTTCTTCCTTTTGCAGATTGGAGATCCAACCCACCCATTTCCTTGGGTTTAGTCACTTCACCCCAGTTGACCCGGTGCATTTTCTTTTTATGATCTGAGGATCCCCACAGAAAATTTCTATTGACTCTATCAATACCTTCCAAAACCTTGTTGGGCAGCAAGTTACTTTGCATTACATAGCTAGGGATGGCCGAGGTTGAAGCTTGGATGAGAACCATTCTGCCAGCCATGGAGAGTAAGTTGGCTTTCCAATCAGCCAATTTTTTCTTGACTCTGTCTAACACAAAACTAAAATCGTGTCTTTGCCTTCTTAGATGTTTTAAAGGGAAGCCTAGATACTTGCCAAGGTTGGAGGTGGAGTTAAACCCCAGGATATCAGTGAGAGATTCTTTTTAGTCCGGATCAACATTGGGAGAGAAGTATACCCAAGACTTGGCTTTACTCACTTTTTGCCTTGATCTTGCACAAAACTCTTGGAGCACAGAATTAATGGCAGCACAATTTTTCAGGTCTGCATTGGCAAAGAGTAGTAGATCGTCCGCAAAAAAGAGATGGGAGAAGGCCGGGCAACTTTTAGATGCTTTGCCTGGGATCCAAAGTTTAGCAACACATTTTTCCTCTATTAAATGACCCAAAAACTTCATGCAAAGAATGAAGAGATAGGGGGATAAGGGATCACCTTGTCTAATTCCTCTTGAAGGCTTCAAGGCAGCCCCCGTTGAATAGGAGGGAGGTGGACACTGAGGTCACACAACTCATGATAAGGTCAATGAGCTTATCTAGGAAGTTAAAGTTAATGAGCATTTCTCTTATGAAGCTCCACTCAATTCTATCATAAGCCTTTTCCAAGTCTATTTTGATTGCCATAAATCCTTTTTTCCCTTTGGCTCTTCCAATAGTATGAATTAGTTCCTGGACTATGATAGCATTATCAACTCCTCTCCTTCCAGGAATAAAAGCTGTTTGGTAAGGCGAAACAAGATTGCCCAAATGCAGTCTGATTCTAGCAACGATGATTTTGGAAATGATCTTATAGACTAAGTTGCAAAGACTAATGGGTCTATAGTTCTCGATAGTTTCCGGACTTTAAATCTTCGGGATAAGAACAATATGCGTATTGTTGAGGTACTCCGGAATTTTCCTCTCAGTGAAAGCTCTTTCCACTTCCTCCTTTACCGAATCCCCCACAATTAGCCAGAATCTTTGGAAAAAACCAGCATAAAGCCCATTCGGACCCGGGGCCTTAAACAGTTTCATAGACCATAATACCTCTTTAATTTCTTCTATGGAGACCATATCAATCAAGGACTGTTTTGCTTCATTCGAGAGCTGCACATGCCATTGACCAAACATATGAGGTTTCCAATAGACAACCTCCTATGAAGTAGTGTAGTAGTCTGTAAACCCTCTCCTAATGTACTCCATAACTTCCCTTTCCTCTGTTATCCACATCTCCTTATCATATTTAACTGAGGCAATGTGGTTCCTTTTCCTACGAGTAAGATTTGGCATTTGGTAGAAGGATGTATTCCGATCTCCTTAGATCATCCAATTCAATCTAGATTTCAACATCCAAAGATCACGCTTTTGGTCCAAGATGCTCTCAAGTTCTTGTTGGAGCAGATTATCCAGGTTGATTAAAGAGCTGTTCAGAATATTAGATAGCGCCTTCTGAACACCATAAATTCTAGCCATAATTCTTCTTTTCTTCTGGTGGATGTTACCGTAATGGTTTCTGTTCCATGTTGTTGCTTCCCTCGAAAAACTATTAACAGCCTCCGCTAAGTTCCTATTTCCGCTCCAGGCCTTAGAAACAATGGAAGGAAAGGATATCTTAGATAACTAAAACTCTAGGAATCTGAATGGCCTGGTGAGCTTCACTGATCTGGCAGGGAAGGCTTCCATAAGAACCGGGCAGTGATCAGAGTGGCATCTCGGGAGGTGAGTAACTCTGGCATTAGGGTAAAGGACGCACCAACTCGGGTTCATAAAGAATCTGTCAATTCTTTCTAAAATTAAATTGTTGAGGTCTCTCTTATTAGTCTAAGTGAACCTCGGACCCGAGAATCCCATATCCACCATGTTGCATCTATCCAGACCATCCTTAAAAGCTAGAGACCTGCTAACACTAACACCTCTACCCCCAAATTTATCTTCCTCAATTAGAGGCTCATTAAAATCTCCAGCCAAAACCCACAGCAAGCTATGTAACTCTGCAACTTTGGCTAGATTTCCCACAGAATGTATCTCTCCTCACTCCTAGGACTAGCATAAATAGCAAAGAAAATCCAAAAGTGATTAGAGAATTGTACCTTGACTTCAATGTGGATTTCCTATTCTGTTTTGGCCAAAGCTTCCACCTCTACTTTATTTGAATTCCATAGTAACCATAAATCGCCAGAGTGGCCAATGGTCTCTATATGGATGGCCCCATCCATCGATAGCTTGTCAATAATTGCCTTAGCTCTATCTCCACCTATTTTGGTCTCCATCACCACAAAAATGGCTGGGTCATATTCTTGTACTAAGTTACGGATATGCCCTTGAAAATTGGGCTTTAGAGCACCCCTGCTGTTCCAAATTAGCACATTCATGATAAATTGGAGAAATAGACACTGGACACACTTCAGGAAGATGAGGGAGCTCCATTCCCCTCTTCCAAAACCATTTGATCATCTTCAAAGCTTTCCCCTTTACTAGCCGAAGACAGAGCAAAGGACAGAACTTCCATATTTTCTTTGGCATCACCTTTAATGGCACCACCTTCATTTTTCTCTTTAAGCGTGGCAAGGGTGAGCTCGTTACCTCTTCCATCCTGCGCTAGAGTCAGTACCTCACTTGCCTAGAGCAAATCCTTGTTGCCGAGCTCAAGACTTTCGAAGCTCCTCTTTTATGTGTTTCCATTCTTGCTGCTACCCTTAGCTTTAGCTGACACCAAGAATTCAAAAGATGTGTTGCTTGTGTGGTTGGAACCATGGATAGCAGCAAAGGGAGGAAAAGATGATAGGGAAGTAAGCTTTTCAGCTAGACCTGAAAGCTGATGAGTTGCGGCGTGCTTATAAGGAGTACCAGTTAAAGTGCCTCTGGCAAAGGCCTTTTTGCCCTTCACAGATAAAGGATAGGTTAGATGCTTACAGGCTGATGGGTCATTTTTTGTGTCATGCTCTTGCTAGACATCATTCCACTTAGAACTTCCATTGTCCAACTGCTTCTTAAACGAGCCTGACCTCATGGACTCTTGAAGTGTCACTGGTTGAGAGGGTGATGGGTTTGGAATTTTGGAGGCCTATTTCATTTTCCCCTCGTTAGAGACTTTCTTCTCCTTAAAATACCTCTCTTCATGGCAAAACATTGCTGGGACCACCAGAGGACGTGTTCCTTCTATCCTAAATTTTCGGATCAATATGGGGTGATGAGGACTCGATAGTGCTGCTAGTACCTCCTGTATTATGTACCGGCCTTGTCCTTTTCTGTCCTTGTTGTTTCCTGCTCACAATCATCCAAGGCCCGTACAGTTTATCTGTGTCCGTTTCCTCACATGCGTTATGCATGTCGTCTACGTGGCCAGCGCCATCGTCTTTTGCCTGAGCACCTTGTACATCGTCCGTCGATGCTACTAGCTCCTTCTCCTTGCGGATAGTGTACAGACATGATTCAACTTTGTGGCCTACTCTGCAACAGGAAAAATACAGCCTTTGGATGCCCTCATAGGTAACCGCTTGTTCAAAACGGCTGATGAGGATGGTATTGATAAGGGGTCTGTTGATATCTATCTGAACGCATAGCCTGGCGTATCTTCCCTGCGCTTCTATGGCTGTATGTGAGTCAATCCTCAATACCTTCCCTATAGCTTCCCCAATTTCCTTCAACACCTCTGTTTCGTAAAGTTCAATGGGAAGCTCATTGAGCCTAATCCAAACAACTACGGACAACACCGTTGTGGACAATGGCTTAAAAAATGGCTCCCATGATCTCAAGGAGAGAAAATGGTCTCCAATGAACCATGGACCCCTTTTAATCACCTTCTCAAGGTCATCCTTGGCATAGAACCTGACTAGGAAGAACCCATAGGTGAGGTCGACGCAGTCCAATCTCCCTTCAGGTCTCCATATCTGATTAAGCTTGCTTTGCATGTAGTTTAGACCCACTGTTCTCCCAACAAGCTTGACAATAATGGCCTTTGCCCATGGCCCTCGTATGCGTCTTTTTGTTTCCTTGGATAGCTTGACTTTCACCGCTCCTTCACGACTGGAGCTAGTGATTTCACCATAATCATCATCCGACTCACTATCCTCATCCATTTGGTCAGTTAAGTCAAATGCTTGTGCGTAAGCCCCCAGTATTTCTCCCATGAGCTTATCCTTGAAAGATGAGTTGGTATTGGTTCTGGAAAAAAGCTACTCAGGTGGCGGAGACCCAGGCTAAGTTCCACCATTAAACTCAGCGTGGCTGGTGTCTTTTACTTTTTTATTGCTACGAGTGAGCTCGGCCTCCTCTTCTCTGGAGAGCGTGCGTGGTTGCATGGTCTCTCACCCCAAGGTTGGGGTTTTCCTTGTAAACATAGTGTGTGCTTATGTTCCTAATAATTTGTTCTAAGTGTTCTTGCAATGTGTGTTTGTTTGTGGCGTTGGTTGAGACTAAGTCAGGGACTTAGGGCAATCATAGGCAGAAAATTTAAACGAAAAATTAACCTTATGACACAAGAATAGGCCTCTAAAGTAAACAAGACAATTGAAAGATGAATTACTCAAAGAACAAGTGAAGTACTGACCATCAACCAACAGAAACAATTGGTGTAATTGCAAAGTGACCTACACCCACTAGTAATATAAGGCTTCGAGCACAAGGTATTATGGGCATTATATGTAATATGACATACTCCGTACTTAAATGGGGACTCTGATCAACACACCACTGTAAATAGAACTGGGTAGATACAGTTAAAGCTAATCCTAATGATGCCCGATATGGTGGCGAATTGAGAAGAAGATTATTGCAAAGAATGTACAATGTATACTAGGAAAAACTATGAAACACTTGAAGATTTGAATACGGTGAAAATAAATAAATAAAGAGCAACAACCGCTACCATTTTGATAGTATCCTAATGCGAACTAACAATCAAACAGATCAGTTGGTTCTAGATGACTCCCAGTATTTCCATTAGGCAAAATTTTAAAACTACTACAGAAGACTTACAAGCTCACGTAGTGATGAATGTAATTGATATCACTTCAACAACATAATAAATAAATATTTAAATTACTTGTGATTAATGACATATCAGTTTATAAAACTTTTATAATTATAAACTTTTTATAGTAAAATTTGTTGTATCCCTGCCCTTACCAGTCTAGTTTATAAAACTTTTACAATTATAAGCTTTTTATAATAAAACTTGTTGTATCCCTACCCTTACCAGTCTAGGCGTACAACTCCTAATGTGGTTTGCTGTGATTGGTACATAAAAAAAAAGTGGTATGTCAAAGTTATGTTGCTCCAATTACAACTCGTCACCTTAGCAAGTTGTTAAAGAGGTGTGCCCCTAGCATTGCTACAAGTAAATATCACCCTCATCTCCTCTTTACAAATTTTCATGCAATTGCCATTTATGAATCTCATGCTCAACAATTATTACAGAATTAAAAGTAGAATTCGACAAAGTACAACTGTTCTAAGTTTTATTTATGTAGCCTATATATGTCACGATTGAATCACGAAGCATACCTAAAACAAGTAAACCAGTATTGCATAACCTGTCAGTATATTGTCACAATCCCGATGAGCTTAGTTCAATTATAACAGTATGTTCTCAGATGGTTTCAGATACAGATAAATGGAACAGGAAGCTCTCAAGCAGATATACAAAAAGTATCCTCTCTGCTGCTAATGCACTGAATTGCTCTCCGTCTTTCTCTGGAAAAAAAGAGATCCTAATAGAACAGCAATGCCTGTTATTGCTATGGTGAATATAAGACGTTTCCGTGAAAAGTCCGGTGGCTGCCTTCTTTGCGCACCTTGGTCCCTTTCAGCTGCCCTCACATCCCTTCGGACAAAATCCATAAGAATTACTCTCCATGAAAATTTAAAAATGCAGGACAACAAAAAATTTCCATTAAAATTCTAAAGAGCATTGAAGAAAATGCAATAGTCCTGCAGTTCACTGAACCACAACACCATAGAACCTAGAAAGATACATGGAAACTTGCACTTATCCAAAAAAAAAAAATTATCACACATAGGTGCAAGTTGAAAAAAAAAAACAAACAAAAAGTAAATGAAAAGTCATATCACGATTACAATGAATGCTGGGGCCACATTCCAAGATTGTGATCATAATAATAAACGGGGAAAAAAGGGCAGAGAATGGAGAAATTAATAATATAAGGGTACAAAGAAGCAATCCTCATGGCCTCGTAGCTTAATGGAATTGCCTGATGGGGAGAACTTGGATGCAAATAGCCCACTAAAGAAAAACCATCAAAACATGTAAACTTGTGCAATTGCATGTGGAACTACAATTCGCAACCCATGCATGCTCTCACCAATTGATCAGGTATGTGCTACAGCTAGCATGCATATGCAACGAAGGAAAGGCTCGTGATCAGCACATGAGAATACCTTATATGCAGCACTGATCTCCAGTCATGGTGTATATGAGAGAGTTTACTAAAAGATGGGTCATTCTAAAACATTTTCTTTTAAAATAAAATTTTTAATTTAAATTAAAAAAAAAAAATACATGACAATAATTTCCTGACTTATTCACACGTGGTAAATATAACATGTTTAAAAAAACGTATACATGACAAGGTTCAATGATTAATGACCATGTCATATAGTACAAACATTAGATGCTAATTGATTGCTGCCATTTTTGCTAAACCATTACTGTCATAAATTTAAATTGATAGCTAACTGTGATCTAGAAGCTTAGGAAAAACAGTTCTTTACTCAATGCAAAATACAAACTCTATATACTTGCAAACTAATGTTTTTGTACTTTTTCTATTGGTCTATTCCATGAAAATGTGGATTCTCAACAACAACAACAACAAAAACCTATTAATTGGGTAGCATCAGATCAGACCACTAGTAAAGGAAATGGTTCTCATTAAGATATAAGAAAGTCAAAAAGGCACAAGGTTCTTTTACTTCTTTTCTTTTTTCCCTAACAAAAAATAATGCCAAAACAGTCCTCCCTCATTCTCTCATATTGAACAGCTATCATTTAAAGATGTGAAATCTTTTTCATTGTCCTCTAAACCATTTCAAAATATAAAACTATTTTAGGCAGATTTAATATCAAAAATCCCACTCCTGAAAGTTACATTCTCAAAGCTTAAGCTATCTATGAATTCTAAAATAGAAGATGAGGAAATATTTAAAAAAATAACCATTCAATCATACAAACATCTTAGCAATGCTTGACGATGTTGTTTGGATGTCTGATGCTATCAAAAGTTTTACTATTTCACTTATGCTAATTGTCCACAATGCAACCGCCCATTCCAAGTTTTAGAGCTTTTGTGACAATCCCATTCAAACAGCTTAGCATCCGATCCACCGTATTTGGTAACCCATGATACTCCAAATAAAGTAAACGCAAATGATCAAATATCTCTTGCAACCCTACAGTGAAGTAAATGAGCTCAATTGAGGCACATCCAACCCTAATCAATAATAACATTACACTTCTGAAGATTATCCATTGTCATAATTCTATCCAACACTGCTGTTCATCTAAGGAATCACATTAACCCCTCAAAACTTCATAGTAGAGTGAACTTTCAACTTTCCTTCTTTTGATGGTTTCTAAGATATTTGATCCTCCATCTAAAAGGGAAATTAGAACACAATAAATTAACGAAATTATCTATGAACCGCAATTCCCTATCCTGAGGTAACCGTTTAAATTCAGGATTCCAGCTGTGTTCACCACACAAATAGGAAGCAATTGAAGCATTCTTATCAACCGCAATCCGAAATAATTCGGGAAATGAATCTTTCAGACAAGTGTCCTCACACTAAATGACATGTCAAAAATGAATCAATGTGCCATTCCCCACAGAACACTTTACATATCTCACAAAAGTATCCCAACCTTCTCTGATGCAGCATTTCAAATACCCCATATGAACCTCTAAAACCCATTCATTGCCCCACCCCCCCCCCCCCCCCAAAATTCACAATATTTTTTTTTCAGATAATACCCTCCATAGATGATGCCTCTATACTCCAAACCTCCATAGCCAATTACCTATTAGTGCTTGATAAAAGTGCTTAAACTTCCAAATCTCTAGTCCTTCCTTCTTCAAAGGAGACCAAACTATCCCCCAATCTACAAACTTAATTATCAAACACTTAAAAAACTATGGACGCACAATCACTGCAGATGTACTCATAAAAAAATTGATCAAAAGCAGAGACATATAGTCCGTTCTTACAATCACTGCGCACCTTCTCTAATCATAGTTCTATATGACCCAAGAGAAAAACAGAAGAAGATGATCAAGAACCAAATATGTTTTCTCTGAACCTTAACAATACTAACAAATCTTAGCAGCAATAAAAAACAGTTACATAAAGTTTTCAAATCCAATGAGAATTTAAACCATGGTTTAAATTCAAATTATCTGATTTATAAAAGTACAGAGATGCTAAGGTTTATCCATCATGTTATAGAAATTAAACACTTAAAGGTTCAGTATAACTTGTGATTTTAAATACCTAACAATGCTTTAAGGTTTATTCATTCACTAAGATTATTGAAATTTTAAAGTATAGATTTCAATATATTTTATAATGACCATTTTTTTGGCTAGGAACCAAAACCATGCCTCATGAAACAGAGGTCACTGGTTCAAATATCTCCTTCTACTTCCCCTTGGGGCCAAAACTTACTTAACAAAAAAAAAAAAACTTATAATGGACATTTTCCATTCAAGTTATATTAAGGTTTGCTGGTGAATGTAACATCTCCATGAAATAGAAATCCTAAAGCAAGTTCATAAAACATGAATATACTCAAAAATTTACAAAAAGTGACTATAATGCATTTATTCATATGAAGGTAAATGATAGTATATTTACCTGGAAGACCCCACAGTATTATCTAATATGCCATTGCCACTGCCATTGCAGCTAATTTCATGGTTATATCTTTCTCGCAGTCTAATATATTTGTTACACAGAATACACAGCTCTGTCCGATTTCCACATACTTCCTAGAAGTAAAAAGACACAGAGATGTTATATGAAAATTGGTGCTAAAGTATACCACCTGTTTTTACGTTTAAATTTTTAAAAATAACTGACTATGAGTACCTGATGCTCGGCTAGATCAACTGCGGGCAATGGAAACTCGCAGAACTCACAGGTGACAATCCTCTGTGGGCAATTTTCACCTTTGTGGATTGCTAAAATTTCACGTTCCATTGTCTCGCTGCAAAGTGAACAGGATACCTGATCCAACACAGATATGTCAATGACATGGAAATCATATAACATCAAAACTCAATTCAAAAAAAAAAAAAAAAAAAAAAAAAAAAAAAAAAAAAAAACAAATCAGGTTCACTTCACTAGTCTGTTCACCCTAATCAATAATCATTAAGAAGTTGACTGTGTCTTTCTAAATCCAAAGAACCTCTACTGAAACCATTATCACAATAAACTTCACACGCCTAGTGTTCTTTTAATCTTCATTCTGCATTGAAAATACAAATACACATCTAGCATTCCTTTATTCTTTGTTATGCATAGCAAATACAAATAATTCATAACATCTATAGAAAGCACCTTGAGCTTATGCATCTTACATCCAACGGACAGATGAAAATGTACTTTCAGATGGAAATAGGCTTCGTAAATTGATGAACCCATTCATTCTAACTAGAAACTTTTGTTTAAATTGTCCATCAATATAAGTCCGAGTCTGCTACCAGATATTCAGGAATTAAAACAGCATACCAGTTTTGGCTTCATGATGATGGATCATTATATGTTTTAATTGGTTCATTAACATAAAAACAAGCCACAAATCAATCTAAGAGATTAAATTAATGACCTAAAGCAGCTCGGTTAGATATAAGAAAATAGTCAACCAGGTCCTAGCCTCCTAGGCTCCTAGATGCATTGGTACTCCACCGTTCTCGACAAAGCCTACATTCCAAACATTTGGAATCTATTATATGAATCTTCTTTCACCTTTTATCCATGGACATCACAAAGAAGAGTGACACCTGGACATCACTCTTAATAAGAGCACAAATATAAGAATCTTATTACTTTCCCATTCTCTCTCATTACCTCTACTCCACTATACGTCCAAGCCATCATTATAATATTTTATTGTTTACTTGTTTTGTACAAGCCTCCACAAAAGCAAAAATCTCAAATAACTATTAACTAGTAAGATACTAGGGTAAGACACACTTATCAAGAAGATAATAGGAAAATACACATAAAGTACATTCATAGAATTGTGTGACCAACCACATATATACATTTCATAGGTGGAAATAATTCAGTATTATTATTATTTTCAGAGAAATATTGTGCTCAAGTAATTATAAAAATCCTTCACACCAGAGTAAGAAAAGGAAAATAATCCTTCCAGCAGAGCGAAACAGGAAAGGAAACTTTCCAGCAAATTACATGGACACTTTAAAGAGGCCTCTAGAAAAAAAAGTCACATACCGGAGCATGGGTGTTTAAGAAGTGTTCCTCTGCATATTTTCTTGGAACCATCTCACCACAAACTTTACATTTTTCTAAATTCCGGGAGCAATGTGCGTAATGCAAATCAATATTTGAAGAAGGGATGGCTCTGTCACTGGAAACATAAAATGAAATCACTCAACAGAATATCAACAAAATAGATATTAGCACATGTTTTGAGAAACAAAAAAATAAAGTTTCAACTTAGGATATTTTATGTTAAGCATTTGGGAACATCCAAACTAATCTAGTCAAAGTGGACAAACAGAAGGTTCACATTCAATTGAAAAAATTCCTTACCCAAGCACATCGCTGGGCGATACTTAACAATCTAGTTCAAATCAACGGTAAAAGCAATATTGACTTGAAAGATCAAGACGTAATAACATTCAGGATCACCACAAGAGATTGACATCATGACATGTGAATTTTACATTACGGAGAAATTTCGCCGACCAAAAAAAAAAAAAAAAACCAAAGTAGTTTGATCTACAAGTATAGCTCGATGGATCAATCTATCACACAAATGTCAGCCCCATTGCCCATCAGATAATAATTATGATGGAATTGAACCCACTACCATGAATTGAAATACCTTGGAATTCACACATTTGCAACTCAATGCACAAAGTGGGTGCCACTCAGCACAGCCTAATTCATTGGAAACTTCCAGCAATCGAGGAAAGGGAAAATATTAATAAAAATAAATAAACAATCTGAAGCTAATGTGAGAGAAGGAAACAATTTCAAAATACTTATCAAATAGAAAAAGAAGGAAACAACTTTAAAATCATATTAAATCCATACCAAACCCATCTTTTTCTTTTCTTTTTTGCATTATCTTGTGTAAAGTTTGTCAAAATGAGTAAGCATGCATTGAAAAACTCATCAATGCAAAAGTATTAAAAACCTTCATATCTTAGCAGCATTTAGATACCCAATTTCCCATAATTTTAACACATAATCTTCATTTTGAAAATTGTATTCATACCCACACACCCTCTTCTGAATATTACGCAAAAAAAGCAATCCTAAACAAATTTAATCAGACCTAACTTTAAAAATAAAAAAAAATAATAATAAAAATAATTTACCAGTGATTGCAAATTTTCGTGGATTCTTCGAACGCAATTGCCATGGTGATGATGCAGAGAGTGTAAGACAAAAAAAAAACGCAAGCACGACGTCGTTTCCGCGATCAAAATTCTGAAAAAAAAAAAAAAAAAAAAAAAAAAACAAATGATGGAGTATTTAAAGGAATTGAATTTGCTAAAGAGTTTAGCAATTAATAAAGATAAGGCCAACAATAATTAATAATAAGATATACTCTATAGCAACAAAAAAAGACTTGTTAGGATTTGAGCGAACTCGTACCAGAATTAAGAAAAGCAGCCTCGGATTTAGGACTTTCTCTCTCTCTCTGTGTCTCTCTATCTCTGTGTTTCTTGATTTCTCCGAGCGATTTTGAGCTATGATTGATCAGTTTTGTTGAGCGAGTTTTTTAGGTGAGAGACTTTTGGGACCCGCGACTAGAGACTCTACATTGATTGTTTTGCCCTTATGGTTGCTTTTTTCCCCACGCGCGTGTTCAGGAGATTGAGCTGCACTCTCTAGTCTCTTCTCCACAGTAAGGCCCATTTGTTTTTTCAGTTTAAAATCCACGCGTTTGGAGTCATTGGACTTTGAATGAGCTCAACAACTAATCTAGAGAGGGTTTTAAGGTTTGAGGTTTGAATGACTATTTATCACATGAAATCCGCTGGATTTTGGGCTGATCCATATATTCAGCTGGGCTTGTAGTGTATTCATGAGCCCAATTTTTTTTTTTTTTTATCATCTTCTTTTTTCTCTTATAAATTATTGCTCTAGAAATAATAGTAGGTTACTAGGTTTGGAACCTAAACTTTCCTGAAAAGTAATTTTTTTTTTTTATAATTTGATAATTACAACAGGGAACGGGAGATTTGATTTCTAGATTTCTCCGTCGAAAACACTATAAAATGTCGATCAAAATAAACAGCATCTCAAAAAGTCTAGAAACACCAAAATTATCACTATTCTTACACTATATATTGCGGTAGGTCTAAATAAGGAAAATGTGACAATAATTAGTGTGAAATTCTAAAAGTAGTTTTTGGTACCTTTAGCAAGGCTTAAAATTTCCTTAAGAATGAATTTTGCTATGCTATGAAGTCACCTGCAGTGACCTCCTCTATTTCTTTTTTTTATTCTTTTTTTTTTTTTTTTTTGCTAATAGATGCAGACCCCTTATTTATTATAGTAGAAAATTGAAAATGAAAGGGGGAAAAAAATTAGATGGTTATTTTTCACGCCCACTTTTAGAATGTCCAATATTCCAGCATGACATATGTACATTGTAAGAGTCGTGGCTCTATATGAAGTACTTTTGGAATTGTTTTGTTGATGATCAGAACAAAATTCCAGTCAACCAAGAGATCTGGAAAGAGATTCTCCTTTTGATTTATTCGTCCTCTTCAATTCCCCATTAGATTGGAAACAAAAATCCAGCAAGTTACACATAAGCTTGCCACTATAGTCGATGCTTAAACGTCAAGCCAGGTCTTTTTTTCTTTAGTCTTTACTATACCTACCAATTTCTATTTGCTTAATTGGTTGGATTCAATATTCTATGTTGTTAGAGTTCCTTTTCAAGTGTCATCATCTAATAATAGAGATCCACTATAAAGTTTAATTGTCATGTTTTGGTTGTTTTCGTAATTGTTATTATCATCCATTGTTTTGGACTAGGAAGAAGACTAGGTTCTTTTTATTTTAAATGAATCTAATTTCATAGATCGAATTAAATAGTACAATTTTAAGGAGGGTACTATATATTATATAGATTTGAAAATGAGATGACAGTATATATATTAATAAATACAAAAAATAAATTTTGAATTATGAAATGTACACTCCGAGGATTATCGCAATGCTAACTTTATTCTAGGATCTAATAAAAGTTCCAAATGTGCCAAATTGACAATTTTTTTTTTTTATGGGAGCCAAATTGACAATTCTATTACACTACTCAAATGTATTTTTCCTTTTAATCAATGCACGTCTTTGACCATGAAAAAATATGCTATTATAAATGGTTTTTATATAGGTACTATTATAAAACTAAAGTTTTAAACCAAAAAAAAAAAAAAAAGGTCTTAAAAAGTCCACTCTGTTGTAGTCCATAATTTTTAAGACAGCTAACTCCCTTAAAAATCATGCCTTATGCCTCTTAAAAAATTCTATCCTGGGTGAGCTGTGTTTTCAAACTTCAAGATCCAAGTAAAAATACTTTCGAAAAAAATAAAAAATAAAAAAGTCCACTTTGTTGTGGTCCATAATTGCTTTAAGCCATGTGATGAGCCTAACTCGCTTTCATGTATTTAAAATTAAAGTGGAAATTTTTTACTTATCTTATAAGATATATATATATATATATCAATCTTAGAAATATGAGGGGGTGTTACATATGTTCGTTACACCATATATATATATATATATATAGAGAGAGAGAGAGAGAGAGAGAGAGAGAGAGAGAGAGAGAGAGAGAGAGAGAGAGAGAGATTGGATGTACAACATTTGACAAGGAGCACAAGGTTCAAGTTGTGCATACTTCTTTTAACAAACATTTGCATGCTTTAACCTTAAGTCTCTTAAGGAACTCTCTCTTGGACGAACTGTGTTTTCAAACTTTTGAGAATAAAAATTGAAGTAAATATATATAAACTATAGGTAAACAATGTATTACTCTTTGAAGTAAATATATATTACTCTTTGCTAGTTTCATCAAAAAAAAAAAAAAAAAGAGGTAATCTTTGCTAGGTAAACAATGTACGCATTTTATATATAAAAAAAATTAAAAAGATAAATTATTAGTTCAATCAAAGCTTCAAATTTGATGGAGGTCAATACCGGAATGCAAATTATAGAAAGATACAAGTGTTACTTTTTTCCTATCCACAATTGACTAAACTTTGTATTATACTTTAACTCAACTTTTTAATTAAGTAATAGTTTGTTGGAAATCATCGTCATCGTAAATAATCAATATGGTGGTTTAACTGCAGCTTGACAATGGTTTATTGATGGTAAATTAACATACTATACACCACTTCAAGAAATGTGCTAGTGTTCTCAGAAAGAATATACAAGGGGGGCTTTCAAGATGATTTTTTTTTTTTTTTTTTTTTATGAATATCAAGATGAAAATCCAAATATCAAATTCCTATAATTTGGAACACATAATTAATTCAAGAGACATTTTTACAACATTTTCACAACAAATCATAGGTAATTAGTTATTATTAGTTCAAATTTGAACCTAACACTAAGATTACTTTTTTGTTCCAACAATAATAATCAATAACAACCTGCCACTTAGAATTTGTTGAAAGAATATTGTGAAAATGTTGTGGACATATCATTTCTCTTAATCAAAGGGTCTCAATACTTAATTTTTATTAATATTATTTATACTATGTAACACACTTAGAAATAACTAAACATTGGTTCAAGTAATAGCACAAATGCCTTATATCTTCTTTTAAAATTGACAAGCCTTTAAACAATGAGATATATGATTTGCACTACTTTTCATGGGTCTAAAAAAAAGGAAAAACCCAAATTTCTTTTGCTTTCCAAGTTCCTTGTAAAAATTATCAATGCACAAGGGATAAGGAGTAAGGACTATGTTTTATTATCTCATAAAAGTAACAACTTCGTTTACAAAATGTTAATGTGGTTGGACCTAGCCACCAGAAAGGTCATTTGCTTCTAGATTATTCTAAACCACAAATGGCATTAACACAAGAACCCACAGAGAAGTAAACTTTCGAATATAAAAAGACTCATGAATGGACCGTTCCACTATTTGCATATTAAAGTAATGGAAGTTATAGTAATGCGAAACCGACTTTTTTTTCTTTCTTGGTCCAAGTACTCATATCATTTGGCTGATGATTGACACTTGTCCATGCTTTTCAAGTTGGAGACGTGGGACACCCTATTATATTAGTCTGTGCCTTGATTTTCGCCTTGCTAATCTCGAACGCTTCCCATTGGATGATTCTCCAACAAGATCGATAAATATTGGTCCAGCCAATGCAGTTCACGTGGGTTTATGGCTTTAGCCTTTATGCTAATCGAAAAGCCAGAGGTAAAATAACAGTCCTACCAAACCCTAGATAATGTGATGCGTGGATCTGACCATCAAGCCTTACAAAGCATGCCATTTTTTAATGAATAATTTTAGTACCATGCATTTTAAATACATTTTGTCACAACTGTATTACATAATAGACAATAAATAATTTAAGAAAAAAAGTAAATTTATGTCATAACGATAAATATTTAATTACAGTACGTTATATAAGACAGTTGTAGCAAATTGTGTATCAAAAACTATGTTACAAAAATGATTTGTTTTTAACTCGAAAAACTAAGAAGTCTAAAATTAAAGCACACGAATACGAGCAGTAACGGAATAACAAGATGTTTTTAAAGTAAAGCAAAAGTTTCCTAAAACCGCAAGGCTATTATTCCTAAAATAGTAGTGAATCCCCTTTTAACTTTGTCCCTAGTTTTATGGTCAGGTTCTTCTCACAGGTGTGTGGGTCTTGTCTAAAGTTGTAGTTGTTCGCCAGCTAAAGGGCACCCTCGAGTGGCTAGTGGCGTCCCTTCACGTGCTTGTCAGTCGATCGTATCTTAACATTGACCGTAGTGTTCCCAAGTGTTGCGAGCCCGGGCTTATATAAGAAAAATTTTAAAATTACGACTTGTATCACAATTGTACACGTAAATTGATCGTGAGTGATGGAAAAAAAATAATAATTTATGTAAAACTAATATACAATCAATTATAATCTACCATATAAGATAAGTGTGACAAAAATTATGACGGTATAGATGTGTTACTAAAACCGATCCTTAAATAATAACTACAAACTTGCAAATTACAGCTATTGAAATATATGAACATCAAAATCGAGTAGTCGGTAGTTATTATAATATGTATGTGAGTGTGTGTGTATGTGTGTATGTATTTATAAATATAAAAAATAACAGTAAATCTAAAACGGTACACCTATATTAACCGATATCGAAATATATCGTTCCACTAATCAAACCGGTACAGCCTCCGGTACGAAATTAACTCTCTTGTTTTAATCCATAGGCATTGGGCTAATTGACTAGTTGTGGGGGTGAAACACCCCTTTCGGTCTTTAACTAGATAATGATCCGTAAAGAGTAGCTTTCTTTTTTATTTTTGAGACTACCAAAAAAAAAGTTCTAAGATAATTGCCTAATTGTTAATTATTTTGATTATATAAATTATAAAATAGTGGAAGAGCTTATAAACTATTAAAAAAACCAGTGGACCTCTCAGCAAGTTGTGATTGTGTAATCACCGATTGATAAGGTTTCATTAGAATTTAATCTTGTTAGGTCTAGTGGCGGCTCCAGAAATTTTTCTCAGGGTGTTCATTAAGAAATATAAATTATACAATCTAATAAAAAGAGAAATTCATATATTGACAACAACAACAATAAAAAAACACGCAAATACATAGAGTTTACAATTGTCTTCTACGAGTTTTCGTATTTTGAAATCGGTGCATGATAATCTCATTATTAATGCTACAAGCTACATCTCTTTCAATGTACACAACCAAACAATCATTCATCCACTGAATGCAGAACGAATTATGGAGTATAATTTAATTTTATTGGTATAAAAAAAAAAAACTGAGGGTGTTCCCAAATTATTTTTGAAGGGTAGACAAATAAATTTTTTTAAATTATTATATATAAAAAAATTTCAGTTCAGGGTGGTCCTAAGACCACCCTGGCCTTAAGGTGGAGCTGCCCCTGGTTAGGTCAATGAGTGGAATATATCATATCTTATATATCGTTTAGTAACTATCTAGTGCAAGTTCATCTGCAAAGTATGCCGGTGCAGGCTTATTTTCCAATCAAAAGAATAGGTCAAGTTTTTTATAAAAGATTGAATGCCTGAAAGAAGTAAGTATGATTATGAGTTCTCTGTTACTCTTACATATTTTTATTGATTTAGTTTGAATTTAATATTTGGCTTCAACATACAATTGGCCCTCCTCCCAATATTCAGCCTTTCAGTGAATTATAAGTCCACCAAAGTATGCTTTAAAAGTATTGATTTAGGGTCAATTATCGTAATGGTGGACCCAAAAAAAAAAAAAAAAGAAGTATATGGCTATAAAGAATTATTGGCTTTTAACAAGTTGGTAAGCAGATTGTGATGGATCACTTGCTATTTTGTCATAATGTGAGATTCAAGTTGCACTTCCACACAGGAAACTCAAATCAATAAACCTTCCCACTTCGCAGTTCGCACCACTCAAAGTAGAAATCTACACTACAAACAAAGAAGGTTATAGCTGCGTTTTAAACGCGGTTATAACTGTGTTTTAAACGCAGATATAGCCCATAAAAACGCAGCTATAGCCTATAGCTGCGTTTTTATAGCCACATTTTCAAACACGATCTATCCTATGCGACTATAGCCCCCTGCGGGATCTGTAGCTGCGTTTTTGAAAACGCAGCTACAAATCGGAGTATAGCTGCGTTTTTCAACACTCATAGCTTTGGCACCTATAGCTGCATTTTTGTAGAAAATGCGGCTATAGACCCGAATTAAGCTATGTTTAAAACGCTGGATAGACTAAGGATCAGTAGCTGCGTTTTGTAGAAAACGCGGCTATAGGTCCAACTTATAATCACGTTTTAAACGCAACCCAAACCGGGCCTATAGTTGCATTTTCTACAAAAACGCAGCTATAGGTCCTGAAGCTAGGGGTGTTGGAAAACACAGCTTTAGGAGTAAAAAACGCAACAATACCCCGATCTGTAGCTGCGTTTTGAAAAACGCGGCTATAGGTCTTAGCCTATAGCCGCGTTTTAAACGCAGCCCAAACCTAGCCTATAGCCGTGTTTTTAAGAACACAGCTACAGTACCCGCATCAAAGGCAAAGAAAAACACCTATAGCCACGTTTTTAAAAACACAACTGTAGGTGTTTTTTTTTTCCTTCTTGTTTCTTCCTAAACACATTCCTACCCAATACAAGACCTGTAATTCATCACAACACTCAAATTCAACCAATTGGAGCCAACGCTCAGCAATTCCCAACCAATTGCCAACAAACAAAACGACTTCATTGCCAAAAGATTAATTACATAAACAAATAATTACAAACAAATAATTACATCACAAAAATTAATTACAATTTGAACCAAGACCAGATTTTTACATCACAAAATGCATATCCCTCAAGGAATTTTTACATCACAAAATGCATATCCCTCAAGGAATTTTTACATCACAAAAATTTGTCAACGAACACATGGTACTTCATCAGCCAGTTTCCAGCAAGCATCATTGTATAGCCAATTACTTGTGACAATGAGAACACCGAAAATAACCAAGTATTTTGCTTAGTCAATCTATTAACAAGGTCAACATCCCTTAAATTTCTAGAGTCATTATCATATATGAGTAGGGAGTGTTTTTCGAGATTAGGGATCGGCGAGGTTGAGGAAAGAGATGAAGGGGCGCGAGGTTTGTGGGTATTGGGTTGAGAGCAAGGCGGCGAGAGGTTGAGATTAGGGATTGGCGAGGTTGAGGAGGGAGATGAAGGGGCGTGAGGTTTGTGGGTATTGGGTTGAGAGCACGGCGGCGAGAGGTTGAGATTAGTGATCGGGAGTGTTTTCAAGATTAGGGATCGATGAGGTTGAGAGTGAGTTGAGAGTGTTTTTCGAAGGTTGAGAGTGTTTTTCAATTTAGGGTTTTTTTCAATTTATAGCAAACCTAAAGCTACATTTGATTAAACGCAGCTCCAAAGTGATTAAGCTGCGTTTAATCAAACGCAGCTCTATAAATATTTAAGCTGCGTCTGTTAAACACAGCTCCAGACATGTTAAAGTTGCGTTTAATGAAACACAACTCGTTCTCAGTTTAAGTTGCGTTTATTAAACATAGCTCTGGGATATATTGGAAAAAAAAAATTTCCAAGATGGGTCTATAGCCGTTTTTTTAAAAACGCAGCTTAAGTCCTATCCAACTAAATGCAACCTCAGCATCACAAAACGCAGCTTCAGAGCTGGTCTATAGCCGTGTTTATAAAACATGGCTATACATCTAAGGGTGGAGCCGCGTTTTTGAAAAAAGTAACTCAAAAACGTAGCTTAAAAATGCGTTTTTGTAATGCTATTTTATATGTATGTTAATTAAAAAAAAATGTATGCTCGAGCTTCGAAAATATTTTTTTAATAATAATAATAATAATTGACTTGGAGGAATAATAAGCGAAAATAATTAAATAAAGTATATGTCGAAGATATTGCATATAACATTAGGATGTGATGGTAGTTTGCTATATTTTTGAGTTCTAGGAATTTTATCATCCATACCAACCCCTTATGTAAATCGATAATAAAAGCATTCAATATTTGCTTTCAACCGTTTCCTTCATTTTAATTTTTAAGGTTACTGCAAAAATGACAGCGTAAGACATTAGCCTCTTTGCAGAAATGCATCGGTGTGATAGGCTTTTTCTTTGTATTTCTGCTTTTAGTATTTGTGAAATCAAGAAGTGTCTAGAATCATTCTAATTAGATACAAACCCTTAAATTCATAAGGAATGAGTTCCTTGAATTGATAAAGAGTTTTTAATAAACTAGATGATAGAAAAAAAGAAAAACTTATTGAAATTTTATTGTTGACATATGGATCAATTTATAGGCTCTATTAAGCTTAATTCCAAATTAAGAAGAAGAATATCCTACGGATACCCTTATTATATTGGTCTTGTTTTCTGGTAAAAACAAAGTTGGTCTTGTTTAATAAATTAAACTTTTAAAGTGAACATTATTTAATATATTGTCTTTCAAATAAATAAAAATACAAAATTTGAAAATTGAAAATTGGCATTCTTAATTTGAACTCTAATAAGGATTCTTAAAAAAATAAAATAAAATGAAAAATGAGTATAGAATTTGTAAATAAAATAGACAATAATTTTTAAAAATATATAAAATATTGTATTCATTAATTGTTTTTTAAATGATCTTTTCTAAAATGAAATACAGAGGACTCCTATATAAGAGCATTAGCATTGGAGAATTCTATTTCTACTCTATTATACCACTTCAAAAAGCTACTTTATCATTATACCATACTATTTTACCATACCTTCAGCATCCCAAAACTCTTTTTTTATTAAAATATTATTTTTTTAATCTTTCTTTATTATTTCTTTCTCATCTTTCTGTTCAGTCACAAATTTTACAGAAAACACCATCACCACATGACCACCATCAACACCACCTTCTGGTCCCTCTTCGACCATAACTGAAGCAATACACCACCATCAACACCCAAAAAAAAAAAAAAAACCAAAACAAAACCCAGACCATCAACACCACCCTCTGGTCCCTCTTCGACCATCACCGCTGCAATACACCACCATCAACACCAAAAAAAAAAAAAAAAAAACCAAAACAAAACCCAGACCATCAACACCACCCTCTAGTCCCTCTCCGACCATCACCGCTGCAATACACCACCATCAACACCAAAAAAAAAAAAAAAAAAAAAAAACAACAACAACAACCCACGATCCCTACCTCCACAGCTCCACTATCATCAATCACCACCCACGACAACCCCCACCTCCACGGCTCCACCATCATCAATCACCAAACCAACCCAAACCAACCAATCCGCACCGATCAACCACCACGCCCCACCGTGGTCTGGGTTTTGACGAGAGCAGCAGATGGAGAGACGCTTGGGGATGGAGATGGGTTTCGGCGATAAAGCTTCAGACTTCAGAGATGAGAGAGCAGATGGAGAATCGGAGATGGAGAAGATGGAGATGGAGATGGAGATGGGTCAGAGATGAGAGAATCACGCTTGGAAGAGAGAGAAGCTCTCAAAGGAAATGAGAGAAGAGAGAGAAAAGAGATAATAAAAATTTTTTTTTTTTACAATACTTGCTACAATGCAATTCTAAAGATATTCTAAAGATAGAATTGCACTGTAACAGTATTGCAAAAAAATTTGCAATACCTCAGTTTGCAATTCCCTGGACTGCAAATGCCGAATATTCCTTACATTTGGCATTTGCATTCCCCAATACTAATGCTCTAAGGATGCTATATATTTTGACTAACATAAAATAAAACCAACTAAAAATAAAGAAATAAGTCCCTAAGATTTCAATTTTCTAAAAATTACATTAAATTAATAAATAAACATTGATCATATTCTGTCTTGCATCTATTTTTTGGAATACAAAGTCATGCCAGCGACCACCTAAAGGTTCTTTGGGTAGGTAATCCATTTCACTGAATTTAGAACAGAAAAATTATGCAAATAATTAATATAGTACTACTAGTTGATTGTCATGGTGGGTTTAAAGAATTGAGATATAGAGAGCTACTGTGTATGTATGTCTGTGTCGCTGTGCCAACATTACTTGTTTTTGTCAGAAGAAGTGCGCACACACACGCACACAAAGGAGTCAGAGAGAATCAGGTGCTTCATATATGGTTCTTAACTTCTTATTGCTACTTAAAAAAATAAAAATAAAAATAAAAATAAAAAGGAAAAAAAAGTTCAGGTACTATTTTTGGTCCGTGGATATTATTTTTGCAGGCACGGTCATCAGATTTCCTAATTTGGAAACCTTAGGGAATGGAAAAGGAACCAAGCTCTCACTTTCCATTTGCTCCGCGTTTGTATTGACACGTGGCAGAGCCCTTAGTTTAGTGGGTAGGCAATACAAGAACTTGGCTTGAGTGACGCACGTGCCTTTCCTATTGGTCGGACAATCCAAGTACCAAATATACCCTTTTTAGTTGTTTGTATAAAATGACTAGAATATCCTTGTCAACATAGTACTTTAGTTGTCTTTTTTTTAATCATAGTTGGATGTGACAGAGACCATGAAGGTTAATTGTAGTCGTAGATACTAGATTAGCCTAATTTGACTGCACGAGATTGAAGATAAAATCAGATCAAAAAAAAGATTGAAGATAAAATGTGAAGCCTAGTGTATGTAGCCACTTGTATTGATTTTGTACTTGCTCGCCATTGCTTTCTTCACCTCTAGACTCTAGTCTTCACGGTTAATCTGATCTTCTTTCCTTAATTTATGTTATCAACGGGAAACAACGGATAAGATTGATTAATACAGTTTTATATTGCGATTCACGGGTCATGGAATCCTTTTTTTTTTTTTTTTTTTTTATGAACATGGAATCATGTTATTATCTTCAGTAAAACATTCTATAAATATATTTTATGTATAGAGATTATAAATTTTTCGTGTACTAATATTATTATATATAAATGAACAAAATTTAGTTATAAAATTAGTTGCAACTTTCGACTACAACCATACTCATAATATTTTTATTAGAGGTAAATTTTGATAAATTCACTATTGGATTACATCATCTTCTTATATCCTTGCTGTTTGCAAAATTTTTAGAAAATTAAATAACAATAGTTATGTCATCAGTAAATTATTTAAATTGAAAGTTTTTGTAGTTTAATATTATGAGTAAAATATAAACTTATAGATCATAAAATAAATAATATATGGTTGACACAAAATTGGACATGTGTATCAAGTGCATAAAGAACATGCAATCAATTTTGTAGCTAAACTTTGTCAACATATTAATCTTAAGTATTTATCTTTTACATAAAGTTTAGCTATAAAATTGATTGAATTACATGTTCTTTACGTTCTTAATACACATGTCAAATTTTGTGTCAATTGAATATATTATTTACTATCTGATCTATAAGTTTATATTCTATGCATAATTTTTAAACTATAAAAACTTACAATTTAAATAATTTATCGACGACATGGCTATTGATATTTAATTTTTTAGAACTTTTACAAGCATGGAGGATATAAGAAGGAGATGTAATCCAATGGTGAATTTTTCAAAATTCACCTCCAATAAAAAGATATTAAGTAATGTTATAACCTAAGGCTATAACCGATTTTGTAGCTAAATTTTGTCATTTTTTTTAGAGATATAATTTTAAGTAAGATGTTGAGAAAATTAATCTATTCTTTTTTAGCATTTGATTTAAAATTATGTGTAAAATATAAACGTATAGATCATATAATAAATAATATATGGTTGATACAAAATTTGACATGTGTATCAAGTGCATAAAGAACATGCAATTTAACGGATAGATTTTCAAAATATATAATAATTTTTATTTTTTTGAATAAGGTTATAGTCTCAGGCTACAATCAATTTTGTAACTAAACTTTGTCAACATATTAATCTTAAGTATTTATCTTTTGGACAAAATTTAGTTATAAAATTGGTTGTAGTGTTAGACTACAACCTTACTTAATAAAATAAACATTATTATATATTTTGAAAATCTTGAAAATCTAACCGTTGAATTACATGTTCTTTACGTTCTTAATACACATGTCAAATTTTGTGTCAATTGAATATATTATTTACTATCTAATCTATAAGTTTATATTCTATGCATAATTTTAAATTATAAAAACTTGCAATTTAAACAATTTATCGACGACATGGCTATTAGTATTTAATTTTCTAGAACTTTTGCAAGCATGGAGGATATAAGAAAGAGATGTAATTCAATGGTGAATTTTTCAAAATTCACATCTAATAAAAAAATATTGAGTAAGGTTGTAACATAAGGCTATAACCAATTTTGTAGCTAAACTTTGTCATTTTTTTTAGGGATATAATTTTAAGTAAGATGTTGAGAAAATTAATCTATTCTTTTTTAGCACTTGATTTTAAGTTTGTAACAATATATTAAGAATCATTTTGAGAAATCACATCAAGAGTTTTTTTTTTTTAAATATTGTTACTCAAGTATTTTACATTTTAAAATAAGGGAAATAATCTTGATAAATTACAAATTTAATATTGTTATTAAACAAGCAAATTCACCATTATAATATATAATAAACACAAAAAAATATTCGAACTCTTGACATTACCATTAACTAAAAGTGTGCCAAATGTATTAGAGGGTGCACTAGCCATCAAATAACCAGCCCCATAAAAATTCCACATTATTTTAAAATAGTAAAGTTGACAAGCGGATGAATCCACATCTAAGTCATTATTTCTTACAATGGACAAAAGCGTTTACTTAAACCAGACCAAAATGATCGTAACTTTGATATATAATAAAAGGTCTGATTAACTAGACTCTTAAGGCACATGTTAAATTATAACAAATACCCAATTATGAGTTAATATGCACACTTTTTGAAAAGGGGAAGAACATATCTATCCCATAAACCCGGAGGTTCCAGATTCGATTCACCATACTATTAATAGCCAATGAGAATTTCAAGGTATCTCATGAGTAAATAATGGAATAGTCTAACCATAGACTGAGACACCATATCTTTATTCCTTAACATATGCACTAAGTGTCCGTTTGACAAAAATAATTTTTGTCAACTTATTTTACTATTCAGCTTATTTTTGCTATTAGTCATAGATTCCACTGCACTTTTTGGTACTATTCATGGATCTCACTGTACTATTTTAGCTAATTTTTACTTTTATCTACAGTACTTTCAATAAAAAAAATTTTCAATTTTAGCAAAATAAATGGATCTCAAACAAACACTAAATTAGCTAATTAACAAAAGCTGTAATAATTAAAGAACCAACTGATCTCACACTTTTTTTTTGTTAATATTAAACTAAAATCATGTGATTATCATTAAAGCTAGTTTGCCCATAGTTTTTTTTTAATACTTTATTCAACTTATTTATATACAACTTTAAAAATATATACTTTTTGAAAATGTACAATTTTATTTTTGTTGGGCATATTTATTAAGCCCAATAAATCAATGAAAATAATTTTTTTCCAAATGAGGAAAATTAAAGAAGACTCTAGGAGTAACGAGGAACTCACTCCACTCTTTTTATTTATTTATTTTATATATAAAACGCAACAAATTTCATAACTTGTTGATGTGATAAATTGTGATCAGTGAATCACTTTTTCATTAAAACTATCACATCACTTCTAACGTAAATTAATCAATCATAACATATCACCTCAACAATTATGAAAAATATTATCTTTAGACTTTATATATATAAGAAAATGGTATTCTACCTTTTTCTCATACTTTTCTATTTATTATTCATAAAGCATCTCAAAAATTCTGTAAACCAATACACCAATCAGCTTCTAGTGTAGACAGAGATTAAATCTTAAATTTTTTATTTAACTATCAAAGACTTTACTAACGGTGATAAATGAAACTTAAAAGTTAAAACCTCCATGTTGATGATAATTACAACAGGCATATTGAATCCTACACCCAAAAATGGCAAGGAATTAATCCGTAAATTGGTTATATATTGACCCGTCCAGTCCACGAGGTAACAATTCAAAAGTATAAACTAACCCAAGTTGGATTAGGCATTGCCCATGTCTACCTAAAAACAAACCCATCTTCGGCCTATTTTGTTCACGATGGTAATTTTATGGGAAAACCAAAAATGGTATGGACCACAAATCCATGGTCGCCAGGATGTCAGACATGAAAAGCAGCCAAAAGAATCAAGAATTTGATTTGGTCGTCGTTTCCTGAAAATGACAGCCTCCTGTCACTATAGCCCCACCCCCTCAAACTTCACCACTTCACGGACACACTAGTCATTCTCAAAACACAAAAGGGGCAATGTTGTCTGAACAAAAATTCAAAAAGCAAAGAAAAGTTCCCAAAAATAGGAACTACAGTCTACGTATCCAACGACCCACGCGTCAGTGATCTAAAAGATGGACGGCTAGTTGGACAGAATTGAATTAATAAAAAATCCATCACCGAACCACCTGATTGGTCCACGTGTCCATATCAGACAAAACCACTAGCGGTTTTGTACACCGCAAATAAAAAACCAGTGGTTTCGCTCCCCCGCATACACTTTCCTTATATAGCTTGCTGCCGATGATGTTATTCTCAGTACGGCCACAACTCTCAAACGTTATTTGTTCACCTCGGTTTGTCTCCACGAGTTCATACCTTCACCAAGTAAGCTCTTTTTATTACTATTACTCTTTCCTTTATTATCTCTCTCTCTCTCTCTCTCTGTCTCTCTCTCTCTCTCTTTTTCTTTATTTCTTTTTTTTTTGTTCTCATTCTTTTCTCGGGAAATTTTTTGTTTCTTTCTTTCCTTCTTTGTATTTTAGATTCTCACACTTTCTCGGAAAATTTCTCTGCTTGTTTTTGGTGTTTTCTTTGTTCATTTTTTTACTTGTCATCCGATCTAGAACCACAACTAAGAATAGAGAGAAAAGAATAGCTCTCTCTCGCTCTCTCTCTCTCTCTCTAGCTGAGTGCTTGACTAGTAATTTGAATTTTTTGCTTACATATTTATGTTTTTGTTTTTGTTTTGATAGAGAAGAAAAAAAAAAAGAAAAAAAAAAGAAAAAAAAGAAGAAGAAGGAAAAGCTAGGGTTAGAGAGAGAGAGGGATGGGGAGGGGGAAGATTGTGATAAGGAGGATCGACAATTCGACGAGCAGGCAAGTGACGTTTTCGAAGCGGAGGAACGGGTTGTTGAAGAAGGCGAAGGAGCTGGCGATTCTTTGCGACGCTGAGGTTGGAGTCATGATCTTCTCAAGCACTGGCAAGCTCTATGAATTCTCCAGCACCAGGTCCTAGCTCTTCTTAAGATCTTCTTCTTCTTCTTTTATTTATTTTTTCGTTTATTAAATTTTTTTTTTATTTAAATTATATGTTTGATTCTTTTATTTATTATTATTGTTATTGTTGTTGATAATGGCATTAGTACCATAGCTTGATATTTGTGTATTTCTTGAATTTTTTACTCGAATGTGTCGATAATTGGTAATTATAATTCGATTTTCGATAATAGGTAATTATAATACCAATATGTTGTGTAGTAATTTTAAAAGGATATGGGAAATTTGATTTATTATGAGATTAGAGACGTTTTAAATGGTTTGCAAGTGAGCTTAGTTTAAAGTTGGATTGTGATTTTATGATGGAGAACTAGCGCATGATCATGCATGTATTAAAATGCTTGAAATTATTATTGGCGAAATTTAGTATTGTTTTACTTAACCAAAAAAGTAAGATAGTACACTTTCACTTAGTCTCCTTTTCTTTTTCCCATCATTGAGATGTAATGTCATTTATTTATTTGTTAACGTACTAAAATGCTTAATATATTTATTTGTTAACGTACTAAAATGCTTAATATATTAATAATGCAACATGGTCATTTACTTTTTGTTCATTGAGATAGACGGGGTCCAATCTCTAGGAATTCTTTATCACATCAATAGCTTTATTAGCTAATCAGGAGAGCTTTTTGGGGGGTAGAGTAATGTAGAAAAAATCAAATGCTAATGTTCGCATGGAAAAGCCACAAACTTCAATTGCATGACCGATTCATTAAGTGTCATAATTGGAAAAATTAATGTATGGTATGCTCTACGACTTTGATCAAGAGAGATGTTGGGTTAGAGCAACAAGAGGAACAAGGAACTTCATTGCAAGTGTTAGGGTAATATAAGTTGAGGAGTGCTACAGTGTTTGGTGACCTACGGTTTGGAATTTCGTGAACAAGGAACTTCATTAGAAGTGGTGTGTCTAAAATGGATCAATTATGGCTTAGTCATGCCAGTTATGCTACTTAGAGTGATGCATTGATGCTCTTTACCTTCAAGTATAAGCTCAAATTTGAGCTCTTAAGGAATGTGGTTTTCTTTTGTTAGAAGATATCAAAAAAAAATCAGTACTACTTTTGCTTTGCCAGCAGCACGCAACTACTTATCAATAGGAATACTCTCTCTAGATTTTATGAAATCCTTGTATATAATTGTTGCATGATATTCGTATATTTTCTAGAAAATATTGGAAATCATCCAAGTGACTATGAATTCCATTTTTTAAAAGCCTTTAGAATGGTCAATATTATACAAATGTTATTTTGATTTATCAGGAATCGGGTTAACATTTATGCTAGTTGTCAACTAATGCAAAGTTGACAACTTTGTTAATATTTTGATAAGGGACAAAATAATCAACTTTGTTTCATTGTTCAAAGTTGATAAATATGTTCTCTTTGGTGGCTCAACCTTGTGAGAGCTTAGTGAGCATTTAAGTGGTATCACTTGGCGGCAAGTGGTAAGAAAATGATGATGATGATGATGATGATAGGGTTACCGTACAATGTAAGACATGGCAAGTGCTGGTAATGGCATGGTGTATATATATGGCCGTGTATTGATCAATTCATATATAGGAGAAGCAGTTGAAGGTACCAACATAGGTTTGCCGAACGGTGATGATCATTGGTGACTGCTAAGGTTGGAGAAACGATGAAAATGGTAGCAGTACAATGGACTGGTGGAGGATTGGAGTTTGGATAGAGGCCATATGTGTCGAAATTCGTACTTATCGGCACTCTAAGTAATTGCATTCTTCTGGATTAATTCACGGATTGTTAAGAGAATTGATTTGTAGTTAGTCTAGCCCACGAACGTGAATGATACTTTGCATGCATGTACAAGATGCTTTTCCTTTTCCCTTTTATTAGGTATTGAGTTTAATTAGAGAGATAAACGGTTAATATTTGGGCAGTTGGAATTGTGATGGAAATGCTTGCTAAATTTAGGATTTTAAAATTTTTCATTCTTTTTCTTATTTTTCTTGTTTTAAATTTAGGGTTTTTAACTTTTTACTTAATTTCCTTTGCGTGATAAAATACATGTGCAAACTAATAAATTAATTTACTAACAAAAAAATTATAAAAATTGTACCTATATGATTTTTTTTTTTTTATTATAAAATATACATATATCTGGTAGATATTGAACTCATAACCTCACCATTTACCTAATTCTATGAAGAATAAGCTTGCATCATTTGAAATAGAGCTTATTCTATAACTAGTTTGTTGATTTTTTTTTTTATGATTTCCATAAAGCAAAACTAAAACAAAATAATCTTCTTTCTAATTGATTTTATAAACAATATTATAGGCAATATGGATTCCTTTCAAACAGTAGATTAGGCAATATTCTCTGCCACCTTTAGACAATGAAGGCATTTCCCTTTGAGCGGGTAGTGTGGTGGATTAGATCAAAGCCTCCAATACGTTCCTTTTGAGAGTGGTGGTTTATCAAAGGGTGATTATTTATTGGAGTAAAAGAAGGAAAATTTACGTAAACCATACGTTTGTTCCAATTAATATAACCTTTTAGCAAAGTAGTAAGTATCTAGCTAGTATAGCTACCTAAAAGTTGAAGAGATGGGCAAAGTTTGAAAGGAAGGTTAAGGTTGCTTCAGTTAAGTTAATCAATGAAAGTTGACAAAACTTGTAAGCAACTAAACCAGTCAAGTGCATGTATCTTTGGCTCATTGGCTGCGTGGATGAAGCGATAGGATTGTTTTTAGACCACGGTGTATATCTACCTAAAAGAATTCCATCCAATAATCATGCATGCATGCTCGAGTTCTAAATTATATATATAGGGCCAATCCTTAGATATTTGGAGCTGACATTGACAGGTTTAAGATTTAACATCTATATCCTTATAGTGTCGTCGTCTTACTTTTTATAACACTTAATCAAAAGTTGTAAATAAATCTTCTATGGCTTGCCAAAAAAGTCTTTTGCGTGAACCTAAAGTGATGAGCTATTAAAACCGTCAAACATGATTACCACTACTTAAGAAATGTTAATCGAATGAAGTGGCGCTAGATAAGTATATCTAGCTAGGAAAATAGGACAAGTTTGAAACATTAATTATTTATTGTTCTGTTTTGGTCTGCATTTGATTATGTTAAATACTTTGGATGTCGAGGAATTTTTTGGGTAAATGTGTTTAAAAGGTTCATCAGTTTCTAAAATGATGGGTAAGGTATTATATATCCCTGTGCCTCGGTGTGATGCTGTAAATTTTAAAACAAAATTAAGTTACTTTCTCACGTTTTTTCAAACGTTTTAAACGGACCACTACCAGTTTACAAAACACTGAACTTACAAAAATATGTTTATAAAAAGTTTTTTAAAATGGTTTATGAATGTATGCCTTAAAGGCATACTTTAGTAAAATTCATAATGAAATTGAAAATTAAAAAAATTGTGGTTTTTTTTTTTTTTTTGAGAAACTACCCCAGGAAGAGGGGGAAAAAATTGTGGTTTCAAATCACTTTAGTAAAACCCATAATGAAATTGAAATTTGAAAGGATGGTGGTTTCAAATCACTTATAGGCTTGATAATGATTGATGATTCCGCTAGATGCCTTCTTGTGTTTATAAAAACTAGTAAAACCCATAATGAAATTGAAATTTGAAAAGATTAGGGTTTCAAATCACTTTAGTAAAACCCATAATGAAATTGAATTTGAAAGGATGGTGGTTTCAAATCACTTATAGACTTGATAATATTTGATGATTCCGCTAGATGCCTTCTTGTGTTTATAAAAACCAAAAAAAAAAAAAAAATGGAATCATATTGCGTGGCCTCAACTTTAACTGACATGATTAAAAAAAGTCCAAGATCAGCTCTTAGCTTAAGTTTATTAATGCTTGAGCTAACAGTTGAAAGTAGTGTAGTCGATACCGTACCGGTACGTATACCGGTATCGAAATGCCAACATTTCGTACCAGTTTAAATACCAACCGTACCGGCCAATTTCAAGCAATACCGGGCGTACTGGCTGGTACAAAAAAAAAACTTTTTTTTTTAGATTTGTAATTTTTGAATTTTTGTAAGGGCAGAATAATAACTTATTTGCATTAACTTATTAGTATTATTTGTTTTCTTAATATGCAATGAACAATTAAGCTTTTTATTTTTTATATTGTTATTTTTTTTTCTTTTAATTGATGCTAAAGTCTAAAACCATAAATAATTTATTCTGAATTAAGGTCATATTTTATGGTAAATTTTTATATTTATTATAATACACACACACACACACACACACATATATAAAATAACGGTAAACCCGAAATGGTACACTGGCATTGACGTACCGAAATATATCATTCCACTAGTCAAACCGATACAGCTTTTGATACGAGATTGACTCCCTTGATTGAAAGATGAAAGTCGTTACCCTTCTGATGGGAAAATCAATAGTTTCTAGATTTTTTTTGGGGGGGGGGGGGGGGGTGTTGGGGGATGGTTGGAAAAAAAGTTTGCATAAAATCAAAATAGAAGTACTAAATAGTATGGGATAAACTACACCCTTGGCATATACTAATGATTGGCTTGCAACTAAGGAAAGTAGCTCTAAGTCAAGCAAAAGAACCATAGCAAACAACACATTAATAGAGCTATGCTTCACAACATGAGAGAACGCATTGTTGAAGTCTATATCTTCTCTTTGACAATAGTCCTTTGCAACCAATAGTGTCTTGAATTTGATTCAATACTTGGAGTTACTTCCTTTTTCTTGAAGACCCATTTACAATCAACAATCTTCTTGTGAAGAGATTCAAACTCCTCACTTATAGTGACAATCCACTAAGCAAATCCTTACCAGAGACAATGTCATAATTAGAAAATTCTTGATCCTTAATATTCTTAGCGATAGGCAAAGCAAAAACTACTAAATCTTTAAGAGCTATATTTCTACGATGGCCTAGTCCATCTCCTCTCCCTACTAGTAGCAATACTATCTCATCTTTATATTCCTACACCTTATCTGGAATATGTTAAACTGTAGTTCTTTCATGAACTTTATATGAAACTTTAACTTCAAGTTTCACCTGCTTACTAACACCATAGTCTTTTAAGGTCTCAATGATCTCTTTTTCATTGATCAAAAAATAGTAGATTCATTGAATTTCACATCTCTATTAATTGTTCCTAGGAAGTTTGGATATGTACACCATAACCTAAATCTTTTACTCTCGATTTCAAGTATAAAAATAAGTACTTATTTTTACCCTTGGCGAGTTTACCATCATGTTAAAAGCAATGAAGTACTCTAAAACTAGAGTAATCAATAGGAGTACTAGGCTATACTTAAAATAAGTCTTACATTCAATGACAATTAATGGAAATATTGGTGAATTTGATTTTAGTTTCCTTTCCAGTTTGTCTATTGAAATGTAATATTTTGGTATCGGTCAATTCTAGCATACCATTCCAAGATTGGCTAAAATGGCTCGGAATGACTAAATGACATGTTCAATATTCACATTTACTCATCATCAATGAAATAATAAGAATCAAATTAAAAGATTTAGTTCTTTAGTTAAAAAGAAAAAAAACAAACAAACAAAAAAAAAAATCAGAATGACTAATCGAAATTGGCTGAAATGATTTGGAATTGACCGAATTCAACTCGAGGTGGAAAGAGAGGGTTTCTCATTCTGGTTTGCATACCAATACATTATTTTTTGGCCGTTCCGACTAGAACAAAACAAAATCCATAGCTATGGTTAATGAAGACATATCCACCAAATAGTAGGTCATATTAATTGCTTCAACCAAAAAATCTTTTGACAAGCCGACATTGGAATGCATACAAGGAATTCTTTCCAAAAGAGTTATCTTCATACATTCTACAACCTAATTCTATTTTGGTATTCTTCTAACAATATCAAGACTCACTATGCCTTCATTGTCACAAAAATTATTAGATTCACCTGAACAATATTCCAAACCATTTTCGATTCTAAAATGCTTGAAATGTTTTATGATTCTACTTCTAATTAAGAACCTTCCAAACACATTACTCTTATATTTAGGAAAATGCACTCAAACTTTTTTTTTTTTTTTGGGAGAGAGTTTTAACCAATGGCGTCCGCTCCTGATGATAGCTATTTATCATCAGACCAAAACACTAATCAGTTTTTGGTGTTAGCGGGGATTGAACCTCAAATCTCTTATTCAACCATCAAAGACTTTACCAAGACACTTAAACTTTTCTTAAATAGTCATCAATGAATGCCAAAGAGTACTGATAACCACATTTTGAATATACAAGAGAAATACCTTAAGCACTCATTTGGGAGAAGGGAATGGAATAGAATGGAAAAGAACAAAAAGAATAATTTTAGAATATTCTTATCTTTTCTTGTTTAGGAGTTTTAATGAAAAAAATGGAAAGTTCATTCCCTTATTTGGGAGTTTAAGTGGGAGTAAATGGAATGGATGGGAGGGAACACTCATTCCTCTCTATTCCCTTAAAATCTCAAATGTTCATTCTCCCCAAATTAGAAGGAATTTAAGGGAATGAAATTAGATTTAATTAAATTTTTACTAAAATTTCCAAAATACCCCTACATATTCAGCCTTTTATTTTAAAATATGGGTTTAATAATAATATTGTCATAAAATGATTCAATTCCTTTCCCTATATGTTACTCCCAAACAAGGTTATTTACATTTTATTCATTTCCATTCCTTTATTTCAAAACATCCCAATAAAGTTACTTAATTATATTCTATTCCTTTCTTTTCCATTCCTTTTCTTTACTTAAATACATTCTATTTCATTCCTTTATAACTATTTTCCTCCATTCCCTTATGGACTCCCAAACAAAGGCTAAAGATTTGAATAGATATAATCCAATATGCCCTTAGTCCTAAGCTTCATTGTGCTGAACTTAACTTTACACTACTTACCACAAGCGCAAGATTCACAAAAGTCTTGTTTTCCAATTTTTTAACCAGTTAACAAACCTTATTTGGTTTCTTAACATGTTAATCTAATTTTTATGCTCTATTAACATTTTCCACAAACAACTATTATCAAATATAGATTTGCAATACTATTGCAACACAAACAATTTTGCTTTCCTGAAGCAAATAGAGGTCATTCAAAAATTTTCCCTTAATGACCACTGATGCACTTTCACAAAACTCCCCCATTTACTAGTGTACTTGTGTTCTTGATAGTCAATTATACTTGAGGACAAAAGCATGATTTAACAACTGAAACGGTTAAAGAACCAAAAAATGGCATTATTCTTGATTTTTATCAATGAAAACGGCAATTTTTATGGTTTTTACTAGACCCAATTGGGGTTCAGTACCCAATTGAACCAGCCAGTCCAATCTAATTTTTAAAACTATGGACAAAAGGTTATTATTCAATCGAGTACATGACAAATATAAATCCTAAGAATACCATTCCACATCTTAGTTCACATAGTTCCTATCCCCACAACCTTATAAGTCATATTATTTTCAATCGAAATTCACAATTATTAGTTGATCATTAGGTACCAAACCAATATCTTTTAAGAGTCGAATGATATGAGAAAATTAAATCAAAAAACAAAGCACCAAAGCAATCAATATACTAATAGATTAGTTATATCATTGGTATCAAGAGTCCTTTTCTTTTGCCTTTTTCGCTTTTGAGTAACTTACATTCATTGTGCCCTCGTGTTCTTTTTTGCAATAATGACATTTACCCTTTTTAGTTCAAGAGCCACTACCAATGACATTTACCTTGTTTTTTGCTAATGAGCTCTTGCTCAACTGACGACTCCTCTCCTTGCAAGTGTTAGGTGGAGAGTGAGGTCGCGAATTCAAGACCCATTAGGCACACGTGTAACTTACCTGATTTTTTTTTAAAAAAAGGAAAAAATATAAATTCTTTTTAGTTCAAAACTTTGGTCTTAATTTATTCCTATTCCTATTAGACCCTTTTCATTGGCTATAACTCTAAGAACAAAACCTTTGGCCTAATGTTCATCCATTAATTTCTTAAATTTTTTTTTAAGAATACTAAATATTTTTTAACATACACATACGGGGAGAGGGGAGAAGATCTTAAAAGTTCAAAACATATTTTACATGATCAATAGAGATTCTCTCTTCTAGATCCATACAACATAGGATTTACAACCAAAAAAAAAATCAAAAGAATGAGGAAAAAAAAGTAACAAAATTACATCTTGATCCTCATCATATACTTTACAACCAATATTTTTTTAAAGAATAACTCAATATCATCTAAATGGTCAAATGTGTGTGTACCTTCTTTCATTCGAATGGTGTATAATTATTGTTTCATGCATAAACGGTTTGTGAAAAACTTAGGATGCATTTGGTAAACTGTAATAAACACTATAGTGTAATAATTATTCCTATGATTTAAATATTCAGTAGTATGGTCATGTTTTTATTACAATGAATATTCATTCATTATGAATAGTTATTCTTTAAAATGAGGAATAACTATTCATCTCTAAAAGGGTTGTAATAGCTATTCCTTAGTAGGTGTATTAATTTCTAAAATTAATATTGTAAGGACTGGATTTGATCCTAGGCCCAAAACAATGAATTTGTAGAGAGTGGGTAGAAAAACTAGGCTTAAAGTGAATGAGATAACAGTTATAATGAGTTTCCAAGACAATCAAATAAAAATAAACCAGGTTTATATAAGAGAATGGGTCATTGGCACGATCCGATGAGCTCTGTTCTAATATATATTGAATGACAATGGTTACAGGAGTTGTTGATATTGCTATAGTGTTTTCTCTGTTCATTCTCCCCCCTCTCCATGGTGGGTTTCTTCTATTTTATATCTCCTTTAAACGATCTTGGCCTCCCACTTGTTGATCATCCAAGCCTATTCCTGAATGTCTGTTCCATCAGACACCCTCTCTGGCGTTTTGTGAGTTGCAGTACCCGAGGTAGCACTGTTCAAAGGTCTTGTCCACATAAATGTGGCCAGAAAATTAGCTGTAGGGCATTTAATGCGATGGTAGCAGCTTTCCTTTAGATATTTTTAAGTTCCTATCCTTCTTATATGTTTATAGCATACGTCCCTATTACTAGAGCTTCTTGGAAGGTCATTTTGATCACTAGAATCCATACCTAATCTATGTTTAGCTTATCCGAGGAGCTATTCTTCCTCGAACTCGGACTACTCACGATCTCGGCTAAAACTCCACGCTCTCGGCCAAAACCCAAGACCCAATTGCATGATTTGGGCCCATGACCCCACAATAGCCCTTCAAAACTCCAGTTTTCTCCTTTCACCCGAGGAGAAAAATGGGGTTTTGAATTCTTAAGAATTAATTCTACTTGATTCTTTGACTTATACCCATGAGAGTCCCGTTTTACGCACCCCATATTTGTACAGTAAATTACTCCTTTTAGAGCTACCAATCTGAAGAGTTGGTTATAATCTTAGGTCTGTCTTGACACTTAGTGAGAAACAAATAGATATCATGGAATGTTACTTTTCCCAAAGTATGTGATACGAGGATTTATGCATAACTAAAATTCTTTTTAACAATTAGCAGGAGGTTCGATAGACTCGATGTAACTAAGGCTCTTCTTAGCAGGAGGTCCGAGAAACCCGACGTAGCTAAGGCTCTGTTTAACACTTAGTAGGAGGTTAGCAGGAGGTCCGAGGGACCCGAAGTAGCTAAAGCTCTATTTAACACTTAATAGGAGGTCTGAGGGACCCGACGTAGCTAAGGCTCTTCTTAGCAGGAGGTCCGAGGGGCCCGAGGTAGCTAAGGCTCTGTCTAGCAGGAGGTCTAAGGGACCCGACGTAGCTAAGGCTCTGTTTAACACTCAGCAGGAGGTCTGAGGGACCCGACGTAGTTAAGACTCTTCTTAGCAGGAGGTCTGAGGGACCTGACATAGCTAAGGCTTTGCCTAGCAGGATGTCTGAGAGACCCGACGTAGCTAAGGCTATGTTTAACACTTAGCAGGAGGTCTGAAGGACCCGACGTAGCTAAGTTTCTTCTTAGCAGGAGGTCCGAGAGACCCGACGTAGCTAAGGCTCTGCCTAGCAGAAGGTCTAAGGGACCTGACGTAGCTAAGGCTCTGTTTAACACTTAGCAGGAGGTCCAAGGGACCCGACGTAGCTAAGGCTCTGCCTAGCAAGAGGTCTGAGGGACCCAATGTAGCTAAGGCTCTATTTAACACTTAGCAGGAGGTCTAAGGGACCCAACGTAGCTAAGGCTCTTCTTAGCAGGAGGTCCGAGGGACCCGACGTAGCTAAGGCTCTGCCTAGCAGGAGGTTTGAGGGACTCGATGTAGCTAAGGCTCTGTTTAACACTTAGCAGAAGGTCTGAGAGACTCGACGTAGTTAAGGCTCTTCTTAGAAAGAGGTCCGAGGGACCCGAGGTAGCTAAGGCTCTGTCTAGCAGGAAGTCTGAGAGACCCAACGTAGTTAAGGCTCTATTTAACACTTAGCAGGACAAAGATTAGAAGATATCAATATATACCTTCTAGAACTAACCCCGCCGCGAAGCCCCTTTGATTTGCCATACCATCAACATATACCTTTTAGAATAAAGGTTCTTGCAGGGAGATTGTGCCAACCGATTTTCCACCCATGCGATGTATTGCTACCACTTCCTCTAATGGAGGTTCAGCTAATTCGGCCACCAGATTCGCGAGGACTTGGTCCTTTGTCAGAGGTACGAGATACGCACTTGATGTCAAAAACCCCCAGAATTGTGCCCCATTTAGCAATCCTCCCTATGTAATCAGCACTTTGAAGTATAGACCTCGGCCTCATGTAGTGACTTGCTCACATAGTAAACTGGCCACCATAATGGCTTTACCTAGGGACTTTTGCTGATGGGGGCCTAAACCTACCATAATTAACCGTTGCACTCACTATCACACAAGCTTTTCTCACAGACGGCGCCAATTGTAAGAACTAGATTTAATCGTAGGCCCAAAATAATGAATTTATAGAGAATGGGTAGAAGAACTAGGTTTAAAGTGAATGAGAAAACAATTATAATGAGTTTTCAAGACAATCAAATAGAAATGAACCAGGTTTATACAAGAGAATGGGTCCTTAGCACGATCCGAGGAGTTCTGTTCTAATATATATTAGATGACAATGGTTACAGGAGTTGTTGAGATTGCTATAGTGATTTCTCTGTTCATTCTCTCCCCTCTCCATGGTGGGTTTCTTCTATTATATATCTCCTTTAAACGATCTTGGCCTCCCACTTGTTGATCATCCAAGCCTATTCCTGAATGTCTATCCCATCAGACACCCTCTCTGGCGTTTTGTGAGTTGCGGTACCCGAGGTAGCACTATTCAGAGATCTTGTCTACATAAATGCGGCCAGAAAATTAGCTGCAGGGCATTCAATGCGGTGGTAGCAGTTTTCTTTTAAATATTTTTAAGTTCCTATCATTCTTGTACGTTTGTAGCACACGTCCCTATTACTAGAGTTTCCTGGAAGGTCAATTTGATCACTAGGATTCATACCTTATCTGTGTTTAGCTTATCTGAGGAGATATTCTTCCTCAGACTTGGATTACTCACGATCTCGGCTAAAACCCCACGCTCTCGGCCAAAGCCCAAGACCTAATTGCATGATTTGGACCTATAACCCCATAAATATATTTCCAAATAAACAAACTTCTCATATGCATATAACAATTATGAAAATAAAAAATCATAAAAAAAAAAAACTAATCTCTCTTTCAAATTTAAAAAATATTATTTATTATGAAATATAATTATATAAGTAAGATATTTCCTAAAATATACCTTAAGTTTGATTTAAAATACTTTCATTCCATTGTCTTTAGGGTTCTATTATTGTGTTACTACCAAACAAATAAATAGTAATAAATATTATATTATAGCATTTTGTATTCCCCATAATACATATTCCTATTTCTCTGTAATTTCCTTTACAGTCTACCAAACGTGCCCTTAGTCATATACATACATACCTAAACTTGCAATCCTACGACTGACATTTCCTCTACAGCCACTCTTAGAACATTATCTGCTAGAGACAACTAAATTGCACTCTATCCACTCCAAGAGATCTTTTTTTCCCTCATCTAATAACATTGCTGGCAAAGCTTCCTTACCTTTCAGTGTTCTTAATAATCCTTATTCTACTAGCAAAGCATGCATCTTTTCACGCCACAAATTGACGTTATTCTTCCTATAATTATGGTGGTTTCATGCAAAATAGAAATAGAAAAAGAAAAATAGAACACTGTAAAATAGGGAACATAAACAATTACGTGGTTCAACTTAAACCTACATTCACAAGCAGCATTGAAGAGAGAATTTCACTAAGAAAATAAAGAGATTACAAAGATAGCACAAGGATCTCTTACAAAACCCAAACCTTAAATATGTTTGAAATAACACACACACACTCTCTCACTCTCTCACTCTCTCTCTCTAAAGGTTACAACTTAGGGAGAAAACAAAGAGCTAGCTAATATTAGCTAATACATGTAGATCTTATATGTAGAAGGATGCCATCACTAAAGAAACTTTTTTTTTTTTTCACACATCCAAGTAAAAGGTACCCAAAGACACAATATTTATCCTTAAATCTGACATGTGTCGAATATGAGTAATAATACCATCATGTCACTCAATTTTATTTTTTTTTATAAAGTTTTATAACCTTTGGCGTCCACTCCTGATAATAGCTCTTTATCATCGGACTAAGACATCAATCGGTTTTTAGTATAGGCGGGAATTGAACCCCAGATCTCTTATTCAACCATAAGACATCAATCGGTTTTTAGTATAGGCGAGAATTGAACCCCAGATCTCTTATTCAACCATTAGAGACTTTACCAGTTGAGCTAACTGAAACTCATGTGTCACTTAATTTAAATTGGTCACATTCACACAATTAATTTTCAATATAAGTCATGTTTTCCCACCATTACGTAATCGATAAGTGGCAAATTTATAACTTTACTTTTGGGAGTCAAGAGCAAGCTAAATCAATAACCCATGTAAGAGCATTCGCATCTACTCGCTAGATGCTAGATTTAGCAAAAAAAATTTACATAATTAAGCATAAAACACCCCATATCAAGCTTAACAAACTAGCAAAATAAATTTAACAATGAACAGCTACAAGAAAATATTTTTTTTATTTGTTTTCCGACTCTCTCTCACACCTTTCCTCTCTCTCCCTCTATAATACCATCCTCTCGTTCACCATCACCATGCCATCATCAGCCATAGATCGGGGTAGGACAGGTGGAGTATGACAATTGAAGATGGTTTGGAGATTAAGAGGACTACGAAGCTAACTATGGAGGACGCATTGTCAATGGTGGTCCGGAGATCGAGTCGTACGATGATAGCTGTGGAGGACTCTTTTTCAACGGTGGAAGAGAGAGCAGGGAATATAGTAGCTGTTGCGAGGAAGAGAGGGGTTTTAATGTTTTTTTTTTTTTTCCTTTCAGAGAGAGAGAGAAAGAGAGTAATAAATAAATTAAATTAAGCTTTTTAGATGTTAAGTATTGAGTTTGATATAAGAATATCTATCATTTAGTTGGTTAAAATAGCTTTTTAGACCAAATTTTACTAAACCTCACCTAGCCTAATGTAAATGCTCTAATACTAGACCAACATACAACCAACATACGCTAATTTATGTTTCGCTAGAATATCCAAAAGATAATAGGAAAATTTCCTCAATATCATAACTGTCCTCCATAATACTAGTTGTATCCATGGTTGTTAAAATCGCAATCTGGATCGTACGATTTTATGATCTCACCTCACCAAAATGTTTAGAATTGCATTAGAATCGTATGTAGGATCGTAGGATTGTATGAGATACTACCGATTCTACCGATCCGACCAAAATGTCAATTTCTTGTTTTTTTTTAATTTTTTTTTATGAGATAAATTATTGGTTTTGATGAAGTTTTGAAGGTTTTTTTTTTAATGTTGTGATGGTATGACTTATATATATATATATATATATATAATTATATTAACCTAAGCAAATGTTTTCTAGTTTCTAGTTCACTTGTAATCAAAATGAATAAATGCTTCATCATTTCTAAATGAAAATTTTATATTGGCTTTGCTAACTTTTAAGTTATAATATTGTTAAATTTTTTTGATCAATATACTAATCTGTGTTCTAATATTACTAAAATATTTTTCTTATATATAATTTTATTAGTATGCTTGTATTTGTATATTAATTGATTGATTTTTTTAAGCATGCTCTATAATTGCTGCTAAATGGTATAACTTGAATAGTTGAGTGTGAAGTTATATCTTGATCTCTTTTGCAGCTCTAGTATACAAATATACAATGTCAACATAGATGATGAAATGGATGATAATGATTAGGACGGTGGTTATAAGAACCCTAGAATGAAAATAACTAACTGTTCACTTCACTTTAATATTTATCTTGCTTTTAGATTTCATATTTTTGTTAGTTGCATTTGATAACTTATTTTGGATTTTGAGCTTGGAACTTAAAACTTGGAAAATATTTTCATATGTATTGATAAATATTTTGGTATTTGGTTGCTAATTAAACACTTATTGAACTTTTTAAATACATTTGATCAAAACTTAAATATATTTGTTTCATTATTATAGACGTAGAAATGTACAACTTGCAAATTGCATTATATGATGCAAATCTTTGTTTTTTAATGGATAAATTCACAATTTACGTAATTATTCAACATATAAAGTCATTATCAATGTGTTTTTTGCTTTAAATCTTAAAATACGTAAGATCTTATGATTCACGATCTGATCCTACGATCCACGATCTCACTTACCTCTCACAATCCTACATAGAATTCCAATTTTGACAACCTTCGTTGTATCACTAATATTAACCATTTCCTGTGCTTTTTTTTTTTTTTTTTTTTTTTTTTGCTTTTGCTTTTTTCTTTTTTTCATGTTGAGTATCTTACATTCAGTCTCCTAGAACCTTTCTTTTCTAAAGATGAAAGCATATATTCTTACTAAATCCTAACATCTCTGACAATGTCAATAGAGATAGTACAGCATAGTACCAATAAAGTGCTCAAAGGAGGAGGCAGCAAGCACAAGAAAGTTGATGCATAACCCTTATCATGACTTTACAATCAATAATTTTTAGAACAAAAATAATTCTATCAAATTCATCAAAATGTTTTGATACAGGTATTCCTTCTTTCAGCCGAAGAGTGTAGCCAGTACTTTAGGTACAAATGGATTATGAGAATGAGAGATTCCAATCAAATAGTTCCAACCAAGTCACAATCCTGCACTTGACATTTCTTTTACAACTTTTATTAGAACCCAATATGTTAGAGACAACTGAGTCGCCCTAGGTATGTTCCAAAGTGGTCTTTTTCCTCATCATTACAATGTTACCGGTGAAGTGTACATTACCATTTAGTGCTTTTAATAAGACAATCACAAAAACAGCATAAAAAATAGGGCAACCAAATGGATTGGTCAAGAAAAAGATTGGTATAAAATCTATAATTCTTAACAAAGCACGTTTCTTGACATGCACCTTAAATGAAACAATTTTTATTTATTTTTAAAAAATAACATAACTTTAATTATGGAAAAAGGTAGCCCAAGTATGGAGTATACTATGGATACAACACTATATCTGAAAACATTCATCTAGTCAAATTTCTTTAGCCTTGCTGCCATCTCAAAAAACCCAATTAAACCAATAATTGTAACTCAAATAGAATTGAACGTTATTGGAATAATAAGCTGTTTAATTAAAGAACCCGAAAGTGTTCAATAAACAAAAAAATTGAAAAATAAAAAGCCCAAAAGTGAAACTGAAAATAACCCCAAGTCTAAACGAAGAGTCCACTAATCTAATTCCATCGTTGTGAATGCAATAAAGTTTTAAGAAAAATATAACAAAAAATTACACAAGAAACAGAGATTTACCCAAGCATGTCACTTATAATGTCATTACGTTGGATCGTGTTATTTCTACAGTATTTAAGTTTTATACTTTTGGACAATTGAATGGCAATTCAGCCATTTTGATAAATTTGATTTATTTGCAATTTTGATTGTTGTCTACTTATAACTATTTCTTCATAAAGTTTTAATCAATTGTGCTAATTCTCATTCTCCACAAAGTTCTTGAATTTGAAAAGAAAAAATACAAGGTTCCATAAAAATATCAGTTGTTTCTTGTGTAATTAAGTGAAACTTCATTATTCCAAAGGCGTATTTATTTTAATAGAGTTTAAGATATTTGGTTGGTTTGGTTTCCCTTCTTCAAAGTCTATATAATGTATTGAAGACGTTCGTCTACTCCTCTCATTTTCCTTTGATTTATTTCATTTGTGATCATTTAATCTAATTTCTTCCTCATTTTTTATGTTTGAAAAACATGATAACAGTTACAACTCTTATTGGAGATTTAGGCATCTTTATGTCATTTTAAAGGTTATTTTGGAGGTTTAGGAAGCATTTAGGTCATTTTGGAAATGTAATTTGTTCAAGATGTTAGGAGGTATTTCATTCATTTTGGAGCTTTCAAGGGTATTTAGATCATTTTGGAGGTTTCATGGGGTATTTTGGCCATTTTAGAGGTTCAGAAATATTTTAGTCATTTTAGAAATTGAGAGTATTTCAATCTTTTTGGAGGTTTAGGGGGTCATTTTGGAGGTTTAGGCGGATATTCTATCATTTAATAAGTTTTTGGGTGTTTTTTAGTTGTTTGAAGGTTTTGAGGGAGTATTTTGGTTATTTTAGAGGTTTAGGGGTAATTTGGTCATGTTGAATCTTTTGGGGACATTTCAAACATTTTTGAGGCTTTGGGGATATTTTCTCATTTTGGAGGATATTGGGTATTTTATATCATTTTGGAGGTTTGAGGGTATTCAATTTTGGCCGTTTGGGAGTATTTTACTCTTTTGAGGGTATTGAGTAGTATTCAAAGTATTTCAATCACTTTGGAGCTTTCAAGGCTTTTTGGGTCATTTTGGAAGTTTTAAAAGGTATTTTGATTATTTTAGAGATTTAAGGGTATTTGTCATTTAAAGTTTCTGGGCCTTTCGGCCATTTCCTAGGTTTTGGGGATATTCTAGTTATTTTTTACGTTTGGGAATATCTTGGTCATCTTTGAGATTTTGGGGATGTTTTGGGGATATTCTAGTTATTTTTTACGTATGGGGATATCTTGGTCATCTTTGAGATTTCAGGGACGTTTTGGTCATTTTAAATGTGGTTAAGGATTTCAAAAATTCTTAAGGGCTGGATGTTATGTCAAATTTGAGGATTTTGGGTTTCAGAATCCCTGATGTATTTGGCCTAAATCCAAGTACTAACCCTATCAAACTATCCAAACAAAGTAATTAGATTTAGACCCTCAAATCCAAATCTGCACAGCCCAAATCCTCAATTCAAACAGACAAAAAACAAGAATGATTTTTGAGCAATCCAAGAATGAGATGACAGACCAAGCCCATCCCTAAGGCAGCTGACCTGAGGGTATCAGCTCAGATGATTAGATCCATGAGACCTAGATTATACTTAATTCCATTAAACAAACTTTCCCCCCTGCTATCACATTGTATTGAATAATCCTAGGATGGCTATGGTAGAGAACAATCCTTACTTCTAAGGGTATTGACTCCATCTAGAAGAAATGCCTCTCAGATTTGGGTTCTCTGAACTAGAACAGTGACTTCGCTAACCACAAGGATCAAAGGGCCAGTGAAAGTCAGATCCCTTAGGTGAATGACAAAATGAAACCTTGAAATTTCATTGCTATTCATGGTGCAAATCATTATAAACAATCCACTTCAATCATACAAGCTCCAGTGGAACCAATGTAGATATTGTCGGGATGTTTCTACAGTAATAGATAAGGAATAATGCGTAAGAATAGTACCAAGCTCTCTAACTGAATGCCAGCATAAATGACATACTTGGCCATAAAATGTCTTCTCTATTGCAGTCGTCATTGTTACTGCATGACAGTTTGAAGCATATCCAAAAAATGTTTTTTCCACATCATTGCCACTATAATCATCCTACCCACATCCTGGATATTTTTGGATAGCTACACGAATCTAGTCCTGCTAACATATCTGACATAGTCAGTGACCAAAACATAACTGAAGCCTACCTGATCCTGGTCAAGCACACAAATATTTAAGAGAGTTAAATTTGCATCGAATCTAATCCCGCTAGCAGATCTGACATGGGCAGTGACAAAAACATAGCCTACCTGATACTGGTCAACAACACAAATATTTAAGAGAGTTAAATTTGCATCAACAACTGGTAGAAATGTCAATAACCTGTGGGCGGCAGAAAATTTCTCCAGTTTTCTCATAAATGTTCCTGAGCACTCATACAATTGGAACTTCACAACAGTTATCTCTGGGAGAATTAGCTCTGTAGACTCAATACTTGGCAAAGACGGCCCGTAATCAATCCTTGCATCCCAAAATGGATCTCCACCAAGGATTTTCATAATTTGGCTGTCTCACATGTACAAATATGAATGGGTCAAACTCTTGACAGGAAATAGATTAACACACTAGTGGAAGTTGTTCCATTTGGAAAGGTTTGACAATCATAACTATGTATTTTCCTATAGGACAGATCTTGACGTGTCCATAAGATGCATTTTCATAACTATGTATTTTCAGATCTTGACTTGTCCATAAGATGCATTTTCATATCTATGTATTTTCCCGTAATCAATCCTTCATTATCGAAAGTTTGAATTCTTTTAGATAGTGTCATAAAATTATGCCAACCACATATCAGCAGCAGATTTCTAACAGAAAACCATCTGGCTTTAAGACATTTCCTTCGATTACCAATGATGAAATTTTTCTTGATTACATTGAGCTACTTTTCATGCATGCACTCTAAACTGCGGTGCATCCACCCACCTAACTCAAGCTCAACCTTTACACAATTAGATTACAAACTTTCAAAGTACATTTTTAACAACCCTATTCCCCATATTTTTGTAGAGAACAAAACAGTGATACAGATATCTAGCTTTACTCTAATTGGCGCATGATTGTAAGAATAACCACCATCCCACACTAAAAGCATGTGCAACATATACACAATGCTAGAATTTTTAAGAGTGTTGGTATAGCACCAGAGTGGAAACTTTCTCATTGATGCAAAATTTTTGTCTGAATTTCGTTTTTTTTATCATGGAATAGAAACTTTCGTTACAAATTGCATTAAACAGCATCTATATGCAATACACAGGGTGATACAAAGATTCTTTTTAAGAATCACTTTAATCAGTTACTTTGATTTGTTTTCTTTAATTCATAGGGAAATTATAGAATCATGAGACGGCTAATTTAAGATGGTAGAGCAGGCAGATAACTAAAAATATGGTGAACCATACTAAAATTAAACCAGTGCAGTTCTCAGATTATATTTTATTTCTGCAAAATGAATCACATCTAAAATTTAGGCCAAAATATAAACAACAATAAGCCTTAGGCATATCTAGATTCAACTGTCCAAAAATGAGGGAAGCATATAGAAGAAAACTCATCTCAGGTTTCTGCCTCAATTACATGTCCCTGCTTGTAGCTGAATTTCCTTGTAAGATGTTATTTAACCTAATTTAACCAGACACTTCAGAGCAAATAGAGTTAAATTTCATCTATTGAGCAGGATAAAGTTATAGATTGTGTGTGTGTGATTCTTGAAAATGTGCAACAACCATTTTGTAAAAATATGTTACAAACCTGCCATGTCTGATACAATTGGAATCTGCTTTACCAGCATGAAGTCAGTAATTGAAAGGTACAACAAAACAAAAGAGGAACATCAACCAGGGAACCCAACCTCAGAAGTCAAGGTATTCATTTTTACAGTCCAGATATTTTTTTCCCTATGAATTTAAATTCAAGGGGCACAGATTACGTTCTAATACATTTGTATACTTTTAACTACAGCAAATTTTACAAATTGCTAGTCACCATACTTTGTAGCATTGCTGACACTCTAAAGCATAGCAATCAATATGGTAGAAAAGAATCTAGAGTTTGGAACCAGTGGTACTGCTGATATAATCAGTATCAATGCTGTCATCAGCCTCAGGATAATATATTATTTGCTATGTAGAGCTTGGAATTAGTAGAACCATTATAAACAAAATTTATCCCTTTTCTTAAAGAGGTTAATTGAAATAAAGAAGTTCTGAAAATACAGAGAGTAAATGCAGAATATACAATGTAGAAACCTAGGATTTCTTAAAGAAAACAGAATAAAACAAGCTACAGAAATGTGCAGCAATCAACTTATAACCCATTATTTATTAATTATACAAAATACTGTATGAAATCTTTCAGAGGGGAAAAAGAAAAAAGAATTCATTGTCAAGCTTATTACAATTGAACCCTATCTCAGCTTTGGGGAAAAAAAGAAAGTCCAAAACAAACACCCCAAAATATTAGCTAAAACGTTTAGTGTAAAGCTCATTAACTTTCTTTTCATTGTTATCAACATCAAGAACCTTATGTGCAAGTTTTCTTAAGAATGCTTAGCATCAAATTCGCTCTAGATGCATCTAGAAGTCAAATATACATCTACTACCAGGCTCTCCAAACAGACTTAGACCAAGCACTTAATATACCCCAGTAGCTACTGAAACATCTAGTCAATACTATGTCATAAGCATGTAAAAACATAGCCTTATCCATAATAGGATCCATGTTCATAAGGTATGATGAGAATTGAGATAAACTTTTGTTGACATTCTACCTACAATAACCCTCCTCCTTCATCTGGGCTTGGGACCAGCTGTGCAAAGATATGACATTAGACACAGGCGGAGTTACCACTAATTCATATAGAATATCATGAATCTTTGATATTGACAAAAAAATAATATAAAAATAAAAATCTTTCAGATAATTCATTTCTGTACTAGGCAGCAAGAAACATTTTAGATATGTATAACCAAGTATGCTGCAAAAAATGGAAAATAGATGGTCCATAGGACAATTCACACTATATAAATGAAAACACTATGGTAGATAATACAAGAAACATGATAGTTGGGCATGGAACAAAACAGTGGCATACAGAAAACAATGGAGTAAAGGAGACTCTAGCTGTCTTGCACAAGTTTTAAGAATGGGCTGCAGACTGGAGACCACCAGCATTACCTTCTAGTAATAGAATTCAACTAGCAAAGTTGCTTAGATATTGATTTATCAATAGATTCAGACACTTCTTAAACAAGTGACGGTGGCTTCTTTTTGGCGACACATTCAGAAGCTACCTAATCCACATGGACTCTAGGAATTACACTCTAACCCCATGTTAGGAACACCAGAAAAGCTGAAATGAGTAAAAATTCCATAGCAAAAATGGACTGACATTGGGAAACAGACTGCTCCCATCGGCAGTCTAATTCTGCCTCGAAATGCAGATCAGCACTTGCTTGTCCATTGGTTCCCAAATCTTGTGGGAAGCTCCTACTAACTGTCATGCATGTGAGGAAGCCTTGACTAGCCAGACATGAGCTCTGTCATAATTGAATCACATGCTTGGATTGTTAAAGAAAATGGTAACAATTAGTTACAGTTAATGCAGATGTAACACATTGAACACGTGTATGTTCTTAAAAGCACATGCCCAATTAATGATCCAATAGGAATAAGCCATGTGTAACCAATGAGAATAAGGCATTAGTGGTATTAAATAGGGCAATGTCATCATCACTAATGATAATGAAGAAGAATCCAATTGTTGCATTTGTTTCTTGTTAATTCTCTCTATTCTTTCTATTTCTCTTGGAGGTGGAGACTCCCTTGAAGTAGTTTCATTCTTTTGCTCACTCTGATTTTCTTGGAGGTGGTGACTCCCTCAAAATAAGTCACATCCCATGCAATCATCAATCATTCATACAAAAACTCTCACATACCAAAATCCTAGAACTTCCCAAAGACCCTAACATCCACATCATCAAGAACCCTCTTGAAAACACTATATACCCAAAATCCTAGGTGACCCTAAACACCCAAACCCTAGCATTTCTTACCAATAAGCTACTTGAATCATCTCAGCAACCCTAACCCTAACTGGGTTCCTTACACCCCACTTCCAAAATTAAGATAGTAGACAAGTTCGAAGAGGAAATAAAGATCCCCTGCTTTGTTCCTATTGCTTGCCTCCATCTCTATTCATCTAAAACTTATGGCAAAGTTGAAACGAGATATCTCGGAGTATTTCAAGAAAGTGAGGTCCCATCATGTCATCCCTTTTGGTTTTCTTATATGGACCAACTAATGAATTTCACTCTCAGTTCAGTCATTGTCGAATTAGTTGTTCATTTAGGCCCCTTGTACGTTATCATTTAGAACTTCAATGAAAATGCATCCTTAGTAAAAAATATGAAAGAAAACATAGACGTACATATTAAACTAAACAAACATAGTTAATGGAATAACATACTAAACAGGAGAGGTGCTACATCAGACACGTCAAATAAGTCTATTAAAGGTTGCATAACGAGACAGACCACTTGCTAATGTTGTTCAGAGAAATACAAGTTTCAATACTGAACGATGAAAATAAACTACAGTTGTAGAAAGTCCAGCTCTGATTTTAAACAAAAGTACGGAGTGAAACACCACCAACCTCCAGCTTCAAATATTATCACCAAATACGCATTTCTCCAAAATTCAGGAAACATGTGACCAATCAGAAGTATTGACTCATGATTTTTAAAATAAACTCATCCACTGCTGCTCACTTGACAGAAACGTAGATATATTGCTTACTGAAGTATATAGATTGGTGTGCCCACCGATTCATTAACTATGACAATATCTAGAAACAAAGACATATTGCTTACAGAAGTATATAGATTTTCTGTCAAAACATAACAGGAAAAGTACATGAGGAAGGAAGAAGGAAAGATACTGCAAATTCAAAGTACCAAACAGCTTTCACTCCATAAAGTATAAACTTTGTAAATCCTACGAAAGTCCCTTTGCTCAAGAATCCTAAAGATGAGATGCACATGTAAGATATCATGAGTAATTAAATCTTTCCTTTTAGCATGCCAGGTCCATGCTTATGCATATCCATTTATTTTCTCTAGCATCCCTCAAAAGTTCCTGATATTCAACCAGAAAAAATGATCTCAACAGGATACCACTGATTGATTGTCTCAAATAAACATTTCCCTGTCGTGTGTACTTTCCAATTTATTGACCTAATGTCACCCTTTCCTTGAGCAATAAAGTCTTTAGAAACCCAAATAAATTTTATGTTGGTTCGAGAAAGATAAACTACAGTAACACAGGATATCCAAGGATATAATAAATAATGTGATATCTAGGTCTTCTACATGAACTGATAGGATATCATAAATAATGTAATATCTAGGTCTTCTACATGAAATGATAGGTGAAAAACCATAATTGTGGAGAACTCACATCAAAATGAGTTGCTCTCAGTTCAGACAGAAATCGGTTAGGAACTTATCTCTCCCCTTTACTTTTCCCTTTTCATTTGTCACATTTCTTCAAGGATAAGCATGTAAGAACCATTTAGGATAACAGGAACATAATGGACAGAGTAGTCAGCCCAAAAGAAGTCAATTTTTTGTAACCTAGGTCAGAGTATCGTTTGCATAAGCTGAAGCCATGATCTAGGGTGCTAATATTCACAATTGCAGAAGGAAAAGCAGCCTAAAAACCACTACATTTGACATGAAGAAGCTTCTGAAAGCTGCATCAGTATTTCAAAATAATTCCATTAAAAGATAGTTCGTTTGTCTTGACAGATCAGTAGAGCAAGAATATCACAATTTCAGGCATAACTACAAAAGAGAATTATGAAAGTGAAGTAGCAAGACATATGGGTAACCTCCCAAGTTCAAAAACTAAGGGAGTAGAATACACAGCTGAAACAAACAGTCAAATTATTCACTTCCCATACGCATGGAAGTTAATCCCAAAATGTATAAATCTGCTTCCCGTTTCAATTGCTTCTGAAACTGAGTTCCTTCTTGATGAAGAAAAGGAGCAAAATAGGTGTTTCAGTGGAAGCATGTAGCTCTGAATAAGGCTCAAACTGTAGTCACTGTTAAGAGAGCCTAAGGGAAGTACCAAAATTTTCTCAGAAGGATCATCATTTTCTTCAAAAATTTCCTTCCATTTAAGCAGTGCATAACAGGGATTATTGAAGTCCGAAAGGAAGTGGAACTAGAGTTGGCAAGAACATGAATTTCTAAACTATCAGAGGTCATTCCTACCAAAGTTTAAGTGTGCGTGCACTAGAATGATTCACTACTGCAATCATTTTCTTTCTTTTCTTCATTTCGTTGGGGAAGCAAACATTTCCTACTAACATTTATATCTGGATTCCTATCACCAATAATATGCCTCCAATTCAAATACTTATCTTGAATTCCAGTACAAATCATGATGTCATTAGAGTTTTCCAGCAATTAACATCTAGTTACAATTAAAGAGCTACATAAATATTAATAACAAAATATAACTAGGCAGGCACAGATATTAGCTCTTTTTTTCAATTGGTAATTACACATGCACCCAGTGGATCTTAACCCATGAACTCAACCTCCACCTCGCTCATACAAACCTAAGAAAGTTTTTCTTTTGCAGTTTAGTGAATTATTAGGATATAGGTCTGAACTCTTTTCATATTAAGACATAGCTGCACAATATATGCTGTGTACCATATCAAAAGGAAAATGCTCCCTCAAATCCAAAATTTTTTTCCATTTTGAAAATATTTTTAAGGAGACATTATTTAATGCATTGCTTTTGAGATAAAAAGTAAGAAGTTTCCAAATCACCCTCTTTAATTCAAATTTGAATAAAACAAATAGAAAATGATAATTGATTTTTCAAATGAAGTACAGGTAAGCTAGGAAAGCTATGAAAATAGTGACTGTTGACTTTCATAAGTGGACAATATTTTGGTACATTTCAAAATGAAATAGTGGACAAACAAATGGAATGGAGTAAAATCAAAAAAGAATGTGTAGAAAATGTCTTTTCTTGTGTGCTGGGTGGTGTTCGTATTTTTAATAAAGTTTGCTTATTTATCAAAAATAGATAAAATATCCTGGAGAGTCCAAAGAGAGAACTTGCCATCTTTCAACTGATTTTTGGATTTGGTAGCTTAAGATATTTACATGCATGGGCGATGGCACAGGGATTTACTTCAATAAAATTCAAAATCAAAGTTTCTTACAGAGAGATCTCTTTAGGGTGCTGAAATAAGCAAAACCCTAGAAATATTTAAGGAACTAACAAGCCAAAGGCACCATTATTGATTACAAATAGCCATTTCACAAAGCTATCATAACCTCTATCCTTAAGAGGATTAAACCTCAAAGCCTTATTCACTATAAATATAGCCCCTAGTTAAATCTAATCATAACTATACACATTAACTTTAATTTAAATTATAAAAATAAAATAAAAAATAAAAAAAAAACTAGTAAAATAGCCTTTAAAATTCTAGCTGTACTAAAACAAACATTACTTCAAAGTAACTCTTATAGTGTCATGAACAGAACCATACCTACAGTCCCATGAACAGTATTGCTACAGTACTATGAACGTTTTAAAAAAAATTGTGCCACGAATGGATTTGATAAAATTCCAAAGCAAAACTTTATTCTAGGGTTATTTTATTGATTCTGTTTGATCTAGAGTTTCTAGTATTCCTAATATATTTAAACATGTTTTATAGGGTTGTATTAAGTGTTTTGTATAGTGGTTAAATTAGGATCCCTAGTCCTAGTGTGCCAGTATATCTATGCTTCTCTTAAGAAATTCAGATTCGAAGTACGAGTATTTTGTTATTGAAGGGTGTCTGCTTATAGTTTTCTCTCTCTATCTTCATTCTCTCCTCTTCTGCATTGGCTGGTATTGTTTCTGGGTACTAAACAGCCACAAATTTCTCTTTTCTCCTCTCTTTGCGTCCCCAAATTCAAAATTTAATAATCAAGTCCTTCTCCTTACCCTATCAAAACCCTACAACCACGCATATTTTCCCTTAACCAATAGCCATTGAACCAACTTTCAAATCAGTCCTACAGAACCATCTTAGCTGCTAGCCAGAATCTCACCTACACCCTAGTTCCCAATTCCTTCTCATTACCGTTCCAGGGATTCAATGACAAAGCAACCACACCAAAAGTTTTTTTTTTTTCTTTTTTTTGGTTAAGTAGCAACCACACCAAAAGTTAAATATAATTGCCCCCATTGAGAGAATGACGATCAATCCAAGGACCTAAAAACAAATTTATCATCTTGCTTATGGAACTAGCATCACATCCCACAACTATATTAATAAAAACAAGTTAGCATTTCCAAGATCCCAAAAGTCTGATATCAAGCATCCTAATTTAATACATAAAAAAAGCCACAAATTTTTGTGCATGTGTGTTGTGCATGCATAGTAACAGAAGCATACTTATACATAAAGACATGCAGAATCAAAAAAATATATGTAGATAAATAAGCATACATTCATACATATATACATTCTCTCTCTCTTTCTCTCTCTCTCTCACACACACATATACTACGTATTTGTATATAAAGATGCTCCAATCATGTAGTGAATGGTAATATAACATGCTTATTAAATTCATTCTCTAAATGCATTGCTAATTCTAAAGTTACTATGAAGATTTATTTATTTCTATTCATTCAGATATGTTTTTACGGTAATATTTGAACAAATAGCTATTTATTATAGTACAGTCATATTAATCAATTCTTCCTTTTTTTACTTGCTAGTTTTGGCAAAGGGAGGCAGCAATGTTAAGGCAACAATTGCAAAACTTGCAAGAAAACCACCGGTACAATCCTTTTCCTGGACACATGAATTTACTATAATACATATTAATGCAGAAACAAGACAAGAAATTCTTAATCAAAAAGTCCCTTATGCATAGTTTTGCGTTATTGAGATTTAATGTATCTGACACTAGTAAACATGATGCCATCATCCTAGTGTTTGACCCTATTTAGAAATATATAAGTCCGCCATTTTCATTTTCAATAGAAAAAACATGCGAAGAACATTTGCATTGAAATCTTTTTTTGAGATCTATCATGACACCTTTTCGTTCTCCATCTTATACTTCGTAAATTTTATATGCTGAAGGGCACAAGTTATATCATCTCAATGTAGCTAATGTATAACATTTTTTTTTTTTTTTTTTGATAAGTAATAAAATTATATTAAAAAGAGAAGAATAGTCACCTGAGTATACAGTGAGCATACATCAGGGACAAAGAAACAAATCAAGAGCGTAAAGTACAAAAGTCCATAAACCCATGAACTGAAAAAAATAAAAAAATAAATAATCATGAAAAGAAGAGAAAGAATGACAATCTCACACTGCAACCCAGTCCAGTAGAGTCTTGAAAAAGGAAAGTTTGAGATCTGAAACTGATTTCTCCAAGTCCTCAAAATGCCGGTTATTCCTCTCCCGCCAAATGCACCACATCAAACAGTAAGGGACAGCCATCGAAATAGCACTATTCCAATGTCGCCCAAACTTTCCCTGTTAGCAAGCCAACAAGTCCACCATCTTCGGCATAACCCAATGAATGCCAAACAAAGTAAACACCATAGACCACAAATCAAAAGCAAAGGGGCAATGGATAAGGAGGTGGTCTACCGATTCCCCATTCCTTTTACACATACAACACCAATTCAAAATCAAAATCTTATGTTTCCGAAAATTATCAATAGTCAGAATATTCCCCCCAAAGCTGCAGTCCAGACAAAAAGAAACTTTGGAAGGGACCTTAGGCTTCCAAAGAGTCTTCCAAGGGAAAGACTAATCAATACATTTTTTCTGAACTTGATAATAAGAATGAACTGCAAAACCTCTTCCCATAGCAAGTTTCCAACAAATCTTATCGTCCCCAACTCCTCTCAAAGGGATCCCATAGATTCTAGCCATGCAATTGTAGTAAGATTCCAATTCCCGATCTTGGGGTGCTCTTACAAAAATTAAGTCCCAAAAAGAACACCATTTGGGAACTTCATCACATCAGCCACATAGGCCTTCTTGTCTCCTTATTTCGACTAATAGTATATAGTTCTGGATAGCTCAAACTCAAAGGGGTGTCCCCACACCAGATGTCCTACCAACATCTAACAATAAAACCAATCCCAACCTTAAACTGGATGTGACGAACAAAAGAAGGCTAGCCACGAATAATAGACTTCCACAAACTCACTCCATGGGGATAATTCGGGGTCCCCACACCAGATATTTTCTAGGAATTAGAAAATATCTCACAATCTTGTACATCTACTTCAGCCACCAGAGTAGTCTTTACTCATGAGGAAGAGTACCATCGCCTTGTGTCTCATGCAGAAGAATGCCATCGCCTTTACCCGTAAAGGGTGTCAATGGATTTGTGGTTGGAAAAGTAAGTGGTGTCAATTGAGGAAGGCAAGCAGAAGGGTTATCCATATTAGAGGAAGAAGTGATGGATCTGCTGTTGATGGGTGTATATAATGAATTATTTACCTAATAGATCAATTGACCGCTTGAAAGTTTAGCTTGTTGCAAAGGGGTGTATTGACGCAAGACAACCCAAACGATTGACAATAAAATTAAAAGATAGGAAATAACGACAGGAACTTAGGAGTTAGCACCAAGCAAGATAAGAGTTGGCACTAGACCAAAAAATCTAAAAGCTACTTTCATTCATCAAAATCATCCCCATTTGATAGGAGTACATAGTATGCTTATCTAGGAATACTACACCCTAATTCTAATTGGCATAGGAAACCCAACTTATTAAATGACAAAAATACCCTCTACTTCAAATAAATAAATAACTTTTTTTTGATAAGTATAAATAAAATACCAATTAACCTAATTAAATACAAGTGCCTGATAAAAAAATAAAATTGATGTCCAAAAATAAATAAAACTAAATTAGAATAAATTCTCTCTCAGTCTTTTGCTTCCTGCATCAGGTAAATAACCAAACCTATGATGTTAATTATTCCAAAAAAAAAATTCCTTTGTTGCAAAGATTTCCTTGGAAAAGATTTAAATATAGCTAGCTGCTAATCTTGGTTGGCCGTTGTTTTAGCTAAATGTCAAATAAGTTAATGACCTCCGAAATGCTCCTCCACATGTTTCCCTCTTTGTTTCAATGAATAGAATCTTTCATACAATTCATTGCATAATCAGCTCGCAAAAATTGCTTCCGTCACTTTTGTGTGCGGGCAGTGCAGATTTTTGGCTTGCCTTGTCAAGCATGCTGCTCTTCAACCATTGAAGCACAGTAACAACACCTTTCAATTTTCATTCATGGGCTTCCACTCAAAGTACATCTCTAAACTAGCTTCCTAGTCTAAATAGTCCTCCACATGCATCTTTCCAAAAAAATCAGTAACTACTATCTTAATTCCCTCACCATTCAATTCAAGGGTATGCACAAACCGATCCTCCAAGTTGCCTCGTGTCGCATGTTCTATGGGTCTAACATCATGGAAGAGGGTTTTTTCTTCCATATCATCATTCTCATCCTCCAGACCACCTTTCAATATGTGCCAGGGTTTGTAGTCGCCTTCTAAAATCACCATTCAAGCTCCCATTGATTCATGTCAATAAAGAACTAGGATAGCTCACGACAAATTTTCAATCATATGACTCATCTCAACCATCTCTATCTGCTGACCGTGATTTGCTTTACCCCCACAACCAACGATAGCATAAAGTTGGAACTAACTCAGATCTAAATTTTGTGGCTTAGGCCTAAAATCTTTTTCTTTCATACCACTTGATGCAGTGAAGAGTACTTAGTTATAGTGTAGAATAAGGGTTTACGAAGAAATTACAACAGCAAAGAAGATTAAAGCAAAGAAAAAGATAATAGGATTAAAGCTGGAACAATCAAAAATATCAATTTCTAGGATCTAAAAGCTCAAGAAATATTCAAATATGAAATTTCATAAATAGACAAGAAAATGCTGCTTATAATGGCTCAAAAGAGGCTAGTTACAATAGCCTTTAGTAATCTTAGAATACTAGCCCTCCAACTTACATATAACAATAACACCTAACCATTCAGCTTCTTTAAAAAGTCACATTGATGCTATGACGCAGGGACACGGACACGGACACGACACGGACACGGATACGGATACGGATACGGGGATACGGCAATTTTTGAAAAATAAGGACACGATACGGCGTGGACACGGCAATTAAATAATTAATTAAATTTTTTATTTAGGCATATTTTTTATATTTTTAGACATAAAATATGTTTATGTCTAAAATTTAAATTATATAAGAACTACAAATAAGTAAACTAACACTCATAAAGTAATAATAAAACAAAATAACTGGTCACACAAAAACAAAAATTACTAAATTCATAATAAACATTATAATTTAATAAATTTATAAGGCAAAAAGCTGAATAAAGAAACGGAAAAAAAAAATGTATATATATACACATTATAATACAGAAACAGTGACAGTAGGATTAAAAAAAAAAAAAGTAACACAGTGACAGAGGTTGGCCATCTGAAAAAAAAAAAAAGAACAGAGAGAGAGAGAAGAGGAGGTCGCCAGGTCGGTCCTGTGACTCCTGCCCACCGTCGAGAAAGAGAGATCGAGATCGGACCTGTCGGTCCTGTCCACGCCGAGAGAGAGAGAGAGAGAGAGATCAGAAGGCAAGGCGTCGACGGCAACTATCTATGGAGCTCGCCGACTCGCCGATCGGCCTGATCTAGCACCGGCGAGGACAGAGGGCAGCGGGCAGAGGCCAGAGAGAGGGTTGACCGTGTCGGGGCCATGTCCGAGAAGCGGAAAAAAAAAAAAAAAAAAAAAAAAAATGAGACACCGCTTGGACACCGGAGTCCGGCGAGTCGTACCGGTATCCGTGTTCGACGCGTGTCGGACACCAGTACGTCGCCAAAAATGGCGTGTCGGTGCAACCTAGCATTGATGTAGGATTTTTTGGAATTCAGCACTAAATTAGATTCCTTGAGATGTTAAAGGGTTCTTGAAATAGGATTGATGTTTAAGGGTTTAGGTCAAGAAAAGATTGAATCTTGAATATGTTGATAGCTGTGGTTGGTGTTATAACAGAGAATAGACCAATAAATAAAGAAAGGCAAATCCTAAACAACCACACCTCAACTTCCCTAAGCAATTAGACTTTAGGTAGGAGAAGGCAATCACACCTTCAAAACTTAAAATAAGTCTCTGGAATTTTATTAAAATCAATATCTCTATGAATATTAACTAGAATAAAGCCTTCATATAGGCTATTGTTAAATCCTTTCCTAAAAGGACTAGGATTCTAAATATTCTATTCCTAGAATTACAAGGATTACTAATAACAAACAAAAATACTTTAGAACTTCTAAACCAAATAGGAAAATGACTCAAAACTTAAAATGAGACCTGGGCCTTTGGTACAGCCAAGAACAGCCCATTACAGAATCTGAAATACCAGGAGAAAATAAGATTCAATAGAAAATCAATAATAAAATAAGATTCAATTTCACTTATACTATCTAAGAAAAGTCCCAGGAGAAAACATCCCAAATTAATGCTTGAGCACTAAAACCAGCTTTCCCTCGCCTCTTTAAGTCTTCAACCCTGACAACCAGTTATGTTGTTTATCACACATGCAGCCAGTTATGTCCTCACACATGCTAGTCACATGACCTTTTAAAATACTAAAGAAAAAAAAAATATAACATAATATAAAGAAAAAAGATACTAGTAATATAAAAACTATGGGCTAGACAAAATAAACTATTTGTTCTTTTCTGCTTTGGGATTAGATGCTCCAGCATCAATGTGTTAGATATATTGGAAGAGATCAACTTGTTACGTTCAAAACTTGTAAGAACTTCTTGGGATCTTCATGTCAAATTGTATATGAATTAGAGGGAGTTGCTACCAAATTTAAAGACATATCCCTGGTTGGTACATAAAATAAACTTCCTCATCATTACCCAACCTAATAAACCATTTGATGATAATGTGGTGAGTCAATACATGGCCACAGATACCTTAAGGCTCACCCAACATGAGGACTCTTATATGGTGCATTGTCGTTTGCTTGTGAAGGCTTTTACAGGCTGAAACTAGGTAGAATCACCCACAAATAGGAGATCTACTACATGATATTGCTTTTTCCTAGATTGAAACACACATCTATTCCTTATAGTACATTGGCAAGGGACACTTTTTTCTCATGTCCCCTTCTCTAGTTTTTTGCAGATAGCCATATTCTAGAACTAAAAAAATGTCACTATGTCAGTCACATAACGCCAGATATCAATTTCTAACTTAGCTTGATAAATTTCTTTTCAAGCCGAGTAGTGGAATAAGCAATAAAAGAAGCAAAATAAAAAACAATACAAAGTTAGAAAGATAAATAGATAGTAAACATTAGTTCTATCTTCCGAAGAAGTCAATGTCAGATTGGTCAAGCAGGGATTTACATTCTGAATTATCTTCTTGTCATTAAATTGAACTTAAACATAGGTACATGCAACTTTATAAAGAGAAATGAATTCAAGGTTTGTTTGTTGAGAAGGGAGAAAGTCAGATACTAGCATAAAAGCCATGTTATTTATTCAAAGTTTTTGGGAATTTCTGACCAAATTTTTGTCATATTTATAAACTTTTACAAACAAGGAGAAGAAGAAAAATTATGATTTTTAAAGTAACATGATTTTATTTCTACCTAGTATTGTTTGTAGAAAGAGTTCAATTTTCAGATCAAGATGTTCAAGGCGTTCTAGCACACAAGTCTGCTGAAAAAGACCATATTATTTTGTCTTGCCTTGAGGCTAGCTCAGTACAGAAGCCCCAAAGACTTTTCCCAAAACATGGTTAAACAATACACACCTTATCAAAAGCCCCAGCAATTGAAAACATGAAGGACTTTAATTTTTTTTTTTGATAAGTGAAAACATGAAGGACTTTAATAATTAGTTAGATTCTATAAGATTAATGGATCAGGCATGTGGACTGTATTACTCCCCAGTGGATACAATATGCTGGGCCTAGTAGACATGTTCCATTATCTCAAGCTACAACCAAGCTGAATATCATGAGACAAAAATTGAGATCCAGTAACTCTGCAATACAGAAAGTACTATAGACAATTTTGGAAATAGATTTTACATGGCATCATCATACAAAGTCTTTTTTGGTACATAATTATTACACAAAGTCAAGAAAGAATGCAACAAATTTTCATACATATTAGCAAGAGAACTTGCATTGAAGGGAATGAAGAATGGACCAATTAGATGCTCACAAAAGATTTTCTGCATGTGCAAGTAAAAGCCATCAATAAGAAGACGAGTGTGATCTAAGGGTAAATCATAGGATCATCAGAGCTCAAAGCATAGTATTTATCAACAGTACTAGTAATGTTATAATTGGAAGATATGGTCTCTTGATATCATTAAGTGCACCTCACAAATGAATTTGATATGTTCAAGATGCAAATTTGAAGGCTTAAACGTCTATTAAAATAACAGGCAAATGATGGGTGAAGAACTCTCTGGGATGAGTGTCAAAGATTTGCAAAATTTGGAGAATCAATTGGAAATGAGTCTTCGGGGAGTTCGTATGAAAAAGGTTTGAAGGCCTCTTCCCATATGCAAAGCTCATTCTCTATAATTCCACTACTTAAATATAAAGTCCATGCATGTTACTCACCATAATTTTTTACTTTTGTAGGACCAAATCTTAATGGAAGAAATAGAAGAATTAAATCGAAAGGTCAACACTGAAAACAATGGCTGCTTATTTTCATTTTCATTTTTGTTACTATTCACACGGCTAAATTTCATCCTCCTTGTTGCAGGGAAACCAAATTCACCAAGAAAATATGGAACTGTATAAGAAGGTAAACTTAATCCGTCAAGAAAACATGGAATTATATAAGAAGGTATCAATTATAAAAGTAATATGAACTTCAAATATATCTTATAATATGAAATTAATTCAATGCTTGAACTTATGCCAAATTTGAGAATTTTTATAGTAACCCTCAACAGAAAAGTTTCGGATCCCAGGTCTATGGAACAAGGGATGCAAATGGAGCAAACAGAACTTCCCTTCTCTTAGATGGTCTTGGCATTGGAGAGGACCCACATGAACCTGTCCATCTCCAACTTAGCCAGCCACAGCAACAAAACTATGAGACACCAACAAGAGCCACAAAACTGGGGTATATTATCCTATAAATAAAATATTTCAATCATGAATACCAATGTACTTTTCCAAAAACATGATCCCAAACTTGTTTCCTCAATAACTGCAGCAGACTACAACTGCAATAATGAAGAAGATGCAACTCGAGTTGGATGCTCCTTCGTCTCTACCAATAAAATGGCCTGTGGCTATAGATTTACGTTTCTATCTGTGAGGTAAAGTATAAGAGCCACCAACAATTCAGTAAGAAGATGCTTTGAAATGATCAATGACACCAAATTTAGCATGTGTGTGATGAGCAATTAAACCAGCTACTTATGTAACAATAAGATTAACTGTAATAAAGAGTAGTTGAAATGCACTGCTTGTGCGACACATATTTTTAGCAATCTTCAAGTCATTATCCTTGAAACAGACAAACCAGCTAAAAGGTTTATACCAGTTATCTAGTTTATAAAGAGGCTATGAATAAATCGTCATCTGGATGAACAAAAAGAACCAACACTAGCAGGTACTAAAGTAAGAATGTAACTTAGAGACAAGTAAGCATAACTATGTAAGTGTCTCAAACAAAATACTCTTGAAACAAAACTGCATATTTCAACTCAATTAAGAAGTTCAAAAATGAGGTAATTTAGCACCTACCTTCTTGTTCCCTTGGAAAATTTTAAACAAACAATTATAAAAAGTGATTGCATGATCTCTATTACAATAAAGAAGGTTATAGCACACCAAGATCATTAAATCATAGAGATATGGTCTTCTTTATATTAACAGACAGGGAATACTGCAATTCAAAATAATAGTGATAAAACAATATGCACATGGAGGCTGGGATAATCAGAACAAACTTTGGCTCCATGGAAGAAAACTTGAATTACATTGGGTTAAAAGGTACAGATACTTGAGAATATGCAACACTGCTCTGTCTAATGATACAAATGCAGCTCTAGGACCTGACTAAACTACTTAGCCCCCTAAAAAATCATTAAGCTATCAGGAAGTAAAAACCCCTAGAGTCATTAACATTAAAGTTGGGTAATATTCAATAATAATTACCGGCATAATAAACAAGCATGGACAAGTTTTTAACATAATATTCCATTTACCTGGCAGAAGTTCAATGTTAGCGCAATCCAAAAATCAGAAGAGAATCCAGAGCTTTAATTGCAACAGTGATCAGTGCTGGTTTATTTAAAACAACACAGCATTATTGGTCATCATTGGCCACTCGTTCAAAATGTCAGGGTCCAAACTATAGCTTGGTGGACCAAATTTAAACTGCACATAAAAAGATTTAAGTAACAAAACAAGATACATCACTAGGATACAAGCAACCACTCGTCAAGGATAAAGACAATGGCATGCAATCCAGTATCATAATTCTCTAGCAAAACAGAAAAGAGGTTTCCCCATCAACCAAGGCAAGGTCACATAAGAAACACTTTTGGAACTCAAGATGAATAAGGGAACAGAAAAAACCCAGCATTAAGGAAAATCTACGAACTGAGTTTAATTACTATCCTACACAGGTATAGCTTCCCAATAAGGGTCCCAACAGCTGTCAACCAAGAATACATGCATAAAAAAGATCTTTTTAAAAAACAAGGATATCAAAATGCCTCTGAACCATTTGCAATACTAAATTTCTTAAAGAAGAAGTTAATTTACTTATAAACCAAAACATAAAGGTCAAAGTCATTAGTTTAAGTAGTGAAAAATCATCCACAACAGTTTCATTATGGAAAACCTCAAAAGCAAAGACTTTTATGTGTTGTTCAAACACCTACAAGCATACGTACTGCTTCTGGCAGCAGTTCTTGAGATGCTTGACAAAACAATGATGCAAGCTTGAGGTTTAAAATAAAACCATATCTAACCACATAAAGAGATAAAAGGCCCATGACTGGCAAATTTAGCAAGAATTTTGAACATTTCTCCAGAAGAATCATTTAAAGCAGAAGGGAAAAGTTATTTCTAAAAAACTTAAAAAAATAAAAAAGAGAAGAAAATTATATGCACTCAACTTCCCTTGAAAAGAGTGTCTATAAAAGTAGAACTTGGCAAGAACTTTAAAAAAGATTACAAGAAATAAAATTTAAAAAGAATATTGATAGGAGAATGACACCGCATTTTATATTTAAGGGATATGCTGTCATTGCAGTTCGTTCAAGACAATTTAAAAAACTCTTAAGAAAATCTTTTTTACACGTGCACTGGGTGGGTTTTGAACCCACAACCACATCCTCCACCTAGCTTTTAGGAGGGGAGAAGGTGCCATGTGAGCTGGAGCTCATTGCTTTCTCAAGAAATTTTGGAACTGTTCTGCACATATTTGAATTATAGATTCAGCTTGAATAAACTGTGTTGTTTGCCTTGAATAGGCATATAATTCATATCTTTTAAAATACCTGTAGGATGAATGAAAAAAATATCATGAAAAGTATCCTATCAGATCTGCAAAATACCTCAACTCAGCAACATATTCCATGATTATCTATGAGAAGAAAGGAAGATTTTCAAAGGAACCTTCATCAGATAGCAGGATTCCCACAAATATGCACCAAGGTACTAGCCTAAGAAGACACTAGATGTACACATATGAACTAGGAAGATTTCTCCAGGGCTGCATAATTAGAGTAAAATGGATGCTAAGTGTATTTCATCTTTCTTTCTTCTTCTTTTTTTTCTGTTTCTGATAAGAGGATAATGTAAGTGTTAGTGATGGTATTGTCATAGCAGAACTAGGAGCTGATAAAACTGACTCATTAGGCTAGAAGAGTTTGAAGATCATAATTTGCTTTGAGAGTGTGTATATCAAAGCCCCATTGCATCCCTTTTAATTTACCACTTTTAAGGCTACAATGGTACACATACATTTCATAGAATCTAAGCATTCAGGAGATTGAAAGCTATCTAATGCAACTAGGCATCATGGAGTCGCACATACAAAGAAGAGGTGAATAGAGATGTTAACAGTCAATGATCCTTTCAATTGTAGATCATGTCCTACTTCAAGTGAAGACTTTCTTATCTGATTCCAAATCTCCAAAGGTTTTCTTGTTCATGTGGCTTCTTGCTACGGAAACATTGATGTCAAACTAACTCAAAAGAGAAGATGGATGCTTCATTCATTTTATGAACTTGAAACTGAAGCAAACTAGTTAGCCAAGGCCAAGACTTGGACCAATCAAGATATGCTAAACTTGACCTATGCCTAACCAGCTACAGGCAATAAGATACCCTTAACCAGCATTATGAAAAAAATGTTCAGGTCTAAAACAAGTAACCTTTATCCAAACATTAAACAAATGAAGACTTATCTAAATAACTTTCAAGTTATTCCAACCTTGAAATCATAACAATTTAAAATAACTTTAACTCAGTTCACAGCCCCTTAAATTCTGCCCAAGCCAAATTAAATGGAGAGAAAACAAGGACCACAAGTTCAAGTACTAGACAATTTGGATGCAAAGGAGACAACTTCAAAATTCTTATCAAAAAAGGAAACAACTTCAAAATCATAACCAAGTATGCAATCATTTATAGGCCATTGATCTCTACCAGAAGATAGCCCAAGAGGTTGGCTACAACCTTATTTGTGATTAATTTTGAATTACCTAACCAACTGAAATTTATACAAGAAGATACAAGTAGATCTTGAATTCATTACATTATTTTATAAGTAATAATGAAATTTATTGAAGAACTGAAAACTTCATATTCACGATGACGAACACAAAGCATCTAAAAAAATTACAGAAAATCTAAGGGAGTTTTGAAACTCAAGAATGGAAGTACAATGAGTAAAACCCCAAAGCCCTAGACAAATCAACTAGCACTGCAATTGATCTAAAGAGCTCTCAGCCTCCTCAAAACCCCGAGTATTCCACTCCTTCCATAATAACAATATCAAACAGGCCGGCACAAGATTCCATACATCCGAGGCATATTTACCAAACCAGTTTCTCCAACCAAATAATAAAGTTGCTCAAACAATGGCATCACCCACTAAATCTCAAACATTTTTAGAAAATGCACTCCACAAAGCATACGCAACATCACAATAGAGCAATAGATGATTACCCCCAGTCCACCGCACAGATAACACCAATCAACTAAATAGAACCCCCTCTTGATAAGGTTATCCATAGTAAGAATCTTAACCCAAGAAGTTGTGCACAAAAGAACAATACCCTCTGTGGGGCCTTAATACACTAAATACTCGTCCAAGAAAAGGAATGAGCATTGATACCGTTAATTGTCTCACAGTAAGACCAAACATCAAAATCACCACTCCTATTCAAACGCCATCTCATCTTGTCAACACTCCCCACCCCCCCCCCCCTTCTCCCCCCTAGTCACCTAAGAATAAATATGGTCAAAAAAGGAATACACAGTACTCCAACTCCTAATTATGAAAGTCTCTGTGGAAATGTAAATTCCAACTCCCAGCCACCCCATCCTCATGATAATCCAACACGGCTGAGACTAAAGCCTCCCTATCCACTGAATGCTCAAACAGATCAGGGAATAGGTCCTTCAAAGGAAGGTTTCCACACCATTAATAGTACCAAAACCATATCAATTGCATTACCATAATGAGAGAGAGAAATTAAGTGAGAAAAGCATGACAATGGTTTCAATAGGAGTTTTTTTTTTTTTTTTTCCCAAATATAGGTAATGTCATGGAGGTAGAACAAGATACATCAACTTGATGCACTCCAAGCATCTATCATAATCTATGATCCAAGTCAAGACAACAAGATATTTTGTAGAGATTTAATAAGCTTTTTACAATGCAAGGACAAAGAAAAGATTGTAAAATCTTCCTACAAGAAGCTACTTTTTTTTATAAGTAAATGAAACATTTTATTCAAACAAAAAAATACAACACAGCCACTGTACATAGAGAGGTGGTTAAAATTTCAACAAAGAGTAAATAATTCCAGCAAATTAGAAAAGGAATGGCCACCTAAGGCAGCCATCCAGTCATAAAGGGTACCTGCAGGAAGCTACTATTTCATTTTATTCATCAAATATTTTACAATTCCCAAGAATCATGAGTTTCATTTCACATGGCTCACTAGAATCTGGATACCTGCAAGCATTTCTGTGAAACAATCTGAGAATCTGTATTTCCATGTCTTAGGTTTTTTATTTTCAAAAAAGAAATTAGATGTCAAAATTTAGACAAACACAAAAATGTGAAGGCTATCATCTATATACTAAACTTGATTAAGCAATTCATATTATTTATCCTTTTAAAATCTTCAACAACCAAAAAGAAGGACATCCTTAAAGTCCTAAATATTACTTTCTTTCTTTTTTGTAAGTTGTGGCCCCAAGGGAGGGGTATAGGGAGAGTCAAACTAGTGATCTCCATTCATTAGACACAGTAGAGTACTATTCTACTATTACCAAAATTAATGCTAACTATAGCAGTAAACAATTAACCAAAGAACTCAGGTTCTTTTTATTTTTCATTTTAAATTTGTAGTAAAGTAAATAGTTCATATTTGCAAATAAGTTATGAAAAAGTTCTATTTGATAAGTTAATTAAAAATTTTAAAATAATGCATTCTTTAAGAATGATAATGAAAAATGCCACCACCACCTAAATTATCATAGGAACCATATCTCCATAACCACCCTTTACGACATCATTAATATCACGAAATTTGGGGTTACCATGTTGCCATTATTATCACCACCTTCACCAACATAACCACTACACTAGTACTACACAATGAAACCGTTGCTCCTCTGCCAACACCAAAAATTATCAACAATATCTTTAAAATCTCCATTACTACTATCACATGCCATCTACCATAACTATTACAGACCATGCCACACGCCATCACCACTACCATTTCCAGTACTCCCACTGAAATTATTGCAACCAACAGCGCCAAAAGATGTTCACCGACATTCCCCTTCATGACAGGTTTTCATCATTGCCACTATTAATGCTAAAATTACCACCAGGTTGTTGGCTCCACAATATGTTGTCACCATCAACTTCTTTATTTGGTAAGGCTACTCTTCCCCTACTTCAAATCCAACCTAATTAACTCAAGCAAATTTTTTTTTTTTTTTGCACCCTTATATCCCCGTCAACTCTTTATTTCACTTTTTAAATCACCTTCCAAAGCTTGGAGCTTCCTAGCAAGTACATAGCTAGCCAAGCCTACCACTCCTTGAAATTTCTGCAAAATTTGGTTCCCTTAGACACATGTTCTCAAATTTAAATGAACTTCTTCCCCTTCACAAACTGCCACAGCCTAGAAAAACATAATGATGATATGAAACAAGCCCAGGTAGCAACCAATGAACTGCACAAAAATTCTTTTCCACAACATTGAAGCTTGAAAATGAAAAATACAAGAAATGGAAGTAAACTCCTAACCTTACCCTAGGTGAAAAAACCCTTTTCAAGAGGAATATCCAATAATTCTGACACATTAATGAAATCTGAGAAATTAAGCATTGTCCAAGAGAATCTCTCACAACCCCAGCTTACTCATGGGAATGCTACTACATTAAAGCCACCCGAACACCACGCTGTTGTCCATCTCTTCTTACCCTCTTGCATTTCTTCCCATAAATCTTTTAAAAGTAAAATAAATTTTATTCAAGAGCAGAAATAAGAGTAAACACAAAAAATATTTATCGGCCTGCTCCAAAAGAATTACAATCTTTTTTTTTATATAAGTTCCAAAAGAATTGCAATCCAAAATCAAAAGGTTTAAAAAGCCATTAGGCTTATTTTTAACACAAGATGATTTGGCTACCTGATTTGAGCCCAATAAAATAACATGTTAATGAGTTTTTTTTTTTTTTTTCTGTCTTTCTTTCTCTTACAAAATTTGAACTACACACTTGGCACTTTACTTTCATAATTACAAATTTTTTTTCTATACTATGAATAAAAAATGACAATATAAACACATGTTAATTTGATCTACTTAGTGTCTGTTTAGAAACAACTTATTTAGCTTTTTGCTGAAAATGTGCTAAAATATACTTGTACTTTGAAAAAAATGAGAAAAAGTTTTTTAAGAAATTGAGGCTTTAAAAAGTTGTACATAAAAGCTAAAAAGCAAAAATCAAGCTTATAAGCTACTCCTAAATACACACTTAGTTAGCTTGGCTAATTATTATTACATAAGTGATATTAAATTAGTCATTAGTTGAATGTGTTATGAATTTAATGAATATAACTTTCATATATGTATATCTATAATTTTTTTATAAATTTTATTTGGCGTTTGTGTATCTTACTATACACTGAAAAAATGAAATTCGATTCACGATACAATTCAAGTTTGGACAACTATGCCGGTCCTATACTCACTGCTTATTAATACTGGAATTGATGATACATGGATTGGAAGTAGAAGACAAAAGACAATGGGATGTCATACCTGATTGGGCTAAAGTGGAACTAGATGAAGAAGCATTTCAATAATGACGAGCTAGGAATTGTGCACGCTCGTCCTTAAATATAGAGATCAAATATGTCTACTTGACAGTAACGGAAGATCCTGATCCAGGAGTGGATTCATCTTGAGTGAATGCCTGATTGGTAGACTCAGAGGGCTTGCCATGGAGGTCTCAACCATAGTCGATGGTTTGATTGTAGCTCCCATAGTGCATGCACTTCTTAGGTTCCCAATTTCCAGAACATCCACCTCCCTTTAATCCACCATGCGCACCGTGTGGCCTCCTAATGATCCATCAAAACTACCACAAAAGGCAACAAGTACAGGGCGCTCGCTAAAAACGGTGGCAAATTTAGAAATAATGGAATGCTGACATCAGAAGTAAACTTCATGAATAGACGGAAGGTCAAAGCTACATAGAATCTGCGCATGAATCAGCTCAAATTCATCAGTCCACTAAGAAATCAAACTACATCCATATCCTGGCAACACTTCTCCTAACAATCCCATGACTTGAGAATACTAGCATGCTAAACTCTACTTGAAGAGGAAGGAAAGAGAGAATGATAAGGAAAGAAAAAGAAACTAAGAACACAAGAGAGAGCTAAGGAACATAGGGAGAGAGTCACTAGAGGTGAGTCTCCAAGCCCTAGACCAGTCAAACAAAGTGCCGCTGAAAGAAGCTAAAAGCTGGTCATCCGAACTATCCATGTCCTCAAACGTCCTCCTATTGCGCTCCCTCCAAAGATACCACATCACGCATAATGGAGCTAAATTCCAAATGCTAGACAAATGCTTTCCAGGCCAATTTCACCAACCGAATAGAATATCCGCAACCAATCTTGGCAAGACCCAAGAAAACCCAAAAGATCTAAACACCAAACACCACACCCGATAAGCCTTTCCACAATGCAGTAACAAATGGTCCACCGTTTCTCCATTACTGCGGCACATGATACACCAGTCAACAAAATCCCATCTACCTCTCAAATTATCACCTGTAAGGATCCTATCCCAAACAGCAGTCCACACAAAAAAGGAAACACGCCGAGGAGCCTTAACCTTCCAAACACCTTTCCAAGGAAAAATAATTGGCAAGGGGCTTCTTAACTTATTGTAGAACGAACGAATATCAAAGTCCCCATTCTTTGTCAACTTCCATCGCATACAATCTCCGTTCTCAGTGGGAGGTAGATTAGAGCCCAAGGTACGGAGAAAATCATCCACCCCACTCATTTCCCAATCATTTGGCCTCCGAGTAAAATGAACATCCCAGCTTCTCCGCTCCTCAGTCCCCAACCGTTCGAGAGAAGAGGCCACCGATGCCCCTTTATTAGAGGCAATCCCATACACACTCGGGAAAGTTAGTTGAAGTGGAGAATCCCCACACCATTGATCTGTCCAAAACTTCACCCTATCCCCCACCCCTACCTCAAAGCGAATATTCTTGCTAAAATCCTCCCATCCCATGCGAATACTTCTCTACTTGAAGCAAAATGGAAAGCATGATAGGGCTAGATATTGTTCTAGCGAAACGAAAAACTTAAATCTATAAGGAGTTCCTTAAATCCCCCCCCCCCCACACACACACACACACACAAAAAACACCCTTAATTGACACCCTACCGTAATAGAACCCTGATTTGACTAGAAAAAAAAAAAAAAAAACCTTAAAACACCTAAAATCAAGAAAATAAAATCTTTAATGCTAAAATAACGAAAATTACATAAAATTTCAAAACTTAACAAACAATAAAAATTAAATCTCATATTTTGTCCTACATCAGACCCCTCCACTTAAATGAAACTTTGAACTCAAGGTTTTGTCTGGAAATTAAAATCTCTACAAATAAATAGATATTTTGAATATTTTGATAACTTGATCCAGCTTTGGAAATTGTACCCTTGAGATATTGTAGCATAAAATTTCTTTTGATTGGCCTTCAATTGATTTACAACATCAATTAACAACGGATTGAATACCAAATCAAAATTTTATACTCCCACGACATCTCAATTGGTTTTGATGCATTGTAAATAGGATCCTGAGGGTAGAGGGTTATGGGATCACCTTCATATCAACTCATAATTTTTGTCACTCCTCAACCAACTCCATATTTTCTTCTTGAGCCTCTTTGAAAACTTCTTCTAAAATATCATCTTTAATAGATGATCTTTCTTCAAATTGTTGGTCTTCCAACCCTGCCTCTTCAATTGAAATTTTCATTCCATAAATGACATCTAAATTTTCATTTTCCCTAAATGAATAGATATTGAGATTCTCACTACAATCCTTTTGAAATAAATTTGCTTGTCTATGACTATAACTTGTATAGAACAATATTTCATCATAATCACGGAGAAAGAAAAAACTAACCATCAATCTTTTCATTCTTGGCTCTAAGGAAATTCTAATCTTACCTCTTCACATTCTAAAAGTATTGTATATCGTTTCACCAATCCTTTGCATCGCTCACAAGTTTCTAGATACAAAAAGCACCTTGAAATCTTCAAGGATCTTTGCGTAAGAAAAATAATCCTCAAGGTCCAAGATCCAATCCATGAAGTCTTCTTTGTATAATGCCACATCAAAGTATGGAACATCATTAAAATTGCAAACATGTTGGTTGATAGATCAATTATAAGCAAGGTCTTTGATGCGTATTCCTCTACCATCATCATGATCTCTTTTGCCTTCAAAACCAAGATCAATGAGCATGTTGAGAATCTCACAAAATCCACGAGTCATCCTCTCATCATGAACTTGAATAGCCACCATGAGAGCTTTCACCCCATGATCACTGTGAATTAAGGTGGTTATTTTGGTTGTCACCTTTTGCCATATCAAGATACTAATGAGCTTTGATACCAATTGACACAAAACGAAAGGTGTGATAGGGCTAGCTATCGTTATAGCTTAACGAAACCCTTAAATCCGTAAGGGATTACTTGAATCCATAAGGAAAACCTAGAATCCACCAGAAAAAGAGAAAAACTTCTTTGAAATTTTCTATATGAAATTTTTTGAAGTTCAATTTTCGGTCTACATATTGCACGCCTATTTAAAGGCTCTAGATTTCCAAGTAAAAAATTTCTAAAAGAGATTCTATTTGATACCTACCATGATAGGGCCCTAATTTGACTAGAAAAACCTTAAAAACAACTACAATTAAGGAAATAAAATCCTAAATGCTAAAATAACAAAAATTACATAAAAATTCAAAAATTAACCAAAGATAAAAAATTAAATCCCATTTCTTGTCCTAAATCACTAATTGCCTTGCTCAAAATTGAAGTACTACTTAAAGACATCATACAATCGAATGATATTCTCAGTTACATAATAGATGTGTTGCAAACACTCCTAAATGACCTTCGAAGATCAAAGAAGCAACAAAATGCCCCACTATTGGGTTATATGCTAATTAGCATGAGAAACATGATAAGATTGTCCTCTTGATTTCAAATGCTTGATGGGGCAGTGGAGGTGAGAAAGATATTCAAGCCATCTAAAATAGAAGCATCACTCACAAATCTTAAAAGATGATGGATTGTCATATAATAGATGATCAAATAATCCCTTTCCTCTTAGGAATATCTCTACTGATCAGACCTAAGAGTTGAAGTTCTTTCCATCGAACTTAATAGATCTCATAAGGGAACTCTTAGCGGTTAAGCTCAAGTCTAGTAGTCATAGTGCAAATAAACAGGTAGAAAATTCAAAAATGCAAGCAAGAAAGTAAAAAAGGATTAAGAAATGGCCTTAAAAGTCTTTGAATGAGATGAATAACAGTTGAACCAGCTAAAAACAACAAAGAATGTCGGGGGAAGAATCCGCACAAATCGGATTTTTTGAGGAAAATATCAAGAGAGAATTGGATTTGGTTAGACAATGTGTGGTTGGTAAACAAGGATCGCTTTTTTAGCAAGGTACGGAATGTAATACCGATACACCCCCATGAGCTTTGGCAATGTTCTTGATCAATTCCATAATGAGTACTGTTTTACCCACTCTAGCTCCCCCGCATAGTCCTATGTTTCCTCCACGGCAATAAGCAGCTAACACTAAAATGGCCTAAATAAGCTCTATTTTGGCCCCAAAAAAAAAAAAAAAAACAACTTGAACCAACCAAACAAGCTTAATATGGGCAAGACAATCAACAAATAATGCAGGCCCACAAGTAATTGGGAAGACCAACCCAACACCCAAACAACCGCAAACAAACAGAAGATTTAACGACTACGGCTATTCTTATCTAGGATAGAGAATAGTGAGCTATGCGAACCAAATAACTTTACCCAACCGATCCTTTTAGCCTTACTCGCTGTGAACGTGACTTAATCTCATTAAGTGCATAAGATCTCAACCCTCTCTTCGTTGATTAGGGTACATGGGTCTACATTTCACCTAAACCAAAAACCAATAGGTGTCTCGGCCTGATGGTAAAACACAATCATCATGGAGCGGACATTATAAGTTCCTATCTTGCTATTTTTTTATTAAAAATATTTTGTAAAAAATATAGGAAACGGATCAAATATTTCTTTTTCTTTTTTTCTTTCGTTAAAATCAAATCAATTGTTTATTCTTTACAATCGAAGTCACTAAATTTGGAGAATAAGAATGTTAATCTACCACGATTGGGGTCGTGTATTCTAGAACATTATTCCAATGGGGTTAAGGAGTCCAAAACTATGGTATGTTTTATGGTTTTAACAATTTAAAGAATGAGACATGACATTATTTTTTGGTGTTATAGTTGAGAACTATTTTTTTGTTAGTTACATCTGCATAACAGCTTAAAATGAGCAGTCACAATTATAACTTTTCATGTCCGCTTATAAAGTTCATATCAACCTAGTAAATGCTCAATATAGGGCTTTAGGGTGCTCACAGGTTGGTTGGGTTCACGTTGAGGGCAAACCCATCACTTGACTCGAGCATGATTGGGTTCAAAACAGCCAATCGATATGCATCAGATAATCGACAGGCAGCGAGGTTTTGGATAAATGGTTAGGCAAGTTGATTTCATTAGGTGCCAGTGAGTGATGAATACACTGGCTGTTCCACCAAAAGTCTAGTTGTAAATGAACCACCAACGCACTTTGATTCAAGCACAAATGAGATGAACCAAGGTAAAATACGATAGACTTGAACTCAATTGGATTCAAGAACAACTGCTAGAAAGTATGTGACGACTTCATATAAACGCATTTGGAGAGAGAGAGAGAGAGGTGGGGGTAAACGAAAAGTTAAGGGAGATTCGGAGAGACACATGTCAAAATAATAAAATAAAATAAAGATATGATCTCAAATAAAACATTTTTCTTTTTGAAACAACAAACTATTTTACTAGATCACATACCCAAAATAAACAAATTTGATTTCTTCTTTAATATTTTTATTTTGCACTAATTATTGTTAAACAAGTTGAGTTAGACATTGCCGTTACTAGACAATCCTATTTGGTCAAATACCTAGCAGAAAACTCCTATGTTCCTTTCATTACAGTATTTTTGAACAAGTTCCTATATAACAAGCCAGAAGGCTTTCTTATTAATGATAGTAACGATATCGACCATGATCTTGATATGGAAATGGAGCTTCTAACTATGACGAATGCGCTAACTACGGATATGATGCTGGAAATTGACCGATTTTATATCACCCTTATTCGAATTGGCAAAAAAATATGTCTCCTTGCATAATATGGATTCCAGAGTCCAAACATTCATAATTTAGATGTTAATGAGTCAGATTACTTATCCCTCAATCTATTAGTGAACCATCTCTCCAAGGATTGTGAAAGACGTTCCATTAGAAATATTCTTGTTATTGAGTTGAAATCACGATTTCAATTATAATTATGAAATTGTGAAATCGTGTTTTTAAAACACGATTTCAGCTTTGTCTCATACACACAGTGTATAACTATCATTACTCTTTGTTTTGCTATTATATTTCTACAAATGTTATAGTATTATTTTATTCTTAAACGTTTGTACTTTGTGATCCCTCCCCTTTTCCAAAAACAGACACCAAAATGAAAAATTTTACACCCCAGCTCACCTAATTACAAAGAGACAAAATAATGATGGTAGTACTAGTACTACGTTTTTCCTAAAAATATGGTAGCACTACTACAATCATGATAATATGGGAAAAAAACATTCTATATATAATTATCAGCTACTAAGATGGACAGTGTGCAACTGTGCCATTTTTTATGTTCAAAATTAATCAAGTAAATCTAATAACTAAAACAGTTACCAAATAATGCAACTAATCAACATGGTAACCAAGCAAAGTGTGTTTAACTAAAACAACCAGAAGGTGGGTAAAAAAAAATATACAGTATTCACAATATTTTATGCAGTTTTACTTGATAAACTCAAGTGAACTAACCATGAATCATTCGTACGATTATAAAAGATTCCCTAACACCATAAAATATAGCATTCGTACAATTACAACAGAATACTAGTCTATTTATCCTTAGTAACTAGGAGCAGAACGTTTATCCAATGACATAAAATTTCACATCTCGATGAAAAGGGAAAAGAAAAAAGTGAGTGCATCCAATAAGGTAAAGTTTTCAAGTTAAAGACTTAAAAAAGCCATAAAAACAACGGACAACAAGTACTGTTCAACCATATAGAAACCAGCAAAAGAATATGTATAAAGATACCTCTCCAACACGAGAGAGTAACCTGATTGCTGAAGATATATACATATCTGCTTTCCTTTCCAACACACTCCGCTTCTCTTCCAATCAGTATCTGAACAAAAAAGTTCCAAAACGCAATTCATATGTAAATGTAGTACTCCAGGGGAATATATGTGTTGCTGAGTTTAGCTGAAACATTAAGCTGAAATATATGTCTTACGAAACAGTTAAGCTAGGGCCAGCGACCTGTTTTATATGTTGTCATTTTCCGACGGTTTCTCGGCAGCCAAACGGATCCTATAAGAGAAACTGTAACGAAGTCATTTTAGTTCTCAACGTACAGAAATAGAAAACAATAGCAAAATTGAGATTATGTAAAAACCAAATCAAAGTGAACCGACACCAAAAGCGAACGACATGGCAAAGAAGCAGAAACGGAAACCCTAAACTAGGTGAAGAAAAATCGAAAATTGAGGCAGAGAAATAGAGTAGTAGTCGGTGGACGAAGAGAAACCTAGAAAAGGAATATGCTATAGAGCGAAAGACGAGCGAATCGTACCTGTGAGAAAGCTGAGAAAAGTTGAGAGAGAAAGAAAGAGACAGAGAGAGAGAGAGTGAGAGAGAGTGATGAAAGTGAAGAGAGACGAAAAAATATCTGGGAGAGAGAGGGATTTAAATAAGAAATGTGGGGAAGAGAGATACAGAGACTAATAACTGGGGATGCCCCCACTAGATCTAACATGTAATCGAGGGGGGTCCTTTTCTTGGTTTTTTTAATTTTTTTAATTTTCGATTGCTTTTGGTTTTATTCGGTTTTGCTAATTGTGGTTGGTTCGGGTGTCCTAAATCGCTTTTTTTTTTTGGTGTTTGGGAAGTAGGGACAGATCGATGCTGCTTCATCATAGCAAACAAGTCATTTTGATCGTTTTCCAACAAAAGGAAATAGGTTTAAGTAGTTGAGTGGCAGTAGTAGAAATTCAATTTTGATCTTTTTAGTCGGCTTCACTCTTGAGCCTCGACTTATGAATGATTGCTCTCGTTTTTTGGATTTCTATTTCTATTTCTATTAACTATATAAAAAGAAGCAATGTATCATTTTGGTTTTTTTTTTTTTTTTTTTTTTTTTAGTTTTGAACAATAGCTATAGCGTTTTTTTTTTTTTTTTCTTAAGTCTTCCGTTTGTACTTTTTTTTTTCTTTTATATATTTTGTTATACTGACAGAATAAATTTTATAATATTTTCATAATTATTAAAGTGTTAATGTCTTATAAGTCAAAATAAAATAATAAAATATGAAACTATGACCAACCACAACTAAAAATAAATATTTTGTAAAAATATTGTAAGACTTGTTAGGTGAATGTGTAAAAGCTACAGTACTTTTGGTCTATTCAATATACACTTTTTTTTTTCTTTCCAGTCATTGATTTGTGCTCTTTTTTCTACTAACCATATAAAAAGAGGCAATGCCTCTACAGTGCCCCTCTTGGTGTAGTGAGCCATTTTTTTTCCCCAAATTTTAAACAGTTGCTATAGTGCCATGTTGGTTTGTTCAAGTGGCACTGTAGCTACTGTAGCTACAGCTTTTTTTTTTTTTTTAGTTTTCTCTTTGTACTTTTTTTTCCTTTTAAATATTTATAAAAACCCACATATATATATTGTTATACTAACACAACAAATTTTACAATATTTTCACAATTATTGAGGTGTCAATTTCTTATAAGTCAAAATAAAATAATAAAATATGAAATTGTAACTAACCATAACTGAAAATAAATGTTTTGTGAAAATGTTGTGACACTTGTTGAGTAAATGTGTAAAAACTACAGTACTTTTGGTTTATTTAATATGTACTGTTCATCGCTTTTTTTTTAGATTTTTTTTTTCCCAGTCATCGAATTGTGCTTTTTTTTTATATATATAAAAAGAGCGAATAAGCTCATGAATAGTATTATGAACAGTATTTTTGGTTTAGTGACTTGCCTTTTTCTCCTTTTTTTTTTTTCTTTAAGTTCAACAACTTGGTTTGAGCTTGTTTTTTTCTTTTAAAATATCTTTATATATTAACTTTCTACTTGTAATGTAAGCTTACATTGTATACACACAAAAAATAGCAAACATTATATACATTTGCAAAAAAAAAAATTATACAAATTTTGTAAATGTGTACAACATTTACCAATTTTTATGTGTTTACAATATAAATTTACATTGTAAATGCAATGCGTGTGTGTGTGTGTGTATTATATAAAAAGAGTGAATGAGAAAAGTTACAGTAATTTCGTTACAGTAGTTTTGGTTTGTTTAACTTTCACTGTTTTGCTGACCTTTTTTTTGTTTTTTTTTTTTTTTTTTTGTGAATGCATAAAGTTGTAATATATTTGCTAAATTATTGTAGAGATAAAGGCCCAAAATCGTATGTTGGGCTTGGGTCTCATCCGAGGACGAGCATATGTCCTAGAAGAGGTAAATAGTTATGAAGAATCTTAGCCTTGGGGCTGATAAATATAAAGTGAGTGAAAGGAAATCCGAGAAGATACTTCTTCTCGAATATGATGAATACTGTTCAGGGTGTACTTCGATGATGGAAATGATCTATGAGGAAGTCTCATTTATAGGAACGTGTCCCATGAGTATACAAAAAGGAAAGAAACCCAAAACAAATATCTAAAGAAAAGCTACTGCCACCGCATTAAATATGCTGCATCTACTCTTTTGGCCGCATTTATGTGGAGAAGACTCCTAAATAGTGTTGTCTTGGCTACCACAACTCACAGAATATCAAAGAGGACGTCTGATGGAATGGGCACTCAAGTAAGGGTTCAGATGATCGACAAATATAGGATCAAGATGATTCAAGAAGAACTATATAATGTAAAGAAACCCCCCACAAGAAGGGGGGAAAATCAAGAGATAATCACTGTAGCTATTAGAAAAACCAGACTTATAATTAAGTGAGGAGCAATATATAAGAATTGACCTCCTCGGACATTTGTTGAGGACTGTTATTTGAAGTTGAACTTGTTCATTTTATTGTTCTTATTATAAACTCATCCTCCATTTCATTTTCACACAGTTTTTCTCAACCTACTCTCTACAAATTTATTGTTTTGGGCCTTTTGGGCTGATTCTTCTATCAATTGGGCCACGCCCCCAAATTTGTGTCCTTACAATTATTTTTGGTTTGTCCACAATAATTTTCACAACACTTTCATAACAAATCAAATATGGTAAATTGTTATTGGTTCTAATTTAAACTTACCAATGAAACTATTTTTTCGCCCATCCATCAATTGGGTCACGCCCCCAAATTTGTGTCCATACAATTATTTTTGGTTTGTCCACAATAATTTTCATAACACTTTCATAACAAATCAAATAGGGTAAATTGTTATTGATTCTATTTTAAACTTACCAATGAAACTATTTTTTTGCCCACCAATAACAACCTGTAATAACCTACTACTTATGATTTGTTGTGAAAATGTCATGGACATAACATTTTTTTGTGTGAAAAATGTTAAGACATCTTAATGTTGTCACAATATTTTCAAAACTGCTGAGCTGTCAATTCTTTACAACCTAAAATAAAATAAAACGAAATTATAAAGGTATTATGAAAATGTTGCGTCATTCTGTTGTGTTTTTAGAAATTTTTTGTTGGTTTAATCAACTTTATTGAGCCAAAATTCACTATTCTACATACAATTTTCTTGGGTTAACTTTTTGTATATTTTTTTCTTTACACATTGTTTTAAGTAAAAACATATAGTTTTGCACACAATAACAAAAACAAAAACTAAGGAAAAAAAAAAAAAAATTTCATCCTTTATGTTTGGGGTAGTTTACAATTATTCCTTAAACTTTAAATCAAGCAATTTTTCCCTTAATACTTTAGAAAAGAACAAATATGTCATATTGTTATTCTCTCAGTTAAACCCTAATGAAAACTTATGATTCTTAAAATATTTCATTGTGTAATGTCTAAATTACCACTGCTAAATTTTAACGTCCTAAAAATTTTCTTTACGTATTTTGAGTTTTAAATTATAAAAATTCTTAGAAAGTTAGAATGATGATATTCGATGACAAAAGCCTTTTGTTATTATTATTATTTTTTTTTATTTCTTAGCAAACCTCAATTATTTATTGTTGAAAAATGATGATATTCGTTATCATTCTTATAAGTTTTTAGAAAATAGATATATTGTCTTTAGCAAGTAGGTACTAAAAATCTATTATAGTTAAATAAATATTTATATGTTAAATAGCTATCCTAACTTTGTGGCTGATCAAAATTTTTAAACGAATGAGATTAACTTTTTACGACATAAATATCAAAATTCTTAAAATTAATGTCTCTTTTGATTAACGTAAATCTCTGTATACTTTAAAAATCAAATGATTCATATTTTTGTTTTGTAATACAAATAAAATCTAGAATTGACCTTAATTACCACAGTACTTTTTTTCCACGGTAAGCACGTGCCTTGCACGTTCTACCTTAACTAGTGTTCTAATAAATTATCAAACGGCTCTTTTTTTTTCTTTTCTTTTTTTATTAATGTTTCTCACTTTAAATGTATTTTATTTTATTTTATATTTAAGACGAAACTACATTATTGGTTCTTGAAGTTTGATCTGTGTGTGTAATTGGTCCCTTAAATTTGAAGTTAGCATAATTAGTCTTACAAGTTTTAAAACTGAGTTGTATTTATCATTTTATTAATTGTCGTTAGTGGTGTTACTTATGTGGTTAACGGAACAATGATTTGACATTTTTTTAATGATGTGGCATGTTTTTAATTAAAAAAAATGTAGTTTCCACACTAGAAACAATATTCAAAGTATTTTGAATCTATTGTATTTTGTATTTGATACCAACAAAATTAAAAAAAGTACTTTGAAAAGAGCTTCACAGAGATTATCGATTATGTAGTGAATAAAAAATCTCTTATAATTTTTATTAGTGACCAAAACGCTTCGTTTTGGTTCATCTATCCAAACACTACAACAGTTCCACCATTTTCACCTTCTCTTTGTTAATCATCTTTCTATTCTCATCCGATTCCACAATAACAAAAAAAAAATAAAAAAATAAAAAATAAAAACTCACCCACGATAGAGAGAAGGGAAGAAAAAGCCAAGCCTTACTGCCGCCAGTGGAGACCCAAGCTCTAGCCGTCGCGGGCAACAGCCCAAGCCCTAGCTACTGCCAGCGACAACACTGCTTCTCTCGCACAACCACTAAACCGCTGCTGCCTCCCTCTGCATTTCGTGACTAGTTATATTACTATTTTGTAAGGCCAAAATTGAATCCCATCGCATTCTTATACAATAAGATAGTCTTGAAAGTTGATACATTCATTGGCAGCAAGGAAAGAAGCTTAGACAATATGGCTTGGTTATGGACCTTATGGTCCACCTTGCATCAAAGTTGATTCTGAGAAGTGGGAAAAGGAGAAAGCCACTCACTATACCTTCAGTATACATCCCTGCATAGAAAATATAAGCACTATCATAAACTTATAAAAAATACAAAATACAATAGGTTCAAAATACTTTGAATATTGTTTCTAACGTGGAAATTATTATTTTTTAATTAAAAACATGCCATATTATTAAAAAAAATGTCAAGTCATTGTTTCGTTAGTCACGTAAGTAACACCACTAACGACAGTTAATAAAAAGATTAATACAACTCAGTTTTAAAACTTAAGGGATCAATTATGCTCGCTTTAAATTTAAGGGACCAATTGCGCACTAAGAGCAAACTTCAGGAATCAATAGTATAGTTTCGCCTATATTTAACTTTGCTAGTAAGAGTAATACATATCTTGGTGGGGAGTAGAATTATTGAAGACCTATCTTGGCAGTATCATAAATTATTGAAGACTTTTTTTTTTTTTTGAGCAAAATTATTGAGGACATTCAACTTATAGTTTATCAAAAGTATTTTTGACATATCAGAATATTATTGTCAATAACCATTGTTCAGTATTATTCATTATTATCCAATACTTTTCACTTTTTAATGTTCATGCTGTTCATTTCACTTTTGTTAGCTTATATGAGAAATTTGTATACAACTTATTAGGTAAACCTTACACACAGCTACAATAAATACAACCTATCTCAGTCCCCAAACCTCTAATTTATATCCCAAAATAATTTTTTGTAAGGATAAAATATTTTTCTTGTAATATTTTCAAGTATTTGGATAAGTATTAATGTTTGAGGTATTATTCAAAGTTTTGAAGACTCAAGTAAGTTTTAAGTTTTTAGAAATAGATTAATTTTCGAAGTTTTACATGTGTACTTTAATTATGTTTCTTTTACATACACACACTCTAAAGTTATTACATAATTTGAGAGTGGTCCAATTTTGTATTTACTAAAAACACATAAATCACAAATTATCTCTTACTAATATCTTTCAATCCCAAACACTTAAAAATATTATCTTTAAATAAAGGGAATTAATGACTAATAAATGCTAAATTAAACTTTTGACTCTTAAAGTTAAGGGCGGTTTTTATTTTGGCTTTATTTATATTTCAAACTATTTGTTTTGACCTTTTATATTTGATTCAATTTTCATATTGACTCTTTATGTTTCAAATTTTTTTAGTTTTGTGAAGGGTGAAACAAAAAATTGAATAAAACATGAAAAGTTAAACATAAAACTAAATTAAACAAGACGGACCTAAGTGACAATATGTTTAACGTTGTAAATGTTTAGCAAATTAGATAAATAGCAGTACTTTAAAGTTATGGGTTTATACAATATGATAGGTGAATTATGGATTTTTTTGTTTTCCCTAAAGCTCCAAGTTTAGCTTTAGCATTAAGTTGTTGTTAACTTAAAAGACCTTTGACCTCTTAAAGCTCTTTAGTGGAAGGAAAAAGTCTGGCACCAAATATTTTTTGAGCTATCTTGCATTGACCAACTATGTGGTAATTGAATGGATCAACTATCCGTCGTTTTAGTCACATTTTTTAAAAAACTCGTATAACTTATTAAATAATAAATATGAGTAATATTATAATTTACCACAATAATAAATTTGAAACAATAGCTCAAAACATATTTAAAGTCAAACTTTATCCTTAGCCAAATTGTTAACACTGGACAATTTCAACTAGAAGAGGCATTTAACTTTAATTTATAAAAGGCAAAAGGCTTTCAATTGGGGGGATGACTCTTGCCCTTGCTCCTTTGCAACACTTTATGTTTGATAAAAAGAATAAAAAACTAGTACAAATATATGTATATACACAAAGCAATATAATATAGCATGCGCATGTCAAATGGCCAAGCGGCTTTATGTTGAGCCGTAGGTATCTCTGCTCAGCTGCGCCGTGTGGAAACCGTGTGGTTGACGCGGTAGGCGAACCAACCGCGAAAAGCGAGAAATATTTGGGCAAATCCGCTAGAGTACGTGTCGATCATACGAAGGAGCACGTAAACTAGCCCTAAGCCACTGAAAATAATTAGGTTCTCTTTTTTTTTTTTTTTTATATGATAATTAGGCTTTTATAACGTGGCACAATGATGATCAAATTCAAACTGAACACGCAGCCTATGCGCCAACCAAGTGTTTTAATATTGTTAATTCTCAAATGGGAGATAGACCAGCCTCATTTCCATTCGTTTCTAGAGGCATCACACAAAGAAAGTTCTAAACTAAAAGGACAAATTATTAAAAAGTACCCAAAAGTAACCAGTCATTGATACGTGTCCACTAATTGGATTGTGTTTTTTTTTTTTTTTCCTTGATTATTTGGACTTTGATTCTAATCATCTACTGTACCACATCATGTACTTCGATGATTCCTAATTTCCTATATTAAAAAATTATAAAAGGACGAAGATATTTGTTCTCAACAGTGACACTTGTTACCAAGATATTTTCTGGAGTGAATGAAAAGTAGAACACTTTATTATAACAGGAGTTTTATTACCCGTATGTGATTTAGAGCATTCACGTTTGTATTGTCAAATGTAATATGAAAGACAGATTTAGCATTTAAGTTCAAAAATCACCTCACATCCGGACTTGTAGGGACTTGTAAAAGCTTGGTATTGCAAAAAAATTCACAATACTACTACAGGACCATTGCAAATTTGCAATAATACTGTAGCAATATTACAAAACAAAATAATAATTTTTTAATCTCCCCTATACATATGCCACTTTCTCTCTCTCTCTCTTTCCAGAACATTCTCAGTCTCATCTCTTCACCTTGTCACATGTGCACTCATTAACAAGAGTTTTATTACCCATATGTGCTTTTCAACTAGTTTTCCAGAGTTATTCTTTATGCTTATGTTAGGTGAAAAAAAAGTCAATTTAACGAGGTCAAAAAGATGGTTTTGTCGCTATCAAGTTCTGCCTATAAAATCAAGGTAATGGAAAATGTCACCTGGCTAGGAGGGAAAATTTGTAAGAATCACGTATATGTTTGGTATATATATTTAAAAATATGTATTTTGTTGTTTGAAAATATATATAAAAATAAAATATATAAAAATATGTGTAATATCATTTAAAAATTAAAATTTGTTATTTAAAATGTACATGGATCACCTCCTCTGTAGCGTGACATCTGTCGTAATACAACTTAGTACTCGTCAGTCCCGTGGGTATCCACGTGTACTTGCTCTTGTTTTTTAGTATTTTTTTTTCTCACGTGGGCTCTTGATTTGGATAGATACACTTCTCACCTCACTGAGGGAACCAACTTTTTCTTCTTTCTCATTTGCACACGATGGTTACTGGTTTCTTCTATGGATTATTGTTTATACAATTATACATACACTTGGGTAAGGTAGTGTGTATCTATAAACAAAATCCATCCTATAAAACCATATATGTGTTTTTCTTTTTTAAGATAATTATACATTTGTTTTGAATTGTATAACTTATTTCAATTATTTAAACAAATCACATAACATTAAATATATGCCAAAATGCAAAAGTCACTTTCTAAGTTTTACGTCTTTTTCATTTCAGTCATTTAAGTTTAAATTTTGTCATTTCAGTCATTTAAGTTTCATTCATTCTTAATTATATCTTCTATTAGTGTTTCATTATTTGCTACCGTCCACTTATTAAAACAGCATCGTTTTAGATTTTTTAATTATTATTTTTTAATTTCAAAAAAACTGAAAAAAGTTAGTTAACAAAAAAAAAAAAAAAAACTTTACTCAAGAGAACAACGCCGTTCCCTAGTCCATTGAATAACAAAATAACCACCACCCCTACCGATATCTGAGAAATTCTACGGGTTTTGAACAATTTTGCTTCTTTGGCACTCTGGAGTTTGGATTCGGAGACAGACTCGTACGACCAATACCAAAATGCTCATATAGAGAAGGATTTTGTTCCAGCCCCTGCAAACCATTTGTCCTCTATGGGAAGCCAGGCCTGCAAGGATTTGTCCTCTACTGGTGAGTGTGGGAAGTGGCAAGCATTGCACTTGGACTAGCAGTTCCACATCGAATAGAGAAGCGCCCGACTCATGGTTTATAAGCTTCTGGAGCAACCATGAGTGTACCACTACTCCAAAATTCCAATCCATCGGACCTTTGGGAAGCACGTCCAAACTTCAATCCACTGGACCTCTGGGAAGCACATCTAAAATTCCAATCCATCGGACCTCTGGGAAGCACGTCCAAACTTCAACCCACTGGACCTCTGGGAAGCACATCCAAACTTCAATCCATCGGACCTCTAGGAAACATGTCTAAACTTCAATCCACGGACCTCTGGGAAGCACGTCCAAATTCAAATCCATTAAACCTCTAGGAAGCACATCCAAACTTTAATCCACTAGACCTCTGAGAAGCACGTCCAAACTTCAATCCATCGGACCTCTGGGAAGCATGTCCAAATTCACTCCATTGGACCTCTGGGAAGTACGTCCAAACTTCCAATCCATCGGACCTCTGGAAAGTACGTCCAAACTTCAATCCACTGGACCTCTAGGAAGCACGTCCAAATTCAATCCATCGAACCTCTGGGAAGCACGTTCAAATTCAAATCCATTGGACCTCTGGGAAGCACGTTTAAATTCAAATCCACAGACCTCTAGGAAGCACGTTCAAAATTCAATATCACCACTGGTAAGCATGTCTTGTACTCATTTTTTTTTCCAAAAAGAAAAAGAAAAAAGAGAGAGCTACATGTATGAACTACGTTTGGACCTGATCCTCTCACCAACAGGTACGTAGGCAATCTCCCTTAAGATTCGGTCCACATTTTGATCCACTACATAATAGTCTGCATTCTTATCTGCATGCATCATACATTCACCACGGTTAAATACTGTTTGCAAAGTTAGGTGTCTCTTTCATACATTGACATTCACTTTTCAAGCTTTGTCAATGAGGGGCATTCTGTTGACACCCCATTTTGCAACCTGTATTTAACCTCATCGGAAGGGTAAAAGGGTAATTTTTCTTTGGAAATATGCATCTTGATTCTGGTCATTAGATCCTTAATCTCATTCCACCAAATTGATCTTGATGTTGTAACAATCAAATCAACTGGTCATAAGCCCTAATTGGACGACAAGATTGAAAGTCATCATCAAATCAAGTTTTAATGGCTGAGATGCACTATCACATGTTGAGTCCGACTATATGTGATTATGAACAATTGATTTCGATTGGTTATAAGTATAATTAATTTGAAATCAATGATGTGTCATAATTTGATTGGTTAGGACTACATTTTATGGTAAGGATGCACACACCTAATTAATTAGATAATTAAGTATTAATTATTCAATGAGTAATTTGTGCAATTATCTTTTAATTAGAGTAAATTTGGGACCAATTAAGTCTGAAATGGGAGTGATTAGAGCCATTCAATGTTAATTGGGAGCTAATTTGGGACCTATTAATGTTAATTGTACTAAAACCATTTTCTAACAAATGACCTCTGCTCACCATTTCATCAATATCTCTCAGAATATTTTGAATCTGTGAATGAGGTTAATTTTCCTATAAACTAGACATCCGGGGCTTCAATTTGAGTATAAAAACGAAACAATTCCGATCAGAATTGAGTCGGATATGATTTTTCGAAGTTGGTTCCACAGGCTGTTACAGTAGTTACGGGAAAACCGAATTTTGGCTTGCTTCTCACTCCTACCAATTTTTCCATTTAATGCACCAGATTTCCCCAAAGGCTAAAATGAGGTATAGGTTTATGATTCTTTGTCAACCCTCATTAAATGGCCTTCCGTTCATATTTCCTCTACTACTACTATATAAATCCCCCTCTTCTTCATTCCAAGGCACACACAAAAAAACCCCCTCTCTTGAGTTCTAGTGAAGTTGAGTAGTCTTGTCATATCTTGGTCTTCTTGAGACTCAAGGTATTGAGTGAGACTCATTCTCCCTCTCCTAGCTCTTCTTTTCCTCCACCCTTAGGATCTCTACCCAAGAGTCTCCTTCTCTACCATATGGATCTTGCATGAAGGTATAATCTCTTTCCCTAACTTGTTTTTTTGTATTGCCATGATGAGAATTTATGATTAAAGCATAATAGTAATCTTTTAAATTCCCTTAAATATGTTTGAACGCTCTTAATTGTTCTTCATATGTTCTTGGTTGCTCATCACATGTTCATGCATTACACTAGTTTTAATCTTAAATCCACATCAAAAATATGAAAAACATGTTTGTTTCATAATTCTTTCAAATCCTTGAATCTAGGTTATCACCATTCACACACATTCACTAGAATTTATTTTTCAAATGCAATGCTTAATAAATTGAATTAGGGTTTATCACATGCGCACGCATTAAATTCAACATGTAAATTGATTGGCATTTTGGATAATATGATATGAATGTTGGCCACCATAGTTTAGAAGACCGGTTTCACAGGGCAAGGTAGGTGCCTAACACCTTCCTACCTTGTAATATAGCCTCCGAACTTAGATCAATGGTTAATAGATCAAATGCTTATCCTTGTAATTTTCAATTTCTAGATTGTAACTAGGAAATAAAGTTATGTACTTTATCTTAGATTGTATCTAGGACCAAAGCTATGTAATTTTCCTATGATCAATGTAAATTCAATTGCAAATTAATAAAACGAGGAATTTTTCAATTTTGGTTTTCTTATTTATCCCAGTAATTAAATAAGTGGCGACTCCATTGTAAAACATTTAATCTAAAGGGGAAAATATAACTAGTCGAACCTCCATTTTGAGAGGCAATAACATGACTCCACCCATTCACGTGGGTTTGGCCCAACACACTATAAAAAAGGGGGTCGGGGGCGCGGTCTCTCACAAAATGACAAAACAAAAACTTATAGGACCAAAATAAAATAAAATAAAATAAAAGTTAAACTTAAAGGGTGAGTTTTGCATTTTAGCCTTAAACATATATGTGGTGAGATTAAAGGTGCATTTGTATGGTCATTTTAATCATCACATATGGATTGAAATAATTTCTCTTCAAATTGATTTTGAAGTAGTGGGCGCCGTCTACTTTTTTTTTTTTTTTTTGTTGAGAAGCAAACACACATACGTAATGGAGAGAGAAAGAGGTTCTAACACAAAGACAAATCACAACTCCACTCAAAATTTATGGTAAGAAAATATGAGGCAAATTATACTACACACAACACACTCTCTTAAACAATGTGGGACAATTACCCATTCTTCTTCTTTTTTGTCAAACAAACACACACACAATGGAGAGGAAAAGATGGATGCCATCTACTTGTAATTTGGAAAGTCTTTCTATATGATAAACATGTGGCTATTTTGAGTTGAAATTTTTTTAGATGAGTTATTTTAATTAAATATAGTAAAATAAGAGTGTTATGAGAAAAGAGAGAGGGAAACGACAAAGATGATGGGAATAATATCACATGGTAGAGACAGAAAAACAAGGAGGATGAATCAATATATTGTCGTGGATGAGAGGATTTGTCGATGTGAGATTTAAAAGAGGGAAACGACACTGTGTCAGGAAGCTGAGAGGGAGGGATGGAGTTTTGAGAAATGACCAAGACAAGGGAAAGAATTAATAAAATATCCATTTAGACAAGCAACATTGTTATATATTTTTAGAGAAGCACTATAGCAAATTTTTATTTTGCCTAATGATTGCACATGCGTTGATGTTGTACTTTTTTTTTTTTTTGTTGGGGGGAAGGGAGGGGGAGGGGGAGGGGGAGGAGGAGGGGCTCATTGGACATATTTGGGCTCTTGTTTTATTATACTAAAATTTTATGTTCTTGCTTGTTGAATACTTTGGTGGTGATCGAGTGCAAGGAGGTGGTCATCTATTTATCTATATATATATATATGAATGAGACGGGTTCAAGTTACATATGGTGGTACTTTATAAGAGTTACACCTTTTTTAAACCATTAATTTCCATTAGATCTAATGGTTAAAAAAACGCTAGTGACATACCATATCTAATATCATTAAGTCATTAAATTCTCTTCTAAAAATTAACAAAAAGTCAATTAACACTCACCCCCACCGTTTTCTTCTTCTTTTTCTATCCCTCTTTCTTTCTCGCTCATTACTCATCTACCAGGTTCTCTATAACCTCCTCCAATGAACCAAATAAATCAACAAGGGATAAAGCATTAGCATTTTTCATCTTTTCAATTAGATGTGAGTTATATGCATCTATGTAAATAGATTTCAAGGGAATTGGCAACGATTGAATTAATTTTTTATTTGACAATTCTCCTGAAGTAAACATATATAAGTAACAAACAACATTCCCTGCATTAACAGACCAACCGATTTATTAATTTTAATTTTTTGTGATGGGAATGAAGATACTATAGAGATGCTGTAGTCTAGTGGCTATTCCGTGTTAGACAGTTAAATGCCCTGTATGTGAACTCAATACATATGATGGTGGTACTTCTAATAAGTCTTTTAAAAGGATTTTATGCAGCTTTTCGATACCCTGTATGCAAACTCAATACATGTAATGCTAAGCGGGGGGAAAAATGCATTAACACCAATAAAATTACAATGTGTCAATTCCCTTGTTGATTTATTCAATTTATTGGAGGAGTTTATGGAGGTCTTGGCTTCTAATAAGTCTTTTAAAAGGATTTTATGCAGCTTTTCGATACCCTGTATGCAAACTCAATACATTTAATGCTAAGCGGGGGGAAAAATGCATTAACACCAATAAAATTACAATGTGTCAATTCCCTTGTTGATTTATTCAATTCATTGGAGGAGTTTATGGAGGTCTTGGTTGATGGAGAAAGAGAGAGGGATAGAAGAAGAAGAAAATGATGGAGGGTGAAAGTGTTTATTGACTTTTTGTTTATTTTTAGAAGAGAATTGAATGACTTAATGATATTAGATATGACATGTTACTAATGTTTTTTTTAACCATTAGATTTAATGGAAATCAATAGCTTTAAAAAATGTTAACTCTTATAGAGTTACAAATTTCAATTGTGGGCTAATTTTGTGCCATGTGTCCACTTAATTTTTTAAATCATTGTGCTAAGTAAGTTAATAATTGCAAAATACTAAGTGTCAAATATTAATTAACTATAAAAAAATTAAAAAAACCAATTATCACCACATGTTTCATCTTATTAAAAATTATAATAAATGATTATAAGTAATATTAAACTTATACATAAATTTTAACATGCATCTAATTACGTTTATTTTTTCTAATAATTCAATTAATTATTTATATTTTTATGAGAAAAAATATGTTTATTTTTAAATACATCCATGCATATGCATGTGTTACAAGCTTGTTAAACTTAATTACAATGACCATGTCTTTTTTAAAATAAATAAATAAATAAATACCACAATTATGGCATAGGGAATTATTCCACGTTGCAAAATTATGAAGTATTCTAATAACATATGTTTAAGGTGAAACTATAATTTTGGTCCCCATATATTTGTCACATTTCAAGTTTCGTACATATTAATTTAACTATGTCATATTTGTCATCCAACCTTCAAAATTAAGCTCACATAACTATTAATTTGTACCTCCCCCCCCCCCCCCCCCCAATTTTGTCAAAATTAAATCAAATTTGTCTCTCTAGTTATAAAATCAGGTCAATATTACTTTAAATGTGACTTAATCGAGGACACATTCGACTTGATTTTGGAAATATGTGAGACAAGATTGACACACTTAATATTTGAGGCATATTAGCAATGAAATGTATAAGGAAAAATGTTAAAAGTTTTGGGGTAAACTACATATTTGGTCACTAAGGCTATATGTTAATTTGATCCTTAACTTTTTAAATGTGTCAAATTAGTCCTTAACATTTTAGTATTGTGTCAAAATGGTTTTGACCATTAAGTAATGGATGGAAAATACTGACGTGGCTAATGGTCAAAATAAAATACAATTTTTTTTAATTATATATAAAATAAAAAAACACAACTTTATCATAACACTAGTAATTCTCTATATCAACGGTGAAAATGGCCAAATACCATTGTTGGGAAATTTTTTTAGTATTTTACCATTGTTTGAGAAATATTTAGCAATGTACCATTATTTTGAAACTCGAGTTTAAGAAACTCAAGTTTGACATGGAACTCGAGTTTCAAAAACTCAAGTTCTATAAAAAATGCAGCTGACATGGATTATTTTAATTAAAAAATGTCACATGGAACACGAATTTAAGAGTCGAGTTTATTACAATATGGACTCAACTTTAATAAACTCGTGTACCATGTAAGAATCTATTCTATATGCCATACATGAGAGAATCCACCTAACACATATATATGGGTCGTGCTTTAGGTTTTGTAAGGAATATTTTAACAATTATCAAATAATATGTTGTGTGATATTTTTATTTATTTAATATTTATTTTTTGAGAAGATCCTCCTTGTATGAACTTAATGCAACGTGGCTCACAATATTTAGTGTGCAATAATTGTGGCTGAAGGTAATGTGTAATGATTAATCTTATAAGGTTGCGTTGATGCTGCCTGTTGAAGAAATTGAAAAACCCTATGCAATAAGGACAAAATGTAGATGTGTAAAAGGAAATAGAAAAAATAGGATGTAATGTATAAAATACAGTAACATGGTATCTGAGTTTTCAAACTTGAGTACTACAAGGAACTCTTAAACTCGAGTTCCACAAGGCATTTTTTTAATTAAAATAATTCATGTCAACAGCATTATGTATGGAACTTGAGTTTTTGAAACTCAAGTTTCATGTCAAACTCAAGTTTCACAAACTCGAGTTTAAAAAAAATGGTACGTTAAATATTTCTCAAACATTGGTAAAACATTAATAATTTTGACCAATAATGATATTTGGCCATTTTCAGGCTATATCAACAATACAAGACTTTCGATTGTGCTAATGCTAACCGAAAAACAAAGCAATATAAAAATATAAAAAAAAATCTTTTTTCTCTACGTGCATGCCACTTTCCACAAAACGAAAGAAGAAAGCCACTAAAACTCAGACATCAAATGACATTGAAAACAGTAGTAATCTGACAATTTTATACCATAACACCAAAAACGGATCAATTATAGGAAAAGGCAGAGGTACTCCCAAGACCCTCCTTCTCCATTGTCTAATTGGGCCTCTAGATTGCTCAACTGGATCTCCTCTATCTTGCTCACCATCTTCAAGAATCCACCACAAATGATTTTCCAAACAAAACAAAAACCAAACCAAAGCTCTGCCCTGTATCTCTTTCGCTTCGTGGTTTCATTTTAAGTAGTATTTGATATGGTTATTCTGATCTATTAATGTTACCTTATGTTATATATGTTGGACTTGACTTTGGTTTTTGTTTCCAAAAGAAGTATTGGTGTTGGCCAAAAACCATACAACTTGAACATTGATTATCTGCATTCCCCAATTCCATCAAACTTCCATTGAAATCCATTTCAAACTGAGAGAGAAAGTACACCAAAATAGGAGTCATCGTAGGGACTTGCCGCCTGTATTTACCTTCTGGCATCACTACCGTGCCTCACCATTGTTCTTTACTCACGGATTTTGAATTTTTGATCATTCTTCACTGCCCAGCGAAATCGTGCTTTACAGAGTTAGGGATTATGAATTTATGATCCCAAATTGAGCTGCACATGTACGTGAGGCTACTCACTCATAGGTTTTTTTATAAGAAATGATATGTACACAACATTTTTACAACAAATATTAAGTGGCAGATTGTTACTGGTTATTATTATTAGGGCAAAAAAGTAATCTTAGTGTTAGGTTTAAATTTAAATTAATAACAACTTATCACCTATAATTTGTTGTGAAAATATTGTAAAAATGTTGTAGACATAGCACCTCTCTTTTTTTATTTATTTATTTTTTAAGGTTATGTTGACATGGTAATCTCAGTAGCAGTCTATGTTGCAAGAAAATTATATTTTATTTTGACCGTTAGCCACATCAGTATTTTCTATCTATTACGTAATTGTTGGAATCATTTTGATCATTCTGGCATCACTACCGTGCCTCACCATTGTTCTTTACTCACGGATTTTGAATTTTTGATCATTCTTCACTGCCCAGCGAAATCGTGCTTTACAGAGTTAGGGATTATGAATTTATGATCCCAAATTGAGCTGCACATGTACGTGAGGCTACTCACTCATAGGTTTTTTTATAAGAAATGATATGTACACAACATTTTTACAACAAATATTAAGTAGCAGATTGTTATTGGTTGTTATTATTGGGGCAAAAAAGTAATCTTAGTGTTAGGTTTAAATTTGAACTAATAACAACTAATCACCTATAATTTGTTGTGAAAATATTGTAAAAATGTTGTAGACATAGCACCTCTTTTTATTTATTTATTTATTTTTTAAGGTTATGTTGACATGGTAGTCTCAGTAGCAGTCTATGTTGCAAGAAAATTATATTTTATTTTGACCGTTAGCCACATCAGTATTTTCTATCTATTACGTAATTGTTGGAATCATTTTGACACAGTACTAAAATGTTAGGGACTAATTTGATACATTTAAAAAGTCAAAGACTAAATTGACATATAACTTAAAAATTAGAGAACAAATATATAGTTTACCCAAAATTTTGTAATTTAATGGCATTTTATGTTATTTTCAATGGAGTTAAGATTCAAATCTTTCATCCCTTATTTATTGAATTATCCAATAAAAAAAATTGTATAAGGAGAAATTGAAATTTTTTATGTTGGAGGGCCAAAAGTGTAGGTTGTTCTTGGTTTTACACTTTACTCCAACTTCGATTCATAAAATGAGTCTAAATCTTCTGTCCTATTTTTCCTACTCCACTTTATACTCCACCAATAAAAATTTGCCACGTGTTCACCTAATTAATTAAATACCACTATTAATTAATAATGGTAGTATTAATGAGTCAGTAATTATAGTATTTAATTAATTAGATGAACATGTGGTAAGTTTTTATTGGTAGAGTATAGAGTAGAACAAAAAAAGTGGAACAGAAGATTTGAATTTTCGCAGAATAGACAACCCACATCCACAACCACATTAGAGTTGATGGGCCAAGTCTGACTCATGCCAATATTTCAGTTATCCAAATCATGGGCCAAAGACCTCCATTGTAGGCTTCCCAAAAGTGAGCCTTGGTCTATCAAAAAAAAAAAAGAAAAAGAAAAAAAAGTGAGCCTTGGGTCTGCCCATCCATACATAATGGGTCCACCCTGTTTTAGCCTTAGCCTCCCAACACCCAAGTCCAAAGTCCAAAGTCCAAAGTGACAGAGTCCCACATCCCCTTCCCTATACACACTATACGCCACCTGCTCTTATTTTGCAGCAAACCAGAAAAAAAACACAAACCGGATAAGCAAACAACCTGCGGGCACTCCCACCTCAAAAAAATGAAAGTCACTCTCTGAGTAAGCTCTCTCTGTCTCTCTCTCTCTCCAAAACCCATTTGGAATAACCTTGTACTATTCCGTTTTAATACAGTTCACACTATATTCTTAAGAAGTGTGTACTTTCTGTTTACATTATATATATTCTCTTTGGAGCATGTTTTTTTGATTGTTGAGCTTTGGTTCTATACAATTAGGTTAAAAACTATGGATTTTATGGTACACACAAAGCACGCCCATGAAGGGTTTTGTTCATTTCCAGATTTTCATGTGAAGGGCACTGGAAATGTTATTAGTTTTGGAGCTAGGTTTAGGGGTAAAGTTGGTTACAAATCTAGGGCAATGATAGTCCATATGAGCTGCAAACATCGCCTTCTTGTTCTTGCTGGGCTCCGGCCCCGGAAACAAAGGCGAAACTGTGTTTTTGCTGTTTCAAGGGTTGAAGGTTTTAGTTCAAATGGTAGATTGCAACATACTGAACAAATCCCACATGGTCATTTGGATGATGCAGAGTACTCGTCTGTCAACGCTCATTCTTCGCGTAATTTTGAAGAATTTGAAAGTAATAATCATTTAAGAAAGTTGGTTAGAAATGGGGAACTAGAGGAAGGGTTTAAGTATCTTGAGAGCATGGTTAATCGAGGGGATATCCCGGATATAATTGCCTGTACGAGTCTGATTCGTGGGTTTTGTAAGATTGGTAAGACTAGGAAGGCAACTCGAGTTATGGACGTTCTCGAAGATTCTGGGGCTGTTCCTGATGTCATAACTTACAATGTTCTGATTAGTGGGTATTGCAAGTCTGGGGAGATTGATAATGCCTTACAGGTTCTGGAGCGCATGAGTGTTGCTCCAGATGTTGTCACATATAATACGATTTTGCGTACTTTGTGTGATAGTGGGAAATTGAAGCAGGCGATGGAAGTTCTTCATCGGCAGCTGCAAAGGGAGTGTTATCCGGATGTGATTACGTATACTATATTGATCGAGGCAACTTGCAGGGAGAGCGGGGTTGGGCAAGCAATGAAACTCTTAGATGAGATGAGGAGCAAAGGATGCAAACCTGATGTGGTTACATACAATGTTCTTATCAATGGGATTTGCAAGGAAGGGAGATTGGATGAAGCAATCAAGTTTTTGAATAACATGCCATCATATGGTTGCCAGCCCAATGTAATTACCCATAATATTGTATTGCGGAGCATGTGTAGCACTGGGAGGTGGATGGATGCCGAAAGACTATTAACTGAAATGCTACGCAAAGGATGTTCTCCTAGTGTTGTTACTTTCAATATCTTGATAAACTTCTTATGCCGAAAGGGTTTATTGGGCCGAGCAATTGATATTTTGGAGAAGATGCCTAAGCATGGCTGTACCCCAAATTCCTTGAGTTACAACGCGTTGCTTCATGGGTTTTGCAAAGAAAAAAAAATGGACAGAGCAATTGAGTATTTGGATGTAATGGTGTCTAGAGGCTGTTACCCTGATATTGTGACCTACAATACTTTGCTCACAGCATTATGCAAAGATGGGAAGGTTGATGTTGCAGTTGAGATACTTAATCAGCTAAGTAGCAAGGGTTGCTCTCCTGTTTTGATCACTTATAATACAGTGATTGATGGGCTTTCGAAGATGGGGCAAACAGAAAGAGCTGTAGGACTTTTGAATGAGATGCGTGGAAAGGGTCTTAAACCTGATATAATTACATACTCTTCTCTTGTGGGAGGGCTAAGTAGAGAAGGAAAGATTGATGAAGCGATCAAGTTTCTTCATGACTTGGAAGGATTGGGTGTCAGGCCCAATGCTATTACCTACAACTCACTCATGTTGGGACTTTGTAAAGCTCGGAAAACCAGTCGTGCGATTGATTTCCTGGCTTATATGGTATCTAGAGGATGTAAACCTACTGAAGCTACATACACCATTCTCATTGAAGGCATAGCTAATGAAGGTTTAGCTAAGGAGGCTTTGGAGCTGTTGAATCAGTTGTGCTCCAGAGGCGTTGTGAAGAAAAGTTCAGCAGAACAGGTGGCAGTCAGGATGTAATCTGTAATGAATTTCATCTTTTTGCTCTTGGATGGCTGGTCGCTGATAACTTTTGCCTTTGGATTTCATAGCCTCAATGTTAATACCTCCTAAAGACTCCAATGTCTTTCTTATTTACTTTGTTGGGACTCGGAAGGAGTGAAATCCAAAATCAGTTTTGTTAGTTAGTTATGTAATTTTATCCTCTATGTTTGATTTTGGGTTTATACTTTCTACCCCAGGAAAATTTATACGCAACTCTCTCTTTTTCATCAATGATTCCATGTATAAAGAAAGTTGTGTCAGTTTAGTTGCTATTGATGCAGTAATTATCTGTAGTGCAACTAATTCTTATGAATTGTTGTTACAATATTCATTGCTTCTGATGGTATTGTGATTATATTTTATTCAAGGAATGTTATAGTTTTTCCATTTTTTTTTCATAGAGCAGAGTGATTAATTGGTTTACCTCAATATATTCCATATGAGGCTATACACCTATACGGCTTATACATGTTATATGGAATGATTTGATACATATATTAAGATGGTTGTTGCTGAAACATATCATAACTTCTCATGTTTTCTTGATTAATACGTTCCTTTCTAATTTTAGATCAGTGCTTGGTAATTTAACATGAAAATACTTTGTTTTAGGTATGAAGCATGTCATACCTTTTCATGGTATATTTTTATTGATTTTAATTAGGAACATATTACAGATATATTCCGTTCTTTTGTTATGAGGAGTGTTTGATTAGTTTACCTGAAGTTTAGGAATGTCTATATTTAGCTTTTGTAGTTTCAAATTTAAAGATGATATTGTTTACTGCCCATGTTAATTTTCATCCAAGTTTAGCAGAGTTTGTTAGTGTTTATTGAAGTTTGAAATAGCTTAATATATGTGGTTAAGCTTTTGAATCAAGGTATTCACAAAATGCGTTTTTGGGCTTTGTGTGTAATGATAAAATAATGAGCGAAAAAAGTTAGCTGCAACAGCAAACTTACCCCTCCACAGTCTCCACTATTCCTTTTACATTGTACCAATGAGGTTCAATGTTGAAATTTACTCCAATAACATTAGCAACACAAGTTCTTTGTCTGTTGTCTATACTGTACATGGTTGGCTAACATTCCCTACCAATAAAACTTCTAATATTAAGAACTTAAGCTTGACATAATTTGTCTCAGATTAAACTCATGCTAGTTACATTAAAAATATCAGTCATGTAATCATTTTGGCATTACACTTTTTTTTTTTTTTTGATATAAAATAGAAAATCTACTCAGTCTAATCTAAGTGTATATATGTGTGAAGCTTCTTTCTGGAGATTTGAACTCTAGCCCTTGCTCCTCATACCTCACAAACACTTATGTTTGTGAAGTGATCATCGCTCCCAGGGTGCGCGGTGGTATTTTGGCACTACACTTGGTTCCATTTGAGTTAGTTATTTTTGGACATTCAACCTACCCTTGCCTAATTATATCACATTGCCAACCATTCCCTACCAATAACACTTGAAATAATCTGTCTAAGATTAATTCATGCTAGTTACATTAAAAATATCAGTTATGCAATCATCTTGGCACTACGCTTGGTCCCATTTGAGTTGGGCATTTTTTTGGAAATTCAACCTACCCTTGCCTAATTATATCATGTTGCCAAAGCACATATGCTGTGCTCATTTTTGTTTCTTTGTTTTTGTTTAGTTATGGTGTGATAATAAACTGATTTTTATAATAACTACTACTACTACTGTTTTTGGAGTTTAAAAACTATGCAGCACCATGGTTTCTTGGCATGCTTCTTTTTTTTAATTTCAATAGCTTCATGGTTTTTGCCTTTTGTCTAGTTCTTTGTTACCTATCATGTAGTGGTTAAACAATTGCTGGTCGGCATTGTTAATTGAGGTAGAAGCCAAGTGCATGTTTTTTCCTGTTCCCACACTCTACATTTCTTTCTGGTTTACACTGCTCCTTTGGGTAAAAAGAGTAAAAAGTATTGCATTTTTTATCATGCAATACAGCATATGTGATACATCTCTGATGCGGAGAATTGACAAGAAGGACGGGGTTAGGTTTTGTCGTCTACATCTAGTTTTGTAATAGCTGTGGTTGCTATGACAACTAGTGGAATTAGGTTTTGTCGCCTACATCTACTTTTGGCATTTGCAATACCTGTTTTGCTAATTACCGTGGGCCGTAGTAGTGGCTACTAAATTTAGTTCCCATTTTATCATCTAAACTAGATGTGTAAGACATATTGGCTATAATAGAAAGAAGGTTTAAATACATTTTACATGTATCTGTACGTTTGGGACCATTTCTAAGTTGGTTCCTTAATTTCAAAACTTATAATTTACACCATCGATTAGCTCTAATTAAGTGGTTGGATTTATCTTATTTGAATATGATGATTACAACAAATGATGCCAACTTTCTATCCAAAATGGCATTGTTTTTGGTGAACTAACGACAAAATGTAATAGTTGAATGTGTAAATTGCAAATTTTTGAAGTTGAGGGACTAATTATAAAGTGATCCCAAACTTAAAAGGTGTAAAGTGCATTTTAACCTTAAAAAAGGTATCTTTTATGTTAGTACTTTTTTTTTTGTTGATAAATAAGATCTTTTATGTTGGTATTTGTAATTCTAGTCATGCTTTTAAACCCATTAAGCTAAATTGCACCTAAGAATTAAATCCAAGAGCACACATTAAAAAAAAAAAAAAATCGAATCCAAGAGCACTCTATAAGTATAGGATTAGGATTCTCTTCATTTGTTTTGAAATGGAGATGGTTCAAATCATGGGAAAAACAATTTTTTTACCCAATAGAAAATGTATATTATGCCATTTAAACAATACATTAATTTCTAATCAATTTCATCATATACACTTTTTTTTTTGGACTGAATCATATACACTTTTAATCATGCGATACATATACCTTCTATGTTTGAATAAAATTAAAAATTTACCTTGAAATGACTCTTTTTCATTTGAAAAACAAACGAAGAAAATCTAGCAAACAAAGATGACAGTAGCTAGTATGCTTGGTACCACCGAATGGTGACATTATTAAACATGTAGGGAAAGACCTTTTTTTTTTTTAATATTTTTTTTAAAAGGCGTCCTGATAATAGAATTTTATCATCAGACCAAAATACCAATCAGTTTTTAGTATCAGACCAAAATACCAATTAGTTTTGGTATAAGTGGAGATTAAACTTCAGATCTCTTATACAACTATCATAAATTTTACCAATTGAACTAACTAAAATTCGCTGTGAGGAAAGACATTTGTACCAAAAAGTAGAGAGTAGAAAGCAACAATTTAGGGAGAAAATGACCAAGTTTTGAGAAAAGAGTAATTTCAGAAGCATGTCTTTTATTACTCTGTTTTTACAATATTTTTATGGGATATACTCTACTTGTCACTTTTACGTGGCCCCACAATTTCTTATATTTGAGTTGGGACAAAGTTGCAATACAAAATACTGTGATGTTAGATCTTTTCTTGGGAAAAACTAACGGATTTAGTGAGAAAAAAAAAATGACCGAGCTTTAGAAAAAGAGTAATTTCAAGAGCATGTTTTTTACCACTTTTTTTTTTACAATTTTTTTATGGGACATACTTTATTTGTCACTCACATGTACTCATAATCTCTCATATTTGAGTCGTAACAAAGTTCCGATACAAAATTCTGTGATGTTAGATTTTTTCCTTGGAAAAACTAACGGTGACAACAAGCAAAGGTTGGGTAAAAGTGAAAGCTCCCTGTCAAAAGAATGACACCCCAGTACAAAATGATTAAAACTTCGTACTTATGAGCCTTCACAATCACACACAACTTGACAAAGAACAGACACAACTAATAGTGAATTGGTAAGACAATACATTCCACGGATATACTCTTTACTAACCTCCAAATTTCCACGACTGCTAGTCGAGTCCACCGCCATGATCATCAACCAATTACTTCTCTTTCGTGAGTAAACCGAGTTCGCTCCCCCCACACCACACAAACTGTAGGGCAAAAATAGCTGGGAACAGCTATAATTTTCACTAATGCAGTATAGCCTAAGCAGTAATTATGGTTTGGAAACATGCGTTTTGAAAAGTGAAAACATAATCTTCTTTTTTTTAAAGATAAAAACATAATAATTTCAAAAAAGTGTCTTTCGAAAACATTACTTTTTATTTATTTATTTTTATATATGAGATAGAATTCTACTTTATGTGTGTGAATAGGGGTGTTTTGTGGTGCAGTTCAGTTTTGGACCATTTTTAACATCGTACTTTGTGGTACAGTTTGGCCAAAATTATCATCATATTGCACTTTAGTTTTGTCACATATGCGGTACAGTATATAAAATGTCATGATCATTACTAGCTTAATACTAATAACTATGACAACGTGATAGGAAGTTTAATAAACTAAAAATACCACAAATATATACAAAAAAAAAAAAAATCCATGACAGTAAACCATACACAATTATACTTATTAAACAAATATAACATGTAACACAAAAATGCTTAACAAGCAACAACCATAAAGTCCATAATAGTGTAACATATACACCGCTAGTCATGCCTACTAGTTTCAAGTTTCAATTATCACAACCATAATGGAAACAAGTCTAAATCAAAATATGAAAAAAAAAAAAAAAAATACAAACCCAATAAGAAATTGTTTAAATAAATATGAGCACAACAACAAAAAAGTTCATCCATCCCATGCTATACCTCTCCCCCACCCAACTATAAGTTGTAGCTCACACTCCAACTCTTTACTCAATTGCCAATTTCATCAATTCTATGATGAGTGGGTGAGACTTGAGAGACACTAGAGTGAGACGGTATCAGGAGAGGAGTAAAAGTGTGAGATCCATGAAAAAGTGAGTGAAGATTTGAATTTTTAATTTTGTATTTAACCAAAACAAAACTGATTTTAATGGGTAACTAAAACCGCAAACACTTAATTAGCCACTTACTTCGTATAATATTAAATTATTAATATATATTAATAAAGTATCAGATTGCCCTCGTTAATAGTGCAAGAAGCAAATAAAGAATCGGATTGCGATAACAAACTAAACATTAAGCAATGTATTTTTCACACCGGTCAGACCTAAAAAAAGATCAGAGGATTTTGTATTCTTGATAATATCTTTCTTTTCTGTGTATTTGAATGGCATTGGCTACATGCATTTGTCCTGTACCAAAGCTGGTTTGTTCCAGTAGATGTTGACACAGCCTATTGGTGCAAAAAGCAAGTTGATGTGCTTTGAGATTCTCTCGTCAAATCCAAAATCAACCCCACATGAAAAATTTATCGCCTTCTCTCTCCCTCTCTTATATACCGTCGATTCTTTTCTAAATTATTCTCTTTTACTGACCTTTTTTTCTAAAAATCGAAAAGACTACTCCATATGATTTATATACCATCCTCTGGTGCCACACACTCTAAATCCATAACAGAACAAGAGAAACAGAAAGGAAAAGTTTCTAAAGGCCACCACTCTTTTTGAAATGATAATTCATATTCATTTCCAAGCTTAAAAAGTTTTTCCTTTCTAAAAGCAATGGAGAGAACTTCAAGTCCTAGAATCAAAGCAGGGTTACTTTCTTGCTGGGGATGTCTCAAGTTGAAGCTTCCATGGGCACAACAAAGAGGAAGAAAAAGTACTCATATGCGGATGAGAAGTGTGGATAAACTTGGTGGTGGATTTAACTATGACCCTTTAAGTTATGCTCAGAACTTTGATGAGGGTTGGGATGAAGATGATGAGGATTTTGCTCAACGTGGGTTCTCAGCTAGATTTGCTGCCCCTTCATCAAAATCACCTGGAGATAAGCAGCAAGTTTCATTGAGAGCTGGTTGATATCATATATATACATATATAGGAGTATGTAAAACCTGACAGGTACCATGTGGACGTTGATTGCTGAATGAAGCATCAAAGGTGCTCGCTTGGATGAAATTTGTAACTCTATTTTTGTGCAGACAAATGAAAAATGCAATACAGATATGTTTATGATTACATTCTGGTTTGTGTTCCAATCATATTAAGTACATGTGTTAATGATGTTTCTTAGTTAGCACCATCATATATATTGATCGATCTTAATTTCTTTTGTACTATGTGTTACAACTATTAGGCAAGGATCTGATTCGTCTTTTTGGGTTTTGTCTAGTTTTCATTTTTCATTTGATTAAGGGCCTGTGAGACTCTGATTCACAAAGCCCAGATATGCTGAGATCAATTTTCTTTGGGACCATTGTCGGTGAGCGCACTGAGAGGTAATGTTCATTTCTTCCTGTACTAGATGGTGATGGTGAGCCCTATGGCATGAAGGGACCTTTTACCAAGAACTATAATTATTATACTAAATGACTAATGAGTTCACAAGGGTGGACCAGGCTGCAAAAATATCGATGAAATTGTGGTATTCCCTCGTAGTATATGCCCTAATGCTTCTCTAGTTTTGCTCTGGCTGTCTGGCACGCAAGAACTTCCCTCAATCAACGTTGAGTAATGAGAAATTATGGGGCTAAGCAACATCAATATTTTCACAAGAAAAAGTGTCAACTTGTAACTCAAAATAGAATAAAACAAAACAAAACAAAGAAAGACTATACCCGGATTCACTGCAACTTAACTCAAAGATATCAAGGGTATTGTGAAAATATCGTAAGATTTTGTTGTGACCATAGACTTTCTCATCAACTATTGATGGTGGTCAAAGAAAGAAAAATAGGAAATAATGGTGTTAAGGATACTAAAATTTTTATTATATATGTTTTACAATTTTTAATTTTTTTTAGATAAATTGATAATTAGGGAGGAGGGATTTAAATAATAGATATTTTCGGAGTACCAACGAGTTATAAAGCTTTTTGCACATAGATCTTACAAATCAATGTATTACCAATCACGAAAAGTAATTATCAAGAGTTTTGTAATTCAATTAACACATTCTGGTATTTTTAATAGAGATATTTATGGGTTCAATCCCGCCTCCCCTATCTATTATAGTTATCAAATTTATAAAATTAAAAAAAAGTAATTCAAACCATATATTATTTTGTCGAAATACACAAATCTCATTCATTGCTACTACCAAATTTACTTAAAAAATCTTTACAAATTGATGTGACAATGAATTTAATTGATGAACTTTAACAATACAATAAATTAATTTTAAAATTGTTTGTTTATTTGTTTTTTTGGTTGGTGACATCAATTTGTAGGGCTCATATTATAAAATAAATAATACTTTTAACATTACTCATCAACATAAGTTTGGTTAACCTACAATAACCTGCAATCCCTAACATACTCTACCAATTATCAATCGTTCTCATCCTGAGAAAATTAATATTCAATTGAGATTCCAATTTGCTATATTCTGCAATGGCAATGCAAATGTTATAGGGGGAGTTGCAGATTAAAGAGGTGTGAGGATTGTTTTGTTATTCTTGTATTGGGCTTGGAAAGGATTTTTTAAGCATGAAATGGAAATTTGTAGTTTACTAATTTTCTCCATGCCAAACTATTCATGTGGCTTATTGCTAATAGTCTTGTAGCTCTATCGAGTGACACTAGATATTTAGGATTCAAATTCTCCTACCTCTAACTACATAGTTATTTAAAAAAAAAAAAATGTGGCCTATTACTTTTATGCTGTAAACAGAATAATAAATAAATAAAGGAGGACAAAGGCTCGCTGAAGGTCAGTCGACCCCTAGAAATAACTTATGGAGTAGTTTACTAGTTTTGATTAGATTGTGAGGTGAAAAAAACAAGGCCAATGGCAAAAAATCTAATTCAAACCCAATTGGGCTTCAGAGCTCAGCCCAATTATAGACCAAGGCCAGCTCCATTTACTTGAATGTGAAATTGAATGGGCCAAACTTCAAGCTTCGAGCAGACTCGTGCTGTACAGAACAGCCCAGTTTGTAACCTACACAGGTTCTGTAAGGCCCATAAAATTTTGAAACTCGATTCACAAAGTTTTTGATGCAAGCCCAATTATGTGTCATGAAGACGTGGCCGACCATTATGCAAGCATGATGATGTGTGTTTGATGCATGACACGGTGATAATGACGTGACCATGCTGACGTGGTTGAGTATAGAGAATTCTGCAGCATTAAAAGGTGGCAAGTGATTTTAATACCATATAAGAAGTAACATCTATCTTATGTGGCATATATTGTAACTAGCTATATGTCACTTTCACATGAACTCACAATTCACAGTCATATACTACAGTTGTAGGCACTAAATAATTTAGGCACTTAAATTGTTGTAGAAAATTATCTAAACATTTCAAGTTACCTGACATTTGAAATTTTACTCAGATTATCAAAGAACTAATATACTTAATAAAACAATATCACAGGTCTAGTTTCTGTTGGTTATTTGTATAAAGAAATATAAGAAATCCAAAAAAAAAAAAAAAATCCCATGACAATGTTATTAAATATTCAACTAAAATCACAAACATACTAAATAGACTTCACTTTAATTAATTTGACATTTAACCAACTATCAATTTATCAAAGCCTTTAATATTTACAAAAAAAAAAAAGGACCCTTTTTCCAATTATGTTATGAAATTGAAACGAAACTGCTGAAGTACTTTGGTAGAAAGTGGAAAATTGATTATAAATTGCAAACTGAAATGAGAACTAAAAAACAGGGCAGCCATCAACAACTATTCCCTTAGCAGTTGGACATGTGGCCAGTTCACAGCGTTCACCACCATCAGAACCCCACCAGGATAGGCTTATGTCCTCCATGGTAAGCGTGAAGTAGAGAACCACCCCCATGAAAGCCAACCCTGCATCCAATGCTGCTGAAAGAACATAATTGTACCTTTGCCACCAATCCTTTCTATACTTAAAAACAAAGTAATTGAATATTGTTCCAACCACAATCCAGCAATTGAAGTTCACACTTGTAGCAGGTGGCATTGCTGCTGTAGCCCCAAGAAGTACTGGAAGGTTAATTAGTGAAATCCATTCCTGGTTGGGAAAAGCCTTCTGCATCAGCCATACAATTACAGGTCCAACTGCACCTCCAAGGAAGAACCAGTTGAGTGCTGGGTAGTTACCAAGCCTGCCAAAAATTCGTCTTGGTCCAACCAAACCCCATATGACAGATGCATCGAAGAAGACGCGGTCACCCGGGCATGTCCAAGGACTGTTGGGAGGTAGTAGTTCATCCTGACATATGTTCTCAATGGTATTCAACAGCCACCATGCCACTCCAAGATTCACTGTTCCAGCTATTATAGTTCCTATGAACTTTGTGGAACAACAAAGAGGAAATGACATAGAGGGAGTTAGATAATGTTTGAAACAATTTTAGATTATTGTTATTGTTTGAACATGTATGTAACGAAAATTAAAAGGAGGGGTATTATCACATAGCTGAACACTAGGATGTTATTATGAAGCACTTTATTTAGGGGTAGAGTTTCCTTTCAAACCGGTTTGGATTAATCTCTTCCAACCTAGTATGTGAGGATTCATAAGTATATATGTGGATGTTTCTATGCAGTACTTTTTAAAACATTTACCTGAACAATGAACATGGATCGAGGTGGAATCTTCATGTAATGGCCTAACTTGAAATCACTCAGAAAGGAAATAGCCTGTGACATGCTTATATACCCAAAGGTCTTGAAGCAGACATTGGCTATTGGTCTACCTGGCAATATGACACCCATGATGTATTCTGTGATGATGTTTAGTCCTGGTGACTGGGTGAAAGGGGGTAAAATCATAAAAATGTTAGAGCGAAATCTCAAATCTCATCAAATTCTCAAGTCTCAATATTCAATGAGGACAAATTCAGTTAATATCTGCAATTAAAAGAAAACCCCAGTTATGAATCAGAATTATATAATTGGTCAATACATTATTTTTCTGGTTTATTCTGATATCAAGTTAATAAGTGCAATATCTGACTTTAGTTCAGACTTTTTTACCTGATTGGTTGTGGCGGTTATGACACTGACTGGAAGAGTGAAAATTACAGCAAGTCCAGCTGCAAAGATGAGTCCCCACCATGGCATTTGGATCTCATCGATCATAAAAATGCACAATATAAGAGCGAGTATAAAGGACCCCACAAGCATCACGTAGAACCACCAGCTAGGTATGTCCTTGTACTTCCTCATCAATCTTGTGTGAATATCTTGTTTTCCAGTGCTATATGAAGCTCGGAATTGCGCATAAATATCCCTGTTAAAACAGCCCATTTGAATCTAAGATATTGTGTCAATAAGATAATACAATCACAAAATACAACAGCTTCTGATTAGTTACCTCCCATTAAAAAGTGCCACATGAGTGAGGGTAGATATGATACCAGCAAAACCAATACCGTATGAGAGAGCAAAAAATACACTGAGATTTATGCGTCCCTGCTTTTCATATGTTGGCAAGTCCAGCTCGAACTTGTCATTCACAATGGCTGATACATTATAAGTATTTCCGTGGGCATTGTATAAATGTGAGGAGAAGATTGGAAAATTCTTGGCATCATACAGGTTTACTCCCCAGTAGGCTATTGGAATTAACACATACAAGAGTAAGACATAGCCTACAGCAACATTGACAATGGCAAAGAAGGGGCTGATAAGAGGGCTGCCCAGGTATGAGGCTATGACTGACCAATCAAGGGAAAATGATCCAAGGCCGAGTCCTTGCATGCCTGAACCAATTTGATGGGCTGTTAATGACTTGGGAAATGCCCAACATACCCATGAAATGGTTGACAACAATGGAAAAAGGTAGCCCGGGATCAGGTACCAGGAGAAGCTGCATATCAGTGCAATCAAGAAGAATTTCCCTCGTGACATGCGGCGGTTGTCTTTCTCATGCATAGCCCTGAATAATGTAAATCAAGGAGGCAGTTGATTAGTCTTTTTGTTTGCTTTAATAATTCGATAATTAGGGAAAGGAGGGTTTGAATACTCGGTATCTTTATTGAAAACACTTTACTGATTGAGCTACAAGATTTTTGGTATTCTTGTCTATTTTGTTAAAAACTTAAAAGGTAAGAAAGCAAATTAGCTTGATAATGTAGCTCATGTAAAAAATAATGACACTGTAGTCACTCAATTTTAAGAGATGGTTATTGCATAAGGATTTTGTGGACAAAGTCTATTTTATTATATCCATTTTTTACAATTCTGTCTCAGCCAAAAAAGAGATTATTATAATCAATTTGATGATGCAGATGCACCTCATTTTTAATCTATTTAAGTGTGAGACACACTTTTGAGTGTAACATATTATCTTTGTAACTTATATGGTGTGTATTAGCAATGATTGATGACACTAAGATCGAAGGATGATTGTAGTCACAATTTCTAATATAATGTAATTCAGCTTGACATCAATTTGGCCTAAATTTATTCATACATCTGTGAAACACCTATGATGCATGTGTACAGATACAAGGTTGGGTACGATATGGATACAGGTATGGGAATACAACATTTTTTTGAAATACTTAGGGTACGATATATCGGGGATACATGTATTAATAACTTATTAAATACATTTTATTTATAATTTTTATATATTGTTAAACATTTATTTTATATATTGTTAAGCATATATCAATTTAAAAGTAATAATGGATAAAAAAGTGAATTCATGGCCATTAAATGATGTTTAGAATACAAACTACGATTCAAAAGAGTAAATAGCAAATAGCTAGGTAGGTGTTCAACATTGAAACCAATGTATAAAACATATAAATAAAAATTATTACAAGTTTGGGCTATCTCTCACAATGGAGGATTTGGTTAGAACAATATCCAAGTCATATCATGGGTGTATTATATATGATTCTTTAAAAAAAAAAAAAACAAAAAAAAAACTACTAGATATGTATCTTAAAGGTATGTGGTATGATACCGGTATGATATGTATTAGATACGGGTATGTGAACCAAAATGGAGTATCCCTGCATTGTAGGAAAACACTACTTATTAAGATTTTTTTTTCTTCTCATTGGTAAGTTACAAAATCATCAAGATTTCATATTAACCTCATTATTATAGTAATAGGAAGTGCTATTCAAATTAGAGCTTATTGGTGTGCTTCTCGTTCAAAATTTAAACAAATTTAGATCTTTTTTCTCATAGTCACAATTTGAACTTGAACCCAAGGTCCATAGCCTTGATCCAATGCTTCAATAGCTAGCAAGAATAGAAACCATGCATATAGAGAACGATTTTACTTCCAACCCATCGTCTGTGGAGTGTGGATATTGTCTGTATACATGGTATACCGTATACTACACATTTGAGTGCCAACAGGTTGGTTGTAAGGTGTAAGTTGTAACTGGTAATGAATGGTGTGGTTGTTCGGGGTTGGACAATAATCACAATATATCTGTCCTGGTCAATGGTGTAATAATTCCAAAAATATATAACTAACTATAGACATAGATGTAAGCGTTACGCCTTGAATAGCCTAATTTTCGATACATATGCAGTTAATGGCGTCTAGCCTTAACTTTCATATTGTGAAACTTAACATTTAAGATGAACATAATGGAATGCCAAACTATTGGTAGGTGGGGATAGGTGATGGGTCTAGGATTCTAGGCGTTCACATTTGAAATTTAGGCATCATCATAATAATAATAATAATAATAATAATAATAATTATTATTTGGGATAACTCGATAAATTTTTTATTGACAAAAAAAATTATGTAATTAAAAAGGTAAAAATTTACTTATAAAGCTTTATATGTAATGCAAACGCTGTTATTTGTTCCTTCAAAAGGTAGGGATGTTCTATATCTAAACAACAGCGTTTTTGGTCATGAAAAATTACCTGAACAAGGAGACCTGAACCAGACTGCTAGGCCACCACATTTGCGCAGGATCCACCAAGTACTTCCTCAGTATTCCAGCCCACCCATACCCCAATACCTGCACCCACCACGTACATCACGATGATCACATAACATAACATAACATATTAACATGCATACCCGTTTGGATTGAGAGAGTGGGAGGGAGAGTAGAGCAAAGTGAATTTAGTACAAAATTAGTTTACTTTTAGTCAACTCTATTTTACGTCCCCCTTATTTTCCCTCTATCCAAACAGGCCATAAGACTCGCACAACATTCAATCAAAGAGGTATTCGTTATACAAATCAACTTTCTCGAACAAGTGCAATCAAACATCCGTTTAACATATTATAAAACAACAGAGAAAGTGTTTGACGAAACCTGTGTAGTAATGACAAGGATCCAACTAGCCAAAAATGAGATTTTCCTACGATAAAATGCCCTGATTATATCCACAATACTAATGGCATAAGCGGCTCCACTCCCAAACGCCGCACCTGCATTAGCGAATATCGAAATCAGCACGTGCTCCTTCATATTGAACGGCCCCGGATTCAGCGAAAACTCCCTCTCTCCAAACCCCGGAATCCGAAACGTCGTCGTCGGAAGCGCATTCGCCATGAACCGTCCGATCGGCAGCGTCCCAACCTGGACCGAAATCATCGATATCACGAGCGGCTCCGTCCTGTACTGAAAGAAAGTGTTCAGAAACGACAGCAGCACACACGATAGTAGCCCCAGAAACCACATTCGAAACGTCCATACTGGAAGGCTCGGGTCGTCTTCGTTCGAAACGGTCAGTCGTACTTCCTCGATCGGCGACACGTCGTCGTCGATGCCTCTCTGTGTGGGCTCGATTTCGAGGGGCTTGGAAGCCATTGTAATTGGCTGGTAGTAGAAGTGTATTAGAGTGAGGAGTAATGGGAAGTTATATTCATCCAAAAAAAGTGGGAGGAGTTATGTGGAGAGAGAGTCGAAGATTTGTTTGCTGATTTAGCGGAGATCATTAAGATATGAGCATAGACGTCTGTTACGCTAGCTAAGTTGATTGGGTTTTACTTTTACTTGTCAGTTTTGCCTTCAATTTTTCATTATTTATCAATTATGATATGAGTATAGACGTCTGTTTCGCTTGCTAAGTTGATTGGATTTTACTAATTTTTAAATTGTATGTACATTAAAATTTAAAATAACATAACATTTTTTTTTTGAAAAGACATAACGTAACATTTTAAACTATTAAATATAAGAAATATAAATATATTTAAGGATATAGGTTTTTATCCCTAAAAGTTAGTCTATTATTTAAAAGTAATTTTTACCACAATTTTTAAATTTAATCTTTAAAGATAACTTCTCCAGTATCGTTCTTGTTTTAGCAAATTTGTATGGCAATTGCTTTCGAAATCATCAAATGTGCAATGAAAGGCACAAAAGAGGACAATATTAAATTTCATATGGTAGGATATTTACAAAAAATGTTTTTTAGCAAATACTTGATAGATTGACTACCACGTCGCTCACCCGAAGTCATCCAATGTGCTTGCTATGCAATCTAACCAAATTGTTGATATGTCACCCTAAAAAAAATACAAAAAAAAAAATAGAGAGTAAGGCTTAAATGTAAGAAAAACAACAGACAAAAATAATAGGAGGAAGAGATGAAACCACTTAAAACACATACACTAAAATAATGGGTCAAAACCGATAACAACAAAAAAAAGAAGACAAATTGATATATATCATTCCCATTATATGAAAATAGTCATTAATTAAAGAAAATATTAAACACCCATTAAATTGACCAGATAAAAGAAAAGAAAAGATTAAAAAAGATAAGATAATGATATGGAAAAGATAATAGAATTACATTTTATTATTTATATGTAATACTTTGATTTTTTTTTTTTTGGGGAGAAGATCAAATACTTTGATCTTGATCTACGTAATTGCAAGTTGTAACAACAACCATCCCGTCACTTCGGTAGTAGAGTAAGGGCTGGATATTTGCTATCCAATGAATCCAGGACAAAGTATAATTTTGTTTCATAGGGAATCAATGAGTTTCCTTTTTTGTGGACTCCAAACTTGATTTATACTTATTGGGTAAAAAAAAAGTTTATCTACAATTTACACGATTAGAAAATTAAGATAATCTAGGATTGTTGTTGTATTCAAAATTAAAATTGTAAAAGAAAATCCGGTCCAAACAGGGGAAGTCCCTTAAATAGTAGTATAGATAATTGTGGTATTAGCATTGATGTCACTTGCTATTGCTATACAATAAGTAATTAACTTGGATTTGAAAGGATGTCAAATTGAGTGTAAAAGTAATTGTATGCATTGATTGATTTTTAATTAGCATTTTTCCATTTTTATACTCCTTATTTTGAAATATTTATTATTGATGATGCTATTTCGAATCAGTAGGCTGAACGCTTGGACATTGACGATCTTGAAGGCCTGAAAAGAAAGATGAAGAATCAAAGGAGATCGGGGTTGGCCGGTCTAAGACCCTCCAATGATGAAGTTAGTTTTCCTCCTCAAAATCAAGAAATTTCCAATTCTATCAAGAGTGTTTAGAGAGATTCAGACTTACTTTTTCTGTCGGAGAAAGGTGTTTATATAGGGCCAAAGGAACCGCTACTATCCTGTAACTTCCCCCTCATTCGTGGAGGTCAGGAGATAACTGCTCTAGGAAGTTGAAATGTTTGTAGAGGTTACAACGATGTCCTAGGGGACTCCCGTTGGGGCTCGTCCATGCTTAGACGAGTGTTGTTGTCAAACCTTGGACGAGCTCTCTAGATTTATTGCGTTGATCCAAGGTAAGGAGAGGAAACAGATTATATGGACGGCTATTGTGTAGTTCGTCCTATAAAGTTAAACTCTAGGACGAGCTCGCCTCTTGTGGACGACAACATAAGGACGAGCTATACTAGTCTTTACCATCAATTATGATATCTAGAGCACATTTGCATTTAAGTCTACTATTAACATTACTTTTTTATTTACCAATAATCATCCACCACATCAACAATTTGTAAAAACGTTTGTAAAATTATTTTTGTGGTTATAGTATTTTCCATCTATTATTGATGTAATATTGTAATGTATTAATATATTTAGCCTATAAATCGGCTATGAGTAATGCTACAGGCAACCACCGCATACCTTTAGTGCGATTGTTACTCCACAAGTATAAGTGCTTGTGGGATGTAGAGGGCAAGTGTAACACCCCAAACCCATACCAAGGATTTGGATGCATAACCTGTCCTAGAAATAATCAACAATAATATAATGGAACAGAGCGTAATAATTATCTTCAAATAAACATCTATCCATCATCATATTTCCTTATAAATTCGTAAAACACAAAATCCTCCACAATAAAGTCTATAAATACAATCTCAAAATAGTTCCACAATGTTAAACCCATTGTCCTGAAGAAATTTTATTAAAACAATTCACCAACTAACATAGCTCCAAACGAAGTCATCAATCTAAGGCTCCACTGATCTACCACCAAAAGACACTCCATATCTCTAATCTGAAAGGGTGGAAAAAAAAGGGGTGAGCTAGTGGCTCAATAAGAGACAACATAACATGAGGATGTCTTCCAAAACAAAACATTAGTATCATTGACAAAATATAGTCTTCACGATACATTTACAGATAGTTTAAATGGTAATATAATATATTCTATAAAATTATTAAAATAAAATGTTTCACTATAACGCTGCAATCATTAATAAAATAATAACCACGTTAATATGCCAATATGCACCAAATAGGTGGAAAACAATTTATTATGAAAAGTAAACAATTTTCCACTTACACAGATTAGTAGCAATAAAACAGTGGTTCAATATGGAAAATATTAGTCAAACACAGACAAAAGCTGCTAAACACTCGGTGGGTGATTCCCATGGGAAACAATAACACTAACCTCATAGAGGCAACACTAGCTCCAAAGAGCAATAGTAACACTGCACCACACCACACTAACACTACTTCGGCCGAAGACCAACACTTAACCCTGTGTTGGCAAAGGTTGCAGACTGTCTAGTTGACCGTTTGACACATTCTTGACATATACAGTTTCATAACAGTATACAATGAATAATAAAATTCGAGTATGTGCAAAGCACTAACAATGGTATAAGTTTTTTGGAACTTCACTTTTGCAATTATATATATATATATAAATATATTTTTACCACAAATATATATATTTATATATTTATATATATACGTCTTGAGAGACGTCATGTGCTGAAGTCTACTTACCTCTAGTTGCTAACCCAAGCTTCACTTTAATCGCACAAAACGACGTCAACTAGAACCTAAATAAAAATTAAATAACTCAATGAGGGCAGATTTTGAATAATCACAAAGTCCTTTGATAAAACAAATCCTCAGCCACTAAGAAGATTGGCAAAAATAAAATTTAACATCTCCTTCTAATAAACCCCCACCTATTCTAGATTATAAATGCAAAGTAAACCCTAAACTAACACCTAATATACCTATATATATAAATAACCACACGTAGACCATCTGATATACCTATATCTTTCCATTGCATGAGATGCTACTCCACGAATATCAATGAAGTTCAAATTCAAGATTAAATAGTGCATGTATAACATAATGCTTCCATGATAACTTTATTCCTATGCAACGGTTAATATAATAACTCTAAAAATTGAACCATCAAGAACACCTAATATACCTATATATATATAAATATCCACACGTAGACCATCTGAGTGCCACCCTACAAATAAATCGATTGTATCTACATATAAAAAAAATCGGTTATACCATCAGAATGCCACCCTACATATAAATCGATTACAAGAGTTTAATCTATAAGGATGAGATGAACACCACGTGCAATGAAGATCTGATTCAGAAAAATTTGAATAAAAAAAAATTAATGCATGACCAATTAACTTCCATGAAATTCCACTCCTATGCAACTATTATTAAAACTCTAAAATTTGGACTAGCAAGAGACAAAAGTCTCCCTTAAACACAAACTGTCCAGCGGAAAAAAACAATGGCTTGCAAAATTAAAGTTTACCTCACATGCAATAAGAATTTGCTGGCTGCTAAGTGTCCAACGGAAACAAAGGCTTGCACAAATCAACGTTTACCCCAAACTGAAAATAAGGTTTGCTGGCTGCCCCCCCCTGTAGCGCACAGTCCCCAGTCCTTTTTGCTGTAGTTTTTTTTTTTTTTTTTTTTTTTTTTTTTTTTTTTTTTTTTTTTGTCTAGCGTCTTTCTCTCTACCTATCCCCAGGAAGCCCTAATTTTCTGTCATATCAAAGCTGTTTTTCACTTGGGCTGAAAATTTAGAAGCCCACTAAAAACTAAAATAAGCTTCCAAGACCTACCTTTCCACTAAACTCATTATAAGGTTGTTTACATAGGCTAGGAGGCTATAAATTAATTTTGAATAAACCACAAAATAATTATTCACGTTACCCCTTATTATTACTATTAATATTATTATTATTATTATTATTATTATTATTATTATTATTATTGTAGAAATCATAATATAAAATAATTATCTCCTCCACAAAAAAATTAAGCGATTCATCAAATCCACTCTAGAAGCAGTTAAATTAAATTTTAGGTGAGACGGGTGTTACAGCAAGAGCCGGGGTTCAAGTCTCTAGGAGTGAGCTTCATACATATATACATTTAGATTAGGTTAGAGTAGAATTCTATCTTGTATAAAAAAAATGCTACCGGCACAAACTATTTTACAACATTTTCAAAAACTGTTGATGTGACCAGCTTTTTATTGGTTTTCATTTAAGCCCACCACTAATATCACTTTTTTATTTACCAATAACCACTCATCATATCAACAGTTTGTAAAAATTTTTATAAAAAAATTTGTATCTCTAGCATTATTCAATCAGCTAATTTCCTCAACCTATTAAGAAATATGTTTAAATTATATAAATATTCCTTATAAAACCCCTATTACCACTCAGGGATTTCAAACAAAACCTTGAGTTTTATAAGGAAACTAGTATAAATTATATTTACTCCACATTTGCTGTTGCTGCACTCCTTTTTTTTGGTTGATAATTCCATAGGGATTTGAACTTAGACATCTACGTTAGAAAAACTAAAAAAATACTAGTTAAATCACAAGGCTCTTAAATATTACACTATTGTTTTGATTGTAAATATAAGTGTAGTTGTCAATAATGTTATTTAGATGTTTTATATTTATATTTTTGAGTGGTGAATTAAAGTTGTTATTTAATATATATATATATATATATATTTGGTATGAATTAAAAGTTAAAAAATATTTTCTGGAGTATTTTTAGAAACCTAACCATATACATAAGAGTAATCAGCTTTCCCTTTAATGTTAAAACAAACATTTTTTTTTTGGAGAAAAAAAAAAAAAAAACCAGGACTCTGAAACTATATCTTGTGTTTTGAACATTAATTTATGAAGAATCTGATTTTTAAATCTTGATCTAATATATTGGCTATAGAGTAAAAGTTTATTAAAAATGTATTGTGAAAATTTTGGTATTATAGAAATTGAAGAGACTCATTTTGCAGAACCAAACCCAAGTTGTATGCGATCTTGGCCCAGTGAGCTCAATACAATAAATTTATAGAAAATGGGTCAAAAAACTAGGCCCTAATGAGCTGGACAACGGCTAGTAGGGATTTAAAAGATGATCAAACAAGGACAGAGAGAATAGAATTGAATAAATTCACTTATCCGAGGAGATCTTTTTTATATAAATTAATAACAATTGAGTACAAGTACTATTTTGATTGCTATAGTGTTCCTTTTCTCTTTTCATTTTTTCTCCCCCTACCTTTAGGGGTTTCTTGCATTGTATATCTCCTTCTTGGTGATCTTGACCTTCCATTTATTGATCATCCAAGCCACCACTTGAGTGCCCGTCCCATCAGACACCCCTTCTGGCTTTTTGTGAGTTTTGGTAGTCAAGGCAGCACTGTTCAGGGGTCTTCTCCACATAAATGTGGCCAGAAAAGTAGCTGCAGCGCATTAAATGCAGTGATAAAAGTTTTTCCTTAGGTACTTCCTAGCTTCCACCTTTTAGTACACTCGAGGTGTACGTTCTTGTCACTAGAGCTTCCTAGAAGATCGTTTTGATTAATAGGATCCATATCTGGTCCGTGTTTAGCTTGTCCGAGGAAGTATTCTTCCTCGGATGACCCTTCCAGCCATATCGTATTCATGAAGGTCTAAGCTTAAACCACTAATGACTGTTTAATCGTCCTCGGATCACCTATGTTCTCGGCCAAGGCCTAAGGCCCAATACCGGGTTTGGGCCTCTCCCTTACAATAGCCCCTCAAAATTCCAATTTTTCCCATCTCATTGGAGGAGAAAATTGGGGTTTTGATTTTTAAGAGATAAAACCCTTTATTTCTCTGGTTCATACATGTGAAATTACTGCTTTGTGCGCCCCATTATTGCTACTGACGCTTCGTAGCCCGCGAGTCGTTATTAATTACTCCAGGCAGCGTTATGTTCCCTACATCTAACGGTGGGGCGCCAATCCAATGACTGATATTTTTCCTTGGGTTTTGAGCGGGATAACTCCCATTCAATCTTACCCTCTATATAAAGCATTGAGAGAAATCAGTTTCCCTTTACTTTATGAATTCTCAAGTCCTCCAGAGATCTCAGGCACTCTAACTCACCAAGCTCCGTACAGCCCTAAGTTTCCTTAACTCTTTTCCTTAAGGGATTACCAAAAGATTTTTCCGAAGGTTCAAGATTTGACACATTCACTTGTTTTCACAAGTATCTATTTCTTCAGACCTTCTTTTTCTCCTCGGCCGAGTTCTTCGGCCTTCTTCCTTATTAGAAAACTTTCTCCTTGCCATTCACGTTTGCTTAGATGGGTAGATTTAAGCACTTAGTGGATTCTCCGGCTGGTATAGAGGGTTTTAGGGCCAAATACCATATTCCATAGGGAGTGGGCTTACAATATTGTCCCCTAGACCAAATACTTACCAATAGAGAGGTGGGCGAAGTTGTCATTCCAATGATCGCTTTTATAGAAGGAGGAATGACGCTTCCCATGGGTATCATAACCAGAGATTACTTGCTCAACCACAGGTTGTGCCCCCACCAGTGCGCTCCCAACATGTTTAGGATCTTAGGGAGTGTAGATGCCCTAAACAACCAAATGAATCTTAGGCTTACATGGCACGACGTCGCTCACATGTGTGAGTGCTATTCTCTCGCTGGGGGATATTACCTTAAATCTCGATCCGAGGAGATGAGATTGATATCCTGCCTTATTAAGTCCAACAAAGGCTTGAAGGATGATTACCTGGTCATCTCTGGGGAGTGGCATGACGGTCTTCACTGCCCAGTTAGGGCGGGAACACCAGGTGGGGTGCCCCAGGATTAGGTCCCTTGGTAGGGACCTTAGTTTTCTAAGTTTTTCTTCTATTCATTCCAAGCCATTCGTCTCCTCGGATTATAGTTGTCATTGGTCTGACCGCAATTTCCTTTTCGAATGTTTTTGCAGATAAAGTTTATGTCTCTCCGAAACTTAGCCTTGTCAACGTACCAGGGCTCAACTACTTGCTGAGGAGGGAAATATTCATAAGTGAAGACGGATAGTTATGGGCTGCTTACCTGATCTTAGTTTACGAGCCCTTGTCGCGCATATTTCAGGATGCTGGCCAAGCAATAAGAGTAGTAACCCTAAGCTTGCTTGAATAGACATCTCTAAGTCTGGGTTTTTGGCTCGGAGAGATCTTCCCCCTGTTGTGTTGCCACCTCAACTAGCTCCTCAACAAGTAGCTACTCTAAAAGAGGAGTCAGCCTCGTCTTGCAATTCCCTAGACGCTAAGATCGACCAGTTCCACTTCGAAGAAGAGGAAGGAGCAATAGAAAAGCTTGTAGAGCTCTTAGACTTCGAGACTGAGTCTAAAAGATTTTCTGCCGTCCATCATCCGAGGTTAGTAGTTGCTCGGCTAGATAATAGCTCTGAGGAAGAAGAAAGCATGGACCTGAAGCAAAGGATCGGCTTGAAGGGCCTAATGGCCAACAGGAATAAAGGGGGGTCAACTTCAAAAGAAGTGCCCAAGATCCAAGTTACTCCCAATCTTCCTCTTTCTCCCCTTTAGCTCCCTGCTGACCTTGGACTGAAGGCCAATCTGAACCTAAGGAAGAAAAGGCTAGTAGAGGACTTAGAGGAAGGTGAGGTGGCAACTTACAAGGGTGCCAAGCAACAGAAGAAAGCCAAGGACTCCCAGGACAAGAGGGCCCATTCCATGGAGAGCCGGGAGGAGGCTGAAGTGTGCTGAGGGCAGCGCTCTTAGGCCCTTCATTTAGAGGTGGAGGGGGCTCCCATCCCTTGGGATGCCATGATCTGGGAATCTTAGAGGGGGCCCGCCGGCATCCTCGACGAGGCCCTAAAACAACCTCTTTTTCTCCCTCAAGACATTGAGGGCCTCAGGCGTACTAGGCAACCTGACCTCTTCATGTCATTGAAGAGGGACCTTGCAATGGTAAGTCAATCAGTATCCTTTTTCGTTAAATACTAAGTTGTGCGTTCATTTATATATGTGTATATTCTTTATGACCCCTTTGCTACTTTTATGCAGATTACCCAGCAAATTTATGTCGCTGAGGAGTGGCTTAGGAACGCCCATGACGAGGTTAGGGCTGAGGCCCACTCCTGACTAGAGGTTGAGAAGCAGCTGGGGGCTCTAAGGCAAGAGCAGGCTGAGCTGTTCGAGAAGCTAAAAGAAGCAGACAAGGCTCGTTAGAGTGCCTTGGCTGGTCAAAAGACCGCAGAGAGGCAAGTCGAGGATCAGCGCCAACAACTGCATATAACCAAGATAAACCTGGCCACAGAAAAACAAACTATTTTGGATCTCAAGGCCGAGCTGCAAAAAGTCAAGGATGCAGCTCGGGTGGCCAGGGAAGCCGCAGAGGCCGCAATGAACACATCCTACGAGCGTGGGGTGCGGGACATGGAGACTCGGCTTGTAGAGGAGGTGGCCGTGGTGTGCAGGGACTATTGCACTGAGTTTTGGGGAGTAGCAATGGACCGGGCGGGAGTTCCTGAAGACTCAGAGCTGAGGAGGGCCGAGAATATTTTCTTCCCAGAAGATATTCGAGAAATTCTAGATGCAGTCCCTCCTCCCGAGAAACTCCTTACCATTCAAGCTCTTCCTTCCGATGCCGAAGTTCCTAAGAGGGCTGGAGTGGGTAAGGAGGCTCAGCCACCTCTGCAGGCCAAGCCCTCCGAGGATGCCTTTACAATCAGGAATGTTGTCTCCCAGGCCAAGGACGCGGAGGCTAAGTCCAAAGCTGATGATGTCCCCTTCAAGGCTGCCTATCCCAAGAATGACCGTCCCCAAGCCAAGGCCTAGATGTAGGACTTTTTTTTTTTGAATGTATATATACTTTTTGTAAGGGCTATCTGTCATCAAACATAGTGTATTCACATTTCTGTTCAATGAAAATGTTTTTTCCTTTTATCCCCTGTATTTTCACTTAGTATGCTTTGAAGCTTATCACTACTGCCAACGGTGTTGAACTGCTAACAATCTAAATTACTTGAATAAGTACCAGCAATAAGGAGATCTAACATACATTTGTACTATGAATTGAGTAAACAATAAAAGTCTTTAATTTACTCAGAGTTTAGGAATCTGAGAAGCTAGTTAAAACCTAGAATCTGTTTTGACACTTGGCGAGAAACAAATGAATATTACAGAATGTTAATTTCCCCAAAGTATCTGGTCCGAGGATTCAGGCATGACTAAGGTTTTATTTAAGCATTTTACAAAGATGTCATAGAGTGTTAATTTACCCAAAGCATCTGGTCCGAGGACTCAGGCATGACTAAGGTTTTGTTCAATCACTCACAAAGATGCCATAGTGTTAATTTTCCCAAAGCATCTGGTCCGAGGACTCAAGCATGACTTAGGTTCTATTTAAGCACTTAGAAAGATGTCATAGAGTGTTAATTTCCCCAAAGCATCTGGTCCAAGGACTCAGGCATGACTTAGGTTCTGTTTAAGCACTTAGAAAGATGCCATAGTGTTAATTTCCCTATAGCATCTGGTCCGAGGACTCAGGCATGACTTAGGTTCTGTTTAAGCACTTAGAAAGATGCCATTGTTTGACCGTTGTGCTCACTATGACACAAGCTTTTTTCCCACAGAGGGCTCCAATTTTAGAGACTCGTTTTGCAGACCAAACCCAAGCTGTTTGCAATCTTGGCCCAGTGAGCTCAATACAATAAATTTCTAGAGAATGGGTCAAAGAACTAGGCCCTAATGAGTTGGACAACGGCTAGTAGGGATTTAAAGGATGATCGAACAAGGACAGAGAGAATAGAATTGAATAAATTCACTTCTTCGAGGAGATCTTTTTTATATAAATCAATAACAATTGAGTACAAGTACTATTTTGATTGCTACAGTGTTCCTTTTCTCTCTTCATTTTTTCCTCCCCCTACCTTCAGGGGTTTCTTGCATTATATATCTCCCTCCTGGTGATCTTGGCCTTCCATTTGTTGATCATCCAAACCATCACTTGAGTGCCCGTCCCATCAGACACCCCTTCTGGCTTTCTATGAGTTGTGGTACTCAAGGCAGCACTGTTCAGGGGTCTTCTCCACATAAATGTGGCCAGAAAAGTAGTTGCAGCGCATTAAATGCGGTAGTAACAGCTTTTCCTTAGGTACCTCCTAGCTTTCACCTTTTAGTACGCTCGAGGTGTACGTTCCTGTCACTGGAGCTTCCCAGAAAATCGTTTTGATTAATAGGATCCATATCTGGTCCGTGTTTAGCTTGTTTGAGGAGGTATTCTTCCTCGGACCACCCTCCCAGCCATATCATGTTCATGAAAGTCTAAGCTTAAACCACTAATGACTATTTGATCGTCCTCGGATCACCTATGTTCCCGGCCAAGGCCCAAGGCCCAATACCGGGTTTGGGCCTCTACCCTACAGAAATCATTTGTCGTTTTTTGTATTTTATTTTACACTCCACCTATCACAATTTGTTATATATTCTTTTACTTATAAAATAATCAAGGTTTAAAATAGAAAAAACAAACCATACACGACATACCACAATTGGTAAAGTAAAACATAAAGCAAAACAAAAAAGTAAAACTAATGATCTCTAATGTGTATCTATATATAAATATAATTGTAATTAGAATAATGTGTTATATTCAGTTTCCTAGTCTTGTTATCCACAGAGCTGTACTTATTGTAACCTTATATAGCTGTACTTAGTGTAATGTATAAAAATCACATATTTATTGTGAGGTGATAAGGTTTATTGCTATGTGGTAAGATGTATCATCCTAATAGAGAAGGATATTTTTTGTTAAAGACTTTGTTAGATATTTGCAGTGTCTATAATCTCAAAGGCAATTCACAGAGGTCTTGGTGAATTTATTAAAAAAGAAAAGAAATTTAATAAGACTTGAACTTGACAAATAATTTCTACTTCATACAAAAAAAAAAAAAAAAAAAAATATTTAAAAAGATACAAGTTTCAGAAATCGCCCTCTTGGTTTTTCATGAAAACTAATTTCCTTCACAAATCACCCTCTTGATTTTTCATGAAAACTAATTTCCTCCTATGCAAATCACACAAGTTTTTACTTGTATTATTAAAATGGGCACAATTAATATGTCATTAGAGTGATATTAGATCAGTACTACATAATTTTATTACATATATAAACTTGTGTAAACATTTAACACAAAAAAAAAAATTATTATTTTTTTTATGTAACACCAATTGCATAACTTATCATGTGTTATTTTATAATCATTTTATAAAAAAAAAACAATAATTCCTTCAACATATTTTATATATCCATTGAACAAAAAACTTTTGCACCAATATCCACTAGTACTAAAAATTGAATTACCATGTGCCAATGGGAAAGGACTAATTCCCTTCGTTGGGTTCCAATTATTTAATTTAATATCAAGACCAAAAAAAAAAGCACACAAAATACAATGACACTTTCTACCGATCCAAAGCGAAAGTCATTACAATTCTTCATGCATTGGACAAAGTGATGTAGTTATTGCACAAAGTGATGTAGTTATATATACATGCTTCCTAGCAAAGATGAGTAGAATTTCACTATATTCCAAGAGTATTTAAGAATTTTTCAAAAAATTTTTCAAAAAATTTATGATAGGATTTATTACAAATATAAATAGTTATCTAAAACAGTTCAGCCAGTTAATTAATAGGTTATCAATCGCTTTAGATGTGGTATTCCATCTTTCATAATAGCTTGGCCTCTCTTTGAATTTATATATATATATATATATATGCATGTATGTATAGATATATGTATATGTCAAAGGCCTTGTAATTGAATTGGCACATCTCCATGCATAAAATGCTTGAGAGTTTAGGGGGAAAAAATTTTTAGTTGCGGGATTAGGAACATGTTGTAATTATCTTTAAAAAAAAAATGTGTATATCAAATAAACGAACTAGGTAGTTTTTATTGTTGCAGAAGCAAAATCAGAAATTATGCAATGGTTTCGTCCTACAAATCAAACATGCATAAAAGCAAATTATATACCATGCAGAAGTATAGTTTTTTAGAGACCTGCCTGGAAGTGCAATTCATGGATCAATAATTTACAATAAGAGAGGACCTTCTGTTTCTTACAGCCTTCCTATATAAATTCTGTTCTGTAATTAAACCTTTCAAATCTCACAAAAGCAAAGTAGGATCCTAGGCACATTAATATTGGACTTAGAATGTAGGGCAGCCCTCAACTGATATACCCTTCATAGTCGGGCAAGTTGCTAGTTCACAGTGCTCAGGATCAACATTAGGGTCAGAACCCCACCAGTGCAAGTTTCTGTTCTCCATGCCTAATGAGAAGTAAAGCAGAACTGCCATGAATGCAACTCCAGCATCCAAAGCTGCTGATAGGACATAGTTATACTTCTGCCACCAGTTCCTTCGATACCTGAACACGAAAAAGTTGAAGATTGTTCCAACCAAAATCCAGGAAGTATAGTTCAGTGTTGTTGCTGGTGGCCCAGGTGCTCCTAGGAGTACTGGTAGATTAATGAGAGGAATCCAAGTTTGAGTTGGGAATGCCTTGTGCAAGAGCCATACTGCAATTGGTCCTAACAATCCTCCGAGGAAGAACCAGTTAAGTGCTGAGTAGTTTCCTTGAGAGCCAAAAATGCGCTTAGGCCCTACTAAACCCCAGATAACAGAAGCATCAAAGAAGACTCGATCACTGGGACATGTCCAAGGACTATTTTGTGGAAGGAGATTTTGTTGGCATATGTTTTCGACAGAGTTCAAAAGCCACCATGCTACACTAAGATTAACTGTTCCAGCTAAAATGGTTCCAATGAACTGGAAAAAAATGCAAAAGTAAGACCTCATAAGAGGGTAATAAATGTAATGATAAGAGCATAGAAAGAGTGATTTGTATTATTTTTCAGTATCAATTTCAAACAAGAATTATCTGCTTATACCGTTCCAAGTTTTTTTTTTTTTTGCTGAATATGTTCCAAGTTATTACGTTCTAAAGTCATATGCCTGCAACAATTTATGCAGTTAATGGACCAATCTATATATATAATAATAGGTGAAGCAGAGAGAAACTCAAATAAAATTTCAAATTAGAGTTTTAATTTTGTGCTATGTGTCTAGATTTGGATTCTCAATTTTGCGCCACTTGTTCTAACTAAAACTCAAAAAAAAAAAAAAAAATCTAATTAGATTATAAATTGGAGTCCAATTTTGTGTTATATATCTTATCTAAATTTTCTAATTTTTTGTTCCAAATAAATGATGCATTAACATTTAATACGGAAGCCAAGAAAACCACAATGAATCTAATTAGATTATAAATTGGACTCCAATTTTGTGTCATGTATCTTATCTGAATTTTCTAATTTTTTGTGCCCAAATAAATGATCCATTAACATTTAACACGGAAGCCAAAAAAACGACAATGATAATGTTCATTGGCCTAAGCAAGAATATTTCACCTGCACACTTTTATGGGCGAACTTAATAAAGTTTGGAGCTCCTCAAATCCCACTATCAGAACTAAGGAGTCTAATGAGAAAGACTATAAAAGTAAAACATCATCTCCTCCTAGTGCCATATTGTCATTCAATGTCTCCTCCTTCTCTCTCAACCTCTACCAACTAGATTCACACACTACCCTCTCCTTTTCCTTTCGGATTTCTAAAAGTAAGGCTGGGTTCAAACACAATGTTCAATCCCACTCTTCCTTGCTTCACACTCTTATATATTACCACTTCATTAGCGCCTCCAAGAAGATTCCAAGCTCAATGATCAGTTCTTGTCGTTAATTTTGTGCTATGTGTCCAATTTCTAATTGTAGTTTAATTTTGTGCTATGTGTCCAATTTGATTTTTAAATGTTGGTGTTAAGTTACCTTTATTCATAATGCTCAATGTGGAAATTGAATCTATCAAGATGAACATCTTATCATCACAATTGTTAATATTTCCGTGTATAAGCACATACTAGATGCTAGTTTGATTAGGATATAAGATTCTCATAATGATGGTCAAATTGCCTAAAATTAAAACACTGAATTCTTAATCAGGCGATTTCTTAGATTGTTACATGCAATTTGTATATTAGATTTACTAAAATTCAGAACAATTTCTTATAGTAGCTGCGTACAATTTGAACACACCACCCCCCACCCCCCAACACACACACACATATGTATACATATATATTCTATTAAAATTGTTTTAAATTCCTACTGTGAGATTCTTTTTTGAATATAAGCTTGTTTTTGTAGAAGCTTGTTTTTGAATATAAGCTTGTTTTTGTATTCGTGAGGTTTGTAAGCGTTATATTATAAAGTTCGGTTTAGTGTGATTATAGTACATATTGTTAATCATGGATTCTCAATAATGTTGCCCGAATGCCCGGTATAGGCTTGAAGAGTTGGAAATGCAATGTCAAATTGTATCGTCTTATGTGCACGTTCTAAATTTTTTTTCCCGTGTTAATGAGCTTCCGCTAACCCAAATTTCAACCACTGGTACTGGAGTATCCCATCTATGACAACAATTTCTAAAGATATTAAAGAATTATGCTAGTATAGGGAGAGTGAACAGTGCACATACCTGTACTAGGAACATTGATCTTGGAGGGATCTTCATGTAATGGCCCAGCTTAAAATCATTGAGGAAGGAGATTGCTTGACTCATGCTCATATACCCATATGTCTTGAAACAGACATTGGCTATGGGCCTTCCAGGCAATATTACTCCCATTATGTACTCTGTGATGATATTTAGCCCCGGTGTCTAAACAAGTATTGGTAATTAGTGGATAATGATTCTTGCAATAACCAAAAAGAAACGAAAACTAATAAGGCAGTCTCTCTTCATATTGATTTGATCTTTTAAATAACAAATTTTCTCGATAATTTGCTCCCATAGCAATTAGATTACCTGATTTGTGGTGGCGGTTATGATGCTGATGGGAAGAGTGAAGATGAAGGCGAGTGCAGCTGCGAATATAAGCCCCCACCATGGCATTTGGACCTCCTTTTTCAGGAAGATACAAAGTACAAGCGAGACTGAGATGGTAACAATCAGAAGCAAATGAAACCACCATGAAGGTATGTCTTTGTAATTCTTCATCAGTCTTGTGTGAATATCCTCCTTACCCTTGGAAGAAGCTCGATATCGATCATAAATCTCCCTACAACATCATGGTTCATTCTCAAATTCAACCTTAATTACGTACCAAGAAATTTATATAGAGAACATTATTACTTAATTAACAACAAGTGTGCATTTGCCTACATTTTTTACTTCGAACTTCCAGCTTATTTGATAATTTACAGCTATTTCACTTATTTTTTTAGGTACAATGTACAATTATATATTAACCAACTTTTATAAAAAAAAAAAAAAAATCAAAGCTCATACTTATAATGAGTGATGCATTCATAAAAAAAAAATAATGAGTGATATTATGAGTATTACAAACTTTAAAACATAAGCATTAATATGTCACAAATTACAAAAGACTATTTAAACTATTCCTTTGTTATGTTATTGAAATGACATCAACCAATTATATTTTTACCACATTAAGTTGTTAGTTTTTTTGTAGTAAAATCTGTAGTTGCTATAACATTTTCCATTTATAATTACCTCAAAAGCTTTCACAACGTAGGCAACAAAACATAATGTAATAAAGCATGTGTGAATGAGCGATGAAGAAAAACATTACCTTCCATAGAACAAAGCCACATGGGAAAGTGTAGATGCGATAGAAGCAAAACCGAACCCGTAGGTGAGAGCAAAGAATGTGCTCAAATGGATCTTCCCTAGCTGCTTATACTGTGCAGTATCTAACTCAAACTTATCATTGACAATCAATGAAATATTATAATCCTGACCCTGAGCAGTAAACAAGTCAGCTGAATAAATGGGAAATGTTTTAGCATTGTATGCGTTCATCCCCCAATAGGTAATGGGAATCACAATATAGATAATTAATACAAAGCCTACGAAGACATTGACAATTGCAAAGAAGGGACTTATTAGAGGGCTGTATAGGAATGAAGCCACTGTTGTCCAATCCAAGGTCAAGGCTCCAATCGCAAGTCCATGCAAACCTGACCCAATTTGGTGAGCAGTCACTGACTTTGGGAAGGCCCAGCAGACCCATGAGATGCTTTGTAAGGTTTGAAAGAGATATCCAGGGAACAATTGCCAGCAAAAGCTACAAACTAGTGCGATCACAAAAAATTTCACTCTTGATAGACTGGGCTTATTGCCGTCCTCTTTTATTTCTTTTTCATGCAATGTCCTATATTGATATCAGTAAATATAGCATTAGTTTATCTTTTGGCTATTGTAACAATTGTTATGGCTAAACTTGGATATTATAGTATAGGCTAAATGACACATTAATTAATTAATTAATAAAAGGATGACTATGATAAATCTTAAATAACAATAAATGGGAACGAATTATAGTAGAAGGGGATGCAAAAATTTGTATCTACTCTCTAGTGCCTGTGAGTTCAAAGGAAAGCAAGTGCACTAGTCCATCTCCACCTTAATAAAAAATTGTTTATAAGTTAGTAAGAGTTTTTTGAGTTGTAAATTTTGTTGGATTAGTAGAGCCTATAATGCTGGCTGGTAGTCCTAGAAGGTCATATATATATATATATATATATATATATATATATATATATATTTGGAGAAACCCCCTAGGAATAGGGAATATTATTTAGCATTCAATTGAAGATATCAAAGTTGTAAACATCAAAAGTGTCGGGAGGAACAGAATCCATCCAGACAGTGAAAGAACTGAAAATAGCTCTTCTAGCTAATTTGTGAGCCATATAATTACCTCACCTTTTAACATGACGAAAAGAAACAAAAATAAAAAGAAAACTAAGAAAAATAATGTCTTGCAAAATATGCCCAAACTCGGAGTGGAACATATTATCACCGTTGATCGAGTTGATAATGCCCAATTGTTCTTCTATTGTTCTTTAGTGACATGTGATATGTTATTATTGGAGCAACATTACTTTTTTTTTTCCTTTTTTTTTATAAGAGAAGCAACATTACTTTTAATTATATTTGTGATTTATGAAATTTATTGTACTTTTATCTTACCTTCCCTCCAAAAAGAAAAAGAATAATAATGTGCATTTTTAAGTTGGACAAAATTTTCCTCCAAATTAATTTGGGAGAATTTTTTTAGAACCCATTAAATTTAGATCAATAATATATATATATATATATATATATACACACACACTATTTAAATAACTCACATACCGATGATTTTATCAATGATCACGCAGTTGAGGCGTTTTTTTAAACCAATTTTAGAGGTAAGCCTTTCCATTTTCAATTTGTTGGTAGTACAACTGTACAAGGTGATGTCAAATTAATTATGACCTATAAATCAAGTAAAAAAAAAATGTATGACTGAAAAAGATGTTGAAAGTATATGATGTCATGCTTGAAGCCTATATGTTCATGATGTGAAAAAGATAATTAGAAATCTTGAGAAAAATACAAATGGATATTAGAAAAAAGAATAATCAAACTATAGAAGTTCACTGTTTCCATTATCTCTGTCGTACAAGTTGATTAGGCCGACGAAGGACATTGACAAAGTAGAAATCAAGGAAACAAAGATAAAGAAAAGTCTTTTTGCGCGTAAATTATTGGCTATAATTAAGCCTATAATATTGAAAATTGGGAAGATATGGACCTGCGGTTGTTTCCAAAAGTTAAAGATAATGGGATTGCACTGGATTCTATGTACTATGTATGCATGTTCACACATGTCGGTGGACATATTTGAGGCCGTTTTCTAGGTCAATATTACAGCCAGTGAATTAAAGATGGACAATGTCTAATTAAACAATTTTTTTATTAACTTATGACATTCGTTATATAATAATTACTCTTTATCATTAGGCTAAAATATTAATCGATTTTTTATGTAGGCAGAATTTGAACTTCAAATATTTTGTTTGACGACATATGATGTTACTAGTTTAGAGGGAGTTTCACCATCACCACCCCCAGCTGGGAGAAGGGCAGGGTAAAATATGGGCATGGGGGCATGCTAATATGAGAACATTGAATTTGCTTATTGATTATAAAAATGATATTGCACCGCTCAAATAAGATTATGTATTTCTCCAAGTTAGTTTAGAAAGAAATCCTCTAAACTTATTTTATATCTTTTTATCAAATGTGAATTTTGAAAATTTAGGCGTTGGATTACATAATCTTTATGTTCTTTACTTGCATGTTAAATTTCGTTCAAATAAGATATTATTTACTATTTAATCAATAAACCTATTTTTTGTGCATAATTTTTTACCACAAAAACTTAAAATTTAAACAAGTCATTGATAACATAGCTATTCATCTTTGATCTTTTTGAAATTTTACAAGTATAAAAAATATAACAAGAGCATGCAATCTAAATGTTAGATTTTCAAAATTTACATCCAATAAAAAGATATAAGAGAACTTTAAAGAGTTTTTTTCCAAATTAGTTTGGAGAAAAACATTTTCCGCCGAAAAACATGACATTCGCCTCCAAGTCATTACTTGATGTTCGAATATCGTAACTGGGTCGGCCACTTGGGTTGTAGGACCATAACGTAAATTACAAGTTTATTAATATAAGCATTATTAAGGAAAAGACATTTTTCCTTGGCTTATTATCGTGGTCCAATAATTCCAAGTCCAGACAAATTGCTAAGGGTAAGAATGGTTTGGACTCTGGACTCATTTCATTAGTCACTGTGCATAAAAATTGGAAAATCAAATTAGGACATCAAAATTTTTTAACAAGTGTACGGTACCTGAAGAGTGATATTTGAACAAGTGTATTTGGCCACCACATATGAGCCGGCTCCACCACATACTTCCTCAACAGCCCAGCCCAGCCGTATCCCAAGACCTACGTACATATATGTCACCATACACATGCTCATGTTAGTATGAACCATGAACCACACCAAACGACAGCTTCATATGATGCAAGTGTTGGTCTTCACTCAATAATTATCCCAAAGTTGTACCTAAGACTCATATCATATTATTATAAGCGAAATACAACATATATCAGATAATATGGAAGTTAAAAATACTTAAAAACCCATTTTCTCTGCGGATAATAGCAAGACATAGAGGAAGATCCCATTTTCTGTTGTTGTGTCTTAACCAACAACTGAATAACCAAAAGGCTAATTAAAAGGTTGCAGGGAAATATTTAAGGTATATATACAATTATACATATAAAAGGTACGTATACAAGCTTAGTTTAGGCTAGAATTCCGTGTCCAGCTATGTGTGTATATATATATTCCTCACTTTTCTAGGCTACCAAATTAACAGAGTAAAAACCAAACCAATATTACGTAACTTTGAAAAACATAAATAAGCAAATTTAAAAGAAAAAGAAGAAGAAGAAGAAGAAGAACCTGGGTTGTGATGATAAGAATCCAAGCAGAAAAGAAAGAGATATTCCTTCGATAAAAAGCCTTTATAATGTCAAAGATATAGACAGCATAAGCTGGACCATTCCCAAAAGCACTTCCAGCATTAGCAAATATAGAGATGAGAACGTGTTCCTTCATGTTAAAGGGACCCGGGTTGAGCGAAAACTCTCGGGACCCGATGTGAAACTTGGTTGTGGGAAGAACAGAGGCCATGAGTCGTCCGATGGGGAGGGTGGCAACTTGGACGGTGATCTGGGTGATGATGAGGGGCTCTCTGCGGTAAGAGAAGAATTGGTTGAGGAAGGAGAGGAGGGCACAAGAGAGAAGGCCCAGTGTCCACATTCGAAATGTCCATACAGGGAGTGAGATGTCGTCGGTGGTTGGTACAGTTAGCTGGACTTGCTCGATTGGTGACTGCTCATCTTCGTCTATGGTGGACTCTTCTCGTAATTTACTGCTTGGTGGTGCCTCAGTTTCTAAAGTTTCCATTTTGAGAGTGAGAGATTGACAGTTGAGTGTTGTTTTGATGTAGAATTTAGTAGGAGAGTTTTGTCAACTATGTATAATGAGAAAATTATCTTATCCTCTACACATATGGAGCACAAACCCTTCACAAGTATGTGGGTCTATATGAGGGGAAGGGCGTGCTCCATGTTAGAGATATAAATTAGACATATTGGCCCAATGTAATAGGCCCAAGCCCACTCCTACTTGTATTAGTAGTCTAGGGTTTAGTCGCCTATATATACTCATGTTAGGTTTCATTGTAACACAGGATATTGTACTATACTTTTACACAATAAAGATGTAGCCCTTAAGGGATTCCTCCGTGGATGTAGGTCGATAAGGCTGAACCACGTAATCCTTGTGTTTTCAGTGTTCTTATTCTATGCTTCTCCTTCTGCATCTACTCTAGCATATACAACATGGTATAACACATCGCGTTGCCAATAATATTACATTTAACATGGTATCAGAGCCAAACTTCGTTCTTAGCATCAAACAAACATCTCTACACAACAAAGAAGATTCTAACGTGCACCCCATCATCGGAAGTCACAAATATTTGTCTGCTGGATTTAGACTTCACGGCATCTCACAGCCACCATGGCTCAGTGCAGTGTCCAAGATCCACAAACTCAAGCAAACCCGTGACCTCAATCTTAGATCTGCGCAAATCCAAGCTTTGCCTGATGAAACCAACACCACAGACGTGCTCCACGACCTCCCGCGACCATAACCCAGAAATCAGGTCAGCCAACGAACTGCCACGCGCCCCCACGCGCCACAGTTTGCTCCGGAAATCTCCCACGCGCCATCTCAAATTCCTGACTTTCAGTTCTTCTTCTCAGTACACGCGCCAGTCCATCAGCCTTGGCGTCTGTCGATCTACGAAGCACGAAATTTGGGTCCACAACTGAGAATGCATGCGCTCTCACGCGCTTCCAGGATTTCTGGCATCTACTTCACGCGTCGGTGGATTCTGTCAAGTGCCATTCACGCGCCGAAATCCTTGCTGATGTCATTTGACGTCACTTGATGACGTCATCACTCCACGTCAGCAGCCACACAAGCATCAAAAGGCCACATCAGCCCTAGACACGTCATCTAGCCACGTCAGCAGTGTCGCCTCGTCAGCACCACGTCACCTAGCTGACCGTTGACCCGGACCGACCCGACCCGGACCAACCGGATCTGACCCGTGAGCACTGACCGTTGACTTTGACCCGGACCAGTTTACTTTTGTTGACTTTGACTTTTGCGTTGACCTTTGACCAAAAGTTAAAGTTCCCGGAAGGGCCTATCTATCTCAGTTTTTCGCATAGATTTCGATTTTGGACTCTGTTTCTGCATTTAAAACTCTAAAATTGGTCAATTGGCACATTCTTCATTGTGGTTTCTTCAAAGGCATTCTTCAAGGCATTTCTAAGTGATCTTCTCATGCTTATCCAACCTCAAACCTTCATCAAGCTTCCGCCTTGAGTTTGAGGGAGGGTGTTAGAGATATAAATTAGACATATTGGCCCAATGTAATAGGCCCAAGCCCACTCCTACTTGTATTAGTAGTCTAGGGTTTAGTCGCTTATATATACTCATGTTAGGGTTCATTGTAACACAGGATGTTGTACTACACTCTTACACAATAAAGATGTAGCCCTTAAGGGATTCTTCCGTGAATGTAGGTCGATAAGGCTGAACCACGTAATCCTTGTGTTTTCAGTGTTCCTATTCTATGCTTCTTCTTCTGCATCTACTCTAGCATATACAACATGGTATAACACATCGCGTTGCCAATAATATTACATTTAACACTCCATATGTCTGATGCACAAGATATCACGCATGGAGAACACTACTTACAAGCATGTGAGTCAATATATTTCAGGAGTGTACTCTATACGTATGTTTGGTGCAAAAAATACTAGCTCTATATAATGAGGTTTACTTTATATATTGAATCACAATAATCTTATTTAAAGGTTACATGCAACATTCATTTTATGTATATATTTTATGTGAAGGTAAACAGTAAGGGTAATACCATCTAATTAAGTTAGTTAACCAAGTACTTGCTCTTAAGGTGGTGACAAAAAACTAGTCAAAAAGCTTGCATGTATTGAGTAAATTATTCTTACACATTTGTTGATGAATGCTCCAAACACACAATGTCTGTGATATACATAATTTTTATAAATACCCACACTTAAAATGTGAAATGGATAACTTATATGAATGATAATAAGGAGTGTGAGAATAAATACTCATTATGATTGATTGGTATACCCCAATCTCTTGATAAGGATGATGTATTAAGCCATGTTAAAGTCTATATACCCTCAACTGTTTCAATTTCACAAGACTTTTCTAAAATGATAAATTATGAGTTGTTGATAAGAACAAAAATTTAAGTTAGTGATCGGGCCATGTTCATAAGTCATGTTTCTCCCAATCACAATCAACCGATTATTAATTTATTATGAAGAATTTGAGAAATACAACATGTTCGGTGTTCCTTCCGTTGCTCTTTAAGTAATTTGATCATTTAGTTTAGCTTAATTGGAACCATTTTCATTATCATTTGCAACAAGAAAATAGAGGACTCAAGAGCTATTTGATACTTTTACTAATGTGAATGCCACCTTGATTTAATTGCACTTGGAATAATTTTAACTGCACATTGATGTGCATAACGTATAGAAAAAGACTGGTAGAAACTGTGTTTTCCCCCTAAAGAAGAGATTGTATTAGAAATATCAACCAAGTACCATATTCCTCAATGATACACATCACACACAATGGAATTGACAAGATGCAATGGTTACATACATCCAACCTAGAAAAAGGTGGGTCATAAAAATTTGTCATATTAATTTGGTTGAGTGACTATTTAGAGTGGAAAATGCTAAAATTATTATAAATTTTACAACATAAAACTTACAAATTGATGAGACAATGAATATTATGATGGACATAAAAAAATATAATAAATAAATTTTAGAATTGTCTTTTTGTAATTTTTTATATTGTAACTTATATGAATGATAATAAGGAGTGTGAGAATAAATACTCATTATGATTGATTGGTATACCCCAATCTCTTGATAAGGATGATGTATTAAGCCATGTTAAAGTCTATATACCCCCAACTGTTTCAATTTCACAAGACTTTTCTAAAATGATAAATTATGAGTTGTTGATAAGAACAAAAATTTAAGTTAGTGATCGGGCCATGTTCACAAGTCATGTTTCTCCCGATCACAATCAATCGATTATTAATTTATTATGAAGTGGTTGAGAAATACGACATGTACGGTGTTCCTTCCGTTGCTCTTTAAGTAATTTGATCATTTAGTTTAGCTTAATTGGAACCATTGTCATTATCATTTGCAACAAGAAAATAGAGGACTCAAGAGCTATTTGATACTTTTACTAATGTGAATGCCACCTTGATTTAATTGCACTTGGAGTAATTTTAACTGCACATTGATGTGCATAAAGTATAGAAAAAGACTGGTAAAAACTGTGTTTTCCCCCTAAAGAAGAGATTGTATTAGAAACATCAACCAGGTACCATATTCCTCAATAATACACATCACACACAATGGAATTGACAAGATGCAATGGTTACATACATCCAACCTAAAAAAGGTGGGTCATAAAAATTTGTCATATTAATTTGGTTGAGTGACTATTTAGAGTGGAAAATGCTAAAATCTATATATTACTAAAAGCTGAAACGTAGCATTTAATGTTGCTACACTCACGTTGAGCCATGTCAGCAGCTATGTCATTTCCACCATATTTTTTGTAATTGTTCAACAATTTAAAATTAGTTTTTTTCAATTTTAAAATACTAACAAATATAAAATAAATCCCACCCTTATCTCTACATAAAGCCCACTTCTTATTAATTTAATTCCCACCACTATCTCCACCATAAATCCCACTTCTTATTAATTTAATTCCACTATCTATCTATCTATCTATCTATATATATATACATATATCTAAAAGTTAAAGCGTTGCATTTATTTTTGTTACACTCCGGTTGAGCCACATCAGCATCCATATCATTATTTCTTTTCTTTTCAATTTTCTTATAATTGTTTTTAACATTTGCACTTTTTTTTTTTTTTCACTTTCACCAACCTTCTCCCTCCCTTACCGTTTCATCTCCCCACTATCCTTTTCATCTCCCAACTATCCTTTACATCAATATCACTCTTTCTCTTTCCCTTCATCTTCCTTTATTTTGTCTCTTCCTATTCACTTCCTCTTACTATAAATTTGTCACTATCTCTTCCATTCTATGCATAGTTTCCCTCACAAAAGTTTTTTTTAGCTCTCTCTCTCTCTCTCTCTCTCTCAATTTTTTGATGGTTTTTTTTTCCTTGCATCTCTACTTTAGGTTGATAAGTTTGTGTTCCATAGAACCCTACTTTAGGTTAATACGATTTAGTTTTGTGTTGAATGTTATCCTCAATTCTTTATGTTTTTTTTTTTGTTTGTTCTCTTTTATTGTTAAATGTTATCTTGCTATGTTATAAAGAATTAAATATAGTAATGTGATTTAGTTTTGTGTTGATGTTATCCTCGATTCTTTAGGGTGTTTTATTTATTTATTTTTTTGTTCTCTTTTATTGTTAAATGTTATTATATTATGTTATAAAGAATTAAACATAGTATATAAAAATATAATATTATTCTATTATATAGCATGATTCAGAGAATTTGGAATTTGTTGTTATATCTTTTATTTTTACTTTTTTCCTTCTCATCTTATGTTATTCAGGATCAAAATCCTCTAAAGTTCTTAGGGTATTTTAAGACATAGATCTTGCCATATCATCCATCCACCAAAATAACGATTCCCAAAAAACATAAAAAATCAACCTTATTCACCGTTTGCCATTTAACCAAAAAAAAAAAAACTACGGAGCTGTAACTTAATTTCTCCTGCATTTTTCCCACGACCAATCTACATAGTCATATTCTACTTTGGGCTGAAGGTACAAATTTAAGTATTTGAAAGTAATTCCCACTAGGAAAAGAAAAGCCTAACTGTTAAATTTATGCATTAAATTAGTACCTACTTGAAAATTTAGAACATAAAAACCCAAAACATTGCTCTTCTTTGGACCAAAACGTACCTTAAAATTTCCAGTATTAGATAAGCGCTTGAGATTATTTGGATCAAAACTCAATCTGGCCTTTTGTGCTTTTTTGGTTTCTTCTGGCTTTGATAATTGAACAAACTCTTTTCTTTTGATTTTGCTTCTTTCTTATAGATTTGATATGAAATTTGTTCAATAAAAAAATAGTATGGGTTTAGTTGAAATTTTTTTATTACGTGGAGAATGGCAATGTTTGCTTTCTTTTGCAAAACCATCGAGTCCACGGTGGTGATTTCCTTCCATTAATATTTCCTCATAATTTTGGTAAGGTGAATAAATTTGAATTTTTTTTTTATAGCATTCAATAATGGTTATGGTAGTGGATTGATAATATGACAGAATCTTAGTCTTTTATTTTAAAAGAAATGTGAGAATATAAAGAACTTTATATGGTAGACAATCTTAGAAACTCTAGAAGATTTTGATCCTATTATTTAACATTTAAATTCAGTCAAATTTTCCTTATCATTAAATTATTTATAATTTTTCTCATTTTTTTTTTAAAAATTTAACATAGAATATTTTATTTAAAGTAAATAAAAATATTGTAAAAAAATTGTCCTCATTTTTTTTTTTTTACATTTACACTTTGTCCAACCTTTCTTCTTCCCTTTATCTTTTCATCTCCCCACTAGCCTCCACTTTAATATCACTCTTCTTATTTCCCTTCATCTTCCTCTATTTTGTTTCTTTTTATTCTTATCATCATAGTATAAATTTGGCATTCTCTCTTCCATGCTATATATAATTTTCTCTCACAAAAAAAAAAAAAAAAAATCATTTCACTCTTTTTAATTCTCACTCAATTTTTTGGTGGATTTTTAAAAATTTTTTTGCCTCTTTGTTTTAGGTTGATTAATTTTGGCGTTCTTTAAAACTCTACTTTGGGTTGATTCGATTTAGTTTTGTGTTTAATTTTTTTTTTAGTTCTTTTTTATTGTTAAATGTTATCCTATAGCATTATAAAGAATTAAAGATACTATTTAAGAATATAATAATATTTTAATATATAACATGATTTGGATAGGTGTTTATTGTTATATCTACTATTTTTACTTTTTTTTTCTTCTTATCTTATTTTATTCACAATTTAAATTTAGCCACATCTTCCATATCATTAAATTATTTATATTTTCACTCCTTTTATTTAAAAAAAATTTAAATATTTAATATTTAACTTAAATTCAATAAATAAAGAATAAAAGAGTAGATAAAAAAAATCAAACATTTAATTAGTAATAAAGAGAGAGAGAGAGAGAGAGAGAGAGAGAGAGAGAGAGAGAGAGAGGTTTAAGGTAACAAAAAAAAAAAAAAAAAACAATACAAAGTAATAAAGAATAGATAAAGAAAAAAAAAATCAAACATCAATTAATAACTGTTAATTGGAAAACAAAGAGACTGTAAGGAGAAGTAAAAAAATTAAATAGATATGACCATACAGAGAACATTAAAAATTTTACAGTGAAATAAAACCAATTGTTATATTCACTTAAAAAATTAAATCAAAAATCAAAAATGAAATACAATCATATTACTAATCATAGAAACCATATTTCCATTCATAACTAAAAGAGAGATGTTCTCCAGTAATCATATAAATTACATAGGAAATAAAGTCAGAAAATTTTAAAATCCTTTTTTGACATTTCATTTAACCCTTATATATATATATATATATATATATATATATATATATAATCTTCATACATCTATACTTTTAAAAATCTAATGAACGATGCTACATCTCATTTAAAGCCTCTGTTATGCAAATCATCAACCAGTAGATATATGATAATACTAAGAAACGTTATGAATGAGATCATGAAAAAAATGATAAAACTAATTAGCTACTATCATTATGGAGTAGTAGTCTATGATTTTAAACATCTAAAAAATTGAAATAAATAGAGTTTACTTAAAGTATATATAAAGATTCATATTTAAAAAAAGTATATGTAAATGTTAAAAAAAAAAAAAAACAAAAAACAAAACTTAAGTACAGTACTTAGATGCTATTCCTTAGATTCCCCTTTTAAAATTTGGTCATGTGGCTATTTTTTCATAGGATAAAAGCGTATTTTATAGTTAAATAGCCACATGGCTAAATTTTAAAAAGGAAACTTAAAGAACAACACCTAAGGTAATGTACATAAGTTTTGTCATAAAAAAAAAGGGTATAAGTAAGGTTTTTATTAATTTAAAAAATAATGAAAAATCAATTGTTAATAATAATAATAATATATTTAATGAGATCGCCCTAAAAAATATTATCCCGCACAACGCGCGGGTTTGTGACTAGTTATTATAAATTTTACAACATAAAACTTACAAATTGATGAGACAATGAATATTATGATGGACATAAAAAAAATTTAATAAATAAATTTTAGAATTGTCTTTTTGTAATTTTTTTTATTGAATCTTTTGTAATTAGTGATACATCAGTTTGTAAAGTTTATGAAGTTAACTTTATATTATTCCTAAAGTTACTCGTTCAGAAATATCTTTTTTACTTAGCTTTTTAATTTATTTGTTTATGTTGTTTTAAAATAAATAAAAAAATGATTTGTTAGGTACATTTTTTTTTAAAACTCACTTTTTTAAATATTATTATATTTTAAATAATCTTTTATTAATAAAAAAAGTTTTGATCAAAATGTTATGTCCAACGGTACAAGCTAATTATATATAAAAAAATAAATAGATAGATAAAAGACTGGCGGCTGTAGGGTATAGTTTGTGAACCCTGAATGCAGATTGTTGGGACTATTTTTGCTGGTCCTCGGCAAGGCTATGGGCGCAGTGCCGAGGAGGCTCATTTTGCCGGTCCTCGTCAAGGCCATGGGCACAGTGCCGAGGAGGCTCAGATGTCCCACATCGAAGAGAGCTTCTCCCACTTTCAACCTTATAAGCTGTGAAGCGAAGGAAGTAGTGTACCATCGTATTTCGGTATTCGAATACCGGAATACGATGGTACACTACTTCCTTCGCTTCACAGCTTATAAGGTTGAAAGTAGGGGAAGCTCTCTTTGATGGAAGCTCTCTTTGATGTGGGACATCTGAGAGAGCTTCCCCTACTTTCAACCTTATAAGCTGTGAAGCAAAGGAAGTAGTGTACCATTGTATTTCGGTATTCGAATACCGAAATACGATGGTACACTACTTCCTTCGCTTCACAGCTTATAAGGTTGAAAGTGGGAGAAGCTCTCTTCGATGTGGGACATCTGAGCCTCCTCGGTACTGCGCCCAAAGCCTTGCCGAGGACCGGCAACATGAGCCTCCTCGGCACTGCGCCCATGGCCTTACCGAGGCCGGCAAAAATAGTCCCCACAATAAAAGAAGCGAATACGGGAATACGATGGTACACTACTTCTTTCGCTTCACAGTTTATAAGGTTGAAAGTGGGGGAAGCTCTCTTCGATGTGGGACATCTGAGCCTCCTCGATACTGCGCCCAGAGCCTTGCCGAGGACCGGCAAAAATAGTCCCCACACAGATATTTCCAGCAGTCGAATGGCAAATGTTCTTGTGGGGACTATTTTTGCCGGTCCTCGGCAAGGCTCTGGGCGCAGTACCGAGGAGGCTCAGATGTCCCACATCGAAGAGAGCTTCCCCCACTTTCAACCTTATAAGCTGTGAAGCGAAGGAAGTAGTGTACCATCGTATTCAGGTATTCGATGGTACATCTGAGCCTTGCCAAGGACCGGCAAAAATAGTCCCCACAATAAAAGAAGCTTCTTTTATTGTGGGGACTATTTTTGCCGGTCCTCGGCAAGGCCATGGGCGCAGTGCCGAGGAGGCTCATGTTGCTGGTCCTCGGCAAGGCCATGGGCGCAGTACCGAGGAGGCTCAGATGTCCCACATCGAAGAGAACTTCCCCCACTTTCAATCTTATAAGCTGTGAAGCGAAGGAAGTAGTGTACCATCGTATTTCCGTATTCGAATACCGAAATACGATGGTACACTACTTCCTTCGCTTCACAGCTTATGAGGTTAAAAGTGGGGAAAGCTCTCTTCGATGTGGGACATCTGAGCCTCCTCGGTACTGCGCCCATGACCTTGCCGAGGACCGGCAACATGAGCCTCCTCGGCACTGCGCCCATGGCCTTGCCGAGGACCGGCAAAAATAGTCCCCACAGTTCTTATCAAAAAAAAAAAAAAAAAAAAAGAAATAGAAAAAAAGAAAAAATGATCAAATGCAAGTCACATCATATATAACTTCATAATACTTTGCCTCAATGGGGGTGAGCGAATTACGGACTATCTTTCTTCTAAAAAAAAAAAAAATATTGACTTTTTGGTTATTGTCTAATGAATGCCTAGAGCCACGGGTTAATAAAACCCTTATCTTAGTGTCATATTAATGAGTGCACATTAGTAAACTATATTGAGAAATTTTTAACATCATTTATGAAAAAAATAAAAATTTTTAGAAAAATTAATTGTTTTATCATTTTTTCATAAAATGTTTTTAAAAGTAGTTCTTAAACTAATGTCCTTAGAACATTTGTTAATATTTCTCTTAGAATTAATAAAAGATTGAGTTGTTTTACACAAAAATTTCCTAGAAGACAACTTTACCTTACACGAAAGCTTAATTAAGAAAACAATTTGATCTCACACAAATATGAATAAAGAAAGTCAAAAGATTGTTTTTTCAATTTATTTTAAGAGTTTGGCTTATCTCTAGTACTTTTTAAATTTCATATATCATTTTATTTTAAAATATACAATGACAAGTGATAGTGAATTTTAATCTCCATATTTTATTTAGTTAATAAGTAATATGACAGTCTCTCATTAAAACAAAAATAAGATTATTTTTAGAAAAGGACAAGTTAAACCTTTATTTTAAAGTCATTATAAAACATAAGAAAATAAAATAGTTTTCTAGAATATACTTCTTAAAATATAATTCATTTTCCGGAGAATAATAGTGTCGAAACAAAGTAGTAAGTAATAAGAGAATGTTAAAGTTACTAAATATTTTTTCTTTTCTTTTTTTCTACTTTAGCTTTTAGATGGGGAAACAGATTCCCTTGTAGCTGATTAGGTTGTTTTGTCGAACCAGAACACTAATACTTTTTTAGTCCAATTTTGAATGAATGCAAGTCGATACTGGAGAGATGAAACAAATAGGTGTGCAGATATCCTTGCAAAAAAGTGATATTTGGTGTAACATGATATACAACATTTAAGTCTTATACCTGTGGGATTCATCTCTATATGAGAGGGAGAGATGAAACAAATAGGTGTGCAGATATCCTTGCAAAGAAGTGATATTTGGTGTAACATGATATACAACATTTAAGTCTTATACCCGTGGGATTCATCTCTATACGAGAGAGAGGCTATATATATATATATATACCGGTTATACAAAATAAATAAATAAAATCCTTTGCCGGATGTGTCCAACTTCTAGATTTTATAGTCTATGTAGCATCCTGTTAGAGTTTGATTGTTCCGATAATTTTTGTACTCCTATTATTTCTTGTTAGGCGAAAACATCATTTTGATCCCTATATTTTGAGGTCACAATCAATTTAGTCCCTACATTTTAATAGCAATCAATTTTGGTCTTTATTATTTTTAATTTGGAGTCAAATTAGTCCTTACTGTTAACTCACTGACAGAAAATGCTTACGTGGCAAACGGTTTCCATTGTTGGCACATTTAAAGCTTACATGGCTTATATAATAATATTAAAAATTGACAACTCATCATTTTAATTAATAAAAATGCCACGTCATGAACAAATACCAAATATAGGGACCAAAATGGTGTTTCCTTCCTTGGATAAAAAATTATTTATTTTGCACAACCACACCTTTTTGCGGATATCATAACACAAATGATGTTGTTTAAATCATAATTTATTGTTTGAGTTACAAGGCTCTTGACTACATACTCAAAGTTCTATTATTGTACAATTGTGTTATTATCGAATAGTTATTACATTTAGACTTATGTATTACTACCCATTCCTATTCTTTAGCATACAAATGTACCATAGGGTTGGTATGAACTTTGTATTGACCTTGTATGAAAACAATAGGGACTACACAACACGCCTCTCCGTCAATCAACCTCAAAAAACATGTTAAAGTTTAACGAGAGTAACAACCTTTTGAATTTATCCCACCCACCCAGACAAGGATATCAAAAAAGACCACTAAATTCTCCACAAGAACAGTGTCCATTGACAAATTTATGCAGCCGCTTGCTATCTCGAATGACAATTTTCCTAGCAGTCAGTAATGAGATGAACTTAACAAAATTATGGCAGTCCCTGCACATAAAGATACTCTTGATAACTCGTATTGGTGCAGCATTTGGTGTGTTCAACAACCCAAATGCAATGGCCAACTTTTCACTGTGATATGCAGTAGAAGAGTATGTCTTTTCTTCATCGCCATTGGTTACCTCCAAAGTTTCTAGTGACTCATAACCAAGGCTCTTTGCCTGGTCAAGCAAGTTCTCCAATGATTTGTAAATATCTGCACTACGAAAATGTGACTTGTCATTTGGTTTAAATGAATAAACCTTGTTTTTTATGCTAATCCAGCTCCAATCATGTAATTTTTTGAGTTTCTCGTCTTTCATCATTTTTCTCACCCTAGAAACATCCTTCCATCTACCTGCAGAGAGGTACATATTCAACACCAAGACATAAGTTTCGGTGTCTTTTGGTTTGAGCTTGAGTAATTGTTCAGCAGCATAAAAACCCAATTCTAAATTTCCGTGACTTCTACATCCAGCCATCAAGAGCGACCATATAAACTCATTGGGCTCAAAATCATTTTTCTTGATAAAATCAAAAGCTTCATTTGACCGACCCAACCTCACAAACATATCAATCACGCATGCAAAGTGGTCCATTACAGGCCTAATCTTATATACCTTTTGCATCATCTCAAAGTAACTGAGAGCTTCCTTGACCATTCCAGCGTGGCTACAAGCAGATAGAACACCCACAAAAGTAATCTGGTTTGGTCTAACACCAGCTAGTCTCATATCCTCAAAGAGCTGCAGCGCTTGTTGAGACTGGCCATGCTGAGAAAAACCTGTAATCATAGAAGTCCACAATATCATAGTTCTTGTATCCATCTCCACAAAAGCCTTAGTTGCTTTCTCAATGCTTCCACACTTATTATACATATTAATTAGTGCAGTGCCGACTACCACCTCTGACAAAAACCCAGATTTAATGATCTGAGCATGAATTTGTTCCCCCTGTTCTACGGCCACCAATCTACTACATACAGTTAGGATACTTGAGAAGGTGAACAAATCAGGTTTCATGCCTGACTGGTTCAATTTAAAGAAAATGTTAAGTGCCTCACATCCACTTCGGTATGCTGAAAGATCATCCTCTGCAAAATCCATCATCTGGGCGTGGCCAGAAATCATTGCATTCCATGTAACCAGGCTAAAAGTTTCCGTTTTATCAAACAATTTCTCAGCCTCACTAATACATCCACATTTAAGATACAACTACATGATAGAATTTTTAAAGGGTAGAGAGGACATATAGCCAAGTTTAATGCATAATGAGTGAATTTGTGCCCCTACACCCAAAGACAGCATTGTACAACACAAGCTCAAGACACTAGTCAAGGTGAACTCATTGGGTGTGATGTCCTCAGTAAGCATCTCAGCATAAAATCTCAAACCCCTTGCAGCTTCCCCATTATCACCACAAGCAGATATAACTGCAGTCCATGAGATCACATTCTTTTCCCTAATCCTCTGAAAGGCTTTAATAGCAGATTCTAAGTTGCCAAGTTTGGAGTAAAAGCTACAAAGGGCATTGCCAACACTTGTGTCAAAGTCAATCTGGTATTTGATAATATAGGCATGAAATTGCTTCCCCAACATGACAGAGTACAATGAAGAACAAGCATTCAAAGCAGTTCCTAGAGTGTAATTTGTAGGATAAGCCCCAGCCTCCAACATTTCTTGGAAAATCTGGATGGCAATCTCAGGCTGCGAATTTTGAACATAACCAGTCATTAGGGTTGTCCACGAAACAACATTTCTTCTAAGCAAATTGTCAAAGACCTTCTGAGCATTTTCCATGCTTCCACATTTTGCATAAACATTAATCAGGAACGTCATGACAAACAAATCTTCTTGTGTTACTGTTTTCATAATATGCCCATGAACAATCTGTGCTTCCGAAACCGAATTTTTGTTTATGCATTCTTGCAAGAGGGGGACATAATAAGAAGATTCGAACTTCGTCCCCTCTTTCATCATTGAAAGTGCTTCTCGGAAGTCCACCGACCTTATTTCTGAACTTCCATCCAAATGGGTCAGTGTCTGATTTCTCTGATATGAGATGCTTGGACTCTGAGATACATTGATGCAGATTTAGGATCATCCCAGGTTTGATAAAGCACATTAAATTCAAAGTGCTTTAGCTAATACACATACAGCAACCTTAAATTGTGGCATCAGGTAGTTAACATTAAACTGAAAGTTGTGCTGATTCAGCTTTTAAAAGCAAGTACAAGTACTTCAGAAATGATACACTAATAAAAAAGTTTTAGTAACTTGTATTTTGAACATGTTATCCGTCACAAAGAAATGCAAACAACACAAACATGGTCCAAGGATGGTTTGGAACACACATATACACACACCCATATTGCTTCTATATAAACAAGTCTTATAATAAGGTTTCTTGTAACAAAACATGTATAACCAACACAACATGTATATATTACAAGATTTTAATGTATTGTTTAAATTCTACTTTTATAGCAAAAAGTGGAATCAATAAAGAATTTAGAAAGTAATTTAGAAAAGAAGAAGTACCTTTTCGGTGGTGGGGTGCTTCCTGAAATCTGGGTCCAGTTTGAGAGTGCGAGTAACAGCAACTGAAGGCAAAGAAGCCATGAAGAAGGGATTTTTGGGATATTAAGGAAACTACATAGCGGAGAGAGTGGAGACTCGGGAGCTAAGTATTATTATTACTTTATCCTATGCTATCTATTTGTTTGGATAAAATTGTGGGGGGAAGGGACGCCTTTCTAACTTGGTCAACCTCTACCACCCGCTGGAAATAGTGGAGTATAATTGAAAAGATAAATTTAAGCTGGTCTTAAAACTAAGCACACAGGGTTACTATCTCTGGCTCTAAACATCAACCTGGTATGGTATGGTCTGGTATCAATGAATTCAGTCAATTCACGCACCACTTTACTAAATTGGCACCAAAGTTTGACTTGATCATTGATATAGGCTCAATGACCGTCACTGGTCTTTTTTTTTTTTTTGGGTAAATAAAAAATGTGTAGAGGGACCGACTAACGTGGCTTTCTTAGCTAGATGTGAGTGTAGTAATACCCTATCTTAGGCCACCCAAATGTTTGGCTATTATTGGTTTAAAAATTATTTATAGAGTAGATTTAACACAAAAATAACTTACTTTTAGCCAATTTTACTCTACTCGCCTCCACTTCCTTTTCTTTTTCCTCCATCCAAACAGGTCATAAGACTCGCACAACATTCAATCAAAGGGGTATTCATTATACAAATAAACTTTCTTTAACGAGTGCAATCAATCATCCGTTAACATATTATAAAACAACAGAGAAAGTGCTTGACGAAACCTGTGTAGTAATGACAAGGATCCAACTAGCCAAAAATGAGATTTTCCTACGATAAAATGCCCTGATTATATCCACAATACTAATGGCATAAGCGGCTCCACTCCCAAATGCCGCACCTGCATTAGCGAATATCGAAATCAGCACGTGCTCCTTCATATTGAACGGCCCCGGATTCAGCGAAAACTCCCTCTCCCCAAACCCCGGAATCCGAAACGTCGTCGTCGGAAGCGCATTCGCCATGAACCGTCCAATCGGCAGCGTCCCAACCTGGACCGAAATCATCGATATCACGAGCGGCTCCGTCCTGTACTGAAAGAAAGTGTTCAGAAACGACAGCAGCACACACGATCGTAGCCCAGAAACCACATTCGAAACGTCCATACTGGAAGGCTCGGGTCGTCTTCGTTCGAAACGGTCAGTCGTACTTCCTCGATCGGCGACACGTCGTCGTCGTCGATGCCTCTCTCTGTGTGGGCTCGATTTCGAGGGACTTGGAAGCCATTGTAATTGGCTGGTAGTAGAAGTGTTTTAGAGTGAAGAGTAATGGGAAGTTATATATACATCCAAAAAAAGTGGGAGGAGTTATGTGGAGAGAGAGAAGATTTGTTTGCTGATTTAGCGGAGATCATTATGATAGGAGCATAGACTGTTACGCTTACTAAGTTGGTTGGGTTTTACTTTTTCTTGTCAATTTTGCTTTCAATTTTGTTTCGTAGCTCCAACTTTACGTCCCAATTTTGCTTTCAAATCTGATTTTAGGTTTTACCGAGAAAAGAAATAGTAGGTTCACGGGTTCACGCATCCACCACTCGAACAAAGATGAAGTAAACTAACCTCTGAACATGCGAGCGTTAATTTAAAATATTTATTATAATTAGAGATTATTATATTTTTTTAATTACAAAAAAAAAAAAAACTTAGAGATGTGATGGTTAATTTAAAATATTTATTATAATTTAATATTATTACAATTTTCAATCACAAAAAAAATCTAGAGATGTAATGAATATTATGTGTGATGAAATAATTTTTTTTCACACTTCTAAGTTTTTTTTTTTTTTTATGATTGAAAAATGTAATAATCCCAAATTATAATAAATGTTCTAAATTAACCCTTACTCAAAAAATAGAAGAGCCTCTGACATGCATGCGCATATGCTTAGAAGCTAGTTTTTTTTTTTTTTTTTTTTTGTGCATGTAATAATTTTTTGAACCCAAGCCCAAAAGTTTAATGAATAAAAAATACCTGGGTAAAATTCTATAAAGCGTGTGTGTGTGTGTGTTTTTTTTTTTTTTTTTCCTCTTTTCTTTAAAGATAATATTATAAAATCATGGAAAAAATTGCTTCTAAATAATATCTAAATAATTGGAAAAATTTTAGGAATAAAAATACCTAAAACATGTTTTTTTTTTTTTTTGAAAAAAATTTTAAATGTAAAACTGTGCTAACACATTATTAAAATACCAACAACATGAAACAAACGTTGGTTTTTTTTTTTTAATTTTACATTTAAATTTTAAATGTAAAACAATGCTAGCATTTTTTTAAAATTATTTTGCTTGAAATTGTTAAAAAATATGAAACCAACGTTGAAGGACTCACACTTTGTGCAAATTCAAAAGGCATGGTTTGTTTGGAGTTTTTTTGTCTTTCGGTAAGTTATTTTGGATTGGATTAAATTTTACCAATTTTTAAAATGTATATACATTAAAATTTAAAATAACGTAACATTTTAAACTATTAAATATAAGATATATTTAAGGGTGTAGGTTTTTATCTCTAAAAGTTAGTCTAATATTTAGAAGCAAGTTTCACCACAATTTTTAAATTTAATCTTTAAAGATAACTTCTCCGGTATCATTCTTGTTTTAGCAAATTTGTATGGCAATTGCTTACGGAATCATCAAATGTGCAATGAAAGGCACAAAAGAGGACAACATTAAATTTCATGATATTTACAAAAAATGTTTTTTAACAACTACTTGATAGATTGACTACCACTTTGCTCACCCGAATTCATCCAATGTGCTTACTATGCAATCTAATCAAATTGTTGATATGTCACCCTAAAAAAAATACAAAAAAAAAAATGAGATTAAGGCTTAAATGTAAGAAAAACAACAAACAAAAATAATAGGAGGAAGAGAGGGCACCACTTAAAATACATACACGAAAATAATGAGTCAAACCCGATAACCACAAAAAAAGACAAATTAATATATATCATTCTAATTATTTAAAAATAGTCATTAATTAAAGAAAATATTAAACACCCATCAAACTGACCAGATAAAAGAAAAGAAAAGATTAAAAAAAGATAAGATAATGATATGGAAAGGATAATAGAATTACATTTTATTATTTATATGTAATACTTTGATTTTTTTTTTTTTTTTTTTTTTTTTTGGAGAAGATTAAATACTTTGATCTTGATCTACGTAATTGCAAGTTGCAACAACAACCATCCCGACAGATAAAAGAAAAGAAAAGATTAAAAAAGATAAGATAATGATATGGAAAGGATAATAGAATTAAATTTTATTATTTATATGTAATACTTTGATTTTTTTTTTTTTTTTTTGAGAAGATTAAGTACTTTGATCTTGATCTATGTAATTGCAAGTTGCAACAACAATCATCCCGCCAGATAAAAGAAAAGGAAAGATTAAAAAAGAGAAGATAATGATATGGAAAGGATAATAGAATTACATTTTATTATTTATATGTAATACTTTGATTTTTTTTTTTTTTTTTTGGGAGAAGATAAAATACTTTGATCTTGATCTACTAATTGCAAGTTGCAACAACCATCCCTTCTGATAAAAGAAAAGAAAAGATTAAAAAAAAGATAAGATAATGATATGGAAAGGACAATAGAATTACATTTTATTATTTATATGTAATACTTTGATTTTTTTTTTTTTTTGGAGAAGATTAAGTACTTTGATCTTCATCTATGTAATTGCAAGTTGCAACAACACTCATCTCGTCCGATAAAAGAAAAGAAAAGATTAAAAAAGATAAAATAATGATATGGAAAGGATAATAGAATTATATTTTATTATTCATATGTAATACTTTGATTTTTTTTTTTTTTTTGGAGAAGATTAAATACTTTGATCTTGATCTACGTAATTGCAAGTTGCAACAACAACCATCCCATCAGATAAAAGAAAAGAAAAGAAAAGATTAAAAAAGATAAGGAAAGGATAATAGAATTACATTTTATTATTTATATGTAATACTTTGATTTTTTTTTTTTGGGAGAAGATTAAATACTTTAATCTTGATCTACGTAATTGCAAGTTGCAACAACAACCATCCCGTCAGATAAAAGAAAAGAAAAGATTAAAAAAGATTAGATAATGATATGGAAAAGATAATAGATTTACATTTTATTATTTATATGTAATACTTTGATTTTTTTTTTTTTTTTGGAGAAGATTAAGTACTTTGATCTTGATCAATGTAATTGCAAGTTGCAACAACAATCATTCCGTCAGATAAAAGAAAAGAAAAGATTAAAAAAGATAAAATAATGATATGGAAAGGATAATAGAATTACAATTTATTATTTATATGTAGTACTTTGATTTTTTTTTTGGCGAAGATTAAATACTTTGATCTTGATCTACGTAATTGCAAGTTGCAACAACAACCATCCCGTCTACGTAATCGCAAGTTGCAACAACAACTATCCCGTCAGATAAAAGAAAAGAAAAGATTAAAAAAGATAAGATAATGATATGGAAAGGATAATAGAATTACATTTTATTATTTATATGTAATACTTTGATTTTTTTTTTTTTAGGAGAAGATTAAGTACTTTGATCTTGATCTATGTAATTGCAAGTTGCAACAACAATCATCCCGTCAGATAAAAGAAAAGAAAAAGATTAAAAAAAGATAAGATAATGATATGGAAAGGATAATAGAATTACAATTTATTATTTATATGTAATACTTTGATTTTTTTTTTTTTTTTTGGAGAAGATTAAATACTTTGATCTTGATCTACGTAATTGCAAGTTGCAACAACAACCATCACGTCACTTCGGAAGTAGAGTAAGGGTTGGATATTTGCTATCCAATGAATCCAGGACAAAGTATAATTTTGTTTCATAGGGAATCAATGAATTTCCTTTTTTGTGGACTCCAAACTTGATTTATACTTATCGAGTAAAAAAAAAAAGATTAAATACTTTGATCTTGATCTATGTAATTGCAAGTTGCAACAACAATCATCCCGTCACTTCGGTAGTAGAGTAAGGGCTAGAAATTTGCTATCCAATGAATCCGGGACAAAGTATAATTTTGTTTCATAGGGAATCAATGAGTTTCCTTTTTTGTGGACTCCAAACTTGATTTATACTTATTAGGTAAAAAAAAAGTTTATCTACAATTTACACGCTTAGAAAATTAAGATCTAGGATTGTTATTGTATTCAAGATTAAAATCATCTAAAATTTTTTTTCATTAGGATTCTTGCAGGTGGCTAAGAACGTTTATTGTAAACTATCTTAATAACTAAAAACTAATTAATGATAGTTTTATATAGTAGAGTATACAATTGGCAATGGAATTCAATCCACGTTGAAGAGTTGTAATATGAGTTGTGAACAAAACAATAGGAATATAAGAAAACGTGAAAGCAAATAAAATCCAACATAGAGAACCCAACACGCATGAGGCATCCAAAATAGAGGTGGTTAAAGATACTTACATTTTGGCTGTTGACTACACTTCAAGTCCAAAGTTCAAATAGTCCATTGGAGTTAGAGGACAAAGCACACGAAAATCTTGAAAATCAACACCCCAATGCACGTTCCTTTAAGAAATATGTGAAGGAAATTAAAGGTGAGATTGAAATATTTGATTTCTTTGTAGAATATAAGAAGTTGTTCATGAATTAAAAAACCAAAATAGAAAAAAACCAATGTACATTAACATACACATACTGTTGAGCAGGAGCAAATTTGAGCAGAGCAAATAGAAAAAAATGATAATAATGGTGAAAAGAAGATTAACACAGAATTGAGAGAATTGGAGAATTGAAGAAGAAACAATTTCAGTTTGAAAACCAATGTGAGTGTACTGGAAGTGTGGTCCTATTTTGTAGATAGTATTTTATGTGCGAGTTAAAGAAGCACTTTTACCAAATTTTGCCCATACTAAAATGTAAGCTGTAGGGGTATTTTGGAACAAAGAAAAATTCGGTCCAAACAGGGGAAGCTTCTTAAATAGTAGTATAGATAATTGTGGTCCTAGCATTGATGTCACTTGCTATTGCTATACAAAAAGTAATTAACTTGGATTTGAAAGGATGTCAAATTGAGTGTAAAAGTAATTGTAAAAATGTTGTAAAATTATTTTTGTGGCTATAACATTTTCCATTTATTATTGATGTAATATTGTAATGTATTAATATATTTAGCCTATAAATCGGCTATGAGTAATGCTACAGGCAACCACCGCACACTTTTAGTGCGATTTTCACTTTGCAAGTATAAGTGCTTGTGGGGTGTGGAGGGCAATGGCCGGGGTTTAAGTCTCCAGGAGGTAGATTCACATACATATACACTTAGGATTCATTTGGGAGGAGGGAATGGAATTGAATGAAAAGGAATAAAATGAATATTTTTAGAATATTCTTCCCTTCCTTTGTTTGGGAGTTTTAATGGAGGGAATGGAAGGTTCATTCCTTTGTTTGGGAGTTTAAGTGGGAGGGAATGGAATGGTTAGGAAGGAATGCTCATTCCTCCCTTTTCCCTCAAAACCTCAAATTTTTGTTCCCCTCAAAATTGGGAGGAATGGGAGGGAATGAATTAAAGTTTAATGAAATTTTTACTAAAACTCCCAAAATACCCTTATATATATTCAACCTTCTATTTAAAATAAGGGTCTAATAGTAATATTGTTATAAAATGATTCCATTACATTCCCTTCATGTTACTTCCAAACAAGATTACTTACATTTCATTCATTTTCATATCATTCCATTCCTTCATGTTAAAACATTTAATCAAGATTACTTAATTCCATTCCATTCCATTCTTTTCCATTCATTTCCCTTACTTAAATACATTCCATTTCATTCCTTTCCTTTTCATTCCTTTATGATTATTCCATTCCATTCTATTCCATTCCCTTATAAACTCCCAAACGGAGCCTTAGATTAAACTAGAGTAGAATTCTATCTTGTATAAAAAAATGTTACTGGCACAAACTATTTTACAACATATTCAATCGGCTACTTTCCTCAACCTATTAAGAAATATGTTTAAATTATATAAATATTCCTTATAAAACCCTTATTACCACTCACGGATTTCAAACAAAACCTTGAGTTTTATAAGGAAACTAGAATAAATTATATTTACTCCACATTTGCTGTTGTTGCACTCCCTTTTTTTGGTTGATAATTCCATAGGGATTTGAACTTGGACATTTACATTAGAAAATTTTAAAAAATACTAGTTAAATCACAAGGCTCTTAAATATAACACTATTATTTTGATTGTAAATATAAGTGTAGTTTTCAATAATGTTATTTAGATGTTTTATATTTATATTTTTGAGTGGTGAATTAAAGTTGTTATTTAATATATATATATTTGGTATGAATTAAAAGTTAAAAAATATTTTCTGGATTATTTTTAGAAACCTAACCATATACATAAGACTAATGAGCTTTCCCTTTAATGTTAAAACAAACAATTTTTTTTTTTTTGGAGAGAAAAAAACAGGACTTTGAAACTATATCTTGTGTTTTGAACATTAATTTGTGAAGAATCTGATTTTTAAATCTTGATCTAATAAATGGGCTATAGGGTAAAAGTTTATTAAAAATGTATTGTGAAAATTTTGGTATTATGGAAATCTTTTGTCGTTTTTTGTATTTTATTTTACACTCCACCTATCACAATCTGTTATATATTCTTTTACTTATAAAATAATCAAGGTTTAAAATAGAAAAAAACAAACCATAAACGACATACCACACAATTGGTAAAGTAAAACATAAAGCAGAACACAAAAAGTAAAACAAATGATCTCTAATATGTATCTATATATAAATATAATTGTAATTAGAATAATGTGTTATATTCAGTTTCCTAGTCTTGATATCCAGAGAGCTGTACTTATTGTAACCTTATATAGCTGTACTTAGTGTAATGTATAAAAATCGCATATTTCTAGTGAGGTGATAAGGTTTATTGCTATGTGGTAAGATGTATCATCTTAATAGAGAAGGATATTTTTTTGTTAAAGACTTTGTTAGATATTTGCAGTGTCTATAATCTCAAAGGCAATTCACAGAGGTCTTGGTGAATTAATTAAAAAAAGAAAAGAAATTTAATAAGACTTGAAATTGACAAATATTCCTACTTCATACCAAAAAAAATGTCAAATTATTTAATAAGATACAAGTTTCAGAAATCGGATGCCCATCATTTATTGGTTTCTTGAAAACTATTTTCCTTCGCAAATCACCCTCTTGATTTTTCATGAAAACTAATTTCCTCCTATACAAATCACACAAGTTTTTGCTTGTATTATTAAAATGAGCACAATTAATATGTCATTAGAGTGATATTAGATTAGTACTACATAATTTTATTACATATATAAACTTGTGTCAACGTTTAACACAAAAATAAAATAATTAAAAATTGTATTTATTATTTTTTTTTATGTAACACCAATCACATAACTTATCATGTGTTATTTTATAACCATTTTATAATAAAAAAACAATAATTCCTTCAACATATTTTATATATCCATTGAACAAAAAACTTTTGCACCAATATCCACTAGTACTTAAAATTAAATTACTATGTGCCAAATGGGAAAGGACTAATTCCCTTCGTTGGGTTCAATTATTTAATTTAATATATCAAGACCAAAACAAATAAGCACACAAAATACAATGACACTTTCCACCGATCCAAAGCAAAAGTCATTACAATTCTTCATGCATTGGACAAAGTGATGTAGTAAATACGTGCTTTCTAGCAAAGGTGAGTAGAATTTTATTATACTCACAGAATATTTAAGAATTTTTCAAAAAATTTATGATAGGATTTATTACAAAAATTAATAGTTACCTAAAACAGTTTAGCCACACTACAACAAAAGTGAGCTATGGTGACGAAATTTAGTGAGGATAAACAATTACGTCACTAGATGTTAGCATTAGGTGAGGAAAAGAAGATTTCGTCACCAAATAGTTTAAATGGGTGACAAAATCGATATTTCGTCACTAAAGATGTTCAAATTGGTGACGAAATATTTATTTACATCACCAAAGACCCACCTTGGATGACGAAATTCCAAATTTGTCACCCAATATAAAGATTTAGGTGTTTTCAGTGACGAAATAGTTTTTCATCACCTATTGTTAAAAAAAATTGTGCGCTCTCAATTTTTTGCGCGGTGCCCATGCCCAATTTTTGGCGCCATCAATTTTTTAGCCTTTCAGCTTTTAGCCTTTCAGCTTCCCACCTACGCCAAAAAAAAAAAAAACAAAAAAAACAAAAACAAAAACAAAAGCTCTCGATCCTCACGCCTAAACAAAACCCAAATACCCACCGTTTAGCCTTTCAAGTTTCAGCTTCCCACCTTCTCAAAAAAAAGAAGAAGCTCTCCCACCTCACGCCTAAACAAAACCGAATACGCACAAACCTCACGCCTCTTAGCCATTCAATCGGTAAGCTCTCTCTATCTCTTTCTCTCATAGATCCTCTCTCTATTTCTCTCTCATCGATCCTCTCTCTATTTGTAGGAATCGTTTTTCTCTTTGCGCTATTTTCAGTAAGGAGGAGAGTTTTCATTCGTCGACTTCACCGACACAAGGAAAAAGGGCTTTCCAACGGCTCCAATCGAAACCCATTTCAGGTACGCTTCGATTTTCCCCCAAAGTTTATTCATCCCGATCGAAACCCATGTAAAATTTTGTCCATTGAGGATGGGTATGATGCCTGATTGTGTGTGCATGTCAAATTTTGGCGTTGGTGGTGGCTTTGGGTTTAGTAGAGTTGATAGATTTGTATTTCATATGGGTATCATGTTTTTTCTTTTCTTTTTTTTGTGTTTAATTCTTATTGGTATATCTTCTACTGGTTCTTAGTTTTGTTTTGCTTATTGTGGATTTTTGGGTTTGAAGCCATGGGAACAAGATATTTAACTTAGAAAATTTTGAAGTAATTTACGGTGGTTTTAGTTTTGTTTAGTTAGTAAAATTTTTGAAGTAATTTATGGTGGGTGTATTATGTAATCTGAGGAATGGGTAGTTGATTAACTTATCCTAATATATATATGCTATTAGAGGATGGGTATTAGGAATGGGTAATATGAGGAAGGGGTATTTTGTAATCTGAGGAATGGGTATTAGTTAAATGGTCAAATATTATACTATTAGAGGTAGACGTTAACATTTTCAAGAGAAGGAAATTGTAAGAAAAAAGCCCTTTCACTGTCTTTAGTAGTGTAACTCTAGATATTACTTCATTAGATTCCTTTACATTTAACTACAAAAAGACTAGTGTTGTGAAACAACATAACAAATAATAGACATTCTTTATATATTTTTTTCAATTTATGGGAACAATGAGCAGAGACGAATTACTGAATTCAAGTCCATATGGTGTTTTTCTACTTGATGTTCCAAATTTAGTTCCTTCATCTCAAACTCTTAACTAACTCTCTTAAAAGTATATCTTGTTTCTCTAGGATTATTGCTTCAAAATAGCTTATTAAGTATACTTTATTGGTTTTCTTGATAGCTTGATTGGCAATCTTCATAGGCACTACAACTATGTAACCAAAAAAATTTATTATAGCAGTGTTTCCTCTGCTTTTTCATGGACCCTTATGCTCTCCATCAATGTTAACTATGTGTAGCTAGGAAAGCCAAACATGGAGTGTAAATTTCTGTCTGACCGTAAATTGAATCATAGATGGTTTTGATTATATAATTAGGATGTCCTTTGACCAAAAGGAGCTACTAAATGGCTTGTATTGACATAATTTAGATGAAGAATTCTGAATAGTTTCTCTCTTACAATGAAATCTTGACTATTTTTTGACCAAAAGATAGAAATTGAACGATTGCTACTTGCTTCTTGCTTGTTTGACAAATTAGTTACAATGTCTTCAAGACCAGTCCTCAAGCTACATATATAGCCACAAGTAGCAGTTGCATTAAAAAAAAAAATGGAGCTTCTAAATAATCATATGAAGCCGCAACACTTGCCTCCCACTTCAGTCCAATCCCATTTATATGTAAATCCAACCAATTTTGAAGATTTCGAAGATTCATATGGTTGTAAGCATTTAATGCAATATGTAACAGATGTCTTACACGTGGTTTTGTTGAATGAAAGCAAAGGTCTCAGGGGAAAAAGAAAAAGAAGAAAACTCTTAAATTAGTACATGGGATTGTGTCAATAGCTTTATTGTCTCCATTGGCTATTAATACTAAGATACTGCACAATTTTTAATAGTTTATATATTGCATGTTTAGAAGCATCCAAAGGATAGACACTTGGAGTATTTATTTATTTTCTCCATTGGCTATAATATTGGGTTACATGCACAAACTTTTTCATCGGTAGAATTCAGACAGTTTGCCTTGCATGTATTGGTAACAAAATATAGCTCAATATAACTTTTAAAAACACATCAGTAATTTTAAAGCTTAAAGGAAGTCTCAATGACCTGCAAGATGAAGTTGTGTCTTATAGGATGGTAGTGTTGCAATATTTGGTTCATCACAAGTATTCTATACAAACAAAAGTAAGTTTGCAATAATATTGGTTAATAAGGTGGGTCAGAGGGTCTGAATTATAATATATGAAATCAAGTCAAACAAAGAAACTAAATTAACTTGCATTGTGTACATAACTGATAAAAAATTCTTCTCTTCCCAAAAAAAAAAAAAAAAAAAACTAATAAAAAAGGTTCTTTTGGTTTGCTCTATTGGTTTTTTTTTTTTTGACAGTTGAGTTTGTTTGAATGAAAAGGTTCAAAAGAGAGAAATAACTAGTTGTTTGGGTTATGTTTTTTTGACAGTTTTTTTCTTTGTCTCTATCTCTTTTGTGCAGTATAGTTAGTTCTTGTTTCATTTGGTTATGTGATTTAGATAGCATAACTAGTTACATTATGTAATTGGGTTTTCTGTGGAAATTTTCGGCATTGTCTTACTAATAGTTATGGCTTTTTTCATTTTCTTTTTTTTGTTGTACATCTTATCAGGGATATAGGTTTGCAATGTAAATGGACTTGACTATAAATCTTTTGTTGTTATTGGTATTTCTCTAATCTTTTGTTGTTTTGGAGCAACTTAAAGGAAGAATGACCTTTGAAGCCATTAAAGGCATATTTGAATTCTTCTCTATAAATAGATCACTTAGTAGAGTTTCAGTATAAGCTTAGTGTTTGCCACACTGGTGATATTGAAGCTTTTAACATGTTGGGCAACATATTCCTTGTATCAAACTTTATTTTTAAATTGGATCCATGATAGTAATATCAATGTATCAAATGTAGCTAAACTTTGGGTAATTTTGTGATTAGTTGTACAAGTAGTTGCTTCTTTCAGTAGATACGGTATTGATGTGTTTTTCTTTATACTTGTGCAGATATGAGATTGGTGGCAAAGAGAGTTTTTGTGGTGCAGCTTGAACTCATATCACTTTTTGTAAAGTATGAGAAAACATCATTTATATATAAGTGGTTGTAATTACCTTGTAAACAACTCGGTTCAATGGTTTTAAAAGTATAATGGTTCTTTATTTCCTTTGTAGATTGTATGGATGATTTTTTTTGGATGTGGTTGGAAATGAATGGATGATTTGTATATAAATGTGGTTAGAATGGAATGGATGATTTGTTTATGGAAGTGGTTGGAAATGAACAGGTTAATGTAATGGAAAGTAACAATTGGTGACGAAATATTTCGTCTATTTCGTCACCTTATATAGTCAAATAAAAAAAATTACAAATGAAAAATCATTAGTTTGGTGACGCAAAATATTAGGTGATGGAAAAGTTTCGTCACCTATTATTTTTATTGGTGACGAAAATATTTCGTCACCTATCATATTTTTATTGGTGACGAAAAATTTTTGTCACCCAGACATTCTGTGACGGGGCTTTGGTGATGAATGAGGTTTCGTCACCATATGTCTTTGGTGACGAAATAAGGACATATGGTGACGAAATGTTTCATCACCATAGCCCACTTTAGTTGTAGTGCCAGTTAATTAATAGGTTATCAAGTACTTTAAGAATTACTTGATCAATCGCTCTGGAGGTGGTATTCCATCTTTCATAATAGCTTGGCCTCTCTTTGAATTTATATATATATATATATATATATATATATATATCTATGTATATCAAATAAACGAACTAGCTAGTTTTTATTGTTGCAGAAGCAAAATCAGAAATTATGCAATGTTTTCGTCCTACAAATCAAACATGCATAAAAGCAAATTATATACCATGCAGAAGTATAGTTTTTTAGAGACCTGCCTGCAAGTGCAATTCATGGATCAATAATTTACAATAGGAGAAGACCTTCTGTTTCTTACAGCCTTCCTATATAAATTCTTTTCTGTAATTAAACCTTTTAAATCTCACAAAAGCAAAGTAGGATCCTAGGCACATTAATATTGGACTTAGAATGTAGGGCAGTCCTCAACTGATATACCCTTCATAGTGGGGCAAGTTGCTAGTTCACAGTGCTCAGGATCAGAACCCCACCAGTGCAAGTTTCTGTTCTCCATGCCTAATGAGAAGTAAAGCAGAACTGCCATGAATGCAACTCCAGCATCCAAAGCTGCCGATAGGACATAGTTATACCTCTGCCACCAGTTCCTTCGATACCTGAACACGAAAAAGTTGAAGATTGTTCCAACCAAAATCCAGGAAGTATAGTTCAATGTTGTTGCTGGTGGCATATTCCCAGTTGCTCCTAGGAGTACTGGTAGATTAATGAGAGGAATCCAAGTTTGAGTTGGGAATGCCTTGTGTAAGAGCCATACTGCAATTGGTCCTAACAATCCTCCGAGGAAGAACCAGTTAAGTGCTGAGTAGTTTCCTTGAGAGCCAAAAATGCGCTTAGGCCCTACTAAACCCCAGATAACAGAAGCATCAAAGAAGACTCGATCACTGGGACATGTCCAAGGACTATTTTGTGGAAGGAGATTTTGTTGGCATATGTTTTCGACAGAGTTCAAAAGCCACCATGCTACACTAAGATTAACTGTTCCAGCTAAAATGGTTCCAATGAACTGGAAAAAAATGCAAAAGTAAGACCTCATAAGAGGGTAATAAATGTAATGATAAGAGCATAGAAAGAGTGATTTGTTTTATTTTTCAGTATCAATTTCAAACAAGAATTATCTGCTTATGCCGTTCCAAGTTTTTTTTTTTTGCTGAATATGTTCCGAGTTATTAAGTTCTAAAGTCATATGCCTGCAACAATTTATGCAGTTAATGGACCAATTTGATTATGATATAAGATTCTCATAATGATGGTCAAATTGCCTAAAATTAAAACATTGAATTCTTAATCAGGCGATTTCTTAGATTGTTACATGCAATTTGTATATTAGATTTACTAAAATTCAGAACAATTTCTTATAGTAGCTGCGTACAATTTGAACACACCCACATCCACACACATAAGTACACATTATATTCTATTAAAATTGTTTTAAAGTCCTACTGAGAGATTCTTTTTTGAATATAAGTTTGTTTTTGTAAAAGTTTGAGTATGCTTGTATTCGTGAGGTTTGTAAGTGTTATTTTATTAAGTTTGGTTTAGTGTGATTATAATCCATATTGTTAATCATGGATTTTCCGTAATGTTGCCTGAATGCCCGGTATAGGCATGAAGAGCTGGAAAAGTGATTGTCAAATTGTATCGTCTTATGTGCATGTTCTAAATTTTTTTCCGTGTTAATGAGCTTCCGCTAACCCCAAATTTCGACCACTGGTACTGGAGGATGCCATCTATGACAACAATTTCTAAAAATATTAATGAATTATGCTAGAATATATAGGGACAGAGAACAGTGCACATACCTGTACTAGGAACATTGATCTTGGAGGGATCTTCATGTAATGGCCCAGCTTAAAATCATTGAGAAAGGAGATTGCTTGACTCATGCTCATATACCCATATGTCTTGAAACAGACATTGGCTATGGGCCTTCCAGGCAATATTACTCCCATTATGTACTCTGTGATGATATTTAGCCCCGGTGTCTAAACAAGAAGTATTGGTAATTAGTGGATAATGGTTCTTGCAATAACCAAAAAGAAGCGAAAACTAGTAAGGCAGTCTCTCTTCACATTGATTTGATCTTTTAAAATAACAAATTTTCTTGATAATTTGCTCCCATTATGCAATTAGATTACCTGATTTGTGGTGGCGGTTATGATGCTGATGGGAAGGGTGAAGATGAAGGCAAGTGCAGCTGCGAATATAAGCCCCCACCATGGCATTTGGACCTCCTTTTTCAGGAAGATACAAAGTACAAGCGAGACTGAGATGGTAACAATCAGAAGCAAATGAAACCACCATGAAGGTATGTCTTTGTAATTCTTCATCAGTCTTGTGTGAATATCCTCCTTACCCTTGGAAGAAGCTCGATATCGATCATAAATCTCCCTACAACATCATGGTCCATTCTCAAATGCAACCTTACGTACCAAGAAATTTATATAGGGAACATTATTGCTTAACAACAAGTGTGCATTTGCCTACATTTTTTCCTTTGAACTTCCAGCTTATTTGATAATTTACAGCAATTTCACTTATTTTTTTAGGTACAATGTACAGTTAAATATTAACCAACTTTTAGCCAAAAACAAACAAACTTTTAGAAAAAAAATTTCATCAAAGCTCATACTTATAACGAGTGATGCATTCATTAAAAAAATAATGAGTGATGTTTTGGATATTACAAACTTTAAAACATAAGCATTAATATATCACAAATTACAAAAGAGTAATTAAACTATTCCTTTATTATGTTATTGAAATGACACCAACCAATCATATTCTTACCGCATTAAGTTGTTAGTTTTTTTGTAGAAAAATTTATAGTTGCTATAACATTTTCCATTTATAATTACCTCAAAAGCTTTCACAACGTAGGCAACAAAACATAATGTAATAAAGCATGTGTGAATGAACGATGAAGAAAAACATTACCTTCCATAGAACAAAGCCACATGGGAAAGTGTAGATGCAATAGTAGCAAAACCGAACCCGTAGGTGAGAGCAAAGAATGTGCTCAAATGGATCTTCCCTAGCTGCTTATACTGTGCAGTATCTAACTCAAACTTATCATTGACAATCAATGAAATATTATAATCCTGACCTTGAGCAGTAAACAAGTCAGCTGAATAAATGGGAAACGTTTTAGCATTGTATGCGTTCATCCCCCAATAGGCAATGGGAATCACAATATAGATAATTAATACAAAGCCTACGAAGACATTGACAATTGCAAAGAAGGGACTTATTAGAGGGCTGAATAGGAATGAAGCCACTGTTGTCCAATCCAAGGTTAGGGTTCCAACCGCAAGTCCATGCAAACCTGACCCAATTTGGTGAGCAGTCACTGACTTTGGGAAGGCCCAGCAGACCCATGAGATGCTTTGTAAGGTTTGAAAGAGGTATCCAGGGAACAATTGCCAGCAAAAGCTACAAACTAGTGCGATCACAAAAAATTTCACTCTTGATAGACTGGGCTTCTTGCCGTCCTCTTTTATTTCTTTTTCATGCAATGTCCTATATTGATATCAGTAAATACAGCATTAGTTTATCTTTTGGTTATTGTAACAATTGTTATGGCTAAACTTGGATATTATAGTATAGGCTAAATGACACATTAATTAATTAATTAATTAATTAATGGATGACTATGATAAATCTTAAATAACAATAAATGGGAACGAATTATAGTGGAAGGGGATGCAAAAATTTGTTTCTACTCTCTAGTGCCTGTGAGTTCAAAGGAAAGCAAGTGCACTAGTCCATCTCCACCTTAATAAAAAATTGTTTATAAGTTAGTAAGAGTTTTTTGAGTTGTAAATTTTGTTGGATTAGTAGAGCCTATAATGCTGGCTGGTAGTCCTAGAAGGTGTTTTTTTTTTTTTTTTTTTTGAGAAACCCCCTAGGAATAGGGAATATTATTTAGCATTCAGTCGAAGATATCAAAGTTGTAAACATCAAAAGTGTCAAGAGGAACAGACTCCATCCAGACAATGAAAGGACTAAAAATAGCTCTTCTAGCTAATTTGTGAGCCATACAATTACCTCGCCTTTTAACATGGCGAAAGAAAACAGAAGTAAAAAGAAAACTAAGAAAAATAATGTCTTGCAAAATATGCCCAAACTCGGAGTGGAACATATTATCACCCTTGATTGAGTTGATAATGCCCAATTGTTCTTCTATTGTTCTTTAGTTTTTTCCGTTAATGAAAGTCCAGTTTATAATAATAATAATAATAATAATAATAATAATAATAATAACAACAACAATAAAGGTTTGCACGATCCCCCAAGGTTTATAAGAAACGATTGAGAGAGGCAAGTGAAATCAAATTAGGTTAGTGAAGTTGTATGCTTGTATAAGCAATGCATGGAGAGAAAAATTTTGAATTCTTAAATGAGTTTTTTTTTTTTTTTTTTTTTTTGAGAAACACACACACATATATATATATAGGGGAAGGGGGATGAGATAAGGGAATATACTCACACGCCAACACCAAAATTGAAGTTTCTTTTTCCAACACACACACACACACACACAGAGAGAGAGAGAGAGAGAGAGAGAGAGAGAGAGAGAGAGAGAGAGAGAGAGAGAGAGAGAGAGAGAGAGAGAGAGAATTTTCACAACTTGTTAATTAATGTGATATGTTATTATTGGAGCAACATTACTTTTAATTATATTTGTGATTTATGAAATTTATTGTACTTTTATCTCACCTTCCCTCCAAAAAGAAAAAAAAAATAATAATATGCATTTTTTAGTTGGACAAAATTTTCCTCCAAATTAATTTGGGAGAATTTTTTTAGAACCCATTAAATTTAGATCAATAATATATATATATATATATATATATATACACACTATTAAAATAACTCACATAACGATGATTTTATCAATGATCACGCAGTTGAGGCGTTTTTTTTTTGAACCAATTTTAGAGGTAAGCCTTTCCATTTTCAATTTGTTGGTAGTACAACTGTACAAGGTGATGTCAAATTAATTATGACCTATAAATCAAGTAAAAAAAAATGTATGACTGAAAAAGATGTTGAAAGTACATGATGTCATGCTTGAAGCCTATATGTTCATGATGTGAAAAAGATAATTAGAAATCTTGAGAAAAATACAAATGGATATTAGAAAAAAGAATAATCAAACTATAGAAGTTCACTGTTTCCATTCTCTCTGTCCTACAAGTTGATTAGGCCGACGAAGGACATTGACAAAGTAGAAATCAAGGAAACAAAGATAAAGAAAAGTCTTTTTGCGCGTAAATTATTGGCTATAATTAAGCCTATAATATTGAAAATTGGGAAGATATGGACCTGCGGTTGTTTCCAAAAGTTAAAGATAATGGGATTGCACTGGATTCTATGTACTATGTATGCATGTTCACACATGTCGGTGGACATATTAGAGGCCATTTTCTAGGTCAATGTCACAGCCAGTGAATTAAAGATGGACAATGTCTAATTAAACAATTTGTTTATTAACTTATGACATTTGTTATATAATGATTACTCTTTATCATTAGACTAAGATATTAATCGATTTTTTATATAGACAAAATTTGAACTTCAAATATTTTGTTTGACGACATATGATGTTACTAGCTTAGAGGGAGTTTCACCATCACCACCCCTAGTTGGGAGATGGGCAGGGTAAAATATGGGCATGGGGGCAGAGTTAGCTAGCTGAATGCTAATATGAGAACATTGAATTTGCTTATTAATTATAAAAATGATATTGCACCGCTCAAAGAAGATTATGTATCTCTCCAAACTAGTTTAGAGAGAAATCCTCTAAACTTAACTTATATCTTTTTATTAAATGTGAATTTTGAAAATCTAACCGTTGGATTACATAATCTTTATGTTTTTTACTTGCACGTTAAATTTTGTTCAAATCAGATATTATTTTCTATTCAATCAATAAACCTATTTTTTGTGCATAATTTTTTACCACAAAAACTTGAAATTTAAACAAGTTATTGATAACATAGCTATTGATTTTTTATCTTTTTGAAAATTTGCAAATATGAAAAATATAATAAGAGCAGGCAATCTAAATGTTAGATTTTCAAAATTCACATCTAATAAAAACATATAAGAGAAGTTTAAAGAGTTTTTTTCCAAACTAGTTTGAAGATAAACATTTTCCGCCGAAAAACATGACATTCGCCTTCAAGTCATTCCTTGACGTTCGAATATCGTAACTTGGGGGTCGGCCATTTGGGTTGTAGGACCATAATGTAAATTACAAGTTTATTAATATAAGCATTATTAAGGAAAAGACATTTTTCCTTGGCTTATTATCGTGGTCCAATAATTCCAAGTCCAGACAAATTGCTAAGGGTAAGAATGGTTTGGACTTTGGACTCATTTCATTAGTCACTGTGCATAAAAATTGGAAAATCAAATTAGGACATCAAAATTTTTTAACAAGTGTACGGTACCTGAAGAGTGATATTTGAACAAGTGTATTCGGCCACCACATATGAGCCGGCTCCACCACATACTTCCTCAACAGCCCAGCCCAGCCGTATCCCAAGACCTACGTACATATATGTCACCATACACATGCTCATGTTAGTAGGGGTGGCAATTCGTGTTCGCATGTCGTGTTTGTGTCGTATCAACTCATACGTATCCGACTATATGGGTCAACACTAACCCGACCTGTTTATTAAACGGATCAAGATTCCTCAACCCTAACACGACCCATTTATTAAACGGGTCAGTCGTGTCGACCTGTTTATCTAATTTTATCAAAATAAAGAAAATCATTTATGAAAAAACAAACAAATAAATATTTTAAATATAAAATTCAAAATTAATGAGTAACTGCATCACAAATAATCATTCAAAATTAAAGCATATTTCAATATCATAAATAATCAATCACAATATGTCAAAGAAAATAAACTACAACAACTAATAAGTTTATATACCTAGGGTTTGAATGGTATATTGGTAAAATTTTATTTAATTAAACGGGTCAGACGGGTTAAACGGGTTCCATTGGTTGAACCCTAACCCAACCCGTTTATCAAACGGGTCCGTCGTGTCAACCCGAATATGACACGAACCCATTAAGCCTCAACCCATAACCTGCTAATTTCGTGTCGTGTCGTGTTGGGTTCGCGGGTCGTGTCCAATTTTGCCACCCCTGCATGTTAGTATGAACCATGAACCACACCAAACGACAGCTTCATATGATGCAAGTGTTGGTCTTCACTCAATAATTATCCCAAAGTTGTACCTAAGACTCATATCATATTATTATAAGCGAAATACAACATATATCAGATAATATGGAAGTTAAAAATACTTAAAAACCCATTTTCTCTGCGGATAATAGCAAGACATAGAGGAAGATCCCATTTTCTGTTGTTGTGTCTTAACCAACAACTGAATAACCAAAAGGCTAATTAAAAGGTTGCAGGGAAATATATTAAGGTATATATACAATTATACATATAAAAGGTACGTATACAAGCTTAGTTTAGGCTAGAATTCCTGTCCAGCTATGTGTGTATAAATATATTCCTCACTTTTCTAGGCTACCAAATTAACAGAGTAAAACCAAACCAATATTACGTAACTTTGAAAAACATAAATAAGCAAATTTAAAAGAAAAAGAAGAAGAAGAAGAAGAAGAACCTGGGTTGTGATGATAAGAATCCAAGCAGAAAAGAAAGAGATATTCCTTCGATAAAAAGCCTTTATAATGTCAAAGATATAGACAGCATAAGCTGGACCATTCCCAAAAGCACTTCCAGCATTAGCAAATATAGAGATGAGAACGTGTTCCTTCATGTTAAAGGGACCCGGGTTGAGCGAAAACTCTCGGGACCCGATGTGAAACTTGGTTGTGGGAAGAACAGAGGCCATGAGTCGTCCGATGGGGAGGGTGGCAACTTGGACGGTGATCTGGGTGATGATGAGGGGCTCTCTGCGGTAAGAGAAGAATTGGTTGAGGAAGGAGAGGAGGGCACAAGAGAGAAGGCCCAGTGTCCACATTCGAAATGTCCATACAGAGAGTGAGATGTCGTCGGTGGTTGGTACAGTTAGCTGGACTTGCTCGATTGGTGACTGCTCATCTTCGTCTATGGTGGACTCTTCTCGTAAGTTATTGCTTGGTGGTGCCTCAGTTTCTAAAGTTTCCATTTTGAGAGTGAGAGATTGAAAGTTGAGTGTTGTTTTGATGTAGAATTTAGTAGGAGACTTTTGTCAACTATGTATAATGAGAAAATTGTCTTATCCTTTACACGTATGGAGCACAAACCCTTCATAAGTATGTGGGTCGATATGAGGGGAGGAGTGTGCTCCATATGTCTGATGCACAAGATATCATGCATGGAGAACACTACTTACAAGCATGTGAGTCAATATATATCAGGAGCGTACTCTATACGTTTGGCGCAAAAAATACTAGCTCTATATAATGAGGTTTACTTTATATATTGAATCACAATAATCTTATTTAAAGGTTACAAGAAACATTCATTTTATGTATATATTTTATGTGAAGGTAAACAGTAAAGGTAATACCATCTAATTAAGTTAGTTGACCAAGTACTTGCTCTTAAGGTGGTGACAAAGAACTAGTCAAAAAGCTTGCATGTATTGAGTAAATTATTCTTACACATTTGTTGATGAATGCTCCAAACACACAATGTCTGTGACATCCATAATTTTTATAAATACCCACACTTAAAATGTGAAATGGATAACTTATATGAATGATAATAAAGAGTGTGAGAATAAATACTCATTATGATTGATTGGTACACCCCAATCTCTTGATAAGGATGATGTATTAAGCCATGTTAAAGTCTATATACCCCCAACTGTTTCAACTTCACTAGACTTTTCTAAAATGATAAATTATGACTGGTTGATAAAAACAAAAATTGAAGTTAGTGATCGGGCCATGTTAACAAGTCATGTTTCTCTCCATCACAATCAACCGATTATTAATTTTTTATGAAGAGGTTGAGAAATACGACATGATCCAAGACCGAGTCCTTGCATGCCTGAACCAATCTGATGGGCTGTTAATGACTTGGCAAATGCCCAACATACCCATGAAATGGTTGACAACACTTCCGATTATTGATTTAGTAGGAGAGTTTTGTCGACTTTGTATAATGAGAAAATTATCTTATCCTTTACACATGGAGCACAAACCCTTCACAAGTATGTGGGTCTATATGAGGGGAGGGGTGTGCTTCATATGTCTGATGCACAAGATATCACGTATGGAGAACACTACTGACAAGCATGTGAGTCAATATATATCAAGAGCATACTCTATACGTTTGGGCCAAAAAATACTAGCTCTATAATCTATATAATGAGGTTTACTTTATATATTGAATCTCAATAATCTTATTTAAAAGGTTACATGCAACATTCATTTTTTGTATATATTTTATGTGAAGGTAAACCGTAAGGGTAATACCATCTAATTAAGTTAGTTGACCAAGTACTTGCTCTTAAGGTGGTGACAAAGAACTAGTCAAAAAGCTTTCATGTATTGAGTAAATTATTCTTACACATTTGTTGATGAATGCTCCAAACACACAATGTCTGTGACATTCATAATTTTTATAAATATCCACACTTAAAATGTGAAATGGATAACTTATATGAATAATAATAAGGAGTGTGAGAATAAATACTCATTACGATTGATTGGTACACCCCAATCTCTTGATAAGGATGATGTATTAAGCCATGTTAAAGTCTATATACCCCCAACTGTTTCAACTTCACTAGACTTTTCTAAAATGATAAATTATGACTGGTTGATAAAAACAAAAATTGAAGTTAGTGATCGGGCCATATTCACAAGTCATGTTTCTCCCCATCACAATCAACCGATTATTAATTTTTTATGAAGAGGTTGAGAAATATGACATGATCCAAGACCGAGTCCTTGCATGCCTGAACCAATCTGATGGGTTGTTAATGACTTGGGAAATGCCCAACATACCCATGAAATGGTTGACAACACTTCCGATTATTAATTTAGTAGGAGAGTTTTGTCAACTTTGTATAATGAGAAAATTATCTTATCCTCTACACATATGGAGCACAAACCCTTCACAAGTATGTGGGTCTATATGAGGGGAGGAGTGTGCTCCATATGTTTTATGCACAAGATATCACGTATGGAGAACACTACTTACAAGCATGTGAGTCAATATATATCAGGAGCGTACTCTATACGTTTAGCACAAAAAATACTAGCTCTATATAATGAGGTTTACTTTATATATTGAATCTCAATAATCTTATTTAAAAGGTTACATGCAACATTCATTTTATGTATATATTTTATGTGAAGGTAAACCGTAAGGGTAATACCATCTAATTAAGTTAGTTAACCAAGTACTTGCTCTTAAGGTAGTGACAAAAAACTAGTCAAAAAGCTTGCATGTATTGAGTAAATTATTCTTAGACATTTGTTGATGAATGCTCCAAACACACAATGTCTGTGATATACATAATTTTTATAAATACCCACACTTAAAATGTAAATGGATAACTTATATGAATGATAATAAGGAGTGTGAGAATAAATACTCATTATGATTGATTGGTATACCCCAATCTCTTGATAAGGATGATGTATTAAGCCATGTTAAAGTCTATATACCCCTAACTATTTCAATTTCACAAGACTTTTCTAAAATGATAAATTATGAGTTGTTGATAAGAGCAAAAATTTAAGTTAGTGATCGGGCCATGTTCACAAGTCATGTTTCTCTCGATCACAATCAACTGATTATTAATTTATTATGAAGAGGTTAAGAAATACGACATGTTTGGTGTTCCTTCCATTGCTCTTTAAGTAATTTGATCATTTAGTTTAGCTTAATTGGAACTGTGGGGGATTTTTCCCGGCACACCAAGGAAGATTATCCGCTTTGGGGAGCCAGGCCCTCACGGTTTATCGACGAAGGGGCAGGAGTCGTTGGTAGTTTTTGAGACTTGCTCCAACTATCCCACATCGCCTAAGTCACGCTCCCACACATGGTTCATAAGGCTCTGGACCTCCCATGTGTGTACGTTTACTCATGTATGCAATCGCATACAAGAGTAAACGTACACACATGGGAGGTCCAGAGCCTTATGAACCATGTGTGGGAGCGTGACTTAGGCGATGTGGGATAGTTGGAGCAAGTCTCAAAAACTGCCAACGACTCTTGCCCCTTCGTCGATAAACCGTGAGGGTCTGGCTCCCCAAAGCGGATAATCTTCCTTGGTGTGCCGGGAAAAATCCCCCACATTAAAAAGCGCTTTTTAATGTGGGGGATTTTTCCCAGCACACCAAGGAAGATTATCCGCTTTGGGGAGCCAGGCCCTCACGGTTTATCGACGAAGGGGCAGGAGTCGTTGGCAGTTTTTGAGACTTGCTCCAACTATCCCACATCTCTTAAGTCACGCTCCCACACATGATTCATAAGGCTCTGGACCTCCCATGTGTGTACATTTACTCTTGTATGCGAAGGTTTCTCTTAGTTCTTTCTTCTCTTTCTGTTCTCTTCTCTCTCTTTTCTCCAGAATCTTTGATCTCCCCTCTTTCCTTGCTTCGGGCTCTATTTATATGTCATTTCTTCTCACGTGCCAGTAGGTGGTTCTCTCAAGATACTTGTCCCGTCAGCCTCCACTAAGGCCTTCATGTAGTAGCTGTATAGGACCAGGGTCACTGTTCAGATGTCTATTCGTCATCAATGCGGCCATGATGTTAGCTGCAGGGTCATAAATGCGGTTGTAGTAGCCCTCTGTAAAATATCTCCTTGTTGACACCTGTCCCTTATGGTCTATGGACGTTAGGGGAGTCCTCGGCAGTACCAGGACTGGTGCTGGAACCTCCATCTGGGTCGTTCCTTTGATGATCCGAGCAATAAGCCATCCTCGGACAAGTCCTTTTTCTCCTTCACGTAGTTTATATAACAGAAGGGAATTAGGCCAAGTATATTCCTCATGACTGGACGATCTCGGATGGATGGCCTCCTCGGACAGGCCCGTGGCCCATTGTTTGGTAGTGGGCCTTTTACCCCAATATCTGGTATTGGGCCCTTTACCCCTACAATAGCCCCTCAAAATTCCGGCTTTCCCTCCTATCCGAGGTGAAAGGCGGGATTTTGATTCCTCTAGGGGTAAGACCCATTTAAGCTTTTCTGTTCATCCACGTGGAAGCGTCTACATGTGATTTTCTTTACTTCTGACGAAGCCTTGGAAATTGTAGCGCTTCATTTATTGCTCTGGGTGGCACCCTGTCTTATTCACCAACGGTGAGATGCAGATCGTGCGGTCAGGGTTTTTTCGTGAAATTTTGAGCAGGGCAACTCCTCGCTTTTTCTTGCCATATAAAGCGCTCTGAGGGATCTCTGTAGCTCATTTCGCATAGCCTTAAGTACTCCAGTGTCTTCGAACGCCTTAGTAAATCCACGCTCTCCTGCTTTAAGTCCTCCGAGAACATTCTCCTAAAGGTTCTTAGGTGTTTGACAAGCTATTGAACCAGCGATTTCATCCGCTTCTGTAAGTTTACACCCCTCAAGATTTATTCTCCTCGGCTGAGCACTTCGGCCCTCTGTCTTTGCGTTTTTCGTCTTAGGAAAACTCCCTAGTCTCCTTCCGATTTGTCTGAATGGGTAGATTTAAGTACTTGGTCGATGATCCCATCGCTGTGGAGCTTTTCAAAGAGAAATATAACATTCCCGAGGGGGTTAGTCTTCCCTATTGCCCGCCGGAAAACATTCTTACCCATCGGAACACCGGCGAAGTGGTCATTCCCGTGATAGCCTTCCTAGAAGGCGGGATGACAATTCCCATGGGTGATGTGACGATAGATTACCTGAGGAACCATAGGTTATGTCCACACCAGTGCGCCCCTAACCTGTTTAGAGTCTTGGGATGTGTAGAAGCCCTCAATCGGATGATGGGCCTGCAGTTGACCTGGCACGATGTCGTACACATGTACGAGTGCCATTCTCTGGCCGATGGGGGGTATTACCTAAAGTCTAGGTCTCCCATAGTGAAAATGCTATCATATCTTCCCAAGTCCAATAAGGGCATGAAGGACGACTTCGTCATCGTCTTTGGGGCGTGGCATGATGGCCGACACTGTCCGACAACCGAGGGGGAGCCAGGTGGGGTGCTTTAGGGTTAGGTCGAGACGATATTGGGCTTATGCTTTAGATATGATCTCATTCTGTTATGTCTGCGTCTGATTTCACGGTTCGGCGATAAATCTAATGTTCTTTGATTCTGTCTGCAGATAGGAAGTTCGTCGCCCCAAAGCTTAGCCACGTGAATGTCCCTGGTTTGAACTTCCTGCTACGGTCCGAGGTGTTCGTCCTCTCAGACGGCCAGCTAAGAGCAGCTCACTTGATATTGGACATCACCCCGTTATCGGGCAGCTTTCAAGACGTCGGTATTTCCATCCGAGCCAAAGACAAGCGGCTTCATAGAATAGACGTTTCGCGGCCAGGCTTTTTGGCTAAAGAGGATCTTCCCCCCGTTGAGTTGCTGGCTCAGCAAACTCTTCCTCCGTACGTTGTTCAGAGGGAAGAACCTGCTTCTCCTCGGATATCCTTGGAAGGGGAGATTGAGGGGTTTCGATTCGAAGGCGAAGAGGAGGAGCAAGACGAACCACGTACTATTCCCGAATCGGAGAGAACCGGAGAGGAGGAAGGCGACATGTCATTGAGGCCAAGGGCCGGATTGAGGGATCTTATCTCTGGGAGAAACAAGGGCGGCCCCTCCAGGGAACCGTCTAAGGAGAGAACACCCCCACAACCCTCACCTCTTCCTCCTCCCCCAACAACCGGTCCTAAACTTCTTCCTACTCTCGACCTTAGGAAGAAGAAGAAGAAGTTCGTGGACCTGGATACGGAAGAGGGTGAGGTGCCCCCTCCCCAGCAGAAGGGGCTCAAACATCAGAAAACAGGAAGGGGTGAGAGGAGGACGACCGCGTCCGAGCACCGAGCTGAAAGTCAAGCCTTGGATACTCAGCAAACTCCAGATTGGGCTCCCAGCTTAGCCCTGGATGGTGTGCCGATCCCTGTCACGGCCTCTATAAGGGACTTCCAGAGGGGGCGGTCTGGCTACATTGCCGAGGCTCTGGAGCGCCCTCTTCTTCTGCCCAAGGACATGGACACAATGAGGGCGTGGAGGCAGCCTGACCTGTTCATGTCGATGAAGAGAGACCTGGGTATGGTAAGTTCTTAATCCCTTGACTGTACAACTGGTTAAGTTCGGCATGTACCGCACATTCTTCTTACAATGTTAGTGATGCAATCTGGCCTTTCTTATTGCACAGCTCACCCAACAGGTCTACGTGGCTGAAGAGTGGGTCCGAGATGCCCGCCACTTGGCGAGGACTGAAACCCAAGCCCGCATTGTGACAGAAAAAAGCCTAGAGGCTGAGAAGCACGAGAGGCAGGAGCTAGCCAAAAAACTCGCTACCGAGCAACGGGAGAGGAGGAGCGCCGAGGCCGGGCTAAAGAGTGCCCAGGATCAGGCCGAGGACCAGCGGAAGAGGCTACACATGACAGAAATAGAGCTGGCCACTGAGAGGCAGCTGGTTCTGGAGCTCCACGCCCGAGCTGAGAGGGCAGAGAAAGCCGAGAAGGAGGCCAAAGAAGCTCTGAGGATGGCTGAGACCGAGAAGGAGGCGGAATACATCCGCGGGATGGAGGAGACTGAGAAGAGGCTCGCCGAGGAGATAACGGAGGTGTGCAGGGAATACTGTACACTAACATGGGAAGAGGCATTGGGCGCTGCAGGCGTTCCGGCCGATTCAAAGCTTAGGCAGCCGGGGAAGGTGTATTTCCACCCTGATATACGTGTGACCCAGGCTGACCCTGTGCCTTTTGCCGCTCCAAGCGCCTGAGCAATCAAGCCAAGCACAAACACCTCTCGGAGCTGAACAAGAGGTTCAAAAAGAAGAGGTAGCGTCACAGGGTGGCGCGGATGTTGATGCCTCTTCCAAAGCCGAAAATGCCAACAAAGACGAGGAGGTTGCCCCTTCTGTGGCCGAGCTGGGTCATTCAGACGACATCCCTCTCCCTGAGTCTTAGAGTTAGGATTAGAATTTTATGTCCCTGTTAGTTGCATTCCCTTTTGGATCGAATTTGGTCAAGTCATTGTACTTCAGCTTTAATTTAGTGAAAGTATTTCCATCTTGCAATGATCAAGATCAACTTCTCTCTTTTATCGTTCTTATGGCGTGAACCGTTGGATTGCCATTAAGTACACAAATTACGTGCAAGTTTACGCCAATGAAGTTACCAGGTCAATCAATTCAATTCTTAAACAATGGAGTCATTTCACGAATTAAACTGAATAATGCTGAGAACATCGTATGAGTATGCTCGTCGGACCGAGCGCGTAATTCGAGGAATTAGTCACGATAGACAATAAGAGCGTTAGTTTACCCAAAACGTGTAGTTCGAGGGGACAGGCACAGCCGAGGTTCTGTTTAGCTCGTAGGGGTGTTAATTTAGCCAAGGCAGGAGGTCCGAGGGACCAGGCCTGACCAAGATTCCGTTTAACACTACTAATTTACTCAAGGTGTGTGGTCCGAGGACCCGGCACGACCAAGGTTCTGTTTAACACAGTACTAATTTACCCAAGGTGTGTGGTCCGAGGACCACGTGCGACCAAGGTTCTGTTTAGTACTTAGTATTAATTTACCCGAGGTGTGTGGTCCGAGGACTACGTGCGACCAAGGTTCTGTTTAATACTTAGGGGTGTTAATTTACCCAAGGTAGGTGGTCCGAGAGACCAAGCCTGACCAAAGTTCTGTTTAACACAGTACTAATTTACCCAAGGTGTGTGGTCCGAGGACCACGTGCGACCGAGGTTCTGTTTAGTACTTAGTATCAATTTACCCGAGGTGTGTGGTCCGAGGACCAGGCACGACTAAGGTTCTGTTTAATACTTAGGGGTGTTAATTTACCCAAGGTAGGTGGTCCGAGGGACCAGGCCTGACCAAAGTTCTGTTTAACACAGTACTAATTTACCCAAGGTGTGTGGTCCGAGGACCACGTGCAACCGAGGTTCTGTTTAGTACTTAGTATTAATTTACTCGAGGTTTGTGGTCCGAGGACCAGGCACGACCAAGGTTCTGTTTAATACTTAGGAACAAGCAATATAGTTGATTCAAATATGAGAATGGACATTTTCATTAATAATAATACCTTCTTAGGTTATTTACATTCCAAGGGTGCACTACAGCCCTCCCATCCAGATCTTCTAAATAAAATGCTCATATTCCTGCTACTGATAGGATCCGATATGGGCCTTCCCAGTTAGGTCCCAGCTTTCCCCAGGCCAGGTTCTTCGCGGTGCCCACGACTTTCCGTAAGACCAAGTCCCCTGGTGCAAGTGGTCTCAGTCTGATATTGGCATCGTAACTTTGCTTGAGCCTTTGTTGATAGTACGCCAGTTGAACAGCAGCATTTTCTCTGCGCTCGGCGACTAAGTCCAGACTATCATTCAGCAGTTTGTCGTTGTCGGCCGGGGAGAACGAGCTGGTTCTAAGAGTGGGGAACCCCGTTTCAATGGGGATGACAGCTTCGGCACCGTATGTCATTGCAAAGGGGGTTTCCCCTGTAGATCTACGGGGGGTTGTCCTGTAGGTCCAGAGGACGTGGTGCAATTCTTCCACCCATTTTCCTTTGGCGTCGTCCAACCTCTTCTTGAGACCGCCCACTATGACTTTGTTAACCGCTTCAGCTTGGCCGTTCCCTTGCGGGTATGCGGGGGTGGAGTATCTGTTTGTAATGCCAAATCCGCAGCAGAACCTTCTAAACGCTTTACTGTCAAACTGCAGGCCATTGTCCGAGATAAGCGTATGTGGCACTCCGAACCGGATTATAATGTTCTTCCACACAAACTTCTGGACATCCACATCTCTGATGTTGGCCAGGGGCTCGGCTTCCACCCACTTGGTGAAGTAGTCCGTGCCGACAACCAGGTACTTTTTGTTCCCTGTTGCCTTTGGGAAGGGGCCCACAATGTCTAAGCCCCATTAGGCGAAGGGCCACGGGCTGGACAGAGGATTCAGAACTCCCCCTGGCTGGTGGATATTTGGCGCAAATCTTTGGCATTGGTCACATTTCTTGACGTACTCCTCCGATTCCTTCTGCATGTTCGACCACCAATATCCCTGAGTTAGAGCTCTGTGAGCCAGTGATCTGCCTCCTGTGTGGCTCCCACAGATCCCTTCGTGCAGTTCTTCAAGGAGCAACTCAGTTGCCTCAGGGTGCACGCACAGTAAGTAGGGTCCGGAGAAAGAGCGTTTGTACAGCTTAGTGTCTTCTGATAGCCAGAACCGCGGGGCTTTCCTCCGCACCTTATCTGCTTCGGTCTTATCCGACGGTAGGACGTTATCTTTGAGGTATGTTACCATGGGGTCCATCCAGCTTGGCCCTGCTCTGACCTGACAGATGCTGTGCCCATCTACCTCTTCGGCATGCCTTTGTATGTCCTCGACCAAGACAAGCCAAGGTAGCCCTTGTGCCGAGGAGGTTGCGAGAGTGGCTAGGGAGTCTGCATGAGTGTTCCCGCTCCGAGGGATGTGTTGCAGACTGAATGATTTGAACTATGACTGCAGGCGCTTCACATGCCTTAGATATTTCTGCATCCTCTCGTCGCGTGCCTCGAGCTCTCTTCTGACTTGTCCGACGACCAGAAATGAGTCCGAGAACACTTCCAGCGCGTTTCCACCCATTTTCCAAACCATGTCCATTCCGGCCAGTAGGGCCTCGTACTCGGCTTCATTATTGGTGGCTAAGAAGTTTAGCCTTAAAGATTTCTCGATGATAACCTTCTCGGGGGATATCAAGACCAGCCCCAGCCCCAAGCCTCTTTGATTGGCTGCCCCGTCAATGTACAACTTCCAGTGGGGGGTTTCCTGGACAGATACCTGGCCAACTGACTTCCCATCTGCGTGCACCATCTCGGCAGTTTCTTCGAATGCAGGCTCAACGAACTCGGCCATCAGATCAGCTAGTACTTGCCCTTTGACCGAGGTACGAGGCATATACCTTATGTCAAAAGCCCCTAGGATCGTCCCCCATTTCGCGATCTTCCCTGTGTAGTCTGCATTCCGGAGTAGTGATCTAAGGGGGAGCTGGGTAAGGACCACCACGGTGTGCGATTGGAAGTAGTGAGGGAGCTTGCGGGTGGCATGTACCACTGCATAGATGGCCTTCTCGAGTGGCAGGTAGCGAACCTCGGCCTCATGGAGGGACTTACTCATATAATAGACGGGCTTCTGTACGCCGTTGTCGACCCGTATAAGTACCAGGCTCACAGCATGGGTGGATACTGCGATGTATGCGAACAACACTTCGTCCTCCGTGGGGCTGGACATGATGGGCGGCTGAGATAGATACTCTTTTAGCTGCTGGAAAGCCAGAACGCACTCTTCATTCCACTCGAACCCTTTCCACTTGTTCAACAGCTGGAAGAAGGGCCGAAATCTCTCGGCCGACCTGGAGATGAATCGGTTGAAAGCAGCGATCATCCCGGTCAACTTCTGGACCTCCTTTGAGTTCCGAGGAGGCTGCAAGCTGTTGATCGCCTTTATCTGGTCGGGGTTGACCTCAATCCCGCGGTGGGTGACCATATAGCCCAGAAACTTTCCTGATCCTACGCCGAAAGAGCACTTTGAAGCATTAAGTCGCAGCTTGTGCTTCCTCAAGATTTCGAATACGTTTCCGAGGTCGCCGACGTGGTCGGACTTCAGCTTGCTCTTGACCACCATGTCATCGATGTAAATCCCAATGCTTTTCCCCAGCTGTGGTTCGAACATCTTCGTCATCATTCTCTGATAGGTGGAGCCTGCGTTCTTCAGGCCGAATGGCATGACCTTATAATGGTAGTTCCCAATGGGCGTCACGAAGGCCGTTTTCTCTTGATCCTCCAGCGCTAATGGGATTTGGTGGTACCCTTGGAAGGCGTCCAAGAAACTCATCCGAGGGTGCCTTACAGTTGCGTCTACCAGTTGATCAATCCGAGACATGGGGAAGGGGTCCTTTGGACAGGCTCTGTTCAAGTCTGTGAAGTCCACGCATACACGCCACGTCCCATTCTTCTTCTTTACCACCACTGTGTTTGCTAGCCATTCAGGGTAGAAGACCTCCTTGATAGCCCCTGCCCGCTTGAGTTTGTTCACCTCATCCCTGACAGCGTCAGAGTGCTCCCTGGATGAGCGCCGAGGTGGCTGTTTTCTGGGAAGGACAGACGCTCTCACATTCAGGTGATGGCAGATAAACTCTGGGTCCACCCCCGGGGCCTCGTATGAGTTCCAGACAAACACATCGATGTTTTTCAGAAGGAATGCCAGCAACTCCTCCTTCTCCCGAGGAGGTAAATTTGCCCCAACCTGGAAAAACCTCTCTGGGTCGTCCCCGATGGTAACTTTCTCTAACTTCTCACACTTCTCGTCACCCGGCCCCACTGCATTGGGTGGACTCGGGACCTGTGGTTGCTACGAATCTTTGGCCGAGGTGGTGGCCTTCTCGGCAATAGGCCGATGTGAAATGGCGGCTATGAGGCATTGCCTTGCCATTGATTGGCTTCCTACGATCTCTTCCACCCATCCTCCGGACGGGAACTTAACTTTCAGGTGCAAGGTAGATGAGACAGCCCCCAGGGCGTGGAGCCAAGGCCTGGCCACGATGGCTGTGTAGGGAGAGTACGCATCCACAACGATGAAGTCCACCTCGACTACCTCGGACCCTGCTTGCACGGGCAATCTGATCTGGCCTTTGGGGATGACCGTCTTTCCATCGAAGCTGACCAGGGGCGAGTCATACGCTGTAAGGTCCTCGGGCCGCAGGCCCAGTCCTTTGTACAGGTCCGGATACATGATCTCAGCCCCACTCCCTTGATCAACCATTACCCTCTTCACATCGTACCCCCCTATTCTAAAGGTGATGACCAGAGCGTCGTCATGGGGCTGGATTGTCCCCTGCTTATCTTCGTCCGAGAAGCTTAAAACTGGTCGGACGTCCATCCTTGCCCTTTTTGGCTCCTGGTTTGGGTCCTCGGTAGACGCCGTGGAGATAGACATTACCTTGGAAGGGCAGGATCCAGTTCTCCCGGGGGCCACGAAAATCACATTAATCGTGCCCAGCGGGGGCCTTGATGAGGCGGTCCCTGAAGCCCCTGGCCTGATGTGGCTTCCTTGGTTATTTGGCGGATAGACGAACTGTTGCAGCTTTCCTTCCTTCACAAGCTGTGCCAGGTGGCTCCTCAGAGTTCTACAGTCCTCGGTGGTATGCCCCCGTTCCTGGTGATACTGGCAATGCAGACTTTGATTGCGCTTCGTGGGGTCTCCCCCCATTTTGTTTGGCCACCTGAAGTATGGCTCGTTCTGAATTTTTTTTAGAATCTGATGAATTGGCTCTCGGAACACAACATGGACAGCCTGTGATGCAGCAGACCCGGATTGGATACTGTAGTTTCTCCTCGGCCTGCTATTGTTGTACCGGTCCGACCTGAAATCCCTCCTTTCCTGAGGGATAACCTTAGCTTTTCCTTTTCGAACTAGCTAATCCTCCTCAACCCGCTTGTACTCATCGATGCGGTCCATCAGTCGGCGCACACTCCTTACGGGCTTCTTGGTTAGAGACTTCCTAAGGTCGTGCTCGGCTGGTAAGCCGACCTTGAAGGTTCTCACAGCCACGTCATCGAAACTGCCCTCGATCTCGTTAAACATCTCCCAGTACCTATCCGAGTATGTTTTTAGGGTCTCCCCCTCTCGCATGGACATGGACAGCAAGGAATCTAGCGGCCGAGGGACCCCTGTGTTCGTCACGAACCGAAAGCAGAAAGCCTTAGTAAGCTCTCGGAAGGATCCAATGGAGTCAGCCGCGAGGCCGTTAAACCATCTCATGGCTGCAGGCCCCAGGCTAGAGGGGAAGACTTTGCACATGAGAGTCTCATTCCGAGAGTAGACAGCCATTTTCTGATTGAAATGGCTTACGTGCTCCACGGGGTCAGTTCTCCCATCGTAGGCAGTGAAGGTAGGTTGAGTGAAACGTCGAGGGAGGCTCCCCCCCTTCGATGCTGCGGGTGAAGGGCGACCTGGAGATCTGGTTGAGCGCCCTATTCATCGCATCGCTCCCTGTGCCCCTTGAGTAGGTATTTCTGCTCCCGCGGTCGTGGTGATGTTCTTCCTCGTAGGAGAAAGTCTCACTTGGGGGCGTCCTGGAGCGGTGCCTATAGCTACCGTCATTGCTATCGTCAGAGGAGTCATCCGTAATGGATGGGCTGCTAGATGGACTGCGCCTCCTACGTGCGTGGCGGAGCTTCCTCTTCAGATGGTCAATCTCACGTTGCATATTCTTTGTAGTGTCTTTGTGAGATTCTTTACCTTTGTCCCGATGCTGGCTCTTGGCCGTGCGATTTGTGTGCACACTTCCTTCACGGTCCCTCTCACGCTTGAGTCGCTCAAAGTGATCAATACGCTGAGAGTCATCTGACTCCGCCCGGTTAGGACCAGATCTCACCATAGTTCAAGCTTTCAGCTCGCCAACGTCACCGTTAGTTCCCACAGACGACGCCAATTGTAGGGGCACAAATTACAAATGGGGCCTACAGGGGAGATGGACTCTGGCCCAGTGAGCAAAAAGTACCCTCACAATAGAATTTGTAAGAGAGTGGGCTGAACTAACAAGGTTGAGAATGGGCTTGCTTCCGGCCTAAGTATGGTTGTGACCAATCTAATATAGACGAAGTGCTGAGGAAGTGCCGAGGTCTGCTCGAACTCGTCCGAGGAGTAAAACTTAGCTGATTCTTGAAGGTTTCTCTTAGTTCTTTCTTCTCTTTCTATTCTCTTCTCTCTCTTTTCTCTAGAATCTTCGATCTCCCCTCTTTCCTTGCTTCGGGCTCTATTTATATGTCATTTCTTCTCACGTGCCAGTAGGTGGTTCCCTCCAGAGACTTGTCCAATCAGCCTCCACTAAGGCCTTCATGTAGTAGCTGTATAGGACCAGGGTCGCTGTTCAGATGTCTATTCGTCATTAATGCGGCCATAATGTTAGCTGCAGGGTTATAAAAGCGGTTGCAGTAGCCCTCTGTAAAATATCTCCTTGTTGCCACCTGTCCCTTATGGTCTATGGACGTTAGGGGAGTCCTCGGTAGTACCAGGACTGGTGCTGGAACCTCCATCTGGGTCGTTCCTTTGATGATCCGAGCAATAAGCCATCCTCGGACAAGTCCTTTTTCTCCTTCACGTAGTTTATATAACAGAAGGGAATTAGGCCAAGTATATTCCTCATGACTGGACGATCTCGGACGGATGGACTCCTCGGACAGGCCCGTGGCCCATTGTTTGGTAGTGGGCCTTTTACCCCAATATTTGGTATTGGGCCCTTTACCCCTACAGGAACCATTATCATTATCATTTGCAACAAGAAAATAGAGGACTCAAGAGCTATTTGATACTTTTACTAACGTGAATGCCACCTTGATTTAATTGCACTTGGAGTAATTTTAACTGCACATTGATGTGCATAAAGTATAGAAAAAGACTGGTAGAAACTGTGTTTTCCCCCTAAAGAAGAGATTGTATTAGAAACATCAACCAAGTACCATATTCTTCAATGATACACATCACACACAATGGAATTGACAAGATGCAATGGTTACATACATCCAACCTAAAAAAAGGTGGGTCATAAAAATTTGTCATATTAATTTGGTTGAGTGACTATTTAGAGTGAAAAATGCTAAAATTATTATAAATTTTACAACATAAAACTTACAAATTGATGAGACAATGAATATTATGATGGGCATAAAAAAAATATAATAAATAAATTTTAGAATTGTCTTTTTGTACTTTTTTTTTTTTTTGATCTTTTTGTAATTAGTGATTCATCAGTTTGTAAAGTTTATGAAGCTAACTTTATATTATTCCTAAAGTCACTCGTTTAGAAATATCCTTTTTACTTAGCTTTTTAATTTATTTGTTTACGTTGTTTTAAAATAAATAAAAAAATGTTTGTTAGGTACATTTTTTAAAAAAACTCACTTTTTAAAATATAATTATATTTTAAATAATCTTTTATTAATAAAAAAAGTTTTGATCAAAATGTTATGTCCATCGGTACAAACTAATTATATATAAAAAAAATAAATAGATAAAAGACTGGCGGCTGCAGGGTATAGTTTGTGAACTATGAACGCAGATATTTCCAGCAGTCGAATGTTCAAATGTTCTTATCACAAAAAAAAAAAAAGAAAAAAAAAAAAAAAGAATGGTCAAATGCAAGTCACATCACATTTAACTTCATAATACTTTGCCTTTGAGCAATTGCATCAGTCTGTGCAAAAGTTTCATCTATTTTACACAAAAAAAAAAACCTACTTTTTCTATTTTACACTATCAGTTTATCTAATATACACACATTTTTATTAAAATAATATTTTCCTCACTTTTTTTATTATTTCTCACCTACCCCACCTAACCCTTCTTTTTCCTCTTTATCTCCGCCTCTCTTTCTTCTCCTCCTTCTTCTTCTTCTTCTTCTTCTTCTCTTTTTTTTTTGAGAATCTGTTTCCTTCCTCTTCTCCGTCAACCCATTACAAGTCAACAATCTTCTTTTTCCTCTGAATACACCCCCTTCTTCTTTACACCATCCTTATCTCTATCTCTACCTCTCTTTCTTCGCTTTTTTTTTTTTCTTTTTTTTTTTTTGAAAATCTTTTTCTTTCCTCTTCTCCGTCAACCTAAGCACTCCATCAACACCGATCTCCATCAAAACCGATCTCCATCAACACTAATCTCCATCAACCCATCACCGATCTCCATCAAATCCGATCTCAATCAACACCGATCCACATCAACCCATCACCGATCTCCATCAACATCGATCCACATCACCGATCCACATTGCCTCTCTAATCCATGATCCATGATCACTGATCACCGATCCAACGATTTTGTTCCAGTGGTTGATTTTTTTTGTTAATTTTGTGGTTGATTTTATATTTTTGTAGTTGATTTTTGATTTTGTGTCTGTGGGAGTGTGTGTATCAGAGGAGGAAAGAGCACGATGGAGAGGGTTAGTTTTGCAGACGGAGAAGAGAGAGAAAAAAAAGGAGCGAATCAGAAACTTTAAAATTGTAAATGCACATGCTATAGTAACCGTGCATATATGCACGGTTACTGTAGCAATGGTGCATTTATACACAATTTTACACCCACTAAAGTGGATGTTTTTTTGCTCAAAATGTGTAAAATCAGTTAGTTTTTTCATTTTGCACAATTTTACATAGACTGATGTAATTGCTCTTGATGGGGGTGAGCTAATTACAGAGTATCTTTCTTCTAAAATAAATAAAAAAATATTGACTTTTTGGTTATTGCCTAATGAATGCCTAAAGCCACGTGTTAGTCAAACCCTTATCTTAGTGTCATATTAATGAGTGCACATTAATAAACTATATTGAGAAATTTTTAACATCATTTTTATGAAAAAAAATAAAAACTTTTATAAAAATTAATTGTTTTATCATTTTTTCATAAATTTTTTTTTAAAAGTAGTTCTTAAACTAATGCCCTTAAGGCATCCGTTAATATTTCTCTTAGAATTAATAAAAGATTGAGTTGTTTTTCACAAAATTTTCCTAGAAGACAACTTTACCTTACACAAAGCTTAATTAAGAAAATAACTTGATCTCACGCAAATATGAATAAAGAAAGTCAAAAGATTGTTTGTTCAACTTATTTTAAGAGTTTGGCTTATCTCTAGTACTTTTTAAATTTCATATATTATTTTATTTTAAAATATACAATGACAAGTGATAGTGAATTTTAATCTCCATATTTTATTTAATTAGTAACTAATATGATAGTCTCTCATTAAAACAAAAATGAGATTATTTTTAGAAAAGTACAAGTTAAACCCTTATTTAAAAGTCACTATAAAACATAAGAAAAAAAAATATTTTTCTGGAATATACTTCTTAAAATATAATTCATTTTCCAGAGAATATTAGTGTCGAAACAAAGTAGTAAGTAATAAGAGAATGTTAAAGTTACTAAATATTTTTTCTTTATTTTCTTTATTTTCTTTTCTTTTTTTCTACTTTAGCTTTTAGATGGGGAAACAGATTCCCTTGTAGCTGATTAGGTTGTTTTGTATAACCAGAACAGTAATACTTTTTTAGTCCAATTTTGAATGAATGCAAGTCAATGCTGGAGAGATGAAACAAATAGGTGTGCTGATATCCTTGCAAAGAAGTGATATTTGGTGTAACATGATATACAACATTTAAGTCTTATACCTGTGGGATTCATCTCTATATGAGAGAGAGGCTATATATATATATACCGGTTATACAAAATAAATAAATAAAATCCTTTGCCGGTTGTGTCCAACTTCTAGATTTTATAGTTTATGTAGCATCCTGTTAGAGTTTGATTGCTCCGATAATTTTTGTACTCCTATTATTTCTTGTTAGGCGAAAACACCATTTTGGTCCCTATATTGTGAGTTCACAATCAATTTGGTCCCTACATTTTAATAGCAGTCACTTTGGTCTTTATTATTTTTAATTTGGAGTCAAATTAGTCCTTACTGTTAACTCACTGACAGAAAATACTTACGTGACAAACGGTATGCATTGCTGGCACATTTAAAGCTTACATGGCTTATATAATAATATTAAAAATTGACAACTCATCATTTTAATTAATAAAAATGCCACGTCATGAACAAACACCAAATCTAGGGACCAAAATGGTGTTTCCTTCCTTGGATAAAAAATTATTTATTTTGTACAATCTCACCTTTTTGCGGACAACATAACTCAAATAATGTTGTTTAAATCATAATTTATCGTTTGAGTTACAAGGCTTTTGACTACATACTCAAAACTCTATTATTGTACAATTGTGTTATTATTGAATAGTTATTACATTCAGACTTTTGTATTACTACCCATTCCTATTCTTTAGCATACAAATGTACCATAGGGTTGGTATGAACTTTGTATTGACCTCGTATGAAAACAATAGGGACTACTCAACACGCCTCTCCGTCAATCAACCTCAAAAAACATGTTAAAGTTTAACGAGAGTAACAACCTTTTGAATTTATCCCACCCACCCGGACAAGGATATCAAAAAAGACCACTAAATTCTCCACAAGAACAGTGTCCATTGACAAATTTATGCAGCCGCTTGCTATCTCGAATGACAATTTCCCTAGCAGTCAGTAATGAGATGAACTTAACAAAATTATGGCAGTCCCTGCACATAAAGATACTCTTGATAACTCGTATTGGTGCAGCATTTGGTGTGTTCAACAACCCAAATGCAATGGCCAACTTTTCACTGTGATATGCAGTAGAAGAGTATGTCTTTTCTTCATCTCCATTGGTTACCTCCAAAGTTTTTAGTGACTCATAACCAAGGCTCTTTGCCTGGTCAAGCAAGTTCTCCAATGATTTGTAAATATCTGCACTACGAAAATGTGACTTGTCATTTGGTTTAAATGAATAAACCTTGTTTTTTATGCTAATCCAGCTCCAATCATGTAATTTTTTGAGTTTCTCTTCTTTCATCATTTTTCTCACCCTAGAAACATCCTTCCATCTACCTGCAGAGAGGTACATATTCAACACCAAGACATAAGTTTCGGTGTCTTTTGGTTTGAGCTTGAGTAATTGTTCAGCAGCATAAAAACCCAATTCTAAATTTCCGTGACTTCTACATCCAGCCATCAAGAGCGACCATATAAACTCATTGGGCTCAAAATCATTTTTCTTGATAAAATCAAAAGCTTCATTTGACCGACCCAACCTCACAAACATATCAATCAGGCATGCAAAGTGGTCCATTACAGGCCTAATCTTATATACCTTTTGCATCATCTCAAAGTAACTGAGAGCTTCCTTGACCATTCCAGCGTGGCTACAAGCAGATAGAACACCCACAAAAGTAATCTGGTTTGGTCTAACACCAGCTAGTCTCATATCCTCAAACAGCTGCAGCGCTTGTTGAGACTGGCCATGCTGAGAAAAACCTGAAATCATAGAAGTCCACAATATCATAGTTCTTGTATCCATCTCCACAAAAGCCTTAGTTGCTTTCTCAATGCTTCCACACTTATTATACATATTAATTAGTGCAGTGCCGACTACCACCTCTGACAAAAACCCAGATTTAATGATCTGAGCATGAATTTGTTCCCCCTGTTCTACGGCCACCAATCTACTACATACGGTTAGGATACTTGAGAAGGTGAACAAATCAGGTTTCATGCCTGACTGGTTCAATTTAAAGAAAATGTTAAGTGCCTCACATCCACTTCGGTATGCTGAAAGATCATCCTCTGCAAAATCCATCATCTGGGCGTGGCCAGAAATCATTGCATTCCATGTAACCAGGCTAAAAGTTTCCGTTTTATCAAACAATTTCTCAGCCTCACTAATACATCCACATTTAAGATACAAATACATGATAGAATTTTTAAAGGGTAGAGAGGACATATAGCCAAGTTTAATGCTTAATGAGTGAATTTGTGCCCCTACACCCAAAGACAGCATTGTACAACACAAGCTCAAGACACTAGTCAAGGTGAACTCATTGGGTATGATGTCCTCAGTAAGCATCTCAGCATAAAACCTCAAACCCCTTGCAGCTTCTCCATTATCACCACAAGCAGATATAACTGCAGTCCATGAGATCACATTCTTTTCCCTAATCCTCTGAAAGGCTTTAATAGCAGATTCTAAGTTGCCATGTTTGGAGTAAAAGCTACAAAGGGCATTGCCAACACTTGTGTCAAAGTCAATCTGGTATTTGATAATATAGGCATGAAATTGCTTCCCCAACATGACAGAGTACAATGAAGAACAAGCATTCAAAGCAGTTCCTAGAGTGTAATTTGTAGGATAAGCCCCAGCCTCCAACATTTCTTGGAAAATCTGGATGGCAATCTCAGGCTGCGAATTTTGAACATAACCCGTCATTAGGGTTGTCCACGAAACAACATTTCTTCTAAGCAAATTGTCAAAGACCTTCTGAGCATTTTCCATGCTTCCACATTTTGCATAAACATTAATCAGGAACGTCATGACAAACAAATCTTCTTGTGTTACTGTTTTCATAATATGCCCATGAACAATCTGTGCTTCCGAAACCGAATTTTTGTTTATGCATTCTTGCAAGAGGGGTACATAATAAGAAGATTCGAACTTCTTCCCCTCTTTCATCATTGAAAGTGCTTCTCGGAAGTCCACCGACCTTATTTCTGAACTTCCATCCAGGGTCAGTGTCTGATTTCTCTGATATGAGATGCTTGGACTCTGAGATACATTGATGCAGATTTAGGATCATCCCAGGTTTGATAAAGCACATTAAATTCAAAGTGCTTTAGCTAATACACATACAGCAACCTTAAATTGTGGCATCAGGTAGTTAACATTAAACTGAAAGTCGTGCAGATTCAGCTTTTAAAAGCAAGTACAAGTACTTCAGAAATGATACACTAATAAAAAAATTTAGTAACTTGTATTTTGAACATGTTATCCGTCACAAAGAAATGCAAACAACACAGTTTAACATGGTCGAGGATGGTTTGGAACACGCATATACACACACCCATATTGCCTCTATATAAACAAGTCTTATAATAAGGTTTCTTCTAACAAAACATGTATAACCAACACAACATGTATATATTACAAGATTTTAATGTATTGTTTAAATTCTACTTTTATAGCAAAAAGTGGAATCAATAAAGAATTTAGAAAGTAATTTAGAAAAGAAGTACCTTTTCGGTGGTGGGGTGCTTCCTGAAATCTGGGTCGAGTTTGAGAGTGCGAGTAACAGCAACTGAAGGCAAAGAAGCCATGAAGAAGGGATTTTTGGGATATTAAGGAAACTACATAGCGGAGAGAGTGGAGACTCGGGAGCTAAGTATTATTATTACTTTATCCTATGCTATCTATTTGTTTGGATAGAATTGTGGAGGGAAGGGACGCCTTTCTAACTTGGTCAACCTCTACCACCCGCTGGAAATAGTAGAGTATAATTGAAAAGATAAATTTAAGCTGGTCTTAAAACTAAGCACACAGGGTTACTACCTCTGGCTCTAAACATCAATCTGGTACGGTATGGTCTGGTATCAATGAATTCAGTCAATTCACACACCACTTTACTAAATTGGCACCAAAGTTTGACTTGATCGTTGATATAGGCTCAATGACCGTCACTACTCTTTTTTTATTTTTTGGTAAATAAAAAATGTGTAGAGAGAGTGACTAACGTGGCTTTCCTAAGTAGATGTGAGTACAGTAATACCCTATCTTAGACCATCTAAATGGTAGGCAACCAAATGTTGGTGGCCATTATTGGTTTAACCGCATAGTATATTAAAAATTATTTATATAAAAAATATGTTAAAAAATTAGACAAATCAATTTTAAAATACCTAAAAATAAAATTATATTCCATATTAGCAAAAATTAATAAATTATATAACTTTTTTTTTTTTTTGAGGAACGAGAGTATCTAAACCTCTTCGAGTATCTAACTATTCTCTCTAACTTAATAGTTAAATGGTTTGGTGGTAGATATCCTTTTTTATGAGGTTCATATCCGGGAATCAAATTCTTTTAAAAAATTATTATGGTGACATGCTAAATACAGTATTTATTATTAAGCTCTTTTCGTGCAACATAAATATAAAGAGAGCACAATAATGTTTCTCTATTTGTAGAAAATATTTTAAAAACAAATCCGTAAATTACAATATAGAAATGTATGGTGTTAATGTTCAAATTAAAATATAAAATGATAAGTTATTTAAAAAAAAAGGTTTAGCTTATTAAGAAAATAAATCAAAAGATATTATCATAAAAGAAATATTCTCCTTTCAAGGCCGGTAGGATCAGGGACCCAATGACCCGAACACAAAGCTAACAATTTATTTTCAAGGCCTAGTGATTTAAACATGGGAGAGAGAGAGAGAGAGAGAGAGAGAGAGGTAGAGGGATGCATCATAAAAATAACCAAGTGACATTTCTTCCTCCAAGTGTAGGTTGAATTCATCATAATGGTTAGCAATTTGTGGAGTTTGAGATTTTTCTATACTGGAGTAGGTAGTTTAACCATGAATTTCTTTCTTGGGTGCCATTGTTTCGATCAGCCAGCACTAGAATTGCAGAAATTGTGAAATACTGCTTGCCAAATGACGTACTTATCTGTCTGAACATAGCGTAAATAGAAGAAAAGCACACTTGTCCATGTGTATCATTATTATTCAGCTCATTGGGCAATGAAGGTTTTTTTTTTAAGGGCAGATGAAGGTGATAACTTAGAAGAGTTGCCCAAATATCAAGCCTAGTTCGGCTTCAACCAACACAGAAAAATCTAATTCAATAACTGACTGAACTTCCCCACACCCCCAAAAATAACCTGACAATAAAAGATCAATAAAATTTTGAATATATGCTAGTTGACAAAACAATTGACTAGTAACAATCAATGTTTGTAATTTGCAAAGCATCGGTTAACAGAATTTTAATTTACACATTTGCCGTGAAATTTTAAACAAACATTATCCGGATTATATAGATGAAAGCTCAACATGCTCCCATGCTTTTGTCTCCCCTTCATATAGAACATTTTGACGCACACATTGATGGCCTGTCCTGCAAGGGATGTATCTGAAAAACAAATTAGAAGTGTTAATGATTAATGTATCTGCAAAAACAAATAAATAGAATGAATGATTTATGAAAAAAAAAAAATATATATATATATATATATATATTTCCCGGTGTTTCAATTTAGGCCACTAGTGTTTTAACACAAGAATTAAGATTTTAATCATGTATGCGATGCCATTTATATTAAGATCCTAAATTCACAAATACCAAAAAATTGAATGTCTTACTAAAAAATTCTTGGTAAACTACTACAAAGGTTGTCACATCAAGCTTATTAGTGTTATTTACAAATTTTAAAAAATTGTTACCAATGGTTAAAGAAGAAAATGTGCTAAAATTTTAAGTGCTTCTTTAAATAGCCAAAAAATAATTGTACGCGTGCCACATAATTTAAATCCAACATCAAACGTAATTGGCAACCAACTGCTAACCAGCTAAACCTCTAATTGCAATACAATAAAGAGCAGGCATATTATCCAAAATATAATTGAAAAAGGCAAAAATAAGATACATAGATTAAATTATTTAAATTAGAAAGAAAAAAAATTCCTGACATGGAACAAATACAATAGGAAAGATCTGCTAAATGGCACAAGTACTACAGTCAAATTAATTGGTTTAAAGATACATAGATTTTGAAATAGCTTGCATCAATCAACTTAAAGCAAAATGTAAAATAGCAGCATATGCTAAAATAAAAAGAGAACATATATTGCTTATGTCATTCAAAATCACACACATGCGCATAGATACATTTCTTGACAGAAGATAAATCAATACTACTGCTAATATTTCAATGATAATAAATTTAATTATAACCAGCAAAACATCCATATATCAATAGTTATTTCGAAACTTTCTAAATCTACATCTAGCACTACCAGATACAGAGCACAACTATGCATATACAAAATACAACCATAAGTTCAAAACATGTTCCAAGATAGTCGTTTTCTATGGCTTTCATCCAACAAATAAATGAGATGCTGGAGACATTTGGCTCAAAGAGCCAGCAAGATGTGACAAACCTTGCACCAAAAACAACCTTCTTCAGCAATTGTATTTCATTGTTTCTTTCTCAAAACCAATTGTTGGAAATTGCTTAGCATATTCCTCAACCTCATTCCGGAGCTTTCCAATCTCAGATTGAATGTGCTCATCTGATTGCATGGTTGCCACAAAATCCTTCAACTTTGTTCCTGGATTTAGAGTAACACAACACGTGTGAGCATTACAATAATAGCAGCAAAAATTCCTCACTAGACATTAGAACTTTATAAAGATAACATTGTACATCTAAGGATAAAGAGTAACCTTTAGCATCAGCCTTGATCTTCAAGGCCAACTTCACAGCCGCATCAAAGAAGTCAGCTACTCTTACAAAATCCTCCTCAATAAACCCTCTAGATGTGAGAGCCGGGGTTCCTGAACCACCAGAGAACAGACATTCGTCAAAATAAAAGCAAATAGCCAATAATCAGCTGGCATAGGAAAATCAGAGAAGGGAGCCCTTACCCATACGAATGCCACCAGGAACCATGGCAGATACGTCCCCAGGAACAGTATTTTTATTTGCCGCAATATGAACTAATTCCAAAACCTTTTCAACTCTTGAGCCATCAATACCCTATGAAATAAAATTTTTAAATACGTTAATGATCCCCTTTCTCATATATAAATTGTTTGCAGCCACCTATAGAGAACATCCATCCACTATACATCAAAGTTTTATGATTTTCCCAAGTGAGTATTTCAAAGTAATTGGATTAATTCATTAAATTCAACTTTAAAACTCGTCAAGAATAGGATTAACAAGTTTTCTGCTCCATTGAGTTTTGTGAAACACAATCACTAATGAACAGAGGGTTTGCACAACAAAACAATAAAAATTTTGTCAGTCATTTTTTCCCTTTGACATCCGATTGACTCATTCCAGTAAAAGTTCTCTTCAATAAATAATAGAAAAGTGTTCTTGAAGAGTTTATCTAATATGCAAAAACACCTGACCATAGTCCTGCAAGGAAAAGTAAATTGCTAAATAAAACGATAGCCAAAGGAAGTAATATTTCTCTTTACCTTGTTTTTCAAATTTACCAAGACTAGATGGTTCTCAGTTCCACCAGATACAAGTTCATAGCCCTTCTCTAACAAACTCTGCATGCTCAGAGAAAGTAGAAAAGCAAGCTATCAGAGTAACATATTGAGACAGATAACATCAAAAAACACAACTAAAGAAAAGAAAACCAAAGAATATATCCAATTTGATAAATGTTAAAAAAAGTACCCATTCATTATACCTCTGCAAATTTCGAGCAATTACTGAGAACTTGCTCTTGATAAGCCTTGTACTCTGGAGTCGTGGCCTATAATCACAAGATAGTCCAAGAGCCAAAATTCCTATGAGCTTGGCTATGTTTCATAAAAAAAAAAACTTAAAAAAAAAAAAATCCGCTATCTGGAATTTTTTAAATACCAAAAGGATTGATGAATTTGATCAATATGTGATTTCAGTTTATTTTGGATAATTTCCTTTGGATAAAATCAAATTGAAAAAACCTGCTTCAGTGCAACTGCTAAACCAGCTATGGTATGATTATGTGGGCCACCTTGAAGTCCGGGAAAGACAGCCTGATTGATTTTGTCTTCATAATCATACAACACCTGTTGGAAAAAACTTAACATTCAATAATTCATTCTAGGTACTTCACTTCAGAGCTTACATAAAAGTCATCACAGGACTGAAAAAACTAGCACACAAATAGCAAAACCAGTTGGAAATGCATGAATCAACTTTAAGCAAGGCATGAGTGACACTTTTTCCCTTCCCCATTCATCATCTTCTTATCCTTTTTTCAAAAAAAAATTTAAAATTAGGACTCACTTCTTTCCCTTGTTTGTTAATCTCTTTCACCCCCTTCCTAAAGAAGATCATAGCTCCGCGTGGGCCACGAAGGGACTTGTGCGTTGTGGTCGTCACAATATCTGCATATTCAAAAGGAGATGGAATAACACCAGCTGCAACCAATCCACTGATATGTGCCATATCAGCCAGCAAAATTGCTTTCTGCTTATCACACACCTGTCAAAATTATCAGAAATAAATGTTGTAAGCTAACATTATAAGAACTTCTCTAATGTTTGACCATAATCATTAGTCATATAGGTCAAGCCAAAGTTTACCTTGCGAATGCGTGCATAGTCATAAAGGCGTGCATAAGCACTCGCACCAGCAACTATTAGTTTTGGCCTGAAAAGTGTGGCACTTTTCTCCAACTGCAGATATTTTTATTTACATGGGTCAGCCCTTCATAATAAAAATTAGAGAGAGAGAGAGAGAGAGAGAGAGAGAGCAGTTTCCCAAAACAATCTGAAACAAAAGTAAAAAATATATGAAGGGCTAACATTAGCCCTTCACCAAATCAGAACAGAAATCCTACCTAAGCCTTGTGGAAAGAGGAAGAAAAGGTCCTCAATTTTCAATGCAACCGTATACTTCCTTGATATAGAGAAATTAGAATAGATGACAAATATAGAATGCTTCACCACCGTAAGTCATTGGAAAGCCAAAACATTTTGGCACCTCATCACTCATTCACAAAAAATGCAAGGGCTAACATTTTTTTGAGAGATAATTACAACATGCTGCTAACCGCACAGCTCGAACCTTTTCTCCCCTAGACCCCCAAGCACTTTGTACATGAGGAGGTGCCAATTCAACTACAAAACCTTTATCAGGCCTAACATTCTGATTTGAAAATAGATTGAACTCTTTGATTTGTGGTGGTTTTAATAATTTGTGGGAATTCTCACAAGTAATTTATTGGCATATAAACAACAGTGACACACCATGTGCAACATCAATCACAACACAATTTTTAATGTAGAAAGAAGCAATTGGGACCAAAATTACATATTACACTCCCTATATGTTGCAATTGCCTTGTTACTTATATAATTTCAGTTCTTTTGCCAATATTATCTACAGAACATAATCAGACAACACTCTGTCTCAAAATCCTACTTCTGACCATCGACCTAAAAAATAGTGGTCTTACGGACAAACACAGCATCACTGACAAAAAGATATAGGATTCATATGCTAATTTCTACACCCAAAAAAAAAAAAAAAAAAAAAAAAGAAAAGAAGAAGAAGAAGAAGATATTTCTGAGTATGATAGCAGCATTCCGAAGTGTAAATTTGCTATTGATTAGAATGAGCATTTCCACAAAAAGATAAAAGATAAGATACCTGGTCGTAGTCAATATAACCAGTGCTCTCATTTAATCTGTATGGCATTGTCTCAAAGAATATAGACACAGCAGATATCTTCTTGGTGTCAGTCTGCACAATGGCAAAATAACAATGAATACTTGTGTAGCATAATGTATGTAGATAAGCAACATTGCCTTTCAGAAATAACTACTGTTATTAGATTCCATTTTCAGATATCAAAAGTACCACAGACCACAAAAATTTCAGTTTCAAGCATTTGCTGACATTTAATTAATCCGTGCATCACAGTAGCATACTAATAGTAGGGAGAATAGAAAAAGCACTGTTAATTTAATTGACATAGATTGTTACTCTAACTTTTCCTTCCCAGACCAGAAACGAAATTAAAAGCACCAGCCATAACTGAAAACTAGGGAGAGGTATGCATTTGGCAATCAATAATCACCAACAGCAGAAAAACACATTCTAATTCATCAGGTAAAAGTTCAACTGAATATATAGGCACCTGATATCCATGTGAAAGATGTCCACCATGAGGTAGATCAAGAGCCATGATTCTCTCATGAGGTTTCAACAGAGCAGTGTAAGCTTGAAAGTTAGCAGGGGAACCAGATAGTGACTGCACATTGACTACAAGAAATAAAGTACCCATTTAAGCAAGTATTCATTATAAAATTCTCTTTGTGTGGTAAAAATGGAAAGTTGAATGATACAGTAAATAAATAAGAAAAATTGAACAAAGATAGAGATGCAGTTGAGATGATAACAAGACCCTGACAACATAAAGGTGCATTAACTTTCCAGACAAATACAAGGATTGACATTATTTCACAAATTGAGGGAAGATAAAAACATCATAATAATTTTAATAAACCCTAAACTCTGCAGCTTTTTAGCCCACCTATATAGAAGGTAGTGAACCCCATAAGACCATTTCATAATTCATACCAGTAATATATGATTATTATATCGGCAATGCTCTCTGGAATTATTTCTTTAAATCTGTGAACTGTACCTTTTGGTAAACATTTGAGTGAACATCCATAACATTAAAAATAAATTAAAAAAAAAAAAGACAGCATGATTATATTATATTATTATTGTTCTCCTAGACGGCAACACAAATCATATTTAGTTCAATTACCTCCCCATTTTTCAGGATCCAAATGAAAAGCTTCTAATGCACGCTTTTGACACAAGGATTCAGCCATGTCAATGTACCTGAATATATATAAATATTCAAAATATATATAACATAAAACACCAAATAAGCAAAGGACAATGCTTTACAAACAGGTTGCACTCTAAGGTTCAAACTAAATAAGAGAAGCTGACATTTGATTTCTCTTTAATTAAGAAAAAAAAAATTTTTATTTTTTCCATGATCTCATTAATATCAAACACATCCTAATAACATTAGATATTAATAAATTTGAGGTTGCTTCTAAATGAGTCCCTTAACATCTGTTTATATGTGTATGTATTAAATTATGCAAAGACATACTCGTTTCCGCCATAGTATCTAGCTCCAGGGTATCCTTCACTGTATTTGTTGGTCATGACAGACCCAACAGCTTGCATTACCGACAACGACGTGAAATTTTCGGAAGGTATAAGCTCAAGCCCCTACACACACAGATTGATTTATTATAATACATATTGTATTCTAAACTAGTAATAATTTCAGATTTTCAAATATCCGAAACAGAAATTCTATTCACTTTCACTATCCATTCCAAAGCCAAAACCTATAGCTCAAAACGAAGTAACGGTACCTTCCATTGGCGAGCTTTTTCGAGCTCGATGATGTCGGCAATGACGGGATCGATGACTTCCAGCGGTTCATTCAATTGCTTAATCCACTGCAACAAAATAACCAGATCTATGAAATTATTCTTCAAATCAGAGATCTCTAGAGAGGAGCAAAATAAGAAATGGCTTACAGTGGCACGAGATTTTTCCTTATCCTGCAGTGCCTGGTTGGCCAAAGAGGACTGCGATCGAAAATGGAACAGAAAACGATTGGAGGAAAAAACGAATCAATAAATAATGGAACGTTGAGGAAATATTGGCGGGTAAAAAAAAAAAAAAAAAAAAAGTGGAAATGAAATGAAATGAAGTGAAGCACCAAGTGATTAACGAAAGGTCGAATCGAGTTGTTGATGGAGACGGAGGAGCGTCTGTTGCGAAGAGCCATCGCTGCCATTGCCATCTCTCTCTCTCTCTCTCTTGGAGTGGTCTGTGTGGGAGAGAGTGTTTGGAGTTTATGAAACGCTCTTTATTTGGAGAGGGGAGTGGGAGTGGGTGTGGGTGGGTTGGTGGATGAGGTTGATTTGTAAAACATATGCTGTGTGATTGGAAAGAAAGCGCGCTTGTCTTCTGTGTGTGTCTCGCTCTCTCTCTCTCTCTCTCTCTCTCTCTCTCTTCACTTGTCAGGTGTTGCTGCCAATTATTTGACGTCACAACCGCCATCCTCAACAACTCACCCAACACGGTGTCGTTCTGCCCCTTTGGGCTTGGTGCGTTGGTAAGAGCCTAGGACTGAATCACTCCTGTGTGTTACTTGGTTGGAGCCATGTGCTTTGCAAAAATTCAAAAATGCTGTGCCAGTGTGGATGGCCCTAATGCAGTCAAGGTGTTTCATACTATTGAGTTCTGCAGAGTGAGCCAAGCCAATAATCACATGTGTGAGACTCTTTTTTTTTATTTATATAAAAAAAATATGATGTTATTCTCTTCTGAGTAATGGATTGTGGCAAGTTATAGCAAAAATTGTGATCCTAACATTTTCCTTTTCTCTTCTGAGTAATGAATCATGGCAAGTTGTAGCCAAAATTATGATCACAACATTTTCCTTCTCTTCTCTTCTTTTCTTTGGTATTACATCTTTCTCTTTTCTTTTTTATTTATAAATTATATTCAAGTTTAATAATAATAATAATAATAATAATAATAATAATAATAATCCTATTATCATAATGTCATTAAATTTATTCCTAGCACAATTTCCTTTTTATAATTTATGAATTGGCATTAGCTCAAGCAGTTAAGTGTCTAATTAACAAACTTTCATGATTATATTACTCTGCTAAATTTGAATTAAAATGAAATTATTAAGATTCTACCCCCATTAAGAATATTTTTATTCTATGGACAAATTTACTCCTCATTTTTCTAATGAGAAATACTACGTCCACAATATTTCTCACAACATTCTCACAACAAATCCTAGTTGGCAAGTTGTTATTTGCTATTACTAGTGGGTAAGAAAGTAATTTCAATGTTAGATTTAAATTTAAAACCTATAACAACCTGCCAACTAAGATTTATTGTGAAAATGTTGTGGACGTAGTAGTTCTCTTTTCTAACAGGCCAAATTAAAATTCACACAAGCCTATCACAATTTTGTCACACTAACTTCTCAATTGTTATATTTTGAACACTCAAATTTTAGATTGCAAAATAAAATTGTTAAGGAAACACATGCTCCAAATGTGCACACAAAAAAAAAACACTTATTTTAGAGGAATTCCTAATAATTTCATTTGATAGAATCAAATTTAGGGAGTCAAAATTTAGTAATTAAAATTCGCGGACTAAACTATGCCAGAGCCGAATTACACCAGACGGGATCTATTAATTTTTCCTTCTATTTTTTCGGGGTAGTGTACTTTTGGTCTCTGATAAACTACTATCTGCAGAGTCAAGCCCATCAATCAATATTGGACCAAGACCAATTAGGTAGCTCGAGCTCAACCCAATTTGTGAGTCCTCCACTCAAGTGGATTGACACGACGTTTTCCTTTTTCTGCTTCGTCGTAGAGCATTATTATTAAGTCTCTTGTAAAAAATGTCATTTTGACATATCAAAAGTCTACTTTATTATTTTAACAAATTATTTTAAAATTCACCATCTATCATATCTTATATTCTTTTATTCTAAACATTAAAATAATATATACAACACATTAAATAATATATTTACTCAAAACCCAACAAATACACAGATGTACAGCCTAGTGGCAGTCGCCACCACCCAAGAACCAACATCCACCGCTATAACCACCACCACAACAACAACCACTGCTACCACCGCCACAACAGCAACCACCGCCACAAACTACAACCACAATCACCGGTTCTTCCAATAAATTCCAAATCCAAAAACCTCAACAAAAGAGAAAAAAAATTCAAAATCTTCAACAAAATCCCAACCCAATAGATCAATCAATGACCAAACTTAACCAACCATTGGCGGCGAGAGTTGTGGAGGATGACGCAGCTTCAGATCAGCGGCGTGGCTGAGATGTGCATCAAAAAGTTGAATAAAACCAGAGGCGAGGTTCAGATCAACGGTGGCGATGGCAGTTTCAGATCAGCGTGCTTCAAATTAGCAGAGTGGCTGAGATGCACATCAAAAAGTTGAATAAAACCAGAGGCGAGCTTCAGATCAACGACGGCAATGGAGTCTTCAAACTAGAGGCGATGGCGACGACTTGATCTGTGAGGGATCAGTGAGGGTGAGGGAGGGTGAGGGGATCAATGAGAGTGAGGGAGGGTGAGAGAATTTGATCTGAAGAAGAAAGAGAGAGAAAACATAGATTGAATTTGTGAGAAGAGAGAGAAAAAGTTGAATAATTTTTTTTTAACACATTTGTCTGTACCGTGCCAAAGTTATCACGGTACGGTACTGTAGCATGTCTCAAAATTTTGACACATTTAACATACCTCATAAAGGTGTGTTTTTGGTGTTTGGTGTGCCAAATGCCAAATATTTGGCATTTGGCACACCTGATGGTAATGCTGTTACTAAGGGTTTGTTTGAGATTTGTTTTTTTTGCTGAAGGTACTATACATAAAGATAAATATTAATTAAAATAATACAGTGAGACCCATAAATAGTACCAAAAAGTGCAGTGAGACCCATAAATAGTAGCAAAACTAAGCTGAATAGTAAAATAAGTTAGCAAAAAATAAGCTAGCTAAACAGACACTCAGGGTGTTTGAATACCACTTATTTTGCTGAAACTGAAAAATTATTGCTAAAAGTACTGTAGATAAAGGTAAAAGTTAGTTGAAATAGTACAGTTGAGCCCATGTATAGTGCCAAAAAGTGCAATGAGGCCCATGAATAGTTGCAAAAATAAGTTGAATAGTGAAATAATTTTAACTTTTAATCCTAACCTAAAAGCATACTCAGTGTTTGTTTGAGATCAGCTTGTTTTGCTAAAATTAAAAAATTTTTGCTGAAAGTGCGGTAAATAAAAGTAAATGTTAGTTGAAATAGTACAATGGGATTCATTAATAGTACAAAAAAGTGCAGTAGAACTTATAAATAGTAACAAAAATAAGCTGAATAGTAAAATAAGTTAGCAAAAAGTACAGTTGGACTTATGTCCTGATGATAATTCTTTATTATTAAACTAATACACCAATCAGTTTTTGGTGTAAGCGATGATTGAACCTTATTGTAACTTGTATATAAAATTATAAATAAACTAGCCTCATCACACGCGCTTCGCGAGTGCAATGAGGCTTTTTTTTTTTTTTTTTTTTTTTTTGGATTTAGTATCATAATTTTTCTTTCATCACAATTTGAAAAAATAGATAGGATTTTTTTTTTAAAGTGAATAGGATTCATTTTTTAATTAAAAGCTTTTGCGTGTTTATCCAAATCTAATTAACAATGTAATAGTTATTAAAATTTTTTTTGATAATGTAATAAATTCAAAAAAAAAATGATAATATAATAGTTTAAAAAAGAAACATGGGATAGTTTAGTCTGACATCTTGTTTTTCCTTATTGTATTGGAGGGATAGTTATTTTCTTTCAAACGTGAGTAGTGGGAAGTTCTTTTTTGAGAAGAAAAGTGAGAGTTTTATTGTACATTCTATTCAAAAATGTAAGGAAAGTAAATACGTGGGAAGTTTTTTAAACTATTGAGTAGAAGTAAAAATTTATTAGAGATAGGAAGACATTTCAACGTAGAAGTAGAAATTTATTATTTTTGTCAATTTATTATTTTAGCCTCATTTTTAAGTTTTAGGTAGGGATATTTTTTACTATTAAAAAAATAATAACTAATTTTTATTTATCAATTTACTATTTTAACCCTATTTTTAAGTTATTAGTTAATTTAAGAGTATTTTTTACAATAAAAAAAAACAATAACTAATTTTCTGAATCCTCTTAAATAAATAAATAAATAAATAAACAAACAAGTTCGCTTTGGTTTTGTTTACTTCCTGTAGTTCCATCGTGCATACGAGTCATCAACACGTTGAGAATAAAATAGAGGCAGTCAGAACGATACTACGATAGAAATTGATGATTGATAATTCAATTTCTACCCCCTTCAACAACAACAACAACAACAACAACAACAAAAAAAACTGATCAAAAAAAAAAAAAAAATGATAATCCTACCAACAACCAAGTATAGTCAAATTGGCCTAATAAGCAAATTTGCCAGCATAGCGCACAAAGTAAAACAATTCACCCCAAAGAAGGAATTGTGAATGGAGAGAAGAGAGGGTTATAACTACAGTCTTCACAGAAAAGTGAAACAGCTCTCGCTATCATACAAGCAGAAATCTGAAGTAAAAAATGTGAACTTACAAATACATAAAAAGTAATGAATATATGTTGGGAAATCAAAGAACAAGAACATTACATTAATAAATTCATCAACTATATAAGCTCGCACTGTATTGACTTAAAAGTAAAATAACACTCGCAGTAGAATAAACAAACTAAGATAATTAGGCATTTACAATACTAATTCCTCTTTCTTTGGAACTCTTTTTTTTTTTTTTTTGGCAGGGAGAAAGACAAAGGAGGGGAGATGTGGGTATACTTGGTAAAAGCTGTAATGTAATCCTAACCTCAAGGTTGTAATGTCTGTGTCCCTATGGGTCAACCCCAGATTAAAATATGTAACAGAAGTCGATGAAGTTCACAGGAAACAAAATTAACGTTTTTTACTCTTCATCTTGGTGGTCCTTGTTTTGCTTGATTCAGTAGGCGGTTTCCAGATGATATCCTCAAGATTGCCACAAAAATTCTTGTAAAACTGTAACATGAAGTGAAAAGTTACTAAATATAAATTACAAGGACAATACTTGCACATATAACTGCAAAGAAAACAATTATATACAACACACCTTGAGATATTCACTGGCATCTCCTGCTGCTTTTTGAATATCTACCATCAAAAATGTCGGAGCAACTTCAAAGATCTTCAGCCAAAAGAATTAAAAATCAACAATTACGCCAAAAAAAAAAATTTGAGATGCAGGTAGAAAATCAGAAAGAAGTCAGGATGGAAAGTTTACTTCTAGAATAACTGAGAAATGACCATCCTTATTTGCTGACAGACCTTCCACTCTCATCTGAAATTTAACACAGTTCAGTATAAATGAGTTAGGAAGTTTTGAAGACAGCATTATTATCCCCTCATAAATCAAAACGAACTATACATCTACAGAGCGGAATAGAAAAGCAAGAGTACTACAATAGAAAATGCTGACACGTCTACCTTAAAGTTGCGAATGTGAGTCTTAAAACCCATTGATTGTGCGACAACTTCCATACTGGTTAAAACGACCTTTGCTGGCTTCTGTGTAACAAAGCGTGTCTGATGCTTCACAGAACCCTGTCACGGAGAGGGCAAGAAATTTGAACTTCTTAATGGAAGTAGGAAACATATATTAAACAAAATCACAACAACATACACTTATTGCATGAGATTGAGAATTTTGCATATTTCTGAGGAAAGGTAAAATTAAAGTATTAAGAGATAAAAGTATAGCAAATGTGTATGTGGTTTGGGGTTTCTTATGTCCATGATATGCGGGATGATTAAGAATGATAGGCAACATTAGAGTAGAGAGAGCTTATGTTTGACAACACACCTTTCATGTCTAGGATTAAAAGGTTCTTTGCCATTTGTTAATGAAGTTATTACCAAGCAAACATTATAATCATTGTCTCACTTATATGGCTTTTCAACATGTTAAGAATCACTTTCAACATTGATAAAACCATCTTTTCAACTTCAATTCACGAATACATATAAAAATCCATGTGGCATAGTCTAGGTTTTAAGAAGTTGCCTACCCTAAAGCTCATGTCCATTATCAGTGTCAGAACAAGACACCGATTTGTGTGTCCTCAAATCATAGCTCAAAAAGTAAAACACACAATATTTGAATTTTAACACTAGAGATATATTAGATTAAAATACATTTTAAAATTATTAACTCATACCTGGCCACGATCAAACAGGGATGCAAGGTTTAATCCTTGAGATAGAATTATCAGGTCAAATGCATTAAGAATCAAAGGACCTGTGTCCTCATTCCCACATGGCTCATTAGCCCCTTGTTCCTACAGGAAACCATATTTTCAATGCTTTAACAGAATATAGCATATGATTACCAAACCAATGCAAGTGGAAAAAGACACCTGATTTGGACAATCATATGTTCCACTGTGTATATTGAAAAGGCATAGTAATGCAGGACAAAATCAAAATGGATGCAACAACAATTTTTGAAGAGCAGAAAATAAAAAGGCTCTGGTTTCAAATTTTTGGATCACATACTGTTGATTAAATTAGCGAAAACCTCTCTTCTGCACTCACAGGATTGAGGCTACAATTTACTCTTTGTTTAGTACTGACTTCTGCCTCTCTTGGCCACATGGGAGTCGAGTTTATAAGCCTTTATAATTGTTATATGTAGGGTTCAGAAAACAAGGCCGACTCCAAATTTAATATGTAACTGCAAAACAGATTTAATACTCGATCGAACAAGAGTCGATTGAGGAACTGTCAAACTGTGGCTCTCAATTGACCAAGCATCAATTGAGGAACTTTCAAACTATGGCTCTCGATTGATTGAGCTTCAATAGAGGAACTGTCTAAGATGCACAGATCGTACTTCTCTGATATGCTTCAACACAACTTGAGCAACATTTTACAGACACTGTTCCTATTACATTGTCAATGGATATTTCCAATCTAAAACTTAACAATTCTTCAACACTATGATAGGTTCCAGGAGCAACTGAGACACACTGGATCCATCCATCCTGCACATATGCCTATACGCTACACACACCAGATCAACCTCCTCCACACAAGCTGGCATGTTAAAATGTCAATAAATGCAAACGAGAAGGAAAGAAAATGTAGCATTTGAAAGCCTTACCAACCTCATCATCATCAAAAACTGCATTTAGATCATCAAGGTTAACATCTTCATATTCCAGAAGTCTAACAGGAACATAATCCTTGTTAAACCATTCATCATTTCTGATCTGTCCAATAGTTATTCGCTGCAAAGTACAGAAAATAACTTCTAAAAAAAAACCAAAGGAACTAGATCAAAGCAATCAATTTCAGTGACATTTTTAATGGTATTACAAACATTATATAGAAGGCAATACAAATAGGAATTCATCATTCAGTTGGCATAAAATGGTAAAATAGGAACTATGAGCATCGATAATGGGTTCCCCTAAGCCATTAGAAGGGGAGATGATATTACTGTGGTTCAAATGGCTGTCTGATATCATCACAATTGTTGTTAGATGTGGGAAAACATAATTTATGTTCAATCAAATTGCAGCAAAATCAGAATTATTAGCATCATTATTGCCTCTCCTATGCCACTAAAAAGGGGACGCTTTGTAATCCACTTGGTTGTCTACCATATTCACAGTTGCCATCACACAAGGTAGGACACAGCTGATTTCATTTAACAAATCAATCCAAATCAAAGATATTGCCAATTAGATTGCTATAAAAGTAACTGCCTTGTGTATACAGGAAGTGTACATAAGATAGAAAAAAAATTACCAAAAAAGAAATAAAGAAATTAAAATCCAAATGAAAGAGTCAATAAAATTTACAACTGTGGATATCTCTACGACCCAAAACATTCACATTAAAAGAATGTTGTAATGATAGACATCTTCATGTGAACCACTGAGGCTTCCACATATTCAAATGTAAAGATTCCTCTCTCTCTCTCTCCAAAGAGTCCACAACAAGCACAGAGGACCCAAAATCCAAAAAAGAAGAAGAAGAGAATTTAACAAACCAAATCCTCCATCCAAATAAAACACCAACAACACTCTTTGGCATTTCCTACTAAACCCCAAACACAGAAAAGACAAAACTCCACATTTCACATGAAGCATCCCAGTGCAACAAATAATGGTCCACTGCCTTCCCACCATGCCCACACATGTAGCACCAATCAGACAGAATAAATCCTCTTTATGAGATAATCACAAGCTAGAATCTTCTCCCAAGCTACTGTCCACATAAAAAATGCAACCCTTTTCGAAGCCTAGGCATACCAAATGCTTATCAAAGGGAAAAACACCTCACCAAAGCCTCTTCGAAGCCTAGGCATACCAAATGCTTATCAAAGGGAAAAACACCTCACCAAAGCCTCGCAATACCTCTTAATATGAACAAACATCAAAATTTCCATTCAGCCTCTACCTCATGAAACCAACGCCATCTCTACTTAGGATGTTGGAGAACAAAACATCAAACAACGAATCAACCGACTCCAATTCCCAATAATTAAAATTTCAAATTAACATGATATTCCTCGAGTGCATCCTCCCTTAATTTTGACACTATAAATAAGAGTTAACTGAGGCATCTTATCAGTTGCAATTGCAATCAACTCCAGGTATATCTCCTTCAAAGGTTAACTCCCATACCACTTGTCATGCCAAAACCTCACTTAATTGCCATCCCATACCTCAAACGACACAAAATTACAAATCTATCCCAACCCGGCCTTATACTCCTCCATAAACCACAACCATGTGTACTTCTAATATGCTTTGTTGACCAACCACCCCAATCTTCCCCATATTTTAAAGCAACAACTAATCTCGATATATGAGTATCTTCCTCCCCAAATCTCCATAGCCATTTACCCAACACGGCTTGGTTAGAGGTGCCTAATTTATGCACCCCTAAACCCCAATCAGAAAATGAGAACAGATTGGATTGCAATCCATAAGATGGTATTTAAATTGATCTCCCAAGTCAAAGCAACTTGTCTCCAACCTCTCCCACTAGGACTACTTCACTCTTACTCAACTTCTCTTTCAAACCAATTAAATCTTCAAAGCAGGTCAACACTACTCTAATATAAAAAGGTTGCTCCACAATGGCATAACAAAAGAGAATAGTATCATTGGCAAAGAGTAGATCAGTAACAAATTGAATGTAATATTATTATCCATTCTTAGCAACATTTGACTCAACCTCTTAACAAATATGACTCTAGAAATAAAATTCAAACTTCCCATAAAGGAAAATGAAGTTGGCAAAACTTTCCTAAGAGGGCATCTAGCTGTCTATTTCTAGTCAAAGATCTTGCAAGATTAAACTAGATTTGTTTTAAATTTTTACCTATAAATAAACATTTGAAGGCCATTTTAAGGATGTCAAAAACTTAACTGGATACTTAAGTAATTGAAAAACTACAACTAAAAATCTTGGCTTTTATGGTCCAGGCACCTGGTAGCTTTCTTTAATATAATTTCCCATGAAAGTATTTCAACACATTGTGTGCTTGTAGTGAGACCCATTACCCATATGACACAGAATCCATAGCTTAGCAGGAAAATATGCGCAAGTTGCTAAACCGAACAGCTGTGACCACTACCGCCAGTTTATTCAATTATGTCCATTTTTTTTATCAACACTTGATTAGATAATAACCCCTCCCCCTCTACATGGTGAACATTATTTCATAGAAAAAGAATGAAAGAAGATAAATAGAAAATAAAAGGAAAGGTGATGATGTCAAGAATGAACTTATCTCAGTGCAGGCTTGGAGTTTGGGCAAATTATGACATAGACCAAGTCAGTTTTCCAATTACAAAAAAAATTGGTGCTCTTGCAACAATATGTAAAAACAGTAACAAGAACAATCCTCCTTTGGCATTTCTAATTTTCTGTTGCCCCAACAGGTTATACAGAGTGGGGTAGTGGCACATGCATTATTGCATTGCATGTTATTTTTATGTCATTTCCTAACTTAATTCTGAGCCATATACCAAAAATTGCATGAGTCTTTGTCACAAATCCTATTTATCAGATGCAACCAAGAGAATGTACAAACATTACATACAAAAATCAATGTCTTGTCATAGAGCTAATACTTACAGTTTCAGGATTGGGATCTAAAATTCTATGAATTAAGGATTTTGCTGCAACTGGAAACCAAGATGGACATGAGAACTCTGCTTTCTCAATCTGCAGAAAACAATTTGAGGAAAAAAACATGAGACTGGTGAAATTCTAACATCTTTGACAAAAAGCACATAAGAGGAAGCAGAATATATTGGGTTTGGACTGACAAAGGAGAATTAAATGATGATCAGAACCAGAATCCAAATGGAAATGCATCTAATAACAAGATTCATGGACAAAATAAAACATAGACGAGATAAAATCTCCATCTTCCTTCCCACCAAATATAGGTTCCACAGGACTGCTTGATCACTGTTTTTGCAGTATAGACTAAGCATGGTAAATGGGATGCTAATTCACTAAACTTAACTGATGTTCAGAGTTTGCAACAATAAAGCAACATATCGGTTAAAAACCATTACACCCATCATGAAAAAAAAAAAAAAAAAAAAAAAACTCTCTTGCCAATAGCAACATGCAAAGCTACTTATCTGTTTGATAATTAAAATATAAATAAATAAATAAAAAGGTACTCATGATAATAGCTCATGCCTTACTATATAGCGTGGTGAGATCAAGTTCATCAAATGGAAGATATCCTGCCATCAGAACATAAAGGATGACCCCACAGGACCAAACATCCGCCACAGCACCATCATAACCCTTGTGACTGAGAACCTAGAGCAAAATATGAGAATACTCAATAGATAAGCATGCATTATACATATATTCAATGCAGTTGAACCCAACTTAGAAGTTAGCTACCCTTATAATTACCTCAGGTGCTACGTAGTTGGGAGTCCCACATGTTGTCCGAAGGAGGCTAACTCCCTATGTGCAAGCATTACCAAGTAATAAGTCAATAATATCATTTCTTACAGAAAAGAAAAATGAAAATTTGAGACAGTGATAACTTTAATAACAATCTTACTTGTTCAGGCAGAGCACTCAGACCAAAATCTGAAATCTTTAAATTTCCAAGGGAATCAAGTAAAAGATTTTCAGGCTGTAAAACAAAAGGAAACAATTGTAAGAATTTTCTGAAACAAAAAATATACAATTGCTTTCCAAATTCCAGCCAATGAACACCTTTAAGTCTCTATGGTAGACTCCCTTGCTGTGGCAATAATCCGCACCATCAATAAGCTGCTGGAAGTATCTCCGGGATTCGGCTTCACTCAGACGTCCTTGATGAATCTTCACAATCGTTACAACATCACCACTTAGTTTGAAAGCAAAAAATAAAATAATAGTTTAAAATTCCCTCCCAACCCCCCTGACCCCCAAAATAAGGCTAGTCCATCTATTGCCAATGGGTTTAAAATTAGACTACTCACTATTTTATCGAACAATTCACCACCTGTAATGTACTCCAAGATTATATAAATCTTAGTACGACTTGCTAGAACCTAAAAAAGAACATTATAAGTCAAATGATCCATTAAATACCAGGGATAAAACATATAAATCTCATGGATTACTAAAATAACTGTAGAGTCAATGTCCAGATTTAGAATTTCAGAAGTCAAATATCCTGCCTCGTGAAGACGAACAACATAGGGATGTCTGACTAGCTTCATTATCGATATCTCCCTCTTAATCTGCAAGATAATAATAATAATAAATACATTATGAGAAACAAAATTTTCTTGACATCGAGTTAATTAAAATCGAAATATAATAGGTTGTAATTTAACATCAAATGTCTATTTTTTAAGGACCAATAAACATATCAGAAATTAGGACTTCAGCTTTCATATCAGGAAAGCAATAAAATCAACCTTTTAATGTTAATTAAAAACACATCAGCAGAGCTGTTTGAAACCTTATTATATTTATGATTGTAAAAACCCAGAATGCCATTCTTGCTAATATATTAAAAGTACAAAAAGGTTTCAAACTTCAGATAAGAGTAGAACCCAGCAAAGCAAGAAAAATCAAAAAGGTTCATCCTATTGAAATTTAATTAACAACACGTTACAAACTAAGCTTTGATAATTCCAACAAAACAAGAAAATTAAGAACTATTTAGAGCCAGTCTTCGGTAATCTTAACATGTAATTTAAACAAAAAATTATCAGATACAACAAAAAAAACTACAAAAGTACTAAGATCCGCATGTGTAATAGCTAAATTAGAGTATCAACGACCGTCCGATCTCATAATTATTTTCAAAAAAAAAAAAAAAAAACCGGTATATATGTGTAATAAATTACAGTTAAATTGGTTGAGTGAATCCGAAAAAATAGGAGTAACTAAAAAAAAAGTAGTAATACACTAAACCTGTTCGATCATCTTGTGTTTGATGATGGTATTACGATCGAGAACTTTCATGGCAACACTCTCACCGGTCTCCGTGTTCTGCGCGAACTTAACCTTAGCAAAGGTTCCTTCTCCAATTGTCCTTCCCACCTCGTACTTCCCTACTTTCCTCACAACCATTTTCTCTCTCTCTCTCTCTCTCTCTCTCTCTCTCTTTGTTTGTTTTTTTTTTTTTTTTTCTTTTCTGCCAACTATGTTTTTGTTGAACTCAAGCTCACCAGCATTGCACTCCTACTAATTCCAGAACAGAAAAAAATTTTACCAGCACAGCACCACCATACATATATATTAAGTAAAAGCTTTACTAACAAGCCTTTCGCTTTTTCTTAGTATTTTGAAGATATATAATAATTGTCAAAAAGAAGAAAACATGTAGGCTTGATTGTTTAGAGGTTAGGTCGGAAAGCAAATGTAAACGCGAATCAAAGAAAATTTTGAATTCCAAGTTGAATATTTAATAAAAGGGAGGCAACATTAAATAGTAGATAATAGTTTTTTTTTTAATTTTTTTTTAAACGGAGAGAGATCACGTGTCCAATTCGCTCAACTAGTAAAATTTTTAATGGTTAAATAAGACATGTAAAGTCTGACGAGCACTTGTCTACGCCAAAAAAGCGAGCACCACGTATAGAAACTCCCTAAAAAAAAATTTGAGCTAGCAGGATTGTTTGTTTATTTGACAAATGGGTTTGGTGGTAGTTTGACAAATGGGGTGGTACAGGAAGAGGTGTTGAGTGGCTGATAAGCCGCTGACTCGCGGTGCCGACCGCTGATGGAGCCAGCTGAGTAGTGACAGGTCACCCCAACTCTTCGTTTTCACTCTCCCCCACTCTAATTTTTATAACATAAATATTATCGTACAGGCAGCGACTAATACAATGATCATCCGGCACTCCTGCTTCTTTTTATTTTGTTGATTATTCTACTTTTAGTAGTTTTTTAATCGCCTCATTTAGACTTATCTTATGTGCAGCTGATAAAGATATTTTTTACTTGATTAGGAAAACAAAATTCCACCTATGCTACAATTTTTTATCATTTTTTTATTCTAAAAATAACAAAATTAAGTTTTTTTTTTCTTCTAATTAGTTTTTTTTCCTGAGAAGACTTTCATTTAATTTCTGAGAAAAAAGTTGCGTTTTTTGCCTTTATTTTTCAGTTTTTTGTGGGACCTATCACTACAAATTAGTTTGATTCAAGATTTGTATTCAGTCTTTATTTTTAAATACTTAAAAAAATGAATTTAAATACAGAAAATGAAAACGCTTTTTGACCATTTTCATGTTTAGTAAAAACAAATACAACGGCATTTTCAAAAAAAAAAATCTACTTTGTAAATTCCACAACCCGTAAGTTGTCTCATTAAAAAAAAACTCTTTTTCTTTGTTGGGATTTGATAAAATTTGTTGAAAGTTATGGGTTTTTTTGGTGGAGAAAGGAGTTTTAGGCTAGGTTTCTTTTTTCTTTTTCTTTTTCTTTTTTTTGTGGATTACGATTTTGTGACTTGGAGATATAGGTTGGTTATTGGTTTGCCATAGTAGTTTTAGCGGATTTTTGTTTTGGTCTGTTTTTGGAGTTGTGGTTAGATTTTGGTGGATTATGAAAATCTGATTTGACCATATAAAGAACCAAACAACACCCTAAGATTTTAACCCCAAGTTATTGGATCAGTGACGGTTCACCTCTAATCCAATCCAACTCGACCAATGAACACCCTAAATACCATGGATGAATCCGGTCAAATTTTCAACAAAAATTAATTAATTATCAATGTGATTGGTTACGGGAAAATTAACCGAAAATTGGCGAACAAAAATTCAATCTTAATTCCCAACCCAATCTGATGGATTGTCAGTTATAATCCAAACATTGCTTTTTCGATAATGACAGCTCAAAGAATAACGTGTTAATGTGATACATGCAACTGGCCGCACCAATAACAAGTGTTACTTCGATTTGCACAAAACATAAAAATCTTATCAGTGCTAACTGGTAGCTAAGGATAAATATCTATCACACATGTAGCTAGCTTCTATCAAAAATTATTATAAAGAAATATCAAATCAAGCACAAGATTGGCTGATTTCATAGTACATGTTTTATTTTTTTGCTTTACCAAAAAAATGTTTTATTTTTTTGGGGGTAAATTGTATACATGTTTGATAATTTAGCAAAATATATATATATATATATATATATATACATACACAATATTTAATAAAAATTCGGCCATAGGATTACAGAGATTGTTTAAGCAAATGAAACAAAGACAAATTAACATGTAGGACCTGATGATGATGTTGGAATTTTATTATGTATTTTTTAAGGTATAATGAAATGATATTCTCTCTTTTCATATTTATAGTAAATCTCATCATAAATTTAATGAATAAACTCTACTATAAATGTAAGAGAATAAAACACTATTTACTCGGCGATCATCCTGAAATTCTAAGCAACATCCTGCTCATCCCGGAAAAAAAAAAAATAGTATGCTGTAGAAGGAGCATCAAAATATATCTTTGGAATTAAAGATAAGAACCATTGCAGCATGTGAGTAATTATTGAGGAGAGGTACAGATCTAAAATTTGAGAATTTTAAAAAATTAATTTGAAGAGATAAGATGTCGATGGTCCCTATAAAATATAAGAGAAATGTTACGTTCATAATATTTCTCACAATATTTTCACAACAAATTCTAGTTGGCAGGTTGTTACAGGTTTTAAATTTAAATCTAACACTGAAATTACTTTCTTACCTACTAGTAATAGCAAATAACAACTTGCCAACTAGGATTTTTTGTGAAAATATTATGAGAAATGTTGTGGACGTAGCATTTCTCAAAATATAACGTGAATCCGCATCTTTACAACCACTCTCCCAAAAATAAAGTGGAGCAGGCCCACTTCCCACCATCCCCTGGCCCGCGGGCCCAGACCAATTTTCCAAAAGTATTAGTTTTTTAATATTTATTGTTTAAAAAAATAACAAACGTTTTTAAATATTTGGGAATTTATTCTTTTTTTTTCTTTAATTATTTTTTAAAACTTGTTGTCGACACCTAAATTCTCTTTGCAAGATAAAATTTTCATATTGAGTGAGATTATTGAAATGGTTTTTTCAACCAATAAAAATATAAAATGATGTTACTTATGTAAAATCAATACAAGAAATAAAAAAATTACTTGGTTAGGAGGATCAGAGAGGACTACCTCGACCATCCTTCGATAAACTTAATAATTTATGATTACTAAAAAGATAAAGTATCAAAAAAATTACCAAAGATTTCTATAAAGGTTGAAATTTCATACTAGCACAAGTTTTTAAGTTTTTTACTATAAATTTTATTTTGGAAATACAAATTTTAAGTCATCCTTGGCGGATTTTATAAAAGCTGATGGGAACTAAATTCCAATGCTCAAGCTCACGTTATTCTCAAACCCAATGGACAAACCTAGGTGTTGATCAATCTTTAGGTAATTAGCAGGTGAGAATCATCGCAAATGGGATGTTGTCATCTCACTAGATGAGTTTGTCTACAAATCTTCCAAGCATTGTTCCACTTAAAATATTCCATTTGAAATTAATTGTGGAAGGATTGTTCAAAAAAATTATGATCAAGTGTGACCAAACTTGGAGAAGTGGGGCTTTGCTGAAGTGTGACAAAATCAAAAAAGACAAATTTATTATGATCAAATTTTAGCTAGTCGGGTACGTGTTGGACCATTATTCATGGACCTAAAATCCCGTACCCATAAAGAACATATTTTCTTCAAATACTGACGAGCTTAATAGATATGGATCTACTTTTGTCTAGTTGCAACCGACTAGAGGGTTTGTGCAAAATAATACCATAAGTTAAACAGGGAATAGTGGCAAAATCGACCTTAGAAAAAGTAATTTCATTTTGAAAAAAAAAAAAAAAAAAAACCTCAATTACATAGTTAAATTCACTGCACAATAAATGGTTTCACTTAAAAAAAATTGAAATAAGTTTACCTCTAAATCGATTAGGGAGAGGAAAACTCTCCCAACCTACTATATAGCAATTGATAAAAATGTATACTTTAAGTCATATGACTTATTTAATAAGTCGTGTGATGTGGATGGTTTTACAAATCGTTACAAAATATATTAGAGAAGATTCCCCAAAATTAGTAGAAAAAGTTTTCTTTTAAAAAGAAATAAAAACCAAAAAACTAATATGCGAATACATTGGCAAAACTTGACGCTAGCTAATCTAAATTTTACTTTTGCAACGTTTGATCACTGACCAGATGTGGTGGAGAACTTGCTTGCCCTAAAAAGAAGTAAATGCTTGTAATAGGCTTATTTTTATTTATGTTTAGTCTAATATATTAGCCATTTTAACCCAAAAGAAATTGGAAAATAGTTTTTTTTTTTTACATAGTTAAAAATACATAAACTAATATGCTACTAATCAGTCTAATCCTGCAACTAGAACCCCTCCCCCTCTAACCCCAAGCACTTAAATGTTTGCAAGCATGTAGCTTAGCAAACACCTTTTTTTTTTTTTTTTTTTGGATGATGAAGCTTAGCAAACAACTTTGTCCCTCCCAAGTGAGAGACTTTACATTCGCTCTGTAGGCAAGTCCTACATAGAATTCTGGTTAATCCAACATTCCAACTTGGTTTCTGCAACAGTACTACTATTACCATTTACCACCTCATTCAAGTTCCTTCATCATCACTTTCTAGTATAGTCCCATTGTTGAACCAATATTCTGGTAAATCCAACTTGCTTTTGTCTTCCATTGACTTTTTGTTTTTGTTTTTAAATAAAATAGACAATGAGTGAGGCGATTTCTAATAGACAACTTGGTTTCCAAGGACTGAGACAAATTTCATTCCTAAATATAATATGAACTCCATTTTTATTAGCATATTGTCCAATTGAGCACCCCATGATATCCAATTCTCTCATTGCCTTGTCCGCCATCATTTCCCTTCCTTCTTGGTGTTATTTGCCTCTCACTATTGCACTTTTGGACTCACACAATTCATGAAAGTTTAAGTAATTCCAAAATTATGTAGTATGACTCGGTCTTATACGCCGGGCGTATTAGATACTTTCTCGTCTCTCACACATAATTTAGAATGGCAACCAATGTTACCAAACTAGACAAGCTTTTCTTATTTGCGTGCCACCGACTCCCACCCCCCACGAAACCCATCCATTTGTAGGAAAGTGCTTAAGGCGTGACACAAAAATTGAAAGAAATATTGGTATGACCGTTACTTTTTTTACATGCAAAAAGTTCATCTTAGGAAATTCCCTATGTGAACAATTCGATACGTAGAAAACCATCCAGTCTCAAGTGGCAAGTTTTCATGAAACTGAATTGAGTGTATAGATTGATAATTTAAGCAACCTTTTTGCTTTAGTCTCCAAACCCTGTGTGAAACTATAAATAGCAACCGGCCTTATAGATAAAGACAGTGACATTAGAAAGGAGAAGGAAACTACAGCCAGAGAATTCAGCATTTGATCCATCAATAACCAAATATCCATTGTCACAAACATATCTCAGGTTGAATTTTCAACTCACACTATTTGTATTGCCGAATGGTTTCCACATTTTGTGGTATTTGATATTGCCAAAAAAAAAAAAAAGTAAACAGAAAATGTTAAATTCAAACCCAATTAAAAGCTTTTTTTAAACGTTACATGTTTAAAAAATTACCACAAATAAATTCAACACCACAAAGACTCTCTTAATGATAACTTTGCCTCTTCAATTCAAAAAAGAATGATTGTTGATTGTTCTTGACTTGAGTTTTGAATTTTATTTCCTTATGTTTTTCTACAAATGTTTAAATTTTTAATGGGTATAGATTTCAAATTTATTATCTGTTTTCCCACAAGAGACTCTAAATGCAATAAAGTAGAAAATATTTTTCCTATTTGGATATGTTTTTGTGAATGAAAGATTTTGTTTTTGTAATTTAGATATTGGAATTGCATGAAATGTTAATGATTTTTCACGTAGGTCGAACAATTAGAAAACAAACAATCGAAAAATAAAAAATGTGTCGATTTTCTAAATAAATATATATTTATTTTCCATAGAAATAAACAATATCAGATATCAAACAATTTGACTCTTTTTTCTTGTGCATTAACGTTTTCTACCCTTAACCGTATATTAATATTAGTAAATATTTGGTTAATTATATGCGTTCTAGATTTCAAACTTTGGATTGTGAATAAGAAGTTTTTGAGGTTTGAGTGATGCACAATCTGAATAAAAAGATTTTTTTTTTTTTTTTTCCTTTGGTGGGCAGTTTTAGCATAAGGAATGGAAAAAAGGCAAGAATTGGAATGGGAAGAAGCTCAGAAGATTGACATAAGCGCAGACCTAGTGGCCACGGCTAAACAGCAGCTACGATTTCTTGCCGAGGTAGACAGAAACCGCTGCCTCTACGATGGCCCAGTTTTAGAACGAGCCATTTTGAGGTACTCACTCTTGTTACATGTTTTGTAACTCATTGAATAGTACATGACATGAGTTTTATTTCCTGAAGGACTTGTGATTTGTGACTTGTGACATAGGTATATGTATATTCCTATTCTGTTTAATTAGTAAATAGTAATTGTGATGATAAGTTTTACGAAATGCATTGAGTAATCATTATAGTCGTTTAAATGGGGCTTATTGGAGGTCCATCAAATGATCAAAATCCATATTCATATACTGATATATGATATGGCACATATAACTGACTGCGAACATTATACATATCCATCTTTATGCTAGTTACGAGGTTTCACATGTTTGAAGGCACATCATTATATGGTTTTGTGGTAAAAAAATGTAGGGAAGAGCCACAGTTTAAGCTGAAGAATGATCAAAACTTTCAGGGCCAGTATCTCCAAACAACTATATATGTCCCTTAAAGGCTTTCTTTTTCTTTTTCTTTTTTCAATATTTTTTAGTAGGTTAACAAAACTGCATATTAATTCATGAGTAGTTCTTTTTCTTATTATTATGCTCAATGTCAGGTACAAGTATTGTTGGCTTCCCTTACTTGCCAAACATACCAAGTTTCAAGTTACAGAAGGCCCTTTAGTTGTGCCTCTTGATTGTGAATGGTTATGGCATTGTCATAGGCTCAATCCGGTAGGCTTCTGGATCAGAACTCACAACATAGTTTGAAAACTGTCTGCATTAAGTTTGGTTGGATTAGCTAAGCTGTGTTTATTCTTTTTTCAGGTGCGTTACAAGAATGACTGTGAGGAACTTTATGGGAGAATTCTTGACAACTGGAATGTTGCATCCTCAATTCAAGGAACTTGCAAAAAGCAAACTGAAGAAATTTGGAACATGATGTATCCAGCTGAACCATATGAAATCAGTCTGACAAGAAAATTGACACAGAATTTTCTTGAAACTATTTTCCGAGGTTCAAAAAGGACCGACTATGATTTAGATTCAGCTGTCAAAAGGCAAAGTTCTTTCTTTTATCAGGTAATGAAGAAAATTTACGTGTGTAAAAAATTATTGTTTAAAAAATCTAAAATTGAAAGCTTTTAAGAAGTTCTTGTCAATGTAAACATTTTAAACTATTGCCAAATGCTGTGCTGCAACAATTCTTGGCATAATTCTTGGCATAACATTTGAAAGATACATAATACAAGGTTAAGTACATCTTAGAACTTTAAGCATATGTACTATGCTCTAGATTTCCTATTCTACAATTAATCACTGAAGACTGGCATTATATTTTGTTCCCATTATATGTTGCAGGTATCTCAAGTCATCATGAATGATGATCAATTGCTTGAAGAAGCAGTGGCCAGGTATAAGGGGTTTCTACATTTGATCAAGAGAAACAAAGAGAGGTCAATTAATCAATTCTGTGTCCCAACTTATGACATTGACCTCATCTGGCACTCACACCAACTGCATTCTGCTTCTTACTGTAAAGATATGGTGGCAATAATGGGCAAAGTATTAGTGCATGATGACACAGATTCTGATAGAACCAAGGGAAATAAGCTGGATGTCGGGTTTTCCAGAACCACCAAGCAGTGGGAAGAGGCATTTGGTTCAAAATACTGGAGGGCAGGAGCGATGTACAGAGGGCGTGCTCCAGCTCCTCTTTCTATTAATCTTAACCAATTGAATATTGTGAGTATGAAAGTAGCCCTATCCAATGAGTATCAGAATATAATTCAACTCCCCAAGAAAACTCAAGTGGAGGTAACCCCTAATATGATCTTCTGCCAAATTATGTTTGTTATAAATTATGTTTGTTATTTTTGCCACAAGAAGTTGTTGAATTACTGTATTTACATTTTTGTTCCTAATTCTCATTCAGATTATGCTGGAGATTGCGGGGATCAAAGGCTTGCCAGCCGAGTGCAAGAGCAGCCTCTTTGTCTCTTTTGGTAAGAAACAGCCGGATGTAATCTTCAACACCAGGAAACAAATAAGGATAGACGAGTCAGGAGAGAAACAGTGTGCTGTTTTCCGATGTGAACCTACTGGAGAGCTTGTCATTGAACTTATGACCTCTTCATCTTTCAACTTGCCCATAGCAGGGCCAGTCAAAGTTTTGGGGACCTCTTCAATCACTCTGGAGAACCTTCTGAATCCCATCTCCAAACTGCTTGTAGAAAAGTGGTTTGAGATGTCACCAAGTTCTGAAGTCGTGGATGCCAAGCCAATCAGTTTACTTATTGCTGTGTCCTCGACTGCTCCCTTTCCAGCACCATATGTGGTGCAAATGGTTCACGAGCATCTATTCTCAAAAAGTTCATGTTTCTTTCCACTTCATGGAACATCACAGCATACATGTATCCTGGATGGGTCTGGCAACGAGATCATCAGTTTCCACATGAGGTATGTCGAACTTTGACATAGAATTCCAATTTACAGTAATCACTTTAAATTTCCTTGCCAGTGAGCATGAGGGGGTAACTCAGTACACTTTGCTCCATGAGTCCAACCATATTTTATCCCCCATCACAATCTTTCAGACCTAAAACAATAGAGCATGATCATCTTGATGTACTTTGTTGTCGAAATATAAAACTGTTGAAGGCATCACCTAAAGATCATCTAGTCATGTTATTTCTGCTGAGTCTTGTGCTCATGCATGCATAGAAGCATGAGTTCGGACAGCCAGCATTGATTGTCTAGGATGGGTACCAAAGATTTCTGCCCTTCTTTTTCCAATTAAGGATAAAAGAACCAAATGTTAGTGTCTATATTTAGTTATTTACTACAAGCTCCTTCAATTTATTATTATTTTTAAATTTAAAAAAACTGCTTTCAGCAGTAGTTTTCTGCTATTTTGTTGCACATGACAGGGAATCAACAATAAATGGTCTTTTCAAGAAAGAAGCGATTGGTATCCTCACATCTGGTGAAACTCAAGTTCTTGCAGAGTTTGTTGGAGAAGGGTGGTCTTTAATGAATTCTAATTGGTCACTTCAGCTTCAGAAGAAACTCAGTGAAAATGGCCATATTTTTGAGCTCACAGGTATCCGGAAGGTGAGCATCTTCTTCTTTTTTCTTCTTCTTTTTAAGTTACACAAGCGCTCAGTGGGTCTTTTACCATCCACTTTGTTCTTGGGTCTTTTACCATCCACTTTGTTCTTTAAAGGGGAGAGTGTGACATTTTAGCTAGAGCTCATTGACATCCAAAAGGTGAGTATCTATACAATTCCTGGTGTGATTTAGATGGTTGGACCAAATGCTGACCAACTGCAGCAAATGATCCTCTTTGCAAGTGCAAATGGGAATGGACAAAGACATTATTCAATCTCGTCAACACTAAACTTCAGCTTGTAGCTTTCCTACTCTTCTTTTATTTTCTTCCTGCAGGTGATTATTTTTCCTGGTAAAAAACTGGATTACGAATGTAACTACTGTGAGAAGCCGAAAAATGAACAAGACTTCATGACAGCCGTTGAATTCTCTGCAGAAAACCCTTATGGAAAAGCCGTGGCTTTGCTCAACCTTAAATCTGGCTTCCTAAAGGTTTTTTTTTTTTGCTTTCTTATCTGTTTTTTTGGAGGGCTTAGAATAATAGTGATGATGACGATGCTTGTAGTTTAATATTTGATGAAACAGATCAACGAAGAGTGGCTAATATTGCCTGGGATCCTATCAGCTTTTGTGATCTCTGATATTTTGAGGATGGAGGACTATAGCGGTTTCATCACCAACCACAGGGAGGATCCAAAGGAAATAAAAAATGCGTTAAAAGAAGATGTCAAGAGCTGCAATGAGGAGTCTGGAAAAACTAAAAACAACTACTCTGCTGTGGGTGAGAAAAGCAATGAAGTGGCAAAAATAGATGGCACAATCTGCGTAATCCAGTGTGGCAATGAGTGTGAAGCTTTGGTGAAAGACAGCACATGTGGAAGGCATGATGGTTATGGCCATGAACATAAGCTGAAGAGTGGTCATTGTGGAGGGTGCGGCGGCAGTTGTGGAGGTGGGGGTGGTTGTGGAGGGTCTGGTAATTGTGGCGGAGGTGGTTGTGGGGGACGTTGTGGAGGTGGTGGTAGTTGTCGCTAAAATACAATGAATGACTTTTCCTTCAGGCTGCCCCCAAGGATGCAACAACCCACAGAAATCAGGCACCTGCTGCATAAGTTATGCCATATTAAGCTTTGAATTCAACCTAGTCTAGCTAAATAACAGCTTACATTGTCGTGTAGATGATGATCCATGGCATCTATTACTAAGTACAATAAAACATGTCACTTACTATTAGTTGAAGCGAATACTACCGAGTGCAACTAAAATATTTTTATTCACTTACTATTAGTTGAAGCGAATACTACCGAGTGCAACTAAAATATTTTTATTACCAAGATGTTGGAGTTTGTCTATGAAATTTCATCCTATAACATTATTTACAGAGGTATACACCACACTACGTAAGAAAGACAGCAGACTAGCAGAATGTTCACTTGACAAGATGAGATTGCAAAGCCTGGCCGAAAGCAACTAAAATAAACAAAGCTTGGCCAGGGATGACATGAACCACTCAAGTTCCCATCAGAGCGTTGCCTCTCATCTGTATGAATGAGCCGGAGATCGGGCCATACCAGCAATTTCAGAGCGGTGATGAGTGCGTAAATTTCGAATAAAATTAATAATGAATAGCAGCTTCTGTGTTTTGTTATTTTGAATGATAGTTGGGAGTTAGGTTTGGGATTCTGTAGGCATATTAGTGAAATGGGGCAGGGGATGATGTAAAATCTGAAACTTGGAGCAGCAATAGTTTCCTCATGAGGTAAAACTTGCACCAATTGTATAACAAAGTGGGACATTATCAACTATTATAAAGTTGTCATTATTGAGAAACAAAGTGACCCATGGATTGAAAGGATTTGAGAAGCAAATCCCCTTAAACAAAGGCTACAAAGAGTCAAAGACGGCACTCTTTAAGCTTTGCCAATTGCCATAAAACCATCATTATTTTTTTTTTTAATGAATCATGAATTCTTGACTGTTGAATCCATTCAAACCAGAGCCAAAAAAAAAAAAATTAATTCTCTCTTTGACACGAGAATCAAAGCACTTCAAACGCCCAACAGTCAAGACTGTAATAAAACACATGAATCTCCATTTATTGGCAACCACTACCATGAAATCACTAATCTTTTTAGTTTATCACATTAGCTTATTGCCAAAATTGTTAAAAAAAAAACACTAATCACAAATTTACACTCTCAAACACACACACACACACACAATCCCGACAAACAAGCATCACTCAAACCAACATAAAACATTCACTAAAAAAAACCTATTATAAATCCTTCATCCCCTTTTCTTATTTAAACTATCAAAATAAAATAATAATAAAAATACTCTAACAACTGAGGATAAGTAATTTAAGTGTATGTAGTAAATTATGAACCAAATGTGACACACAATTTCACATAGCTGATAGTAGCAAAAGGCATTTATGATTTTTATTATGAAGCCTTGGTAACAACCTTACCCTCCTGATTCAAAACACCACCACCACCGCCACCACCTTGTCTACTATCAACCGCCACAGGCGCCACCGTCTGATAGCTCGCTGCCACCGCCATAACCCCGCCGCCTTGTGTCGTATAATACATTTGCTGCTGCTGCTGCTGCTGCTGCACCACTGGAATATTCCCCTCATTATAAGCCCCTCCTACGATCTTTCCTTGTTGAGCCACTGCGTTGTATACCGGCTGTTCCCGGTAAGATTCCTGTACAACCCTCTGGACTCCGTAGTAATTTTGATTGACTGGACCGGTTACCGGTCGTACAGCCTGGTATACACCAGTTGGGGTTTGAATCAGATACATTTGGTGCTCCGCCGCACCAGGCGCCGGCGCCGGCGCCATGGGATAGACTCCTCCGGCGGTGGTCATGTGTCTTTCCGGCATGTACGTCGCGGGAATCTGCATTTGCACCGGTACCGGAACCGGCGCAGGAGCAGGAGCAATCTTTTCCGGTACTTTCTGAGTGTAGTAGTCTCCAACGTAAGCCCTAGGGTTTATTTCATCGGACTTTCTTTGATACATCACTGCTTGCTCTAGATTCGCGATTTGCATTCTCTGCAATTCATGCAAATCGCGAATCTGTCTCTGGATCTCCGCCTGAGACATTAACTGTGGATCGGAAACCACGTGGCGGTCCTCCGATCCACAGTCCGATCCGGCGGACATGTCCTTCGTCGTAACCACATCCGGAGCCGCCTGAGCCGGCGCTGAATCTTGAAACTTCGCCGCTGGAATTGCCGGAAACCCCTTGTCCAAGCCAAACAAAAAATCCGGATTCCCCTCCGCCGCCGCCGCCGCAGCAGCAGGCGGAGAAGAGCCTTCCAACTGAACAGAATTCAAAGCGTCCACAAACCACTGCCGCTCCGATTTCGGATCGCCGGTCGCAAAACTCGCCGGCGCAGAATTCACCGGAAACAGAAACAACCTGAGCCTAGCAGGCTTAGCCGAACCGCGAAGCAGCCGATCGTACTCCAACATCATGTGCTCGAGATCCTCATCGTTGGTGACAGAAATCAAAGCGTCGAGATCTTCGCCAGGGAGTTGGTACTTGAAGCAAAGATCAGCGTCGTTGCAAATCGAAGAAAGCTTAGACTTGATAGCGTTGAACTTGATGCTGCGATCGACGGCTAGGATTTTGGTTTCGCCGCCGACATAAGCGAGCTGGTTATCGTGAGGCCTAGGTTGAATCTTACCATTATAGCTGCACATGAATTTGACCTTGTAGTTGGAAGAAGGAGGCTCTTCCCATGACTGGTTTTCGCAGTCGATTTCGCGAGAGCGAGGAGAGGAGTCTCCGGAATCAGGGTAGGAAGAGTAGGAATAGTTTTCCATCGGGAAAATAATTTTCTTTTTTTGGGGGTGGGAATTGGAATTTAGGGTTAGAGGGAAATAGTTTTCACAGCAGGCATTGTGACTTTGTGAGTAAAGGAGGAAAAGTGGTTGCGTGGGAAAGAAGTTGGATTATATTATGGATTTGGAGTGGGTTTGTTGGGTTTAGGATTGGGATGAGTTTGAGAAGCTGTAGGGGTGGGACCCACGAATTGGTTGGTTTGGATAGATGAGGAAGAAAAAAAAAAATAATGTGGAAGCGTAGATGAAGAGTATCTGATGTCATGTCATGTCATGTCATGTCATGTGAGTGATTTTTTCTTTTCCTTTTTAAAAAGTAAAAAAATGATAATTCGATAGTAAGTGAAAAAGATAATCCGATAATGCTTGGATCCAACAGAGTCCTTGTTTTTTAGAACTGAAAAATGATAATTTTTTTTTTTGTTTTTTTTAACTTTTTAAAGTGGGAGTAACACTAATAGCTTTGGAACAACTCCAAGTCTCCAACCGAGAGGATACTATGCTGGAAAAAAAAAATTAAAAATAGTAATAATTTAGGAATATGATAAAATGTCACATTCATTTTCACAGCTTTATTTTTAATTGTGTGGCCATAGGTATAATTTTTTTTTTTTAAGTTATGGTTGGTTGATAATTCAATTATTGAAAAAAAAAAGATTTGACATTTCATTTTTCTAGTAAAAGAATTTCAAAAATAAAAAGAGAGATAACATTCTAAAAATGTTAGATTGTGTTTAGTGGCAATCTACTCCTTCAAAATCATAGATATTTATGTTGAAACTACCATAAAATACCATCTAAATGTCAAAATATTTAAAACCTTATTATAAGACTTGGAATAATCTTATGAATTAGGCAGTTAATAATTCAAATTAAAAGCTAATGGTATCTCTTTTTCTTCTCCTTCTTCAATTATTTTTTACTTCTTTTTTTTTTTTTTAAGATGACCTTATTTAAACATCTTAAGTTTGACTATTTTATAGTTTGTTTATAATTTGATGGTTACAACCTTTTTTTCTTTCTATAATCCAATAGTTACAATTAAAAAGGAAGATTTGAACCATAAATGTTTTGAAAAAACCATGAAATGCCAATCTTTGAGTTAGAGACTTCTTTTTTCTTTTCTTTTTTAGTTTAACTATGTAAGTAATAAAATGATTGATAGAAAAATAGAAATTTCAACCAATTCAATCCAACTTATAAACTAATTTGTTTGATTTATGTACAATTCTTTTAAATTTTGGTTATTCTTTTAAACGTGAAACTCATCTATTTTAAGTTGATTTCCACTTGTACATAATGTTTAATAATGTCATGGTAGCATAACAAACGTGGAACTCATCTCTATAAGAAATGGCACTTAAAATGCTATTATATTTGAGTCTAACCTACATTTGATTTGAGTGTAGCACCCGAATATAATTTTTTTTTTCTTTCTAAAATCAAGTCTGAACTATATTTTACTCAAAAAAAGTCTGAACTATTTGTCAATAACTCGTCTTTTTTTTTTTTAAGTATATACTAACATATTATGATTGACTGTGACAACTGATACGTTTCAAGTTGATACCAAAAAAAAAAAAAGTTGATTATTATGGACCTTTGACCTAACAAAGCATATGCTTTTACACAACTGCATGTGCTCTTTGTTTATTGTATTGTTTTTGGCGTCGGATTAATTATAAACGTAAAAATCGTTCCCTTAAAATGCAAAACAATAATGTTTGTGCATAAAATTATGGGAGTGTTTCTTAAAAACATACTGTCAAGTTTCATCACATGACAAATTAATCATGAATGATATTAAATTCTTTACCAATTTCTAGTCATTGGCTCCAAAAAAATTTAGGTGAGAATCGCTGAAGTAGTCTTCTCAATTGATAAAATGAAATTACAGCTACTAATATAAATATACAATCAACTTTCTAATCAGCATAAAAATTAAAATTAAATAAATGATGTTACATTTGTATAAATTATAATGTTTTATTAATTAGAAAGACAAAAAAGACCACCTCAAATGTCTTTCAAGTAGACCTAACAGTCTCGTAACAGTCGATGTGGAGTAAAATCAGGCGCTTGAACCGTGCTGGTGTTAATTGTTTTTCCACATATAGTATTTTATACTCAATCCCTTTTCTTTATTCTACGATTTTAAAATTTTTAATTTTTTAAATCACAAAGCCGATCACTTTCGGGCTGTCACTTTGGCCAGGGTGCTGACTCGTTTGCAGGTGATTAACATGGGCAACGAGTTTACCACAAGCTGTATAATTTATTGGATACGGCATATAATTTTATAACAACGACTTGACATTATAAAATTATGCAGCCAATTCATATTTTAGTTTAATTTAAGCACTCCAGTCTCTATCCCTTTTCATTTGCACTCAACCTTTTCCACTTGCATGATTGCACTTTTCTACACCATGTTATCAGATTTAAAACATTGTTAGTCCTAATAAATATTTTATTGGGTAGCTGATTTTATTACTAACAAAGTTGAGTTATAAAATTGGAATCTTTCTCAATTATTTTTATTAGAGGTGAATTTTGATACTGTTTGATTACATTTTCTTTTTATATCTTTCATGCTTGTAAAATTTCTAGAAATTAATAATCAATAGCTATGTAATCAATAAATTGTTTAAATTACATATTTTTATATTTTAAAATTATGTATAAAATATAAGTTTGTAGATCATATAGTAGATTATATCTAATGGTCACAAAATTTAATATGTGTATTAAAATCGTAAAAAACATATAATGGTTAGTTTTTCAAAACATGTAATAATGTTAATTTTTTTAAAGAAAGTTATAATAACTAATTTTGTAACTAAATTTTATCTTTTTATTATTTTGTTTGGAGCCTTTTCCATTTTCTTACGATGAAATAATAGAGATATGGTCAAAAAAAGAGCTCTGAGCTGTAGTTTCTCTGCCTCAAGAACTCGGACTGGGACTGGGAGACTACAGACGGAAAGAGGCCCATAAATATTACAAAAAAGGGGCCCCGGCTGCAAGAGCATGGGCTAAGTAGTTGGCAGTGCTGATTACATGAGAGATCAGGTCTACCTGCATTTAGAGCAACCCTTGTCTTAATCAGTCATCAACATAATTACCATCTACCTGACATCCATGCTTTTAGACAAATTCGAGTTCTTTAATAGCATGTTTGGGAGTTAAAAAAAGGAGGGGGAGTAGAGTAGAGGGAGGGAGAGTAATTCAATTACCTTATTTGGAAGTTTTTTAAGGAATGAAGGAGAGGGATTTGGAGGGGTTTGGAGGGGTTTCAACTACCTCTAACCCCTCATTTTTAATTCCTCCAAATTGGAGAGATTTGGAGGGAGAGTAGAGTAGATAAGTTATTGGCCAAATGAATTCCCTAATTTACCCTTTCTAAATTAACAAAATTACCCTTTCTAAAGGGTTAATTACCCATTTCCCCCTCCTTAATTTTAAAAACATCCAAACAATGTAGAGAGGATTCATTCCCTCTACTCTCCTCCCCACTACTCTCCTTCCCTCTACTCCCCTCTACTCTCCTCCCTCTCTAAACTTCCAAACAAGCCATAAAAGTAATAGAATGATATGTATTTCCTTATCTGCTAGCAGTGACATTTTTTGGTCTTGTGGCGGCCCTGTCATCTCTAGATGCGTCCACCAATGCAGATTTTTTTTTTTTTTTAATCCAAGACTCCAAGTATAGTATTTGTGCGAAATCAATTTCGTTATTCCAATTCATCAATTGAAAATCAAATAGTGCACATTCTTAATGAAGAAAAAAATATCATATGTGAGTAAAGGAAAAAAAAACACACATTCATAATGAGGGGAAAAAAGAGAGAGAAGAAACATATCATAAAGTGACTTAAGTAACATAAAAAAAGTTAAAAAAAAAAAATTGTTCACATTACAGCCTAAGTCATCATATCAGCCTTAATTTAGTGGAATAGACTAGAATGTGTTGGATTTTGGGGTGAGGTCGTGAATTGGGGAAGTGATTTGTATTAATTAACTAATTGAAATGAAAATTTTCGATTATAAAGAAATGAAATTGACAACAATGTGTGAAACTAGGTCATTAGGAGGTTCTTCTAAAAAAACCGGGGGGGGGGGGGGAGGGGGGGTTGTTGGTAAGGATTATGTCCTAGTATAATCAATTATCTCACCTTATTGAGTATCAAATCGTGACGGGATTATTGTAAGATATAACAGCTCATTGATTCAACACTTATAATGTGTTTGGAAATTTGGAGTGAGACAAGAGTAGATGGTACAAGGCGAAATGGGAGGAAGGGGGTGATAAAAATCCTCGTTTGTTTGGATATTTTAAAGACTAAAAATGGGAATGAGAAGAAATGATATAAGTATTATATAAATAACAATTACACCATACTTTTTTTTCTTTTCTTTTTTCAATTTGAAAAATTAGATATACTTTTTTTTTTTGGGTGGGGGTTGATATTTCGGGACTTGATGGAACCACAATATATGCTTCTACTATGACGAAGTTGTGATTAACAATCTGTTGAGGTATAAAAAGTTATAACATCAAAACCCAAAATAGCACAATGGGTGAACCCCATATAAAAGGGTTGGGCTCACTACAAGAGAAAAGGATGGTAAGCCCAAGTCCATTAAAAGAAAAAAAATTAAAGCCCAGAACTCACAAAAGGACTGAGGGTCTATGAAACAAAGGGAAGAAAGGAAAAAGCCCAGCCTGTCAGGATAAGAAAGTCAAAAAGGAGTCCAATGGTAAGAACTGGGCCGGGATACCCAAAGGTTGCTAGGGGCTCGAGGTCCTTAGGACATGTAGCAAAACTAGGATGAGATTAAGACAGTTTGAAAGGAGTACAAAGAAACACAAGGAACGAAGAACAGACACGTCTTTATTAGCCACCCAATGATGCAGAAAGGAATCAGAAAGCTTGGAGATTAACAATTCATGAACAAAGGGCTGGTATCTCGGGGAACCCAGGAAGAGGAACCATGAAGGGAAGTAGCTGGGAAAACTTTCAACCTAGCAGGGATAGAATCGGCTCAATCTAGAAAAATGACAAAAAGAAAGGCAGCCAAAAGGCTGAGTCTGAAAATGTGAGGTTTAGAAGCCTTGAAGGAAGAGAAATTAGATGCCAACTCTCTAGGGACACCCCAAGACGAAAAGCCAGCCAGAGGCTTTTGGGGAAAAAGCACCAAAAGAAGAAAATTATGAAAAAACAAGGAAGGGATCAGCCACCAAAGTTGCTGGTGCAACAGGGGCTCTGGTACCCAAGGGAGCAAAAGAGGGGAATCAACGGTACCCTGGAACCCTGAAATGACACTATAAAAGGAGAAAACAGCCAACATTGAATGGGCATTCAGCAAGAGGGAATTAGAACATATTCATTGAGAAAACTCTGTCAAAAACTCAGAGAAAGTAGTAAAAAAAAAAAAGGAATATCACCTGGTATCCTGAAAACAACCACTATAGAACATACTTGGATTCAAAGGGATTCAAACTTTGCAACTCTTAGGGTATGTTTGGTAGACTGTAATAAGCGTTATAATGTAATAGTTATTCCTATGATTTAGTTATTCTTTAATTTGGTTACGTTTTTATTACAGAGAATAGTCATTCCTTATGAATAGCTATTCTTCAAAATGATGAATAATTATTTCTATTTAAAAGGTGGTATTAGTTATTCTTTAGTAAGTGCAATAATTTCAAAACTTAATATATTTCTAAATAAATAAACTTTCCATATACATCTAACAATTATAAAAATAAAAAATAATACACATCTCTCTTAAATTTAAAAATAACAATTTTTAAGGAGAAATAATTGTATGAGTAAAATATTTCCTAAAATAAATGTTAAGTTTCATTTTAATGTTATAACTCCCAACCAAACTAATGAATATGTTTAGTCATTACATTACAACACACTTTATTACTAGTAATAAAGATTACAACTTCTGTCGTAATCCTCATTCAGTATACCAAACGTTCCCTTAGAGGCTTAGATAGCCATCTAAGTCTGTAATTTTTGAGCTCATTTGGACCTCGTGACACGTCTTAGTGAGCAAATTGTAATTTACAACTAATGAAAGTAATGAAATATTTTATAGTGTTTTAAGGATCCTTAACAATTATTTTGTCTCTCTCTTTATTACCTTGTTTCGTTACTGCTTTTTGTTGTTCAATACATATATATTCTTGCTTGCTAGTATGTATGTATTGTAGGATTTTTGCTCTGTGCACCACTTGGTTTGTAAACAGCTCACTTAGCTGCGATGAACCAAGCCCAGTCCCTTTAAACAACAACTAAAAGGCCTAGGATCTTTGCTTCAATCAACACATATAATGGATTGTGAAATACTAAACTTATCGCGCACGTTACAAGTGTACTTAGATTTTTTTATTGGTAGAATTTATATTTTTGCCAATCACCAAAATAACTGGTAGAGTGATAAGTCCTAACAGCAAATAAAGAAAATAAAAATCACACATACCCACACATAAAAATAGTATTCAAAGCTATTTTGATGTTTATTTCTTTTTACAAGGTCTCATTACACTCCTAGCTATTTTAGGGATTAATACACATTTTAATATACAAATGCATAAATCTCAGATCATGATGAATGAAGTTTTGAGAGACAACTAGGGAAAATGTAATCATTTGCCCCAAAGAGAATATAATCGAAGGTGTGTGTGTCTATATATCTATATATATATATATATATAGTATATTGTGCGCACATTAAACGAGGCCAATCGGCAGGCACTCTCTTAGGCTCACAATCAATTTGTAATGTGGGCTATGGATTTCCTACCTTAGATGACCCAAACTTAAAGACTTAACTATAACTCTCGAGTTTTTGTTTGTTCCCACCTCCTTCTTTTCCTCTCTCACTGCCCCCCTCCTTTTTTTCCCTTTGATTTCTCTTATTTATAGCCTCAAATCAATGGAAAACTCATGATTACTCTTAGGGTTAGTGCAACAAGAGGTCCAATATCGTTAATTGTAAGTGGGTGTTTAGGTAAAAGTGGCTTTGGAAATGATTCCCACTCCAGTAGATATGTTCGGCAGCGATATTCCCCAAGGCATTGCCAAGCATACCATTGATGGTGCACTCAAATGCCATTCTTCTTGCTTGGACATAGCTCTCCAAGCTAGGACCAGGTGGCAAAACAGGGTGTGCGTTATTGCGGATTTTCTACTTCTTAGGCTTTTAAGCAATATGAAGCTTGGGCCCATGACTTTCGTGAGTTTGGGCTGGAAGTGTGGGTGGGAAGAGGTTGGTGTCATGGGCCACACTGTTGGATCAGGGTCCAAGGCCTAACCAGGCTTGGGTATTATAGTGCTGTACATATATGATTTTGGAATATAAATGATAGATTATATATTTTAACAAAGAAATACATACAATAGCTCTTTTTTTCTTTTTCTTTTTTTTTTTAAATGGTAAATTTCATTAACTAATGTAAGGTTTGAGCTAATACCAACCAGGTCCAAGACATTTCAAAACTTAGTCTCTAAACATCGTTAGCCCCCGTTAGTCATTTTCCTCTTCTCTCTCTCTCTGATTCTTTCAATTCTTTATGTGACTCTCCTCTTCACTGGTACCTCATTCTCTTACTAGATCTCTCTCTTTCTACTGAGCTCACATCTCTCTCTCTCTCTCTCTCTCTCTCTCTCTCTCTCTCTCTCTCTCTCTCTCTTCATTTAAACAACACAACCACTATGGTAAAACCAAAACCAAGGGAAAAAAAAAAAAAAACCTATCCTATTTTCCACCATTAAAGCTCCAGCCACCAATAGAAACCCACAAAACTTGTAGAACCATTGCGGACCACTAAGCTAGAACCCATCCTCAACACAACACACTTACAAATCTCAACCCAAAAAAACTCATTAGAAAAGCAAACAAAATATACCAAAAAGCAAGCCTAACTTGTGCCGAGTTAAGCAATCGCCACCACTGTATAATGTCAACCAAATCCCACAAATTTCCTATAGTATTGACCATCACCACTGAACTCGACACCATATACTACCTGATCTAGATGTACTCATGTTTTGTTTGGAGATCCATTATGTTGGGATTAGTGACCTTAAATCCTACTGTATAATACTATATATGACATTACGTATGACATTATGTACGACTTGATGTATGGCTAAATGTTGTAATTAATAAAGTTTTTTTATTATTATCTAAAATAATGGTAATATGAATATTCGGACATTATTACATAGTCCATTAGATGTATAGTATGTGATTTATGTGAAAAGTCACAGAAGATATAAATTACAAGTTCTTTGTAAATTCAGAAATTTAGTTTGTAGTCGGTAATGAAATTGGGCATTTCATCTGCGAAGACTATAGCATATCAACTAAGATGATTTGTCTTGATTATGGAAGTGGAGACTTCTAGTTGATGTGTTGATATGTCTTAAGAGTTAAGACATATTGAACTGAACCGCTGTGAGATTTATTATTCTGAACTGGACCACTGTGAGATTTATTATTCTCCTAATGACTATCAAATGAATAATAAATCTCACGTCTTATATTTACATGAATTCTTAATCCTGAGAGAATAATGGACATAATCATAAAATGTAGGTAACTTTGATATATCAGGAGTGAGATCTAAAGTAACAGTCAAAATCTCAGTATGTTGGGCATTTACATTTAGTATTGATGGAACATATATTCTCAAGATGGAATTCATAGTCTCTTAACGGAGATACAAAATATTCCCTTAAAATAAATTTAATGAGTTTGTTATTTAGAATGTTAGGCCTAACTACTTTAGTATATAGTTACTAAAGTGTATATTTATGAAATTGGATTTTATAAATATATAATGAATAACTTAGAGGATTAAATCGGGTACTTAAGGATTAAGATGTAATAAACTACAAAGTAGTAGTCTATTTTAATGACTTTGTATTAGTACGAATATTTCATGAAAGTGTTGCATGTACAATGAAGTCTTGAGATATAATTTATTAATGAGGTCTAGAGTGCAATTATGTTTATATAGTGGTATTAAATATAATTAATGGTAACTTTGGACTTGCCAAGAGTTGACAGAAAAGCCCAAGACTCATTGGAGCTAATGTCTTATTTGTTCCCTTTTGATCTCACTTCAAGCCACATACTAAAGCCTAATTGGAGAAGTCCAAAAGGCTAACTCAATTAGATAATCAGTTATAGGGAGAGAAACATACAAAATTTTGTATCATCAAGAACAAGAACAAGTACATGAAACGATTTGTATGTGAGTGTTGGGCACTTTCTAGTTCTCTCTTAAACAAATTCATATAACTAATTGAGAGACCACACATTTTGGGCGTTAGTGGAATTGAAGTGAAGATTAAAAGTGTTCCAAAGTACTTCTAATCTTTGTTTTAAAATTCACCACACCAAAGTACACTCTCTTGTTCTTGTATTCTGAAATTTACGTAATACATGTTATCAATTGCGAATGAAGTAGATCCGCTAACTTTCCACTGCGTATGTTTTGTATGCGATACAAACATGTATGTTTCGTATGCGATACAAACATGTATATTTCCAACACATTGCACGTTGTCTCTCTTGTAAAACTAAGCTTTGATAAGTGGATGAGAGAGAGAGAGAGAGAGAGAGAGAGAGAGAGAGAGAGAGAGGTTTGCGAGAAAAAAGAGGAAAAATTAAATGATTAATGGGGGACTAACGGTTTTTAATTTTTAGGACCAAGTTGAATTTAAAGACTAAATTAGCTAATTTTGAAATATCTTGGACTTAGTTTTCATTAACCCAAAAAAAAAAAAGGCTAAAATGCAAAACTGACCTTCTAAATTTCACATTTTGTCATTTCAGTCCTCTAAATTTTAGTTTTGTCATTTTAATCTTCTAAGTTTTAAGTTTTATCAATTCAGTTATCCATTAGCATTCTATCAAGTGCTGCCATTTACTAACCAAAACGACGTCGTTTTGTTTGTTTGTTTGTTTGTTTGTTTTGTTTTGGTTTTTTTTTTTTTTTAATTTCTTAATTGAAAAAATCGAAAAATGTTAATCACAAAAAAAAAAAAAAGTAAATAAATACATAAGAGCTCAGGGAATGACGTCGTTTCCTAGACCACTGAAAGTCAAAAACTATCTCCACCCCCACCGATACCCTAACCCGATTAAACTAAGAAATATGGGGGAGAAAGAGAGAGAGGGAGAGATCAATAGGGGGAGAGAGAGAGATTGAGAGATTGGGAGTGGGAGAGGAAGAAACCGAGAGAGAAAAAGAAGTGAGGACTCTAAAATTAATTATTGGAGAGATCTTCTTGATGATCCAAACAATGGTGGGATAACCGTGATAGTAAGCGCAGTGGATCGGTGTGAACCCCTCTCTTCATGTGATTGTGTTATTTGATTAATTTTGTTGTTTACGGGTGAATCCAAAGAGTCCTTATTTCAAACATAAGGTTGGTCGGCATTCACTCTGTGGCTTACTGATGCACCAAGTTGGGTTTTGTTAGAACTTGATAGAGTGGAATTTGATGTGTAAATATGAAGCACGGGTGCGTTTCGGGACTCGGGTGCGGATGCGGGAGTAGGTGCGAGACTCAGCAATTTTTGAAAAAGGTGGGTGCGAGTGCGGTGGGACTCGGCGATTAAAAAATTATTAAAAATATTTTTATTTATATTTTCTATATATTTTTACTATTAAAATATTTTAAAAAAATTGAGGAATGACAGATTTAGGATATTTGAGCCTCATTAAAGTTGATTTCGACTGTTCCGGCGAGATTAAGTGAATATTTCTGCTTGTTTTGGCCGTTTCGATCGCCGGTTGATACGGCCCAATACGAGCCTTTTTTGGTCGATATTGGCCCGGTTCAACGCGAATCGAGCCAAGTCGGCGCGAGTATGTGAAAAAAAAAAAAAAAAAAAACTCAGACGCGGCACCGATGCGTGGGTAGCTGCGTCGGACGCCGCACCTCGCGTCGGGTTGTGTTGGACTCCGGTGCGGCACCCTCCTAGCCGTGTCCGTGCTGTCTAGGTGTAAACTCAAAAATCAAAACAAGTGATGTAGCGAGGTGAGAACGGAGACTTTTGGCTTGGCAAGAAGACAAAAAAAAAAAAATCACTTGTTTAAAAGAATAAAAGTGATACTATATATCTCTTTATCGTTCTTTCAATGTTTTCATAAAAAATCATGAATTTGGAAGTTTATTTGGATAACCATGAATTTGGGAGTCGAATCATAATACTGAGTACTATCTAGATTTTGACTTTCAGTGGCTAGGGGAATGGTGTTGTGCCCTGAGTCTTTGGGGGCTGTTTGGATGGCTTGTTTCCATAATTCAATTTTCAGTTTTCATAACTCATAACTCAAAAATGGTGGGACCCATAGCGAAAAGTCCGTTTGGGAGTACCTTAACTATGTTTCCATCACTCAAGTCTTTGATTTTTGAGTTGTGAGTTATAAAAACTGAAAACATACAAAATGTGTTTTCAGTTTTCATAATTCATAACTCAATGACATTTTTGTAATTAAACACACATAGGGGACCCACTGTCTTCTTCTTCTTCTTTTTCTTTTATATATAAATTTTTTTTAACGTTTTTTTGTTTTTTTTAATTAAGAAATTAAAAAAAATCCAAAATAACATCGTTTTGGTAAGGAAACAGTAGTACTGAAAACATACTAATAGATGATTGAATTGACAAAACTTGAAACTAAGAAAATTGAAATGACAAAAGGTAAAACTCAGTTTTGCACTTTAGCAAAAAAAGAGAAAAAAAAAAAGATTTTTGTTCCCAAGGTAACAGCTTGTACCATAACTCGGTTTAGACATCAGAGTTCAAACTCCAAACCTTGTATCAGAAAGAATCCAATTTAATTACCGTCCACTCTTGATGCAGTAATAATTTTACAAATATAAATACTTGTAGGATGTTAAAAGTAAAAATTTGAGTTCAAGTCTCCCAAGAGACCTTCACAAATTTGGATAAAGGAAAATTTCTATCATGTAAATATTAAAAAAAAAAAAATTCCAATCTCGCACAAAGTCAAAGAAATTCAGTACAACCAGAATCTTCATTAAAAGTAAACCCAGCTCGAAAACTCTGCTCAATCTAAACAAGTTTCAGTAGTTGCACAATGTTCCAAAAATGGCCTTGCAATTGGAATTTAATCATTGTCACTCTGATCTTCCTCAAACTCCTCACCATCTTCAACCGAAAGTCTCTCTTACCAATCACCTCCACAGCCCCATCATCACACCCCTTCAAATCAAACCCAAGCTTCTCCTGTGCCCCACCACACCACTCTTACCCTTTCTGCAACACTTCCCTCCCCATCAAAACCAGAGCTCAATCCCTCATCTCCCTCTTGACCCTCCATGAAAAGATCCAACTCCTATCCAATAACGCCTCGGCTATACCCAGACTCGGCTTATCTGCTTATGAGTGGTGGTCTGAGTCCCTCCATGGCATAGCTTCAAATGGCCCTGGTGTGTCTTTCAGTGGCCCAATTAGAGCTGCAACTTCATTCCCTCAGGTTTTGCTCACCACAGCTTCTTTTAATAAAAGTTTGTGGTTTTCCGTTGGGCGGGCTATTGGGTTCGAAGGCAGGGCCATGTACAATGAGGGTCAATCTGGGTTGACTTTTTGGGCACCCAATATAAATATATTCAGGGACCCCAGATGGGGAAGAGGGCAAGAGACCTCGGGTGAGGATCCTATGGTGGCGAGTGCTTATGCTGTTGAGTATGTGAAGGGGTTGCAGGGTGAGGATTTGGTTGGTGGGGATGGTGGCTTCATGGTTTCTGCTTGTTGCAAGCATTATACTGCTTATGATTTGGAGAATTGGGGGGATTTCCGTAGTTTTAGCTTCAATGCAATGGTAAGGAAGTGTCTCACTCTTATGTTTTTTATTTTTGTATTTCACCGGGATTGTTGTTGGAAAAACTCAAAAACCCAAGTCAGTTTGGGCTTGCAGGACAAAATTGTGACTAGTGAGTTCTTTGAATGTAACAATTGAAGTTTTGTTTAGTGTGAATTTAGATGAGCTTATCTTAATTAGGTTATTTTGTTTATTGTGTAAAAGTACAATTGTGGCTTGAAAAATGTAAACTTTAAAAAGCAGTACATTTTCTTCAAAAACCCAAAGACAGTTTGGGCTTGTAGCACAAAATTGTGACTTGTGAGTTCTTTGTATTTGACAATTGAACTCTTGTTTAGCGTGAGTTTGGATGAGCTTATCTTAATTAGGTTATTTTGTTTATTGTGTAATACAACCGTACCTTGAAAAATGTGATACTTAAAAACCGTAAACTTTCTTTTGAGGTGAAAATAAGCTCGTTTTACATTTTCTATTGTCATATTTTGGCGTCCTTCCTGGGGAAGAATAATCACTAATCAGGATATATAGTGATTAGTTGGTTTAAATAGATGACATATAGCCCTACTATGACGGCATGGCTGCAATTTTTCTTGATGTTGAATATGGTTTAAACAGAAATTTAAGTGATTAAGTACTCTGAAAGGAATATTGTGTTGATGAAATGGAGAGCACAATTTAGTTTCCTTTTCTTTATTCTGTGGTGGCTTTTGCTGTTTTATCAGGTCTCCAAGCAGGATATGGAGGATACTTACCAGCCTCCATTTCAGAGCTGCATTGAGGAAGGCGGAGCTACTTGTTTGATGTGCTCATATAATCGAGTCAATGGAGTGCCTTCATGTGCAGATCCTGATCTCCTGCAGAGAGCTCGAAGGGATTGGGGCTTCAAAGGGTATGTACTAATGTGGCAAGCTTGGATTGAAAGTTTCCATCTGGATGAATTGATAATATAAGTGCTGTTTACTTGTTTGTAACAAACTTTTTGAAGGAAAATGCAGATACATCACGTCAGACTGTGATGCAGTTGCTGTAATTTATGAAGATCATAAATATGCAAAGGCTCCTGAAGATGCAGTTGCTGATGTTATTAAAGCAGGTAAGGTTGTTGTTGCCTGAGTTGAGTACTTAGTTTATAGGAAAAAAGAATTTGCAATGTGCATGCATTTGGGGTTTGATGCTTATCCATGATGCTGTGTCATTGCTCAAATTTAACAGGCATAAACATGACTTACAACTCCAAATATCTTCAATTTTTAAGTATTATGTTGATTCAAATGAATGGTTGAGATCATTTTAAATATTTTACATGCATGCAAAAGTTTTGTGCATAAAATTTAAACTATTTTGCACTCGAAGATGCTAAAGTTAGTTATATGATTTAAAAGAACTGAGACCTTGAGATATCATTTTTTTAAGGGGGTGGAAAAATAAATTAGCATAAAATAAGATAATAGACTTGACCATGTATTTGCAAAGAATTTGAAGATCAGTAGGTTGGTTAATGCAAGAGATACTCAATGAGGTTTTAGCCTTATTGATAGAGGCAATTGCCTCATGTGAGCCTCCATCACAAAAACTTAGCCATGGAATTTTAGCCTCTGAAATCAGTGCATTTTTTGTTCTTGCAATACTTCAATCTTTGAACCAACAACTTCTAATACGCTTCAATAAGTGTTACACCTTGTAAAGTTTATGAGAAAAGCTTAACTGAACCAGGAATGGACATAAATTGTGGCACATATTTATCCCGGTATACCCAGTTGGCACTTGAGCAAGGGCAGATTCAGGAGGAGGACATAAACCGAGCTCTTTCAAATTTGTTTTCAGTCCAACTTCTTCTTGGCCTTTTCAATGGGGACCCTAGTAGGGGACACTTTGGAAAATTGGGAAGGGAAGATGTATGTACTCTGGAACACAAGAAATTGGCAATAGATGCTGCAAGGCAGGGAATTGTGCTTTTAAAGAATGATAAGAATTTGTTGCCATTAAAGCGAATGACTATCACCTCCTTGGCCATTATTGGGCCTTCAGCAAATGATTCCAGTCAACTGGGTGGTGACTACACAGGTTTCTCTCGGGAAGGATTGCTTGTCTGTTACTTTTTATGGCTTGTAAGTTTAAAGTAGTTTTCAAGGGTTCCTTAATGTGTAGGTGTACCATGCAATCCGATTAGCCTTTTTGAGGGACTACAACCTTACATCAAAACAACCTATGCTAGCGGTTGTGGTGACACACGATGTAATTCCAGTGATGGGTTTGCAGAAGCTGTTCGAATTTCTGGGGAAGCTGATGCAGTAGTTGTGGTTGCTGGGCTTGATCTTTCCCAAGAAGATGAAGGACGTGACAGGACAAGCCTTCTCTTGCCTGGTAAACAGATGGATCTCATCTCTGCAGTGTCTTCTGCAAGTGAAAGGCCTATTATTTTGATCCTACTTGGTGGTGGACCAATTGATTTATCCTTTGCCAAAGTAAATCCACAAATTGGAAGCATTCTCTGGATAGGATACCCGGGTGAGGCTGGTGGGCAAGCGGCTGCAGAAATTATCTTTGGAGATTTTAATCCAGGTTTGTATCTTGAATCAATTCTTAATGTTGAACATTCACTTACTTTTTGTCATTAGGAAATTTATTGGATGATGTTTGAGAGAAACAGGTGGACGTTTGCCAATCACTTGGTATCCTGAATCATTTAGCAGTGTGCCCATGAATGACATGAGCTTGCGGCCTGACCCTTCACGAGGCTATCCAGGACGAACTTATAGATTCTATACTGGAGAGGTGGTATATGAATTTGGATATGGGTTGACATATTCCAATATTACATATAAATTTATATCAGTGCCAGACAATATAACGATATTGAATACTACTAGCAAGTCTGGTCCAAGTAAATTAACTACTCACAAGACATTCGATGGGATTGATTATATTCATGTCAATGAGATAGCATCTTGCAATCTCTTGAAATTTGAAGTGCAGATTTCAGTGTTCAACCATGGTGATATGGATGCGAGCCATGTGATAATGTTATTTGGCCAAGCATCCACTTCAATTAGAGGAGCCCCGCGGAAAACTTTGATTGAATTTACCCGTGTACATACAGAATCTTTGACTGCTATTCAAGTAAACATTGGAATTGACCCATGCAAGCATTTTAGCATTGTGAATGTTGATGGCGTAAAGATATTACCCTTGGGAAATCATCTTCTTTTGTTGGAAAGGATGGAGCATTCTATATCCATTGGATTGTAACATGGACTTGGGAGTTTTTTTTTTTTTTTTGGTGTGTGTGTACTGGTTCACCTGACTCACCACCTAATTGGCTGAAGCTTCGCACGTCTTGTGATGAGGACATGCTTGTACTTATCAATGTAACATTCATAGTGAAATGGACCTTATTACTTTCAGCTTTCTTTGGTTTAGTTTTCTGTGTACATCCATTTGGTTGTTAACAAGAAGGGTAAGAGAAGTGTAATCCTAAGAGCAATTGGAGATTGGAGTAGAATTCTGTTTTCTGACATCTCTTTTTCTCAATTCCTCAAAAGACAGCATGTATTTTAACTTTTCAATCTTAGTTTCGCAAATTGAGCTCACTCGCTATGCTTCAGGACGTAATCCCTATGCTTTACTGTAGGGACTGGCTTCAATTCTATATTTCAAAGCTATACATTTCTCATGTTTCTACAATAATTTCTCAAGATGCAAAGTATGCCTTGATCCGTGAATGCTAAGGACTTAGGAAGGTCTTTCTCATATAACTGCTAAATTATATTAATTCAAGAAGGAAAGGAATGACCGAGTTATTTTAGCATAATTCAAAGTTGGAACCTCACCAGTCACCACAAACTCAGTCCATTAACGTTTTAGATTTTTCATTTTAGTCAATTAAGTTTGATTACATTTTTAAAATGATCATTCCATTTATTTCCTTGACTAATCTAGCTATTTAACAGAGAAAGAAGGAAAAAAGAAGAGAGAAAAAATGAAAATGTTGCATTGACACTTAAAATGAGAAAGATGGATAATATAACCATTTTGAAATGGAATCAAACATGAAGAATTGTAATGAAAAATCTCAAACTAAGAGTGCAAACAATCCAAAACTAAAAGTCTCAAATGGATTGTAATCCCATTTTCTATCCCTTCAGTTTTCACTCTAACCAAATCGATCTGTTCAGGTAGGTGTTTTATAAGCCTAAAAACATGTTTTTAAAACTCTAAATTCCGTTTTGCAATCCTTAGTTTCATTTTATTTATTTTTTTACAAAAGCTCATTTTAAATTCAAAACACTATTTTGCAATAGCTTATACAAATCCACCCTAAAACGCAAACAATTTAGAACTGAAAACTGGGTTAAAAGTGTAATTAAATTAAAAATTAGGGGCCAAAAAAGAAAAAGAAAAAAAAGCCATAACCGTAAAAATGAGCTTACTGCTTCAACGGCTTCTTCAAGAGCTCTTTATAGTATTGTCACAGACACTAGTACAGAGCCCACAAAAAAAAAAAAAAATCGAAAATGGTGAAAGCGGTGGTTGGAGAAGAAACCCAACTCAAATTGATCGAGGATCGTCTCACCCAATCGCGACTCCCCGTTCAGGCACACTCTCTCTCTCTCTCTCTCTCTCTCTCTCTCTCTCTCTCTACAATGAATCAATGTGTGCACGTATATTTGAAATGGTTGAAATTCTGAATTTAGGGTTTTGTTGCAGGTGGGTCTGGTAATAGGCAAGCTGAGCTCGCCACTAGACCGAGCTTTCGTCTTCGATTTGATCCCAACTCCACCAAACGATGCCAGAGAGCCCGCGTGTTCGCTCGTCGAGACTACCGCCAAAGACGACAAGAAAAAGGGACCCAAATCCAAATCTCAGGCCTCAGCAGATTCTTCTTCTTCTTCTTCCTCTTTGCTCATCGATAACGATTGGGTCGCCGAACACGCTCGTCAGGTGTTTTTTTTTTTTTTTTTTTTTTTTTTTTTTTTCCACTTCAAATTATTGTTGTCATTGTTGTATAATACGATTTCGTTAAATTAAATACTAATTTTTTGAGCTTTGGTTATGGATTCTCAGGTGGCTAGAATGTTAGTTGGGGGCATGAAAGTTATTGGTATCTATATATGGGTTAGCGATACTGTTTTCAAAAATTCAACCATAACGCTTTGTCAGGTAAATTATTTTGTTTTTCCTTATTCAATTTTGATGTGTGTGCGTTTTTATTTAGTTTATGTTGAAAGAGTAGGTTACTTCATGTTCACGATGATAAACACATAAGAGTCATTAAAAATTACAACAAATCAAGCCGAAAAACAAAGTGGGTTTTGGAATAATACAGTTACAATGTGTAAAACCCCACGTGCGAGCGGATTTTACCAGGATTTCAGCTGAGAATTGAGATATAATAGAAACAAGATGCTGACTAAATGTCGGGGATTGATTGCTGCTGATAAAAGAGTAAGAAGAGATAAGAAATTGGGATATCCTAATGTAGGATTTTTCATTTTGAAATTTTGTTATGTGGGAATCTTATTTTACTAATTTGGTTCCTGAAAAATTTGAAACTGCCGCTAATTTATGTCTAATACAAAATTTTGATTTAATTTATGTCATTTTCAGAAAGCTAAAATGACACAATACATGGGAGTCCCGTTTTTTCTTCCACCCCGTGTATTCCTTAGTCTTTCTTGGCATTCAAATAGAAGATACTAAATATTTTGAAGTGTTTAATAAAACTTTTACATTCACCATGAAGTTCAGTCCAGAGCAATGTTTTTGTGTTAATTTCAAATAATGAAATAGCTCTTGCAGACTGTAAAGGGAGTTGCAGAAGCAGCACCCCTGCTGGAGAATGATCGGGAGGAGAGACTGCTCATTCACATTTGTTACAGTCCAATGAGGTATATGACTTATATAACTTTATATATTTTCTCTCTTCCCAATTTTAACATCTTAGTGAATTTATTATGTGATTATCATGCTGACAACAGAGTTTGTCTGTGTAGGTGGACATGTCGAAATTGCACATGGACCTCAAATATTACATCAAGTAGCCTGCGACCATGTGATTTCAAGATGGGAAGGGTCTTAACTTCCCTTCAGACCTTCAAATGCAACTACAATTTTAACCTTAGGTAACATTTGCATCAGTTATCAATCATTTTCTTAATTATTGATTGATAAATTTTCTTATTTAATTTTTAATATTTTCTTTCATTTCTTGTGACAATTAAATTGATGATTTCTATTTGTAAATTCGTATATATATATATATATATAAATATATTTAATTTGTTACATTATGTCAAGTAAAAAATCTCACGCCTTTCTATCTAAAAATTTATTTTTTGGGAGGTGGTATTTGATGGAGATCAATTTCCTCAACACGAACTAGTGTAAAGACACTAGTATATCCATAATTTGAGACATAATTTCATCTTTATAAAGAGAATGATAAGGAAACAAAAGTCATCGATATTGTAAATCAAGCATGAACTGATAAATGTCCCAAAAAAATTTGACATTATCTAACTAAGGTGAAATAATAATCCATCTTGATCATTTTATCATCCAGCAACCTCTAAAAAATGACCAATCAAGTTGGCTGTAAGTCCTATCTGAGGTCAATGTTGAAGTCGCACCAGGTTCTTTCTGCATGTAAGCTATATGCCAACTGCATTAGACTGGTCATTTGGGCCCGTTTGGATTGAGGGGGAGTGGAGGGGGAGTGGAGGGGAGTAGAGTAGAGTTGGCTGAAAAGAGGCTAATTTTGGGCCAATTCTACTCTACTCTCGCTCCGTCTTCCTCAATCCAAACAGACTATTAAGCGTATCTTTTCCTCAATCCAAACAGACCATTAAGCATGAACCTCTTGGTGTAGAATATCAGGCAATCATACCATTGCACATTATATTCTGGCTGTAAATTTTCTACTGAAAATTTTTGGTACTTGGTAGTTATTCTAAAAGTTCTTGATGTCAGTCATGGAAGTAGCTACTCCTAAATGTTTTACTAAGTAATCTCTCATGGGTGAAGCTGTCTTTTCCCAGATTGCCCATATGTCAAGAGAGTGCATCAAACACTCAAACATTGAGTGATGTTCTTTGTCAGGGAATTTCTCATCATGCTAAAGAACTAAAAGATGCAAGGGCGGTTATTGATGGTAATTTGGTAAGACAGACTCCAAGATACCATGTTTTGACTTTCTGTATTTTCTTTCTATCTATCTATCCAGCCATTTATATTTTATACACACTTACTGTGGATGTTTGTTCGTACAATGCATTACCAATGTTCTCATATAGCTGCAATAGTTCTCTCATCAAAATTTTCAATACTGCATTGTAAGTTGATATATTTATTGATAGTTCATGCGTAAAGTCAAGTCAGGTGTAAAAAAATTTATATAGTGTAGCAACAAATCCTTTTTGCTTCAAAAGGAAAGAATAGAAACTAGAATATAATTTGCATTAACATATGATACAAATATATGATGACTCAAGAAGATACTAAATCAGGATTAATTCCATTTTCCAAGAGAAGATCAAGTTTGACATGCGCTATGCTGCATCAGTGCAGCTACCATGTGACATCAGGATGCACACCTTGTTGCATAGGGCAGTGCTCTGGTGGTTTTCTAAACCTATTTGTATCTTACATTCTTAATGGCCTTACACTTGATTGCAGTGTCAATTCAACTGCGTCAAAGGGAGAATCCAGTTACATGATTATTGTTTAGTATCTCAACAATGATGAAAGATTTTATTTCCTCTCTATTAAGTCTCAAGGGTGCTGCTTAGAAGATTTAAACAATTTTTCCTTCCATGATTCATGATTGATTGCTTGAGATGCAAATCTCAGCAGAATTTTTCCTGTGCAATGAAGATTCAATGAAGATAAGGCTTCACACTACGTGTTTTTTCAATTGATAAATACACATGGTGGGTCTTGAACCCATGACTTCACCCTCCACCTTGCTCTTATAAGGAGGAGAGGTGCCATTTGAGCCAAAGCTCATTGTCATGTTGTAGAAACCACGTATTTTGTAGAAAGCAAAACAAAATACATAAATTATTTTTTTGATAAGTAGCAAAACAAAATACATAAATTTAAACTGACAAGCATACATGTGATTAGTAGCAGTTTCCACTTGTTTTATTATCGTCCTTGGAAGGCCATGACTTGATATAATTAAAATAATGGCCAACCATTCTTCCAGTAATTTAAAATGTGAGATTTATTGAATCTTGTAGTGGGCTTTTTTTTTTACTATTTATAATTATTGTTACATCATTGCTCTCTAAGCTCACTTTGTTAGTGGATTCTTGTAATATCAGATTTTTACTTCTTTTTTTGGTGGGGGTGGGGGCTGTTCCAATTTCATTTCTAGGTTGTAAGTGACGAACCAAGCACATCAGATGGTGTGCATGAAGTTGAATTGCTTCTACCATTCATGAAAGATACACATGCAGAAGGTGTGCTGGCATTTTTTCCTTTTTTTTCTTTTCAATTGTTAAGTAGGTTATTCTTTGTGATTTTCCATCGTTTTCATTATATCTCTTTACACTGAACTATTTGTTTATATGATGTAAAGCATGCAGCCGAAAAGATGTTCTTGGTGTTCTTCTTTTCAAGGGATCTGTCTGTTCTTTTGCATACTTGAATTCAAAAGAACCAATTTCACAAGCAGTGGCCGATATAAAGGTATTCAATAATCAGTTCAGGCTTACTTATTTGTTTTACAATGAAAATTTGTTCTTGCTTTAGTATTAAAGGGTCATTTTAATTTCTTGAGTAATGCTGGAGACATAAAAAATTCACAACTTTTTTCACTACTTGTTGAGATGGTAAGTTGTAATTGGTATAACACCATTTTCACATGAGTCCACCACTAACACCGATTTTAGTGTACATAAATAACAATATGTCACCTCAACAGCTTTGAAAAGAGTTATGAATTTTTTTTTTGGGCCAGTAGACATTGAGATTTCTTTGGAAATGCTTGATTTATCATTAGTTCATGGAGGTCCTGCTGGTTTTGGAAGCAAGATTACAAGAGCATTTGTTGTATTGACTGTCAACTGATACTTCTTGACGTCTTAGAAAGTGTAGCATTTTATTACTGTTGCTTGACCGCGTCACTTTTTTTCAAGGTGAAAAACATTATGCTGGGCATTTTACTCCCATGAGGCAAGGCACTAGCCTGATGCATTGAAGTGTAATCCTTTTGAATTTTATATTCAGAAGTATGTGCTTGAGAACTTGCCCCCCCAAAGAAGTATGTACTTGAAATTATTTTTAAACAAAATGGATGTAGAAGTGGAAATCTAGTGCAGCTATATTTTTTTTTGGGGGGGACCAAATGCTTAAGAACTAGATGAATATGATAAATGATGTATGCCACTGATCAAGTGTCACTTTTGTATGTGCCTGAGAATTCATACAGGGTTTTCTCTAAGGCAATTAGTCTTTGTTTCCTTGATGCACTGGATTACAGTTATCTAACTATGATATTCAATTGATCTACTTTTGATGTAGAATGCTTGCATATGTTGGCTGTCTTCATCTTTCCATCTCATTTGGTTGCCACAAATTTCTCTAAGGATAACTTGGATTGCTTCTTATCAGCTGCTTTTGAATTGTCCATGAAATGTTAATGCTTAAATTGTTGTTTGTTCTCTGCTTTTTTATTTTTCCTGCAAAATAGTCCTTGCTAGTCTTACTCTTGTGAACAACCTATAGTTGTAGCTCATCGTCCTGTGTATTCTTTGGTTCCTTTTCTGTGTATAGAGGGATATCATCAGTAGTCTGCAAAGTAGATTAGATATCATCTGTGATGAGGCATATGGAGGTATAAGTCAGACAGAAGATGTTAGTCAGGAAGCAAGTGATGGGATATCGACTGATAAACCTGTTTCCCAACTCGTCCTGCAATTATTAAGGTGTGTTAGATGTATATTCCTATGTATTTGTTTCGTTTACGAGGATAGTATGGCTAAAAAAATTAATGTTCATTATTTTATACCAATTTGTGTATTGCTATCATTTCGATCAATGTTTGAGAGGCTTTTTGATCAATAGCATGCATCCACCATGGTCCATATTTGATATTAATGCGGTTATGAATCACATGTTTCACGTCATCATATTGCAACACCTAGGTATTATATACTTTTTGAGTGAAATACTTGGTCAATATGGTTATTTCATCATCTTTTCACACTTAAACTGGAATGACTTAGTGCTCAATAAGCCAATTAGCTCTAGTACAAATGACACCTCCTTTTCTTGTAAGAGTGAGGGTGAGGTCATGGGTTTAAGACCTGTCTACGTAACTTACCAGTTTAGGGCAGAAAACCTAATCTGCACATAGACTAAATTTATGAGATCCTTGTGACATGCCATTGATTTCAACGAACTTCCTTGATTCTAACATGGCATGCAGTTTTTCTTTTCATATGTCATCATTATTCACTGAAATTCTTCTCAAGGTTTGGAACTTGTCACTCTTTTGTAGCCTCTTGGACCTAGATTCTGGTGCCTTAGATGTTTAAGTGAGGTTTTGGTATTTTGTGCCAAAATCAGTCGTGCATACTGCATGCCCATTGTAGATAGGTGGCAAATCATGTTTGATTACAAGCAGGGAAATGGCTCCATAAGGTCATTATCTAGTTAGATTGTATTACCTTCTGATATATGGCTCTTCCGCTACCTATGTAGTTGCAATAATGGTTCCATCTTTCTGACCATTATAAATGCGTAGTCACACTTGCATAGGTACATAGCATTTTAAAGCATCTGTGGCGAATGCCTGTACTTATGTGCTATCAGCTAAGGTTTACAACGATTTACGAACTTGGTGTTGGAGGTGGAATTAATTTAGATTAAGCCATTTAATTATGTTCAGCAATACATTTTTCATTGTCACCATTAGATTTTCATTGCAAATCCTTCCTTTGCTCAACATCAGTTTGCTTTTAGGGGGTTAGTCAATCTCTTGTGAAACCAAAGTTTCAAAGTTGAATCATTATGTTTAATGCATCCTTCCTTTGCTCAACATCAGTTTGCTATTAGCGGTTTAATCAATCTCTTGTGAAACCAAAGTTTCAGAGTTGAATCATTATGTTTAATGCATCATTTTTCATTGATAACTTTTTCCCCCATGTTTACTGGAACATGATTTGAACACTGATGATATCTGTTGTTATACATTTGCAAACAGAAAAGAATGCAGTCTGTCATTTCCTCGAAGAGTATTTGTTCCGTGGTTGGCAGGCACATACATATGTGACTATCTACAGCCATCTGAGACTCTTGAGGTTCGTACATCTGACTTAATGCGTAAAATATTTAGTTATGCGGTTTCTTGCAATGAAAAAGAAAAGAAAAAAACGCTTAGATTACTTAATGAGTAATTGGATATGCATATTGCATGTGCGTGGTCTGGACAATCCTGCATAATGAACTTCCTTACAACGATATTGATGTGTGCAAAATGCTATAATAGGGTTCATCTCTTAATCATGCATATCTGGCGTAACAGATTTTAGTGTTGTTATATGTGATATGATGATCTCAAAAATTGATACGTTCTTTCAAAATGGACTGCCCTTTTTAAATATATATGTTATACTTGAGTCACTCCTCACGGCCCCCAAAGAATTGCATTATCTTAGTTATTCTGACCCCTGCTTTACATGCTCCCCTAGGTTCTAAAAGATCACTGTGTTGAGTTGATGTCCATGGAAGCTCCAAGTGATTCCTCAACAATCTTGGAACCGGAAAAAGAAGCCCCATTGCTTGTAACCAAGCCCTTCTGGGATGTAGCAATCCCCATCAATTCATCATCGTGCTCTCCCTTGGAAAAAAATGGAATTGACACAAGAGAGGAAAGTGGGAAAAAATCTACCAAGTCTAACAATCTCAACATCGTGGGTGCTATTCTCTTCCTGCTTCTCTCTATCGTAGTGGGGTTAGTGCTCTATGTTGTTAGGGGATCAAAAACATAGTTGTCCATCAAGTGAAGCCTCGGTTTCAATATCAATGGTGTTGGTTTTTGCAGTCCGACAAATCAATTAGATTTTTTCCCCCCATTAATTATTTTACCTATGTGGGATCAATTTTGAGTGTTATTTGTACCTATAAAAAAAAATTTGGGTTTTATTTGTAAAGCAATCGGAAAAAGTGGAGTGGAGTGGAGTGGAAAGCGTTGATTCATTTGACTTCTGATCATTTCTTTGTCCTGATTCCATCTTTATTGGATTATTTATTTTTGCCCACTGCAAATAGGACAATTTGAATTGCATGCCCACCTCTCATAAAAAAAGAGCACCAAACGAAGTTCACAAAGTATCAAAGCTAAGCACAGATTACTGATTATCTTTTTTCTTGCCACGGTGCAATTAGACATTGCTTGCTGAGATAGCATATTTTCATCAACTTATTCTTCCTTTATAAAAATTCATAAAAACACTGTTATACCTTAAAAAAATGAGGTTTTAAAAAACTATAAATAAGATACAAGGTTTTAAAAACAAAACTGTAAATAAGGCTTAAAAAATCTAATAAGTTATATAGGGTGTTTGAATGCAATGCAACCAGGCATTTGAATTCAATCGGAGAAACAAGCTAAGCACTCATCCAACCAATGTATAAATCTCTCTCTCTGACCGAGGGGGAGTATAAAGCAGGGAGGGGGAATATAAAGGGGAGGGGTTATAACTTAAAACCAATTGCGGGTTTGATCTTATTCTTAAGAAAAGCGTAAGACGTCAATTTTTATGAAAATGAGGATTGATTTTATCTGCCAATTTCAGTTAACCAATAATTAGCTCATACTTCGTGAAGCAGACATCATACGTACTAAAGATAAAATCACATAATACATGCTCAAGATCTGATACTCAGGGACATAAGTTTTACTGCATGCTCATGTATCTGTTACAAAATTATCTAAGATTAATTGTATTTTCCTATCATAAACTCAATAAATTTTAATGTCCTATGTAAACTTGGAAATTGAACAATCAAAACACAAGGTTACTAGAAATGGTTTGGACTTAAAATTGGCGCAAACAGTGACACATTTTATCAAATACATGACAATCGCATGAATTCTGTATTAAATCAAGAGATGCATCAAATTTAACAGAATGTGTTTAAAGGCTTACGTGCTAAAATATTCAATGCAAGAGTAACATTGATTTTCAATAGTAAAATTGCATCTCGAGTGTATCTTGGAATATTATTGCACAATTTAAAATTTAGGGTAGATATTACATATCCGAATAGTTTGGAAGGGAAAGTAAATATAATTCACCCAAACTTCCAATGACCATCATAGATAGCAAAACTTAGTTGAATTAAACAAATGTATCCACATATTCATCCGAAAAAGAATTGGCACCTATGACTTTGTTAAAGGCTTTAAATCTAACTACTCAAATTAAAATGGAATCTTGAAATTGCCAAATAGAGCTACCAAACTCACAAAAAATGGATACCTCGACTTCTGTGGGAAGATATTCACTTGAGAAGTACCTTAGTGAACACTTCTGAAGACTCATATTATGAGCTTGTTTGGGATCCGTTTATTCTGCTGAAACTCAGAAATGAAAATGATTTTAGGTGTTTGGTCACACCACAAAAAATGTTTTGGAAAATTTTTTAAAGTGTTTGGTTGTGTTTTTGAAAATCATCTAGAAAACACATTCTCTCGCATTTTCTCAGCTTCCAATCAAATATTACAATAAGAAATTTGAATATATAAACTAAACCAACAAAAAAACATTACAAAAAAATTCAATCTTCCTAAAAAATAAGCACTGATCGTGAGAGAGGGAGAGAGAGAGAGAGAGAGAGAGAGAGAGAGACAGATTGAGAGAAAGAGAGAGGTAAAGGACCACAGATGGATGGGTGGGTCTGAAGGAGGCGAGATGGGTGGGTGGGTCTGACAGCGGCGAGATCGGCGGGTGGGTCTGATAGCGGCAAGATTGGTGGGTGGGTCTGAAGAAGGCGACAACGACGCGATTGGTTTGTAGATCAAAGATCATGTTAGCTTCTCGGCTTTGGTTGGTCAGAGGGAAAGAGAAAGGAAGAGAGAAGAGAGAGCTTCCTTGGCCAGCAATGTAGATCTGTAACGAAGATGATGACAATCCGGTGAGGCTGAGGCATGAACCTGCGGCACGATCAGACTAGCGGAGGTTGGGTTGTCTTCTTCACTTTCACCTCTAGCTCTCTCTCTCTCTCTCTTCGGGTGTGTGAGTCCGGAAAACTAATTGAAGGTAAAATTAATGTGTAAAATATTTTACAGGTCAAGGGGCCTTATTTTAGGGTCAAATGAAAAGATTTTCAGTTTGACTATATTTTCCATGTGCAACAACCAACAAGGTGTAAAATTTTTTCCCAAATCCATTTACACCCAAAACAAACAAAGCCTAAATTTTTTTTACTGAAAGTACTGTAGATAAAAATAAAAGTCAGTTGAAATATTATAGTAAAACAGATGAATAGTACTAAAAAGTGCAGTGGGACTTCATGAATAATAGAAAAAATAAGCTGAATACTAAAATAAGTTGGCAAAATTAATTATGCCAAACGGACACGTAACGTGTATCTAGACTATTCCAGTTTGATCATTGTCATGGGCTATAGTTAGTTAGGCACCCTCTTCCTCTGGATGCTTCTCTGATGCTATATCACTGGGAAGATCAAGTCCATTGGGTATTTTTCCAGGATAGTTAGTTGTTGAGGAATCTGACCCAATCATACTGCAGAAAGAAAAGTCGGAAGATGAAATTTCTGCATTAAGCTATAACATAGGTTCTATGTTTTGCAAATGACAATGCTCACCTCCTATCAATGATCACCACCGAACGAAGCTCACAGTTGGCAAAGCTGCACAACACAGATTGTATTTTTTTAGTTTCGTCACCATGTATGCAAATCAGAATATCATATAAGTTGCAAAAATTTATAAACATCTTGTTTCTCTAGCTATGTTATATTTATCTACAGCAAATTCCCCTTGTTTAATTTCTGTGTTTTTAATGTCTCTCCCACAGCAGGGTGAATGTTTGGGAGGGGATTACAGGGTACACGTAGTTTCCAATTCCTAGTCATACAGGTAAAACGTTGCATTAGAAGGGACATAACGAAAGTGTCTGCCATGAGGATGTCTCATCAGAATAGAGAATTGGTACAAGAAAATAAAATAAATAACAAACAAATAGATAAAAGTTTCTCACTCACCCAGCAGATTTAAAAAAGGGTTAATAAGAGATTTGCCCATAAAAAAGTTCAAAAGAAATCATGTCTAATAGCGAGATTGCAAATTAAGCAACAAGCTCTTCATCTGATAGCACGTACTTAGTTCTTTTAATTTAGAATCTAAGAAACCTGATCATGTGTTTACTGACCGTGCGTTTACTTTCAAGTTAATAAGAGATTACCAATAAACAGTTCAAAAGAAAGCATTTCTAATAGCAAGATTGCAAATTAAGCAACAAGCTCATCATCTGATAGCACGTACTTAGTTCTTTCAATTTAGAATCTGAGAAGCTGCTCATGTGTATAGTTGCAAGTGAAAATATAAATCATTATAATTCTTACTCTCTGCATATTTCACTCTTCACAGATCGATGACAATCATTTCCAAAAGCACTTAGGGTTTGAGACAAGAATGCACTGTGGCTGACAATTGCAATCTCCTTCTCTTTACGTGTCCACAACCTGGACCAGTTGAAAAGTGGGAAAAAGTAAGAAATAATTTGTGGCCCTGTTATGACCATACTTGCAACCAGATAATAGCCAAAGCATTCCAAACGTCTACAATTCATATTCAACCAGGAAAAGAAGGTGAAAAAGATATAAAATGAATCATGTGGAAAACATTGATCATCACAATCAATAACTAAGAGCATTCTTATTAAACTTCTTTATAAGAACGACTAAGCCATTCTATATGCCACAGTAAGAAACTTTGCCAAAAAATTTCCCATACATCTGAAAACACTAATATTTAATTTTTATTTAAAAAAAAAAAAATTAGGGGCTTCAGATGCATGCAACACGTTTTGGCCGAGAAAATGAAGAAGCTGACGGCAGATGATTGGTCCCAACGAGAATGGGATCAAGGAGGTAATTGAGTACAAGTTCAACGACGATAGCACTTGCAAGCTCGCAAATGCTAGGCTTAGCAAGCACGCCATTGAGCGCCGATCTTGGCCTAAGTTCGGCGACGCGGTGCACGAGGACATCGGAGCTAGGCTCACCATGGTCTCCAACGAGGAAATCCTCCTCGAGCGCCCTAGGGCTCCTGGTTCTCTCTCTCTCTCTCTCTCTCTCGCTTGCTCACTTTTGTATTTATTTTTGTGTGATTTAAGGAATATTTGAATTGTTTGGGTGTGGATTTGCTGAAACAACAAAACTCAGCGTTTTGGCTCTATGTTTTTCCTCGCTCGTTTGGGAGCTGAGATTTTTTTTTGTTCTTTTTTGATAAGTAACCGACTCAACCGAGTTTAATCCAAAAGCATGATTCTTTGTTTGTAATTGTGTGATTGATTAGAGGTTGAATTTGTTGTTGGAGGCTGCCAAATGGAGCATAATTCTATTTGTTTGCTAAGAAAACTGAGGAAAATAGTGAAGGAAAAAAAAAACAATTTCCACGAGTCTTTTACTGTTTTTTGGGGGTATTTTGGTCATTTTGTAGGTTTTGGGGTTATTTTGGTTATTTTCAAATTTCGAGGTATTTTGATTATTTTTTGAAGATTTTAGAGTACTTTAGTCATTTTTACTTTAGTGGCATTTTGATAATTGGGGTAATTGGGTGGGTTGGAGTTTACCCATAATCATTGGGTTGAGTTTGAGTTAGAAGCAATTAGTTAAATGAGTTTTAATTGGTAAATGAGTTTTATATATGCAACCTAATTATGTCCACTCCAAACCTGCTTATTTGACACCCCTAAATATGTATTACTTATTGAACTCATTACAGAACACAAACAAATAACTATTTATTTATTATTTTTAATTGGTAAGATTCGCAACTGATCAATCATAAATCCACAATTTCACCCTCCATCTTGCTCTTACAAGGGAAGTGTCATTTGAGTTTGAGCTTGTTGCCTTATAAAAGGAGGTGACCTTGGATGCATGTAAGACTCAATGAAATGATCTCCTTCGGATGGGACAACTACATGCTAGCTAATTTGAGATATGTATGTGTGTGTGTGTATATATATATATATATATATATATATATATATAGAGAGAGAGAGAGAGAGAGAGAGAGAGAGAGAGAGAGAGAGTCACGATCAATTTACACCTCGTGTAACTTTGACCAATGCTACATCACCTAATAACTTTTTATTGAATTAGTATTTTGAAGAACTCATCATAGGACTACATGTTCTCTACATTCTTAACACATATGCCAAATTTCGTGCCAATTAAATGTTATTTCTATTTGATCTATAAACTCATCTTTTATGCATAATTTTAAAATACAAAAAACACTTTTTAAGATTTATTTATTTATTTATAAATAGCACCCCAACAACTCTTTAAAATCAAGGCATGGTGTTTGAAAACCCCAAGGCTAGCCATTATCAAACAGTATACTAAAGTATATTCTGAGATGCCAGAGGTGAAACAATACACATTTAGCTTTTTATGGATGAGCAATTCTCAAATTAAAGAAATTGAATTCTTATTTTGTTCATAGAAATTTCATTCCTTTGTTAATTGTTATGTTGGTTAAAAGAATAATCAGTTTCTTAGCAAGAGGGGAGAAAAGTAAAATTGGCAATCACCATTTCAAAAACTTCTGTCCCCTAGCAGCAACTTCTTCATCCCGCTCTCTAATGCCAGTCGTCCACAAGATGTCATCGTTATTTTCTATCTGAACAAAAATTGAAACAAGATTAAATCCCAAAACAGAATTGGATTGAAGACTAACAAACAAATCAATAATCACAGGAAAAATGACTGTCAAAGCCACTTGTTCCTGATATAAAGCACCAATAATGACAGATTACTTGCCAGAGAAAAATCAACTGCAGGAAAGAGAGGGCGATATTCAGTAATGCTTCGTCTCTTATCGCATGGATTAAGTCCCTGTAGTAAAAAACAAACTCACATGAATTCAAATGACAACCAGTAAATAATTTTTTTTTATAAGACAGCTCTAAGTCTTAACTAATGAAAAGGAGAGAAGAGTGGGATGGATGCATTTGTGAAAATTTTCACTCGTTTCTCTATGAGTAATTGGATCAAGTGCAAAAAGAGATGTCACAAATGCAATAATAACTTCTCATACTTGCATGTCATATAAATGAAGAAAAATGCCCATACAATATCTATTATATGTATATGACATACCAAACGTTCTCGGCAAAGCTCTACTGCAACAAATGGGGGGCTATTTAGACTTGAAATTGCAGGACGGCCACTTTTCCCTGTATTTGCCGCCATTAGAGGAAGTACATTTATGCCATCTATGTAGGCTTCACCACCAAAGACTCCGACTGCTGTTTGCATGGTCCTGCAATGCAGTCATTGTTGGTCATGACTTATAGTACAAAATTTCTGACATTAAACATGTAGATTCAAAGTTGTTTGAGATCAACATGTAAAGACTTCTAAAAAAAATTTCCTCAGGGAATAAAGAAGTAGAAAATTAAGTTAATTAACACGATTGGTTATATCCCCTTTCAATCATTTGTGGTAGAATCATTCCAAATGGTATTCAACAATCATGCTAAGGTTTGTACGATGTAAAGTTTTCAACTTCCCCCCCAACCTTTTGACTTCAGAGACCAGCCACACTCATTTCAGTCATATATAGATTCTTGATTGAGCGACTAAAGCAAGAATGACCTAGACCTAATCATAACAGGTGAAATAGCTCTCACATCAACAAATAATGCTAGAGCAGTCAGTTACTAAGTGGTTCACTACTTGTTGCTGGTGCTAATATCGAGCTTATATTTAGCATCAGAATCCAGTTATGAGCTTAGTGGAAGGAATCATAGAAAAGATAGTTTGCCCCACTTACACAGCATTAAGCAAATAGAAGGATGACCGAAAATTTCTAAATATGGAGGCAACAAAATTGGAGACAGTAAGTTTACCTTAACAAAGGGGAAACGACAACTAAATCAATTCTTTTGGAAAGTCCACACGCATGAACATGCTTGCGCAAATTATCAACCTGTTATGGCACAAGGAAATCATCTCATGACATTTATTTTTTTAACATTGGAGAATATAATATCTAATCACTTTAATACAAGACAATAACAGGGTAAGAAAATCTAGAAGTATGGTCAACAAAAAGTCTTGAAACATTATGTTCTCCGTTTAAAGACCAAAAGTTTTATTCAGTTTCAAATTGAAGTAGTTTTTGCAAAATTTTATGGGACCATTCTACTTTTTCTGAGGATAAAAAGTTAAATGTGTTCCACCAGCAAACCAGTTGTATAAAAGTTTTTAACAACTTAATAAGAACAGAGTTGCAACAAATTAATAATTACAACATAATTAACCAAGTAGCTACCTGTTTCCAGCCAAGTGGGGTAATGTTTGCATCAAAGAAATCATCAGATTTGTATGCATCATGGTCCTTTTCTCCTTCCACATTGTGAATCCCTTGGGCATGCCTTACCTGTATACATGGCTTAATTAGACCAAAACTCTTCTCAAAGTACAAATTAAAAAAAAAAAAAAAAAATACCCCTAGAAATAATCTCCAAAATGAATGCGTAGCGGTGTCATATATGCATACCAGGTGAAGAGTTTTAGTACGGTGCAATGGGTACACGCTTTGACCTCCGGTGGCATCCATGTCTGCAGGTCATAAAAGTAGCCAACCAACAAAAAAAAAAAAAATACTTTATCTATTTTACTTACACAGTAGTGAATTTACTTTAACTTTTAACGTAATAAAATAATATTAATATTATAATAAAATAAGATATTTACTACAATAAAATAATATATCTATTACACACAACCATCATAGCCACAACACAACCGGGCAGAGAATAAATTTTTTTTTTTTTTTTTTAGCTCTAAGCAACCGTGCACATCCATAAATAGATGTACACTATAGCAATAAAGTTAAAAAAGAGAAATTTAGCATGACTATTGTATAATTATTTTTATGTTTTGGTGGAGCTAAAATAATTATATAGTTTTTTAGCTACATTGTTACATATGCTCTAAGATCATATTGCCAATTTTCCATGTACATAAAGTATCATCAAAATGTGAATACGGGCATCCAAGTAAATGTATAAACCATATTCCAATCACAGTGCTTCACAGAATGTACCAATAGGTTCTTCGAGGTTCTTCTACGCTAATAAAAAAATGGCCAGGTACAGAATATATTTTAACTAATAAAGCAATAGAATAAAGACCCAAAAGAAATAGCAAATGTCACAATCAATCACGGCCTTGAAATTATAACTAACAAAAGCGATCCACATATATATGATTTTACTGACAAACACTGTAAAACACATGTGATGCAAAGCAAGTGCTACACACCAGGTTGGAATCAATAATAAAGAAAAGGCATTTGTTACCGTGTGCCTGTCAACGACGGTGATGGCCTTTTGTACAGAAAGTTGCAGTCATAATTTTCAGTATCATGATATGTATCATACCGTATATAAAAAATTTTGTGTTGTAAAAGTATATTGTAAGTGCTCATAAATTGTTTGATACATAGATGCGTATCGTATGAATCATTTTGTATCGGTGAATCGTACGTATCGTACGATACATAGACATGTGGGTTTAAAATGAGTTTTTTTGTTAAAATTTGTGATTTTATTTAATTTAATCAAGTTGTTAGATTTTGTTAACATGAAATTATTAAGAAACTTAATTAAGTCTAATGACATAGCAAGTCCATGAGATTTTTTCCTTCTTTTTATTTCTCCTACAAATTTAGGCTATACTCATAACACTCACTTTCATATGTGCAAATTTATTTTCTATGCTATTAATAAAGAATAAAATGAAAATATAATTATTTTTTATTTTGTTATTATTATTTTGAGTCTAAAAAGCTAGAATGCCAAGAAAAAATATAAAGAAAAATTTTTAAATAAAAAAAACCAAAAAAAAGTAAATGTTGATAATAATAAAGAAAATGTCTATGAAAAAATAATTTTACAAAATACCGAACATGATGATAATATTGACTTAGATGGAGTTAATTAGCCAAAATGATAAAAATATATTATTATTTTGGTTCATATATCATGTATTACTTCTGAGTTTAATCAATTTGAATGTGCATGTTATAAACATAAGTTAATTTGATTTATTTAGTTAGTTTTGTTAAATTTTATTACATAAGTAATTATTAAATTGGTCATTAGTTGAATATATTTTGAATTTATAATGAATATACCTTCTATATATGTATATCTATAATTATTTTATAATTTTATTAGGTGTTTGTGTATCTTACGATATACGATTCGATATTATACACAATACAAAAAAATCAAAAATCGATTTACGATACGATTCACAATTTGACAACTATGGTTGCAGCAAGCTGAACAATGTGTACTTCTCCAATATTTTTTAAGAAGCCAGACATAACAAAAACAAAATGACAATATTTTCCTCTAATTTTTTTAACCAGCCAAATCTAACAAAATAAAATGACAAAAGTGCTCTTTTTGCAATTTCCCTCCATTTCCTATTCCATCTCCCACCAATATTTATTTTACCAATATTTACTTTTTCTTCTCCTCTACTTTACCAATATCATAGAAAAAACTAAAAGAGAGTTCAATGTTCAACAAAAAGACAAGAAAGAAAGAAGAGTTCAATGAATGATCAAAGAATGTCTACAAAAATATAGTGTTCAAGAAATTATAAATAAGGTACATATATTTATTTTGTTCTTAATTTATTTTTCAAATATATTGAAATATGATGTTAATATTTATTTATCAATTTTGTTAAATTATTGTAGAATCAATGGATGAGAATTTTGTTGAGAAGAGTTCAATGAATGATCAAATAATGTCTAGAAGAATATAGTGTTCAAGAAATTATAAATAAGGTACATATATTTCTTTTGTTCATAATTTATTTTTCAAATATATTGAAATATGATGTTAATATTTATTTATTATTTTTGTTAAATTATTGTAGAATCAATGGATGAGAATTTTGTTGCAAGTAAGATTCATCAATCAGTTCTAATGAGTTGTTTTGACTTAAATGAATTACCTCAAAAAGGTATACTATTTTATTCTATTTTATTTTATTTGTAGTATATATTTCATTTATAATTGAATATGATGTTGATATATATATATATATATATATATATTTTTTAATCTTTGTTACTTAGAATAAATGAATGATATTGTAATTGTAAGTGAGATTTATCGAAGTGTTTCAAGGAATTGTGTTGACTTAAATGAGCTTTCCAATGATGGAGAAAATAATGACATTTGTGGGGAGGAATTAGTGGTTTGGAATGAATATCCAATGGAAGAAATAGGAGTTATTGAAGAAAATGAAGATATTAATTCAATAGAAAATGAGTTTGAACCTTTTGTTGGTCAATGTTTTCTTAGTGAAGAAGAGACTTTCATTTTCTATAAAAATTATGCAAATCGATATGGTTTTACAATTCGAAAATGTTGTTTTGTCACAAAAAATGGAGAAAATGTAAGATGTGATTTCTTTTGTCATGGAGAAGGTAGACAACAATTAAAAAGAGTGGATTCATCTAAGGAGCAACGAAATAGGATATCTACAAGATGTGGATGCAAAACTCATCTAAGAATCACATTGCGAAAGTCATTTGACATTTTTCCACGAGAATGGCATGTCACTAAGTTTGTTATAGATCACAATCATGAATTGTTGTCCCCTTTGGAAGTGAGATTTCTTCCAGCTAATCGAGTTATCACTAAAGAAGATAAAGATCGCATTCTCCTATTGAAAAAGGGTAGACTTTCGGTTAGGCAAATAATACGTGTTATGGAGCTTGAGAAAGGTGTGAAGCATGGAGATCTTCGATTTTTAAAAGAGATATCGATAACCTTTATGTGAAAATGAGAAGGATGTATGCAATGAACGATGCTATGGGTCTCTTACAATTGTGCAAAGTTGCTAAGGAAAAGAATTCTAAATTTCAATATGCATATACAACTAATGAAGAGAGTAGGTTCGAGCATATCATAGATTTAGGGTTTTACATGGAAAAAGTGTCTTTTGATTGGTACCAAAAATATGGAGATGTGGTTGTTTTTTATACTACTTACAAAAGGAAAAATTGTACTTCAATAGATATGGGATTAAACCCAATATTTTATTTGAAATGTTAGGTTTTTGCTTAAAAAATCACCAATAAGATGTTTATCAACTTTTTTATTTTTGTTGGTGTTATATTATCATTTTGACAATATTATGCCAATGAATATCATTCTTGAAAAAATAGAAAATTTTGCCATAGAAATAATAGTGTTTCACTAAAATTGAAATCTAATGTTCCATATCATATCATGTATCATAACACTTTTTCTATGTAAAACACTAAATCTATGAGGAAATATAGCGGGGCACCAACGCAACCCCACCAATTCACGTGGGTTTGTCCCAACAAAAGGTTGGTGGACTGAGAGGTGGAGAATTGGTCATTGTTGCAAGAAACAAGATTTTATTGTCATGATACTTATTGACCTCTATAGGGGTGTTAGGCCCAAGAGCCCATATTTATGTACATATTGGGCCAGGGGCCTAATCTGAGGACGTTAAACAATTTGAGGATGGGTATACACTTTGGTCGCATTGATGGTCTCAGGAGGAATCCCTCATCGGCTGGGCAAAGCCGAGGTCAAAGGGTGTGGTCTGCCATCAAGAGTAACATTCTGGATCATTCTATGAATGAGGATAAGTATCACGAAGGAATAGGACAAAGAAAGATCATAAAATATCTCAAGAGAAAGCTGCTACTATTGCATTAAATGCTCTGCAGCTAACTCTGACCACATTGATGAGGAAGTGATACTTGAACAGTAACTTTCAGCCTTACAACTACTACCTAAAGACTTTAGGAATGTGCTGATGGGACGAGGGTTAACACCTACAATCTGATCTGCACGTGGAAGCTGGAGATGAGAGTGGAAAATAGTATAAAATGGAAGAGGGACTCTGAGAGTGGGGATGGAGAAACTAAGAGAAAAACACTGTAGTCATCAAGAACTGACTTTGTAATCAAACTTGAATGAAATATATAAGAACTGATCTCCTTGGACTATGTTGAGGATGATTTTCTTTAGATTAAATCAGTCCATCTTCCTTTTCTTGTCATCTGAATCCATTTTAATTGTTGTCCAACTCATTAAAGTCCAGATTTCCAACCCACTTTCTAGAAATTCATTGAATTAGGCTTTTTGAGCCTAAGTTTGTCCCTCACTTAGGCTAGGGACCCAAATCGCGTCTTTACAACCTCATATCATCTTGATATGTTACAAGCATAGAAATTATAAGAAGAAAATGTAGTGCGAATTTGTATTTGTTAATATTCACACTTTATAAAAACTTGAAATTTAAAAATTTTATTGATGTGATCTTTATTTTTCCTAGAGTTTTAAAAATTTGATTTTACCTCTTGAAGATGTATATTGTTTACATTAGTAGCCTCTTCATTTATACTTTTCCACTAAGTGTTACAAAAAATGTTACACGTGTTTAGTTTGTCCAATAAAATAATGTCATGTGACAAAACAAAAATGACATGAATAATAGACACAATTGATACTTATAATAAATTTTGCTTCAAAAAAAAATTACTTATAATAAATTTCACAATAAATTTAGTTTTTCACAAATACTTATAATAAATTTCATTATAGTTAAAATTATTTAATCATTAAACTTAGATAATTGTTTGTAGCAAAAAGCCAAGGGTCAATAGTCTGATAGTCAAAAAGTTATTCACTGTATAGTGTAGTCCTTTGCGAAAAAAAAAAAATTGTTGTGTGGCTCTTTGTTTACCACGTATTTACATGAGGACAACATGTGGCTCTTATCTTACTTTCAACTGCTACACCGCGAGAAGGGAGCCAAGTCTTGGTCTTAATGGTACTGTTTCTTCTCTTTCAGTTTCACTACATTTTTTTTTCTTTCTTTCCTTCATTTTCTCTCAGATCCCATCTCTTTCTCTGTTTTTTTTCTTTCTTTCTTTCATTCCCTCAACAGACAGACCACTGAAATCAAAGAGAACTCAAGCACGAAATGGGGATGGCTTCAAGGAACCCGATCATGAACCACGCCTAGCCGATGCACCCATTTCAAGGCCCCTCCTGTCGTCGGCAACAAATAGTTGTTCAGCTTTGAACGGTTCCGGCGCCGAGATTCACAACTATTTAAACCCATATCGATTTCTTTTTAAAAAATATTTAAGTCATAATTTTTTTTTAATTGATTATATGTTTTGGGTTTGTTCTAGTAACATCTGAAATTTGTATGAGTTGTAATTTTTGTAAGAGGATTTTTTTTAATGAGAATTTTTGTAAGAGTTTGTTCAGTGGTAGAGTGTTGTTTTCGGTTGACTTGTTTGAGTTGTGAAATGAGTGAAGGGTAGTTTATTCTTTTCAGAAAAATATTATTGGTCAGATGCTTTTTTCTCTTATTTTCATAAAAATCATTGCCGTATTGTGGAAAAGCAAAATAAAATTAATAAACTATTCCCTTATAAGTATGGTTAATGTGTGCCCTTAGCCTTGGGGCACATATTAACCGGACCTGAAAATGAAAAAAAATACCAATAAACTTTGGCAGAATCGATCATAAATAATTATCATTTGTTCAATCATTACCTGGAACCATGAATGAAAGATCTAAATCTCAAATCCAAACAAAACAGACAATAGTCAAACATAGGCAAATATTAGCACAACCAAAACGTAAATTCCTAAAACCAAATCACCAACGCATTTGAAAAACCAAATCATTGTAAAAACTAATTCAGAAATCAGTCTACGAAGTAAATCAAAGCTATAAAGAAAATTCCAAAGAGAGAAAGAGTACCTGAAACAGAGAGAAAAGAAGAGGAGCAGAGAATTGGAGGTGGAAGAGTAGTCCGAAGACGAAAGGACGATGCGGTGGTGAAGAAGAAAGGAGCTTAGAAATGGAAGGGAGAGTAGTGGGGAGAGAGACAAACGAGGAGTCAAAGCATGAGAAGAAGCGGTACTCGGAGTACTCTGAATGATGCTGATGCTTATAATAAATACACACCGTATCCAATAATGTCTCCGCTGACTCGGTCCATGTGGTACGGACTCTCTGTGGATTGAAAATGTTTGTATTGTTTTGGAAATTACGAACACTAGCTTAATAGCTTGCTACTTTTACTATTCCACAGCACGCTACATTACCGTAAGTTATTTATTCAGAGTTGGACTTGATGGTGCATGCGAATATGCGTGTGAGTTTGGACGGAGCATGTTAAACGTTTTGCGCGTCTGCTTGGTTTTTTCTGGGTCCTATGTACTGTTCATAAAACCCGCATCAGTGTTATTTATATAGAGTTGGACATGTGATGGTGAATGCGAATACGTGATTGAAGAGCGTTTTTAGCAGTAGAGTTAAAATGTAATATAGCTATTTTAGCTCTATCAAAACACAAAAATAACTATATAATAATAGAGTTAAAACTATTTTTTTCAGCTTTATTGTTATAGGGCACATCTATCTATGGATGTGCACTGTAACTTAGAGCTAAAAAAAAAAATATTTATTCCCTGCCCAGTTGTGTGTAATGAATATATTATTTTATTATAGTTGATATTTTATTTTATTGTGATGTTTATATTATTTTATTGTGTTGAAAGCTAAAATAAATCTATTATTGTAGCATATGTGTAGGTAAAATAGATAAAGTAACTTTTTGTGGTACCAAATAGCTAAATTTTTAGCTCCACTGCTGTGGATGCTCTAAAACTACCTTTTTGTCCCAATAATAAAAACCAGTAACAACTTGTCACTTAGAATTTGTTATAAAAATATCGTAGATATATCATTTCTCTAAAATAATAAATGTTGTTGATAGCTTTTTCTATTTCGCATAAAAGTGTTGTCAAAATTTTTCCACTACAATTTATCTCACAACTTTTTTGTAGTTGAGAAAGGCTATATCTTTTTATTGAAAGTGAATTTTGATAAATCCACCATTGGATTACACTCTCTTCTTATATTCTTCATGTTTGCAAAATTTATAGAAAATTAAAGATCAATAACTATGTCATTAATAAATTGTTGAAATTACAAATTTTTTATTTTAAAATTATTTATAAAATATAAGCTTATAAATCATGTGGTAAATAATATCCGATTGACACAAATTTTGACATGTCTATTAAGAGTGTAAAGAACATGCAATTCAACGATTAGATTTTCAAAATATGTAGTAATATTTATTTTATTAAGTAAGTTTGTAACTTTAGGTTACAACCAATTTTGTAACTAAACTTTGTCTAACATTTAGTATCATAATTTATCTTGCATTTTTTTTGTCACATTTATGACATGAAAGGGTACGAGCGACAAAGAAAAAATGACGGTTTGTGTGTAAATGATAAACAACTGCACTCTATTTGGTAGTTAAAATTGTTGGAAAAATTTGTGAAATAGTGTTCGGTCTTCTTACTACTCTAGTTAGGGTGTGCATGGAGATGCCGTCACCGATCCAACCAACCGTTGCCGATCATCCCGCACCACCACTACCACTGACCGACGAAGCCGATGCCGGAAATCGGAGCTCAAATGGACTTCCGATGTTGGTGTGGTGCAATCATCGAATCAGAGAGCCTGAAATCAAGTCCCTGCCGAACCGAACCGATACGAACCTGCATGTAACTTTCAGAGGTTTGGTCCGTTCCTATGACGCCGTTTCACCAAGTATGTCTTTTAATTTTTTTTTTAACAAAACGTTGTCGTATTGGGTGTTGTAAAAAAAAAAAAAAAAAAAACAAAAACGAAAGTACAAAACAGTGTCGTATTTTGCTAGGTTTCCAAATTTTTCCCTCACTATATATTCTTTCTTTTACTCTTAGAGGTCCTTAACTCTCTCTCCCACTCTCGCCTCTCGCCGGCCTAAGTCACTGGCTCATTGAGGCAAACCACCGGTAAGGTTTATCCGTTTATCCATTTGAGTTGGTTTATCCGTTTATAGTTATAGGTCCATTGTATGTTTATACTAACACTGTTTTGTATTTGGTTTATACAAAAAGTGGACAAACAATTTGGTTTATACAGTTACGGGTTACCTATTTGTATTTGGTTTATATTAATATTGTTACTAAGTTTATAGTTTATACTAAGCTTCGTTTCCCCCTATTACTGTTACCTATTTGTATTTGGTTTATAAATGCTCTGTTTTTTTTTTTTTTTTTAATGTTTTTTAGTTAATGAAATGATAGTATCCTGTTGGCTATTACTATAAACTTGCCAAAAAAAAAAGTTTATACTGTTACTATAAACTTACTAAAGTAACAATGTATTAATAAGTTTCTACTGTTACTTAAGGCTTCTTTTTTTTTTGAGAATGTGTTACTTAAGGCTTGGTTGCTCTATTTTGTTTATCATTTATGTGAACAGATTTTTTTTATATGAACAAATTTTTTGCACAGGTTTTGGATCATTATTGTTTGGATGAACAAATTTTTTTTAAAAAGTTTTTGTTGAACAATTTTTTTTATAGGTTAAGCAAATTTTTTTTATAAAAATAAAAATAAAAACAGATTTTTAATATTTTAAATCAAACCGACCAAACCGATTAAATCGAGCTAATCAAACCGCACCGCTATAGGTCAGAATACCTACTCCAATCGGTATGCATCGGTTTAAATTATTACAAAACCGGTCCCTATTGATTCGGTAACAAATTTGAGAAAAAAACAAGCCTACCAAACCGCGCACACCCCTACTAGTTATGTAATCTACTTACTTTTTTTGGTACCAAGTTGGCAAGTCCGCCAAGTCCTCCTTTTCTTTCTTTTTCAGCTTTATTTTATTTTTTTTACTAGCGGGAGCATGCCACTTGGCAGCCGGCAAATTCTTGCCTGCTTTTTTCGACCTTTTCTATGTACTTTTTCATTGATTAAAAAAAAAAAATAAGAATGCTAATTTGCATCAATTTGAATGCGAATAATAATGTTATTATGATTTTGCTTCTATATACACTCTAAAAAAAATTACATAGATTTATGACTTAATTACATTTTAAAAAAGATAAAAATTACATAGGATAAAATATATTTGATGTATTATTGATTTATAATGAGAAGCTAAAGTTATAGGAAAAGTCTGGTGTCACAAAATTGGCCACAACTTGCCATGTGGCAAGTTGTGGTTGGTGGAGGGGTGATGGTAGGGACTCCCTTCCACCAACCACAACTTGCCACATGGCAAGTTGTGGCCAATGTTGTGGCCAATGGTGTGGCACTAGAACCACTCAAAGTTATAAGTTGAAAAATGTGTAAAACACTCACTTTTCTCTTGAACTTGGTCTCTTAGGTTCTGTTTGGTTGGGAGTTAAAAAAAAAGAGGATAAAAAATAAAGAGGTAATGAAAAGGTGGGATAGTATAAGAGATTGGTTTAGGGTGTTTTCGTCACCCAATTTTCATCACTCATAACCTAAAATTAGTAGACCCCACTAGCCAATGCTTGTTTGGATGTCCGAACACGGTGATATACCCATCACTCAAATCTCTAGATTTTGAGTGATGAGAGAGTGAATTCGGAAACAACTTTTTGGAGTTTCTGAAAATAGAAACATGAGTAAGAGCATTCCCATCAACAATTCTAAAAAAATTAGCATTTACCATCTCAAAACCCAATTTTATAACATATAACACACTACTTTACAATACAACCTATATCAAAACTTCTATTTTTTATACCATTTCATTTAAATATTGTTTCTTTATTATTTTTTTTAATTTTTAATTTTTTCTCCTTCCTCTGTCTCTCTCTTTCTCACAGTACCGCTGGCGCCACACCACCAACAGTCACCACAAAACCCACCACCGAATCACCCACCAAAAACCCACCACCCATACCACAACCACCACTAACAAAGAAAGAAAAAAAAATCACAGCAGAAAGAAATCTCCACATCCACCCACAACCACCACATCCATTCACCACCACCAACCACAGTAGGAAAAAAAAAAAAAAAAAAAACCTCCACCGGTGAGGGCGAATCGAAACCCACAACCTGCGAATCGAAACCCAAGGCGTGAGAGAGAGAGAGAGAGAGAGAGAGAGAGAGAGAGAGAGAGAGAGAGAGAGAGAGAGAGATAATCATAGATCTGAACCAATGAGGGCGAGTGGGAAGGCGAATCGGAGGCAGCGGCGACCTAGCGACGTTGCGGCCAAAGAGTAGAGAGATCGACGACGTTGCAGATGAAGAGATATCGGCGACTGAGAGCAGAGAGATTGGCGATCGACGACGTTGCAGATGAAGAGAGATCGGCGACTGAGAGTAGAGAGATCGAGTGACTGAGAGCAGAGAGATCGGCGACTGAGAACAGAGAGATCGACGACTGAGAACAGAGAGATCGGCGACATGCAGAGAGACCGGCGACGAGCAGAGAGACCGGCAGGAAAGAAGTGAGAGAAGAGAGAAGAGAGAAGAGAGAATAGAGAAGAGCGAAGTAAGAGACAGGAGATCAGAAGTGCCGTTGGGGAGAATAAAAAAGTATTTTTTATTTTACAATACAGCTACAGTGCCGTCTCAAAAATGAGATGGCACTGTAGCAAGATTGTAAAATTTATAACATATGCCAGTTTTGATGGAGATGGATTTTTGAGGTTTAGATGCTAAAAAATAGCATTTATAGCATATAAGAGTCTTAACGAGAATGCTCTAAGAGCATTCACAGCAGTGAAGCTATATTGCTATATTGCTATAATATATAGCAATATAGCTTCACAATCTCTAAAAACACAGCTGCAGCAGTGGAGCTAAAATCTTAAATTTTAGCTCCACATGAACAGTGCACATCTATATATAGATGTGCACTGTTCATCACATCTAAAAATAAAAAGTTTATTTTATTACCTTTCTCTCTCCTACTTTATTTAAAAAATATTTCTTTCTTCTTTCTCTCTCTCTCTCTCTCTCTCTCTCTCTCTCTCTCTCTCTCTCTCTCTCTCTCCGGCTTCTCTGGTTCTTCCTTCTTGCTCTCCATTTTTTTTTTCTCCCTCACCCAGTATTTGCTTCGCCGATCTGAGTCGCCGTCCCACGCCATCATCGCCGTCCCACGCTATCGTCGTCGTCCCACACCATCGTCGCCGATCTTCATCGCGGTTCGCCGTCCTCCATCGCCGATCTTCATCGCGGTTTGCCGTCCTCCATCGCCGTCTCCATCGCCGATCTTCATCGCGGTTCGCCATCGTCGCCGATCTTCATCGCGGTTCGCCGTCCTCCATCGCCGACCTTCATCGCGGTTCGCCGTCCTCATCGCCGATCTCATGGGTTTCGTTGGGTTTTTTTTTTTTTTTTTTTTTTTTTCCTGCTGTGAACTGGTGATGGTTGTGCTGTGGTGGTGGTGATGGTTGTGCTGAAGTTTGCTGTGGTGGTGGTAATGGCTGTGCTGTGGTGGTGGTGATGGCTGTGCTGAAGCTGTAAAAATTTTTGTTATTATTATAATGAATTTTTTGTATTATTTTAATCAAATAGCTAAAAATATAGATGTACTGCTGTGGAGTGTGAGGGGATAATAGCTAAAATTATAGATAAAGTGGCTTTTAGATGAGTGGAATTTACATCCACTGCTGTGGATGCTCTAACGATGGCATTTTGTGTAATTTTTAGCAAATATTAGGGCCCACGGTCAGACAATGTCAACTCAGTTTTCAGACTCCATGTGCCAACACTGTGCTACCAATGGCTCTAATGACCCAATTAAACAAAACACCTACCACAGTTATCACACACATCACTTGCACAGTCAGACAATGGGGCCCGTGTTTTGGATTTTTTGTAACTGAAAACCATGACCGGGTTAAAGTGCCAAACAAGCTTGGGTGATTCTTAGAGTGTTTTAAGTGATGAGTAATGAATGATGAATGATGAGTGATTAAAATTAAGTGAGGAGTGAAGAGTGATGGTTTTCAAAAAACCAAACAGGACCTGAAGTTTTATTTCATAGTGTTTGGTTGAGGTTAGAAAAGTGGGGGATAATTTTTTTTTTATTTAGTTTAGAAAAAAAATGAGAAAATAGAAAACTTAGATAGTATAAATTTACGTTCATTCTCTTATTAGATAAAATTAAAAAAACAAAAAAACACATTGTTTTTTTATTAAAAATTTATGCACACATAGGCACTTCATTTTATATATATATATAAAAGAACCCAAAACAGATGGAGGGAAAAAAAAAAAAAAAGAGAATAGTTGTGAATAGAAGAAGAAAGAAGACAATAAATAAGAAAAAAAAAAAAAAAACCAAAATAACAAAAGCGTTGCACGTTTGTAAAAGAGAGGTGTTACGGTTATAACATTTTTACAATATTTTCACAATAAATTATAGGTGGTTAGTTGTTATTGGTTCAAATTTGAACATAACACTAAGATTACTTTTTTGCCCCAACAATAACTAGTAACACCAACAATAACAACCAGTAACAACCTACTACTTATGATTTTTTGTAAAAATATTGTAAAAATATTATGAATCATTTCTCATAATAAAAATGAAAAGCAAATTTGAGCCCGGTTAGTGCTCTATGTTGTTAGGGGATCAAAAACATAGTTGTTCATCAAGTGAAGCCTCGGTTTCAATATCAAATGGTGTTGGTTTTTGCAGTCCTACAAATCAATTAAATTTTTTTCCCCCCATTAATTATTTCACCTATGTGGGATCAATTTTGAGTGTTATTCGTACCTATAAAAAGAAATTTTGGGTTTTATTTGCTAAGCAATTGGAAAAAGTGGAGTGGAGTGGAGTGGAAACATTTGATTCATATGACTTCTGATCATTTCTTTGTTCTGATTTCATCTTTATTGGATTATTTATTTTTGTCCACTGCAAATAGGACAATTTGAATTACATGCCCACCTCTCATAAAAAAAGAGCACCAAACGAAGTTCACAAAGTATCAAAGCTAAGCACAGATTACTGATTTTCTTTTTTCTTACTCCGGTGCAATTAGACATTGCTTGCTGAGATAGCATTTTTTCATCAACTTATTTTTCCTTTATAAAAATTCATAAAAACACTGTTATACCTTAAAAAGTGGAGGTTTTAAAAAAACTATAAATAAGATACAAAGTCTTAAAAAACAAAACTGTAAATAAGGCTTAAAAAATCCAATAAGTTATACAGGGTGTTTGAATGCAATGCAACCAGGCATTTGAATTCAATCGGAGAAACAAGCTAAGCACTCATCCAACCAATGTATAAGTCTCTCTCTCTCCCTCTCTCTGACCAAGGGGGAGAATAAAGCAGGGAGGGGGAGTATAAAGCAGGGAGGGGTTAAAACTTAAAACCAATTGCAGGTTTGGTCTTATTCTTAAGAAAAGCGTAAGACACTAAGATGTCAAATTTTATGAAAATGAGGACTGATTTTATCTGCCAATTTCTGTTAGCCAATAATTAGCTCGTACTTCGTGAAGTCATCATACGTACTAAAGATAAAATCACATAATACATGCTCAAGATCTGATACTCATGGACATAAGTTTTACTGCATGCTTATGTATCTATTACAAAATTATCTAAGATTAATTGTATTTTCCTATCATAAACTCTTGAATAAATTTTAATGTCCTATGTAAACCTGGAAATTGAACAATCAAAACACAAGGTTACTAGAACTGGTTTGGACTTTAAAATTGGCGCAAACACTAACACACTTTATCAAACACTTGACAATCGTGTGAATTCTGTATTAAATCAAGAGATGCATCAAATTTAATAGAATGTGTTTAAAGGCTTACGTGCTAAAATATTCAATGCAAGAGTCACATTGATTTTCAATAGTAAGATTGCATCTCGAGTGTATCTTGGAATATTATTGCACAATTTAAAATTTAGGGTAGATATTACATATCCGAATAGTTTGGAAGGGAAAGTAAATATAATTCACCCAAACTTCTATCTTCAACGACCATCATAGATAGCAAAACTAAGTTGAATTAAACAAATGTATCCACATATTCATCCGAAAAAAAATTGGCACCTATGACTTTGTTAAAGGCTTTAAATCTAACTACTCAAATTAAAATGGAATCTTGAAATTGCCAAACAGAGCTACCAAACTCACAAAAAATGGATACCTCGACTTCTGTGGGAAGATATTCACTTGAGAAGTACCTCAGTGAACACTTCTGAAGACTCATATTATGTGTATCTAGTCTATTCCAGTTTGATCATTGTCAAGGGCTATAGTTAGTTAGGCACCCTTTTCCTCTGGATGCTTCTCTGATGCTATATCACTGGGAAGATCAAGACCACTGGGTATTTTTCCAGGATAGTTAGTTGTTGAGGAATCTGACCCGATCATACTGCAGAAAGAAAAGTCAAAAAGATGAAATTTCTGCATTAAGCTATAACATAGGTTCTATGTTTTGCAAATGACAATGCTCACCTCCTATCAATGATCACCACCGAGCGAAGCTCACAGTTGGCAAAGCTGCACAATACAGATTGTATTTTTTTAGTTTCGTCACCATGTATGTAAATCAGCATATCATATAAATTGCAAAAATTTATAAACATCTTGTTTCTCTAGCTATGTTATATTTATCTACAGCAAATTCCCCTTGTTTAATTTCTGTGTTTTTAATGTCTCTCCCACAGCAGGGTGAATGTTTGGGAGGGGATTACAGGGTACACGTAGTTTCCAATTCCTGGTCATACAGGTAAAACGTTCCTTTAGAAGGGACATAACGAAAGTGTCTGCCATGAGGATGTCTCATCAGAATAGAGAATTGGTACAAGAAAATAAAATAAATAAACAAACAAATAGATAAAAGTTTCTCACTCACCCAGCAGACTAAAAAACTTTTTTTTTTTTTTTTTTAAGTTAATAAGAGATTGCCAATAAAAAAGTTCAAAAGAAAGCACGTCTAATAGTGAGATTGCAAATTAAGCAAAAAGCTGTTCATCTGATAGCACGTACTTAGTTCTTTTAATTTAGAATCTAGGAAACCTGATCATGTGTTTACTGACCGTGCGTTTACTTTCAAGTTAATAAGAGATTACCAATAAAAAGTTCAAAAGAAAGCATTTCTAATAATAAGATTGCAAATTAAGCAACAAGCTCATCATCTGATAGCACGTACTTGGTTCATTTAATTTAGAATCTAAAAAGCTGCTCATGTGTATAGTTGCAAGTGAAAATATAAATCATTATAATTCTTACTGCGTGCATATTTCACTCTTCACAGATGGATGACAATCATTTCCAAAAGCACTTAGGGTATGAAACAAAAATCCGCTGTGGCTGACAATTGCAATCTCCTTCTCTTTACGTGTCCACAACCTGGACCAGTCGAAAAGTGGGAAAAAGTAAGAAATAATTTGTGGCACTGTTATGACCATACTTGCAACCAGATAATAGCCAAAGCATTCGAAATGTCTACAATTCATATTCAACCAGGAAAAGATGGTGAAAAAGATATAAATGAATCATGTGGAAAACATTAATCATCACAATCAATAACTAAGAGCATTCTTATTAAACTTCTTTATAAGAACGACTAAGCCATTCTATATGCCACAATAAGAAACTCTGCCAAAAATTTCCCATACATCTGAAAACACTAATATTATTTTTATTGTTTAAAAAAAAATTAGGGGCTTCAGATGCATGCAACACACTAATATGTATTACATATTGAACTCATTACAGAATACAAACAAATCACTATTTATTTATTATTTTTAATGTAAGATACAACTGATCAGTCACAAATCCACAATTTCATCCTCCATCTTGCTCTTACAAGGAAAGTGTCATTTGAGCTAGAGCTTGTTGGCTTATAAAAGGAGGTGACCTTGGATGCATGTAAGACTCAATGAAATGATCTCCTTTAGATAGGACAACTACATGCTAGCTAATTTGAGATATGTATATACATAGTGTGTCAGGATCAATTTACACCTAGTATAACTTTGACCAATGTTACATCACCTAATAACTTTTAATTGAATTAGTATTTTGAAAAACTCATCATAGGACTACATGTTCTCCATATTCTTAAAACGTATGCCAAATTTCGTGCCAATCAAATGTTATTTCTATTTGATCTATAAACTCATCTTTTATACATAATTTTAAAATACAAAAAACACTTTTTAAGATTTATTTATTTATTTATAAATAGCACCCCAACAACTCTTTAAAATCAAGGCATGGTGTTTGAAAACCCCCAGGCTAGCCACTATCAAACAGTATACTAAAGTATATTCTGAGATGCCAGAGGTGAAACAACTACACATTTAGCTTTTGATGGATGAGCAATTCTGAAATTAAAGAAACTGAATTCTTATTTTGTTCATAAAATTTCATTCCTTTGTTAATTGTTATGTTGGTTAAAAGAATAATCAGTTTCTTAGCAAGAGGGAAAAAAAGTAAAATTGGCAATCACCATTTCAAAAACTTCTGTCCCCTAGCAGCAACTTCTTCATTCCGCTCTCTAATGTCAGGCGTCCACAAGATGTCATCGTCATTTTCTATCTGAACAAAAATTGAAACAAGATTAAATTCCAAAACAGAATTGGGTTGAAGACTAACAAACAAATCAATAATCACAGGAAAAATGACTGTCAAAGCCACTTGTTCCTGATATAAAGAACCAATAATGACAGATTACTTGCCAGAGAAAAATCAACTGCAGGAAAGAGAGGGCGATATTCAGTAATGCTTCGTCTCTTATCACATGGATGAACTCCCTGTAGTAAAAAACAAACTCACATGAATTCAAATGACAACCAGTAACTAATTTTTTTTTATAAGACAACTAAGTCTTAACTAATGAAAGGAGAGAAGAGTGGGATAGATGCATTTGTGAAAATTTTCACTCGTTTCTTTATGAGTAATTGGATCAAGTGCAAAGAGAGATGTCACAAATGCAATAATAACTTTTCATACTTGCATGTCATATAAATGAAGAAAAATGCCCATACAATATCTATTAGATGTATATGACATACCAAATGTTCTCGGCAAAGCTCTACTGCTACAAATGGTGGGCTATTTAGACTTGAAATTGCAGGACGGCCACTTTTCCCTGTATTTGCCGCCATTAGAGGAGGTACATTTATGCCATCTGTGTAGGCTTCACCACCAAAGACTCCAACTGCTGTTTGCATGGTCCTGCAATGCAGTCATTGTTGGTCATGACTTATAGTACAAAATTTCTGACATTAAACATGTAGAGTCAAAGTTGTTTGAGATTAACATGTAAAGACTTCTAAAAAAAATTCCCTCATGGAATAAAGAAGTAGGAAATTAAGTTAATTAACACGATTGGTTATATCCCCTTTCAATCATTTGTGGTAGAATCATTTCAAATGGTATTCAACAATCATGCTAAGGTTTGTATGATGTAAAGTTTTCAACTTTCCCCCCAACCTTTTGACTTCAGAGACCAGCCACACTCATTTCAGTCACATATAGATTCTCGTTTGAGCGACTAAAGCAAGAATGACCTAGACCTAGACCAAATCATAACAGGTGAAATAGCTCTGACATCAACAAATAATGCTAGTGCAGTCAGTTACTAAGTGGTTCACTACTTGTTGCTAGTGCTAATATCGAGCTTATATTTAGCATCAGAATCCAGTTATGAGCTTAGTGGAAGGAATCATAGAAAAGATAGTTTGCACCACTTACACAGCATTAAGCAAATAAGAGGATGACCGAAAATTTCTAAATATGGAGGCAACAAAATTGGAGACAGTATGTTTACCTTAACAAAGGGGAAACGACAACTAAATCAACTCTTTTGGAAAGTCCACACGCATGAACATGCTTGCGCAAATTATCAACCTGTTATGACACAATGAAATCATCTAATGACATTTATTTTTTTAACATTGGAGAATATAATATCTAATCACTTTAATACAAGACAATAACAGGGGAAGAAAATCTAGAAGTATGGTCAACAAAAAGTCTTCTTGAAACATTATGTTCTCCATTTAAAGACCAAAAGTTTTATTCAGTTTCAAATCGAAGTAGTTTTTGCAAAATTTTATGGGACCATTCTACTTTTTCTAAAGATAAAAAGTTAAATGTGTTGCACCAGCAAACCAGTTGTATAAAAGTTTTTAACAACTAAATAAGAACAGAGTTGCAAGAAATTAACAATTACAACATAATTAACCAAGCGGCTACCTGTTTCCAGCCAAGTGGGGTAATGTTTGCGTCAAAGAGATCATAAGATAAGTATGCATTATGGTCCTTTTCTCCTTCCACATTGTGAATCCCTTGGGCATGCCTTACCTGTATACATGGCTTAATTAGACCAAAACTCTTCTCAAAGTACAAAAAAAAAAAAAAAAAAAAAAAAAAAAAAAAACCCCAAGAAATAATCTCCAAAATGAATGCGTAGAGGTGTCATATATGCATACCAGGTGAAGAGTTTTAGTACGGTGCAATGGGTACAGGCTTTGACCTCCGGTGGCATCCATGTCTGCAGTCATAAAAGTAGACAACCAACAGAAAAGGCATAAGATCATATTGCCAATTCGCCATGTACATAAAGTATCAACAAAATGTGAATACGGGCATCCAAATAAAAAAGTAAAAACCATATTCCAAACACTGTGCTTCACAGAATGTACCAATTAGGTTCTTCTACAAGACGCTAATATAAATAATGGCCAGGTACAGAATATATTTTTAACTAGAGCAATAGAATATAGACCCAAAACCAATAACAAATGTCACAATCAATCACAGCCTCGAAATTATAACTAACAAAAGCGATCCACATATATATATATATATATATAACAAACACGTGTGATGCAAAGCAAGTGCTACACCCCAGATTGGAATCAAAACAAATTTATACCAGAATAATACTAGGATATTTGAAAGAACAAAAAATAATAATAAAGAAAATACCAATAAACTTCGGCAGAATCGATCATAAATAATTATCACTTGTTCAATCATTACCTGGAACCATGAATGAAAGATCTAAATCTCAAATCCAAACAAAACAATACAATAGTCAAACATAGGCAAATATTAGCACAACCAAAACGTAAATTCCAAAAACCAAAATCACCAACATATATGAAGCTCCAAATCATTGTAAAAACTTAATTCAGAAATTCAGTCTACGAAGCAAATCAAAGCTAAAGAAAAATCCAACCTGAAACAGAGAGAGAAGAAGAGGAGCAGAGAATCCGAGGTGGAAGAGTAGTTGGAAGACGAAGAGAACGATGTGGTGGTGAAGAAGAAAGGAGCTTCGAAATGGAAGTGCGAGCAGTAGGAAGAGACACAAACGAGGTAGCGTTTAGAGCACAAGAAGAAGCGGTTGGAGTACTATATATAATGTTGATGCTCATGGTTCGATGTATATAATAAATAGGCACCGAATCCGATAATGTCTGTGTTGCCACTTGCCACTTGCCTCTACTCCCCGCTGATTCGGTCCGAGTGTTACGGACTCTCTCTCTCTCTCTGTCTCTGTGGATACGTTTATATTGTTTTGGAAATTATTCAACGCTAGCTAATAGCTCGCTACTCTTACTATTCCACAACACGTTACGTAAGTTATTTATTGAAGCTGTTGGAGGGTGTATGCGAATATACGATTGAATATAACTCTTCAATCCCTGCAATATTTGTGCTTTCAGTTTAATTGGTAAAGTTTCTAATGATTGTATAAGAGATTAAGAGTTCAATTTCCGTTCACACCAAAAATTGATTGGTGTTATAAGTTGAAACTCTCTAAAAAAAAAAAAAACCAGCAATCTTTCTTGAATTCTTAGAAAATAGTTGTGTTAACGGACAATGTAAGGTGTTAGTTAATAACAATTTTTGACTTTTTTTGATACAATTTTTTGTTATTTTTTGCAGTTTTATGTCATATTTTTCAGTGTAAGGTCAACTTTGTAGAGAGAAAAAAAATATTAAAATAACCAAAAAAACTAGTTTTATGCCCTCTTCATTTATTTATTTAATTTTTTTTTATAATTAAGAACCAATTTTTTTACCACCTTAACAAGCATTATACTGTGCTCATTAATATTTACCTCTAAAAAATGCCCAAGTATCAATGCCTTAGATAGACTTTGTTTTTTTGTGTTAAGATTAATTTTTTTATCAAATAGGGTCTATTTGAAACATTGATACGTGTGTATTTTGCAACTTTGTAGTAGAGAAAATTTAGTACCATAATTTATGTTACAATATTTTTGTCACCGCTATAAGCTAAAAGAATGTACGCTTAGAGAAAAAAATGATTGGTTTAGGTGTACTTGACAAGCAACTGGTCACTGTCTTTCTTTTTTTTTTTTTTGATGGGACCTGGTCACTGTCTTAATAGTTCGGTCTACTCACTTCTTTTTTCCTGGTACCACTACCAAGTCGGCAAGTCCTGATTCTCAAAAAAAAAAAAAAAAGTCGGCAAGTCCTCCTTGTCTTTCTCTTTCTGCTTTTTTTTTTTAATAAAAAATATGAGAGGTCATGGTTTTAGACCAGCGGGAGCATGCCACTTGGCAGTCGGCAAAATCTTACCTGCTTTTTGCGACCTTTTCTATGCACCTTTTCATTGATTAAAAAAAAAAATAATAAAAATGCTAATTTGCATCAATTTGAATACGAATAATAATGTTATTATGATTTATGATTTTGCTTCTATGTATACACTCTAACAAAAATTACATAGATTGATGAATCAAAAAAAAATTACATAAATTGATGTATTAATTACATTTTAAAATGATAAAAATTGCATAGAATAAAATTTATTTGATGTATTATTGATTCAATATGAGAAGCTAAAGTTATAAGTTGAGAAAGGTGTTAAGCACTCACTTTTCTTTAGTGAACTAAGTCTTCTAGAGTCGGTTTGGTTGAGAAAAAAAAAAGAAAATAAAAAAAATGATGGAAAATAAAAAAGTGAGAGGATATAAGAGATTTTGGTTTTCTTTCATAGTGTTTTGTTGGGATAGGAAAAGTGGGAGAATAAAATTCTTTTATTTAGTTTAGAAGAAAAATGAAAGCAATGAAAACGTAAATCATATAAATTTTCTTTCATGCTCTTATTAGATAAAACTAATAAGAAACACATTATTTTTTTATTAAAAAATTATGCATACATAGGCATTTCATTATATATATATATATATATATATATAAAAGAACCCAAAACAGATGGAGGGAAAAAAAAAAAAAAAAGAAGCCAAATGAGAATAGATGTGAATAGAGGAAGTAAGAAGCCAAAAAAAAAAAGAGAGTACTTAAAGTAAATAGAACAAAAAGACCAAAAACAAATAAAAGAGAGAGAGAGGGAAGAAACAGAAAAAATCAAAATAACAAAAGCGTTGCACAGGGGGGGGGGGGGGGGAATTTGGCTAAAACACAGGACTTTTTGTCTCATGCATTTTTCTCTGGAATTTCCTTTTCATTTTTATTATGGAGAGATAACATTTTGGTGGGGGCAAAAAAGAAAATATTTGAGCACCATTAGTTTTCTCTCATATTTTCTTCTCTAGGAGTATTAGCATTTGGGAAAAAAAAAATTATTTTACACTTTAAAAATCTATTTTACCTGTTTTTCCATACTATTTTACAACTTATCTAACATTCCAGTTTTTATTTTAAAATATATAACTCATTAAAATAATATAAACTACCCAATCCAATAATATAAATAACTCATTTCTCTCTATTTTCTCTCATCTCTTTCTTTTCTCTTTTCCTCTCTTCCTCTCCCTCTCCATCAAATCCACACAACCAGCCAAAGAGAAAGAGATTTAAATAAGTAAATTTATGTTGTAAATTTACAACCTTACTATAGCTATGTGGGAAAATTTTATGGATATACCAAACCGGATGTTGGTGGTTTTGGACGTATGTGGAGCTATAATAGCAATTTGGGAAGTTTTACACCCATGCTAATGCTCTAACTAAACACACAAAAATTTCATTTTCTCTTCCCCTTTTCCATATCTCCTAAAATCAACCCAACCAAACGGACCATTAATATATATCTAGTGGCCACCATTATGTCCTTTCATCTATTCAACTAACATCTCATTAGTAGAAAAAAAAAAAAAAGATCTAGCATTTAGAGTCTTATAGGGGGAAAATTTCTGAGCATATGAACATCACAAAACAAGCTTTGATCGTAAAAAAACCCATATCATCATAAAAAAAAAAACATGTTCTTGATTATTTAGAATTTATCAAACAAAGAATAAGAACAATAAATATAGCTTGCATGCACATGGCTTAATAATCAACTAGGGTTTGGTTGATCATCCTAATATTATGGTTCGGTGTCTAGGAGGATTTGGGTGAAATGTTAGTAAATATTTAGGTTTTGAGGCTAGATCCTAGAGTGTTTTTGTTACAAAGGACTTGGTCATACACTGAATGATCTCTAAAAGCCTTAGAGCATCCTTATCAAGGATTGCAAAAATGCTAAAACTTAAACTTTAGCATCTAAAACCCAAAAAACCCACTCCATCAAAACTTGCATATGCTAAAAGATTTGCCATCTTGCTATAGTGCACTCTTAATTTTTAGAGCGCATTATAGCAAGATGTTATAATATTTTATTGATTTCTAATTCTCTCTTTCCTTAGACACAGCTCACTCTCATCACTCTCGTTCACTTTCTCAAACTCTCCCTCTCGTTCTTTGGTTCTCCCTCACAACCCAGGCATCATCTCCCTTCCTTTTTCATCACACTGCCTTCGTTTTGGCTCTCTGTTAAGCTTCAAGGGTTTGTGGTCGACGATTGTGGTCATGAGGCACGGTGGTGGTTCGACGATTGTGGTCATGATTTGGTGGGTTTCATGGGTCTAATTTGGTGGGTATCGGTGGTGTCTCGGCGACGGTTTTGATGGCATTGAGATCGGGGTGTGGGTTTTGGCTGGGGTTTAGATTGGGGTGGTGGGTTTTGGTTGTGGTTGAGAATGGGGTGGGTGGGTGGGATGTGGGTTTTGTGGTGGGTGGTTGGGTGGTGGTTGTTGGTATTAGGGTGAGGTTGGGCTGCGGTGGTGGGGTTCATATTTGTAGGTTGTAGGTGGCTTTGATGGTGGTTTTGCGTGATTAATTTTTTTTGGATGTGGTGGATTGCAATTTGTTGTGATTGTGGTGGTTGGGGGTGTGACCATGGCTGTGACAATGGTTGACCATGACTGAGGTGTGGTTGCTATGGTTGAGGCAATACTAGTTGTGGTAGTCATGGGTCTCTGGGTTGTTTTTGTTTTTGTTTTCCTAGTTGATGGTGGTATGAGGATGTGGGTTTGGGTGGTGATGAGGTTGTGGGTTTAGGTTTGCAATTTTGGTGGTTAGGGATTGTGGTGGCTGCCGGCTGGTGGTTTTTTTTTTTTTTTTTTTTTATGGTGGTGGTGGCTGGTAGTGGCTAGCCGTGGGTGTGATTGTGACTGGGGTTTACTTGGACTGAGAAGAAAGTGGTGGGTTTCATCAGAGAAAGAGAGAGACACAGTGGTAAAATAAAAATAATATTATTTAAATGAAGTTGTAAAAAAATAGAATATTTGATGTCTGGTATATTGTAAAATGAGGTGTTAAAATTTATAAAGTAGTGTTTTGAGATTGTAAATGCTAAAAAATTTAGAAGGCTTGATATGAATGCTCTTATGATCGTGCTATACAGCTTTCTCTAGAGCTCCAAGAAATTGTCTTTTGAATTGTGAATCCATCTCTATTTTATAGAGGGAGTGGAAGGCATTGTAATAAGCATGGATGAGTTTAAGAAATTGATTAGATATTAGTTGACAATCAGATACTATAGAAAAAAAGGTTGAAAATTTAGTGGGTAGAGGCCAAATCCAAATTCCAAATCATCAGTAGGACCTAAAGTTCTGTATCATTTTCTTTTTATGATTTTTGACATTTTTTTAATTAGTTTCAATACATAATCCAGTTTGGACCTAAAATTTAACCACTTTAAACTTTAAAGTTAGATAATGTAGGGTCGATTTATGAATTTTAAACAATTAATTAACTTTTTAAATTAAAAGAGAATTAATTAGTTAAAGCATTTCCAGCAGCTTCTTCAAATTTTTGTATTGTTTAGACAATGAACAGTGACATTTAGTTTTTATCTACCTACTTTTTCAAATACACTTTCCAACAGATTCTCTATCATTTTCTCCATCTCATTTAAATATTATTTCTTCATTCATTCATTATTCTTTCTTTAATCATTCTTTATTCTTTTTTTAATCATCATTTATTCTTGCTATGTTCATTCCCAATAACTATATTTTTAAAATTTTTAACAACTATATTTAAAAAAAAAAGAAAAACTTCTTCAAATTTTTCAATAATCAAATTTCTCAAATGGTAATATTTCTTAAGGGATTTTTATTTTTATGAGTAATGCTATAGCCACAAACTATTTTACAACATTTTTATAAACTGTTAATGTAATCAGCTTTTTATTGGTTTTCATCCAAACCTACCATTAACACCACATTTTTATTTACCAATAATTACTTACCATATTAGCAGTTTGTAAATTTTTTGTAAAAATATTTGTATCTCTAGCATTATTTCCAAATATTCAGACCAATTCTTTGCTATTATTCATTAACTTATAATTAATTACTTTTTAAAAAAACTTAATATACTTTTCATTAAAAAAAAGTCCACCACACACCACACGGGTTAAACCAATTCCTTTTATTTTTTATTATTTGTTAAATTATAATTAATTTCCTTATAAAAAACTTAACATAATTTATTATCCTTAAAAACAATTCCACCACGCCACACGTTCTCCACCCCTTCCTTTATTGTTTCAGAGAGAAAAAAAAAAGTTCAAAGAAACACTCCCACAGGAATCGCAGAGAGAGAGAGGTCGCCGCTGCGAAGGCCATTGGAGATCACCCACTCACCGCCACTGGTCCTCCTCCTCATCACTAAGTGCATGCAAACCTGGTTGGGTCAGATTGGCTACTGTCTCTCTCTTTTTTTCTTTTTTTTTTCTTCCTTCTTTTCTTTTTCTAATTCACTTTGTTGTTGATCTGTTACAATGGAGCTTAGATAGGCTTTCATGTTCTTGATCTGCTGTTTTTGTTTTGATTTTAGATTTGTTGTTCTGATTAAATTTGTCTATTTCCCTATTCTTGATCTGTTGTTTCTATTCTGATTTTAGATTTGTTGTTCTAATTAAATTTATTCTGATTTTAGATTGTGTTTGTGTTTTGATTGTGTTACCGTTTAATACATTTGAGAGAGAGGCAGATGAACAAAGAAGAGAGGAGGAAAGAGCAAGAATATTTTTTTTTATTCAGCCGGGTATTTTTTTAAGAGAAAATAATGATTTGGAGTTGCTACATTGTCCTTTAGATTAAGAGAACTAGTGTAGCAATTTCAAAAAAAAAAAAAATTGGAAAAGTTTTGGGTTTAGAGAATCTGTTGAAGCTGATTTTTTGGGTTTAATCTATAAAAAATGGCTTGGCTAATCTATTGGAGATGCTTTTACATAGATTATGTCCATCACCTTAAAGAACCATTTGTTTATTTTTTTTTAAATTTAACCACTCTAGAGTCAGATAATGTAGGGTCGATTAATGAATTTTAAACAATTAAATAAAGGTCTTAAATTAAAAAGATAATTAATTAGTTACATAGATTATGTCCATCACCTTAAAGAACCATTTGTTTATGATTAAAAAAAAAATTAACCACTCTAAAGTCAGATAATGTAGGGTCGATTAATGAATTTTAAACAATTAATTAACCGTCTTAAACTAAAAGATAATTAATTAGTTATATAGATTATGTCCACCACCTTAAAGAACCATTTGTTTATGATTATTTTATTATTTTATTTTTTATACAAGATAAAAATTCTACTCTAACATAATTTAAAGTGTATATGTGTGTAAAGCGCCCTCTTAGAGACTTGAACTTCGACCTTTGTCCTCCACACATCACAAACACTTATACCTGTAGAGTGACTATCGTGTTGAGGGTATGCAGTGGTTATGATTTTTATTTATTTATTAAATCCAATAAGATTATGACACGCAATTGATTAAAATTAATTCTGATAATGCACAAAAAATCAATAGGCTAGATGCTTCGGACTTGAATGATCTCGAGGGCCTGAAAGAGAAAGGCAAAAACTCAAAGGCGACCGGTGCCAAAAATCCTTCGTGATAAAGTTAGTTTCTCTCCTCAAAACTTGAGATTCCAAATCTTTTTGAATTGTGTAAAAAGGGAAAAAACCTGCTTTTCTTTCTTGTTGGAGGAGTATTTATAGTGTTATAGAGGTGGTAACTTATCTCATAACGTCCCCTATATTTGTAGAGGTCAGGAGTTTTACATCCATTTCTTATAACTGATGAGGGAGTTATGAGATCTCTTTCATCTTCCATAACTGCTACCAGAAGTTAAGTGTTTAAGAGGATTATAACAATGTGTTAAGGTCTTTCCACGTGGATCAATTCACAAGTTCCACGGACGAACTTCATGCTGAGAGCCGTCCATGCACGGACAACTCCACTATGGGTTGAGGATCCTTGAGAAACCTTAAATCATAGTATGTTAAACTTCTAGTTCAGTTACGCTTACAACTCATGGACGAACTTCCAAGGACGAGCCTGAACTTTATAGACGACTGGACAAGGACGAGTCACACTTCGTTCACACATCAGTTACCCTTTTGTCCTTGTGCTGTTCGCCCTAAGTATGTCCTTAACTCCTCCCCTTTTTTTTTTTTTTGACGCGTGATCCATTCTGGTATGTTTTAATCAGGGCTTTTCGTCTTTCAAGGTAGATACCACGTGGCATATCTTGGTTGCTCATGTCACTTCGAACGTTGAACCCTGTTGCTTATAAATAGCGGAATTCATCTCTTGCCCTTCTCATTTCAAAAGATTCTCCCTTGATCTTTCTCGTCTAGAGCTTCGTCTAGAACTCTCTTTGCGTCCATAGTCTCCTTCCGTCTAGAGCCAGGTATTTCTTCCTCTCTCGTCTTTAGGTTTTCCTTAAGTTTTCAAGAAAAGATATCTAAAATTGTTATCTCCTCATCTAGCAATAGTATAGAAAAAGCTATAGACGAGTATCATGACAACACTAGCTATAGTAGTTCTGGAAATAGCACTAGCCACAGTGGTAGTGAGGGGAGTATCACGGACGAGGAATACACTTCTGGTGTCCCTGGAGTCTCTTTATAAGTTCTTCAAGAACAACTTAGAAAAGCTTCTGGGTCTTAGGCTGGTACCTCGTCTCATGCTCCTCCATCCAGTCCTTTGGACGAGGTGGAGACTGTCTATAGTTATGCAGTTGGTATTTCTTCTAAAACAAATGAACAAAGGCTTAATAACCTTAAGCTATGGTACCAAATACCTAATGATCTTAATGCTAGGTTGCCCGTCCGTGGGGAATGGTGTTGTAACCCCCATTTTGGAATAGGGGTTTATGAATCTTATTTTTTAGGAGGTCTTAGGTTACCTTTGAATGCTTTTGCCAGAGAGTTACTCGTTAGGTTAGGTTTAGGTATTTGTCAGTTTAATCCCAACGCATGGAGATTAATTATCTCTATGCAAATTTTGTGGAGGGAGGTATTTGGAGGGGATCGTCCTCTTACAGTAGACGAGTTCCTCTTTTGTTACAAACCATCAAAAATAAATCAATCTCTTGGCTTCTACCAGTTTATAGCTAGGGGTTCTAATTGTAGATTAATCAAGTCCCTGGCCTCGTTTGACAGAAACTGGAAGACGGAATTTTTCGTCTCTGGTTTCTGGGCTAGGAGCCCTGTGGATGTTGGCAAGGACAATTTTGCCCCTTATACTAGGGAATTAGGTAACCTTCGTCCTAAAGGTATGCCCCTTCCCCTCTCATTTTCATCATTTTTTAATATTATTTTTATTAGTTATATGTCTAACCTTTATTCATTTGTTGCTTTACAGCTGTTGGACTGCCTTCTTTGAGCAACTTCTATCATGACCGTGTCCATAGGGCTCGATTGCATGCTAATATTGCATGTTAATAGGGATTTCCATTTCTTGATTACCCTTAGACGCTTGGCTAAGTGGGATCTTGGTCCAGAACCGTCCAATGAAGCTGTCGCTCACGAGGTTATAGTCCGTAGACATAAGTTTGGACTTGCACAAATAATGTACATGTTATATTTTTCTGATTTAATTTTAATTTTCATTTAATTACCTTTTAGGAATGACGACCATGAAAGAGAACAAGGGTAAAGAGGTTGAGGAGGGGAGTTGTCTTGAGGTCCAATCCCATGCTCGTACTTCTACTGTGGAGAAGAGGAAGTTAGTATCCAAAAACCTTAACCTGGGAAATCTTCCCAGCCGTCGAGGCAAAAAGGCTAAGTATGGGTCGTCTAGAGCTGAGATAATTAGGCCTACTCCTTCCCCTTAGCCGTCCATCCAGATCGTTGATGTTGACTCGTCCATCCCAGTGGACGTTTCTCCTGCCAAAACCACTGCTCCCACCTCATCCCAAATTCCTCAAAGGGTTCCTATGAACCTTTTGGAAAATGAAGACATGGCTTGGGAGAGATTTGAGAAGGCAGTTACTGGTGAGGACGTAGCTGCGTGCTATGATATGTCTTTAAAGGAATTTGAGCACTCTTATGTCCATGATCTTTTTAAGGTAAACTTTTCTCACCTCATCTTGTTTTAGCAGTAAGTGCAGTATGTATTAGTATTCTTATAATTTTGTGACTATTTGTATAGGCCATGTCAAAGTTCATAGCTGCGTCCAAACAGACTACAGAGATGGACAAGACGAGGATCCTTCTTGAGAAAAGGATTCAAGAAGTCAAGGAAGATTATAAGGATTGGGCTGAGGTGGCAGCCAAGGCCAAAGACGAGGCCAAGGAATTGAAAATTTTGGTTGAGGAGCTAAGAGTTGATATGGTGGAGAAGGATGTTCGTCTTGACCAACTTCAAAAGAAGAATGACGAGCTAAGTACCCTTCTTTCCAGAGCAAGGGACGATGCAGTGGTGGAGTTTAGAGCGTCAAAGCAGCTTACTTATTTGCTGGACTCCAACTACGCAGCAGGTTTTGAAGACTTTAGAATGGACGCCATAGAGAACTTCCCAGAAGTTGACTTCAGCTCCATTAAACTTAACCTCGCTGCAGCTACAAGCGCTCTCATCCAAACAAGCTCTGAGAACCTTAACATTGAAGATGATGCCACTACTCAGCCCCTTTAGGACGCTGACAATGATCCTTAATTCCTATTTTGATGTTTTTAAGCTATGTACTTATTGTTGCTCATTCTCCCTCTCTCTCTCTTTTTTTTTTTTTTTTTAATTTTTGGTCCTTTGTTTTGGACCTCTTAGTGTAATCCAAGTACAATTATATCGTCCATAATTTTAGGACGACCTTTCAAAAAATTTAAGTTTTATTTTCTAAGGGTTTTTGGACATAGGTCGTCCACCCTTTAACTGAATGAATCTTTACTTCACATTCTGTTGTTTACTAACATGTATGGACGAGTTCAATTTTCATTCAGGACATTAATCTTAACCATGGCCCGTCTATGATTAGAATTCGTTTATATTCAGCTTCATCACTGAATTTACTGTACAACTTGTCCATAGGTGGTGCTAGTTTTATACTCAGATCAGTATTATCCTCGTCCTATTGGTTAGACAATTCTTTGTTCGTCTTTAGGTGAGTTGGTTTAATCCTGTAATGCATAAGATTCAACTTTTCACTCGTCTAAAGATTAGACTGTTTTAGTTGATGTCCATCTTATGGACTATTTGCGCGTGCTTTTCCTCGTCCATAGCTGGGTTGTGCGTTCCCTCATCGATGGTGGGACAACGCGTGTTAAGGCTTCCGTTCGTCTCTTTTTTGGACGAATCCGCCTTGTATTTTGCTTTATCTTAAGAAAGCTTAGACGTTACATCCCGTCGTCTAGAGATTTTTATTCATCTTTAGGCTTTGGCCTTTTTGGTGGATAGAGAGGATTCTTACATCAAATGTATTTGGAAATCTAAATCATTCTCATAATATATAAACATCGTCTACAAGTATGACACATGCTTTAGGAGCTAATGCCTTATTCATACAAACATCTTAATTCATGACTTCGTGCATAGTTAATTTAAAACTAATACCCTTAAGGGATTAAAATATAACACAATAGTAACAACACATGCAACAAAAGCAGTAATGAGCTTCGACTCGTCCAGGATGAGAGGCCTCGTCCAAGACAATGCTCATCAATGTTATCACTGATAATATCTTCTTAGGTGCTCAACATTCCAAGGGTGTTCCAACTTTCTCCCATTCAGGGCTTCCAAGTAATATGACCCTTGTCTTTTGCAATTGATAACCCTGTAGGGTCCTTCCCAATTAGGTCCCAATTTCCCATAAGTTGGGTTCCTGGTTGCCAGAGAAATCCTTTTCAGGATGAGGTCCCCTATATTAAAATGCTTAGGCTTCACCATCGCATCATATTGCCTGGACATGAGGTTTTTATACCTTGCTGTCCTCTGTTCCGCGTCCGTCCTCACCTCATCTATAAGATCAAGATTAAGGCGCAGTTGATCTTCGTTATCCTTGCCTCGGTACTTCATCACTTTGTGACTAGCTATGTGAACTTCTGCAGGTATCACTGCTTCACTTCCATTGGCTAGTTTAAAAGGAGTCTCCTCCGTAGGGGTTCTCACAATCGTTCTGTATGCCCATCGAACACTAGGTAGCTCGTCTGGCCATACCCAGTTTGCCCCTTCAAGCCAAGTCTTGATGATTTTTAACAAGGATCGGTTTGCTATCTTTTCCTGACCGTTTGCTTGAGGGTGGGTGGGTGGGTGGGTGGGTGAGGAGTAATGATTTTGAATCCCGAAATGTTCGCAGAAATCCCTGAAAAGTATGTTATCAAATTGTCGCCCATTGTCTGATACTACTACTCTGGGCACTCCGAACCTACAAACAATGTTCTTCCAGATGAAGTTCTTGACATTTTGTTGTGTGATCTTTGCTAAGGGTTCTGATTCCACCCACTTAGTGAAGTAGTCAATGCCAACTACCAAAAATTTCATCTGTTTGGTTCCAAGTGGAAAGGGACCCAGGATATCTAATCCCCACTGTGCAAAAGGCCATGGGGCCATCATAGAAGTGAGATATTCTGCCGGTTGTCAGGGGATGTTACTAAAGCGTTGACATTGGTCACATACCTTGACATAAGACTTCGCATCTGCTTGAATAGTCAGCCAATAATATCCTGCACGGACGATCTTATGAACCAATGCTCTTGCTCCTGAGTGGTTACCGCACGCTCTTTCATGGATCTCCCTTAGCACAAAATTTGACTCATCTGGGCCTAAGCACCTTAAGTAGGGTTGAGAGAAACTCCGCTTGTACAATACCTAGTCTATAAGAACGTACTTGGCAGCTCTGATTTTTATCTTCCTAGCTTCAACTTTGTCCTCTAGAAGCCTTCCGTCCTTAAGGTAGATGATTATTGAAGTCATCCAATCTTCTCCTCTTCCAACTTTCTGCACTTCCGATAGGTCTATGCTTGGCATATATTGGATTTCATCAATCCTATCCATAGCCTCGCCTGATGAGGCTACTTTTGCCAAAGCATCTACTTCCATGTTTTCCTCCCTCAGGAGTTGAATAAAACTGGCTTCTTTGAATCGTTTGACGAGCTGCCTTACTTTGCTTAAATACCTCGCCATCCGGTTTTCTTTGGCTTCACACTTTCCATTTACTTGATTAATGATCAATTAAGAATCTCCTTGGACGATAATTGATTCCGCCCCTAAGGACTTGGCTAGTTCCAATCTCTTGAGGTGTGCTTCATATTCCGCTTCATTGTTGGTGGTCTGGTATTGTAGACAGACTACATATTTCAACTTATCTCCTTCTTGAGATTTGAGTATGACTCTGACTCCTCCTGCATGTAACGTGGATGAACCGTCCACACCAATGACCCATTTTGGAACTTTATGCAGCTCGTCCAGCTCTTCTTGACTCGGGGTAAACTCCGCAATGAAGTCCGCCAGCACTTGTGCTTTAATTGTATTCCTCGGTTGATACCTGACATTGAATTCACTGAGTTCCACCGCCCATTGAATTAGTCGTCCTGCAGCCTCTAACTTATTCATTGTCTTCTTTAGTGGATGGTCCGTTTGGGCGTTGATAACATGAGCTTGGAAATAATGTCTCAATTTTCTAGAGGCTGTAACAAAGCAAAGGCTAATTTCTCCAACCTGGGATACCGTCCTTTTGCTCCTCTTAGTGCTCAGCTCGTATAGTACACTAGTTTTTGTACTCTTCCTTCTTCTCTAATTAGAGCCAAACTGACCGCATTTGGGGTCACCGCGAGATATAAATACAACTCTTTACCAGACACGGACGGACTTAGTAAGGGGGCCGTAGTGAGGTACGTCTTCAGGTCTTGGAATGCTTTCTGACACTTGTCCATCCATTCAAATGCTTTCTTAAGAACTTTAAAGAATGACAAACATTTGTCAGTAGCTTTAAAGACAAACCTATTAAGGGCAGCTACCCGTTCGGTAAGAGATTGGATTTCTTTGATGCCTTGTGGAGGTTTCATATCCAGTATAACTTGAATCTTATCGAGGTTTGACTCGATTCCTCTATGCGAAACCATGAATCTGAGGAACTTTCTTGATGAAACTCTGAAAGCGCACTTGCTAGGATTCAATTTCATGTGGTACTGCCTAAGAGTGTTAAAGGTTTCTTGCAAGTCCTCTAGGTGCCTTCCCTCGTCCAGACTCTTTACCAGCATATCATCTACGTAGACTTCCATGTTTCGTCCAATTTGTGGACAGAACATATAATTAGCCAACCTCTGGTATGTTGGCCCCTGCATTTTTCAAACCAAAGGGCATAACCTTGTAACAAAACAAGCCTTGGCTAGTGATGAAGGATGTCTTCTCTTGGTCTGCCTCGTCCATCTTTATCTGATTATATCCGAAGAAAGCGTCAATGAAACTCAGTAATTTATGACCTGCAGTCGAGTCCACCAGTTGATCAATGCGTGGCAGAGGATAACTATCCTTGGGACATGCTTTGTTTAGATCGGTGAAGTCCACACACATCCGCCATTTGCCGTTAGCCTTTTTGACCATTACTACATTGGTCAACCAATCTGGATAATAAACCTCACGGATGAACTTTGTTGTGGTCAATTTCTAAACCTCCTCTTTAATGGCATTATCTCTGTCTGGGGCAAACACTCTTTTCTTCTGTCGTACAGGCTTTGATGAAGGATGTACATTAAGACAGTGGGTTATAACACTATGGTCTATACCTAGCATGTCCTCATGATTTCATGCAAACACGTCAATATTCTTCCTTAAGAACTTGACGAGGTCTTGTTTCGTCTTCCCTTCTAGGTCCATTTCAACCCTTGTATATCTCTCAGGTTTATCCTCATCCAAAGGAATGTTCTCCAACGCTTCGGTTGGTTCTGCAACAACCCTCCTCTCCTCAATGTTCACCATCTGAACTTGCTCGTCTATGGCTGACATAGTCAGATAGCATTCTCTTACTGCCAGTTGATCTCCTTGCACTTGTCCTACCCCCTATTCTGTAGGGAACTTGACCGACAGGTGATACGTAGACATGACTGCCTTCCAACTGTTTAAAGTTAGCCTTCCAATTATGGCATTGTAAGAAGACGAACAATCGACCAGCAAGAAATTCACGTCCTCGGTTATCTGTTGTGGGTACGCACCTACCACCACGGGTAAGGTGACGATGCCTACAGGCTGCACTTTCATTCCTCTGAATCCTACCAAGGGAGAATTCACTAGACGAAGTTAATCTCATCTGAGCCTCATTTGCTGAAAAGCAGGGTAATACAAAATATCTGCCGAACTTCCGTTGTCCACCAACACCCTCTTGGTTGTATAGTTGGCGATGAACAAAGTGATAACGATGGCGTCATCATGGGGGTGGTGAATCCTTTCAGCATCTTCGTCCGTGAACGTGATGGCTTGTTCGTCTACTGTCTTCGTCCTTGGCGATCGTCTAGAAAGTTGGACGTTTTGTACTACCTTCAGGTACGTCTTCCTTGACTTGGAGGATTGCCCTGTTGAGTTTCCTCATATGATAACTCTTATTTCCCCAAGCGGGGGGCATGACAACTCCTCTACTTTTGCCTTCAACTTCTCGTCTTTGTGGCCCTGTCTAAGGAAATTCCTCAACTTCCCTTGCCTGATGAGATTTTCTATCTGTTGTTTTAGATCGAAACATTCATTTGTATCATGCCCTTGATCTCTGTGGAAGCGACAATATTTATTCCTATTGCGCTTGTTGGGATCTCCCTTCATTTTTTCAGGCCACTTGAGAGAGAAATCATCCTTGATTTGCATAAGTACTTGTTCCAGTGGCATGTTCAACGGTGTGTATTGTGAGCTTCGTGCTGACGGGCCAGTTTTCTTGTTATCTCGGTCTTTCTTATCTTCAATTCGTTCCTTCTTTTTGCCTAGACCTTGTTCAGAGTGACGCATGGGGTTTGCTTTCATTCTCTCAGCTCTCTTTCTCTTCTTCGCTATTATGGCATCCTCTGCATTCATAAAGTTTTAGGCCGAGTGAATGAGTTCAGCCATGGTTTGAGGTTCTTTCTTATAAAGCTTGTGGATGAATAAGTCAGAGTTTCCTCCATTGTGGAAGGCTGCCAGTAACAATTTATCGTTCACCTCGTCTATCGTCAGGGCTTTTCTATTGAAATGAGTAATGAAGGATCGCAAACTTTCAATCTCCCCTTGTTCAATGGTCAACAGGCTGAATGAGGAGCGCTTGTGCCTCTGTCCTCCAATAAAATTATTGACAAACAACTTACTCAATTCTTCGAAAGAACTTACTGTATTTGGAGGTATCTTACTGAACCACACTCGCACCGGTCCTTTAAGGGTAGTAGGGAAGGCCTGACACATAATCTCGTCTGGGACCCCTTGAAGGTGCTTTGTTGTCTTGAAAGTGGCAATATGGTCAAATGGATCTCGTGTTTCATCATATGAGTCCAGAGAAGGCCTCTTGAACTTCGGAGGCAATGGGTGGCCATTAATGGTAGCCATGAAAGGGGAGTCTATTTGATGGACTAAATCCTTTACGGGATTTTCCCTCCTCATGTTCTCCTGCATCTCATCCATGATTTTCTTCATCTGGTCCATCTCCTTCTCCAAATGTGGCACCCTTCGCGAAGTAGTGCCCCTTGACTGGCTTTCGGGCTTAGCATTTCCTCTATCTTCTTGGCTCTAGGCTTGTCCTTCAACATGTCCTTCCTGATGTTGCCTCCTTAGATTAATCTCCCTAGTCAACTATTGATTTTGGCGAGTTAACTCTGCCATAGCAGCTGCCATGGACTAGATATGTTGGATGGAAGACGGTTGCATGACGAGCGTTGACTGACGGTCTCGGTGGGTATTGCTAGAAGCATCCCTGCTCTCCTGATGACCCGGGCTAGTGGCCCTTGATTTTGTCCGAACCATACAGCCTTTTGCCGGAAAAAAGATGTCCTAAAAAGGAGATACAAATATTTCTCTTCCCACAGACGACGCCAACTGATAATGCACAAACAATCAGTAGGCTGGATGCTTCGAGCTTGAATGATCTCGAAGGCCTAAAAGAAAAAGGCAAAAAATCAAAGGCGACCAATGTGACCGGCCAAAAATCCTCCGATGATAAAGTTAGTTTCTCTCCTCAAAATTTGATATTCCAAATCTTTCTAAATTGTGTAAAAAGGGAAAAAAAAAAAACCTGCTTTTCTTTCATGTTGGAGAAGTATTTATAGTGTTATAGAGGTAGTTACTTATCTCATAACTTCCCCTATATTTGTGGAGGTCAGAAGTTTTACACCCATTTCTTATAACTGCTGAGGGAATTATGAGATCTCTTTCATCTTCCATAACTGCTACCAGAAGTTAAGTGTTTAAGAGGATTATAACAATGTGTTAAGGTCTTTCCATGTGGATCAATTCACAAGCTTCACAGACGAACTTCATGCTGAGAGCCGTACATGCACGAACGACTCCACTATGGGTTGAGGATCCCTGAGAAACCTTAAATCATAGTATGTTAAACTTCTAGTTCAGTTATACTTACAACTCATAGACGAACTTCCAAGGACAAGCTTGGACTCTAAGGACGACTAGACAAGGACGAGCTACACTTTGTTCACACATCAAATTCTTTAAAAGAAACAATCATCATTAATTATTCTAAATCAAATGCGATCAACCTCAATCGAAAGGATGCATACAACTGTTAATTGTTTTTTATTTTTCTATATCTTTTAATCTAATGGTATGATTTAAACGCATAATATGTCGTTTTGATCATTAGGACATCTATTTTTTTGAAATAAATAATTATATTACAAATTCATTCTTACGTTTTATAATTATGTTTTACCCTTGGTGAAATCAAATGAATGTTGCAAAATGTGATGTCGACTGAAAGCTCGAAAATGTGTTAAAAACGCAAGAGTTGTTTAGACCCCCAAATAAATATTGCGGCTCAGTTGAATTTACTCTTACTTAAACTAAGTGCGAAAAAGAGTAAATGTGAGCGAACGAATAATAAAAACAACTCTAACCCATATTCATCAAAACACAGTAGTAAAATGAAAGCTAAAAGAATAGGGAAGAAGAATGCAAACATAAGATAACACGCCGATGTGTTATGGAAGAGGAAATCGAAGACCTCGGCAAAAATCCTCTTTGTTTCCCTCGAAGCGATAAATCGATCCACTAGAGAATAAATTGGAGTACACAAATAACAAAAGACCCTCCAAGCCTAGTCTACCCCATGTACTCGATCCCTCCAAGCTCCTGCTACCAACTGACTTCACCAAGTCTTGTCTTCTCTAGTTTTCCGGATTACGCAATTTAGCGCGATTGCATCCACCAAACAAATGGCTTCTTCCAATGCTTTCCAGTAGTACCAAAACCTCACTTTATACTCAGGATAGGTGTGGTAAGTGTTTGGGCTATCAACCTCTCAAGAATATGGAAATAGAGAGGTAGGAGTTGAGGAAAACCACAAAGGATTGTGTAGAGGATTGTGGGTATAACAATCTCTAACTCTCAGGGGTTGTGACTAGGGTTTTCTCTCTAAAGCACTCCTCAACATCTTTGAGTAATGTGGGTATATATAGTGTGGGTACAGATAGTGAGTATCAGATATGACAGATTGGCAAAACAAAATATTTCGCGGGTATCTCGTAGGAAGGCCTTACCCGCGAGACACTAGTGAAAACCAGCTGTCACCAACCTGTCCTAACTTTTCGCATTCTAGTCATGTGCAGGGCACATGTTTCACTTCTCGGGTAAGCTTCTTGTGACACCCGTGAAAACTTCTCACTCTTCACTTTGCATTGAGTCTTCACACTCTCTCTCTCTCACTCACACAACCCTTTCAAGAAATCTCACATAAAATACAGGGTACATAAAATTGAAGTAATTACAATCAAATTTGGTATGGAATTAAAGCCAATATAAAATAGTTGTAAATTACAACTTTACAATCTCCCCCTTTGGCTATTCCGTGACAAAAGTCCTAAAACAAACTCTAGACTTAAACGTGAGTTTGGGAACAGTGGCAAAACTCACTCACACCTAATTTAGAAGCTGTGAAGCACTTGCATGTATAATCCTGTAACCTGAAACACTCGCAAACAAACAAAACTTTCATTAAGCTTATGACAAGTTGAATACAAGGTACGTACATGAGCAAGTAAAGTGCGATCAAGTTAATAAACACTATAAAACAGTTAAGCATATCTTGATCATATAAGAACAGTCATTAAAGAATGACTACCATGATCATTTAGCTAGTAAATGATCATCCGGACACGCATTGCAATAACACGAGAATCAATTGCATGTCTAACACACAACCAATGCAAAATACACGAAGTATTTGCATCAAGGACACAAGATCCTACAAGGGTACAAGTGTGTAGTACTCAAGATAGTTTAGCAACATCTAAAAGTACTCAAAAAATGCTACAAAGCAATAAAATAAACAAGTACTGAATATTAGACTGAAATTAAACCAAAGTACTTAAACTTTAAAGGAAAGTAAAGTAAATATGAACAGCAGAACAGCAGTTCTAGCTTCTCCTCCCCCTATCACTACACTCCCCCTATCAATGACCGTTTCCCCCTTTTTGTCATGGAATAGCTAGTCTCCTTGTTTTTCTAGCTGCCTTTGAATTTGGTCCAACTGAGTCTAGAGAGATGTGAACTTTGTGTCAAAGCGAACGTGTTGAGAGTGGATGATGGTAGCTAGTCCGGATATTTTAGTATTGATCTCTTGGAGAGTGACCATGATGTTGTCTAGCTTTTCATCATAGGAATGGGAGGTAGAGGTTGAACTACCCGGAGTATGGCTTTCTTGCTTGGTGCTCTTTTTGGTGTGACTTATACTAACATTGAGAGTGCAGATGTTGATCGGATTATGTTGTGGGTATGGTCTCTTATCTTCCGATGGATGCACGCCTTTGAGCTTTAGAATCTTTGAGATAAGACGGCAGAAGGGAATACAATTCCTTGAGGCAATTCATTCAGCTGTTTTTGCCAAGATGTGGAAAACGTGAAAGCACACATCAATTTCCTCGTCAATGATCAAATCATGCAGGAATAACGCTTGACCGAGATTCATGTACCCAGTGCTTGACAAAAGGTAGAGGTTGTGAAACATGATCGTCGTGAGTAGCCTCAATTTAGGAGAAAGGGATGCCACACTTACTGACTTCCCATTGGATGAGAACTCCAAGTTATCTCCTAAAGCTTCTCGCAGAATCTTCTCATTCGGATTCAGATCATCATATATCGATGGTTTATTAAACATTGGCCTATTGATGCGTAGGATGTTCGCCAGATAAACCGATGTTACTGAGAAACTCTTTCCTCTAACTCAGCATTTGAGCTCCTCTCCTTCAACAATGGCATTAGCATAGAACTCTTTCACCATGTTCTCATATGCATCATCAAAGTTTGAAAGTAGGTAGTTCAATCATTGGTGGCAAACCATTTTGGAATTTTTGTTTCGAGAAGGGATGCCTGATCAACAGCCTGTTCAACCAACAATGGAGCTTCTCTAAAATAGTTCTCATACTCCTGAAAGATCTAAACTTGTCAAGATCAAAAGCTCCGATCAGTGATCGAGTTCTCTTCGACCTTGGAGAGAGGTTATCAACATTAATCACAAGCTCTTTTCCTTTGCTGCTACCTCCTTTCATAGCTGACTTCTTGAATGGAGACATCTGCACAAGTAAACACACAATAACAACAAAAAAAGTGCAAAAACACAAAACAGGAGCAAAAACTTTATTAGTGTCAAGTTAGTCCAAAAGAGAAGCACAACACTTAAAACATAATACAACAGTGTCAACTGAACATGCTTTAAGTGGTAAAACATGTAATTATCATTAAAGTGCAAAAGAAAAAAAATGACAACTGTGCATATGTGTTTGACAAGTGTGCATGAGGTGTGCCTAGGAGATGCATGACAAGGCATGGATAGGCACGAGTTGGGCAAAGTGTGTAAAACACACACCCAATGATCAAAACATGTTATACAAGTTCAATCATGGATAATCCCAAAATTTGGAACTCATCGGAGTCCAAAACAACTCAAAAATTTCACTTAAGCATTTTATCAAACACATGGAATGCAACACTACACTACACATATGGGTAATGCATGAACATATGATAATATGCCTAAATACAAGTTGAAATTGCCACATTGGGGCCAACACAGACATAATCTAGACAGATGGAACAAAGCCCAATCAAAATTTTGAATTTATTTTTTTGCCCAAAATCAATAAACCCAACCCTTTTTTGAAAATCCTCAATCCAAGACAAAACTAGAAATTTTTTTGCATAATCTAAGAAAAGATTGAAAAAATTGTTAAGAAACATACCTTTGAAGAGATTTTGCAAAGATTTGAACTTGAAATTGATGGGTTTTGAGTGAAAATCAATTTGGATTTGAGAGAGGTTCGAGTGAGGCAAAGGGAGGGAACTAAAGAGTGTTTTAAAATTCTGTCACATCAGCCCTATGAAACTGAAAACACGCGTTTGTTGCAGGTTAGATACTCGCGAAATTACTCATGAAAAACACATCTGAAGCACAAAGCTTTTCGTGGGAAGCCATTAGTCGCGAAATAGTCACGAGGCAGTCGTGAAAGTCTTTGTCTGAAATTTTGTGTTTTCCAATTTTTGCCTTTACTGCTTTTCGCAGGAAGAGCTTAATTGCGAGCTTCTCGCGAAAATGCCTCTGAACAAGTTTTTGAAGAACAATACAAAAATGCATTTTAAAACAAAAACTTAAAGCACGAAAGTATAAAAGCACTTTCAAAAACATATAAAATACTCAAAAATCTTTTTGGATTTGATCGACAAGCAATTAAGCATACACATCACATTTGATCATGTATAATCACACAAATAAGATAAGCATCATTAAACAAAAATCTTGTGTGTTGTGTGCGAGTATCAAATATGGAATAGTCCTTAGTCTAAAGTGAAGTTTCAATGATCAATTCAATCAAGTCATACACAACTGGTACTATGTCAAGTGGTTTATCTCAATTATAGAAATGAACATATATGACATCCCACATGAAATTGATTACAATAATCTTTGAAACTTTTCATTTGGCTTCTTTACAAACATAACATTTGATCATTTGTGAATAACACATCTCATTTTGAGATTGGTGCTTGAAATTTTTGATATTTCAATATTGAGAATAAGCCTTTGGCTTTTGAGCACCATTCATTTAATAAAGTCGCTTTCCCTTTTTCTTAGTCAAATATTAGTATGTGCGACGGCTTTTGCAACTCATTATCTCTTTTTATTTTGAGATTTACATTTGGTGAGCTTTTTTAAGGAAAAACATAAAAAGTGTGGGAAGATATATAGGCACAAGTCTATGCATGTATCAAAACCAACAAAACTATTGACCAATCATTCATGATAAGCGTGAAGATCGATTTACAATAGTCACACATAGATGTCAAGATTTTTCCCACAAAGATAGATGTGCATACATAACAAGTTACACTTGTAAATGCACTACGCCATTAGTACAAGGTACTAGGCCAAACTCACATGTGATATACACAACACAAGCGATCAAAATTTTTAGAGATTTTTCAATTTTTATGAGTTTTTGAATTTTTCCAACACACTAAAAAACAAAACATGTAAAGTAAGATTAACAAAAACAACAAGTACAAACAAGCTTGAAAAGAAACATGCTAGGACGAAGTAAATAAGCAAACAACCAATACAAAGTCACAACACTTAGGAAGAATTGATGCATGGACAAAGTTTAATGCTTATGCATGTGTACCCTTCTTCACCCACACGGCACGTGCGTTTGGGGTGATATTCCTAGAGGATTGGGTACTAGATCTGTAATTCTCAAACCTTTGACTGAAGCTTGCCAAACAAGAAGTGATGGTGTCTATTGTCTTAATCACATCACCAAAATCGAAATCACCTTCTTGCCATTTTAATTGCTTAGCGTTCCACTTCCCTTTTCCTTATCATCTTACCCTTTGAGAATCCACTTTCTTTAATGCGTGAAGTTTACAGCAGTTAGGTCTAGTGTGTCCTCGAACTCCATAATGGTGGCAATAGAGTTGAACTTGAGGACCTCTTTGAGACTTTGGGAGAGACTTCCCTTTAGTCTTGGGTTTAGCCACAAATGGATTTTGAGGTTTTGTCAAAGCCTTTTGAGCATTTCCATTTGGCTTTTTCTCCATTCTTATATTCTCAACACTTGGAGTCGCTACCATTGGTTCTTTAGCTTTAACAAATTTCATCTCCTTGGACACATTGGCGCTTGAACTACTCTCTCCAGTATATCCTAAGCCACTTTTGTCAGAAAAATGGCTTTTGATGTGCAAGTACTTCATCAAACTTCTTGGAGGCAACTAGCTCCACTTTAGCATTAGCTTGAATCACTTTAAGCTCAAGAAACTTGATCTTAGAGTAGGCTTCAGAGAGTTCTCCATTCAGCGCCTCAACTTCACACTTCATTTTTTTATACCTTATAAGTATGATGTTGTAATCTTGTTCAGCTCTCTTCATTTTTCTGATGGCTGCTTTAGCCACTCTAACATACTTTCCGGTTTTCTCAAGTAAAGCATTATAGGATTCTTGCAGTCCCTTTGCTTCTTCATTTTCCTCATCAGATTCTTCCCCAATTCCCATAGACTCTACTTCGGTGTGCTCACCGAGTTCTTCCACTAGATGACTCAAATCTTCCAATAAGTCCACGGGTGCAATGACCATAAATGGGGAGTAGTTTCCTTTTCAGTCACAACTTTCTTCTGAATCTAAATTGGAACCATCTGAGTCACTAAAGGTAGTTACAAAGACTTTACCCTTTGATTTCAAATATATGGGGCATTCTTTCTTCACATGCCCATGTCTTTTGCACCAAAAACACGTGACCATTTCAGACGGCGAGGAATCTCTTGAATCCTTCTTTTTGAGGTCTTTCTTGTCCTTCTTGAATTTTAAGAATTTGCCCTTCTCAAAAGACTTTCCATCTCTCTCGAATTTCAGGAACTTACGGAAGTTCTTAGCAAGGTATGCCACATCCCTTTCAACCTCATCCTCATCCGAGGAGTCTTGAGTTTCCAATCTCTCATTGACTGTCTTGAGAGCAAGAGATTTGCTCTTCTTTTGAGATGGTAGAGATAGCTCATAGGTTTAAAGAGAACCGATGAGTTCTTGAATTTTAAACTTATTGAGATCTTTGCTCTCTTCGATGGCAGTAACTTTTGCACGAAAGCTCTCCGGCAATGATCGTAGAATCTTTCTCACAATCTTAGAGTCTTCCGTCTTTTCTCCCAAGTTGAATTTTCCACTCACCATTTCATTTAGCTTCCTATAAAATGAGTCGAATGACTCGTCTTCACTCATCTTCAGATCCTCGAAGCGTGTGGTAAGCATTTGCAATTTGGGGTTCTTCACCTTCTTGGTGCCTTCATAGGTCATCTTCAAGATTTGCCACGCCTCCTTAGCAATTGTGACATGTGAGATCCTGTGAAATTCATCAGGGGAAACACCACAGAAAATTGCATTTAAAGCCTTGCTATTAGTATTAGCTGCCGCAAGAGCTGCCTAATCCCATGTGGATTTGGTGGCCTCCGACCTAGTCCATCCTATCTCGACAGCGTCCCAAACATTATCATCGATGGAACAAATGATGCCTTCATACGGATTTTCCAAAATACATAATTGCTCCCATCAAAGTATGGAGGAGCATTGAGCGATTGAGATCAGTTCATCTCAAAGAGGGTCTAGGATCACACTTAGGTATTGAAACCACAGCAAGTGTACCCGCTCTGATACCAATTGAAAGTTCAAAAATGTGTTAAAAATACAAGAGCTGTTTAGACCCCTAAATTAAATATTGCGACTCGGTTGAATTTACTTACTTAAACTAAGTGCGGAAAAGAGTAAATGTGAGCGAAGAAACAATAAAAACTACTCTAAGCCATATTCATTAAAACACAGCTGTAAAATGAAAGCTAAAAGAGTAGGGAAGAAGAATGCAAACACAAGATAACACGCAGATGTGTTGGAGTACAACTAGAGAATAAATCTATCAACTAGAGAATAAGTTAGAGTACACGAATAACAAAAGACCCTCCAAGCATAGTCTACCCCATGTACTTGAGCCTTCCAAGCTCCTGCTATCAGCTGATTTCGCCAAGTTTTGTCTTCTTTAGCTTTCTGGATCACGCAATTTAGCTCGATTGTATCCATTAAACAAATGGCTTCTTCCAATGCTTCCCAACAGCACCAAAACATCACTTTACACTCAAGATGTGTGTGGTAAGTGTTTGGGCTATCAACCTCTCAAGGATATGGAAATGGAGAGGTAGGAGTTCAGAAAAACCACAAATGGTTGTGTAGAGGATTGTGGGTATAACAATCTCTAACTTTTAAGGGTTGTGGTTAGGGTTTTCTTTTTGAAGTACTCCTCAACATCTATGGGTAATGTGGATATATATAGTGTGGGTATAGATAGTGTGTATCAAATATGACAGATTGGCAAAATAGAATGTTTCGCGGGTATTTCACAGAAAGGCCTTACCTGCGAAACACTCGTAAAAACCAGCTGACACCTACCTGTCCTGACTCTTCGCATTCCAATCATGTGCAGGACACATGCTTCACTTTGCGAGTAAGCTTCTCGCGAGACACCCGCGAAAACATCTTGCTCTTCACTTTGCCTTGAGTCTTCAAACTCTCTCACTCACACAACCCTTACAAGAAATCCCACATAAAATACAGGATACATAAAATTGAACATAATTATAATTAAATTTGGCACGGAATTAAAGTCAACATAAAATAGTTGTAAATCACAACTTTACACCGACAATAAGCAATTTTTATTTTATATTTGTTGTAAATAGATGAGAGAGAGAGAGAGAGAGAGAGAGAGCTACTTGTGATATCTGTTTCTTGTACAAGCAATAAACTAAAATCTCTTTAGAATATCCATACAATGTTAAATCTTTTTGAACTCTATTAATTTGCAACAGTTTAAACTTATTTTTTCTTAGACAAAATTTAACTACAAAATTGGTTATAACCTTAGGGTTCAACCTTACTCAATATATTTTCATTAGAAGTGAATTTTGATAAATTCACCATTGGATCACATCTTCTTCTTATATCCTCTATACTTTCAAAATTTTAAAAAAAATTAAAGATCAATAGCTATGTCATCAACAATTTTTTTTTAATTTCAAGTTTTTGTAATTTAAAATTATATATGCATAAAATATAAGCTTATAGATCATATAATAAATAATATTCGATTAACACAAAATTTGACATGAATATTAAGAGTGCAAAAAACATGCAATTCAATGGTTAAATTTTCAAAGTATGTAGTAATATTTATTTTATTAAGTGAATTTGTAATCTTAAGCTACAACCAATTTTGTAGCTAAACTTCATTATTTTTTCTTTTCCGGTGTGGAGAATGGGAGGCATTTGCACACAGGTAATCCAATAGTGAATAATCTGTCAAACAAGAATTTATAAAGTCAGTATTAATCTCGAGGGTAGCATATATATATATATATATATATATGTGTGTGTGTTTGTGTGTGTGTGTTTTTTAAATGACATTAGTCACATTCATAATTATGTCAACTTGTAAGTTTTTTATAGAAAATTTTGTAATAATTCTAGCATTTACTTTTTGTCAAGTCTCAAAAACACCTAATCATCGAATAAAATAAAATAATTTGAAATTCATCTCTTCTTTTTTCCAAGGTGGTGTATAGAATAAAACACATTTCTCAACTACACACAAAGAAATAAGCTTACAATTTCCTCTTCAAACTTGGTTTATTTTCTGGTGGTGCTGGCTTTTTGTTGCATCAGGGGTTACTGAAGGATTCGAGGACTGAGCCGCTGCATTAGATTTAGGGGTTACTAGAGAACTTGAGGTTGAGGACTGAACCGGAATACTTCCACTCTCCATTACTAAAAGACTCAAGCAATTTTTTCTTCTTGATAAAAGATAAATTATTATGTAATTGTGATGAGGAGATTAAATATGTTCGGTTTTATATAGATCAAGAGAGAAAAATCCTGTTACTATTGAGTCCGCATTGGTTCAAAATGTAATGTTTTTATCTTTTTTTTTTTAATAAAATTATGCTATTCTAAAAAAAAAAAAAAAGAGAGGTAAATATAAATAATTAAAAAGAGGGTGGCATGCAATTGATCGACATGCATGCTGCACGTACGCATTTATGTTCTGTATAATTAAAAAATACTTGATCCGTGTAATTATTATTATTTTTTTGAAGTCTTGATTCTTGTAATTAAGACTGACATCATTCACAATAATATGAATATTTGGCGTGCCTATAATTTAGTAGCTCAAATTGATAATTTTTTAATCCTTAATATTATACTGTATATCATATGTTATCAAACACATACTTAATTATAAAAGACAACTAAATTCAAGAAGTAAAAGCTAACACAAATTTTTTTTTTCTCATGTGCTCAACTAGAATATCGACCTTATGGAACAAATAATATCGAACGCTATCTATAGGGACATGATTTTTTGATAAATTCCTATCTCCTAGTTTTTGATAACTGTTATTTATCATTGATTGAATTTTAAGGTCTCCATTACAGCAATTGATTTGCATACATGCATTTATCTCCTAGTTTTTCACTTCTTTTTTTGAATAACATCTCCTAGTTTTTCACTTAATACTCCACCAATAACAGTTATTAATTTATTATGTCATATGTATAATTATTTTTCATTTTAAATTTTAGTTATTTTTATAAATAAAACAAAATAAGTGTGAGGGACTACACAACGATTATAAAATTTAAAATAAAATAAAATACTAATAGTGAGATGATTTGAAATTTCTCATCATTCCAAATAGTACAAATATTTCACATGCCTATAATTAGATACCTCAGAATCGATCATTTTTTAATCTTGAAAACTCAATCTCATATTTGACATCAAACTGATCATTAGTTTTTTTTATCCTAAAATTATTAAAGACAACTTAATCTAAAAAGTATAAGCCTACATTGTTTATTTTGTGGTTGTAGGACCAATGAATAGTTTAGTTTTTTTGTTGATAAATTTGATAGTTATAATGTTAGGGTTGGGGGGGGGGGGGGGGGGGATTCAAACTTTGAATATCTTGGTTGAAAATACTAAAAATTGCTAGTTAAGTTACAAGAGCTCTTGACCCAATGAATAAGTTTTAAGGTTACATCATATCGTATACTATATAATAAAAGTTTGGCTTAAATGCCGTGGTTGCACCACGTGACTTCATGAAATTGCAGAATTTTTTTTTTCTTATCTTCCTCTCTTATAATTTCTAAGTTGATAAAAATTTCAATTTGAATACAATTTGAATACAAATGTTATATGACTAGAACAATATTATTCTAGTCATATAACATTTGTTGGGCTGTTGTATCCTGGGGAAAACAAGTCAGAGAAGGTCTGCACTGGTTACAAAGTTTAGCCAACCATGGGCTTGAATCTCCTTAAAGAGAGCGAGTGATGCGCCTCAGTTCAAATAGTGTTGTGTATTTTCTCTTCAACTTAATAATATTCAAAAGTAATATTCAGTTTCTCTTTGTGTTATTTCCATTGTTATTGTATTTTTCACCAACATTTTTTTTCTTATCTTTTTCTCCTATAATTTTTAAGTTGATAAATCTTAAAAGCAAAAGCTTAATTGTTGTTACAATGAATTCACTTTGAAGTTAGACACTCTTTTTCTAATACACGAATCTTATTTTCTTTTTTTCTCCCCAAATCCCAGATTTACTAATGTAATGAAATTAATTATGTTACAGTAAAAACTAATATTTTTCTCTTTGGAACCATATAAAATATTTAAATGAAATAAGATTTTTTAATTTTAGATTTATAGATAAACATTTTATCTTAATTTTTTTAATTGAAGCTTTTACTAAACCATGTTTTAAATTATTTTATGGATTGCATTTATATATTCTTTGGCATTTTCATTTATATCTATGTGTATATTGTGGTGCTTTATGTTTTCCATTTTAATTATTTTTAAATGTATATAAATTTGGAGCTACAAGGTGCATTCTTTATATAACTTAAACTAAAAGATTACTTCACTTCCAAAAAAAATAAAAGAATAATTTATTTTCATTATCTATTTTATTATTTAATTTCAATTAAATTAAGAAATATTTTCTTATTTTCTTTAGTTCAAGGCATGATATGGATTCAATCCAACTTTCAGCCAATAACTTATTATTTAGAATTTATATATGAAATTATTTATCATTTAGAATTTGTTGTAAAAATTTTATAGACATAACATTTTTTTAATTACAAATGGTTATTTTGAAAATACTCTAGCATATTTTATCACAGGGATAATTACACTTTACCCACCTGTGGTTGACCTCTAATTTGATTTGCCTACCCGTGGTTTAAATTTTGACACTTTACTCACCTGTGATTTCCTCCGTTATTGATCAGTAACCCACCTCTTCTTCAGCCGTTACTCTAACACATAATATGTCAAAAACAAAAGCCCAAACAGATCAAAACACTCCTCACATGAAGAACATACATAAACATGAAGAACATGCACCCAGAAAATTAATACCAAACAGATCAAAACACTCCTCACATGAAGAACATACATAAACATGAAGAACATGCACCTAGAAAATTAATACAAATCGAATCAAGCAATACCATCCAACTTGCTCACCAAACTAAGATCCTAGATCCAAGGCAATAAATCTAAAAAAACAAAGGAGCTTGCAACACCTCAAACTGCATTGTAGCATCTAGGATTTTTGTTTTGATCTATTTTCTGGGTGTTCAAATTTTTCCCAAGAAAATCAAGATTTTCTTTCCAAATAAAGACTAAAAAATCAAAAATCAAAACAAAAATCCAAATGAAGCCAAGCACATGGAAACAAGCACATAAATAAAGAAAAGAACTTTGATAGAAATTTCTTTCCACCATTTTTTTTTTCAGTATCCAAACGGAAATCCACCAGTTTTCCAACCATGAAAATCAAGCCCAACTATGAAAACCCAGCCAAGAAAGCACCATGAAAAACCCAGCCATGAAACACCATGAAAAACCCAGCTATGAAAACCCAGCTAAGAAAAACACTAGATTTTGGGATTGTGTTTGGATGTTTGGTTTTGGCCGAGAGAATCTGAGAGAAGATCTGCTTCAGGGATTCAACAGTTTTCTTTATTGCTTACCTCAATTAGTTAACTTGTATCAACTCTTTAATCTTAGCGTAACTCAGCGGAGAAGGAGGAGACCCAAAATTTCGGCACCTTTTTCTCCTTTAAGTGATTAAGAACTTTATCCAAAAATTTCTCCATGACGTAGGTGAAGGCAAGTCCTCCACAGATTAAACAGTGACTAAGGCCTGCAGCCATGGGGGTAGTGAGTGTAGAAGCGAAGGGAAATTTTGGAGTTTGATTGACATTGGCTATGCCTTTTTGCTTATTTTCGGTGCATCCTTCAATTATGTTTTGAAAAACACTATGTTTTCATTGAGGACGCAATCGATTTAGGTTTCCTTATAATTATGAAAAAAGTGATGAAGGAAAGAACAAGGATTGTCCACTTTTATACATGTAGATTTTTCTCAAGAAATAATTTAATAATCTGTCAGATAAGTTTAATTTGTAATTGCTGTCCAGATACTGCTTCTATAACGCAAGGAAACTTTCATCATTTATGGAAAATTTGAACACCCAGAAAATAGATCAAAACAAAAATCCTAGATGCTACAATGCAGTTTGAGGTGTTGCAAGCTCCTTTGTTTTTTTATATTTACTGCCTTGGATCTAGGATCTTAGTTTGGTGAGCAAGTTGGATGGTATTGCTTGATTTGATTTGTATTAATTTTCTGGGTGCATGTTCTTCATGTTTATGTATGTTCTTCATGTGAGGAGTGTTTTGAACTGTTTGGGCTTTTGTTTTTGACATATTATGTGTTAGAGTAACGGCTGAAGAAGAGGTGGGTTACGGATCAATAACGGAGGAAATCACAGGTGGGTAAAGTGTCAAAATTTAAACCACGGGTAGGCAAATCAAATTAAAGGTCAACCACAGGTGGGTAAAGTGTAATTATCCCTTTATCATAAGAATAAAATTATGAAAATTTTTGTTCCCTAATATTACTCTGGATCAAAATACACCCTTTGGATTGATCGTCACTGGAGCTAGCACAAGGCCGACCTCTTTAGCCTAAAATATTTAAGCTGTGTCGTGCTAAAGTTAATGGGCTGGGCTTATCTCAACTGTATCTTGAGGCCCATAGTAACTGACCCTTCGCTTAACCCATTTACGTGTACTAAATTCAATGTGCCTAAAAGTTTGTCTCTTGGTTCGCAAATCACAGCAAATTTATGTCACGGTGGTGAAAGATAAAGCTATGAATTATAAACTTAGTTTAAAATACTAATATTACTATTTTTGTATGTATTTTAAAAAAACTATTACCGTTTACTTAAAAAAAAAAAAAAAAACTATAACAAAACATCCATGAGAAAAGGTCGAACAGAAAGCAATGAGTTTATTGGCCACAAGGCTCACAACCTCACTTTTTTAAGCATTACTACTACGTAATGAAATTTCTATTAGCTCAGGGGTCTGGGTCAGTTAGTCCCTAGAACTGGGCACAATTAGGTTCACTGACAAAAGCCCCTCAGTTCAATTTCCATTACATATGATATTAAGGGGGAGTTTTTCTGAAATAGCTTTATTTCCTTTTTTTTTTTTTTTTGTGATGAAAAATAACTTTATTTCCTTAGTTGATCAAAGCTGAGACTCATTATAAAAAGTATAGTGAAAAATGAAAATGGTAAGTTTAATCAATTTAACAATTCCTTTAACACTTGCCTTCATTTATGAACCCAAAAAAAAAAAAAAAACACTTGCCTTCATTTAATCCATTCTTATCATTTTCAAATAGTCAAGCTTGTTTTCACCATAATCTTATCATTTAGCCGTTCTTGTAGTGAAAATGATAGTTCTAAAGTAAAATTATAAGACTGTTATAAAAGCTTGAATTATTAGAAAATGATAAATTTAATTATTTAACTATTTTTAACACTTTTCTTTGTAAAGTGAAGTCCAATGAGTGAGACATTTTACTTTTTAAATGAGAGGTAAAATAGAGACTATGTTTGAATATAAAGTCACATATAGGGGAGTCCACGGTGCGGTGCGATGTGGTTTAGCTAAAACTATAACCGCACCACATTTTATTTTGTGGTCACATGTGCGCTATGGTGTGATGTGTATTGATAATAGCTTAATTTTGCATATTTATATCACTGTTAGAAAGCATTATCATACTTATTTTGAGGTAATTCATGCATTTGACATTTGGTTTTGGAATAATGTTGAATAATTAATTTTGTACTTAATTGAATTTTATTGCGTGAATTTGTCTTTTATAGAAGAATGAAATTAAATAAGTGGATTTTTACAAAGAAGAAAGCTAATGGACTTTACTTTTACAAGGGTCATGATGAAGTTAAAAAGGCCAACCCAATTAAATTTAAGTCTAATTGGAATAAGGAATCAAAGGAAATTTGCACCAAATCCAAGTTCAATTTGGATTAGGATTCTAGCCTGCACATCAGTTAGTATTTTTGGCATAACTTTCGGCTTAGATGTCCAATCGAGATGATTCAAGTTGGGCTAGAAATTTAACTTAAAGGGCTACAACTTTGTAGTTTACCAAAAGTCCAAATTCTGACGTTAAATGGGCTAAAATTGTCAGTTAAGTGAAGCCCAGGATTCATTGACCTATTTAAAGGCTCTTTAGGGCAAAATTCAGGGAGGCTAGTGCTAGGATTGAGATGCAAAACAGAAAATTGGAGCAAGAGGCAGTGCCACATGTGACTTCTCTGTAACTTTTCTCCATGATAGCATTGTAACTATTTCTTTCTCTATTTTATTTGTCTATTTTAATGTTTAGTATTTTATTCTTGTGTTTTATTTCAATTATCATGAGTAGCTAAATTTATAATTAGGGTCGAGGATGAAACCTTGTTAAGGATTATCAGTAATATTTATGTTATTTGATTTTTCCCACAATAATTGTTCTTTAATGATTTAGATTGTTCTTACTTCATATCAATTGACTAAGATGAGATTCTAGATATGAGTTCAATCATGTTTTTCTTATGATTTAGGATTTGCCTTAATTAATTGAATGCTTGGTTTATTAATTCTTGATTATAAAATTGGATATCGCTTGTGATTTGTCTGTCAATGGATACAATTTATGATTTGATTTTTAGAATTGGATATATCTTGTGATTTGTTTGGCTATCGTTACAATTGATTATTTGATTTTATACTTAAGAAGCGAAGAAGAACATGCCTTTGATTGTTAAAATAAGGATTTTGATGAGAATATTTTCCATGATACCAAGATTGATTTCTAGATTATCATGTAGTGAGTTGGGAAAAATTAATGATCATAAATATATGCTGATATGACTTACAAGACGGATTCCAAAACCTTAATTCCTTTCTCCTGATTGTTTACATCTTTTTACTGTTTTATATTATATATTTTGCTAGTTTAACTATTTTCTTAATTTTATTATTTGCTTAGTTTATTTAATCTCAAAAAAATCAATTTTTATTAAACTAGATTAGGATTAATTTGGTTAAGGTTTAATTAATTTTCCTACGTTCATTCAAATCTCTATGGGTTCGACCTCGTTCTTGTCAAACTATACTTCAGTACGGTTCGTACATTTGCGAGTATTTTAAAATTTCACAACATGGTGTGATGCAGTTTAGAGTTTAGCCAAAATCATAAACGCACTGCACCTCATTTTTGTTATCATATGTGCGGTGTGGTGTATAAGATGTTGTTTGAACCGTTTGAAGTCAGAATATTTTTCAAATTTTGGACTTTTCCTACCCAGCTCAAAACTAATTTTTCCCTTTGTTTTGGGTCAAGATTTAAACTATTGAGCTAGTTTTTCTTTATTTTGGGTTGGCTTTCCTAGTTAACACTTACTAGGGATATCAAACTTCTTTTTTTTTTTGAAAACTAGGGTTATTAAACTATTAATAATATATTTAATATTAAAAACAAATAAATATATTAATATATATATATATAGAGGGTGCAGTGCGGTGCGTTTTATGCGGCTTTCTTATTATAAAACCGCAAACCGCACTGCATCATGTTGTGCGGTGCACACCCCTTACATATTTTGATATTATGATAAATTACGGTGCAGTTATGCCATTTTGCGAGTGATTTGTGCGGTTTGGTAAACACCCCTCACATACTTTAATATTATGATAAATTACTGTCCCAAAAACTAAAAGGTTAAAAAAAAGTGAATTTAACATTTAACCATTATTTTAATATTAATATTATCAAGTGAAAAATACTCAAAGAGAATAGTAAAAGGTTTGAAAGGTGGGAAGAGAGATTAGTTTGCCATATTTACTTGTTATTCGAATCCTATAAGTTCTCCAGCAAAACTACCCTATGTTTACACCAACCTCTGTAAGCAATAGACAAATACAATCCTAATAATCTCCATGGACACTATCATTGAAGCATTCATGCTCATGCATGGTCATAATTGCCATGGTTTCCCTTGCTAGCTAGGGGCAATATCCTCCATTAATGTACTCCAATTCGAACCCCTCTCCCCCTCTCCAAGCCTCATTCAATGATTAGAAAATTTCTCACAAGCCAAACATAAGCTAAGGAAAAACCACAGAATCTCCCTTTTCCCTTCTGTTTTATTTTGGGTCAATTGATGTTGTATTTGTTTTGCTGGCTTCCCTCAGTGGCCTCGACATCCCTCCACTTTGATTCATTCCGACAAAATCAAAACTATGTAACACAGAATTTAAAGAATAGACAAAATAAAGAGTAAACAGACTCAACACCTAATAAACTTGCTTGTAAATGGTATCAAGTAAAAAAGAACCTCTAGGAGTCAACACCCAATGTTCAGCACTAGCCCAATGGAAGAATTTCATGAAAAATTTTATTTATCATAAAATAATTTGACTATATAGGAATAAGAGTACATTAATGTGCTTATATAGACTACTATACCTTAATTCTAACTAATATATAATAAAATAAAATAAAAACCTAATTCTAATTAATTAGATAGGAAAATACCATTTGGAATTACAAAAAATAACCTTGACTTTTGGAAATAAAATGCTAATTACCTAATTAACTACAAATACCTAGATATAGAATACAATTGACTTACAAAATTAACTCTATCAAAAAAAAAAAAATCTTGCAAACTTAAATAGATGTCTCTTTGTGCCTTTTGCGTCCCCTCTCACTAACTCCATGATATAAAGAAAAGATACTTTGTAATTTATATATACATATCATAAAATTTTGGATTTCTCGTATTGTTTGTGATAATCTTTTTTTCACTATACTTTATAATAGGCCTAAAATTAGGATGTGTGTGTGTCTATATATATATATATATATATATATATATGAAACCGAATTGGAATTGTATTTAGAGTGGAACCGCCTATTCTTTACATTTTAAAAATCTAATTATGTGTTCTTCTAAAAAAATAAAATATAATTATGTGCTAAGATAAAATCATATAGTATAAATATCTTATTTTACAAAGAATCTTTATAGAATTGAAATTCATTATTTATCTGCTCTTCAAAGGTTATTTAAAATATTCTTCCCTTTTATCCCATCAATGAAAGAAAGTGTTATAGGTAATTAGTTCGTCTTTTCTTTTGGAACTCAATAATTAGTTTTTACCATGTGTGATTTAACTGAAAATTAAAAGATATGTGTTAATGGATAATTATTTTTGCACACATACCTTTTATTTATTGAATTTTGATACAAAATATAGTGGTACAATTTGATATAAAATACTCATTTCTAGAATTGTGTGGCAAATTGCGTAAGGGAGAGAAATTATATGGTGAAGCAAAAGGTGAACCAACTAAAAGGGGAATCAATTTAATGTCATTAATTACGTGTGATGTTACAATATTAATTAATATTTTTACTCAAACAAGAAACTGATTCATTGCCCGTGGTCTTGGTTCATCAATAGCATTTAATTTGCTTCTTTATGTGTGTGTTTTTGTTTCTTAGAAAAAGAAGGAAAAAAAAAAAAAAAAAAAAATGAAGAAGAAGAAGTTGATTCCATTAGACATCATTCGTAACCACTTTAATATAAAAAGCACCTCAAAAAAGTTAAAAAGAAGTGGAGTTTCTTTCCTATGGTTCTCAAAGAAGTAGAATTTCCTATTTCCATCTCTCTCTTTTTTTTTTCTTTTTTTTTGTTAAATTATAAATTTGTATACATACAGGAATTCTTTAGTTTGAACTACTATTCAGACGTTCTTTAATTTGGCAAAATGAGTTCTGCAGGCTCTATCTACTCTATTAATTTTGATATCCTCCATTACTCATGCAGTCAATAAGTTCTAGACAATTTGATGCTCCCCAACTAACAGGGTAACCTCTTCTAAATTCTTCAGACAGCTAATCAGTATATCTTAGCCACAAAAGATTTGGTTCTGGAAGCCGAAGTACGGCACTGATCAAACTCATAATCACCTAATAGACGCGCAGTAAGTTTATTGTCCACAAAATTTTGTTGACAAAATGAACAAGTTGGATTACAAATATCAGACATCTGTGCTTAGCAAAGCATTAAATTGGATCCTTAATCAACCTAAAATCTTGAATGATTTTTTGTGTTTTGTTTTTCTAACAGGCCCCCACCAAATTTGACTGGAAAACTAGTTTGATATTACATGAAGATTCTTTCATTCTGAGAAAAACAAATTAAGTGAATAAGAAAAAAAATAAATAACTGGATGCCAGATTTCCAGTTTTCTTCCGGTAGGTCAGTCTTTTGAAATTTGTTTCTTTCAATTGTTATTTCCTAATGATAGACAGATAGAGCCTAAAAAAGAACTTCATGAGCTAATTGGTTTCACAAATTGGATATATGAGTGTATTATGTATTTTTGGCGTTTAGTGGAAAATTTTAAGACAGTTGCACCTTTTCCCCTAGAAAGTTGGTAAGCCTAATAAGCTATACTATTTTTTGATAGTTATGTACATTATTTGAGATAGAAATATATCATACATAGAAAGAAATTCTGCTATTTTTGTATAATTGTACAAGAAGTACGTATATATAATCATTAATATTTGAGATACTTGACGGTTCAAAATATATAATTCCTGCTCTTTAAACATTAGCTGCTTTCTCAATCTATAAAAAGACAAAGGTTAGATTTGATTGTAGTCTGACTACCCAACAAACAACTGCTCAATTTGTTATAGTTTTTCATGGAAGAGATCAAGGATAGATTGCAATTGAACTAATGAAAGAATTAGTAGGTATAGTCATTGATCTTTAAGGAGACCATGGACGATCTTTTAGAGAATCTTAGCCTATGAAAATAGATTGTTAATAAGATTATAATTAAGTTTGTATTTTTGTTTTCAAGGACCATTAGGTGGTCATCAAAACATGATTATTTTTCTTGTGTGTTTGAAACATCACGAAGTGTTTCTTGTTGCTTAAGAAGGAAGATTCAGTCATCACACAATGTTCCCAAGATGAGAGGAGAGCTTATAATAATGCACGTCCGGGGACAAAGTAATGCTGTAAGCTAGTTAATTAAGCAAAGTGTTTTGAATGGAGTAATTCAAGTCTTCAACATTAGGGTATGATAATGGAGGTCAAATCATGCCAATACACATGATAGAGAGATAAGGGCCCGCTGGTATAGCTGGCCTAAACAGAATCTAAGTTCGTCAGTCAATATATATGGAGAAATGACTTGAACCAACCAACCATCCGTGTTAATAATCCCCTTAAATAATTATTCTGGGATTGTTTTTAAAGTTTTGTGACTGTCTTATAATTTGGATTTTGGAGTCGAGCAAGACAAAACTGCATGAATTATGTGAAAACAGCTCTGCATGAATTGTGAGGAGTTAAAACCAACAATACATACGGTTTAGCAGGTTTAGAAAACAGGCTTGAACCAAGCATTTTGGTGAAATTTGTTTTCTACTAAAAAGCTGCAGCAAATGAGGTTAATATACATATGTGTATTAAGGAAAATGCTAAACTGATCTGTTACGAAATATACTGCATAATGCTTATAACTTATGTGACAATAAATTTGATTCGTGTCATTTCAAAACAAAATAAGTAAATGTTATTATTAATTACTTTGTGATTGATGATATATTAGTTACAAGACTTATATAAAAAATATATTATGATATTACTTAAATTTCTCATCAGACCATTTAAATGAATTACTCTTCAGCAACTGGGTCCTCTTGTAAAACAAAGGAGGAGCTCATATAGACCACAAAATAGGATCAGGACGTACTGATCATGAACTGCTTAGAGTCCTCATGAACCAGTCATCGCACTGGCACCAGAGTACTCTGTCCAAAGCAAAGACTTCTTCAACTTTAGGGGGCTGTGTTACCGAGTTTAATTTTCCTTATGGAACACATATACATGTAGGTGTTGTTGTGTCTACTGCAATGCAATATTGCAATATCTGGTGAAAAATGCCTTTGTCCTCTATCTTTGTTCTGAACATGTTTGCGTGTGTGCAATATATCATGGGTTGGTTCCAAATTAAAATAAACACTTTCTCAAACACTTCTTCCCCCTCTGACAACACATACCACATCTTATGATGATGTGTTTGCACTTAACACAAGTGGGATTTGAATTATCTTACATAATGTCCATGTATACAGTTCAATCTGTATCCTTAAGTACAAATCTTTTATATTATATCCAACGAAGCCAAATATTATTGAACTTCAAGCCAGGTCAACTTGAAGTTATTGTTCCCTCCAACTTGTAGGAATTCTCTTTTCAAAAAAAAAAAAAAAGAACTTGTAGGATCTCTTCTCCTAGGTAGAATTTTTTTTGTCTCTTTCTGAAATTGATGTGCCAACTCTTATATACATTGCATCTATCAGCATCTGTGCAATCCTAATAAGATACAAATTTTAACCTTAGCATATCAATAAACTAACCTACTTGACAACAATTAATTTGAAATGACTGGTGGCAATATTTATCCCATTTTTTAAATTCATGGTTGAAATCTTTTTAGATCCTTTAGTTGAAAATCCACCGAAATTATTAATTAATTATCAATTTATCTCAATTTTGTCTTCCACAAGATTGTGATTATTAACCACAAATCGGCAATTCACCAAATGATAAAGTAAAAAAAACACATTTCCAAAAGAAAAACCACTGTGGGCCAATTAAGGCAATTTATACTATAAAAAGAGTTTACAAATTATAAAAGAAAAAAATAAAATCTTTGTAACTAGACTCTATAACCCAAACACCCCCACATAACTCATTGATGTCATCATGGCAATTTAATTTTGAACCGTCTTCTTGTATGAATCCTTTCACAAACAACATCTATGTTTCACAAATTAGAACCTTTGGAGTATTACAAGGCATCGCCTTGAAGATTTAATCTACAGTGAAGCCATTGGAAAAATGAACTTGGTTTTTCAAAAACTTGGACCATAAGCATGGCTGATGAACTTGCATAATTTTTTCATTAAAGCACAAGGGAAGAAAGTAAGGATTTCTCTCTCTCAAGCTTTGGAATTTTCAGTCTATCTAGTTCTAGAAAAATTGTGTTTAAAGTTTTTTAAATAGGTGTTTACAAGTAGGGTTTGAAAGACGTTACAAACTAGATCAAAATAGGATTCGAAAAAATTGATTCTATGACTCTCGCTCAAGCAAAAGTTAGTTGAGACTATATTTAAGTGACTCGCTTGAGCCCATGTTTTCCATCTCACTTGAGCAAGATTTGGTCTTGCTCGAGTGAGCCTTTTCAGATTACTATTTTTTTATTATTCTAAAACAACCTTTTTTAACCCACTTTTACAAATTAAATGACAAAATACATCAATATGATTACAATTAATGTCATGGAATAGACAAATACTAAAACCCTAACATGAAAATTTTCAATTGATCTATTACACTCACGGTAATTTATTCATATTACTTTGCATCTATTAGACATCTATCTTACGAATCCAACATTTTCAGAGCTTTATGGTCATATAGTGTTTTTCTTTTTTCTTTTTCTTTTTTCTTTTTTTTCAAATTTTGATAAACATCTTGCTTAAAGAGAACATGTACAAAGGATCCTCTATATTTCAAGTAATGTCCATTTTACGATTCAAATTTTATTTTATGAATCTAATTTTTATATTATATATTTATTATAATTATTAAAGTAACTGGATGTGATTAGTGGGGGTAAGTGATGGATCTAAATAAACATGATTTTATTCTAATAAAAAAACAGAACAAAAGTAGTGCCTTAACACCTCCCCCATTCACCACCCCCCCCCCCCCCAAAAAAAAAAGGTTGAGTCTCATATGTATTACAATTAACAATGATAAGAATTGAGATTATTATTAACACACACACAAAAAAAAAAAAAAAAAAAAAAAAAAAAAAAAAAAAACCCAATGATAAGAAAATCTTTATTCATAAATCTTGGCTTGTTACTGGTTTAGCAAGACAAAGCAAGTGGAGAGAATGTGACCTCTGATAATATGTGTCACTGTGTCAGGTTTATTTCACAGTTTAGCTCGTTGGTAATAAACCAGCCTATATTTCTTTTCTTGCACCAATTTAGGAAGCTACTAAAAAACCTGTGTAGATAAACAGTAAAAAGCGTGGAAGCTACAGTTTTGTGATAGTTGTAACATCACACTGTTGCTGTTATTATTATTATCTCTTGATGAAGAAGAACTTTTTATAGTTTTATTCAAACCTGTCTTGCACAGTTATCATTATTAATAATTATCGAGTAATATTTTTTATAAACTTTATATTATTAGTGCTACTATATTGGATCTTTTTTACACTTCTTTTGATGAGATTGTGGGGTTGCCCACTGGTTTTTATCGCTAAGGAAAAGACTTGTGAGTTGTGAGGAGCTGTCTCCTTTTTGGTATGCCTTGCCCTTCACTTTCTTCCAAGCAAAAGACGTGCAAACAAGGCCATGAACAGCGATTTTTACGCAAGGAATAGAAGAAGAATGGTGGAAGCGAAAAAGGGTACTCGATCTCTCACATGGGGTCGCTCATATTATTATTACATACGTATCATGTACAGCACGAGAGAGAGAGAGAGAGAGATATAGAGCCCTGCAGTCTTAGAAAGGCAAAAATGACGACCTACTCTTCTAAAAAGATCAAGATAAGGCTGTTTTAAGCGCTGTATCACTGTGGGGTTTTGGACCCCTAGTATTTTCATATTGTGCTACCAAACAAAGCATAAGCAGACAAATTTTTGAAAGAGAGAGAAAAGGGTAGTTTTGGGAGATAACCCTAAAACCCCATGTTTGATATTGTGGGCTGCCAAGCTGTATGATTTGTGTCTGAAAATGGAGAGAGAGAAAGAGAGAGAGCTAGAAAGAGAAAAACTGCTTTTTGAGAAATGAGAAAACCGCTTTGTGTCGGGGTGGTGGGGTGTATCCACCGCGGTTTTCTCACACGACCAATAATCGTAACTTGCCTGTGATTCTCGTGGTCCCTTCATGTCTTTTTTCTTTAATTTGCTTTTCATTTCTCACTTTGATCCTAATTATCATATAGCTACTTATGTATGTGACAAATCATACTGACAACAAGGCATGTACCCAATGTGTTTATGTAATGAAATTTATAAGTGCTAAATGATTTAATTATAATGTAATGACATAATTATCATGAGAATCGCTAAATGATTTAATTATAATGTAACGACATAATTATCGTAAGAATTGCTGATATTGTTGACAACTTCTTTAATCACAAATAATTATAAGGAAAATTGCCGACATCGGTAGCAACGCTAACACTTAAATGATTTAATTATAAAATAACGACATAATTAACGTGAGAATCGCTAATAACGACAAATAATCATAATGAGAATTACTAACATCGTTGACAACACTGACATCTTATTTAATCATAAATAATCTTAATAAGTAGACTTATAATTCTCGACTTGAGCATTTATTTACGAGAATAATTGGATTCACCAAAACAAAAATTGGATTCTAGCTAAAATATGTTGAATGAGTTAATTGATTCCAAGATAAATCAAATAAAACACTCTAATATAACTCAAGTTGTGGGTCATAAATATATAATTTAATTGATTCAACTATTAGTGTTATATTATATCTTACATCAAGAATATATAAAGAAAATAAATAGTTGATAACTTGATATACATAAGAGAGTCGTATTGTTGAAATTCATTTGTCAACAAAAACTAGAAACTTTTTGCTTTTTGCTAAATATAAGATAAAAGATATAATTTTTTGTGACTTTTGTACTAAATGTGTAACAAAAAGATGAAATTTAGCTCATAACATGAGAATCACTGACATTGCTAACACATTTTTTAATCATAAATAAACATAATGAGTAGACTCATAATTCTCAACTTGAGCATTTATTTACTAGAAGAATTGGATTCACCAAAACAAAAATTGGATTCTAGCTAAAATATTTTGAATGAGTTAATTGATTCCAAGATGAATGAAATAAAACACTCTAATGTAGGCTCAAGTTGTGGGTGATAAATAATTTAATTGTTTCAACTGTTAGGTTTATATTATATCTTACATCGAGAAAATATAAAGAAAATAAATAGTTGATAACTGGATATACTTTGATCCGTTTGTCAACAAAACGAGAAACTTTTACTTTTTGCTAAATACAAGGCAAAAAGTATAAGTTTCGGTAACTTTTGTACTAAATGTATAGCAAAAAGATCAAAAATAGCTTCTTTTAAAAAATAAAGCTAATTTTGATAAATTAAACCTGAGACAGAAAGCTAAAATTTGCTTACCAAACAGACTTATATAGATGAGTACAAAATTAAATGCTTATGTGTCTCTTCTAATGTTATTAGTGAAGAAAATTCAATTCAAGATACTGTAATGAAATTTTTTTATTAATCATGAAAAATATGATTCTACCATATATAGGAAATTGATAACATCATCGAAATGAATTTGATATTTTCTTATGTATCCTTATATTACTAAATTTCTTTTTTGTGAGATTTAGATCCGGAAATCGAACCCTTATTACACATAACAAGAAAAACTCTACTCATCTTGAGATATACTATACGAACATGACAAGTTAAATTACTCATTTTATTATTAGTAACATCCAAAGAAGAAAAAACTTTTCTTATACAAACCAACAAAAACAAAAAAAAATAAAAAGCTTTGAAAGCAGTCAAATAGTAACAGTACAAACAATGTGGCAAACAAAAAAGCACATCATACGGAGGTTCCATCGGAAATTCTAGCTTAACACACGTGAACTAAGTAGCTTTGAAAAAATATGCTCGAACAAGAAACTGCCAACCGATCTTACTATTTGCTAATCATATAAATATTATAAATGTACCCATATGATTGCATTTTCTCTCTATCAAGCATAATGCAATTATTCCTTTCTTTTTTTTTCATGAAAATTAATCATAAACTTACCACCATTATGAACCGAAATAATTTTTTTTAGGGAAAAAAGAAGAAGATGAAGATGAAGTTGAATGTACAAGTTGACCCCACTACTTAACATTGACAAAATTATTAAATAACTAAATTTTTATCGTTATTCAAGAAGGATTAAAAAAAAGAAAAAGAAAAAAAAAAGGAAGGATTGGACCAGAAAATGCCGAGCCAGAAATGAATTATGCAAAATTGGAGATAATAAAATAATAAAATATGGACCATGAAATGGTTGGGTGCCGAACTGGTCAGTTTTTGTTCATCTTGGGCTTTTTTTTTCTTTTCTTTTTTTTCGGGTCGGTTTCGGAAATCCGCCCTTTGTTTTTAGTTTCGTCCACGAACCAACCCAACACACAATCCGGAAACGAGATTCACGTGTTTCGGTAAAATTCGCACTCGCGATTTCTGAGGAGATTCCCAAATTCTGTAGCTTTGATCGACACGTGTGGAGCTGCACACAAAAGGCACCAATATTTTATGAGGATTTTTTTTTTTATCTTTTTGCTTCCATCCTGGTACAGAAATTCACGTGCAGGTTTCAGATTATTTTTACTCATCTACTTTTGGAAGCAAAAATAAATTAATATAATCCTCTAAAAAAAGTTTCTTCTTAACAATGCATTTACTTGTAAGAGCATTCGTATTTGAAATTTACAAAAAATTTTATTTTATCATCTTAAAATTTATTTTATTATTTATATTATATTATTTTTTAACCCTTCCGACATTCTAATTTTTATTTTTCTATTCTACTCATTAAAATAATATTTTTACACAATAAAATAAGAGCATTCGTAGCAGATGTTGCAAAAAAATGTCATTTTACAACACCAAAAACTTACTTTATTATTTTACCACATCATTTTACAACATCTCATTTATCAGATGTTTTATTATTCCATTCTATACATTAAAATAATATTTACTACACATTAAAATAATATATTATTCTCTCCTCATTTATCATCAACAACAGCAACAACCACCCACCTAAATCAATTGATCCGGCAATCACCCCACAGCCCACCACCACCACTACCACTGCCATTCTCACCACTCCCCATTGATCACCACCACCACCAATATCAGATCAACCCAAATTGCAGAAAGAAAAAAAAAAGAAAAGAAAAACCCACAACCAGAGAGAGGCGAAAGGCAGACAGAGAGACGGCGGTTGGGCGAGATTGGTGAGAGACATCAACGGCGCGCCGGCGCACAGCAGCACCGGCGCGAACAGCAGCACACCTCGCCTCCGGAACACCGCCGACACAAACACGTACACCACTCTCCACCGCGCTCGTTTGTTTCGAGCTCCGGCCGCCGGCGCAACCTCCGTAGAGCTTGTTCCAGCCGTGATGGAACCGCGGAGACGGCGGCGGCGACGACAACGAAGTCCTCGCCGAAGAGCCAAGCCTACTGTAGCCGTGCATTTGAAGAAAAAAAAAAAAGCTAGGGTTTCGAAATTTGAAAATTGAGCTAAGCAAAATTCTGCATTTTTAAAGTTTGATTAAAATAACCGGTGAGGGAGATTGAGAGGAACAGAGGACCGAGAGAGAGAACCGGTGAGAGAGGAGAAAATAAAAAGTGAAGAGAGAAGGCAGAGACTTGAGATCAGCGGCGAGAGACGATGGCCGGGCGAGATTGGCGACAGTGAGAGATTGAGAGGAACAGAGGTACGAGAAAGAGATTGCGAGGAACGGAGTTACAGAGGCACTAGAGAGAGTGAATCGGTGAGGGAGAAAAGAAAAGAAAAAGTGAAGAGAGAGGAGAGAGAAGAGAGAATAAAATAGTAATAAAAATTATGCAACATTGCTACAGTACCGTCACAAATTTGTGACGGTACTGTAGCATGTTGCATAATTTTTAGGATTTAGAACATCTGATAAATCACTGTTTTTTGTGTTTAGTGTGGCAAATGTTCCAAATATTTGGCATTTGGCACATTTGCCACATCTAGTGTGGATGCTCTAATATATCTCAAAATCACCATCATTTACAATACAACACATTATTTATTCTTTCTCTTTCATTCTTTCTGTTTAAGGACAACCACAAATTTACTAAAACCACCATCACCGACCACCATGACCACCAACCACCGTTAACACCAGTACAACTGCTCACAAATAATATATTCAAAATCCACTCATAATCACCGGCCACCATGACCACAACCCAAATCCTACCAAATTTGCAACAATAATCATCTAAAAAACCAATGAAAATTATACAAACCCATCACCACAAAGGAACAAAGAAAAAACACAATAGTATCACCAACTAATACTCACCATCAACACCATCACAACACCATCCACAACCCACAATCCAAAATCAACCAAAGACCCACACCATAAACCCACGAAATCAACCCACAACCCAGAAACTCAAATTGGTGAGGGCGAGACCAATGGCGAGTTAGCAGCATGTAAGGTAGGTGGTGGTGAGATCGGCAACTTGTAAGGCAGCGGTGGTGAGATCCATAGCAAAACCCATCGAAATCCACCTCGTTGTGACCCATGCAGATCTCCACCAAACCCATCACCAATCTGAGCAACCCAGAAAAATCCACCCCCATCTCTACCTCGCTATGACCTCGCTATGACCTCGCCGATGACCAACAAAACCCAACAACATCGAACTTGAGAGAACCACGATCCACAACCTACTTCAGCCATATCCACCTTTTCCTTTAAGCATCGGTCACAGCACACACACACACACACACAAAACCTAAAAACTACCACAAAACCTGCCGATCCACCGGCGTGAAGGTCCAACCACCAGCATAAAGAGAGAGAGTAAGAGTTGAGAGCAATTCAGAGAGAGAGAGGGAGACGAAATGTGAGGAGAGAGAGAGAGAGAGAGTTGAGAAGTCTGATAGAGGAGAGAGAAAGAATAAATCAAATTAAAAAAACCTATCCAATAGTCTACAGTGCCATTCTACATGTAGAATGGCATTGTAGCAAGATTGTAAAAAAATTTACAATTCTGAGCATTTGCAATTCCGAATGTAAGAGGTTTTTTAGGAAAAAATGCTAAATAAACCTTACATATGGCATTTAGCATTCCGGATGCGAATGCTCTAACCTTTCTATAACTAGCAAAGGAGAGAAAATTGCATTACTATGACACTGGCTATCTTTACCCATACAAACTCACACATTATTATCTTCCATTATTTTTTTTTCTTTTTATTTTTTTTTTCATCCCTTCCATCCACGGTTAAGAAACAAACAATAATAAAAAAGAAAAGCCATAACATCGTTTTTTTTCATTGGTCTAAATATCTTTCTTAGCCAAGAGTTCTATAACTTAACTAGTTGCTAGCACCTCCTTAGTGTTTTTAATGAAAACATTCGAAGTTCAACCCACAACTATTGAATTATTCACCAAAAAAAAAAAAAAAAACTTCCCTCAATTATTTATTGTTCTACTTCAAAGCTCACAAAAAAACACCACCCATTCATGACAAACTTTCTTGTTTTGAAAGGTAGATAATGGGAAAGAGAGGTGAGATTCCAATCATTGACATAACACCATAAAATAAAATAAAAACTGAGTTATCACTTGAATCTCACTATGACAAACTAATTAAGTTACCTTAGCTAGTCAAATATGAAAAAAATAAAAAGAAAAAAAAAATATAAATTAGGAATTACAAGATTGAGTCATCATCTAGCTATTGGATATATAGAGGTTTTATCCATATCAAACATGCATGTCATTCTTGTTTGGTGGATTTTATCTACAGTTAGAGTATCCGCATCAGTGGATGAAAATTTTTTGTATATTTTGTGAAAAAAAAAAAACATACTTTTTCTATTTTACACACCTACTTTTACAAAAAAATCCACATCAGTTTGCCTATTCTACACACTCTTTTATTTAAATAATATTTTTCTCACATTTTTTTATTATTTCACAGGTACCCATGGCCCACCAACTTTAACACTTCAATCTGAAGGGAAAGTGAAGAGAGAGTGGTCAAATATGTGGAGAGAGAAAAAATAATAAAATATAAAATGCAAATGAACAGTAACCGTGTAAATATACACAGTTACTGTAGCAAGTTTGGATATTTATACAACTTTGGCTTGACTGATATGGAAGACTTTTGGAGCAAAATGTATAAAATTTGTTACTTTTTGTATTTTGCAAAGTTTTAGAAAGGTTGGTATGATTGCTTTTAAGGGATTAATTTGGAAATCTGTAGTCACTAACAAAGATGAGTATCTTAGACGTCGTTATTTTTTTATAGAGATCTCACGATGTCATGATCGAATATCATACATGATAAAATATTTATCTTTTTTTTTTTTTTTTTGGTGGTATCAAGCTTTCGCTCCTTATAAATTTTAAGCGATTATTCATACCTAATATGACTTTTTTTCTTCCATTTTTTTTTATGACAAGGTAAATAGGGCATGCTACACAATGAAAACATAAACTAGATATTGTTCAAGCTAAATGTAAACCCTAAGCGTCACAGGGTAGATATCGGTCTAGCTAAATGCAAATCCTTAAATCCATAAGTGGCTTCTTATTTAATTGACCAGAAAGAACTTGAAATCTACCATATAAAAGGAAATAAACAGATAACAATTTATTGAAAATTTATTTTCTTTTTTGCTTTATAACTAAAGGGGCAATGTAAAAGTTTTACAAAATTTATTTTTCAAGTAAATATATTATAATTAATGCCCTACAATCTAAGGATTTGGTTTTCATTAGCAAAGTCTTAGAAACACCAAAAACCATGGAAATAAAAGTTTAAATTTTATAATTATCAAAAGTTATAAGAAAATTATCAAAAATATACAAGCGATAAAAATAGGCCCTTACAATAGATCCCTCCCTTTGAAAAAATAAAATCCTATGAATTAATTTTGGGATTTGGAACTTTTCCTGCCAAGAGAACAAATAACTTTGAATACTTTGATCTATTTATCTTCTTTCCATGGTTGCAACTAATCAATTAATCTAATAAAGCAACTTGTGATGAATTTTTACTTGGCCTTTAAGTAATTGGAAAGATTCACTAAATAAGAATATATTGACAGTTCGATCAAATATTTCAACCCAATAAAATTGGAGAATTCTCTTCATTTCAAGTACTAAAAATTTCATCCATTACATAATTCAAATTAAACTAAAAAAAAAAAACTAAAGGTATATAAACTACCACACAATTTAAAGTTTTAAATAATAACGTGACAGTTTGTATGCTATTACTAGGGGTGTCCAGACCCGACCCACACCCGCCGGACCGACCAAACCGCCCGATCTCCACCCGATTTCAGCCCGAACCGATGCTCCTGACGGTCGGTTACGGGTTTCCGCTCCCAAGACCCGACGCCGGCGGGTCGAGTGGCTGTTTTCTTCTCCAAAACCCGAGCCACCCGACCCGACCGATGTTACATACAAATCCGGCCAACTCCGGCGAGATCAAGCTTAGATCTGGCGAGATCTCGACCGTATTTGGTAAGATCGAGCTTAGATCCGACGATATCTCAACCGTGTTTGAGGAGATCCGGCTATATCGAGCTTAGATTCGGCGATATCGAGCTTAGATTCAAGGAGATCCGGCGATATCAAGCTTAGATTCGAGGAGATCCAGCCAAATCCCAGCAATTTTTAGCAAAAAAATGCAGAATCCGGCGAATATTTCTAGAATCCGGCGAGTTTTCCAGATTCCGGCGACGCTTTTTTTCTCAGATTTCAATGCTTTCTTTATTCCGGCAACCGACCCGGCCCGACCGACCCTCACCCTCACCCGAAACCGACTCGACCGAGTTTTCCGGCGGGTCGAGTCCGGGTTCCTCCGCCCTCCACCCGACGCCGGCGGGTCGAGTCCGGATTGGGTCCAAAACCGACCCGGCCCGACCCGTGGACAGCCCTAGCTATTACTTTTTTAAAATAGACTATGAACCATAAAATGGAGGAAATAGAGAAGATCATGTTTCACAAAATCAATTGAATTAATATATGACTTGAGGGTCATTGACAACCATCTAGTTGATTTCAAAGTGGCCTTCCTTAATCGTTTTCACAATTTTGATTTCAACTTCTTGTTCTATAAAATAGAATCTTCATCAATTTTCTCAAAAATAACTGTATTCGTAATTTCTTTTTTGACTTCCACATAATCTTCAAGAAAGATATTCTATTCAACACACAATTTTTTAACTTGTGTTTCTTGTTGATCTTCTTTAAAATCGACTCTATCATCAACTTGTTTTGAAACTTCTTTAGTTTCAAAATTTGGATTCACATACTCAACCTTTGAATTGGTATCTTCTCAATGTACTTGAAAGATAAAGCTCAAGCTATTAGCTAGTCCGCGTATATGAATTTAGAAGCTTAAGATCATCACTTATAATCTTATATAACACAAAATTTTATAATAGTCACGAGCAATGAAAGAATTAACGACAATTTTTTTCATGGTTGGCCATGAGGAAATTCTACGCTTATCTCTTTGCATTATGCATTACTTAATATTATTCCATAAATTGACTGCATTACTCACAAACTTGCACCGTGAAATCTTCAAGAATCTTTGCGTAGCAAAATACTCTTCAAGATTCAAGATCCAATCTATGGAATTTTATTTGTATGATATGCCGCTAAAGCATGGAATATATATATCATTAAATTTAAGAATGTGGGGACTGTTAATTAATAGATCGACCCTGAGCATAATCTCTGGCACGACCATCCCCACCGTTTTCACGACCTTATTTGGCATTCAATCTAATGCATAAACTACACAAACTGCAAAAACTGCACCAAAACCTCCTGTAACCGTTTTCATGACCTTGTCTGGCATTCAATTTAATGCATAAACTGCACAAACTGCAAAAATTGCACCAAAACCGCCCGTAAAATGGCATAATCGCACTACGCCACAAGTACCGCACCGTATGGTGTAGTGCGGTTTGCGGTTTTATAATAAGAAAACCACACAAACTACACCACATCGCACCCTCTCCATATATTAATATATTTATTTATTTGTTTTTAATATTAAATATATTATTAATAGTTTAATAACCCTAGTTTTCAAAAAAAAAAAAAAATAGTTCGATAATCCTAACAAGTGTTGATTATGAAAGCCAGTCTAAAATAAAGAAAAACTAGCTCAATAGTTTAAAACATGTCCTAAAACAAATGGAAAAATTAGTTTTAGGCTGGATAGGAAAAGCCCAAAATTTGAAAAATATACCGACTTCAAGCCATTCAAACCATATCTTATACATAGCATCGCACATGTGACCGAAAAATGAGGTGTAGTGCGGTAATAGTTTTGGCTAAACTTTAAACCGCATGTACCGCACATATAACTGCAAAAATAAAATACGATATAGTTATAGTTTTAGCTAAATTGCACCGTAAAGTGCAATGCTAACAATGACCCAAAATGCAAGAAAAAAAGTTATATATTTCAGAGCTCATTATTGCGTGTGTATGGACGTGGATTTTTTTTTTTTTTCTTGAATACCTATTTACTTATATATTGAAAGTTAAGAAGAAAAGTACAGTTATACTTAAATGATGTTTTGAAAAGTTTGACATAATTATATTATAGTTCAAAAAAAAAAAAAGCTCAAAACAAAAGGTAAAATTAATGTGTTCTTCACAAGGAATACTGCTCTATCTTATACATATATAAACCCACTTTTATATCCAAAAAATTTAATGATAATCATTAACTTCCATGCTTAATCATTTCGCACATAGAATTTGCCGGTGGCTGCTGAGAAAAATATGCAAAGACAAAGACAAAGACAAAGACAGCCAGAGCAGTCACACACCCTTTAGAAACCATTTTTAGGTTCCAAAGAATCCAAACATCAATCCTACACCAAAGCCAACATCTCTCTTTTTCATTTCATTAATTTCCTCATTTTCTTTTTTTGAATATTAGTTTTTATCAAGCATTGCAATTCTTTAATTTCAGGCTCTGTAACCCAATTATTTCCCCAATTTTTAAGTGTGACTTTTAAAACTCAAGTTGTTCTATTCATGTCTCTATTATTTTAATCAATGATAGACATTTTAATTTTAGTTTATATATGCAATAAGCAACCCCAGCTGCTCATTGTTTTAAGAGGAAAAAAAAGAGAGTCTCCAGACAAAATCATATTCATTCATTATGTGCTTTTGACACTATGCTACACTAGGCAAGTAAATTCAATCCCACGTGTATGGAATTTATCTCTCTTATTTTTTAATTTTTTTCATATTTACTCATAGCATGCATGTGGCTCAGATTTGTCGATATATGCAGGGTTTGCTTCCATAGCTAGACTACCATAATGTTCTAGATATAAGTGACCTTATAATATATAACATTATAACCTATGCCTCGCAATCAGAAATTGTCCTTGTTTTTTTAATAAGACAATTCAAAACTTGTCCTTCATGATAATTAGTCTTCTCACACATATTTTGTGTTCTCATTTCACTATCAATCTGTTTCACGTTCAAGTTAATCCAAATAGAACAAAAGGTTTCTCTCATTAGTCATTTCCTTGTTTAGGCAATAAAACAATGCTAAGGGCTTCGTAAGTTCGTAGCCTAGCAATAACATAAATATTCGAATATGAGGTTTTACGTTTTATTCTGCTTACCTTAAATAAAGAAAAAAAAAAAAAAAAGTAAATCAGCTTTACAATGATTCCTTTTAACATTTATATTGAATTGTATTTTCTTTTAGAAACTTCGAGTGCAAAAAAATAGCCCCCGGTATATAGTGGCAAGTGGCCTCTATCGTTCCCTCTTTTAATACAAATGAACAGTAGCCAATGATGTGGTTGGTGGACAATGACAGGACAGGATTGTAAGTAATAGATTATAATACAATGCAGTATCAATTTCGAGTGCTTTTATTGGGTGAATTCCATATTGTAAAAAGTGAAGGACATATAAATAATAGTTTTCAAGTGCTTAAACTATTCTACCCAAAAAAAAAAAAGGTGCTTAAACTACCTTAAAGAGTCAGATACTATTCTTGAAGTCGACTTGGGGTTGGGGTCTTACTCCTATGGATTTTAGTATTTCACTCACTCTTTTTTTTTTCCCCAAATTGATTACAAGGGAAAAACAAAGTTTTTGACATTTTAATTAAAGGGTAAATTGCAAATTACACTCTTAAAGTTTGAGAGTGTTTAAATTTTACATTCTAAAATTTCAGAATTTATATTTTACTCCTTGAAGTTTGAAAATGTTTAGATTTTACACTCTGATATTTCAAAATTTGAAATTTACCCCATAAATTTTAGGAGTGTTTGAATTTTACATCCTAAAATTTCAAAATTTGGGGGTATTAAATCCAATTATTTCCAAACTTTAGAGGGTAAAATTAAAATTCTGAAACGTTAGAGATATAAAATCCAAACACCCTAAACTTCAAATTCAAAGGGTGAAATTCAAATTCTGAAACTTCAGGGTGCATAATCTAAACACCTCCAAACTTTAAGGGTGTAATTTACAACTTACTCTTTTCATAAATTTTTTTTTTTTAAGTAAAATATAGTCAACAGTCTTAAAGTTTTGATTAATACAAAATAGGCCCAAGACATTTTAGAACTAACTAATTTGGTCCTTAAATCATATGCTAAATACAATCAATTTCATTTCTAAGAGCACATGATTTAGAGATCAAATTTGTTATTTTTAAAATACCCTAGATCTATTTGGCATTAACCTAAATTTCAAAAGTACTGACTGTATTTTTAGCCAACGTTTTTCACGTCAAAGTTTCCTCATCTTTATACAATTGCATAAATTTTCACTTGCTGTACAAAACAAATTGATTTTCCATTTTTTTTTCTTATATGAATAAAATATTTAATGTTTTTGAGGAATTGTTTTTCCTTTGGGTCGTAGCATATCATTTATGTGTACGGCTAAATGTATATTCATTCAATTATTTGATATACATTAAAGGCAACTGATGAGTCAAACCTGTACCCCCACAATTGGATGGAGCTCCATGTCGTGACCTTCAAATCATAGCTTTTTATTTGATTCGAGCTTACCTACCCCAAAAAAAAAAAAAAAAAAAAAATTATGTAGCAAACAATGGTGATGATATAATAGATTATGGTAACGACTATGGTTATTAACACATTGTCAACTTGTTAAATCAACTTGGGCCATGAAACCACTAGAGAAAATGGACTAAAACTCCTACATGGACAAAAAATTCATCATGGTTAATATGTAAGCAAATGGTAACCGACCAAATCATCAGCTACAGTAGTTAAAGATGACTGTGCTTCATAACCAGTACTATAGATCAAGCAAATTGACAATTAAAAAAAATAGTGTTATTTTTTTTTAAAGGCAAATATTACTACACACATCTTATTACACATAAGCTTATATACATCCATAAAATACATTGAAATAGTGATTTCATATACACAATCATTTTTTAATAATTTGATAGTTACAAAAATAATGTTTTTTTTTTAAAACAAAAATAATGTTATTTTATTATAGCTTATTTGCTCTTGTTTATTTTGTATTTAAAAAAAAGTTGGGACAATAGTATACTGTTATATTTGGAAAAAAAAAAACAATGATGTTTTTAAAAATTATAAATAGAGTATGGTCTGGTTAATATGTATCCTTAGGATATTTATTCGTTAAGAGTAATGTTACAACTACAAACTATTTTATAACATTTTTACAAAATGTTGATGTGGCCAACCTCTTATTGGTTTTTTTATTTAGGCCCATCATTAATATCATTTTTTTATTTACCAATAATCACTTACCACATTAACAATTTGTAAAAATTTTTGTAAAATAATTTGTATCTCTAGCATTATTCATTTGTTAATAGACCATTTTAGAAAAGTTTTAATATTACTTTTATGTAAAAATATAAAAAGCTGTCAAAAAATTAGTTATTTATTTATTTTCTCATAAAAAGTTTTTAAAAAGTAAAAATATTTCCTAAATCAATGAATTTAGGACATTCATTGACTTTTCTCAATAAAATAAGTAACAAACAAAATAGGAAAACCAAAAAGCCACATCAAACCAACACAAGTATAGTTATAGGCTATATTACCACCGCATACCTTTGATGCGGTGGTCACTCTACAAGTATAAGTGTTTGTGGGGTGTGGAAGACAAGGGTCGGGGTTCAAGTTTCCAGGAGGGAACTTCACACACATATGCACTTAGATTAAGCTAGAGTAGAAATTTTATCTTATATAAAAAAAAAAATAGTTATAGGCTATATTCATGTATATACGTTGTTGTAATATGTTACTAGTATTCCAGCGTAAGAAAATAATAGATATTCCTGTGTTTTACAGGGAATATGACTCTCTCCACTTTACTTAAAATTAAGAAAATTAATTTTGCAAATAAGATTTTATTTGCTCTATGAAACAATGTAAATGAAAGATATTATACGTTGTATAAACTTAATCCCCGTACAAGAATATGAAGGAAAAAACTGCTAGTAGTAAATATGTGTGCATTAGTATATACACATTTATATATAGCCTGAAGTTGTATGGCTATATGGAATAATTGAAAACAAATTAAGACAAACAATTGGAATTTCTCTTTTTATGCGTAATATCACCAGTTTGAAAAAAAAAATACTTGTACTAGTAGAAGAAAAGGAAGAAGGAACAAAAGAGGCCCACCAACTCATTTGAATTTGTGAGCTAAGCTCAATTTTGGAGGCATTGAGGTATGGGACCCAACTAAGCAAAATTTTTCACAGAGGGGGGGTGGGTTTGTTTTTTTCTGTTCATGGCCTATTAATATTACAGACTCGCGGAGGCTTAGACATACAAAGAACCTGACATGGTCTATGATACTAACTGCACCCTTTTCGGTTCGGACAGATGCTTGGGTCAAAGTTTTTCTGAATATGCCAATTAAATATTTAGTTTGTTCGATTGCAGAGATTTCGGTGAAAAAGACATGAAATCACCCATAGAGAGAAATATGAGAGAGAAAAAAAAGCAGATTCCAATTTAATCTTTAGATTTTAGGTGGTCATAGATACAACATAACACATACTATAATGTATAATGCATATTATATTATAGACTAAGTAGAACCCTTTTGTTTGTGCTCCTATATATATATTCATCAACTTGGTGCAACTTCATATTGTCAAAGTATTTTTAACTTTATAGACTCTATACACACACAAGAGAGCAACATATATGGATATGGAACTCAATGAGAATGTCTTCTTAGAGGAATTACTAGCTCTGAGAAGAGACACTTTTGAAACAATCCCAACAGAAATGAATGAGCTATTCAATAGTGGCTGGAGTTTTGATAACTTTGATCAAAACCCATCAGCCATTGTGTTTCCAAACTCTTGCTATGAACAGAACTTGGATAGTACCTCCTACACTTTCAATGAAGTGTATTGTCCATATGGCAATGAATTCTCAGCTCCACAGCTCACTGATTCTTCACTCACCACACTTGATACACCACCTTTCCCTGTTCAAGAAGACTATCCATTGTCCATGATGGAAGAAGAACTGGGCATTCTCGGGGATGAGATTCACAACTTGGAGGTGCAAGCTTCTTGCAAAGTAGAGCCAATTCAGTCTCCAGAAGTCCCAGTTTTCAACATGGATACGTGCCTACAGGGAAAGAATCGAGCTAAGAAGATACAGGGCCAGCCATCAAAGAATCTAATGGCTGAGAGAAGGAGAAGAAAGAGATTAAATGACCGCCTTTCAATGCTAAGATCCATTGTTCCCAAGATAAGCAAGGTAAAGTAGGAAGACTCGCTTTTTCTATAATTATTTTTAACTATTCCTTACTCTACTCTAAGCATGAACGTGGTTCATTAAGTTTATATGTGGAGGCTAATTTGGTTTGTTTGGATTTTGATTTAGCAGATGGACAGGACATCTATACTTGGAGACACTATAGATTACATGAAAGAACTCCTAGACAAAATCAACCACTTGCAACAAGAAATTGGAGTGAATTCAAACGTGATGGGCATTTTCAAGGATGTAAGACCAAATGAGGTTGTGGTTAGAAATTCACCAAAGGTAAGGACTTTATCCACACTGCTTGATTAGTAACCCTTAAAACTAAGTACAACTTAATTGAATTAACAGAAACCTTAATGAGGTAATTACCCATGTTGTCTTTTCAGTTTGATGTGGAGAGGAGGAATGTGGATACAAGGGTTGAGATTTGCTGTGCAGGGAAGCCAGGGTTGTTGCTGTCAACGGTGAATACCCTAGAAGCATTAGGCCTTGAGATTCAACAATGTGTCATTAGTTGCTTCAATGACTTTGCAATGCAAGCTTCTTGCTCAGAGGTACTTGAAATAACTCTCTGGCAATAACTCTTTGGTGCCTTTTTTTTTTTTGTTTTACTTTTATTATCTTTTTGACTTTTTTGTTAAGCAAGTGAAATTAATGTTTTCTGTCTTTCATTCTTGTCATGGCAATAGGAATTGGAGCAGAGAACAATACTAGGTTCTGAAGACATAAAGCAAGCATTGTTTAGAAATGCAGGATATGGAGGACGATGTCTTTGAAGATAAAAAGAGAGGAAGAGGAAAAGGGGTAAAGTTGGGTGAAGCTTTTAGAGATGGGTTTTCAAATCTCTATATTTTCAATGAGGTTTGCAAGTGAGAGTTGAAGTTTTCTTCTTCCTTCTTCTTCTTTTTTGTTTTTTCTTTTTTTTTTTTTCCAGATTTCAATAAGGTATAATTCCTTGAGAGCTATGTAATTTTTGCTTCAATTGAAGAATGAAGATGTCTGTTTAATGCGAAATTGTTTTTTTGCTCCCCACATGCCCAAGGAAAGTAAAAGTTTGCTACATTCAATAACCATAATGCAGTGGGAATGTTTTTGGATTCTCTCGGAACTTTAAAGCCCAATCTAAGCCATTTTTTAAAGGCTATATCTCAATAGTGACTAGTGTTTTACCACTACCACAAAACCAACTTTCACTTGGTGGCTGTTGATTTTCCTGGTAATTATCGTGTAACAAAATATAAAAAGAAAGAAGATAATTGTTGCTCCTATATCTTCCAAGACTTCCGTCAATAAATTATCAGTAGGAGATGATATGGACACAAAAAAAGAAAAAAGGCAGAAGCCTGAATAAGTCACAAGCATGTAATTTGTGAAGGAGACACTCCAAAGGTGGTCTATCCACTCCAAAACTCTAATACCACCCTTCATTGTTCTATTGAATTCTTTTGCTAACTGGACCATAGTTCATGCTCTTTGGAGAAGTCAATTTTATCACCCACAATATAACTAGATGGACCCTTTTGAGTAATAGTATCGAAAAGATTCATCTTTGTGCTTGGGGTTCTAGAAGAGAGTTCCATCTTGATGTAATTTCTTTGGTTTTTTTTCCTTTCTTTTATGACAAATATCATAAATTTTTTTTTAAAGAAAAGTACTGTGGGGTTATCTATTTCGTGCTTTGGAAAGGGAAGAAAAAAAGAGAAACGGGGGGGCTCCCCCCAGGAGGAGGGAGTCAGATCAGTCATGGTTTTCATAATTTTTCTGGCAGTGTCTCGTAGTGAAAGCAAAATGATTATAGCTACTACTAATTTCAACTTCGGGAATTTGAACTAGAAAGCACACAGCCTACACACAAACTATGGCACAGAATTTAAAGGTTTATCAATCAAAAGAAGCTTCAGAAGCATTCGGAGGTGTAAAACAAGCCTAGTGGACCAAAAAGTAGTTTATTTTGTTGCTAATGCAAAGCTAATCTAGTACATGTTTTACTTGTAGGGGAAAAACAATAGAAGTTTTCACTTGTAGACTAGACAGACGGAATTTTCCCAAAATGTTAGCATAAAAAAAGAGAGACGCAATTGCCAAAAAGCTAATTTTACATGATTTACATTCAGAAAATACAATTGACAGTTATTTTACAACAATGTCCACAGACTCTCCATCTTGTAGTAAAAGAGGATGTTCTATCGATGCATAAGTTCTAACCTCTAACCAGTTTGTTTGTTTGCTTTTGTGTCTCAATATAAACACTAAGTACTCTTAATCATACACAAAAAAATGTAACAACTCAGTAAGATCCAAATGGTCAATTGTCACCTTGCATCAGCTTCGATCACAATCATCATAATAAACAAAAAAAGCCGTTGTTTTTGCTAATGGTATTTGCTAATGGTATTAATTTGCCACATTTTCTAGGATTTGCAAAAGTCCTAGAAAATTCAATACAATGATTCAGTTATAATATTCTCAAAAGTTCTGTACTCCGTACAGTTCCATCTGATACTTTAGTGGTGTTTTTAAAGCAACAGAGAGCTATAAACATGGCAATTTTAGTGGCGTGGGCGTGTGGCAGTACTAGTAACCAGCAATATTGACATACACTGTCGAGGAAAATTAGTAGGAAACAATTATCAGACATGTTCTAGAGCCAAATGTTCATACATTTTCTCAATTATTTTATTGGTTTAATTGTTTTTTGTATTAAACTTTATCAGTGGGACAAGTCTGAAAGCACAAACTCACTGTACTTCTTTCCATATCACAATCTGTACAATACTTTTTACATGTACACTATTAAAACTAATGTCCAGTCACATATCCTCCTCGAAAACACATTCGTGCAGCCAAATTGCCACTTATTATAAATGTTTTTTGTTAGGCAAAAGAAGCAATATGGGTAGTATATATATGCTAAATACATAATTCAATGACATTTTGTCCTCAATTGTTCAACCAGCACACGCCTAAAAGATACACACAAAAAAAAGGAAGCTACACACAGATTCTTAGAATATGATATGCTTAACTTTTTCTTCTATTGTTAAATCATGGTCATATCCTACAACACTCATTTTTGTCTCATGGGGAAGTGTCATTCACAACATTACATGATCCATAACTCACTTTGCTCTCTCTCATTGGCTAATCGGTGAGAATCTTTTGATATGACCAAAAATTGGCCTCACCTTTTGGCAAAAGACAATTATTTGAACATCCATGCCAAGTCCCCCAAACAGAAGGAAGAAGCTGAGACATTTCCAAAAGGCATCCAAGAAAATGCTTGAGATATTTCCTTTTAACAGGATCCAACTGACTACTAACACAGAAAGACAAACTTTGCAAAGGTATCCAGACTTGAATTTACAATACATACGAAAGGCCCAGTTTTATGAGCTACCTAAGAACATCCGTAGTAAACGTGCCAAATGTCAAATATTTGGCACATTTGACACTCCAAATATAAAAATAGAGCTTTATCAAATGTTACAAATGTCAAAAATTATACCACATTTTAATCACTTTTTTATTCTCTTTTCTCTCTCCTCTCTCTTCACTTTTTCTTTTCTCCTCTCTCACCGGTTTTCTTCTCTCTCACCTTTGTTCCTCTCCCACATTTCTTCCATACCCGTTCCCTCACCATCTGAAGCCGCCGCCGCCAATCTCGCCCAGCCGCCGTCACTATTGCGCAGCCACCGCCACGCGATCTCGCCCAGCCCCAGCCGCCGCTGTCGATCTCGCCTAGCCAATCTCGCCGATCTTGCCCAACCGATCTCACCCCGAGGCCGCCATTGATCTCACCCTCTTCCCTCTCCTCTGTCTGCCTTTCACTCTGCCTCTCTCTGGTTGTGGGTTTTTTTATTTTTATTTTTTTGCTGCAATTTGGGTTGATCTGATATTGGTGTGGGCTGTGGGCTATAGGCGGTGACAATGGTAGTGGTGGTGGTGGGCTGTGGGCTATGGGTGGTGACAGTGGTAGTGGTGGTGGTGGGCTGTGTGGGTGGTTGTTGCTGTTGTTGATATAAATGAGGAGGAGATAATATATTATTTTAATGTGTAGTAAATATTATTTTAATGTATAGAATTGAATAATAAAACATCTGATAAATGGGATGTTGTAAAATGATGTAATAAAATAATAAAATAAGCTTTTGGTATGACAAAATGACATTTTTTTTACAACATTTGCTACAGATGCTCTAACTTTATGTTGTTTTACTTTTATGACATAAAAATCAATCAATTAATAAATGACTAAAATAAAGCATTTCTTCTAAAGTACAAGATCTGTGAGCACCAAAGACCCACCATGAGTAATTTTTGTTTGCATACAAAGTACTGCAGGTGCAGGTATTCAACTTAGCTCTTTTCCCAGATTGGTGTCACATAGATTTTAAATGATTGTCTACTTGGGTTCTACTTTTTCGAAACAATACAATTTTCATATCATGGCGAGGGACCATATATATTACAAATTTGCTTTTACTCTCCTTTTTCACATTTATATTTTCACATCCACTTTCATATATTAAAATGTAGACATCTTTGTATCAATTGTGAATATTGATATGAAATAGTAGATGTAAAATGAGTGAAAAAAAGATATTTTCCCAAACTATTACTAGTTTATTACGTATTGTTGTGACATCTGGCTTGTATTTTCGAATAAAGGTGCACATATTACTTCTTTGTTGACGTTGGTTTGGTTGATATCAGAATTCAGATGTTTCCGTATGCCGCTATGTGGCAATAACAATAACATTGTGAAAACCTTTTTCACCATTAAGCCGCTTGTGTAGATGTATATTTGAAGTTTGAACCCTTAAAATTTGTTGGGACAACATATATTTAAAAGAAAAAGTTTACATTCAAATTGGATTGTAGGAAAATTCTTTGAACTTAATACGTGATAGTTTTTTTTTTTGCTAAGGTTCAACGACATTAAACAAACTAAGAACACGGAGAGCAATCCCCCTTACAAACAATCTCGAGAGAATGGGGAAGATTACTTTTATTAAAACAAAACGGATAGGGGGAATTGAGCGCTAATCTAGCAGCTGAATGAGCTGCTGAATTGCAGTTCCTCCTAAACTTGCAAGAAACAAAACAAGGCAGTAAACTATTAATGTTACTAACAATGGTGCTAATGCTCCAGTCAGGAACGAAGTCAGGTGATGATAAAGCATTGAAGCACACTTGTGCATCCCCTTCAATAATGACTGACTTCCAATGTTCCTGAATTGCAAGATGGACAGCCCAAAAAGTAGCAGCTGCTTCTGCCTGAGATGGTGCACAAAGATGATAACCAGAGCCCCAAATAAACAGAATCTCACCAAGGTGATTCCTGGCAACGACAGCTAAAGCAGATCTGGAGTTACTCAGTGCAGCGTCCACGTTGAGCTTGACCCAACCAAGTGGGGGAGGGGTCCACGCAGAAATGGGTTGCACAGAAGGGGTGGAGTTCATGACAGAGAAGGTTTTAGAAAGCTCAGCAAATCTTGAAAGTACAGTCTGCTTCAACTTGTGGATGTCAGCTTTACCTTCTTGGAATTGAGTCAGGTTCCTTGTCCTCCAGATCTCATCAATAATTATCGCCATTTTAAGCGAAATTGTCCATTGATCATGAGCTGGGAGTGGAGAGCTTGGGGGAGATATTATGAGCTTAACAATGTCCCCATTTGAAACAAAAGAAGAGCCATTAAATCTAAAACCCCAACAAGTTGAAGCCCAAAGAGCCCTGGAAAATGGACATTCAAAGAAGAGGTGTACACAAGTTTCATCTCCAGAGTTACATAGGATGCAGATAGGGTCAATATGATTAAGCTTTCGGTTTAGATTCACCTTCGTAAGGAGGGCATCTACTCCAATCCTCCACAGCAACATTTTTAATCTCTCAGGTAACCTTGCGTTCCACAACTTCTTCCAGTGGTTATTTTGTGGGTTATTACTAATAGAGGATCTGAAGGCCAGTTCATGTATTGATCTGACAGAAAACATACCCTTAGAATCTGGTACCCAAATGAGCTTGTCTTGCCTGGGATTATAAGGAATTGGAATAGCTAAAATAGCTTTGGCTGACTCAGTAGAGAACAAGTCAGCGATTATATTGAAATTCCAGGAATTAGAGTGTTGATCGATCAGCTAGAAAGCTTTCAGGGGGTGCTGAGTGTATGTGCTCACTCTAGGTTGAGGCTTGAAACCTTCTAACCATGGGACCCAAGGATCTGTCCAGACATTAATTGTTCTGCCATCACCAAATTGATAACATGCTCCTTTTTCAACAAGCTTTTTGAAACGCTCAATTTCTCTCCACGTAGGCGAAGCTGTTTTGGGTGGGTCTGCTCGGAGCCAATCATTGCCTACTTTGTACTTTGCATGGAGAATATCCATACAAATACTCCTCTCACCTGAACATACCATCCAAGCTAGTTTCGAGAGAAAGGCTGAGTTCATTTCCTTGGTTTTTCTGAAGCTGAGACCACCTGCACTTTTAGGACGACACAGTACATCCCAAGCCTTCCAAGCTAGAAATCTTCCTTCTTTTTCCTTTGGTTTCCACCAAAACCTCCTAGTTATGGAATCAAGCTTATCACAGATCTTCTCAGGAATATTAAATGAGGAGAGAGTGAAGTTAGGTAATGCTTGGGCGACTGAATTAATGAGGGTACACCTACCTGCCCAGGAGAGACAACGACTTCTCCATCCTGACAATTTATTTTCGAGTTTATCCAGAAGGAATTTGAAATCCTTTGATGGGGATCTAGATAGGAGCAAGGGTGCTCCTAAGTATATGGCTTCCTTTTTGAGGTTCCTCATTTGGAATTGATGTTTTATGGCTCTTCTACTTGCCGAACAGGTATGTTTAGAAAAAAATATTCCCGATTTGCTTCTATTTATACCTTGGCCTGACCAATCACAGTACCTGTCAAGGCACTTTGTCAAGATTTCCGCATCATTTCTAGTGGCTTTTGAGAAGAGGACAATATCATCTGCAAACATAACATGTGTCACAGCGGGTCCTCTAGTACTTGCTTTGGCGCCGCTGATGTTTCCGGAGCAAAGTTCCTTATCCAACATTCTCGAAAGAACCTCCTGCCCTAGAATGAATAGATATGATGAAAGGGGATTCTTAATACGTGATAGTTGAAAAGACAATTCAGATGTAATTTTAGTTGTCATATGACTTTTTTAATAAATCACGTGACTTGTTTAATTGATATATGTGGAGGATCTTAAGAATTGTCATGAATTGGACAAAATTCCTTCAAACTAGTTTGGAAAAAAAATTTATCTATATTTGACATGTTAGTTAGTTTGTGTAAGAGAGTGCAAGCCGCAATATAAAATCAAAATTGCTTATATACCTGGTATTTTGGCCATTATTTATTCTTTTGCTAGAATGTCGTCTCATCTAATGACACACTAGAGTTAATACCAGTACAATAGCTAGTACAAGCTGCCAAGTATTTGTGAGAGACAGTTTTGCTCTTCTTTTTCTTTTTTTATTTCCTAATTCAACGAGTCTGTAAGGCATTGCTTGGAAAGACAAGAAAACTAGAGAGATTTGTTACAATTACAGGAAAAAGTTGGATGAGAAGGCCATTAATGCGATTCCTCTCAAGTCTCAACCTAAATGATGAGGCCATGCCTAACAGTTTAACATGTTGGCCACTTGGCTATAAACTTTCAAGTTAATGCTTGAGGAGGAAATCAAATAATCAATACATTTGTTACTTAGCATAACTTCCTAATACCTTTCTTTCAATCATCTAGTAATTACATTGATGTACGAAAAAGAAGACTCAAGAACTCGAAGAAGAGGTGAGTTGTGCTCTTTTGTCACACCTAAAGATAAAGAAGAATGATAATAATTCTCTTCTCAGACCAGTGATACGTACTATTGTTAATCCTGAACAACTCAGAAAAAGTAATTTCCTTGAGCGGACCTTTACCTTTCCATCTTCTAATAATCAACCACCCTAGCTTTGCCTAATACAACAATCTGACTCTGACTAGGACACCGCTATATGGATTATCTCATGAGCAATTGCTAGCAAAAGCTGCTTATTTTTATTAATTCCCACAATTCTACTGATAAGAAATTTCAACCTTGCAAGTTGAGCAAGATATATGTGCTAGTTTAATTTGGTTTTAAATTATTTGCACGTAGGTTTTGGTTTTTTTTTTTTTTAATTACATGAGGTTATAGGAGAAGGTATTTGGTATTAAATGATACTATGTCAGCGGTATCAAAATCTAATAACTGTGAGAGATGTCAGCAAAAAATAACTAACCTACTAACAAGGGGTGTTCACCAAACCGCATAAATCGCACAAACTGCAAAAATCGCACCAAAACTGCCCGCAAAATAGCATAACCGTACCGCATCGCAAGTAATAGTGCATTGCACCACATCACACCGCATAGTGCAGTGCGGTTTGCAGTTTTATAATAAGAAAACTGCATAAACCGCACCGTACCGCACCCTCTCTATATATTAATTTATTTATTTATTTATTTTTAATATTAAATATAATATTAATAGTTTAATAACCCTAGTTTTCAAAAAAAAAAAAAAAGTTTAATAACCCTAGCAAGAGTTGACTAGAAAAGCCAACCCAAAATAAAGAAAAACTAGCTCAATAATTTAAAACTTGACCCAAAAAAAGGAAAAAATTAGTTTTAGGCTGAGTAGGAAACCGACTTCAAACCGCATCTTATACATAATATCGCACATGTGATCACAAAATGAGATGCATTGCGGTTATGATTTTGGCTAAACTCTAAACCGCACCGCACCGCACCGCACTGCACCGCACAAACTTCAAAAACTGCACCAAAACTGCCCGCAAAATGGTATAACCACACCGCACCGCAAGTAATAGTGCATCGCACTGCACCACACCGCATGGTGCAGTGTAGTTTGCAGTTTTATAATAAGAAAATCACATAAACCGCACCGTACTACACCCTCACTATATATTAATTTATTTATTTATTTATTTTTAATATTAAATATAATATTACTAGTTTAATAACCCTAGTTTTAAAAAAAAAATTTAATAACCCTAGCAAGTATTGACTAGAAAAACCAACCCAAAATAAAGAAAAACTAACTCAATAATTTAAAACTTGGCCCAAAAAAAGGGAAAAAATTAGTTTTAGACTGAGTAGAAAACCGATTTCAAACCGCATCTTATACATAGTATCGCACATGTGACCATAAAGTGAGATGCAGTGCGGTTATGGTTTTGGCTAAACTCTAAACAGCACCGCACTGCATTGCACCGCACATGTGACTGCAAAAATAAGGTGCGGTGCAGTTATGATTTTAGTTAAACCGCACCGCAAAGTACGGTGCTAAAAATGGCCCAAAACCGCACCGTACCGCACCGCGAACACCCCTACCACTAACAATTGAAAGGCATGTTAGCGGGTAGTTATTTTGCACATGTCTTTCATTTATTCGATTTAGATATGGATGATGTGATATCATCTTATACAAAATATTTTTTCAACGTTATAGAGGTTTTTTTTTGGGGAGGGGGGAGGTGTTATTATGTAACAGAGTTATAGTAATAATAATGTGATCAACACTATGCTTTTATAGTTGGATTCAAATTAGTTCTAATGTTTCTAAAAAAAAAAGTTTAAATGGCCAATAATTATACTAATATTTTCTTATCAAAAAAAATTATACTAATATTTCTTGATGTTTTTAAGAGATGCGAGTCCTATATCAGGAATCAACAAAGACATTTAAGGTTCAAATCTCTCATTTGCTGTCGTAATTAACATATTTTTAAGGAAAAAAAAGTCCAAATCTCATCTCATTAATTATCAAATTATAAAATTAAAATAATTTTTTTTAAGAATAAATAAAAAATTGTTAAACAGCCTCACTTTTTTTTCTTTTTCCAAAGAGTCATGCTTTAAGTTATTGGGCCCGTAATATATATTTTAAAGGGTTCATTTTGAACCAACCCATTTTTTGAATCCATGGTTTAAGATGGAAGTTCATGGGCCTATCTTGCAGCACTTCACTCATGCAAACCGGAATATGTGTTTATTAAAGGGACCGTCACAAGGACCGGCCTAAAAATTGTTATTTATATTAATTTATTTAAGTTGGCATATAAGTAGATTTGTTGTTTTAATTTGGGTTATGCTAACGGGTATCTTAAGGGTAATAGTTAATCATTTATTTTAAAAAAAAATTTACGCCACTTTTATGAAAAAAAAAAAAAAAAAAAAAAAACTGTTTAAATATTATTTTTTTTTTTTTCTCATAAATTTTTTTTAAAAATAAATTATTAATCATTACCCTAAGAACATTTTTTAATATTTTTTTTTAACTTTTAAGCCGTAATATTATTAAATAAATTAATTTCTTCTTTTTCTGGACTCATAACAGAATGTAGTGTCAAAAGTCTAAACCATTACCGGGTGCCTTTTTATCAAACTTTATAAAGGAGTGACAAGACTCAAGAGTTTAACGTTGTTTATGATTGATTTACAAAGATTCTTTTCTTTTCTTTTTTTTAAAGTGGGATTTTTTGTGTAATTCTCCCATGTAAGAGCTAAATCTAAGCCTTTTTGACTGTATGCTGTGGACATGGCAAAGTCTAATTTCGAGACAGATGTGGATTGACTCTCACATAATTAAATCCCATAAATTTTATGCCATATATGTCACTGCCATAAATGCAAGAAAATCCTAGAAGTCCTATGTGTTAACCTAAAGATTCAAACTAGTGAATCTCAAGTTAGAAATTGCATGTAAAATCATATGATCACTTAATAAATAAGCGAATTAATACGAAATGAGAGTGCAGGTTCATATGATACCTAGATAATGTGCAATACAAGAGTGGAGGGTATCTATTCTTCCATGATATATATTAAAATTGATAGGAAGTATAGAAGCTATATTTCTTGAAAGTATATATTAACCAAAGTAGCTCCACTGGAACAAAATGAGGTACACAAAGTAAACAAACTTAACATCTAGCTCCCACAGATAGTACAAGAATTGAGGAACAAGTTCATAATAGTTGGAGGAAAAGGAAATTCTGGTAAATTGTTAGAGCTAGTATAAGATGTTGAGCATAGTGGAAGTGAGAGTATTCAATCTTGTACCAATGGGGGATACACTCACAGACCGTCATGGCTTTCTTGAAAATCAAGAGCGATGGAGTCAAAATTGTATAAAATTTGGCAGGCTGAAGGAAAATGGTCTTCTGATCAATAGTCGTCACTTTACCACGAGATGCGCCCTAATTTTGGCGAATTCTTTCGTTTAACTCCTGAAAACAGTAACTTTGCCGTTTTTAGTCATTTTTGTTTCCTTAGTAACTTTTTACTCAAAAATCAGAATAAGGCTCTGCTTGTTTTGGAACAACCCTTAAGGTCAATAGTTTATGGTTTTGTATTTAATTCAATTTTACCATTTTGGTAAAATTTGATATTTTACCCCCCTAATCTCATGATTAGTGTGATTAGGGTTTCAGGCAATTTCCTAATCATCCTAGGGTTTTATTTCTTCAGTAATTATATGTTTTGTAGCCTCCAAAGGCAAATCAAATTATTATTAATAAAATTTAGAATTTTTTTCAAATTTTTTCTCCAATGAATTTCAGAACCCTATTACCTTGTAGATTCAAAGAACCTCACGTGAATTTGAGGTTTACTATTAGAAATTAACAGTTTCTATCACATCAAAGAGAGTATCGTGTGTGCTTTCTTCAAGTTTCCGTGACATCACCAACTCACTATTTTCCTTCCTCCACCTTTCCTTTTAAACTAAACAGGAAACAATCTCCATCTATCCTCCATTTTTCTTCTCCCCCCCCCCCCCCCCCCTCTCTTTCCCTCTCTTTTCCATCATCTCCCTTTTTTTACCTCAACCAAACACAATCTAAATAAATTCAATGGATTTGATAATTACCAAAGCCCCTTTTTATAAAAGTTCATTAAAAATTAAATATAAGAATGGTTGGATTCTCTTAGAGTTCTTTATTTTAATGTATGCGGATTGAGAATTAAGGAATGGAATACTTTGTATCCTTTAGATATTGAAAATTCAAGGTCTGGACACATTGTGTTAGTTGAAGCACTTGCTACTTACTAGAATTAAAGACTAATATGTGGTACGCATAACATGTAACATCTTAATTAATATTAACGGATCCAATAAATTCTTGAAATATGAAAATGGTGGCCGGTTATTAGGAACTTTGCAAATATGCAAAGAATAGGTAGAAGCCTAGAAGTCCTATGTGTTAACCTAAATTAAAGATTCAAACTAGTGAATCTCAAGTTAGGAATTGCATGTAAAATCATATGATCACTTAATAAATAAGCGAATTAATACGAAATGAAAGTGCACGCAGGTTCATATGATACCTAGATAATGTGCAATACAAGAGTAGAGAGTATTGATTCTTCCATGATATATATTGAAATTGATAGAGAGTATAGAAGCTATATTTCTTGAAAGTATATACCAACCAAAGTACGTAGCTCCACTGGAACAAAATGAGGTACACAAAGTAAACAAACTTAACATCTAGCTCCCACAGATAGTACAAGAATTGAGGAACAAGTTCATAATAGTTGGAGGAAAAGGAATTTCTGGTAAATTGTTAGAGCTAGTATCAGACGTTGAGCATAGTGGGAGTGAGAGTATGCAATATTGTACCAATGGGGATAGGAGTCATAGATGGGAGTTAGCATGTGGTCTGTAATTAGTACTAATGTTTTTATTATGCTAACTAAATATAGGTTATCACCTATTATTTTAGTGTGATGACATGGGAGGTGTTAGCATAATAGAGGTGATCACACCATAATGTTAGGTTTTGTGGAGCATAGTTGTATTTGATCCGATTGACGACCCGAAATAATGTTGCGTAGTTTTTAATGGGAGATTTTCTAAGGCTTAGTCCATGGAGCAGAGGCTTGGTCCAATAGGCCCAAGCCGTAGCGCTCATGGACAAGCCTCCTGTGGGTCTGGGGCAATGTCCCCAGGAAAAAATTTTGGCCTGTTTTGTAACCCATTGTGAATCCTTTGTACAAGATATAGAAAACGTTGCTTTGGTGATTAGGGTTTCTGGTTGTTGTTTTTGAGAGAGTGAAAAATTGTAACCGCAATAGTGAAATCCCCACAACTCTGTAGACGTAGGCAAATTGCTGAACCACATAAATACTGTCTTATGCATGTGATTATTTTTCTTTGACGTGTGTTTTTTCTATTTTTTGTTTCTTACAAGTTGGAAATTTCATGTCAATTCCCTACACATAACAAATTAACAATGGTGCACACTGTCATACTTGAATGTGACTGTTACAAGGGATTGTATTTGTTTTTAGAGTTACAAACCTTTAAGAGGATGAAACTCTTCATGAAAGGGTACAAGGGTGTCTATAAATAGACCTTAAGTCTTTGAAAGTTCAAATAGCATTTAAAGCACCAATGAACGTTTAGACCCCCAATTACAAAATTACCAACACAAGCTTAAATTCAAACAATTAATGTGCGGAATGATAAATATAAGTAATACCCAAATTGGCAAAAATACTCTAAACCATATTAAACCACAAACACAGCAGCAATTTAAAAGGTAAAGAGAAAGAGAAGAAAGATGCAAACACAAAGATAACACGGGGATGTGTTATCAAAGAGAAAACCGAAATACTCGGCGAAAAACCTATCCTTCGTCCTCCAAGCGGTAAATGATTCACTAAAGAATATAGTTGGAGTACATAAATAGCAAAAGACCCTCTAAGCCTAATCTACCCAGTGTACCTAAGCCCTCCAAGCTTCTTGCTCCAACAGGGTTACGCCGAACCTTGTCTTCTTTAGCTTACCGAATCCCGCAATAAGCCCATTGCATCAACCAAAAGAATTGGTCCTCTCTGAACTGCTTCCCAAGCACCAAAACATCTCCTCACTGAAATGGGTATAGTGAGATAAGGATTTGGCAAATGTACCTCTCAAGGATATGTCAACCTCTCAAGGATATGTCAATAGAGAGGGTAAGAGTAAAGGAATTTGGAGAATCAAATGATAAAGATTGTGGATGAGTCAATCTTGTTTTTCTCTAGGGTTTCTCTCTCAAAATTCTCTCTGGAAGCTCTCTACATTTCGTGGGTATAAGAATATTTATAGTAGTGTGTATAAGAAATGCGAAAAGTCAGTTTTCATCCAAACAGGACATTCTGGCGACTCAACCTCGCAACTGGAACGAGTTGCAAGTCTAAATCATGAGCTAATTGCCTGTCCAGACTAAAATTTTTGTCTTGTAGTGCTCTAGCTATCGTGACCTTTCAACTACCCTGCATACTTCACACGTGTGCCATTTTGGCAACTTGCTAGTCACGAGTCAGTCACGAGATCCAATCGCGAGACTCCTTTAATTGCACACATCTTGAGTTTTCTTCACACTCTCTCACGTACAACTCTTACATAAATCCCACCTAAATATAAGATATCTAATTGCTAAATTAAAAGCAAATTTGCCACGGAATTGATGTTCAACACATGATTGAATACGTTCAATCTCACAGTCTTCAAACCATTTAATTGATGTTCCTCTCATTTCGAGAGAAACTCTATGTATGTGATTTCCACTATTATTAGACTTCTATCTCTTTTGGGATTAGTAATTTTGCCTCTTTGATCCGAAAATATCATAAAAAGAACTTATCCTTGTTTATTCATATTTTGTTAATTGACTCAAGACTGTACTAACTGTTAGAATTGTTTTGTTTCACTTTTGATCACTGTTGAAACTTGGAAGTACATTATTTCGTTTTAACTTATTGTTGGACATCCATCATCATGTTTTCAGTTTACTATTAGACATATATACTATTTTACTCTTCACTTATTGTTCATACTTTCTCTCTTCAATTATGGAATTATAATATTATTATTATTTTTGTGGAGAAGAAAAGTACACCTATAAGCATATAAATACGTCTGTATAAAACTGCGTTTTGAATTCAAAACAAGCATTTATAAAAAAAATTATGAGAAATTGTTGTAGCAAAACAAAGTTTTAGGTTTTAAAAATGCTATTTTAATATCGCAAAACGCCTAACCAAACGGACCAATATCTTTATTTGGAAGGTTATTGGGTTACAAGCATGACTCCCAAAAAAAACCCTAGCTAGGTAAAGAGACAAACCCTTTAGCAGTTGACACACGATCATCATGCAAAGAGACAAAGAGAGAGAGATAAGAAGCAACTTGCAGGGAATGCATTACAATGAAGCCAACTCCGTATGGAACTCGTAAAGCTCTAAACCGAGCAATCTATTGGCACTTAGCACATGGCAGTTTTCCTGATCTCTCTTAGAGCGTTGTTAGGTTCTAAAATTATAATGCTTTCCACTTTGTGTAGTAAGTGGAATTACGTGGATATTGAAAACGACACGGACCTAATATTTGAAGTAACATTTGAGGATCACTTTTGAGTTTTGAGACAAAAAATGTCACGTCGTTATGCATCTATCTGTTTCGGATAAGCGCAATTGAAGCTGCACCATATTTTATGTCCATTAAATATTTAAGATCTTTATTTTTTTGAGGGCATATATGTAATATTATATTTATATGTCCATTTATTTCATGGCTTCGTATGGTTTGTTTCTCACTAGCTTAAGGGATAATTATGCTATGCTCCTCGTAAAAGATCAATTTATTGTCAAACATTCCTAATTTAATTAAACACATTTCCATATAGAAAATGTGATTTTAAAAAGTTGTGCATATTGAATTAGTTCGATTTCAAAATGCTGGAACAACCTTATGCAATGGTTTTGAAGTTAAGTACATGAACCATATATTCAAAATTACTGTGCAAACGTAACTGTGATCGAACACGATCAAGTAGCTAGCTAGCTAACCATACATACTTGCTTAAAATGCAGATCATGCCACCTTTGTGCACCGTCCGTGTGTATGTTTGACAAAGGGAACAGTTCTGGAAAACCCTTTATAAGCACCCGTACGTGCTTAACATCATCATTGCGTAAGAAGAGAATGTATAAGAGCCTCAAAAGTGTCAAAACAACTTGAACAAGGGGGGAGCTGTGACCGTGATGAGTGTCCTATCATCACAGGATTGAAGAATTTTTTGCTTCGTGGGTGGGCTGTGGTACTGGTGGGAGCACATAAATATCGAATTGCACAGTAAAGTTTGGACAGACGAGCTAGCAATACTGTGTGTGATTCATTTGCTCTCGATTTTCAAACATTTTAGCCTATGGCTTCTTGAGTAGTCCTAATTTTATATAGGAAACAATCTTTTTAATGAAAAAAATAAGAAGAAGAAGAAGAAGAAGAAGAAGAAGAAGAAATAATCTGATGAGAGATTGATAACTTGCATTAATTAAATTGATTTTGCTTTTAATGGGTTTTTTCGCACTACATTGAAACCAAAAAAAAAAAAGGATGATTTTGGGGTAGCTCACCCCTCCTAGTTTAGAGAGAGAGAGAGAGTATGAAAGAATTCATCAATCATTCAAGAAGACAAAATAAATTGTGACACTAGGCAATAGCTACAAAATAAATTGTGACACCTACAAATTAAAGTAAGAGAATGTTTTTTAAAGCTTAAAGCAAAAGATTATTTTAACAAAGAAATCTTGTAAAATTTTCAAGAACGAATTGATGTTAATTACTTCATATATGTCATGATTAACTTACGTCCTTTATATATATTTTTTAATCAAACGTGCTTTTACATTATTGCACTATTAAGAGTGAACATCATTTTGATTTCAAGCCCTTCTATATGGACATAATAAAAATTCACAACTTTTAATTTGTCTTTTCACTCTATACATGTGTTATTAAAAAAATTTTAAAATAATTAATTAAACTGGAGTGTGAGGTGATATACAAATTAGAAGATTTTTAAAAATTTTTGTAAATTTTTGTCATGACTAGTGTACAGTTGTGATTTACAACTATATTTTATGTTGGCTTTATTCCATGACAAAAAGAGTTGTAATTCTTTAATTTTAAGCATTGTATTTTGTGGAATTTTATTGTATTGGGTTTAGAATTAAGTTGGTGAAAAATCGAGCATGTATTAGATGAACAAGTAGATTTCGCGAGTGTCTCGCTAGAAGCCTACCCGCAAAAGAGCCACGTGAAAAGCACATGCTGGAAGCTGAAGAATCATGCCAGGCTGTCGATTTTGCGAGTGTCTCGCAGGTAAAGCCTTCCCACGAGGTACTCGCGAAACACTCTGCCTAGAGGATTTTCAAGTGTTACTTTCTTACCCTTCACCCATACTATATATACCCTCATTACCCACAAAAGTATGAGAAGTCATTTCAGAGAGAAAAACTCTAGATAGGTTTTCTACAACACACACACATACACCCATCTTTAGATAGAGAGTTACTCATCCTTAGTGAAAAATCATTGTAGCCTCTTCTCCTTCCCTTTCTCATTGTCATACTTTGAGAAGAGATTTATTCCCAAACACAACTCACACATTTTCAGAGTGTAGAGAGTTTTTTAGAGTTTGAGAAGTTTTAGGAATTTGCAAAAAGAAGCCGGTGAGACTTGAGGTATGCAATCGAGCGTATTGTGGGATCTGAAAAACTAGAGAAGACATAACTCCGAGAAGTCTGTTAGTATGCAATCAGGCGTCTTTTGTTATTCATGTACTCCAACTTTATTCTCTAGTGAATTGATTTCGATTTGGAGGTTCATGAAGAGGGTCACGAAGAGATTTTTTGCCGAGTTCTTCGATTTCCTCTTCGATAACACGTCTTGGTGTTATCTTTTAGATTCACCTCTCTTCCCTTACTCTTGTGCTTTACATTAGAGTAGTTATCGGTTTATTATACTTCATTTACTCTTGTTCCGCACTTAAATAGGTTAAAGTAAAAGCAATCTAACCATAATTTTAAAATTAAAATCTAAACATACTCTTGTATTTTCACACAAATCCAGACTTTCAACTAGAATTTTAATTTTTAATTTCTTATGAAAATCTTTCTCAACACCAATCATCAACAACAATATTTGATGATAAAATATGCAGTATTCAATGCTCAAAATCTCTTACTTTTATTTTATGGGTTTTTGTGATATGCACTTGTGATTGACTAAAGCTCCACCTTTAAATATAAAAGACATTACTATTTTAATTAGTAGGACCATTTCCGTACTTAACGTAAAGTGTACCACCTGTACCCAACCGAGAGCCACTCAGTTATTGAAATCTCAATAAATTGCCATTCCCACTCACCCATCAAGACCTAACCAAGTCCACCACCTACTAAGTTTTGCCATTTCCTGTAGTTTTCAAGATATAGTTCATTAACATAATCAGATCGAAGAAGAAAGAGATAAGCAGCAACTATGGAGGACAAGAATGACTCAACTCGGCCACTCATAGGGTTTCCTCTAGGTTTAGCTCTTCTTTTGATCTTGTTGCTCTGCATGAGTGCCTTCTTCTATTGTTGCTTCCAATGGGAAAAGCTCCGATCACTCTTCATATCTTCTCCGGATGATAATAATTCCGATATAGAAGCAGATATCCCTAACTCTCCACGGAAACCTCTACCTCCACACAAGGTACGTACGTACCTTTATTTCTCTCATTTTCCCAATTTTGCGTGCCATAGATTTGTTCTTTATAGACAATTTTCTTCTTCTTCTTCTTCTTCTTCTTCTTCTTCTTTATTACTTTACCAGCTGTGCCTTTACCAACAGCTTTTTCTTTTAATTTTTAAGTATGTTCCTTTGTGATCAGCTTTTCAAATTTCATTTTTTTTTTTTTTTTTGTTCTATATAGTATTAACAACTATGCATTACTTTCTGTGAATAAACTTTCAAATAAAGATGACAGTGCTGCACTATCATATTCGTGCTTGTTGTATTATGTACGTATAGAAACAGAAAAAGAAACCCAAGTCCGATTTCTTTCTTTTGCTTACTCTCTTTTATTTATTTATTTATTTATTTCAAACAGATAATAAAACGAGATGAGTCCCCGAGCTTTTCAGTACTGATGCCCGGAGATCAGGTTCCAAAGTTCATAGCAATGGCCTGTCCATGTCGGCCTCCCCTAGCTGAAAAGGTCACAATTGAAGTACAGAAGCCTCCCACGTCTGTCGTGCCACTGCGTTAAGTTTGGCATTTGGCAGGACCTTAATTTCTGTGTATATAGTGTGCTCTTAACTACAAAGATTGAGTTAGTGAATTGATTTTAATTTCCACAGGATGGGATTTCTTGTGCCATGAAATTTTAAAGCGTTCAAAGCAAATGATCACACATATTGTAATTATTCCTGCATTAAACATGTTAATTCCACTCACATACATATATATAAATCTTTTCTCCCGGGATCAACACCTCGGAATTACCTTTATATGAGAGAAAATTTTAATATATACGTATATTGAACAATTTCATGATAAGCCAAAACCATTTTGTAACATAAGAGTCATATATAAAAGGATGAAATTATACTTTCCTCCCCTCAAATTTGGGATTGTTTTTATTTTAGTTCATTAAGTTTAATTTTGTTTTCAAAATGATCCTATTTTCCATCTCCGTCAGCGATGTGTTTGTTTAATGTCAAATTAGCGCACATATGTGACAACTAGTTCAATTGAATGACATTTGTTTAAAAAAAATGCTGATCAACAGATATTAAAATTCAATATTGTTTAAAAACAAAATATACCAACAAAAAAAAAAAAAGAGAATGGCTGATCTCTCTCTCTCTCTCTCTCTCTCTCTCTCTTTCACATCAAGATTTTTGAGTTAGTGCCTATGGCCCAACGAAGGGATTTGGATATAGGATTATGAGGTGTCTTCTCGCCTTAACTCTCTCTCATTAGGTTTTCCGGCTGTCTAGAAGAATGGCACATAGAAAAGCTTGTAGGACTTGTCTTAATTCACATAGAGGTCTCAAAAGTCTCTAAAAGAAAATGACTAACAGATAAATAGAAGATTGCTGGATGCATATGTGTCGATTTGATCTATAAAGAAGTCTTGAAACTTACAAAGATAATGACTTACACATAAATGAAAGATTGTTGGATCTATAGATGTAAGTGAAAAGTCTCACCCACATGTATTGTGTAAAAATAGAATAACTTGCTAAATTAATAGAACATAGTTGGGTCTAAATTTTTAATTTTTTTTTTTTTGGATTAAGTAGGTGGGTCAAATAGTGTGGTAATATATTACATTACGTCCTCACTTGGAGACCTTTAACGTTGCTATTGGAATGATGTTATCCTAAAATTAACTATTCATAAATCCGGTATCTTATGTTTTTGTTTACATAGCACATTCGTAATACAAATAATTCCTACCTTCCAAAGTGTTTTTGAATATAGACTACATAAAAGCTCTCTCTCTACCAAAAACAAAAAAACATAAAAGCTCTCCATAATACCCTCATTGAATTACTATATCCTAATTAACCAAAAGTCTACTTTGAATAGTCAACCAAGCAATGAAAAAATACCTTGTTAAAAGAATCAGCAAACCGTAGCAATTTTTCACCATACTCCTAGGCAATGCTCCTTTACTAGCTTCCCCCATACTTTTTTTCCCCATACTTGATTTAGAAGCTTATCATATCAAAAAAAAAATATTCCAAATCTGAATCAATTTATATAAAATTATTATGGATAAAAAAAAATAATAAAAAGATGAAAAGGAAAGAATATAAAGGATTTATGTATTTGGTCTTAGCGGCCTACATCCGCAACATAATGCTTTAAATGACTAATTATTTACTATTGAGCTCTATATATATCATAATACACACATTGAAAGGATTATATTGTAAGGTAACCCTAGAATTGCAATACATATACATATGACATTTTTTTTTTCTTGGGACAAATTACATATAGGATAGTTTGGACTATTAGTATTAGTTCAATGACAAGTTGACAACAATAGTTTTAAAAACTTTATCGGACATAGAACTGGAATATATATATATATATATATATATATATGTCGGCTACATCTTTTTTTAAAATCACAATGTTACATCTTTTACTATTGAAGTATATATGTCATCTAAAGACACATATAAAGACTAGCGCAGGGTTACACTACTTTTAGTATATATTAATTGTTATGATAATTAGGAAACAGAAAAATTCATTGCAAACCAGGCTTAGAACTCCTATTTTGGAATACAATAACAATAAAGTTAGGATCGTAACAAAAATTCACATCAATTTTAGAATGACTCATAATTTGCTTACCACCGCATACCTGGGTCAATCATAATGATCTATAGTTTCAAATTTTTTAATGACTCATATGTGAGGTGATAGTCAAATTTGAGGGTATTATGACATTGTTGTGAATTTTTGTTATAACGCTAGAAGAACATGTACGATAATACAATTTCCAACCATTTATCTTGTATGTTAACTTAGCATAAACCTTGTAGAACGTCTGTTCCAGTTGCAATTGCTAATAACAAAATGATTTGCAAATTTGTAAAATTATTAAAACAATTCGTTTGGATTAACATTTATTAACAGCAAATCTTAAAATAATTAGTACCCCAAGTACCAACCAATCGAGATTTGTACTGAGTAGTCCCACCATGAGGCCGAGGGGCATTTCGTACTGGACTAAAATGAAGATCAGCCCAACTCAATCGGGTTCATCTCAGCTTATTTTTAGTGTTTGGACCAGGTCAGAAAACTTGGCACGAAAAGCAATGCTTAGGCATAATATACAACCCAGCCCATACACAAACATGTACAATTGCAAAAATGGAGCTCAGCACAGTCCTTTCTTTTGGGTTTAACACTCTCCAACGTACCCGGACAGCATCTTCAACTATTTCATGTTATTTCTGAAAACTCTTTTAAGTCTAACACTCAGGAACATGATGGTCCAAACAATTTGGTAAAACTTAGTTTCTTCTAACAAGAACATGTTTGGTAAAGAACATGAACATGTACAATCTTGTCAAAAAAAGAAAGATTAAATAAATAAAAACTTTAAACACAATCTTGTCAAAAAAAAAAATGAAATGATTAAATAAATATCTTCTATAAACTCTCAAATCAAACAACGATGTCTTAACCATTGCTAATTAGCCATTGGTATCGTAGAAATGTGGCTTTATGTCATTCATGGTATTAATAATTTTTTTCCCATTAATTAGGATGTAGCTTTTTTTAATCCCCGTCCTTATGGTCTGGTCAAATGTAGCTTTCACTAAATCTTATTTCACACGAGGGCTTTATGGTTTGATAAGATGGGGGCGTGAACCACTTGAACCCATCGAGCTAGCTAGCTAGGTTGTTCGAGTAAGCTAGGCATATCACATGGCAGACATATGGGTCTATATTTATCTTTGGTCGGGCATGATGGTTTTTTATGACGTGCAAATGCAATTCTATTATTGGAAAAACCAAATCACTCTGGATCGAGATCTGTTTTAAGTGATATATATAAATATTATATAAAAAAAAACATTTTTATGGAGGTGAAGGCCCACAATGAGAGGGCCCAATAATCCTAAACAATTTTCATTGCCCATTGGCTCCAAATCCAAACTGTACTTAAAACTTAAGCTAACCGCCAGAAGCAGAGGACTTCAGAAATTGGACCCACTGCCTTCGCAAAACCCGCGTTATCTGTACTTTGAAAACAAAGATACCCCAATTTTTTAATTTTCTTTGTTTTCATCCATAAATATGATTATTTCCAAAATGCACATACTTTTCAACCTTCATTTTGCATTATTGCAACCGCGCGAATCTGAAAATGACAACCCTATAGACTACTATTGTAATTTTCACTATATTTTTTTTATAGATAAATTATGGGAGAGAATAGATATATGATTCAAAATACATATGTGATAGGTTATTACTTGAATACATTTTCACAAATCAGCTAGAATAGAAGTTTGAATTCCCAAATGAAATGTTAGACAACATTAAACATGTTTAATATTGTCTTAGTTTATGAAGGCATTTGGATAAGAAATATAATTCCTGCGTTTGCGTTTTTTTTTTTTTTTTAATCTAGCGCCTCTTGCACTGTTTATGGGACATGAATATTGCAATTAGGCAAATGCACAGTGATTTCATCAATGAACAGTAACCAAAAAATATTTTTTTTATTGTTTTTAGTTTTCAATTTTCAGCAAAATAAGCGACATCCAAACACACCCTATGAACTTTCAAAAACGGTTGTAAGCAAGCTAAGCTTTGTCGAGTTTTGAATGTTTAAGCTTAGCTTGAGCTTAAATCAAGCCTACAAATATTGTTCAAGTTTGAGCTTGTTATAAGATATAAAAGTTTGAACTTGACTCGACTTGGCTTGGCTTGATTTATTAATCAAGCCAAGCTTGAGCTTAATATCAAGCCCAAGCTTGAGCTCAATATCATACATTCATACTTTGATCTTAAGATCCAATACAAGTATATTATCCATATCAAGCTTATTATCTAGCTTATTTGGTTTTGGTGAATGGTCTCAACTCTTAGTTAGTTAAATTCTTAGAAAGATATGAGTTTATTTGTCAATACTTATATCAATCTTGTTAGCAAACTCATAAATAAGTCTAGACTCAACGTATTTTGTATTGAATCATAATGTTCACGAGCTTGTTTATGAACAATTTTTATTATTTGGGCTCAGCTTGTTTATTAAATGTGCCTAAAACTAAAGTTTAAGTTTGGCTTATTTATATTCCATAAAAAAAAAAATTTAACTTATTTATAAATAAACAAACATGAACAAACTTTTTATCTATTCAAGCTCTAACTGTGTCTGTTTATAAATGACTTAATTCATTTATAGCCTTACTTCCAAATGAAATGTTAGTAGGCCCGTTTGGTATATGTGTTTAAATAAAAATTTTTAGTTTATATTTGTGAATGAAAAAGTGTGTAACAATACACGTAATATTGTTTGAACACTGAAAACAAGTGTTTAAGTTGATGCACAAAACAACCCCTTGTTTCTATAGTCACACACACCCTTCTCTTTTTTCTTTTTCTTTTTCTTTGTTTTTTTTTTCATGTAAGGTCACCTTCATTTTGGATGGAGGGTAACTAGTTAAGAACTGGCCGAAAATATTTGAAAAGCCACCCATTGGTCAAAAAAGTCTAAGTTGAGTGACTACTTGAGTCTGACCCCAAAAAAAGAAATTAAAAAAAAAAAAAGTGATAGCGTGTTCATGACGTATGCGAAGATGGGAATGGGATGTTGATGATGATGATAATGCCAAATCATAACGACGCATGCATATGATCGATGCTATGTATGTGTGCATGTATGGTTTTATCGGGCAAAGCGTGCGAAGGTGGTGACAGTTAATGATGGTTAGTAAATCAACTTCACAAAGGAAAAATATCTCAACAAAATCACACCCACAACCACAATATCGCGCGTGCTTCACACGTCATACCCTCATCGACCACAATCATTGCCAATTGTGTGTAGGACCCAATAAAATCGCAAAATGTGATTGAATAGGGTAATTCATGCGCGATCAAGTGCGCGTGGAAAAGAAGGTAGTGAAGGAGGTTAGGTGTCAGAGTCTGAACCAGACAAGCCAAAATAAAAAGCCACTTTCTTGTCCCCCAACAAATCATATCGCTTAACCCTGTTTTTCTTTGTCCCCCTTTAACCTCATATACCCACTAAGGCTCTTCCTCTACGTAACTTGCACTCTATCCCCTCCCTACTCCTTTTTGTTTTTCCAACCCAAACCCTTCTTTTTTTCACTTTTCTTTTTACAATATTTTCGTCAGTAGAAAACTCATTTGGCACGTTTATTTAAAAACGTGTTTTTAATTTTTAAATAATATTATTATTATTTTTTAATTACACATAATTTTAAAAAAATTAAAAATTATTGTTTAAATATACGTACCAAACAAACCCAGTCTTTCTTCCAAATTTAATACGAAGAACCTTCACAAATAGATGGTCTTTTGTATTTTAGGTGTATATGTTATTTCTCTCATAACAAATAAGACTCATACATTTATTGTAAAATTTACCAATTGTGAGAGATATGTCATATAAACCCGAAACATTATATAATTTTTCCTTCACAAGAAGATGGTAATTTGTGTGTCAGATATATATATGTTATCTCCCTCATAGTAGAGAGATGAAGGATCATCCAGTGTATTAAATAAAATCATTTTAATACACTAAATAAATAAATAAATAAATAAACAATTTTTACTATTTTAGTACAATATTTAATAATACACCCTATATCTCATATAGTATTTTAGCATATAACACTTTAAAGATAACCTAAAAAAAACTCACCACTACCACTAACAACCAATGCAACCATCACCGAAACTCATATCAACCAAATCGAAATTGAAATCGCAACCCAACTACCACTACCACCACCACCAATAACCAACACAATAACACCCAAATCAACCTAACCTTAACCAAAATGCAACCCAACCACCGTTGCCATTATGATCACAACCCACCATCATTGTCGTCGGTCAAAGCCATCCTTCACCCATCGGCCATATACATATCCTTCAACTACTATTTTTGTGATAGCATCGAGAACGAGAGAGGAACAAAATTATATATTAAAAAAGAAAGATGCATTGCTACAGTGATTTGTTACTAAAATTTTTTGCAATTTATTTCCCAAATAACACACTAGATTGTTGATGAAGCTCAAAATATCGTCAGTAAGCTACAAAATTCTCTCGCTCGCACTCGATGCAACCTGTAAAATACAAAGCAAGAAACACCTTGAAAGGATACCAGTGTGGTACCGGCCAAGGACCCTCCAAAGGTTAAGTTAGTAGATGCTTACAACCCTAGAGTACCAGAGTTGGGGAATAGTATGCGTACCTTTTCTTGTGAGAGCCCTTAGGGTTTTTATAGTAGTGTAGAACCGATCTTCCTTCCTTGTAAAAGAAGTCTTTTCCATATAGGACTTGTTATTGATTTAGCGAATATTGCAGAATCCTCTTTATATTTGGATTCTATTCCCCTTGGGTTTCTACTTACCCTAGTTATGCGTGAAACGCAAGTCTTAAGAGATGACACGTGTATCTTGAACCCGTCTATATCATGTCCGTCCAGTATGGATCCATCCACATCATGTACATATATTTCCACCCGTCCACCCAAAATAAGATCCGTAAATTTTATCATCTCCAACTGCCCCCTCACTCCATGGATCCGTGACCTCAAAGGGGACGAATCCAAGGAGTGACAGCTTAAACAGATCTGGCCTATCATACCGTTATAGGGTAATTAAAACCGTGTGATTAATGCTGCAGGACGCGTGTCATCAATCCAGTGACTGTTTGTTAGGAACGAAGCGTCCCTTCGTCTTTCATGCCGTTCTTACTATATAAACTTACTTTTTCTTCCTCATTTCTTACCTTACACAAAAATCAAGCGATCAGAGCGTATCCGTTCACCTTGTCAAATATTCACTCCGTCATATTTATACACTCGTCATCTGAATTCCTGACTACATATCCACAACTGGTAAACACCTTCTCTTTTCTTATTTATTCAATTTTATCACCGTCGAATACTTTTAAAGTCGCTAGTGTCTTAGGGTTTATCGTCACGTGTAGGTGACAGATGTCTAGTGCATCGAGTAACCAGTCGTTTGTCCGCGACAGAGCGGACTACGATGAAGTACACCCGTCAGGTCACAAAGATCCTAACACCACAAGTGAAGAGAGTTCGTCATCTACCTCCTCTTCATTAAAGAGTGAGGATAGGACATAGAGTAATCTTAGTGACGGTCTAGGTGAGAGTGAACCTCCAATCCAGTCCGTCATCGGTCCTGACGGGATGAAGAAGTTCATAATGCTTTCAATATGGACGGTGGACAACTTCACGTCCTCAATTAAGGAGTCACACTTCAAAACTTTAAGAAAAAAATATCAAATACCCGTCAACATACCCCTCCGTCTACCTTACAGATCGAAGAAGTGTTATTATGACGACGTTGAGGATGTTAGAATTTATGAGCAAATGCTCAAAGCTATGTTAAGGTTTCCCCTGAGTTCTTTATACCATTAGCTTCTTCAATACCTAGGTTTATCCGTCACCCAAAATTCCCCGAACGCATGGAGGGTTTTCCACGGCGTAAAGGTCATGTATGGGGTAATGTCCAAAGGGAAGAAAAGATTAACAGTGGAAGAGTTCTTCCACTGTTACCGTCCAGTTGAGATTACAAAATCTAAAGGAATGTATAGTTTTGTAGCGAGGAGTCCGTTGTTACGGCTTGTGAGTGATACTCCAGATTCCAATAGGGACTGAAAGTCTAGGTACTTCTTCATGGACTGTAATGAATGGATGTGTCATCCTGGTGACACAGAGTTCATGCCTGTGGATACTACTTGGGGTATATTACCCCCGTTAGGTATATACCCGCTCTCTATGTAACTTCAATTTATGTATACCGTCGATGCTTTTTAACTGTCTTCTTCTTGCAACTCAGAACCGTCCACAAATTTCGGTGGAAGATTGGAGTTTTCTTGAAAAGATTTTTTCAAAAAACCAAGCTAGAAGAAAGGTCCTGGGCCAAGTTGGTTAGATTAGAGACCATAAACTAGTATTGTGACAGACCAGAACCGTCAGAAGCAGCCCTTAGATATGAAAAAAAAAATTCGCGTACGTAAGTTTTATAAGAATTTTGCTTTATTTACTTCTTCCTGTTCACTTTCTTAACTCATACACCGTCCTCTGCAGAAATGGACAATGCTAAAAGGAGAGCAATAATTAAGCAGCAGGCTGCTGCAAAGATAAGAAACCGAAGGGTACAACCGAGACAATCGTGGGTCTCTAGGCGGAGGTCAAGAAGACAGTCCCTCCCAAACATGGAAAGAGAAAAGGCCTGATGACGGGTGGCATGGTTCCCCCGGTAGAGAAACCGAGACAGTCGTGGGTCTCTAGGCGGAGGTCAAGAAGACAGTCCCTCCCAAACATGGAAAGGGAAAAGGCCTGATGACGGGTGGCATGGTTCCTCCGGTGGAGAAACCACATGTCCTCCTCCGCGAAGATTCCAAATACGCTCTGGAAAAGCTATCGTCGATCCTAACCCCTGATGACTATGAAGATCTCGGGAATCATGCAACAGAAGCAATGGGGGAGACCAGCCTGTTTAATATTGCACAGGTATCCTTCATCTGTCATATTACTTCTATATTCCCGTCTGCCTCGACCCTTAAACATTTGCTTTTGTTTCAGGCCATGCTAATGATGAAGGGTCTAATAGGCCGTTGTCTTAATCATAAGACAACCTTGGACCGAATAAGGGCTAAAGCTGAGAGGACGGAGGATGAATTAGCTCAGCTCCATGTCTGGAGGGTGGCTCAAGAGAAAAAACTAGCCTGTTCGGAGCAAGCTCGTGATGAACTGGAAAAGCAAACAGAGGTGTTGCAGAAGGTCCTTGAAGACAAGGAGGCAGAAATCAAAATCGTTAAGGACCAGCTCCGTCAAGCTAAGGATGACGCAATCCTTTAGTACCGTGACTTTGAAGCCTATCTGACGGAGCTAGGCAGTACTTTTGCTTACAGTTTTGACGACTGTCTCCGTCAAGTGAAGTCTGCTTACCCGAACCTAGATGTATCAAATTTTTCCATAGATGCTCAAGGCCAGACCTCTGTCCTCCCGGCCGCCTTAGAGAATACGGAAGATATATTTGCCGAGGCCTTTAATGGCGAAGGAGACGGCACTCGTGATGATGATGACGATGTTCAAACTGCCCTCCAGACTCAAGCTAGTGTTGAAGATATTAAAGCTGAAGAGAAAGCCAAGGATTCTCCCGTTCAGTAGTTAATTTTTTTTTCTTTTTTTTTTCAAAACTTTATGAACGATATTTGTACCGTCATGAACAGTTTGCTTTGTGGCGTATTTATTCAAGTACTTTAATTGTTTCTCTTTTATATTTATTAAAGTATATACATTTGTCATGCATTTTCTATGTAGCCATTCAATCTTGCAAATACTTGACGGGATTGATCCGTCATCCTTTTTTTTTTTATGTGTCTGTTCTCCGAATCAATTTAATATTTAAAACACCCTTGTTAAATGTATCCATCCTCTTAATGACTAGTAAATTTTACAGCTTTGTTGGATGTATCCGTCCTCTTGAGGACAAATTTTTCAATTTAAACACCCTCTTGAGATGTATCCGTCTTCTCAAGGACTATGAAATTTTACACCTTTGTTGGATGTATCCATCCTCGTAAGGACTTGATTAATTTATCATCCTCTTGGGATGTATCCGTCCTTTTTACGAACTAGTTTTACATCCTCTTGGGATGTATCTGTCCTTTTAAGGACTTGGTTGTTTTACACCTTCTTTAAATGTATCCGTCCTCTTAAGGACTTAGTTTCTTTACACCCTCTTGGGATGTATCCGTCCTTTTTAAGGACTGTAGTTGTTACACCTAATTCCGTTCATTACAAAAGCATTGTAATCAATGTAGAAAATATCTGAATAAATTCCTCATGCATAAGTAGAAATTTGCCTCTTGGGCTTAAAAAGTATTGTAATAAAAAATTAAATAATCCTTAAATGACTATTGAAAAAATCTAAGCAAAAAATGGATTATAGAGCATCGTCCTTTGCTTTCTATTGGTAGTACTTCTTGAGGTGCTCAGTGTTCCAAGGGTGAAGCAATCTTTGTCCATCCATGGTTTCCAGATGGTAGGTGTTTTTTCTTACCCATGAGGTAACTCTGTAGGGGACTTCCCAATTTGGACCAAGCTTACCTTGAGTTGGATCTCTAGTATTACCCATCACCTTTCTTAAGACGAGGTCCCCCACCTTGAAGTCTCTGTGTTTGATCTTGGAGTTGTAGTACTTGGCCATGAGATCCTGATATCTTGCAAACCGTTGTTTAGCTGTTGCTCTGACTTCGTCTATTAGGTCGAGCTGGAGACAAATTGCTTCGTCGTTTCTTCCTTCGTCGTAGTTATTCACCCTGTAACTGGTAAGTCCGATTTTTGCTGGGATGACTGCTTCGCTTCCATATGCCAGCCGGAACGGCGTTTCACTTGTAGGAGTTCTTGCTATCATCCTGTACGCCCAAAGTACGCTAGGAAGTTCCTCTGACCATATACTCTTTGCCCCTTCGAGCCGGGTTTTGATGATCTTCAGCAAGGATCAGTTCGTAACTTCAACTTGGCCATTGGCTTGAGGGTGTGCAAGGGATGAATAATGATTCTTAATCCCCAATTCCGAACAAAAGCTTCTGAAAGAATTATTGTCGAACTGCTTCCCATTGTTCGAGACCAAGACTCTAGGTATGCCGTATCTGCAAATGATATTCTTCCAGACAAAATTGCGCACATTTGCTTCTGTGATCGTAGTCAGCGCTTCTGCTTCTACCCACTTGGTGAAGTAGTTGATGCCGACAACTAAGAATTTTAACTGCCTGGCTACAGTGGGAAAAGGGCCCATTATATCTAAACCTCATTGGGCGAACAGCCACGGGGCTGTCATTAGAGTGAGTTCCTCCGTTGGTTGTCTTATGGAATTGCCAAATCTTTGGCATTTGTCGCAAGTCTTGACGTATACCTGGGTGTCCTTTTGCATGTTAGGCCAGTAGTATCCAGCTCGGATGAGCTTGTGAACTAACAACCGCGACCTCGAGTGGTTCCCGCAGACCCCTTCATGTACTTCTCTTATTACGTAATCAGCTTCCTCGAGGACTAGGCAACTTAAGTACGGGCGTAAGAACCCTCTTTTGTATAAGACACCGTTGATTAGTATGAACCGCGCCGCTTGGACCTTCAGCTTCCTAGCAGCTTCTTTGGCGTCAAGTAGCATGCCTTTCTTCAAGTAGGTGACTATTGGCATGGTCCAGTTACTTTCAGAACCTATCTCATGTACGTCTATGTTATCAATAGCAGGTGAAAGTTGAACAAAGGAAAGTATTTTATCATGGACAGTCGTATGGTCTGCTAATGCGGCCTTGGCTAATCGATCGGCCTGCTCATTTTCCCTTCTTGGGATCTACACAATTTGCGCCCGCAAGTTGTTCATTTTTCTTTTCACCTGGTCTAGGTACATTCTCATCCTTATGCCCTTACAGTCGTACTCGCCGGTCACCTGATTGGTGACTATCTGTGAATCACAGTGGACAACTGCATTGGTGGCACCAACTGCTTTTGCGAGGTCCAATCCTGCGATCAAAGCTTCATACTCTACTTCATTATTCATCGTAGGAAAGTTGAGGCGAACCATGCATTTTACTTCATCGCCTTCCGGAGATCGAAGTACGATGCCCGCTTCGCCTGCTTGCCTATTGGACGAGCCGTCTGTATAAATGTTCCATGGAGGATGCTCTTCTGCCTCCTGGTCCTCTAGACTGGTAAACTCCGCAATGAAGTCGGCGACTATTTGTCCCTTCATGGCTATACGTGGGCGGTACTGTATGTCGAATTCACTTAACTCAATTGCTCATAGTGTCAACCTTCAAGCGGCTTCAAGATTGCTAAAGGCTCGTCTCAGTGGTTTGTCCGTCAGGACGATTATTGTATGAGCCTGAAAGTAGGGCTTGAGTCTGCGAGCAGCTGTGACTAAGGCAAAAGCGAGTTTCTCCATTGGCGGGTATCTTTCTTCTGCGCCTCGAAATGCCCGGCTGATATAGTATACGGGCTTCTGAATTTTGTCTTCCTCCCGGATCAAGGCCACGCTAACTGCAGCCAGTGATACAGCTAGGTATAAAAATAATTCTTCTCCTTCTACGGTTGGGCTCAATAGTAGAGGGGAAGAAAGATAGGCTTTTAGATCATCGAACGCTTACTAACACTTATCCGTCCACTCAAAAGATTTCTTTAACGTACGGAAGAATGGTAGGCATTTATCCATTGCTCTCGCTACAAACCTATTCAATGCTGCAACCTTGCCGTTGAGGCTTTGAATTTCTTTCACATTTTTAGGGGGCGTCATCTCTAATACCACGCAGATCTTATCTGGGTTGGCTTCAATCCCCCTTTGGGACACCATGAACCCCAAGAACTTTTTGGCTGTCATCTCGAATGCGCATTTGCTTGGATTGAGCTTCATGTCGTATGATCGAAAGGTATCGAAAGTTTCTTTAAGGTCATCCAAGTGGTCGTCTTCCTTTCGACTTTTAACCAGCATATCGTCTACGTACACCTGGACGTTCCTTCCAATTTGTTTTGCGAACATTTTGTTCATAAACCTCTGGTATGTCGCGCCGGCATTCTTGAAGCCAAACAGTATCACTCTATAACAGAAGAGGCCTTGACTTGTTATGAACGAAGTCTTTTCCTGATCCGCCTCGTCCATCTTGATTTGGTTGTATCCAGAAAAGGCATCCATGAAACTTAGTAACTGATGTTGCGCAGTTGAATCGACTAGGGTGTCAATTCTTGGGAGAGGGTAGCTGTCTTTTGGACAGACTTTATTCAAGTCCGTGAAATCTACACACATTCTCCATTTCCCGTTGGCTTTTCTAACCATCACTACGTTTGCCAGCCAATCGGGGTAATAGACTTCTTTGATAAAATTCGCTTCCTGCAACTTACGGACTTCTTCTGTTACGGCTTGGTCTCTTTCTCGCGCGAAAACACGCTTCTTTTGACGAACCGGGGGAAAGGCGGGAGATATATTCAACTTGTGGACCATGACGGAGGAATCAATCCCGGGCATATCTTCATGACTCCATGCAAAAACGTCTCGGTTTACTCTAACCATCACTACGTTTGCCAGCCAATCGGGGTAGTAGACTTCTTTGATAAAGTTCGCTTCCTGCAACTTACGGACTTCTTCTGTTATGGCTTGGTCTCTTTCTCGCGCGAAAACACGCTTCTTTTGACGAACCGATGGAAAGGCGGGAGATACATTCAACTTGTGGACCATGACGGAGGGATCAATCCCGGGCATATCTTTATGACTCCATGCAAAAATGTCTCGGTTTACTCTAAGGAACGTTTGGAGTGCTTGAAGGGTCATTGGATTGGCGAGGGTGCCAATTCGGGTTGTTTGCTCCGGCACAGAGTCGTCTAAAGGTATTTCCTTTAGCTTTTCAACAGGTTTTGCTACCGCCTGTTGTTCTTCGATGCTCATTGTCTGCATTTGGTCATCTATTTCCATTATCGCCACGTAACATTCTCGCGCGGCAACCTGGTCCACACGTAGTTCTTCTATTCCGTACTCAGTAGGGAATTTGACCATTAGATGGTAGGTTGAAGTTACGGCCTTCCATGAATTAAGAGTGGGACGTCTGATTATGGCATTGTATGCGGACAAACTGTCGACCACGAGAAACTTGATGTCTTTTGTAGTTTGCTGGGGGTAATCCCCGATTGTAACAGGTAGAGTAACTGCACCGAAGGGGTATACCCTGGTTCCTTTGAACCAGATAAGGGGAGCATTTGTTGGGGCCAGCCGCTCTTTACCAATCATTATTTGCTGGAAAGCCGGGTAATACAGGATATCAATAGAGCTTCCATTGTCGATCAAGATCCGGTGCATGTTGTAATCTCCCACTTGTATGCTAACAACGAATGCGTCGTCATACGGGTGATGGAGACGTTGAGCGTCGTTCTCTGAGAACCCAATGATGGGTGTTTCGTCTTGTTCTTTCCAGGGAACAAAGCTTGTCACCTGGACGTTCTGGACCGTTCTGAGGTAAGTCTTTCGAGCCTTTTTTGACGAGCTGGATGTCGCTGTGCCCCCTACAATCATCCTTATATCCCCTATGGATGGTCTTGGGTGCTCGTTTTCTTGTCGTGGAATTTGTTCTTGTGGTGGGTCCGTTCTCTCCCTGCTAACGAACCTCTGTAACTTCCCTTGTCTTATGAGTGTTTCTATCTGCTACTTCAAGTCATAACAGTTCGAAGTGTCATGGCCGTGGTCTCTGTGAAAGCGACAATATTTGTCCCGAGGCCTCTTATTGGGATCTCCTTTCAGCTTGCCAGAAAAAATAAGGGCCCCCTCGTCTTTAATTTGCATCAAGACTTGGTCTATTGGGGTTGTAAGCGGAGTGGAGTTTGTATACCTCCCAGTTGGAGGTTTAGAGCGCCTTTCTTCTCTTTTGTCTCCTGTCCTAGCGGTCTTCCGTCCCTTGTCTTGATGTACGTTGTCCTGTCTTTCTCTCTTCCTGGAGGGCTTTTCTTCTCGGGCTGAGAATGCATCCTCCGCGTTCATGTACTTGGTTTCCCTGTAGAGTACATCGGACATGGTTTTTGGGTCATTCTTATATAGGGAGAATAGAAATTTACCCTTCCGCAATCCGTTTGTAAATGCGGCTACCAGTATTTTGTCGTCCGCTTCATCTATTGAAAGTGCTTCCTTGTTAAAGCGGGCGATGTATGACCTTAGTGTTTCGTCCTCTCGCTGTTTAATGTTCATCAAGCATACGGTGGACTTCTTGTACCTGTGCCCTCCGATAAAATGCGAAGCAAATTGAGCACTTAACTCCTTGAAGGTGCTGATAAAGCTTGACGTCAACCTGCTGAACCAGACTCTTGCGGAGCCTCTCAGTGTTGTAGGGAAAGCCCTACACATTATTTCATCCGCTACTCCTTGCAAATGCATCAGCGTCTTGAAGGTCTCCAAATGATCCAACGGATCTTTGGATCCGTCATAGCTTTCAATCTGAGGCATACGAAACTTCTGAGGGAGAAGATACGAATTGACGGAAACTGTGAATGGTAAATCCGTTCGATGAACCAGGTCGTCCAGGTCGTTAGATACCTGTCCTTTGAGAGCGTTCATCATAAAATCCATGCGCTCCTTCATCATTTGCATCTCCACTACTACACTAGATGAGACTTGGTTTGCAGTTGATGGTCGATTTGTGTCCTGCTGTTCGGGCCTGCTATGGGCGTTGCTCCCTTCCAGCCCGTGTTGGGTTCTTCTTTCGACGCTGTTGGCCTCCTATTCTTCCTTTTGAGTATTGAGTGTTCCGTCTTTCTGGCGCAATTGCTCTTCTAGGTCATGGTTACGTTTTGTGAGGCGTTCTACCGCTGCTGCGAGGTTTTGAACTTGCCTCTCAAGAGTTGTCGTGTGTGTCTCCCCTTGATCGTTCGTCGTGGTCGCCATCGAGCGTGTGAGTACCATGCAACTTTTTGTCCCAAAAACTCAAGGTAATGACTTTTCCTTGCTTCCCCATAGACGGCGCCAACTGATGAAGCTCAAAATATCGTCAGTAAGTTACAAAGTTCTCTCGCTCGTGTTCGATGCAACCTGCAAAACACAAAGCAAGAAACACCTTGAAAGGGTACCAGTGTAGTACCGACCAAGGACCCTCTGAAGGTTAAGTTAGTAAATGCTCACAACCCTAGAGTACCACAGTTGGGGAATAGTATGCGTACCTTTTCTTGTGAGAGCCCTTGGGGTTTTTATAGTAGTGTAAAACCGACCTTTCTTCCTTGTAAAAGAAGTCTTTTCCATATAGGATTTGTTATTGATTGGGCGAATATTGCAGAATCCTCTTTATATTTGGATTCTATTCCCGTTGGGTTTCTACTTACCCTAGTTATACGTGAAACGCAAGTCTTAAGAGATGACACGTGTATCTTGAACCCGTCTACATCATGTCTGTCCACTATGGATTCGTCCACATCATGTACATATATTTCCACTCGTCCACCCAAAATAAGATCTGTAAATTTTATCATCTCCAATTGTTTTTCATTTATTTATTTATTTTAATTTGTTTTCCATTTGGTGCGTTAAAATAGTATTTTGAGTGTTTTATTATTGAATACAATACTAATGCTTTAGGAAATTGTGTTGGTGTATGTATTTTTTGGCTAAATCTATTGGTGTGTTTCTATTTCATATACTTGCCCTTCTAGACTTCCTTTGCAATTGGTGGACCCAAATTTTGATGCCCTACGGCATGTAAAAGTAGTTGGTGGGATCCGATTTTAGTCATGCACATGTGAATGTGGGGGCATTTTATGGCAATATAGAATAGGAATTTGCATGTAACATGGGGCAATGAAGAGGGAATCTCCCCTGTAAAATAATACTACTAGTGTAATGAGTGGGGTGGTTGAATTTGCTATATTTGGATGAACAATAACTTATTTTCTATGCTTCTCATAATCACATTGCTCCCTTTTTATTTATTGGATGGTGTCCTATAGTGCTATAAAAAAAAAAAATTTAACAAAATATAGACTATTTTGTAGTGTTGAACAAAAACCCTCTTAAAAAAGAAAAAAAAGAAAAAGAAAAATTGAAAGAGAAATAGCACCATGATTATATTTGTAATGCGCATTGTCACTAAAGTCAAACAGTGGTTAATTTGGGTAACATGGTCTTTTCGTGTGCTTACACAATTTATGACAAAACAGTAATCACTGCCCAAAAAGATTAGGACATAAGTATGATTCTTTAGCTTATCTTTAGCTTATCTTGAACTAATAAGTTGGAAAAACGACAGTGAGGGGCATGAATGGATTTTCGAGTTTTGGACAACGTCCTAGTTTTTGATTGATGAGATGTGAGGCTGAAAAGACAGGTTTGCCACCAGGATTCTGGTAATAGTGGATTCCATCAAATAAAACGCGAGTATGTGCTAGTGTAGGCAATAGAGGCACCCAGCCTCCCTACAACGCACTGAAATTCATATTTTTGGCCCAAAGGGGCTTTGGTTTTCTTTTTCCCCCTCCATTTTCTTCTACACTTTGGATGATATATTTACAATATTTATTATTATTATTATTTTTTGCTAAAGAGGAATTCCGTTAAATAAAAATAAAATAAAATAATGTAGTTATTTTAATAGAGGGGTGACTATAAACATGACATCCCCTAGAGGGTCAAAAAAAAAAAAAAAAATATATAACTAGAAAAAATTGTAATTTTATGTGAAAATAACAAATAATCAATTATAGTTTGTTACATATGATAGTTATGAAAATGAATGTGAAAATAATTGTGATCATAGAATAACTTATAGTATAATGGATGAAATTATCTCCAAATTTAGGGCACACTCTTCAAGTTTATTAATCCTATAATCGAGCGCTTACAAAGGGACAATACAAAAATGTTGGACAATCCAAATTATAGCCAACGAATTACCAAAATAGTCTTACTCCAAATTACAAGGTTGTTCCTTAAATTCTTTTAAAATTTAGTCATGTAACTACTTAACTAAAAATACACGTTCATCCCATGAGCTAAAAATCATATAGTTAAATTTTAAGAGAGAAACTTAAAGAACGGTACCTAACATACCATACTTAAAATTTGTACTATTCCTTATAACCCATATTTCAAGCTATATTTAATACTTTTCAAGCAGCCCACCGTTAAACAACAAGACTAGTAATATTTGATTAAAAAAACAAAACAAAACTAGTACTATGATACTAATTTGTCACCAAACTGCCAAATTTTGACATTGATAACTTATTTAAGGTAGGGGATATGGTACTAGTGCACAGTTAGAAGACCACGACAGTTAAAATCAACTATTCAAAAAAGTTCAAATCAGATAAACAGATTACATTCAATGAATGAACATAGAAAGTTATCAAAAAGAAAATTACTGTACTCTTAAATGCATATTTCTTCCTCTCACGTGAATATTGGGTTTCACTAATTAAATTCATAATGAGACCCACAATTTATATGAGAGGGAAAAATATATATTTATGGTACTCTAAGAGTACCTAATAAATTTTCATAATTATTTGGTATTTTAGCAGTATAACACGTAGTATTATTTTCTCTCATATTATAGTAAAATTTACTAATTAAATTCATTATAAAATCTGCCATGTATATGAGGGAAAATTATTAGCTGTTTCTGGAATATCATAACTGCGTACTCCTCTATCTCACATAAATGGTGAGTCCCATCATAAATTTAATTAGTGAGATCTACCATTCATGTGAGAGGAGGGAGTACGTATTTATAGCACTTCAAGAATACACAATAATTTCCCGTATATGAGAAGGTGGAATATCACCTAATTGACATTTTCCATCAAATTTATGACTAATATTAAATTTGGGTACGCTCAACTAATAAATAAACTAATACTTTTTAATTGAATACTAATAACAAATTATAAATTTTAAGGCTAGTTTTCTACAATTGAAAATAGTAACAAAAATTGACCTAACTCCAGTAAAACACCAAAAATTATAGTATATCAATCCTTTGATATATATATATATATATATATATATATATATCCATTTATTTTCGGTGAATAAGACTTATCATTAAAAGAAAAGGAACCTACAAGAGAAAGTACAAAAGCAGGGAACAAAATCATCCCAATCATGAATCCTTAGGGAAAAATAAGGGATGGAATGTATGAGGATTTTTCCTTCAAAATTACACAATACAATGGGCAACAAAATTAGCTTTATCACAATAGCACATGATTAACATGACCATTCAACAAAAGAATCTAAAACAATTATAGTTCTAGACTTCTAGTAGTAATAGTACTATTTTCAATGACCCATTGTGGGGAAGTCGATGTGATTTGAAATTCTTGAATCACATTTAGTGCTTCTCCTTCACAAATAACAAATTTACCCTTTAGTTCTACTATCCTTAGCAAGATAAATACAACCCAGAATACTTTTAGTGAGCTGCCTAATGGAGTCTATGAATTGTTATATGGTTCACTGAAAAAGAATATTTCTCAAACTTTTAAAATATTATCAAGCACTTAATACACACCAAATGTTTAATCTAAAAAAAAACAACGTTGGCAACTTTTTAATATAAGTTGATATGACAAATTTTTACTGATTCTCAATTAAATTTACCACGTGCATCACTTTTTTTTATTGGCTACTAACAATTTGACACATTAACAAATATCAAATTTATGGTCTATTTGAGAACAACTTATTTAGTTGAAATTGAAATTTTTTTGGTGAAAGTATAGAAAGATGGTAAGACTTAAGTACAGTACTTAAGTGTTGTCCTTAAGTTCCCATTTTAAAATTTTGCCATGTTGATTTTTTCTTATGGGATGGAAGTGTATTTTTAAGTTAAGTAGTCATATAATTGAATCTTTAAGAGTAAAACTTAAGAAACTACGTCTAAGATATTATATTAAAATTTTGTCCTAAACAAAAATTAAAAATTAACTAAATAATACTTAAAAAAAATATAGTAAGACTCGTAAATAAAATAACTATAAACTCAAATATGCCGAACTTTTCGTTACATCCCAAACAAACTTGTACCTAATCCATAACTTTCTCAGTTAGAAATTTCCACTCTGAAGTAAAAACTTAACTTTTTACCTGACCTGAAAGCTAATCAATGGCCTGCCTTCAACCATCTGAAACAAAAACTCAGCCCTTGATATGCGTTCCATCAAGTTGTTCGGCGGATTATATTATTTATACAAAAGGAGACAGAATAATATTTAGTTAAATTTAAAAAAAAAATTTAAAAAGACTGTTTTTTTTTTTTTTTAGATACTTTTTTTTGGGGGGGGGGGGGGGGGGGGGCATTGTGTTTTTCAGAAGTGTTATTTTAATGCATAGAGTTTCACATCGGACAGCAAATAAGCTTTTGTTACTTTGTGCCAAATGGAGGGTCCTTAGTACATTCTCTCTCATAGCTTCTTCTTCTCTCTGCTAAACCAAACCGTGAAAATCGATATTTTTCGTCAGCCACTGATCCACACTACTGTCTTCAGGTATATCACTTCAACTTCTTCATATTCTTCCCAGATTTTTTCTTTTTCAACTACATGAGTTAAAACCTCGTGATTTTTTTTTTTTTTTTTTTTTTTTCCAGTTTTGGTTGTATCTTCATTTTTCCAGTGACTGTACTTCTGTTGTTTCATTTTTAGCTTTCGTTTTTTTTTTGGTGCTTCTGAGAAATTGAAGGAATAAATTAAAAGTAGTAGTTACAAAGTTTGTGGTCATATATTTTGTTGTTGTTGTTGTTGATGCTTTAACTTTGGTCTCTCCGTACAATGAATATTACATTTGAACTCTGTGTTTAGTCGACGTTGTTTTTTTGTTTTCCCTTTTTTTTCAAGTCCCATGTACTGGGAAATTTTTTTTCCCCACTGTTTTAAACGGTAAGTATATGCTTGAATTTATTTCTCTTGCTTTTTGTTTCCCTGGCTTTGTGTTTTGTTTTGTTTTTTATTTTTGATTTTTCATGCAAAGCTATAATTAGTTCAAGTGGCCTTTGCTTCTGAGAAAATATTAGTTGTGGTTCAATAAACTGTCTATGTTTTTTTTTTTTTTTTTTTTTTTTTTTTGCTTTTGGATATGGTTTTATTCTTTGATATTATTCAGCTCCTGTGCCAAAAGGGTTGCTATATTTATTAGGGATTCTCAAATACATGCTCAACTTTGATTTACTATTGTTACCCATGTTTGCGGTGTTGCCATGGATTTTAGGTAAGAAAGAGACTGTAGTTTGTGATTCAAGGATGCTTAATTAGATAATGGAAATTATATGTGTTTGTGTGTGTGGGGTGGGGGGGGGGGGATGTATTTTTGCTCAATAAAAGTGGCATGCTGTTTCTATTTCCATGTCTTTCTATTTTCATCTTTCTTTATTGACTTTTCATGGTTTTTGATGAAATGTTAAAGGGTACTTTTAAAAAGGATTTGGCTGTTTTGTGGTTTTGTAAATTTTGGCAGGTTAGAAAAAATTGGAGATTTTCAGTGTGAATTTTAATGTCACCGCCGCTGCTCGGTGTTGGGGAGGAGGAGGATCAGAGCAATGTGACTTTATTGGCTTCCCCTGCCTCCATTGATAGCTTATGCCGTAACAGTTCTGAATTGAAAGAGCGTAACTACATGGGATTATCTGATTGTTCATCTGTGGACAGCTCAGGAGTATCCATGGTATCTGATGAGAATAAAAGTAGTCTGAATCTGAAAGCTACAGAGCTGAGACTTGGGCTTCCTGGATGCCAGTCTCCTGAAAGAGATCCAGAACGCAGCTTGCTAAGCTCGGCTCAACTCGATGAAAAGCCCCTCTTCCCTCTGCATCCTTTGAATGATGGTCAGTACCCTTCTTCACAGAAGACTGTTGGTTCGGGCAGCAAAAGAGGGTTCTCAGATGCTATGAATGGATTCACAGAGGTCAAAATCACTGCTTTTATTGAAAGGATTTGGAATTTGTTTACTGTTTGATCTAGTACTAAATACAAAGCTGTGTTTGGTGCAGGAAAAATATCTTGCTAAGTCAGAGGTAGCTCCGATGCTGTCCCCCAGGCCTTCTTCGAACTTGGGACTAAAAACTGGTTCTGTGCTCGAGAACCTTGCGACTCAACCAACTAATGCAAAAGAGGTAGCACCATCAAAGATAGTACAAGAAAGGCCTCGTGCTGCTAATGAACCCAGACCAAATCATAATGGCTCTGCAAATGGTAATAGCAGTGCACCTGCTACCAAGTGAGTGCAAAGTGGGCTGTGGTGATATGTTTGGGCTTAACCATGCGAATTGTTTCTGACATCCCTTGTGTGGCAGGGCGCAGGTTGTGGGTTGGCCACCTATCAGATCATTTAGGAAGAACTCGTTGGCTTCTACTTCAAAGAACAATGATGAAGTAGAAGGAAAAGCAGTGCCTGGTGCTCTCTTTGTCAAGGTCAGCATGGATGGCGCTCCTTATTTGAGGAAAGTGGACTTAAAGAATTACACGAAGTACCAGGAACTCTCGTCTGCCCTTGAGAAGATGTTCAGCTGTTTTACCATTGGTGAGTCACTCTAAAGTTTCAATCTAATACAAAAAGATCGTGGTCAGGTAACTTATGATGTAATTTATCAGGAGAGTATATTTTGCACTTTAAAGCTACATGTCCTGGTTTGCATGGATCAAGTTACTGCTGTTTTGATATGATGTCAGGTCAATATGGATCTCATGGAACTCTGGGCAGGGAGATGCTGAGTGAGAGCAAGCTGAAGGATCTGCTTCATGGCTCAGAATATGTTCTTACATATGAAGATAAAGATGGCGACTGGATGCTAGTGGGTGATGTCCCCTGGGAGTAAGCTCTGGTTCACTTTTACTGTTTACTTCTCTAATTGAATTTCATCAGTTCCATAATAAACTCTTTTTTTGGTTAAATTCATATCTGTTGGGGTTTTGATATTATTCTATGGACATGTTGGGTAGATGTTAATGAGTTGAGAATTGAGAATTGGTTGAGACATACTAAGAAGCCAAAGAAGTGGTGATCTATGTGGATAATGTGAGTTAAAAAGTATGCATTGTATGTACTGTATTCGAAGAAAGAAGCTTTATCAAATAGCTCATATTTCAGAACTTTGGTCTTGGACTTTTTTTTTAATATTCCCAATGGTTTGAACTTGTGAAGAATATTTCAGTAAGACCTATGAACCTGTGATTGATGGAGGTGAATCATGATGTTATAATGTTTTAACCATGACTAATAATGTTTGCTAGTTGTGAGCATGACATAGAAAAATTAACTCCCATGTCATTGTTTTCTAATGGGAGAAATATGGCATGATGAGAGCTGATGATTTGCATATTATTACATTGCTTTGGACACAAAGATGTGATTTGCACTTTTCCTCTTCGATTTTCAACTTAAATAATCAAGACAGCTCCCTATTTATTTAACTTTTAAACAATGACCTGACTTGCTGTTGATGTTTGTCTTGGATATGGTAGAGCTGATGATTTGTATGATTGGTTTCTTGGTCTTCCCCACACCCCCCCTCTCTCCCCCCCCCCCCCCCCCCCCCTAGTTTTATTGGTATTGATCTTCCATGTTCTAATGGGTACAGACTATAGTCCTATTACAGATTTTTGAAATGCAGTCATTTGGTCAGTTTGTCATAATTTGAACTTTCTATTTACTGGAGGAGTATATATGATGCTCTTGATTGGTGCCATCTCTAATTAACAGCCATTTGCCTCAGAGGCTCAGTTTATATGAAGTTCAACGTTTTTTATTTATTACCAGAGTAGTTAGCTAATGTAAAATTTAGTCACTTTATTTTGAAAATTATGAATTACTAGAGTAATTGTCTGCTAGATTGGAATCTAATCAATTTTTTATGTTTTGCAGGATGTTTATTGAGACATGCAAGAGGATGAGAATCATGAAGAGCTCCGATGCCATTGGACTAGGTGCATAAATTATGTTTCCATATAACCATCTCTAATGTTTCACCCATGTCAGGCTGCAAGAGCTAGTGCATTATTTGAAACACTGCTGCTTTTAATTAAACCATTTAAAACCAAATGATGAATAAAAAGGTTGGAACTCCAAACCAGAGTCAGTATTAACTAAAAGATATCATAATTGTGTCAACCATACAACATTACATCTATTTAGCTTTAGAACTAATTCCTTCCTTTTCAACATCTCAAACAATTAATTTAATATTTGAAACAGTTAATGGCTAATGCATTAAACATGAATGATTTATAGTAATTTTATTGCAATACACAGAGAAGGCAGTAATTTGAATGTCCCTTCCCCTTCTCATTGGGGCCAAAACTGACTTATTAAAAAAAGGGTCTGGCTATGTTATGCCTTATAAGTCTTGTCAATGGAATGCCAGTTGCCATCCTTTCTAGAATTTTGTAGTATCTCAAACTAAACAAAAATTCAATCTTCAAAATAAAGAGTAGCTTGTAAATTCATTCAGCTTGATTGGCAAATGACAGTAGTTATATGGATGACATGAAACCGAACAGTGAGCCTAACAAAATTTGGGTCTCATGCAAAGTTATGCAAGTGCCTCGCTGGTGATCATGGCTCTTAATACTTGTCGTCTGTATAAATAGGATATGTATGCAGATACTTTGTGCATTTGCATGTTCATAACTTGTATCATATGCTTTAGATGTGTCATGTTCAATTCTCATGGAGAACTTTTTTGGTTTTGTGAACAGCTCCAAGGGCTGTGGAGAAGTGCAGGAACAGGAACTAGTTCATCTCCTGCACATGATTAACGCTATCCTTCCAGCAGTCTAACGGAAAATATGACGAGGCTGAAAGCACATTAGCCAGATTTTAGTTGAAGGGTGAGGAGTGCTAGGGTGTTTGGACTGGATAGGAAATTATGTGTGGCTACTTTTATCATGTTACCATGTTTACGTTTTTCATTGCCATGGAGTTAAATGTTCTGGTAAGGTCTGTTTCTGCTTTTATTATATTTGTAAGACTCCTAAAACCTTATAAATGTGGGAGTGAACCAGAACTTCTAGGCAAGTTCCTGTTCCTATACAGGATCCTTAGTTTGTAAAAAGTGCATTGTTTGGTGAACTTTTAATGTTTATGTATGTGTGCGTATGAGCAAAAGACCTCCCAGTTATCTGTCAGCCTTACTTCATTTTCAAGTATTTATATGCACCTAGTGCTTTGTTCTGCCTCTGATTTTAAGTTATTTTATGTTTTGAAAGCATACATTTAACCTTAACAGTTAACACGCGTTGCATGTGTTATATTATTTAATCAAGTAGCAAATGATATATAGATTATGCTGAATTGAAATGTCACATTGCTCAAATTCATAATTGAAGAAAGGGAATCAGTCAGTTGTTGAGGTTGTGACAGAGTGTGGATATTACTATTTGTGCCTTCAATTAAGTGTATACTTAAACTAGTAAGATACTGCCAGGCCTTCGGATATGGTTGTCGGAGATAGCCTGAGCTAAGCATGTGGTGCTCTGATCCTTAGCTGCATTATTGATGTTTTTGCTTATTTGTAGCAGTGCAGTTGGTTTTTTATTTTTTGGGGGACGGGGACACAAGTGTGTGGGAGTGTGAACCATTGACCTTGATAAAGGAGCTGGTACCTCATTGTACTGCAGTACATTCCTGCCAATCGTCCACCGCTACAGGAACAAAATTAACTGTGTAGTTAGTAATAAAATATAGCGATGATAATAGTTTTGTAGCTCAATTAGTTAACACTTCAAGCCGTTTGCAATAAAGATATTCAGAGTTTAAGTCGTTCTCTTCATTTTAACTATCGAGTTATCGAAAAAAAGAAAAAAGAAAAAAAGAAGAAAAAAAAAGGAATCCTTTATGTTTGTGTGTGTGTGTGTATATATATATACACATACATATATATATATATATATATATATATATATTTGGTTGCTTAAAAAAAGAATTTATTAGAACGAAAAGGATTTTAGCAAACGCAGAGTTTGAACAGAGGTCCTTGGCAAGGGGACCCAAGGTTGGGCTCGGTAACAGGCCCACAAAAGAGTTGGACATGGCCCATTGACTAAGTGCATGAGCCAGCCAAGTTAGCCTTTCTTGAAACCCAACAAAACTAACAAGATACAAAAGGAATAGGGAGCTGAAGTCTGCTACGACATTTGCGATCACTCTCAAGTCTCAATTAACCTTCCTTAGTGCACTCTGAAATTTGAGATTTTACATGGATTCGGTAATAGTGACCCCATATTTTGTCTTTGTCATTAAATGAGTGACGTGTCTTAAGCTGCATTTGTTTCACATGAAAACGCTTTTAGGAAATTGTTTTACACCCTTGTGTGTGTTTGGTACGCATGGAAAATTCAGTCAAAGTGTAATTCAACAACCCATTGACTATAAAATAACACACTAAAAGTGTAAAATCATTTACGCTTTCATTTTACTTTCAACGATTTTCCGGGCTACACACCCAAAGAGAAGGACTGAGAGAGAGCTCAAGCACACTCTACTTGAAGCACATCCTTGACGGACTCACACCTAGAGAAAGAGAGAAAGAAGACCCATCCCTCAAGTCGAGCAAGGAGAGGGTACTCCACCAACCCATCCATCATTCTCACCGACCCATCCCTTGTCCTTGTCCTCTGCCGATCCATGCCTCATTCTTAGGATACTCTGCCGACCCACCTCCATCGACCCTTCCCTTGTCCTCACCTACCCATCCCTCATCCTCACCGACCCATCTGCCTCCATTATTTTCCTTCAAGACCCACCTCCTTTCTTTTCCCTCAAGATCTGTGATTTTATGGAGTTCATATAGTGTTTTTATTTTATTTACATGATTTGGTTGAAGTAGTAACAATAATTTGTTCTTGGTTGCTATTGATTTGTTTTTGCTGGGATTTGTTTGTATTAGGTAAGGTTTTTGACAATTTTCTGGAAAATATTTTACTTGCAAAACCAAACTCAAGTGTATTTTACAGGACATAACCAAATAGAAAAAAATATTTTCCTTTTGGTAAAATATTTTCAATTGAAAATATTTTACACTCGAAAAACATTTTATATATTGTCAAATGCAGCCTTAATGACACCTATGTAATAGTGAGACGACTTATAGAGATGGACAAGGCCCTTTTGAATATGACACCAAACTTTAAAAGATCAAAATGAAACTTTAAAAAACTTTAAGAGTGAAATTGAAAATAGCCCCAACATTAAAGTTCAAAAGTGTACTTTATTTTTCTTTTTCTTTCCCAATAAGTTCGTGATTATTAATTATTGGCCTATTGGAAAGATTTATACTAAATTTTGGCTAGCATATGGATCTTATTCACAAGTGAATGGTTAAAAAAAATATCAATAATTACTAGTTAGCTTAACGTTATGACATGCTACTATTGGAATATAAATATAATATTTCGAAGGATTCACCAATAGCCAAAAGGCTTGAATGATATGGGGATGTGAAGTTTGAGTTTCCCTACAATGGCAGAGTTAGGGGTTGGAAGGGAGAAATTATTTAGTTCTCGTAAAGGACCACATCAGCAATACCTAGTGGTTGTCCATTCCAATAATAAAATGTCATTTGTGCACATTAATTGAGTTAGATCCAAAAAAAAAGGGGGTAATTGTCTCACATTGTTTAAGAGAGTGTGTTGTGTGTAGTACAACTTGCTCCACTCTCCCTTAAAAAGTTACATGGCTTTTGAGTGGAGTTGTGATGTGCTTTTGTGTGGAGTTGTGATGTGCTTTTGTGTTAAAACCCTTTTCCCTCTCTTTTTTGTGTGTGTGTGAGTTCGTTTCTCAAAAAAAAAATCCAAAAAAAAAAAATTTGAGGCCTGAATAATTTCTCATTCGAAAGGGTGGAATCACCCTTGTGGCCCCGCCAAAATTTTTTAAATCTATTTTTGAAATTTCAGATTTGCCGCTTTATAATTTATTTATAAAAGTAATTGAAGAAGTGCAAGTTGGAATGTTTTCCAATTTTGTTTTGTTTTTGTTTTCTCTTCCCTTTGAACTATCTTATAGTTTATATTCTCATTATTTATTTGTAGGAAGATACTAAAATAGTGACTTGATATTGTGTTTAAAAATAAAAGGATATTTCAAAATAATAATATTTATTATAAGATTCTTAAAAATAAATCAAATATAGGAATCTCATATCCTTGAAATATTAATAGATTCCTAATCAAACCAAACACAATATACAAATTTTATTGTTAATGATAGGCCAAGAATGTATTGTCCTATTTGGTAAATTAATTAATTTAGTTAGCCAAGTTAATTAATTAATTCAATTAACATGCAAAACGCGTGATCGCACAAACAAATCACCAACTAAGTTAATATGTAGTAGAAAATAAAGTTGACACGGTGATTTGTTTACCAATGGAGAAAACCTCCAAAAAAAAAAATTCCACCAGGTGATTTTAAGGTCATCACTTCTAAGAATTCACTATTATCACAATAAGCGATTATAAGTAAAGAAATCTCAATACCTTATACTAACCTACAGTTGAACTCTTATCTCAATACATAATTGAACTCTTATCCCAAAGATGTTGGTTGCAAATTTCTTCAGTTTATCAACATGATGAAGATCACGAAATTCCTTGGTCACAAAACCCAATGGTGTACAAACGTAGCAGCTTCTTCAAGAGAAAGATGAACTAGGGCAAATTCTATCTTCAGTCACAATTTGCATAAACAAAACTTTGCCTCACACTTGTGCAATCTTTGATGGCCCTTAAAAATAATCCTTATATATGTTTAGGGTTATGAGAAAAGAAAAGCTAAACATGTATACACAAATTGGTGTGAAATTATATCTGAAAAACTGATTTTCATAAATTTCGATAGATAGGCTATCTATCGAGCAGTTGTCGAGCATCGGGCTAAATCTACTTTTTAAACATCGATAGATGCTATCTGTCGAGCTTTAAAATCCAACACTTCTTCACTTGTTTCTTAGACAGATTTGCATGGCTTTAACACATGGGTTTGAAATCTTATTCCTTGAAGTATTAAATACATCCTAGATCTATCCAATTACAAGTAAAGTGCGTTTTGTCAAAGAATTTGCTAATTTTAAATGACATATATTCTGAACATAATTCACATTTGTCCTAACAGTTAAAATAAAAGCAAATATAATGAATTATTAAATTAAATTAAATAGTGAAACTTATCTTAAATTTATATACATTACACATTTGGTTAATCAAAATAGTTTTCCTATACATCTTGAAACTCAGTATAAAAAAGTTTCACTTTAAACAAACTACGTTAATAATTTCAATGTACTTATAGTGTGCTACATGATGAAAGCACGTCATGGCACATGTAATACATGCATTGAGTCATTTAACACAACCATAACATGTATAACACGACATTTATTATCTTGTACTATACCCTTGTAATGCATCATTTAATCAAGAATTATATGTGAAATTAAAGGGAATGTTTTGATAATATAATTAAATTGAATAATAAAATAAATAGTAAAAATATAAGAAAAAAATTACTGCAAGTTAGATGAAAAATGCATATTTTATCGAAGAATTTTTTTATTAAAAACCAAATATTATAATAGATTAAATAAATAATAAAACTCCTCCCAATCTCTTGAAACTTTTGATAATTGAGTTTTATACTATATATTTAGCATCTAAATTTTTTTTTTTTAAATGTTGGTGATAGAATTTCACTTAAAATGAAATTATGGGCCCAGGGCCCTTCTCTGTTCGGTGTGATAATGGGCCTATGGGCCTCCCATGATGGGCCTTCTTGGAGATATAGTTTGCTCAACTTATTGGAGAAACATCTTCTAAAATCAAAAAGTATTTTGAAATAGTTATTTGGCATTGACAATTGATTTATATTGAGATTTTTTTTTTCAGAAGGATTTATGTAGATAATTGATTAACTTAAATTTACTTCCGTGAAGGTTCACATTATCACATTAACAACGGGAAAAAAGGCTTTCTGAAAACAAAAGATATTTTACGCCTTTTTCGGGGAAGTCAGTTGTCAGTGCATGAATTTCGACCATTAACGATCATTACATGTATCATATCAATATTCGACAATTTTATATCATATCAGTATTAATTATTATCCATCTATGAAAGACATGTTTGGTGAGGCAGTGGATATATGTGGACACCATTGATAGCAAGGAAACCCTCTGCCTAGAATTGCTGAAACAATGACATATCTTTTGTTTACCGTCAATCAAGAATCATGTTACTAGTTTAATGGATGTTTTTTCGGTACTAGTTAATAATTTATTTAAATAAAATTTTTTATTAAAAAAAATAATAATTAGTGTCTCGATAGTTTTTTTATTTCTCATAAAAATGATATAATTTTTTTTTTTTTAAATGGATTGTTAATTAATGCCTCAAAGACATTTGTTAGCATGACTCTAAGTCTAAAGCTAAACAAAATTGACAACAAATTTTACACTTGTCTGAAGTGTCATGAGTAATGAACTCATATAAGAATCAATAATAACCTGTTAACTCAGTAAGAGTGGAATTTATTGTGAAAACTGTTGTGTCTATAACATTACTTGGCTTAATTAATACTTATTGCTCATAACTGTGGCAAACGACCTAACTTTTCTAATGCAAGTTTGCTTTTCTTGTGTGTCCTTACAGATGTGTTTACTTTCCTCACGAGAACGAATCAGCTTCCACTCTTAATGAGTAAGGATCAACTTTGAAGTTTGAACATTAAAGTCTATGGTCCCAAAAGAGTTGCGTAATGGCCTGTGTTAAGGCCTCTTCTTTTAGTCAATATTCTTGCGCATGCAGTATTATTGTAAACCTTATAATCTAAAGTGCAATCTTAGCAGGTGAGAGCAATGATTTTAAACTTTGTTTTACTCATTTGTATGTCAACATCGTTATCATATGGCTTCAATCATCAAATAATTAATCATTGATAAATTGATACCTCATCTATAATTAACCTTCTTTTAGTTTTTCTGTTCTCTATTTTATTCACGGGGAAGGGGGTGTTAAATTAGAAGATTAGCCTTTTTGAAATTTAAATCACCTAGGTTGACATTTGTCTTTTATCTTTATGATACAGTGCTTGCTCGATCAACTACTTTGAAATTAGTGCGGATTAAAAGAATGTATAACCTTCAATTTCTACAAGATTTATCATGATCAGAATGATTAATCTTGATAAAACTTTTGGACTCAGTATGAACTTTCCCACTTACATGCTTGTCAATATGACTTCTAATATGTGAAACCATGGATATGCTTTTGCTTTTAGACTTGGTGACAGTTTGAATGAATTATATGTATGAAGTAAAGTCATGGAGAAATGTAAACGCATGCTTAATAGAAGGAAAAATATCTTTATAATCTTGTTAGTGTACATTACACACACATAATGTCTATAATTTCACGTGTTCATATTTTTTAATCGTGTCCACGTTTTATCTCTGATACGGGTGATTTTTATGGATGATATATAGTAAAAAAAGGTCTAATAATCAATCCTTGAGAGAAAAATTGCTCAACTTATCAATGTAAAAATCAAATTTGGACCTATTAGTTCTAACACTTAGTTGGGTTGCTTTTGGAAGGACGTACTGCAGTTCTTAGCCTGTTATTTTGGAGATTCATTTCTGTCCATATACATAGAATATATTGTTTTAGTTTTGCCTTTGTCTTTGTTCTTCTGCCTGCAATTTCCCGGCCAAATGTGACATTTTTTCTCTGCATCAAATCCACAGGAATCAAAACCCATGACCTGCCTCCAAATCTATGACCAATTGCACATTCCTTTCACTCTTTCTCAAAAAGTAAAAATCTTCTGCACTAGTGGCAGTAGATAGAGAGCTCATAACAAAGTTGGCAGCAAGGGATGGCTAAGTTAAAAGAACCCATTTTCTGCTGGATGAGAAGTCAGCAAGAATAGTGGAAGAACTTTTGCAAAAGCTAACTAGCTAGTATCACTGCAACAAGTTCAGTGACCAGAAAATAGATAACAATCTTTGCAAAAAACCAATGAGGGAACATTATTTGTTGAATGATTTGACCTTTTTTAATATAGCTAATAAACAATAATGTTTGGTAATTGGCAAATCATTTAGCTTTGTGGAAATCCAACTCTCGTCTCTCTTCTAATACGCAACTACGTACCTTTTTAATTTGGTCTTCTTTTCTCAATAAATTAATAGATTTGAATGTAGTTGGAGTGGTTAATATGGATTTGAAGTTCATGAAACGTAGGCCGTTTAATGAAGTTCTTTTTCTCACTATGAATCACAAAATTCCAAATCTTATCATGAATTATAAAACAATAAATCTAATAACAGAAAAATATTCACAGATTTTTTACAATTATTAACATAAAACATTGTGATTAATGTATAATAAAGTGACTTTATTGGAGGGTGAGTATAAAAAGTTATATCGTTCTAATCACAACCTCTTAATTGTATCACGAGCATTACTCATTATAATATTACCATCAACTTCTTCTATTCCATAATAGGTTTAATGAATCATGAGACTAATTCTATAGAAACAAACTCTTAATTAATTAGAAGGCACAATGCATCTTGCACTTTGCATGTCTGTCAAGAGGTACTAAATTTTGGAGTCTTGTAAGGCTTTTCGTATATTTAAGCTTCGCTAGCTAGACAGAGAAATTGCAATGAGCTTCCCCCAAGCTTTCAGCACAAATGAATGGTTTTCCAAACCTGGCAATGTACATGGGATCATAAATTGTTTTGTGCAATATGTCCTAATCAGTCTTCAAAAACATTCCACATGACCTGTTCTAACCTTCCCCGCTTTGTCCCACAGGTTAGGTTAATGGGTTTATGTCATGCGAAACATGAGTTGACCCTTTGAATACAATTTGTTCAAATCTTTTCGAACCATAAAGCACCTGTGATTATCTGTTTTTTTCATCACCTAATTAAGCATGTGTTTAGGTTAAGAGAGGAATATATCTAAATTGCACTTCAACAAAGGAAATCCTTTTAGATTGGGGGGAAAAAGTGTCAAAAAAGTGAAATTATGTGGTAGGTATGCTAAAAGCTATGAGAATGTTCAACAGTACTTGCTGCAGAGGTCAATTATAAACCGATCGAGTTGCTTTTTCATACAAATCAAACATATAGATTTGTGTGTAACAACAAAAAATGTAACATTTCTTCTGAATTTTCAATTGCCAAATACCTTCAGTAGTGGAGCCAGAAATTGACATTATAAGTACAATGAAGGCAGATCAATAACTTAGCAAAAAAAAAAAAAAAATTAGAGGGCAAACCAATGATAATGATAAATGAGTTAGTTTTAAAGAACAATTATCTATCATCCCACCTGTTAATCTAATAATGCAATTATCTTATTTCTACATCTAAGTTTAAAGCTTGTCATTCAAAGAGGGACTTTAAATGTCTCTATCATCTTAATCCAATTTCTAGCTCAAATATTCTTATCCAAAAGAAAGTTGGGAAGAACATGATAGTTTTTTAACATATATAAATATATTACCCGCCACCTCCAGTAGTAGATTGGTATTATTAGAGTCCTACTTTTTCTTCCATTTTTTTTTCTTTACTTAAAATCAGTCACATCACATGTAGAACAAGTACTGGTTCTGATAATCTTATCCCTTACTGTTCTATTATATACCTACCTAGCAATATTGTTGACCAATCTAGGGGTTTAGAAATTCTATAGCCAGTTGGGGTGCGTAGGCAAAAACCTGGCTTTCATAATTCAATGGGAATATTCAACTCATGATGATAATTTAGTCCTCCGCACGGTTGCAATTTCTTGCACTGTCCGATCATTGCCAGAGCTGCTGTCAGGTCCGGCTAAAATAATATATAGTGGGCCAAAAATTCTCTGCAAGCTTTAAATTTTTTGAACGCATATTGGGATTTATTTTTTAATTTTTTTATACCATGTATAAATTTTACTCTAACCTAATCTAATTATATATATATATATGTGTGTGAAATTTTCTTTTGAAAACATGAACTCCGGCCCTTATCTCTTACACTTTAAAAGTATTTATACTTGTAAAATGATCATTGTACCAAAGGTATGCTGTGGCCAAATTCAAATTTCAAATACCTAGTACCAGGCCATATATATAAATTGCCACTTCATTTATTAATTTTAGGTGTCACCAGATTTCATCATCACCATGGTTTTTTACTTTTTTTAAAATCACAGAGGATGAAATCTAGAAGTGCATAACATAACACTATGAATTGGGCGTAAATTTCAGAAGTTTTTGGACACGGTAATAACCAACCCCCAGGTCCCCCTCAATGTATATTAGTAATGCTAGGGCACCACTATTTTTACAACTGCTATGCTAACATGGTTTTTTTATTGGAGCCCCGTTACATACTTTTAACTGAGTTTATTATCGAAAAGTTGTTCTAGTACTACAAACTTAGCTACAACTCTTTTAAGTAGCAAACTGTAATTGACAGCTTATTACTTTTACATAGATTCACTATTTACGATCTGTCATGTGGAAAAGTTACAGAAAAAATTGTGACTAAATTTGTGGTCCAAGATTTTTTGGCCATTGAAACCACCCTTATTATAAACTGATTACAACAGTTCATGACAATAGTTGTAAACAAAAGTTGTGCCTAGACTTTGGTATAAAATATGATTGCTTCAAGTGTATCATCGTATAATTCATGGTCGACATTTGTATAAAATAGTGGACTTTGTGAGTTTCGGTTACTTCAACTAGTAAAACCTTTGGTTGTTAAATTAGAGATCTAAATTCAAATTTCGGCTAAATAAAAAAAGAAATTCATTGGTGTCTTAAGCAAGATGGTAAAAAAAAACCATTATAGAATAGACCCTAGAAAATTTCGGATCCTATCGCATATATTGAATAAAATACAAAGACATTAGACTCTACCAAAATTATTTAATCTCACTTCTCATTCTTTACTGCAATTTTTAGTTTGCCTTTACATTTAGAATTTTTTTCCTTTCCCAGAAAAATATTTAGAAGAAGCCCGCTCAAAGAAGAAAAAATAATTAGGGAAATGCAGCATTGAAAATATCAATTGAAAATTAAAAAAATCATAATTTCAGTAAGATTATTTGAACTAAAATTCTTATTACAAATTGACACCAGTCATTGTCACACTATGATAGACTCATATTCTGATTCAAAACAAGAACCATATATGAACGTCTTTTTCAACCTAATTCTTATTGAGAAGTTTGGCTCATGTTCAATGTATTGACCCAATTAGACATTCAAATATACTACATTTGTTCAAAATTAATCGCATGTTGCTCTAGTACACTGGACACTTTATCAAATAAGGCTATAACTCACAGCGAAATCATATAGTTTTTCACTAATAGTTGCATGCAATTGTTGAGTGCAAAATTTCATCATTTTTTTTGAATTAGTCAGATCAATTTGATCTTGTGTATGAGCAAGCCAACATTAACGTTACTCGACTAAATAAAGATTGATTATTTACAAAAGTCCTCCAGAGCAATTACGCATTGCATGGATGATTGATCTCAATTTTAAAAATAAGTGATCGGCATAAAAAAACGCTGTTGTAGACACGTTTTTTAGTAGGGAGGGCTAAAGCAGTCAAGTTGATTTGTATTGAAAAAGTTAATGGATACTTTGGAAACAGTTTATTTATTTAAAACTGAATTTTTTTTGCTAAAAGTACTATAAATTAAAAAAAAAATTTAAAAGCCAACTGAATAATACAATAATACTCATAAATAGTACCAAAAAGTATAATGAGACTCATGAATAATATCAAAAAAGAAGCTAAAAACTCAAATAGGCTCAAGCTTGCATCACATCCCACACAAGGTCTAAAAGCATTGGCTTATAAAATATTATTAGAAATTTTTTATGGGAAAAAAAGTAATTTATTTATTTATTTATAATTTTATATATTTATCATAAAAGTAGTATTAAAACTTTTATAAAATTATTAACGAATGTACTAAATACACCTGTTATCTGAACCCAATTTGTATACGTATCCATCCTCAATGTACATTAAATGAAGTATTCTCTTTGACACAAATAAATAATAAAATTATATGTAAGTAAAAATATCCATTTCAGATTGTAAGTTATAATATGATTAAATATTATTATACTGACTTTCAAAAAAAAAAAATTATTATGTGGTCGTTAGGGTTTTATAGCAGACTAGCTAGCAGTTATCAGTTCATGAGAATTGCCCCAATAATGGCAACAACTCAACAACCATTCGGAAGAAAAAATTTCATTTTCGAACCCATTAATGTCTTCCCCAATTAATGTTTTAATTAAGCTTCTTTAAAAGGATATTCTCTTTGGAACCAATTCCCTTTCTATTTAAGCTAGCCTCATCACCCATGTGACTATGTAAGGCCACCCACCAATTTATGTTAGTTTAAACAAACCATTCTATCACAAAATGTTGATCTCCAGCTTCTCAAGCCTCTTATCATCACGTTATTATCTTCATTCATTATTCAACTAACTATTATTAATTAATTTTCAATTTTTTAATTTTGAGTGGGAATTAATTAATATTGAAATTGATCTTTGGACAATAGTGACTTTCCTAGAGTTCTTGAAGTCTAGGAATATGATTCTCCTCATGGTCAATGGAGAAAAAGGAATGTCAAGTTTTTTCTAATCCTGATTACATCACCAAATCTGAGTAATCTTAATTATCTAATGGGTTAAGAGATTTAGGATCCCATATAAAACTCAATTAAATAACGACTACAATACATGTTTTTTTTTTTAATAAAAAGAAAAAAAAGTGTAAGTTCATCAAGTATCATCATGTGATGGCACTACGTGCCCATATGGTGACTGAATTAGAGTGGTTAAGAGACAAATAGATAGTTGCATATATACAATTGGATGCGAAATCTTAAATATCAAATATTGCTGCAACAATCTTCATCTTGTTGTTTGCATTGTGATCGGATCTCTCCCATATGGGGTGTCCAATTTTGTCATGTGCTCTGTGGGCATCTCCTAGGCCCTATATAGACTCCAAAATCAAAGTCATTAAGAAAAAGCTTCACTATTAACAAACCTGTACTTGCTCAATTGGACTCCTAAAAAACTCCAAATATAATATACTTTCGCTGCTTTCTTTGGCAAACAAATCTGCTTCTCTTTCTTTCTTGTTTTTCCCCTTGACAATAGAGATCATCTTTCTTGATTGATGGGATTAATCTACTGTCAACCTAGGTGTCAATCAGTGAGGGCATGTGTCTTAAACTTTTAAAACACACTCAAGGGCTAGCTCCCTCTAATGTGTTTTTGCAAAAACAAAATAAACAAGCAGGTGTTTCTACATCTCAACCAACTAAGTGCCAATATTTCTGGTGCTGTCTCATTGATGGTCAAAAAGGGGTGGTAGGATTGGTCATGTTAGCTGGATAAGGATTGGTTATTTGTCAGATAGATATAATGATAAAAAACTATATATTATATGGTTTCTTTTTATATTTTAGAAACAAGCCCCTTTGAATCATATAAATGGTACAGCAAAAGAGAAAACAATAAATAAATGGCCGTATAATGATGATAAATGAGGGTTTTCTTCCACAAGCAGATGCATCTGTCTCTGCCAAGCCTATTAAAATAATCACCAAGGGAAAATACCATGTATATTGCATAAACTTTAATCAATCATTATGCATTGTTTTGAGCAAGTACTATGATGATCTCTTGGCAATATTAAAACTTTTGCATATTATATAAACAATCTCTCAAAACTGAAAATGGGAAATGGGGAATCTAAATACAAAACGATGAACGTAAGGTCTAATATTGTGGGGTCCTAATCTTTTTGTTTTTTTAGATATTCTTTGGACTGTTTGCGATGGACATACGATATAAAGTGCATCAATACACAGCTAATTGTTGAGACTTAAACTTAAGTCCCGAAACTTATTAGCTCAGTATCTTACCAACTAGGCCATCCAAATGTTGGTGGGTCCTGATCATATATATAGTTATATACCAATCGCAATCGCAATCACGATGATTTATGATTTTTTAATGTTCACTTATTGGGTCCCGCTTTTAAAACTGCTCCATTATTGACAATCATTCATGCTTCCTAACGTCCTCCTAGAGTGATATGGGTGTGCCTCTTTGAAGTTTTGATTAGATGGGGCCTTACCCATTGCATTATAATGGGAACTTGCTTCAGTTCAATCATGGAAAATCATCTTCATGCCACATCAACAGCAATCGTGCTTTTTATTTAAGTCAAATTGAGTTCCATCAAGAATTTTTTTAGCTACACAATGTGGGTGTCCCTCATATGATCGTTTCCTTTTTGTGAAAAAATTTACACAGATATTAAATATTATGAGACGGTTTTTTTTTTTTTTTTTGGGGCTACTTATTAGTTATTATAAATTTATGAGATGGGAAGTTTGGAAATCGTTCACGTGGTTACGCATGAGGCTATAGAGTGTGAAGCCATCATTCATTATAGAAGGAGTGCTATAGACTATAGACTATAGAGAGGCCAGGCACTACTTTCATATGAACACTTTCTAAAATATTTTACGTCAAAGCCTATATGTCATTCTATATTCAAGACTATCAATTACGTAATTTCTCTTAATTTGTATTTTTTTTTTTATAAAAAATATGGTATCATTAAAATAAACCATGAGTACGTTCTTTTGAAACTTTTTAAGTAGCCTATCTTCTTTGAATTTCGATTTCAATATATAAGACATCAAAATTTTATAAAAGCTTCCGCCAAACATTAACGAAAAGATTTTTTCATGAACCCTTGCGCCCATGCAGTAAATGTTGAGTAACTTTTGGATAATCTTATTAAAAATAAATATTTAAATTCAAACTGTTTATATTTCTTATAAGATTATTATTATTATTTTAAGTTTAGGAGATCTTTTTTTTTTTCCCATAGTCAACACGTTTTGACTAAACGACGTGGTGGTAGGTCCACGTAATGTTTGATAACTTGGGCATCACAAGTGGAATGTTAGCACCACATTGGGAAAAAATGCCAAATAAATTTTGTGACACAAAATTTTCAAATTTTTTTTTTTACAAATGATTTATCAATCATATATGAAGTATAATAAATATGTGAAAAATAATAAATTTGGTAAAAGTGATAGATATTATTCCAATCACAACTTTTCAATAGAATAAAGTATAAAAAATATCTTTATATATACATATAAAGATGAACCTTGATTCTTATACAATCATACATTAATTAGCTTTCTATAACTTGCATTAGCACGCACAATCTTAAATGAGTCATGAGATTACGAATCTACATCTAATTGGTAGCCATTTCATTTTCAACATCCAAAATCTTAAACATATAATTGAACTACTAGAGAAAATAAATCACTTGTATTTTTTGGATTTTGATGAATCAAACAAATCACTAGCTGACGTTGAACGTTTACCTTTATGAGGATCATTATGCAAGTTATTTTAGGAGAAAAGAGTTAACCCAATTTTCAGGATGGACTCTTAATTTTGGTCATTTAAACAATTGCTTAAAAGCCCCAAATGGAGACGGCTCCATAATTTTAATCTTATAGTACAATTCTACACTATTTTTTGTTTCTAAATTATAATTTTATACTTCTATAACAATCCGAAATAAGATATATACTTCATACCTACTGAATTTTATTTTTTTATTTTAGAAAGTTGCCCATATTTGGTTACCTCTCTCTCTGTCCAAACAGATGATAGTCACATTGTCATAATATAACTGTACAGTATTTTGATATTGTATTTTTGTCATATTAAAATGTGATAGGGTTAAGTATAGACAATATCTACGTTAAATTAAATTATACATTCTATCATGTCACATGAAAACTCATGTTTCTTTATTTTAAATTTCTTCTTTCTTTTGGCCATTTTAGAAAGAAAATAAGACAATCACGATCATTCATAGAAACTCATATAACATTCTGTAAACAGTACTCTACAATGGGTATCTAATTCATCAAAAACATTGTTGATAGCATAGAATAGAATGACACTAAAGTAAGTATTCTTTTATAATTTCTATAAGTTTAAGTTTTCTTATATTCATTTCTAGAGATTCACAATCTTATTATTGGCTAATTGTATATATTATGAACACTTAAAGATTATATATATATATATATATATATATATCAATTTTTAAGGTTTCTTATATTCGTTTGTAGAGAGCCATAATCCAATGGTGATAAAGTAGCATTGTTGATACCATGAACACTTAGCTAGCCAAACAATTATCTTAAAACTTAAAGGAAAAACACAATTGGGTTTATTTTTTCCTCCCTCCTAAAAAAGATTGTTGATTAAAGATCAAGGAATCGTCAAGTATTTTCATTCATAGTCCCCATTGATGAACGAACTCACTTTAATGAGGCGAACCTCAACTCCCAAAGCACGTGAGTTTAATCTCCAAAGCAACTGACATAACTTGCAAACAAATGATATGCATGCTCTCACAGATCGCCCACAATTAAACGATAATCATGGCCCATGTCCCCTGCCATCAACCATGGAACTTATTTGGAAACTCAGAATATATATTGTGAACACTGACTTAAGTATTAAGAATTTAAGAGAATTACACTGACGAGTTTTCGGTCCTTGTGTTGAGATGTACTTAATGTCCTAAATATAACAAAATGCAAGCACAAATTTTTCTTAATACGTGCACTTTTGAACGAAAATTCAAGTTTATTATATGGACAGACAGGACAGTTATGAGCCCAAAAATGAAAAATATGGAGAAAGAGTGAAAGACCAGTTGTTTGGCCAATTTCAATTTACATAAAAACTCGTTCCTTCCCGTGAGTCTTTTTTAAGGGGTTGAGTGTTGTCTTTCAATGCACAAGCATTATAATAAATTGGTGAAACAGCAGTAAACCTAGCTTTGTAGTAGGCTTCTTCTACTAGCACATCCTCCAAAGGAACAAAATCAAAGTCCTTCTATCCAGAAATTTTTGACCTTCCTCTAGAAGAAAACCAAGTAAAGCATAGAAAAACAAGTTAAAGTGGCTTTACTCTGCCTAACTTTAAAATAAAAAATAAGGGAGCTAGTAATTAAATAATGATTAGGGTAAGATTTTTGCTCATACTTTATTCCCGGAAGGAGTTGACATTTTACAAACCCAGTTCGGCAGTGGCTGTTCCTAAAATAATTTATAAAAAAAAAACGTCAGCATGCATGGGAGATAGGCTAACGGCGTTAGAATCAGAGACCTAACACAGGGACCCACGTGAGTGTCGGAATTATTGACTGTTGATGACACAGTACTCACTCAAGGCCTCGATCTTTGTTTGCTGTCAAAATCATATGCACACTGTGATTCTCTTTTTCGGGAAGGTACCATAGCCGTGTGAACCTCTCCATACCTCCTGTTGCATTGGGTTGCTAAGAGCATACATAAGTGAAATTCTAATCTCTTCGTATTTTACTATTTTAGAAAATCATTTTACCGATTATACCATACAATTTTATAATAAATTAATATTTTAATTTTTATCTTCCAATTTTATTTATTAAAATAATAATTTTACATAATAAAATAATATATCCCACAATTGCCATCATACAATTCAACACATTATTTATTCTTTCTCTCTCTTTCTTTTTATTCAAGAACCACAATCACCACCGCCGCTGCACACCACTGTCAACACCAAAAAAAAAAAAAAAAAAAAAACTAGAGAAAAGACTAGAACCACGCCGTTGCACCTACTGCCCTCCGACCATCAACACCACCACCACCACCACCACCCTCTTCGCCCATCAACACCACACCAAAAAAAAAAAAAAAAAAACACAGCAACCCACAGTCAAAAACCAGACCCACCACCCCCCGAAGCTCGAAGGAAGCGGATTCGCCACTGGGAAGCTTGAAGGAAGTTGATTTTGTTGACCCACACGAAGAAGGAAAGATGAAAGAGAGAGAGAGTTTCTGGAGAAGGAAAAAAGTGGAGACCTACCACCGCCGATCTTGCCGATCTAGAAACCCACAACGCCGATCTAGTGAGTTGACGGAGAAGGAAAAATGCGGAGACCCACCACCGATCTCACCGATATATCCCACCACGCCGATTTTGCCGATATATCCCACTACTCCGACCTTGTTGATATATCCCAACCGCACCGATCTCGCCAATATATCCCACCACGCCAATCTAGAGAGTTGCCAGAGAGAGTGAAGATACTGAGAGGAATCAGAGAACAAGAAGAAGAGAGAGCAGAAAGAAAGAGAGAGAAAAGAAAGAGAAAAAAAATGAGAGGAAAGAGAAGTTGCTGGGTTAAAATGAGAAAGGAGAGAGAAATGAGAGTATTAAAAAAATATTTTTTTATCCAATTCAGTTACAGTACCATCTTACATTTGAGATGGTACTGTAGCTATATCTCGAAATAAATTTGGCCTTTTCCCATTGTTGAGCAGTTTTGGGGCATAAATGCCAAATGTTCCTTACATTTGGCATATACAAGCCCCACTGCTGGTGCTCTAAGTTCAAGCTATTATAACTCGCAATGGTTTACAATGGAAGCTTGGGTTTAGATTTTCAAGGGTGTTTGGTAGAGGAGTTTGAGTAGTGTTGTTTGTATTTTTTTGAAATACGTGTGGATGAAAAAGTGTGTAAAAAAGTGTGTAATATTGTTTAAAATGTGAAAATGTGAGTTTGAGATGGTCTACCAAACAGTAGCCTTGTAATAAATAATGGGTCATATATTTTGACAATCCAGTTAAAGAAAATATTTATGAGAAAAAAAAAACAATTAATATTTTGATAATTTTTTTAATTTTCCATAAAACTGATGTCTAAACTTTCTTAAAATAAATTGTTAACCAATAGCCTAAGGACACTCGTTAGTATTTCCTATAAATAAATTAAAAGAACTCATATATGGCCTAGCTTGGGAAAATTCTTAGGCATTTTTGGTGTACGAGGAAATGGTGTTACTTCTTCTCATATTCATGGCGGACCTCGCCATAAATTTAATGTGTGGATCTCACTATGAATGTGAGAAGATGAAGAACCATTCTCCATACTTCAAAAGTACTTAAGAGTTACTCCCCAATTAGGTCTCATGTCCAGAAATTTGCACGATATTTTTGATCCCCTTAAAACTATTAGTACGCTATCTTACTTGTGGGGATGGTGGGCTGCTAGCAGGGATGGGCCGAAACAGACGTTGGGCCAACACGGATAATGGGCTCAGAAGTTCCTACCAACTCGTGCAGCGCGTCTACTGGCCCGAGCCGAGGACTGTGTGACGTCCGAGGATGGTTCATCTCGGAATATTGTTGCCGAGGAGATACTCAAAGCTCTGCCAACTCGGAGGACCTTCCGGGGAGTCCCACTAAGCGGGAACGATTCTGTGGAAGCATACACTAGAAGAAAGCCCCCAAAATATCAGGGAGGGCTGCCAGCACCGCATTGAATGCACCACAGCTAATCCCCTGGCCGCATTGATGTGGAGGGGACATCTGAACAGTGGTAAATAGTCCCATCGTTTTTATGAAGCAGGTTCTGGATAAAGTTGGGGGGACAGGTGTCCAAAGACAAAGGAGAAAATCCACACGTGGATGGTCAAGAAAGAAGGAAAGGAAGTATAAAAGTGGAGGAAGAAGGAAGAAAAAAGATCTTTTGGCTGGAGAAAGAAAGAGAAGGAAAGAGAGAAGAAAGAGAGTCATCCTCGGACGTAGAACAAAAAACAACACTTTAAGTCCATCACTGGAGCTCGAACATGGTGGATGATCTAGTCCCAACTAGTTGATAATCTAAACCACTCCTAGCCCAATCCTTCTCCACCTATTCTCTACAAATTCATTGTTCAGGGCCTTTGTGGGTAAATCCAACATCTTTGGGCCCATACCACGAAATTGTGTCCCTACATTACTAATTACTAATAAATAAATAAAGCTTGTAATAATGATCTCTAGATTATAACTACAAATATGTAATATTATTTACACTTTGACCACTACGCACTTTTGGCATAATGGCCACTCACAAGTACAAAATTCTTATAGGCGATGGGGGACAAAAGGCAAGATTCAAGTCTCGAAAAAGGAGTTTCATACACATATACACTTAGATTATACTAAAGTATAATTTATATCTTGTATAAAAATATATATATTATTTAAGCTCTATTTGTTTTGGCAGTAACGTTTCCTAGAAAATGATTGAATTTTCAAAAAGTATTTTTTATAAAACTATCTCATTTTTTTATGTTTGATAGCAACTTTAAATGAGTTGAAAAAAATCTCCTACCTTTTTTTGTTTGGGTTGCTATGAGATAGAGTTGTTTTCAAAAAAAGAAAAGAAAAAAGGAAAACAATCAATAAAAATAAGTCATATATACATTTTCTGTTGACCAAAGATAGTTTTCTTTGACCCATTGTTTATGATGGTACCAAACACTGGAAACACAAAAAACTATCTTAACACAAAGTTTTCCATCGAAAAAAGTAAAAAGTATCTTCTATAAAATTATCTCATTTTCCTATACTTGTTAACAACCTCAAATGAGCTGAAAAAAAAAATTTCTTAACTTTCTTTATTTAGGTTATTGTGAGTAGGGGTGTCAATGTTTGACCCGACCCGCGAACACGACACGAACCTGACACGGGTTTTTTCGGGTTAGGGTTGGGCCTTAATGGGTTTGGGTCATAAACGGGTCGACTCAAAAGCGACACGACAAGAAACAGGTCATAAGCGGGTCAACCCGCGCAACCCGCAATAGACACGTTTGACACGCCAATTTATTTGTGTCAAACCCGAAATGACCCACTTAACACAACCCGTTTAACTCGCATAACATAACATCCATAGATTTTTATTTGTTTCATTAGTTATTATTACTCTCACATTATTATTATTATTATTATTATTATTATTATTTAATTCTTATAAAACTGTTGAGGCATGATTATATTTTGTAACAATACTAATACTTATTTATTTTTATTTTTTTGGCATAAAACTTGCACAAATGAAATTGGATGAGCTTGTGGAAGATGTTATGAATTTGGACATCAACAAAGAATCTATGGATGATAAGGTCATAAGATTAGAATACTATTTGCTCAAATTCTTTTAATATTGATATTTAGCATTTGACGAGTTACAAGGATATTATATTTTTGTTGAACTATGTTATTTTATTTTTGTTAAACTACGTTATTTTGAATTTGGGTTAAAGTGTTACACTTTTTTTGGAGTGTAAAGAACTTATTTCTAAATGAATGTTATATTTTGTTGAACTATATTATTTTGAATGTGGGTTGAAGACATGAAGTGTATGCACTGCTTTTTGGGATGTAAAAAAAATTATTTCTAGATGAATGTTATATTTAATATTATGTAGGTTGAAATGGGTTGTGTTACATTCGTGTCAACCCAACACGACTCATTTATTAACCGTGTCAAATGGGTTGGGTCAGGTTAACCCGCCTTATTAACAGGTCGGGTTAGGGTTGAAGGATCCTGACACGATTATTAAATGGGTCGGGTTAGGGTTGAGCCATTTAGTCGAATACCCCTACCTCGACACGACACGAACCCGACACGCTAACCCGAATTGACACCCCTAATTGTGAGATAGAGTTGTTTTCCAAAAAAAAAAAAAAAAGGAAAAAAATCTCTAAAATTAAGTCATATATACCTTTTCTGTTGACAAAAAATAATTTTCCTTTGACCTATTTTTTGTGATGCTACCAAATACTGGAAAACATAGAAAACTATTTTAACACAAAATTTTCCATCGAAACAAGCAGAACGAAATATGACATTTGTAAATAAACTATTTTAAGAAAATTTTGATATCATTTTATGAGAAATATAAAATCTTGTAAAAAAAAAGTTAACGAATTTCTTAAGAGCATTGATTTAGGAAATATTTTTACGGTAATTGATTTTTTGGACAACTTTTTATATTTTCCATAAAAATTGTATTAAAATTTTTTAAAATTGGTCTATTAACAAATGTCATTACGGCACTTGTTAACCAAATTAAAAAAAAAAACTTTTTATTTTCTAATAAAAATTTTCTTAAAATATTTTTTAATTAAAGTAATACCATTAAAGTATTTGTTAAATTTTCCTTATATAATACTAATTAGTGTTTAAAATGAAAACATTCGGAGTTTAAATTGATACTCTTCAGTTAAATACACCAACTAATGTAATTGGAAATGTATGCTGATTGTGTATTATTACACTGCTATTTTAATTGTACTCTAAACAAAAAAAATATTAATAATATAATAGGCAGGTGAGTCAACATTTAATGTGTGCTTAAGTAGATGCCTCACCAGCCATTTTTTTTAGTAAATAAATAAATGACTTAGCTAATTGTGTTTCTCTTTTTAGTAAACAACCTAGCCTTTTTTTTTTTTTTTTTTTTTTTTTTTTAAGTTGGCTCTTAACGTGTTTGAAGTCTTGGACTCCAAATCTCCAACCTCCAATAAGAAGATGGCAAATGAGTCATGTACAATAATGTTATTTTTGTATTAATGTTTAGAGTCTATCATGTACAATAATGTTAAATGTTATTTTTGTATTAATGTTTAGAGTCTATGTTTAGACTCTTTAGAGTCAAACTTTGTTTTTTTTTTTTTTTTTTTTTTTGGTAAACAACTTGGCTATATGTATGTTTCCAGACGAGCACAATCATTATATTCATGTTGCCTTTGTCACAAATAATCTGTGGGTACAAATTATTTGTCATGGATGCCCACCATTCCATCCTTTCTTTAAAAGCATATTTATCCATGGAAAAGTTCATCATTTTTAGGCTCCTCATTTAGCTAACCTCCAATATGGGTTCCAAAGACATTGCACTATTCATGTACCTCCTGATAACTTGATCAAAAAAAGGAATGGACATGATATGTGGGGGGTTCTACATAGAGGGCCTGTGCATAGTGGTCTCCGAACCACTGACACAACCCTAGAGGGGACGGGTCATTTGGGTGTCTGAGCCTTTCAGCCTCTGATATTCTGGACCTCTAATTGCCATATTAATGGCCTTTACTTTTCCACGCTGATACGGTAATTAACACTCCAAGATATGCAAAGCTGGATTCTGACGCACCCAATGTTTTTACTGCAAAAATTTAACACACTAGCATGCCTGCAATCCTAGGTTCCTACCCTGCTCAATTTTGCTTAGTGCATGAAAATTTGGGTGCTCGTTTAACCTGTACACCCCGTACACCTTGTGCTTCAATATTTTGGCCCACTTTTTATACAGTACAGTTCACGTGAATTTGCATGTGTTTGGGAGTATCATCATCATCACCACACAGTTCCCACCTAATCAACGGCTAATGATGCTTCAATAAATGAATCCAAGTACTTTATGCTTCAATAATTTATTATTTTTTGTATCAAAAAAAATAATTTATTATTTTTGAAAAAAATTTCTTGAGAATTGAAAAAATTTTGATATATTTTTTTAATTTTGAATTTTTTTTTTTAAATAAATAAATTAATGTGTGCTGTTAGAGCCGGACTCATATATATATATATATATATATATATATATATCTCTCCCCACTCTAGACTGAACCATCCACAGTGCAATTCGGATTTTTCTCGCAGTGAATAGAGAGTGGAAACTACGCTGTGTTGACTTGAAGAATTTAGATAGAGTGACATACACGCGCGTGGGGAAGAAAATTTTGAAGAAATTCATTGAGAGCATGGATCATATAAGGCACAGTCACCAGGTTACAGGTCGGTGGCTGTAATCTGATTCTCTAAAGAAGGCAAAAACGTTGACTGGTTACCCAAAAATCAACGGACACGTGCCGGTTGCACTGTAAATTCCTAATTTACATTTTCCAATGAATATAAATATTGAATGCAAGAGAAAAAGTATTTCCTCCGTATCTCACAGAAAGAAATATAGAGGGTAGATAAGATCTCAACTTCTCAAGCCTTTTTTGTTGCACAGATCTTTTTTAGGGGCTAAGTGGCTAACTATAGAAGAACGAGAACCCAAGGATAAAAGAAACAGTGTGTGTACAAAGAAAAGAGAGTGAAAGGTCTGGTTTTTGGTTCTGGGTTTCTCTCTCTCTCTCTCTCTCTCTCTCTCTATATATATATATATATCTTAAAATCTCACTGCTTTTTTTTTTGGGTCAGATAGTTTTGGTTTCATTTAATCCCTATGATCTTCTCGCAAAATAGGATCCTGCCTTTTTGTCTTCCGTGCCAGCATCAGATCGATCAAAACAAAACTTCTTTTTCACTCACAACTTCGTCTCTGGAAAAGATAAACAAAGGTGGAGAGATATACTTAATAGGATAGCTAGAGAGAAAAGAGTAAAAGAAACACAAAAAAGTAGTATCTAATAGATTTCTGATCTGTTTTTTTATTCTCTGAGAAATGGGTACTGGTTGGAGAAGAGCCTTTTGCACTACAATCCCTCGAGACTCAGATTCTTCTTCAATCTCTGACAAGCAACAGAGAAGCCCTAGTTCCAGTCCAAGCCCAAGAAGCTGTACCAGGTTGGGATTTTTCTCTGGTAGTAGCAACCCTTCCACACCTCGTTTACAGTCTCAGCCAGTGTCAAGCCCAAGCCTTCGTTGCCGGACCACATCAGAGGCAGCTCAAGCACAAATTGTCAATGAAAATCCGAGACTTCAATGCAATACCAGCACTCCCAAGACCTCCAAGAGCCCAAGAACGCTACTTGCCTCAAACCAAACTTCTCCTCGTTCTCCTCTCAAGTTGTCCCTCTTCAAGAACAGTTTCAAATTCAGAGTAAGTACCTTATTTTTTATGTTTTTTTTTAATCAAATAAATGGACACGAAAGATTTGAATTATGAACGTTTCTGTTCAAAATAACAAAAGATATAATCAATTGAGCTATAACTTTCTTTCCAATCAATAGCAAATCTAAATCATTAAGAATTGTATTCTTATTGTTTTTTTTTTTAAAAATTATTTTGTATTACAGAGTAGTTGTGGAATTTGTTTGAATAGCGTGAAGACAGGTCAGGGCACGGCGATTTACACGGCGGAATGTGGTCACGCATTTCATTTTCCGTGCATAGCTGCACACGTACGCAAACATGGCAAACTGGTTTGCCCAGTTTGCAACGCTAACTGGAAAGACGTACCTTTGCTCGCTATTCACAAGAATCTCGGCTCGCAATCACCCGACCAAAACGACGTCGTCGCCACCGTGGACAGTGACTACAAACACACTAACAACGTTGACATCATCAAACCCAAGATTGAAGACAAAGCAATCATAGAATCATCTCCTAGATTCCTCAAACCGAAGCAAGAGATACAGCAACACCAACAGCTCCCAAAGCCGTCCGATTTGAGATCCTACAATGACGATGAGCCTCTTCTATCTCCCACAGCTGGTTCAAGGATTATTCCAATCCCAGAGGCAGACGAGAATGTTGAAGAAGACGAAGAAAACGACGACGTTGAAGAGTTTCAAGGCTTCTTCGTCAATCCAAACTCTTCTTCTTCAGTCAAATACTCAGATGATCCCAGAGATTCTTCGAAGAACGTGGTTCGGGTTAGATTATTACCCGAATCAGCAGTAGTATCAACATGTAAGACCCACGAGACCTATGTGGTGGCCCTGAGGATTAAAGCTCCGCCACCTCCGGCGCGCAACACGGCGGCTTCCGCGCTCTTAGACCCCACACACCGTGCTCCGATTGATTTGGTGACGGTGCTTGATGTGAGTGGAAGCATGACTGGTGCCAAGCTGTACATGCTTAAGCGCGCTATGCGTTTAGTCATTTCCTCACTCGGCTCAGCCGATCGGCTCTCTATTGTGGCATTCTCTGCCGTGCCCAAAAGATTATTGCCTCTCAAAAGAATGACAGTCCAAGGTCAGCGCGCGGCTCGGCGCATCGTTGACCGGCTCGTGTGTGGTCAAGGCACCAGTGTAGGTGATGCCTTGAGAAAAGCTACAAAGGTGTTGGAAGATAGGAGGGAGAGAAACCCAGTTGCAAGTGTCATGCTCTTATCGGACGGTCAAGATGAGCGAGCCAATTCAAGCAAAGCTAATCAACGGCAGGGTTCAAGCCACGTGTCTGCTACTCGTTTCTCCCACATTGAAATCCCTGTTCATTCTTTTGGGTTCGGTGAAAACGGTGGCTATAGCCACGAGCCAGCTGAGGATGCGTTTGCCAAATGCGTCGGTGGGCTACTGAGTGTGGTGGCTCAGGATTTGAGGATTCAGCTTGGGTTTCCTTCATCAACGGCTGAGATTTCGGCTATTTATTCGTGCAACGGACGGCCTACAGTGCACGGCTCTGGCTCGGTGCGGCTCGGTGACTTGTACGCCGAGGAAGAGAGGGAATTGCTCGTGGAGGTTAAGGTTCCCACGTCGGCATTTGGGTCCCACCACGTGATGTCTGTTCGATGCCTTTACAAGGATCCTGCCACTCAAGAAGTCGTGTATGGGAAGGAACAAGCTCTCCTAGTACCTCGTCCCCACACCGTTCGATCCTCGTCCCCTAAGATCGAGCGGTTGAGGAACTTGTTCGTGACAACTCGAGCCATAGCCGAATCGAGGCGGTTAATCGAGCACAACGAGCTGTCTAGTGCTCACCACTTGCTCGCTTCGGCTCGAGCTTTGTTAGTGCAGTCGAGTTCGAGTTCGAGTTCGAGTTCAGCTGAGGAATACGTTCGGGGATTGGAAGCTGAGCTGGCGGATTTGCATTGGAGGAGACAGAATCAGCTGGAGCAGCAGCAACAGCAAGTGATGATGATCCGACGGAGGAGAGGCCACGAGAGGGATGTGATGAGTGGTGGTGGATTGGTTGATGAGAATGGTGAGCCGCTTACGCCGACATCGGCTTGGAGAGCGGCTGAGAAGTTGGCTAAGGTAGCTATTATGAAGAAGTCGATGAATCGAGTCAGTGATTTGCACGGCTTTGAAAATGCTAGATTTTAATAATTCTGACTTTTGGGAAATACATAAATATAAAAAAGCAATGTTTATTAGGAAAAAAACAAAGAAGAAAAAAAAAAAAGAGAGAAAATAGGGTTGCATTGGTTTTTGGGGAATGGATGATATGAGATGAAAAATAGGGACAAGATGGTAGCAGACGGCGCGGCCCTTTCTGATGAGATCAGAGTTAGAAATTGATTGGGTTTTGGATCAGATTGGGTGGCTTGTTCTAAAGCTTGTCTTTTTGTCTTGTGCTTTTTTAATATTAATCCCACATGATTCCACTTTTTTTGAGAGACTCCCTTTGGTACTTTTGTAGGGAATTTCATGATGAACAACAAAAGGTTAAAAAAAAAAAAAAGAAGGGCGTAAAATGCTGGCTAGTGTAACTCTGATTGTAATGTAATGGAGTTGTTGTTGTTGTTGTTGTTGTTGTGCTTGAATGAAAATTGAAAAAAAGAAAATGACTCTGTTCGATCGTATCTTTTCTTTCAGTTTATTTTGTGTATGATGAGTTAAAATTTGATTCAGTTATCAAGTACTGGTAGTTTGATAGGTGCGTGGTGTAGTTTGGAGTATATAGTAGGGAGCAGCGTGGCGACTTAGGATTTGTTTACTAAAATTTGGGAAAAGTGTAGAACGGAATGATGGAGTAGGTAACAGATGAATGATGACCAAATCATTTCTTTTTTTTGTGTTATTCTATTTAATCTATTTAACGTGACATCTTTGTTAGAATATGAGAACTTCGAAGAACCTTATTGGAGTAGACCCTTGCCACACAAAAATAATGTGTCCCCTTTACCCGTCTTTTCTTCCTCCCAATTGAATTGGCGCTCTCATGGAACATAAAGTAGACCCTATTTTGAGTCATCATTTAGAGGGCATCTAGGTTTTTTTTTTTTTTTTTTTTGGTGAGAGTAATGAATCACAATTTTTGCCACTACTTCTACTATCATTTAATTTATGTGGTGAAAAACTAAAACCGGTAGATATATGAAAATGATTTTTTATTACTCACAATCGTCGATTTTTGTAAATAATCGGTACATGAAAATGATTGTTCAACATTTACTATTGGTTATTTTTGTAAGTTATGGAAATAGTTGTAGTGAATTGTCAGTGGCGGTTCCAAGAAATTTTTTTTTTTTCAGAATGGTTATTGAAAAACTTAAATTAAACAAAATTTAGTAAAATAAAATTTGAATATATCGATGTAAGGATACCATTTTGTGCCTAAGACCAAAAAGAAAATGATCTAGACCCAAAGATCTCAATACAATGAATTTGTAGAGAGTGGGTTAGAAAACTAGGCTCTAATGAGTTGGACAATATTTGTAGTGGGTCCAGATGGCAAGAAAACAAATATGAACTGGTTTTATCCAAAGAAAATCGTCATCGGCACAATTCGAGGTGGTTGGTTCTTGTATATATTTCTTTAGAATTAGATTATAAGTCCAGTTCTTGTTGTTACAGTGTTTTTCTATTAATTTTCCGAAACCCCTCCCTTAGGAGCTTCTCTCTCTTTTACACTATCCTATTTCCTTCATCTCCATCCTTCACATGTGTTGAGGCCCATTTTTTGAGAGCCCAGCAGAAAAAAGAAGCCCATCAACACGGGTAGAAAAGAGGATAGAAATACCATTAAGCCCAAGTGACAGGAACAATGGATTATAAGTCCATTTGGCCCGAAAAGAGAGAAATAGCAAATGGGTCTCAAAGTCTCGGATAGAGAAAAATAGCAAACCCATTGGTAGAATGGATGTAGAAAAAATGAGAATGGGCTATACCTGCCACGGCAGGCCCAAGGTAGTGTAAATAAAGAAAGTAAGGGACAATAGAGGATCTATTAGCCCCATGGATGAAGTATGGAGTAGTTGAGCCGAGGAAGCCTGACGAAATGGTAAAAGCCCATGGAAAGCACGGAATTCGCAAGGGCCAAGGACGCCCTAAGAAAGTAAATGGGCCAAGGCCGCCTAAAAGGAAGCATACGAGACAATGAGCCCGCAAACGATACGATAAGAAAGCCCAATGGATTTATTGGGCCGTCGAAAAAGAAATAAACAACAAATCCAAAAGAGCCTAGAATTTTTTTGGGCCAAATAACATTGGGGCAGGAATGGTGGCGTGATACGGAAAGAAATAAATAGCGAAGCCTAGTCCTGGGAAAGAAAGACACAAAGAAAGCAAAGTTAGGAGAAACAGCCCACACCATGAGAAGATAGGAACGAACGACAGAATGGACAGAGGGACCTTCAGATCACGGCGAACGCGTGAGCAGCAGGTAGATTTTGGACGAACGTGGAAGTAAGGTACGCGCAAGGCCAGACACCACCAGCCTGTATCCAACCAATACAGAAAGAGGTGGGTCATGGGTTAGAGGTAAGAGGGCATGGTCTGGCGGTGGGATGACATACCACCCAAAAGAGGCAAGGCTGAGTTGGAACCACTAGGTGCATGCCATGAGGGATGAAGAAAGAGAAAGTGCTCACGCTGTGGTAGGCAAGGATGTCATGGCAAGCAAACAAACAAAATAATCTGTCTTCGCCTGGTGATGTGGGTTGACGCGGCCAGCGCAGGCAAGTGGCGCTGGCTGAGCACCTGACCAATCAGTAATTGTCGGCAAGGACACACATACCAGACAAAAATAGTTAAAAGCTAAAATGATAAAAGCCAGCATCGGCAAGCACTATATAAGAATACTCACTGTGCACGTATTGGGGGGAGGAGTAAGATTGGCCTAAGAGAGAATCACACTAACAAAAAATAAAAGAAGACAAAGAAAAAGAAAACAAAAGGAAGAAAGAATCAGAAAACAGAGAAAAGAAAAAAAAAAAAAAAGAGAGAACAAAACGGCAGGCTTGCACCAAATAGGATCATTCTCTCTCTCCCTCTCAAACCTATGTTCTCGACCAACAGTAAGAGGACCTTTCTGGGCACAAGTCATTTAGGTTCGCTCACTCAAAGCAATTAATCTCTTCCTTAGGAGATTACTCGCATTGAGGAAACATTTTTCCTTTTTGGCTTAGATCCCGTAACACGCTATGGCAGACTAATATTCATTTTTAGCTTAATAAGCTTACTCCGAGCTTTCTTTCTTTTTTTAGTTGTTGTTTTACTAGAATATGTATTTTTTTGCAATTTATTTTTGTCTCAATAAGTGAATCGATCTATTTATCATCTTTGTTATATCTACCTGCCGTAATCATTTTAAATAGCTCTGTCTGCTGTGGGCACCTAATCTAAGTTGCTATAGGACAAGGTGTGGCTTGCGCATAAGCCGGACCAAGGTGGATTGTAATTGGACTGGTCCTAACTCCCTGATCCAGAATACTTTGAGCTTAGCACGGCAAGAAGAAATCCAGCCCAACACTGTGCAAAAGGCCCCACCACAACGTGTAGGTCAAATTGCTAGTTTTGATTCTTGTCCCATCAAAACATTCCTGAAGTACCTGAGAGTAGTTGTAAGGCTGAAAATCACTGTCTAGGTATCACTTTCACATTAATGCAGCCAGAGAGTTAGCCGCAGAGCATTATATGCGGTGGTAGCAGCTTTCCTTTAGAGATTTCTTAGTTTCCCTCTATCCTAGGCTTTTATGATGTTTATCCTTGTTAATAGAATTCTCTGGAATGTTGCTCTTGATGGCAGATCACACCTTCTGAGTTCTACTCTGCTTGGCTGAGGAGGCACTCCTCCTCGGACCACTTTCCCCAATTCTTGTAGATATAATCTTTTCATAACCCACTGATTATTATCCCTTCATCAATGCTTCCTTATCCTCGGACTACTAAACGTCATTGGACAAGGCCCACGACCCAATATCCATTTTTGGGCCTTCTACTCCTACAATCGATATCACAAGAAAGTGCAAATACATAAATTTTTAAAATTTTATTCTATATGTTTTCATATTTTGAAATTGATGTATAACAGTTTCGTTATCAATTCTATCAACTGCATCATTTTCAATATGTATATAACCAAACAATCATTAAACTACTGATATCCCATCCAATTACGAACATCTTGACTAATAAGTAACAATATAAACAAAATACATCATTTTTTTTTAATGATCTATTCCAACCAAGAAGTTGACAAAAACCTCTTTGTAAATATGCTTTTCTTATTTCAACCTGATCTTTAGGTTGAAAAAATGAGACATTTTCTCATAGCCTATGATCTAAAAGAAAATTATTGAAGTCAACACAGTCTTGCTTAGAATATTAATCTTGCAATACAAGTGATTTCTTTATAAGAAATTTATTCATGGTGCAAAATAATAAAGGGTAAACTACAAGTTCATTCAAAATATTCAATTTAGTCATTCAACTGTTATATTAATCATATTCAATAAAATATTCAGGCATTACTTAAGTTAGTACATATGCGTATGTACAAAATATATAAAATAAACTCAACAAATTCAGCTAAAGACTAAAATAAATACTAATAGACTAGCCATTTGAAAAGGTGCATCTTTTGATAACACAATTTAAAAATCACAATTAAACATTTGATTTGGGCTTTTGGGATAAATTGTATTTGTTAAGGCAATTTTTGAGAAATGTTACGTTCACAACATTTTCACGATACTTTTATAACAAATCCTAGATGAGCAGTTTTTACTAGTTCTAATTTGAACTTACCATAGAAATCACTTTTTTGTCCACCAATAACAGCCAGTAACAATTTACTACTTAAGATTTATTTATGAAATTGTTGTAAAAATTGCATTTTTTGAAATTCTTTGGTTCAACCTTACCAAAATTTTGGAGAGATCAAATTTTATTTTTAATGGACTCAAATTTTTGTTTAATGTGTTTAAGTTTTTTTTCAGGGTGGTCAAGATTTTTTTCTAGGGTGGTCAACAATTCATATTAATTTAAAATTCAAAAATTGTAAGGTATTAACCAAAAAAAAAAAAAAATCAATTCAGGGTGGTCCTGTGACCACCCTGAGTAACATGTAGAGCCGCCAGTGTGAATTGTGTAATTTTAAAAAATCTGTTTTTAAAATAAGAAAAGTAAATGGGATGCTCAAAGTATTAGTATTAGACTCTAAACTTGCGTCTTAAGAAAAATTTAAAGCTCCTATTCTTCTTTATTCTCTAACTTTGTACTAGTCCCTTTTTTTTTTTTTTTTTGCTTGACGCACAGTGTATCCTCAAGGCGGACAATCAAAGACTAATCACTGCTCGCACTAGGTGGGCCCCGAGGGGGTAAAGTGCTGGCCTGAGGGATGATTTCTGAATGCAGGTCGCAGGACTCGAACTGGGGAGCACACCCAGTCGAGCCCAGGACAAGTATCCTGAGACCAAGCGCCCAACCGCTTGGCCAACCCCTCAAGGTTTGTACTAGTCCCTTACACCTTAAAGATTTATTTTTTCCTATATCAAGTATAAAAAAACAAAAACTAAATAATTGAGATTACATTCAATAACCTATAGATTTTACTTAGTCGCATTGAATTATCAAAGTAAATTTACCCAAAAAATTATATTGCGTTTGACTTGGTCTTAAGGTTAAATTAATTTATAAATTGTAGTGAAACGTTATCCAGCCTTACTATTTCATTTTTTATATATATATATATATATATTTAAGTCCATATTTCTCTGCACTTCCTTGCTAGTGAGTTTGACACTAATTTATTTAACTTTTTATTGAAAATTGATTAAAATATTGTGGCACTTCGAAATAAAATAAGGTTTTAAAATTTTTTACAGAAGTACTTAAATTAAAAGTCTAAAAAAAAAAAAAAAAAAACTATGTCAAACTGACTGTGATTGCTTTCTTCTATAATTATTTTCAATCATCATGCGATTTGGTGTTGGTTGCCTTGTTAATGTTCCTCTACTGGGGAGGGCTTTTCTGTAGCATTATTATTATTATTATTATTTTTCTTTATCAATTAATTCATTATGTCCTAACTCCAAATTGTCTGGACTACAAATATTTAAACTGTATTATTATATTTACTTATGCACTAATCAGATACTACATGTTTTTGTCATATCTGGTATGCTTAAGTGACCCTCGTGCTGTGGTCAAACCTATGAGTTGTCCTTAATTAAATTGGTTTTAGCACCTGAGTTACCAGCCTAGCCTATACTTATTAGTAAGCACCAAAATTTTGCATTGTAGGTATCATGCACAATTAGGGACCACCCTCTAATCAAATTCTTTGATCAATTCAAGATCGTATCCAGGGAAAGCAAGCATCCTTTTCCCAGTTACTAAATACTCCATCTTCATGGATCTTAATTTTATTTAGCTAAAAATATTTTATTGCTTTCTATTTTCTTCTTAATTCTTGTTCTATCACGTTGGGTTTTTCTTTTTGACACTTTGGCCTACCGAATGAGTAGTTTTATTGAAGCTTGCATGATTTTTTTTTTTTTTTTTTTTGCTTGGCTGAATATTAAGTCAGGTTATTCAAGTCAAAATTTACACAATAATATTATTTTAATAATTATTATTTAAATTGGCACACTTTAAAATTATTTGGAATCTAAACTTTAAAAAAAAAATTCTTAAAATTGTGTTTTCAAAATACGATTTTACATAAATTATGGCTTTTAAGTATTGCAATTGTGTCTCTGAAACAAGATTTTGAGAGGAAAAAAGAAGAAGAGGAAGCTAAATTATAAAATAACTTCAAAACAGTGCCAATTTTGCTGCTTATTTAGTAATATGTGCATTACATTTACACATATATGGTTCTCACAAACAAAATCACGTGTAGCATGAAGAGTAAAAACCGGCCCGTTGTGTTTACTGTTTACCGGGCCTAATCAATAGGAGAGTGTGACAATGTCACTGGCATCTCTAAGTGATGAAAATTTCAAGTACACATAAAAAAGCATCTCTAGCTTTTGGTCACAGTGGATCCCAGTAATACCGAGCGTCCAAACCAGTCTTTTGGCATCTATATGATGATCTGATGCCCATGCTGTCCTTGGCACTTAATTGGCCCAGCATCCAATCAGCCAATTTCTTTTAGCATTTTCTTTTGTACTGTTAACACACTCTCTCTCCCTCTCTCTCTCTCTCTCTCTCTCTCTGAGCTGAAATGCAAACAGTGAGTGATCTGTGTGGTCCAATATGGTGACAAGAGATCAAACATACTGGCACAAATGTAGATAAAGACTCTTGTGATGAAGCCGGGACCAGTTTTGTGGTCTTATAGTACACAATAATAAAGCACGCTTAAGAGTTTTCTCTACATGTGGGGATGGGACAACCAGTTACACGTACGTACATTTGTAAACAATCTGACTGCTTGAATGAAGTGAGAATAATTGTTCTATTTTTTTTTTTTCCTGTTCTTTTCTTTACTTTTGCTAATCAGGAAATGAAAAGGTTCATTCCTGTGTTTCTGTTAACTCTACACCTCTTAAGGTCATGTGGTGAGACTGTCAAATTCAAGGTCTAGAGAAAGGCATTGATTCTCTTACACCCCTTATTGTACCTTGTTTATCTATTCTACCTAAGAAAGTCAATACCGTACCGAAGACTGTAATGAATATCATACATGAAATTTTGAACATGAACATTATGCGTCAGAATATATTAATGAATGTGAAAAAACAATTACATACAGTTAAAAATAGAAAGCATTGTATCATTGTCTAGTTAAATTTATGAAGTAATTCACGTATAAATGACTGAGTGGCTAAGTAATATATCACATGTAAAAACAAGAGGAAAAAAAAATTGTGCTACAGTTTCGATTAATACTATTCACATTCGAATGAAGATAAACTAGATTCTATAACATTGTGAAATGTGTGCCCTAATATTCTAATTGCAAGATCATTTGCTCAACTTTTTGGATTCACTGGGAGAGCTAGCTGGACCATTTTATGGGGATTGAATATTTGTTCTACCATGGAAATTTGACTTACAGGGCACTTTCAAAACTAAAAGATAGGGCATGGTCGATAACAGTGTGGAGAGCAGAGGGAGTTCTGTCCTTACCGTACAAACAACCCAACAGAAGGGACGTCTCAACTCTCAAATTTAACTATTTATTTTTGTGGCTTCCCACATATAGTTTTGTTTGTTCTTATAAGATGCAGGGACAAAATATTTCACGGTTGTAAAGGAGCCATCATTGGCAAAGGAAAATTATTAAGAATTTTTTGTCGTCGGAGTACGGTGACGGTATTTTCTCCTTTCCTTTTAATTCACTATAAATATGAGAGAAAGAAGCATCACAATACTGTACTCTGGATATATCTAATAGGTACTCTTAGCAAATGACAATTGAATGGCTATTATAATGTCTCGTCTCAATCCATGTACAGATTAGGCCTAAAAATCAGAGATTCCACGTAGAGAGAGAGTCACTTGTAATGTCTCGTCTCAATCCATGTACACATTTTGGGCCTACCTGATTTCAATGGTTCTGGTTAGAGACTTCAGGCCCAGCTAGTACGAGGGGTCCTGTACGTTGCGAAGATGGTGCGGAACGTTGGGTTTTGCCTTCAACATTGACCATTTTTCACGAAATTGGGACCTGTCCCCATGCGAAAATGGAGCCGAAAAAGGTGGGCTTTGCCTTTGTTCGAAAGCGCCATTGCTTTTGTTGTCTTATCATGGCCATGGGTATGTACTAAATTCATAAAGTCTCTGGTTTTCCTTGAGTCCCGCATTAATTAGAATGAGTTCTTAATTTGCCTTAGCAAATAAGTCCTTCAGGTTTAATTTCTATCAAATAAGTATTTCACTATAGTAAGAATGAGTCAATTTGGTTATTCTGTTCAAATATATTAGACAGCACCGTTTAACTAAAATTATTCATAAGATGCGCCATTTAATAGATCTAGTTGTTTGTTGAGTTTTTTTTTTTTTTTTTTAATATATATAATGAATTCCTTTGCTAGCATATTTGAACAAAATGACCTTAGACTCATTTTGACAAAGTGCAAGACTAATATGACTAGTGAAGTAAAATTTAGGGATTAAATTGAATTTTAGACCTCATTTTGAGAAGTGGGCTACCCATCTATTGTGGGTGGGGGTGCCCTTTAACCCAAGGGCGAGGGCCATGCTGAATATTGACTCTGTGGTGGACAAATCGACAATATTAATAACATCCTCCTTAGCCATTCTCAACATACATTCAACCACTTTAATGCTCTGACTTGATTACAAGCTTACGTTATTAAGTTTGGCAAGACAAATTTTAGACTTCTTAGTATATACTCTTGTAGACTTTTCTAATTGATATTTTTTAGATATGGCCTCATATATATATATATATATATAAAACTGTGAAGCCTAACCCTGTCATATCACGTGCTTGTGAATCCAGTCACCTTTTATTCTAACATATTTAACAAGTTAAAGAAGACAAGGTGATGTAGTTGATTTACCTGTCTGCAACATTCACGTTTATAGAGATCGGATTTTTGACAAATTAGGGTCCAAAAAGTGAAGAGAGGAAGGAATAGAAATGATCTCTTTTAAAAAAAAATGAATGCAGGGTGAGATGATAAACCTATGATCTGACCCTACACTTTGGTTTTAGAAGTGGATGAATCGTTTAGGTACCATTTGAGTTACAGCTTAACGGCATGTATAGAATCAAAGCTTCACAACTTCCACACTACAGGAAAACTCATATCCAGCCAAGTTATCACAGGATCTATATTGTCAAAAGCTGGATGTATATAATAATACATATGACAAAAGTAATCACATTCAGCACGGAAACCCATCAAGGACATTAAATACAAGTTCATCTACATAGTGAAATAATCAGTATATTAATTACATGGATTAACCATATCCCAGATACAGACCAATAAACTCTAGGGACAATCAATTGATACATAGACTAACCGCCTTATTGTTCCTCTATTTGTATCCTACATAGCCGAGTGGCCTCTATAGATTAGGCTGAGAAATACGAAGGAACACCAAACAAGAGTTTGGCCAAAGTGTTACACCAATGAATGAACTGAAAGAAGTCCCCCCAAAGGGGCCAACGCTGTTTGCCTTATCCAATAGAGGATCACAACAGTGCCAACACTCACAATGACAAGGTGAGGAAATTTTCCCCTTATTCAAATTTGAGGAAATAAAAGATGTGGCATGAATGAAATTCGACAAAGGAGCTTACTTCTGGTTTTCCACCTTGGCTCGAAGTTTCTGTTCTAACACAGATATCTCCGTCTCAAGGCTGAACATTCTATTAAGAGCATGCATATTCTCAAGGGTCTCACTCAGGGTCCGGCTGTCACTCCCATCACATCTCAGATGCTGCATTGGACCATGAAGGAGCCTGTTCACTATACCCTTGCTAAGATCCTCCACAGCTCTCTTTGTTTTCTTTGAAATATCATCACCCATCTTTGACAAGCATTTTTCTAGCTCCGTAACTCTGATTCTTTCCGCATAAGCCCTCAATTTCTTAATGGTAGGAACAGTTTCCAATGAATCCCTCCACGCTTCAAATTGTTTTGATTCCTCAGCAATAATTGCTTGTGCTTCCATTGCTTTCTGAAGGCGATCCTCTTTATTAGCAGCCACTACCTCCTTAAGGTCATCAACATTGTAAACTCGCGCAGTTTCGATATCTGTGACACATGAGCCCACATTCCGGGGTACAGAGATATCAACGAAGAGCCTCACACCCCCAACCTCGGGACTAACAGGGGGAAGGTCCTTAACATGCTCTTTCAAAAATAGTGGGGTTTCCGATGCTGTGCTGGTGAACACGACATCTGATTCAGCAGCACATGTTAGCATTTCTGTGAGGGGTTTATATATTATCTCAACACCCTTCAACTCTTCACGGATGGCTGCAACTCTCTCCTCGGTTCTATTTACAACCACCATCTTTGTGCAACCTTTTGCTGCCAAGTGTTTGATCACAAGTTTCCCCATCTTGCCTGCTCCAATTACCAACATTTTAGCAGTAGCATTCGAGGATTCAGGCAGCTTCATTAAGGCCAGCTCAACGGCAGCAGAGCTAACAGAAACTGCTCCAGCAGCAATGTTAGTCTCAGTCCTTACACGCTTTCCCACAGTGATTGCATGCTTGAACAGCCCACTAATGTTCCTCCCAAAGCCCACAACTCCTTGCCCAACTTTGACAACTTGTTTAACCTGTGCAAGAATTTGACCTTCTCCAAGGACAAGAGAGTCGAGACCAGCAGATACTTCAAAAATATGATGTGTAGCATCTTTATTGTAAAGCAAAAAGCGATGCTCACAAAGTTCTGAAACAGGGATTCCGCTTGTCTGCCAACGAGAAGCAAACAACAATTAACTACTATAATAAGATTCATAAAAATGTGATAATCAGACACATTACTGCTAAGCATGTGACTTAGTAAATAATATGTTTACCCTCAGTATGGGTGGGGGAAAATAGCATAAACTACATGGTTAAAGATTAAAGCATTAGTGGAAATAGAGTAGAAAAAATAAAAAGTGCACCATATAAGACGTAAATCATGGGACAACAAAATCCCCTGGGACAAAATAAATAAAATAACTCTTTCAAAAGGGCAAAAGGCTAACAGATCTCACTCAGAAAGCATCTGCACTGCATGTCTTTCATGGAACCATTCTTAACGTGACCAAACTATTTCATGTGTCACTATCGCACAAGGATATTCTGTTTTCTTTTGTAAGTTAAACAAAATTCTGTAAACTGAACAATTTTAGTGGCACCTAAAAACAAATCATAGTATTGATCAAGAGAAAGACAGCACCTTTGACATCCATTCGGTCACTTCTTTGACACCACGATGCTGAGAAAGAGCTACAACATATATTTCCATTCTATTGCAGGTGCTAAGAACAGCAGCTTCTTCAATATGATTTAAACTGCACAGCTCCCCAATAGCTCGAGGCCATTCTGCTTCTGGAATGGCAAGTTTTTCACGCATTTCAACAGGGGTAGTGTGAACACTAAGCCCAATGACCACAATGCTACTCCTTTCTTTTGTATATCCTGAAACACATTACTCTGAACATTTCAGTAAAAATATAGTACGAAAAACATTATAATGAAAATTACTAAAAGAATTGCAGAACTCTCAATAAACCATTAAATGAAAAAAATGATCAACGTTGCTTTGGTATATTACAATTTGAGCATTAAGAGTTAAGCAACCATATCCCTATTTGTTGTTTGGAAAGAGATCTTACATTAAATTTTATCTGGTGATTAATTCAGGTATTGGCCCAGTTGGGTGTTTTATAATAATCCTGATCACTGAAATCTACCTTTTTTTTTTAAATAAGTGACACCTGAAATCTAACGGTTAAAATCACAAAACTATCAATTGGGATCTATCTTTAGTGAATATTATCGCATAGTTTGGAAGTGATCAAAGGAAACCCCCCCCCCCCCCCCCCTTTTAAGCTTAAATCTGAAAATATTATTTGAACATAGCTTATATTAGATTGTTAAAGTTATCAGGAACTCAGAAGGATAGAGAAGAACATCCAATTCAATTGGCTACATTATCAATGAATTTACATAACACTGTCAAGAGAAAAAACACCCATAGTTTAAACAATTAATAACACAACTTTACATTGCCAAAAGTCACCATGCAATCAACAAAAATGCGTGAGCATTTGAAAAGAACAAAACATTATATAAGGAAGTGGTCTTCTTTCTACTTTTGTGATAGCTGATGCCCATCAGCTAACAAAGAAACATCAGAAATGCACTAAAAATCATTATACCAATCTACTTACAAACTTTAAGCTTTGTCTAGAGGCTTTGCAGTCTGTACATTAAGGTAATAATTGTGGATATTCTAGACTAAGAGCAAAGAGGAGAGAGTACAAGAGTCTAGCCAAGGTCTTTTCTTAATACTTCAAAGACGCTAAAGTTCATAGAATTAATTTTTTTGTAAAGCCCCAATAACCATATTCACATGAATGTCGATATAAGAAACCACACAATCTCTCACAAAACTTTTTTTTTTTCTTTTAATTGGAAACCCACACTTGTGAAGAGTGTGAATTGGGTCAAGGCTCATTCGCCTCTCACGAAAAAATTTTGGGCATGTCATAGTGATTGTATCCGCAATATTCCTTAGGTTTCTTAATATATAAGTGTTTGTATAAGCTATGAGTGTGTTTGTATAAGCTATTGCAAAATGGCATTTTGGGTTTAAAACGAGCGTTTTTGTAAAAAAGCTATTACGAGTTGCCGTTGTGAAACATTATTTTGGGTTTCAAAAACACGCTTTTAAACTCCCAAATCGCTTAACCAAACGAACTCTAATTATAGGCAAAGATAGGCATGCTACTTATAATTAAGTCCCAATAATCCAAAGCAAATAATATTAGTGGAACACTAAATTCTCCAAGCTTTGTCAAAAGAATCACAGATTTCTTAATCAAAGAAAACATATTTACTCAAATTCACACTCAAAACATCCAAAAATAAAATATAGAAATGCATTCACCACAGCAACAGAAAATATAAACAAAAACAAAACAAAAGCAAACAAAATTCAAATATCTAAGAATAAGCTACATTAGAGAGAGAGAGAGAGAGAGAGAGAGAGAGAGGGAGAGAAATGGAGGCATTACTGTCAGCAGCAGAGGTTTTGAGCTGTTCAAGAGCGGAGAGCTTATCGGTCTGAAAAGAAACATCGGAGGCAGCAACCTCGCACCTCACAGCACCTCTCTGAATTAGGGTTTTCCTGCCCCGAATTGGCTTCCCAGAAATCTGAGGCGCCTGAGAAGAAAGCGAGGCTCTCGACGAGGATGAGGAAGACGAAGATTTGAGGAACAGTGCCTCCAATTTCGCACCAGCAAAGCTCGTCGAGACTGCCATCGAGTCAGCCAAACCCTATCCCTAGATTTTCAGAGAGATCGATTGAGGTTTTTGGTAATGAGGGGTGGTGTTGAGTTCAAACGAATAAGAAAATTAGTTTTAACTAGTTCGTTGAAATATAGGAAAGGAAGCTGAGTTTGATTTTAGTTATATTTTTTTTGTGGGAAAAAGGACAAAGGAGGGAGTCTAATCTTCTGTAATATTTTTTCTCTTTATTTTATATTCAACTAATAAAAATTTATCACGTTTATCTAATTAATAATATATCACTATTAATTAATAATAGTAGAATTAATAAGTTAATAATTATAGTATTTAATTAAATAGATAAACATGTAATAAATTTTTATTGATAAAATATAGAGTAGGGGAGGAAAAGTGGGACTGAATAGGAGTCTAGCCTGGTTTGGTTTGGATTTGTTTTGGTGGGTGCTAAAAAAATTGACCCTCAATGAGTGAGTATTATAGTATTTAATTAATAAAATAGTACTATTAATTAATAATGATAGTGTTAATAAGTCAATAATTATAATATTTAATTAATTAGATGAACACGTGATAAATTTTTATTGGTAAAATATAGAGTAGAGCAAGAAAAATTTATCACGTTTATCTAATTAATAATATATCACTATTAATTAATAATAGTAGAATTAATAAGTTAATAATTATAGTATTTAATTAAATAGATAAACATGTAATAAATTTTTATTGATAAAATATAGAGTAGGGGAGGAAAAGTGGGACTGAATAGGAGTCTAGCCTGGTTTGGTTTGGATTTGTTTTGGTGGGTGCTAAAAAAATTGACCCTCAATGAGTGAGTATTATAGTATTTAATTAATAAAATAGTACTATTAATTAATAATGATAGTGTTAATAAGTCAATAATTATAATATTTAATTAATTAGATGAACACGTGATAAATTTTTATTGGTAAAATATAGAGTAGAGCAAGAAAAATAGGACAGAATAGGAGTAGCCTGATTTGGTTTGGATTTGTTTTGGTGGGTACTAAATAAATTGACCCACAGTGAGTGTGTGAGTGGCACTGAGGTGTCGTGTCGTGTGGTGAGTGTGCACTCGCTCTGGGACCAAATGAGAGAAAAAAGTGAATTGAGAGTGAATGGGATTTGGGTAATGCCCTAGGGAGTTTGTGATTTCTCTGAGCTCTGATTGGCGGATGGAATGCACGTTTTATCCATACTCATTTCTCTCTATCTCACTCTTAATGATGAGAAATTATAAGGTCTATATAACGTACAAGTAATATAATCCACCATTTCATTAAAAGACTCACACCTGTTTAAAATTGTTGAGTTAGAAATTTTTTTAAAATATTGACTCAACAATTTTAAACAAGTGGAAGTTATTTAGTGAAATGGTGAACAGATGACGTGGTCTACCAAAAAACTGTATAATTTCTTCTCAATGAGCAGCCTCCCCTTCATCTTATTTGGGCCCCATTTCATGAAAAAAAAAAAAAAAAAGGTAAATTTATATTATATATAACAATATTTTTATAAAATGGTAGGTTATAATTAGTTCAACTGGTAAAGTTTTTGAGCTTTAAAAGAAAAAAAAAAACTAGTAAAGTTTTTAATAGTTAAATAAGAGATTTGAAGTTCAATCTTTGCTAATACCAAAAATCGATGGGTATCTTAATTTGATAATAAAGAGCTATTATTAGAAGCAAACAATATAGGTTGAAACTATTTTTAAAAAAATTATAAAGTGGTTAAGGACTTAAGGAAAATAGAGAAACCCACCACCGCTTAACATAAAACAATTATACAGATTTCACATTCGTATGGGGTTAAAAATGAAGGACAAGGCATTGGGACCAAACCTTTGGATGACAAGTTATTATGAGATTATATTTAGGTGTATTAAAATATTATGTAATTAAAAATATGTATATACGATCTCTTAAATTGTCACAGTAAGTTAGAATAATATAACATTACTACACATGCTAGAGCTAAACATTTTTCAAAAATGAATCATATCTTATAATTAAAATTAGAAAACCATTTCCATCACTTTACATGAAGCAAATTATTCTTGAAAATGGTATTATTATGTTCGTGCTTAATTCAAAATTATATATAAATAACTCAAAACTATTTTAATAATTAGTTGAGTCACTTGAAACCAATGTTATTAATTTCATTCCATTCCGGCTGGAATGGCCGGAATTTCTCGTACCGGTGTGCAATCCAGAATGGTACTACCACCCATTCCACCTTGGGTCAAATTCTGGCCTGTTTTGGGGTGTTTCAGCCGTTCTAGTCAATTCCGGCCAATTTCGGGTGGAATGGGAGTTTCAGCCGATACTGGTTTTGCCTTAAAAAAAAAAAAATTTATCCTGCAACTACGTTGTTTTATATCTTAAATCAAATGTTCACAAATCCATTCACACATGTAAAGCTTCTATTTTGACAAGATCTAAAGCTTTAAATTCATAAAAAAATAATCACAACCCAAAAAGAAATTAAGAAGAGAAAAGGAAATTAACAACAATGGTAGTGTCCAACCTTTATCTGCATGCTTTATCTTTTCTTTTCCCTTTTCATTTTTGGCTTTATTTTCTATCTGCACTACATTTTTTCGCTTGCTTGTCTTCACGTTTCGTCAAACCTTTAGAGTGCTAAGGGCTTGAGACTTTTTTCTTTGCTAAGCTGAATGCTAAAAACCTGAGACTTGGTTATTTTTGAACTATGGTTATCAAGTTTGGTAAAGTATTGAATAGCTCCTACTTCCAAGATATAATTGTCTTTTAGTGAATCTGAAAATTATTATTTTATATGATTTTTGAATAATGTGATGGGTTCTTACTTATTAGTATCTACCTGCCAATTAAAGTCCATTGAAGAAGTACTTTGTATATAGAGTGTAGGCACGGAGTTTTCTTTATCACACGCTGTGAGGGAATTAATTTATTATAATAATAAGTATGAAAAAAAATTATATTGTATATATATTTTTATTTTTTTTAAGAACTCAAAATATCTTAAAATGGTACGCTGGAATAGGTTGATATCGAAATATTTCATTCTACTGAATAAACCAAAACGGGATCCAAAACGGAATTAATAACGTTGCTTGAAACTTTAATAAATTTTTATCTAACATAAATTAACTATCTTAATGAGTTACATAACAAAGAAAAAAATTTTAATTTTATTATTTATGTAATACATGCATATATTGAGACACTAGAATCAAACTCAAGCACAGTATATGGTAAGTAAATTTTACTATATTTATATACAAACTTATAATGTATAATCAAAATAAAAGAGTTTAATCAATAAGAGTAAAGACGCTTGTCGCAGAGAAAAGATTATCACTTGATGCATTTATAATTGTTAAAACTCAAATTTTATTATATATATATATATATATGATATTTATATAAATGCCTATAAAGGAATGCACCATAACTTCTATATAATTTCGAATTAAAAAAATGAGGTATTAGATTTTTAGGCAAGTGTCAAATGCTTAGAAAGATTTGCCCTGATGCGGACAAAGAACCCGATAACGACGAGAACTGCAGCTAAAATCAAAAAAGAGTATCAAACTATCGATGTTCCTTTGATTCTTCTGTCTTGTCTTGATGCCCTTTTTAAATTATGAAGAATTTGACACTAAATAAATCGTTTTTACAATCTTAACTAAGTCCTCTGATGATTGGCACCCATTGGATCACTTAAAGAGATCAAGACAAAGCACAATTTAGCGGTCATGAGAGGTGCCAACGCAATAAAGTCACAGCCATATTTCAATTTGCATGAAAATATATAAATCTGAAAATGTGAAAGATACAGTCAAGAAAGAGATAAGGTGGGAAGAGGTGGGGCGTGAAAGATGTGATAGAGATTGCCTTCTAAGATTTCAGGGCCTCTGTTTGCCACAACTTTAGTGAGATGGTCGTGGACAAGAAATATACTTATATTTTTTGGATATGGTACTGTATGATTTTTAAGATTTTGACTGCAATGTGCAAGTTTTCCTACTTTCATTTATTAAGTGTGTTTGTCCATGGTAAATTTGCTCCTTCAACATGACAATAAAAATAAATGAAAATCTTAAGATTGAGTGCAAGTGATGATGTAGCCATGTAGGAATAAAGATATTGCCAATTCATCCCTCCCCAAGGTGAAAACCATTACAAGCTAACTTTCAAAGAAAGCCTTTTAAGAAAATATAGTATATATGGACCTTATTTCGATTAGAAGAAAAAAGGTTAAATGGTACCTAGTTTATTGTAGTATCAGAGTAAATGATCTTAAGTTTAAATCATGTCTTCACTCGATTTACATGTTGGGCCTCAATTTTGGAGTGAATAATAAAAGTTATAATGAGTGCTCTTATCGTGTGCAATTAACGCACATAAGGTCTGAATTGGTAACGAGTAATATAAATTAAAATGAGTGTTTTATTGTATATAATAAACGAACGTAAGATCTCAATTTGTAGTGAATATTATAAATTAAAATGAGTGTTCTTATCACGTGTAATCAACGCATCGTATGTGCATCGTTTTGATTCCAAGTTACTTCATGTGGTTGGTCGAGGAAAATTGAACAATTTGTTGCATAGTAAACCAATCAACATAAGAAAAAAGTATATCTTTAGGAAAAATAGCAAGAAAATTTTCAGTTGGGATCTGTAGTTTAAGTATCAAACCAAGCAACTTGCTTCAGAACCTTACAAATTTATTAATAACAAATAAAATACTGACAGACTTGCCTTAATTTTGAAGAAAGCCTAGTAGCTTTAGCTGCATCTTTTTCTTCAATTTTATGGTATAATTTTGTTGTTTACAATGAAAGTACAACAAGCTAGAGCAGATGTCCAATTGATGCTTGGACTCGTGCTTAGTAGTACTCACCTTTGTGTTAACATAATGAAAACTAGGATTTTCCATGGGACAATCTTTAGCTTGAATTATTTTCCTTTCTATATCAGTGCATGATTAGGGTGCATTCCAAGATAACCGAACAACTTGCTCCCAGCTTTGTCTTGGGCCACGGCACTCCTTATTTATTTTTTTTAAAACACTATTCAGAGTTGATTTTAGTGCATAAATTAAGCTACTTTCCAACCGATCAAAATGTTGTGTTTGGTGTCAATGTGCTTAGAAAAATCTGTACATTTCGTCGAAGTGAACATAAAGATTGCCTTCTTGTTACAAATAGTGTTTTTTTTTTAATGGTTTTTTAATTGATCTTTCTTGAATTTTTTCATGTGTTTGAGGTAGTACTGGTGCAGGTCTCACCTGCTTGAAGGAGAGAATAAAATGAGGATACTCAAAATTCTGCAAGCCATTTGGTTCTAAACTTCTACTGAGTGAAAACAGACAATTTGGGAAGATTAGACTCGTATAACAGCCTTCAATCAAAAGAGAGTAGCTACAATCATTAGGGAACTATATCATTAAAATCTTATTGCATATAATATTCACCAGAACATATATATCGCTCACTTTCTTTATCTTTTTGTTTAAAATCTAATTGCATATGCAGAACTTATTGAATCAATACAATCCATTTTCTCATAAATAAATAGAGAAAATAGCACTTCATAATGAAGTTATTATAGAATTTGTCACTTCAGCTGCACTTGGACTACCAAGAATTTTGGTTAGTTTGAAACAAGCCAAATTTTAAGATGTTAGCTAGTTCGAAGAGCAGGGGCAACGCCACCTAAGGCCAGGGTGTTCCCAGGAACACCCTGGCCTGAAATTTTTTTTTTTTTTTTACATGGTAATTTAAAATTTTATATTTATTTATCTTTAAAAAAAAATTTTGGGAACATCCTGAATTTTTTTAATGTCAATAAAATTAAATTTTGGTTCATAATTTGAGCAACTTAACAATATATTAAGGTCTTTTAAGAAAAAAGAATAACATACTTTTATATTTTTTTAAACCTATTGCTTTATTTTTTAGTTTTTGCTTTAAGTAAAAGGCTATGGCCCGTAGAAAATAATGACCGGCCCCCAATTCTTTCTAGGATCTCTACTTAATCCAATAGATAACTCAAAGTCCTCAAATAAAATATTAGTTAGCTCTCCCAATTGTCCAAATGATTTGTTGTCAATCCAAATACCCAATAGACAATAATTTACACCCTCAAAATATCATCTTTTATCACTCATTTTCAAACAAAAATTTACTTTTTTTTTTTTCATCATTCTCAATTTCAAGAAGCCACCTACGAGATTCTTAAAGAAAATAGAAATAATCTCTACTACTTTTCTTCTGCTGATACAAGCCCACACTGCCTCATGTTTCTTTACTGTCATTGTTGATTGCTCTAAACACATTAACTCTCTTCTCAACAAGGGTAGAAATCAAATAAACTCATTTCATCTTAAAAAAAAAAAAACTATCCATATTTGCTTTTAGTTTCAGCTTCTTCTTATGTCTCAGTATTTTAGGTTTGTTTGTTTCTTCAACATCATATGGGCATTTAGATTTATGCTTTTTATATATATGATAATGGTCATTTAGTTTTATGAATATGCTTTGTTTATTAAGTTGTTCAATTTGTTGTGTTACTATATGATAATATATTATATCTCTTTCCATATCATCATTTTTTTTTAATTTGAAATTAGGAGCTGAATAATTCATTAAAAATAAGAAAATTTTCAATATTATGGATAATGATGGGTTGATGGTGCTTAAAATAATAGTAAGCAAATTTTTGTATATATGTGATGGAGTGGCCACTGATATGTATGGTAAAATAGACAGCCTTTTATACTTTCATTAATATTTAAGAATATGACAATATATCAAAGTTGATAATTTTTTATTTATAAATTTATGAATCATGATTTTTCTATCAATATTGCAATTTGGCCCCCCCAAGTATTTCTGGCTACGCCCCTGCCCTGTTCAGCAACATTAACAACAACCACAACTGAATTCCATAAGCTTTATGTTGTAAAATTTTATGCATTTACGTGTCTTTTAATTATTGTTGTTGTTGTTGTTGTCGTCGTCGTCAATATATAAAATTTTCTTTTTATTAGATTATGTAATTTATGCTTTTTGAGGAACACCCTAAAAAAAATTTCTAGAATCGCCACTGTCGAATAGAGATACCTTGAGTTCTTAACACTGGAAGAATGGGATTCTATCCAAAATCTAATTAGTTGGCAATAAAATGGCATAAGTGTTAAGGCTTGGGTTGAAGTAGAGTGGTTTCAAGTGATAGCTTAGTGGCAATGACATCTTTTATGATATGTTTTATATCAAATCATTAGAACCCCACCTCTTTCTCCTTCACTGTCTACCTATCTAATAAAAAGAGTTGGGAAATGATCTCCTCCAATTGAATCTTCCAATTTTTTTCTAACGTGAGACACATGGTATTTATCTGGTTTTCAAATATTACACATATTTTACTTCTAAATAAAAATAGAAGGAATTAAGAAATTCAAGGGGAAATCCCAGAAAAAATTTGAAGTAAATGGAATTTGACAATATTAGTTCATTTACATTCTAAACTCTCACTACCTGTATCGTCAGGTTAAAATAAAATAATAATAATAATAACAATAATTAGCTAAATTAAGTTAACTAAAAGCTATCCTCAAACTCATCCATAGTATGAAAAGGTTATTAAACCCAAGGGCGGCCCTGTGCATTTTGGGCCCTAAGGTGAATATCAAAATGTGGCCTTTTTATATATTTAAATATTTTAAATATTACTTAAATAATTTTTTACTTCAAATCTATTCTTCTTCTTTTTTAGATGCAAAATTACTTATTAAATTTTTGTATTTAAGTTCCTCTAATATTTCTTTTTCAATATATAATATGATTAATCCACTTAATATTTCTTGTGACATTGTCAATCTTAAATATTATTTTATCAATCTTAATTCTGAAAAACTTCTTTTTGCAGAAGCAACTATAATGAGTATTGTTAATAATATTCTATAAGCTATACATGCATTTGGAAAAGAATCTAGCCATTTAATATAATTTAGTACATCAATTAGGGTATTTTCTTTTGTTTGTAGAATTTCTTTTAAAACTTTTAACTCTGAAAATAAACTAAACCATCAAAAAAAAAAAAAAAACACTTTATCTATAAAATTATAATAACTAGAACTTGATTATAAAATGTTAGCTCTACTTAATCATGGAAGCATCTTATAGTCTCAACTTGCATAAATAAAAAAAATAACAACATATTCATTAAATCATTCAATAAATTGGGTTAAACAATACAATACAACTAAAAAGAACAACACAATTAAAAAAAAATTAAATACTAGAAAATTATAATGAAATTATATTTTTCATAAGTTAATTTTGATTATAAATTTATTTAGTTGTAATTAGTTATATATATATATATATTTGATATTTTATTTTTTCACAAAACTCAATTTATTATTTACAAAAATTAAAAGGACAAAGAATTTTGCTTGAACAAAAAATAAGGATTTTAATATGGTGAACCATGTGGTTTGTGAAGAAGGGTGTGAACTGTGAACCAAATAAAAGATACCCACTACCCATCTTCCACGGATAAGAAGACCATAGCCTAGGCAGACTAAACACATCAGTACTAAAGAAACAAACAAAGACATATGTAAACTCTAAAGCAAATAGATCTGAGAAAATATCTCAAACGAACTTAAAGGAAGCAACGAACTGGCAGATCAACGCACAGCTACTTAAACAAATTCAGTGACAGCAAATACAAAGAAAGATTAAGAAAAGAAACTTTCTTTCACTAATGTTTACTAGAAAAACGAGGTTTTAGTTTTTTTTTTTTTTTTTTTTTTTGTGTGAATATTTTTATGTTTTGTTATCTTTTGTTGAGACAAAAGAGAAAGAGATTGATTTCAGCTTCAGTTCAAAAGGAAATTGATCTTTCTTTTATATATATATATATATATATATATATATATTAGGTATAATTTATTACTCTTAGATTGGGGCCTTCTTTCCCCATTTTTTGACTCTAATTGGAGGGTTTTTTTTTTTTTTTTGGGTAAAATGGAGAATGCATAAAACTAAACCAAAGGCAAAACAACTGGGCCAGGGCAAAGCCTGGAATGAAAGAGACCATAGAGGTCCGATACATAAACGTTAAACAAGCAGGGAGGAGGGGAAGAGAAAAATAAAAAATCAGAGGGCATCTTAGATCCTAGACGAGTAAGAGCATCAGCACAGGAATTAGATTCACGGTAGCAATGCTTCACTTTAACTTGAGGAACACGGGAGATCAGGAGCTTGCAATCAGCCACTATAGAGGAGTTCGATGCATTGGAAGATCCCGAGTTGTTCATCAGATCAGCTATGACTTTAGCATCCAAGTCTATTTCTAAAGCATTAATATGCAGATCTGAACACATAATAAGACCATCCCTTAGAGCCCAAAGCTCTGCTAAGAAGCTGGTGGTATGTCCAATTTGTCTAGCAAAACCCTTGACCCAAACACCTACATCATCCCTAAGCACGCTGCCTCCCCCAGCAACCCCAGGATTCCCTGCAGCAGATCCGTCCGTATTGAGTTTATACCAGCCCTTATAGGGTCTTTCCCATCTAATCATCTTAAGCAAGTTCGGCTTATACAAGCTACTTCCTTGAGCACAAAAAAAGTATTCCACAGCCCTTTGAATGACTTCCTTATGGATAGAAGGGGAGGGAGCTTGGTTTTGGAAGACCACCCTGTTTCGGTGGTTCCAAATAGACCAGATACCAAAGGAAAATAAGATATACCACGGAACCGAGAAGAGGCTGACATTATTCCCGGTTTTACAATTGACTTCAAGCCAGGTATGTAAATCTTGAGAGAAAAAGGAAGGAGCTAAGCCAAGAGGATTGAGGTTGTGCCAAACATTAGATACAGCAGGGCAGTCCCGAAGAAGATGAAGAATTGATTCCGAAGATTGGTGGCAGAGAGGGCATGATGGGTTTATCGGAATACCCCTTTTGGCAAGACATTCTCGAGTTGCAATACTTTTGTGTAAGCACCTCCAGATGAAAGACTGAATTTTTGGCAAAATCTTTAACTTCCAAATCCAACAACCATTGAAGGGAGGGACGAAATCAACCTGATTAGAAGCAAGCTTATAAGCACTAGCAAGATTAAATTCCCCATTAGAGGAAGCAGCCCATATGAGTTTATCCTTCTCATCTGACACACGGGAATGAGGCATGGCCTTGATTTCCATATAGATTTTTGCAGGAAGCTCCATGGAAATTTTACACCAATTCCAACCAAATTCCGAAGCTACATTTTTAACTCTCAAATCCTCCTCTTCCCTGGTGAGAGGGCCATGAATAAGACTTCTTATCGGGCCTTCTGAAGTCCACCTATCAAACCAGAAGTTGATGTCACTGTCCCGACCCAAACTCCATCTAGTTCCTTCCTTGAAAATATCCCTGCCTTTGTAAAGAGCTTTCCAGGTACGAGAGCAAGGAAGAGATTGCACATTGCTAGAGGAGAGACGTCTTCGAGATAAATATTTCTTTCTAAGAACTTGGGACCAGAGAGCATTTTTCTCCTCATGAAATCTCCAATTTAACTTGGATAGATAGGCCATATTTCTACCCTTCGCCGTATGGATACCGAGACCACCTTCTGCCTTAGATTTTGTGATTTTATCCCACCCCACCCAATGCATTTTCCTCTTAGAGTCCGAGGAGCCCCAAAGGAAATTCCGGTTGGTTTTATCCAATTTATCAAGGATTCTGGAAGGGAGCAGAACAGATTGCATGATATAGGAAGGAATTGAACTAATGGAAGTTTGGATTAGAAACTGGCGACCAGCAAAAGACAAAAGATTAGCCTTCCACCCAGCTAGCTTCTGTTCAACACGGCTCAAAACAAAGTTCAGATCTTGGGTCGATTGCATGATAATTGGAGGGTTGATTTATTCATTTTACAGGATTTTTTTTTTTTTGGAATCAAAGAACTAACCTAAGAGCATCCACAGCAGTGGTTTTAAAATTTTAGTTATTTGTTATATCTAAAAGTCACTTTATCTATAATTTTAGCTATTAGCTCTTTACACTCCACAGCAATGGATCTATAATTTTAGCTATTTGATTAAAATAATAAAAAAAACTTATTAAAATAATAATAAAAACTTCAACAACAACCCCCAACATCCTCACCGTCAGCCACTCAGCCCCCATCACAACCACCTCCACCATCAGCCCCAATCACATCCACCACCACCACCACCACCATCACCTCTAGTCCACAGCAGGGGAAAAAAAAAACCACCAACCCAAATCCCCAATCTTTTTCCTCAACCCAAACCAAACAAAATCACCAAATCACAACAAAATCCACCTCCACCATTGCGGCACAACCAAACCACAACCACCATCACAGTAGCCTCAAGCTCAACCAAAAAGCAACCAATTGAAAAAAAAAAAAAAAAAAAAAAAAAAAAACCCAAGAACCAACCACGAACCGTTTCGACACAACCGAACCCAACCATGAACCCAACAGCGGCTCGGATCGGCACTAGGTAGGGGCTTGGATCGGCGCTAGGTAGGAGCTCGGATCGGCGCTGGGCACAGGCTCGGATCGGCGCTAGGCAGGAGCTTGGATCGGCGCTAGGAAGGAACTTGGGTCAGCGGGGGAAGAAATGAAGAACGACTGAGGGAGAGAACGACTGAGGGAGAGAGGAGCAACGGGAAGAAATGAAGAACGACTGCGGGAGAGAGAAGCAACGGGAAGAAATGAGGGAGAAGGAGAAAGAAAAAGAAAAAGAAAAATTCTGATGGTTGTGAAACAAAATAAAATAGTATTTTTTTTTTTTTTTTAGATGTGAGCTACAATGCACATCTATTTTTAGATGTGCATTGTAGCTGTGGAGCTATATTTTTTAAATATAATTCCTCTGCTGCAGCTTTATTTTTATGAAGAGTGGTGCTAAATAGCTATATTTTTAGCAATATAGCTATTTAACACCACTGCTGTGAGTGCTCTAATTACTTAAAATTTGGGGCCTTAGGCGGTCCCTAACTCGCCTAAGGCAAGAAACCTAAGTCATAGCAATGTCGGGCCCAAGTCACAAAGAGAATAAAGTGTTAGGCAGAAGCTGAAATATTATTAACGTTGGACTAGAATGAACTGGGCTACCACGCATCTGAACCCCATATAAACTTGGGCTGGACTATGTATTTAGCTGAAGCCTTTTATTATTTTGAAGTGCAGCTGAAGCCTTTAGTTGATTAAGAAATGGTCACATAAAATTTTAACCCTGTGCAAGCCCAACAATTGGGATTGTTCTTTGAGGTGTGCTATGATACACAACATTTTCACAAACATTTTCACGACAAATCATAAGTGGTAAGTTGTTATTAGTTCAAATCTAAATCTATTACTGATATGACTTTTTTGCTATAATCCATAACAATTCGTCACTTATAATTTATTATGAAAATGTTATGAAATCGTTGTAGACAGTATTTCTCATGTTTTTTCAATACAACAAAATATGGTTTTCTATCATTTATCACATCAATCAATTAAAGGATTTTCAATTTCTTATGCCCAAAATCAATCGCCAAAGGTAGAAATACCCAAATTAAGGCCTTCTTTCATTATTAATTTGTTGGTCATACATACAGGGTTTTGATAATTTGATATATACTTGACAGTCCTAAAAAAAATAGGCACATCAAATACACAATCCCACACCCAGCTCATATCATTCATTCCAACTCAGCTCCACTGTCTCCCTTCATGCATAGAAGACCTTAACCTCTACCACAAGTTGTTAAGTAGTTTGAGGAGTTCCTCTATGCTCTTATAATTCTTCTACTGTCCAGGAATTCGTTTAACACGTTTTTGGAGTGGATAGGAATTTGGTCTTTGTTTACATAGAATTGAGGTGTTTACACGTATATTTAGCTTACTTCCATCTTTTTCTTCAAATATATTTGTGCCGGTGAATATAATTTATAACAACAAAAGAAAAAAAACAAACAAACAAACAATCAAACATAGACAAAGTATTATAAAAAAATTAAAAATAAAAATTGACAGAGTCGGAAGATTATCCAAAAAATAAAAAAGATTAAGCAATTTCCGGGATAGAAAAGGATGCCTTCTTTGACCTTGTTTAATTAAGCAGGCCAACTATAAAACTATAAGTTTACAAAATGGTGGTAACTAACGGTGGAGCTAATGACAATGAATAAATAATAATATATATTTAATTTTTGTTGGTTTTAATTGATGGTTTGGTCTCCACAATGCGCAAAATGGATATATTGAATGGCTATGGTTTGTTAAAAAATAAATAAATTTAGTAACGATCAAATAAGAGAAACCCTCGAGCTGATTTTCCGACTGATTTGAGTTTTGTTGCTTGTACTTCACACACTTTCCTTACTTCTGGTCATCACCGCATTGGTCACCAACTTGTTTGTACTTATTTTAAATTTCCACATTGATGTGTCTAAAAACTACTTTGATTGGTACCGATTCCGTAATTTGACTTCATTTCTCAAAGTTTACAGGTCTATTTTTGCCTCAACTTACTATTTATTGAGGAAAGATTACATTATGATTGTTAGATGATTATAAATGGATTACTGTAGACACACTATACTGATATTTTTGTTTTTGTTTTTTGAATGGACTATATATATATATATATATATATATAGAGAGAGAGAGAGAGAGAGAGAGAGAGAGAGAGAGAGAGAGAGAGAGAGAGAAGAATGTTGTAACTTTATTAAGAAATATTAACTATATCGAATAAGATTACAGCACAAAGGTATGGAGGAATATCTTCCATTCACACAAAGAAATCACTAATGTATCTAACAACAACAAACCATGTCAACAATTGTAAAAAAAATATTATATCATAGCATAATTTGTTAACAAAATTTCAATTTTTAACAATTAAAGTATTCTAAAACTGGCATTGTGATAAAATGAGACATTATTTTGTCTTTTGTGGGGGGGGGGGGGGGGGGGGTGGTGTATGATTACATATTTGATGAAAGATATTACATTGTAGCATTATTAGTTGACAAATTTCTCTTTGTTTTTTTTTTTTTTCTAAAGTGAATACACATGTAATTGAGTCAAGTTTTCAAATATGGGAGAAAGTCATAGTTGGGATCCAACTTCGACCTAGTAATTAGGTTATCTTTTTATTTTTTTATATTTGGAGGTGGGTAATTAGTTATTGATTAGATAAGTTGATAATATGTGATATTACGGATTGAGAAAAGGTGCAATACCTTAATGCAATAGTTAACAAAAGCTAAGATTAAAAGTTGAAAAAAACAACTTTCTATCTTAACCATTGAATACAAATGGTTAAAAAAAAAATTATAATAGTAAAAAGCGTGCGAATGGAATGAACTAAAAGAGAAATTATTAGGTAGGAGAATTGCAGATGTGGTCCTTCTTATTAATAAAATACTGTTATTTATGCATATGTGACATCATTTGGTAATTTTTATTTTTTATTTCTTGTGCTAATTAGGAAGCTCACGCACACATTTGCATAGATAACATCATCTCATTAGTCAGGAAGAACCACATCACTTGTCCACCATTCCATTAAAAAACTCCCACTTATTTAAAATTATTGAGTCAGTAATCAATTTCTGTTTAAAAAAATTTATAATTCAGTAATTTTGAACAAATGAAAGTCTTTTAGTAGAATGGTAAACTGTATCACTCACTTATCGACCGACGTAAACTTTATAATTTCTCTCCTGATTCTGCTCCGTGATCCGAACTTTAATCAAACAAAAAAAAATTCAAAATGAATGTGACCCTGATAACTACTCACTACTATTTTTCTCACACGTCAATACAGGTGTTGAACAAGTGCTGCGACTAGTGACGCTGACAATCATCATATCTACACGTATTAGCACCACCACCAACGGTCCACCATGGGAGTCTATGGAAAATTCCTATTTTGGAGCTATATCCCAATTCAAAGTCCTTTTTTTTCTATTTTCATATATTAAAAAATATTTTCTTGTACTGGCCTGTTAACCATGATTAACAAACTAAACCCAAGTTAAGCTTTGTTGTTAAAAGGGGCATGAAATCATATCAAAATATCATATCAGTCGTTTTTTTTTCTTTCTTCTTCCTATCTCTTTTGCATGGTCGGAAAATATTAACGTTGTTGGATTTCTAACTGAGAAAAAGAAAAATTTATATAAGGAAAAGCTAGAAATCATGGAGGCAGAGAACGGAGAGGCTAGGTTGGCGAGCAAAGGACGTGCAGGGCTGATGAGGATCGAAACGCAGAAGAAGTCGGCGGCGGTGTGCCACGATGACAGTACGCCGCCGGTGAAAGCTCAGACGATCGACGAGCTTCATTCTCTTCAGAGGAAGAAATCGGCGCCCAACACTCCGAGGACAGCTAGAACTCCCGGTCAGGGTCAGGGAGCTGGTACTTTTGCCATCATCACCGAAGAGGATCTCCAGAGACAGCAACTCCAATCCATCAGGTAAAAGTAAAACCACATCGATCGTTTTGTATAATGGCAAATCACATTTTTCTGTCGCCGTAATTAAACAAAATCTCTTTTTTTTTTTTTTTGAACTATTGAAATGCTCGATCTATTGATCCCAGGATTTTTAAAATATTTTTATTATGTATCTTGTCATTTTGCTGTTAATTCTTGTGATCCAAATAATTTTCAAAAATTATCAAAAAAAAATTAAAAGTGGACATTATATATTAAAACTTTAAAAAAAAAAAAAAAATTTAACGTGAAAATAATGATCACGAAAACAGAGTCTCTTTTTTAATAGTTAATTTTCGGATAGACCGCACTACTAGGTTGGTTTAGTTGGACTTCTATAACGACATGTTAAATTACTGAACTGTCCCTTTTGTTTTTGTGTCTTTTTATTTTTTATGGGTTGTGTGTGGGGGTAATACGGTAATAGTGCATCCTTGGCATCGTTAACGAGGGAGACAGGGCCGAAGGTGGTGAAAGGGGACCCAGCAAGGAAGGCAGAGGGACATGCGGTGGCACATAGTGGGCATAATATACATGACACCTTCGACATTAGTGACAGCGCCCTCAAGTTCACGCACGTCCTCTACAATCTTTCTCCTGCTGGTACTCTCTCTCAACATTGTCAACTTTTTTGTTTTACATTAATGAGCATTTGCATTGGGATTGGGATTGGGCATGGTCCACTTGTGTTTAAGTGAGTTGAATCGAATTTTAAAAATTGAAATGGTCCAAAGATAATGAAAATGATTCCCTTTACCAAAAAAAAAAAAAAAAATGATTCAGATCCTTTGATTTTTATAGCTTAAATTATTGATTTTTATAATTACGTTTTTATATAACTAATTGAAGGTTTAAGGCCTGTTTGATACGTATATTTAAATAACAGTTTTTAATTTTTTTTTTTAAATATGTATGAATAAAAAATGTGTGAAAAATGAAAATAAATGTATTGTTGTTTCAACTTATGAGTTTGCTTCTAATGATTTAAATAGTGTACTCTAGATTTGCAATTTAATTTACATCTTGTAATATTTTTAATAAAGATATTTATAATTTAAACTCTCACCTAGCAATTGAATAATAAAAGAAAATTAAAATTGAATCTAAATTAACTTCCAATTATAGTAGTGTTGATCTTTTTTTATGCCTAAGTACGGTTTACAATCTAATAGAATTGTAATAATCCAGAGTATAATCTAAGTTTTGAACACATTCAAACTTGGCAGTTATAAAGTATATTTTTAGCCGATTCCTTATCTATTTCTTTGCTCGACTTATTCTTCAAAATTAAATAGAATATCCTCATATATAGCAAAATAATTGAATGCTCAAGCCAGGAAGAAAAAAGCTAGGATTGAAAAAGAAAAAGAAAAAACCTACTTAACTGTTACTATTAAAATTGTTGAACATATTATATTTAATTATTTAGACGCATATCATGGACTTCTCCCGGTCAAACAGTTCCGTTAACGTGTCCCATATCTTCTTATTTCTGCAATTGTGCAATTTTTATAGTAATTCTGTTATTATTTTAACATTCATTGAAATATGCTAATTAATTAATCCATAAGCTGATGTAAACTTAAACTTGGTACAGAACTTTACGAGCAAGCTATTAAGTATGAGAAAGGGTCATTTATAACAGCTTCCGGTGCTATAGCAACTCTTTCGGGAGCAAAGACAGGTCGATCACCCAGAGACAGACGTGTAGTCAAAGATGAAACCACTGAAAATGAGCTTTGGTGGGGAAAGTAAGTGTAATTTTAACTATTAAAAAATGATTAATTTTTGCAAAACTGCTCAAGATGAGCGTTGAAATTTGGACATGTGTTAAATAATTGCAACGTAAAGTGTCCATCACAGACCATACATACAACTTCAAGACACAATCTTAGTTCAAAAACTGAATTGTGTGTAATAAGAGAGTGTGCAATAGAAACTGCCTTCTTGCTACCTATTATATTATTTGTTGAAAGTTGAGTTTATGAATTTTCTGGTTAGGGGCTCACCCAACATCGAAATGGACGAGCATACTTTCATGGTCAACAGAGAAAGAGCTGTGGATTACTTGAACTCGTTGGATAAGGTATTTCAGTCTTTCCTCTCTGATTTTGGTTAAAAAGTTAATCGTCAATTTTAAAGTAATTGTTAAATATTGTAAAATAAAAGTAAGACAAGCAAGAGATAACGCAACAAATGTACGTTTTGTTTGACAACTTATCACATCTTTACCTTAATCTCAAACATTGTATTACAATAAAACTTAGTTTTTTTTTTTTTTTTTTTTTTTGAGAGAGTTTCAACCTTCCAATATAATGGGACCTCTTGGGTTATTATGCATAATAAATTCCATATCTATTTTTTTTTAAAAAAAGTAATAAGATTTGTTATATTTTATTAGTTGTCACATGCTGGATACTTAAAAAGTTCTACTCTTGATGGTTTCACTTCACCTATTTTTGGTAACATAGGATTAAATACTAAATACTAAATACTATATATTTATATATATATATATATATATATATATTTTGTTGTTTTCAAAGTCACAGCTTGCTTTCCTTGAACCGTCCACTTTGGATATGGATGGTCAAGTGGTGGACGTGTCAATTAGTTGGTTTTGATATATGACAGCTTAAGAATTAGATATTTTAGTGATTAGTTTACTAACTCAAATAATTTTTTTTGAGATTTTGAATCTAGTGAGTGCTTATCTCTTCCTAAATCTATGGGATATACATTTGTTATTGTTTTAGTCTCCAAGAAGTTGACACGCATCAATCTCATCTTGAATAGACCCACTTTAGCCTTTTATTTCTACACAAGGCACATGGGATTTCTTTTGACTTTTCAGGAACCTTTGCAATTGTTGTGAATAGCATGTAACATAAGCATGTAGACATGTAATAGTTTGAGTGGCCCAAGATCGAAGCAATGAATATGCAATCTTCTAATAAATGATCGACGAAGGAGGACTTTGAGGGAAATTAATAGCATGAAATCAGGACCTTCTATGCAGTTGGAGCCCACACACTTGGATTGCCCGTGAGATAGAATAGGCACAGGCTAAGTAGAGTGATTAGATTCCCACCAAAAGGTCTATAACAAGTTGAATCAAAAAGTCTAAAAGTGACACAATTTTTGAGCTCCTTAATTAGTGGAAAATGATTGTTCCTTATTTGATGGGATTGAATTTTAAATGAGGTTAACTCCATGTACACCCTTAAAATTCATGAAAACTAAAGTTAAACCGTAAAATGGATGCTCTCTATTTCGAGACAAATGGAGAGAATTTTGATCCAAATTAGTTGATTTTCAATTTAGATTAAAACCCTTGGCCTTGTAAGAAAATAGTTTGGCTGAAGAATAAATTTTGGAGATTTGCCTTAGTTGAAACTATAATTTTTATTGATTCAGCTTAGGTATAAAAAGAATATGGTGAACTTAAAGAAGTGTGCTCAGATTAGATTTTCTGCTGAGCTTGCTGATGTAGAAATGTTGAGATAGAAATATATATTTTTCTTTCTGTTTCATGAGTGCAGCATTAATAATTGCTGGTAAGCTTGCTGCATCAGGAAAAACAACCAAAATAATAATAGTTCTTCTTGGCATTTCCACAGGAAGAAGTACAACAGCAACAAATAGTTCTCAAAATTCTTCAAATTATATCGTTTATTTTAGTTATTTTAGCTAAAAGCTTGAAACTCAACTAGCATTTCATGGCGTGTTCAACGGAGACATCTAAAGTTCATGTCCCCCCTCCCCCAATTATTTTGATTTTTTTTTTTTTTTAAATCATGTACTTTGGAAGTAATTGCAAAGGAAACTAATCGTCCCCAACCTTTCATTGAATCCCAAGGGGAAAGCAGCACATGAAAATATTTGATTCCAAATTTTGATCAGCAACTAATGCCTAAGCCCTTAGAAAACTTTCCTGACTATCTCTGTGATTAGTACAAATTTGTGAGGAATAATGAAGCTGACATGGTAAATTTGTGTTTAGGTGTATGTGAATGATCAGTTTTTGAACTGGGACCCAGAACACCGTATCAAAGTCCGGATTGTATCTGCCCGAGCTTACCATTCCTTGTTCATGCACAACATGTAAGTGCTAAATTCAAATACTTACCCTGGCTTGTTTATGTCTGCATTCCACAATGCTAATGGTCACCAGATAAGTAAGCTTGAATGTTGAGATTGAATTGTTCATCTACTTCCAATAGTTTCACCCTAACATAGTAGTCAGTGAGTACTAAGAATCTGTGCCTAATGTTAGTTTACAAATAAAATCTGGGGTGGGTGGCAGGTGTATACGACCCAATGCTGAAGAGCTGGAGGAATTTGGGACTCCAGACTTTACAATATACAATGCTGGGCAGTTCCCATGTAATCGTTACACTCATTACATGACCTCCTCTACTAGCGTAGACCTCAATCTTGCTAGGAGGGAAATGGTCATCCTCGGAACACAGTATGCTGGGGAAATGAAGAAAGGTTTATTCAGTGTAATGCACTATCTCATGCCTCAACGTCATATTCTCTCCCTACACTCTGGTTGCAATATGGGGAAAGGTGGTGATGTTGCCCTCTTCTTCGGATTATCAGGTACAGTAGAGTAATACTAGACACAATATATTTTACTATAGCTAAGTTGGTGAGTTTTTACCGGTTCTAATTTGAGCCCACCATTGACATAACTTTTTTACCTATATTAACAATTTATCACTTTGGAAATTGTGATGTGAAGCCATCACTTGCCAGCCATTACATACCTGTCCCTCAATGTAATTTAAGGTTCATATCACTTCATTGTTGATGATAGTGCTACCCTTTGGGTTTATGTCTAGGTACTGGGAAGACAACTCTATCTACAGATCATAATAGGTATTTAATTGGAGATGATGAGCACTGCTGGAGTGAGAATGGTGTGTCAAACATTGAAGGTGGCTGCTATGCAAAGTGCATTGATTTGTCAAAGGATAAGGAGCCTGATATTTGGAATGCTATCAAGTTTGGGACTGGTAAAAACATGACTCATTTATATTGGAATTCATAATTTAAAATGAGTGTGAATTAGCCTTAGTGTTCAATGAATTGCATCAAATGAATGTGCTTAGCTTATTAGTTTGTTCTTATAAACTACTGTTTGTCTTTGGCAGTATTAGAGAATGTTGTCTTTGAAGAGCATTCTCGAGAAGTGGATTACTCAGACAAAGGTGTTACAGGTACAGATCAAATGTGTGTTTGAATAAGCTAAATATTCTAAAATTTTGAGGAAAACTATCACTGGATAAATTTGGAACAAACAAATCAAGAAAGTGGCATGACTTAATTTTGTCACTTTGTTTTTCTATCCATTAAATTTTTATGCGGCAACGAAGTTGGGTTATACAGCAACATACATAGATTTTACCAGTAAGAGCAGGTCAAGGGTAACTACAATCAGTGCAACATAGAACAAATATCATATAAATCAAATATGGAATTTAACCTCCATGTAATAACGATACAAAGCCATGCATTTCATACTTATTTGATTTGGTGCTTGTTTCAGAGAACACTCGTGCAGCATATCCTATAGAGTACATCCCTAATGCTAAGATACCATGTGTTGGACCCCATCCAAAGAATGTCATCCTTCTAGCCTGTGATGCATTTGGTGTGCTCCCACCTGTGAGCAAGCTGAGCTTGGCTCAGACCATGTACCATTTTATCAGCGGCTACACTGCTCTGGTACTTCTCAAACCTGATGTTATCTTTCAGACACTTGGATAGATGCATTTACAATATTTCGTTTGTTATTTGACAATTGCTGTTAAGGCTGCCAATATATGAGACTAATCGATGTAACTTTGTATGTGAAAATAGGTGGCTGGGACAGAGGAAGGTATCAAGGAGCCACAGGCTACGTTCTCAGCCTGCTTTGGTGCAGCATTTATAATGCTGCATCCTACAAAGTATGCAGCTATGCTGGCTGAAAAGATGCGAAAGCATGGGGCTACCGGATGGCTTGTTAACACAGGCTGGTCGGGTGGGCGGTATGATATACTTTTTGATCAAGAACGCAAATCTTACCGTGCATTTGATATATATTGGGTAAATTTTAACTTCTACTTCCTCTGCAGCTATGGATCAGGTAACCGTATCAAGCTAGCTTATACCAGGAAGATCATTGATGCCATTCACTCAGGGACCCTTTTGAAGGCAAACTATGTTAAGACTGAAGTGTTTGGACTTGAGATCCCTACTGAAATTGATGGCGTGCCTACAGAAATCCTGAGTCCGATTAATACTGTTAGTTGACTCAATTTCCGCTAATGATCCTGCTGCTTATATCTTGGCATTAGCTTGAATTGTTTTAACAAGGTACACAATTCTTTTGTATGCAGTGGTCAGACAAGAAGGCCTACAATGACACATTATTAAAGCTAGGGGGTCTGTTCAAGAAGAATTTTGAGGTATTCTCGAATTACAAGATTGGAACGGACAACAACCTGACTGAGGAGATCCTTGCAGCCGGTCCTACCTTTTAAACAGAAATATGTGATTGATGGAGCAAAGGCAAATGGAAGTAAATAAGAAGTGTGAGCCATTGCTACCATGGGCAAAGTTTGTGTAATATTGTGTCCCTAAGAACCATATACGTAATCTAATCTTTATTAAAAAAGAGGAGGGAATTCTTGTGTGGCATTTATTCAATACTAATGCAAGTAAGCATGGCAAAACGGGCGGGGCGGGTTCGGGTTCGAGGTCAAGTCAATCAGGTTGCGGGTTGAGTTGACTCGTATTTTTCACATGAATTTTTTTTTTTTAAGAAAACATGTATTTGCTATTTAAAAAGTCATGCAACAAATTATTTGATGTAAAATGCATTACTTTGAATTCACTACTTATATCAAGAATGAATTACACTTATTAATACTTACTCAATAATTTTAAAATTATACAAATCCTAACATCGCTATCTAAAACAAAATAACACAAAGATAAGTATAAAACAAATATAAAAGTTTTATTTCTACACAATATCAACATCCCAAAATATAAAACAAAATTACAAATGACTTATTGGATAATTCATTTGACAAAGAATAAAAACATATAAGAAATTTACAATCTTGAAAATTAATTTTATAATCTAATGTCAATTATGGTTGACACTCTATTTCAATTTAAAATATATATTAAAGTTTGATTGTTTATTTATTTATACATGATCTCTTTTATGTATATCATATCATTGTTAAGCAACACACACTTTAAGAAATATAATAATTTATTTTGAAAAACCATTTATTTTGGACATAAATTATTAAAAAATAGGTCTAAGCATTCATAATTTATGTTAATTTGATACTTTGGCTTCATTATTTTCACACTTGTGAATGTTTCTCACACATGTCTACAATTTTAAATCTATATTTTAACCAGATTATATTTGCATGTACTTTGCTATTTGATATCTAAAATCTTTACTCATTATAGAATGCTAAATCATTCATCTTTCAATTAATTTGCATACAGTTATGTAAATGTCTCAATTGTTTCTTTAAAGGTCCTAATAAACAATTAAACTAATATTGTCTTTTCTTTTTTTTTTTTTACTAAAAAAATAGTTTTAAAAAATAGTTCGAGTTTGGGTCGGGTCGCGAGTCAGATCGGATCGAGTTGACCTGCAAAAAACACAGATCAACCTGTTTTTACTTCAGGTCAAAAAAATCAAGTTCGGGCCATGTATTTTTCGGGTCAGGTCGAGTCGAATCAAAAAATTCTAACCCATTTTGCCATGTCTAAATGCCAGTACTAAGTAAAGATGGAAAAGGGTTTTTGTGCATGCAACTACTACTAAAGCAAATGTTCCTTCTTTTTTTGTTTCAATCAAACTTATCCGTAGGTTTTGGGGTTGCTAGCAAAGGTTTAGACATCTAGATTACATATAGCTCCTTTTTTTTTTCTTTTTCTTTTTCTTTTTTGATAGGACATATAGCTCTTTTTTTTTTTTTTTTTTTGATAGGACATATAGCTCATTGTTAACTCCCGTAAAACGAGAAACAATGAGAAAAAATTGAGCTGCATATATGTACAATAGTTTAAATAAAGGAGGGGAGGGGGGGTGGGAGTGAGAGTTGACAAATTACACTTTTTCACTCTAACCTTTCATCCGGGTTGCTAGCAAAGGTTTTACATCTAGATTACATATAGTTCATTGTTTACTCCCCTAAAACGAGAAGCAATGAGAAGACATTGAGCTGCATATATGTACAATTGTTTAATTTCAACCTTTAAATATAAAGGAGGGGGGAGGGGGGTTGACAAATTACACTTTCCCACTCTACTCTTTCATCCCGATTACACTTACCCTAAGTTGCACGGACACGGACACTGACACGGACACGACACGGACACTGACACAGGGATACGGCAATTTTTGAAAAATAAGGACACGACACGGCGGCGACACGGCGGTTAGATAATTAATTAAATTTTATATTTAGGTATATTTTTTAATATTAGTAACATATTTCTATAAAGGAGCAGCTGACTCAGTTGATTTTTCATTTTTATTATCTATTTTAGTAAAATCACCTACAATATTTAACTTAAATAAAAAAATAAAATTATAGCAGGACACACAAATAAAAATCACTAAATTCATAATAAACATTATAATTTATAAGACAAAATAAAAAGTTGAGTAAATAAATACAGTAACAGTATATTAAGACATCAAGACTGAGAATGGGATAAAAAAAAAAAAAAAAAAAAAAAAAAAAAAAAAAAAAAACGCTTTTCCTCCAAAAGGACCAAAACCAATATCTGAAAGAACAAAAGGAGAGACCAAAACCAATATCTGAAGAACAAAAAAAAAAAAGAGGAGATCGGACCTCTTGTCCACGCCGAGAGAGAGAGAGATCGGAAGGGACAGCCGGCCAGGGCACGGCGCCGACGTCGACGTCTATGGAGCTCGCCGATCGGCCCAATCTAGCTCCGGCGAGGGACAGAGGGCGATCGGACCTGTTGTCCACGCCGAGAGAGAGAGAGAGAGAGAGATCGGAAGGGACAGGCGGCCAGGGCACGGCGTCGACGTTTATGGAGCTCGCCGATCGGCCCGATCTAGCTCCGGCGAGGGACAGAGGGCAGCGGCAGCGGCGGCGGCCCGATCTAGCTCCGATGGGTGTCAAAAACTGTTTGATCTTCTCTTTTTTTTTTTTCTTTTTTTTTTCCACTGCTGGCGTGTCGGACGTGTCGGAGCCGTGTCGGAGAAGCGAAAAAAAAAAAAAAAAAAAAAAAAAAAAAAAAAGAGACACTCGCCGGACACCGGAATCCGGCGAGTCGTACCCGTTCCGGTGTCCGACACGTGTCCGACACCGACACGACGCCAAAAATGGCGTGTCCGTGCAACCTAGCACTTACCCCACCCCACCCCTTTTTCCCCGCTGCAATTACGCTTAATTTTAGGGCTTAGAATGTACTATAAATTAAACAACTTTTTTTGAGAATGAGGATGAATTGTAAGACAAATATTACCAAAAGAGGGACAATAGATCACATGCCCAATAAATTGCAGCACAGTCCCCTCTCCCCCAGTGATAAGCACATGTCAGGATTAGCCTACTAGTAGATCTAGAGGAGCTCATTCCATTAGTTTTCAAAAACACAGATCTAGAGGAGCTCCTTGATAGACTGACATCTCCAATCGTGCAAATTTTGTCTTAGTAAAGAAGAATTAGTACGCAGGTAGACTAACCCAAAAGCAAACTATTTATGATGTACATGCTGAGTTTGAGTATGTTGAAAGCTCTAACAAAGCAACAAAAGGCTCAGAGTTTGTCACAAAGGATGAATTGTCAGTAAGAAAAAAATGAAATTTAAAAACACACGAGGACGGAACCAGGATTTAAACTTAGGGAGGGCGAAGTTCTTTGTTCAAAGATTTTAAAAAATTAAAATATCAATACTAGAGGTTGACAAAGTTGCATTATTAGCATTAATTTATTAATTATTCTTTGTACTATTTCTTTTGAAAAAAAATTTAATAATAGGATTTTATAATCAAGAGTTTGCAAGTCAATTGACACGTCTTAATATTTTTAGGGCCTAACTAATGTGTGGATGAAGCGATTAATATGTGATATAGGAGTTGTCTCTATAGCTATAAGGGTGGAGTCATTTGAGAGGGGCATAAAGCTCTCGAGTGAGAGGGAGAAATCGGGTAATGGTTATTAGGTTTTTGTGATTTTTTTGCTAAGATTTGTAATTGATATGTTGTTATTGTTTTTACTTAGACCAGATTTATGATTTGTCCAAAAGACTTTCTTATTATTTGGATACGTGCATTTATTTATAGATTTTTATTATTATCTATTTATTAGATTTCTTGGATCAGTTTGTAAATTTTTTGGGAAAGGGGGGCCAAGTATATAAATTTAAGAGCTAGAATTAAAATTCTTTTTGTTAATATACATATTAGTATATATTTTTTTCAAAGGTTGGAGGGAGGGGGGGAGAAGGGCCATGGCCCCCCTCTGCCCTTGAGTAGTTCCGTCCCTGGAAGCACAAGCAGGTTAAGGTGGGGCGAGGAATTTGAACTTTGACACAAGGATCTAATTTTGTCCAATTTGGGGCTATGAACAAATCACACCAACAATGTTGAGTATAAGGTAGAGATCATTGTGCCTACGTCATCATCATAGATTGTAAAGTTACAGCAGACTAGATACAAGCTTGACAGAAAGCAGCACCAAGGGAGAAAATGCAGACAAAGGAATAAAATATGATCAATCTAAATAATCATGACTTACTTGCAACTTGAAACTAAATAAATGCAAAAATACTTCAGGAGTATATATTTGATCTCATAGATTATAATATCTGGCAGATAAATTGTGCACCTTAGAGGACGTCCTATCAATGGCATATTTAAGCCCCAATGTTTATTCTTTTCAAGCAAGGCTAACAAGTAACAACTTTGGAACCCAATGTTTAATTTTACGGCCTTAACATTGTTTAAGAAACTAAGTTTCAGTGGATGTGGTTGCATCATCTTTGTGCTTAATCATACCCGAATCCACAAGAATGGGAACCTCTGCCGCAAGCCATGGTGCAAGACCCAAGCATAGTGCATGTGCTATACCAAACCTAGGACTGCAAGACAAAAGCAGGATCAACAAATCTATTAGTCTACGATACAACCAGATTGCTCAAAGAGACGGACAGGGAATAACACCAGATGAAAATAATGATGATTCAAAGTTAACCAATGTGGCCACATGTGGACTGTTTGTTGTTTAAGGAAAGTTAAAAACCAAAACTAGGGTAGTAATACATACTTTGTTACAGCTCCAAATTGAAATGCAGAGTTCCATTATCAAGTTGGGAAACAAATTTTCAGGAAATAAGTCATTATGCTGATATTCTTGTAGTACCATAACAATAATATCATTAAAACAAACAGTGGTTTGCAAATTATCCAAAAAGAAAATAAAAGTCTCTTACAAAAACAAGTTCCATCAAACAAACAAAAGAGAAAATGTGTTTTCATTAGTTGGAAAAGCAACGTAATCAAGGAGATGGCTCTAATGATAATTCAAAGCACTGAATCTTCTACTCTATATAGAAGAATAGAAATACAATTATACAACACAGCTAAGCTAAGCCAAGCCAAAAAATCCAATAAGGTTTAGAGTCAAGGAGGTTTAAAACCTAGGAAGGATGGACATTTCATTTCATACTGGTGTCGTGTACCTATACCGTGTCCATGCTTCTAGGTTTAAAACATGTTTCATCCCATATCAAATTCCAGATTTAATCACTCATCCTACTGGAAAAAAAAACACACTTAATCAAGATACGAGCTTCATTGAACACTCCTTAAAACCATAAACACCATAGCGTGTGTGTGTGTGTGTGTGTGTAAATGTGTATTTTTTATTTTTTATTATTATATATTTTTAAATATAGTAGTGAGAAACCTTTGGACTCGCCTTTAGCCCGAAAAACTTAAGGTGAACTGACTACATCCGCCAAAACCAGTTGCCGGGTAATCAGGCATTCACCCCTGACAAACTATGCAGTTTATGCTCATGCAAACCCATAAAGATCATAGTAATTACTAATTGGATTTTCCTAACGTGTGCACTAAGCCACACAATAGTATACCATTTTTATTTTTTATTATTATATATTTTTAAATATAGTAGTGAGAAACCTTTGGACTCGCCTTTAGCCCGAAAAAATTAAGGTGAACTGACTACATCCGCCAAAACCAGTTGCCGGGTAATCAGGCATTCACCCCTGACAAACTATGCAGTTTATGCTCATGCAAACCCATAATGATCATAGTAATTACTAATTGGATTTTCCTAACGTGTGCACTAAGCCACACAATACTATACCATTTTTTTTTTTTTTTAAAGTTTCATTAGAAATTGAAAAAAAAAAAAGACAAAATTACCAGTTTTTTGCCCAAAGTGGCTTGAAATGTACGGTCAAGCAGATCTTCCCCCCTCTATACATCTGAAAAACCACCACACAAAAAATTCAGAACAATGAAAATTAACATAAACAAAAAAGGACAAAATGGGAATTAAACAAAATATGAAACCTTTTGGGTCTTGCCATCGAGTTGGGGGAGCTCGAGCTCGGGAGCGGTGGAGGGATAGGTGACAGGGATATCGAATTGGAGGTCGAACTCGTACTTGAGGAGATTGTGCACGTACCAGCACTTCCCTGTCCAACGTGTCCCCTCCGGATTGGACGCTGAGATCCGGAACCAATCGTTGTCGTTGGACTTGTTCATCTGTGTGTAGGCGATCAGGGACTTGTACTCCTCCTTCAGCCTCTGCGTCCAGGCCGCACCGTCTCTTGGCCCGGCTTTCGTCGTTAGCAGAGGGATTTGGGTCAGTGTCGATTTCGTGTTCGGGTCCCAACCCTCCATTTCTCTCTAACCCTAACCCGAATCCTCTGAGCTAGATGATTTGCTTTTATCTCGGTCTCAGGGAAATCTTTGCTCTTTCTTTCTGTGCCTGTCGAATTGTTCCTCGTTCTTCTTCTTCTTCTTCTTTTTTTTTTTTTTTTTTTTTTTTTTTCCACTTTTGCTGTAAATGGAGCTAGATTCTATAAACAGCTCAGCTGAAATTCGACCGGACAAAAGCTTTTTTTTACAAGAAAAAGTGAATTTTTTTTTCTTAAGTGACATCATTGGTCAATCTAATTATATATACTATTTTATATTTATTTATATGATTACGTGTTTGAAAATATGTTTAAATATAAATTTGAGGTTCGATTTTATAAATTTATAAATTATTTTTTTTATAAACAAATTTATAAATTAATTAATAAAATATCAAATTATTCATTTATAATAATTTATTAAGCATATAAATAGTTCGTGAAAACCATAAATAATTTGCAACCATACAAAATTGTTTAATCTAATTTATATAAGTTTGTAATAAAAATAAGTTTATTAATTAACTTAAATAATATGATTTTAGGCGAAAACACAATTTGATCCCTATATTTTGAGGTTACAAATAATTTGGTCCATATATTTTGAGAGCAGTCAGTTTAGTCTCTACTGTTAGATGACTAACGGAATCTGTTTACTTGGCAAACAGAATGTACACATGGCACGAATTTAATTAAAATATAAATAGTCATCCTACGTGTCTTAAGTGGCCCTTCCACATCAGCCCATCCATGTAAGCTTCCACCACTATTACTCTCACGTGAGCTTCACATGAGTCACTTATCAACACCCTCACTTCTAGTCAAACCCAATTAAGTTCTAAATCTCCAAATTGAAATTCCAAACCCCAGCCCAACCCTACGTTGAAATCCCTGTTCACAGCCACATCTCTTCTCTCACTTAATCCTCACGAACGATCAAAACTCCTCTCATTTCGTCAACTCCATTCCTCAACCATTGACAAATAGCTTTGTAACTCACCTAACCAACCACCAATCAAAGGTAGAGATAGATCGAACTCAAACAAAAAGGAAAAGCAAATATAAAGAAGAAAAGTAAGACTTAATTAAATTCAAAGAAAGAAGCTGAATTAGAATAATGTGGGTGCTACAACCAAATCTAATTTTATTAGCATGTGATTTGTGAAAGGTCCCCCAAATTGCAAAAAATGGCTGCTCTGTCTTATTCAGTTTTTAGCTTACGGTGCATTGTTTGATTCGTGAGAGGCGGAGAGTTAAAAATGGGTGGCGTCGTTTCGATTTGATTTTTGACTTTGTGTTCTTTTTGTTTTGGATTGTTATAGTACTAGTAAGTTAATTCACTGTTACACTCCGTTTGTTTTGATGGAAAACTTTGTATAGAAATAGTTTTCTTTGTTTTCTAGTGTTTGGTAGCATTAAAAAATATGAGTCAAAGGAAAACTATTTTTGGTCAATAAAAAAAGTATGGCTTATTTTTAGAGATTGTTTTCCATAAAATTTTTTTGGAAAACAACTTTATCTCACAGCAAGCTAAATAAGGGAAGTTGTGAGGTTGTTTTTCAACACATTTAAAGTTGCTACCAAACATTGGAAAATGAGATAGTTTTATAGAAAATGCTTCTTGGAAAATGACTCATTTTTTAGAAAACATCATTGTTGAAACAAACAGAGCGTTATTACTTATTCATTCTTAGTATGAAAGGGAGTTTGTGACTGTGCAGATCATTTGTGAGGATTAGGTGAGAGAAGAGGGAGAAAATTGGCATATAACACCCATTTTCAAACATATTTGTTAGCTATCATTGTTTTTAAACTAATTAGCAAACTAACATCTCGAGTTTCTTAAACTCGATTTCACTTTAGCAACTCGTGTCTTACAAACTTGAGTTCCATGTGAACTTAACTCTTTAACACTCAATTTCCCTAAAACAAAAAGAGAAACACGAAGATCAAAACAGAAACCACAACACTTAGAGAGATCAAAAACAAAATCACGAAGCAACAAAGCCAGTGAGATCAAAACAATTGTTGAGGCTCATTTTCGAGAGCCCAGTAAGGGAAAGCAGCCCAGCAACATCAACAGAATAGAATTAGAAAGTGGATAGAAAACCCATTAAGCCTAAGTGGCAGGAATAATGGATTATATGTCCATAAAGCAAATAAATGGATCTTGAAGAATGAAATGGGCTTGAAAAGGCCCGAAAAGAAAGAAACAGTAAACCGTGGGCCACAGATGTAGAAAAATGAGAATGGACCACGTCTATTACAGCAGGCCCAAAGTAAAGTAAGTACAGGGCCATAAAAAAAACTTATGAGCTCTAAGGATGAAGTATGGAGTAGTTGGGCCGAGGAAGCCCAACGAATTAGTAAAGGCCCATGGAGAGCACGGAATTAGAAAGGGCCAAGGACGCCCAAAGGAAAGTAAATGGGACACGGGAGCCCGTAGGTAGACATGGCAAGAGGGCCCAGTGAGGCTTATTAAGCCCTTAGAAAGGAAAACAAACAGCAGACCCAAAGAGGCCCAATGGTACTAAATTATATCGCCATAAGATGAATGTCAAAACGGTGTGACAGGAAGCAATAGCAAGGCCGCGAAGATTAAAACACGAGAGGATGCAAATGAGCTAAAGCCCACAATCGAGCAAAAGCCTAGACCCCAAATGACAAGTCAGTAAAGAAGTAACCCACACCACAAGAAGTTAGAGGTGAATGGCAGGATGAATAGACAGACGCCCAGACCACGGCAAACGCATGAATGGTGGGCAGATTTTGGACCGACATGAAAAACAGAGCACGCGCAAGGCCCAGGTCTCACCAGCCTGTACCCAGCTAATACGGGAAGAGGTGGGCCATGGGTCAGAGGTAAGGGGAGACGTGGTATAGCATAGGGGAGAGGGAAAGAACCTATTTCAAGGATCCTGCTTAGGCTACTTTCGAGTAAATGTCTTGTTGGGATGACATGCCATTCGAAAATAGCAAAGTTGAGTTGGAACCGTTCGGTGCATGCCATGAGGGAAGAGAGAGAGAACACCTTACCGTGGTAGGTAAGAATGCCACGGCGAGCAAATAGACAAATATTTTGTCCCTGCCTGGTGATGTGGTCTGGCACGGCCAGCACAGGTAAGTGACGCTGGTCGAGCACCTGAGCAATCAGTAATGGTCGATAAGGACACACACCAGACAAAAGGCAGTTAGAGGGTAAAAAGGTAAAAACCAAACCACGGTAGGAACTATATAAGGACACTCACTATGCGCAAGGAATAAGGTAAGGAAGAAGGGGGAGGAACCGAAGAGAAAAGAAAAACAGAGTAAGAGTAAGGAAAACTGAGGAAAGGCTAATACTAGCTAAAAAAAAAAAAAAGGAAAAAGATTGAGAAAAGAAATAAAGATAAGAAAAAAAACTGAGGAAAGAAAGATGGCGGACATGCACCAAAATGGGTTGTTTTCCCTCTCTCCCTCTCAAACTCACACTCTCTATTGTTACTGACTTGGGCACGAGTCATTTAGGACCGTCCCTTCAGAGCCATTAATCTCTCCTTTTGAGAAATTATTCGCATTGAAGGAATGTTGTCTCCTTCTTGGCTTGCAGCCTTTTAACATATTGTGGCAGACTAACAGTTTTATAAGTTTGCCTTTATTTCCTCTTTCTTTCCTTCCGCATTTACTTTCATGTTAATAGTCAATTTTGTTGCTATTTCATTGGAATATGTATTCTTTACAATGTCTCATCGTTTAAGTTTAGTAAGCAAACCTCTTTGATATTACGTTATATCTGCCTGCTGTAATCATCTCAAGAAGGCCTGCCTGCCACGGTCACATAATATAAACTGCGACAGAACAGGGCATGGCTTGCGCATAAGCCAGACTAAGGTGAGTTACAATTGGACCGGTCCCAACTCTCCAATCTAGAATATTTTGGGCTTAGCACGGCAGGAAGGAACAATCCAGTCCAACGTTGTACAAAATGCCTATAACACTCGTTACAACAGTGACACGAAGCAACAAACCCAGGCTCTAGGCAGCGGCTCTGGCTGAACCCAAGCGATGATCGGGATCAGGATGAGGTGGTGGTGTGTTTGGTTTCCAGGTTCCGATCAGCATGTTTGTTGGGTTTGGTTTTGCAGTTTCTGATCGGTGCATTTGTTGGGTTTGGGTTTGGGTTTGGTCTTGCTGGTGAAGACGTGTGAAGGATTTGAAGGTGAGACCTAGAAGGATGCTATACAGTCCCATAAGAAATTGAAGATGAGAGTGAGATCTGAAGCTCACGCATGAGGAACTAAGATTGTTCGTGAATTTTGTTCTTTTAGTTTTGAGGAACTCAAGTTTTTAATACTCAATTTCCACTTGCCAACACATGAAAATTGAGTTTCCAAGACTCAAGTTGCTATAGTGAACTTGAGTTTAAGAGACTCGAAATGTTAGTTTGCTAATAAGTTTAAAAACGTGCTAACTAATAAATATGTTTGAAAATTGGTGTTATATGCCAATTTTCTTCGAGAGAAGAGATGTGGTTGTGAAGATGGATTTCAACATGGGGTTGGGGTTTGGAATTTCAATTTGGGGATTCAGAATTCAATTGGATCTAACCAGAAGTGAGGGTGTTGATAAGTGTCAAACTAATAGTGGTGGAAGCTTATGTGGATGGACTGACGTGGAAGGGCTACTTAAGACACATAAGATGACTATTTATATTTTAATTAAATTCGTGCCACGTGTACATTCCGTTTGCCACGTAAATAGATTTCGTTAGTCATCTAACGGTAGGGACTAAATTGACTGTGACTTGAAAATAGCAGGAACCAAATTAATTATTCTCAAGATGTAGGGACCAAATTGACTGTGTCCCAAAATGTAGGGACCAAAATGGTGTTTTCACCATGATTTTAACTATAATTGAGCTATTGATTATTAGTGCAGATTTCTAATAGGATAAGAATGTTTCAATCGTTGTGCTTGTTAGGTAAAGGAAAAATAATTTATTCAAGTACAACGTTTGAATTTATTCAAAAGAAAAATGAATTAAACTTACAAAAATAATTTAATTTGATAATCAAGTTGGAGTTAGGCTCATGTTTGAAATAAGCTCAATTTGTTTATAACCCTAAGATTGGAAAAAAAGATTGTAATTAATGTCCTTTTTTTCTTTTTTTTTTTATAGAAACAAACACACACACAAGGGAGAAGGAAATGAGTTCTAACACAAAGGCACATTACAACTCCACTTAAAAGCCATGGTAACTTTTAAGGAATGGTGAAACAAGTTATACTACATACAACACACTCTCTAAGCAATGTGGGACAATTACCATTCCTATTTTTTTGAGAAACAAACACATACACAAGGGAGAGCAAAATGGGTTCTAATATAAAGGCACACCACAACTCCACTCAAAAGTCATAATAACTTTTAAGGGAGGGTGAGACAATTATTAATGTCTCTTGATTGTCTATTGATATGGTCATATTCAATTCATTTTTAGTGTCCATTTGGTATTTTATAGTTTTTCAATAGCTTATTTGTTAAATAATATATATATATATATATATACTCCCTCCGTCTCACATTTTTTGCCCTCTATTTCATTTTGAGATGTCCTAAAATATTGTCATGTTTTTAAAAATAAAAGTCATTAGTTTATTAGTGTTTCTATTATACCCCTATTAATTTACTAATTCAATTTTTTGATAAATTTGTTTAAGGGTAGTTTTAGAACTTATACATTTTTAAAAGGTAGACAAGACAATAAATGATATTCTCTTAAAAAATTTGACTTTTCAACTAAGACAAAAAAAGTGAGACGAAGGGAGTATATATATTTTATAGCTATTCTATTAGATATGCGACAAAAAAACTAAAAGTTAACTTACTAATATTATCCAAATAAACATATATATATATATATATATATATATGAGTAATTCTACGGTAGCCCCCCAAAAAAAGGGGGGGTACGGCACCCACTAGTAGGTAACCTGCTACATCAAGTTACTTTTTTTCTCACATTTGACGGTTTTATCCTTACATTGTGTAGTTCCAACATCACATGTGACATATTTTTTCTCACATTTGACGGTTCCATCCTCACATTGTGCAGTTCCAACATCACATGTGACAGTTCTTTTCTCACATTTGGTGGTTCACTTACTTTTTTTTCTCACATTTGACGGTTTCATCCTCACATTGTGCGGTTCTAACATCATATATGACAGTTCTTTTGTCACATTAGATAGTTCTCTTACTTTTTTTTCACACTTGACGGTTCCATCCTCACATTGTACAGTTCCAACATCACATGTGACAGTTCTTTTCTCACATTTGACGGTTCCCTTACTTTTTTTCTCACATTTGACGGTTTCATCCTCACATTGTGCAGTTCCAACATCATATGTGACAGTTCTTTTCTCACATTTGGTAATTCTCTTACTTTTTTTCTCACATTTGTCTGTTCCATCCTCACATTGTGCAGTTCTAATATCACATATGACAGTTCTTTTGTCACATTGGGTGGTTCCCTTACTTTTTTTCTCACACTTGATGATTTCATTCTCATATTGTGTAATTCCAACATCACATGTGACAGTTCTTTTCTCATATTTGGTAGTTCCCTTACTTTTTTTTCTCACATTTGACGGCTCCATTCTCACATTGTGCGATTCTAACATCAAATGTGACAGTTCTTTTCTCACATTTGGTGGTTCTCTTACTTTTTTTTCTCACATTTGACGGTTTCATCCTCACATTGTGCAGTTCCAATATCACATATGACAGTTCTTTTGTCACATTGGGTGGTTCCCTTACTTTTTTCTCACACTTGACGGTTCTATCCTCACATTGTGCAGTTCTGACATTACATATGACAGTTCTTTTCTCATGTTGAGTGGTTCCCTTAATTTTTTCTCACACTTGACGGTTTCATTCTCACATTGTGCAATTCCAACATCACATGTGACAGTTCTTTTCTCACATTTTGCGGTTCCCTTACTTTTTTTTCTAACATTTGATGGTTCTATCCTTATATTGTGTAGTTTCAACATCACATGTAACAGTTCTTTTCTCACATTTGGTTGTTCCCTTACTTTTTTCTTACATTAGACGGTTTCATCCTCATATTGTACAGTTCCAATATCCTATTTGACAGTTCTTTTGTCAAATATAGAGGTTCTTTTATTTTTTTTTTCTCAAATTTGATGGTTCCATTGTTATATTAAGCAGTACCAACATTGCATCTGTTCTATTTTTATTACATATGACAGTTTTTTTGTCACATGTGACAGTTCTTTTCTCACATTTGGTGGTTCCTTTACTTTTTTCTCATATTTGACGGTTCCATCCTCACATTTGACGGTTTCATCCTTACATTGTGCAGTTCTAATATCACATGTGACAGTTCTTTTCTCACATTTGGTGGTTCCCTTATTTTTTTTCTCACATTTGATGGTTCCATTGTCACATTAAGTAGTACCAACATCACATCTAACTCTATTTTTGTCACATTCAATGGTACCTTATTTTTTTATTCTCAAATTTGATTGTTCTATTATTACATTGGGCAGTACCCACATTACTTCTGATCGTACTTTTGTCACATCGGTGGTACCATATTTTTTTCCTTACAATTGACAGTTCAATCGTCATAGTAAGTACTGCCAATATCACATTTGACCATAATTTTATATTTAGGCTTCTCACTAAGGTCACTTTTTTATTTATTAATAACCGCTTATCACAAGAGTAATTTTTTTAAAGTTATTAAAAAATTTAGATCTAAAATTGAAAACCAAAAAAAAAAGAAAAAAAAAATCCCATGAAATTAGCCCAACCACAATAATTACTTTTGTTCACAAAAAAAAAATAATCAGCTGGAATTATCTTGGTTTCTTCCACAAATATTTGAATATACCAATTAACTTTCTACGTATCTCTCTTGGTAGCTTCCATCACATTCAGGGGCATACCTCCCTATAAGATAACATAATCGAGGTCATTTTCTTGATGTTTATATTTTTATTGTTTATATATGGTGAACCAAAAATTAGATTATCTCCAATTTGTTTATAGTGTCGCTCAAGACCAGAAAGTTCATCTAAGTGCAAGAAGGTCGTCCAGCATGGAGTCACCTGGACGACCGCCAAACACTTAGAAATTTTCAAAGTAATCTATATCCAAAAACTTATGATTTAAACCACGTTTTACTACTCTGATGTAGAAGCAAAATTATTATTCATCGCTCTAACTTTCCACTAAGTTCTTAACTTCTGATGGCAGTTGTAAAAATTAAGTCTGAACCTTCTAACTTCCATCCACGTTGAGGAAGTTATTAAACAAGTAACTACTCTAAAGCTCACTATAAAAGGACTTAGCCATTTGAAATCAAAGTAAGTTTTTCACCACTTGTAGAGTTGAAAATTCTGATTTCAAAAGAGAAAACTGACTTAATCGGAGGGTTATTGGCTAGTTTACCCCAATCACCTTAGATTTTGTGCTTCTTTCTTTTCAGACCTTCTAAGCAATCTCAAGTCCATTGAAACCCGAAGCATTCAGTCTACTGATTTTCTATGCATCAGCAATATATACTATAAAACCAAAGGTGTATAACCTTATGTGCTCTCTAATTGTTCTTATGCAACGTCTACAACTTAATCACAGTTGTGTGTTTATTGTGGTGTCTAAGGTTGGAAATAGGGTGAATATACAATTAGCAAGTTATGCAAAAAATCCAATCCAAAGATTGTTGACAATTTTAAAATTTGCAGTAAACACTTGAATTGAAACTACAAATCCAGTATGAAATAGTCATCAATCAAGGCTACTACACCAGGTTTTATATTTTAGGCATTGTTCTAATAGCTTATATTAAATATGCGAATCAATTGGAAGCTACTACACCCACCCACAGACTGGAGTGAGAGAAAGACAAAATCAGACAAAGAAGATATCAACTTAGGAGAAGAAAAAATAACAACTTTTTAAGGCATTGATTTAAAGTATCTCTACTTACTAAAAAATTATGCTATGAACTTATTTATAGTAATTAAACAAATAGATTAAAAAATCTATTAGTCTGATGGATGCTAAACTGCAATAGTTTTTACAATATTCATCATATAAAAGAAAGTTTCCATCACAGCTTTAATCAAGGTTTGTACAAGCTGTTAGTTCGAAGGGAGGGGGGGGGGGGAGCATTTCCTTCTTGCAACTTTATCAATTACAGGTCTTTCATCATTTGCAACTCCTCTTTCCAGAACCAATATGACCATAAGCACTGCTAATCTCCTTTAGCACCACTTCAATGCATTAACTCCCAATGGATTGTCCTTGCTCTATTTCATAGAATGGTATTATCAAATCAGAACTGAAGGGGGAAAATATCAAGGAGGTGATAGCAACATTAATTTATACTCAAATCTTATCAATATATGCTCTATTTCTTAAAAAAAACTGTACTGCAAAGCTACACCAACTAATGCTTACTAAAAAAAAAATACCCTCGTGGAGTTCATCATCTCTCTATTAATTACAAAGATAATTGATACAAGTCCATAAATCTATAATATTCCATCTTCATTGGGGTTGGAGACTTTGGCATAAAATATACATGATATCATTGTTAAAACTCTCTTATCAAAATTTAGAACTATAAATCAGATTCTTCATAACTACCTAAGAGAAACAAAGCATGACACCCATAAATTATAAGGAAATGAGCATGTAATGGAGACTAAGTTCTTTCTCCAGGCTTAACTTGTGCCAAATTGCTTGCAATCGGACAATTTCACGCACACTACTCTTTTTAATAGTAATAAAATGACAAAAAAAAATGTTGTAATGGAAGTATAAACCTAAAATCAATAAAATACTAAAAAAGCTCCCTTTGGTACAAAACATAATCAACACGGTATTTTTTCAAGCTCTCACCTCCTATTTCTCCTTCAATCTCATCTCATCATCTAATTTCACTATTCCTAAATCCTACTGATGCAAAGTAATAAGGTTCCCAATACCTAAAAAAAATTCAATTTTTCGGACAATAGCCAAAAAAAAAAAAAAAAAAGATAAATAAAATTTCAATTACTAAGAGTCAGACTAACTAATTTTTGGCACTTTTGACTTTTGTGAAAGAGAGGTCAAACTACACATTATGAATCACCAATTGACAACTATATGATGTATCCACCTAAAGAAAGCAACCCTTTAGCATTGTAATTCTTGTTACAAATAAAGAGGACCTATATTGTAGCAATATGAGCTATCTAATACATACCTTTAGTCATAGGTGCTTAGCTAAAAAGAGTAGGAACTAAATTAGCCAAGGTTACTCTTACAATACACTTCATAAATGCTGTTAAACAAGATAGAGTGCAATGTTCAACATAGACTGTTTATAGCCATAAACTTTAATTGTAAGAAAAGCTTACTAGTTAAGAATTGCTCCTAATTTTCCTGTAAATTTTCTTTTTCATTCTTGGTTATCTTGCCTAATTAAAATTAAAATACAAATCATCCATCCGGTGCTTTGACCTCAGTGTACTAAATGAAAAGAAAAGAAAATTTAGTATGTATCTTTCAAGTTCTATAATTTATTTGTGTATCAACTCGCTAGACTAAGCACAAAACATAACTAATGACATTAAAAATGTTCTCAACAGCATTTGCCCGGGGATCCTGCTTTCTTATTTCATATGAACAAATTTTCAAGAAATAAAATAAGCATCTGTTGATATGAAGATATGAATATGATACAACTTAATTTACCTAGTGAGACAGTCATAAAGAAAACCTTGCCATTAAGTAAGCACTAGCATCAAAAGTAGCAGTTCGTTTTACCCTAGTTAGCCATCAGAAAATGCTAATGACTAATTCAATATGTCAATATAAAATTACAGGATGTTTAAAAAAATTTTGTTATTTTCATCTACAATCTCTTTAAAAAAAATTGATAAATTAGAAAATTTTATTAGCACAGACACCAGAAACAACCTAAGACGCTATTCTCAAAACAAGACAAATAGCAAGCAAAAGTACACAAAACCAAATTCTGTAATAGCCAAAATGCAACACAAAAGCTCTCAAAGTTTAAAACTAGAAAACACTCAAAATTTGACTCCAAGATGCTGCAACAGCTACAGAATTACAGCTTAGATGTACATCACATAGAAAAGAAATGAAATAGAAACAAAGAAATAGCAACTCTATACCCATGTCCTCCCTAGGACATAAAAGAAAAAAATTATTTCTTTATAAAAACCCTTCCACCTTGAATACACATGTGTTGCCTTTTTCCTCTACTAACCAATAAAATAAAAAATAAAAATAAAATTTCAACACCACACTAACAAGAACCCACACCCCCTAATGAGTTGAACACAAAGCCACAACAAGAAGTTTTGGAAAAATTGAATCCTTAAGAAGCATTTCAACAAATACTTTCTGTGCCACTTATAAGAAAGAACAAAATTGGTACCACCCTAGTGAAGAAGTGTGCCAACGTTGTAGTGAAATGAAATTTAAGAGCAAAATTCCAAAATTCTTTCAACAATTTAAAAAGAAAAAGGGGAACAAAACAATGACAGAGAGAAATTAGGGATTTGTTTGATACTTACCTTAAACAAAATCAAAACAATTTGATCCTTTAAGAAACCCTCGGCGGTGAGTAAATGAGGACGCCGATGCGATGAAATGAAGAAATTGACGGACATGGGAGAAGAAGCAATCTGAGTTTTTTAAAGGAAGGAACACACGTGAGAGAGAGAGGATATGAGGTTGAGAGAAACCCACCTGTTTTTCATTTCTATTTCTGGCTTTTATATACTGACCTAGCTTACCGGTAACAGGTTTCACATTTGTCAGTTCGTTTAGACCCCTGTAAACTTAGATTGTTTAACCTAATTAATTAACCAAGTGAATACTTAGGTTTATTATTCAGATCTAGGTTAAAACAATAACAATCATATCAAGTAAAGCAGCGGAAAAATAAAAAACACAACGATATGATGACCCAGGAAAACCAAACCGGTAAAAAACCTGGGGAGGATTTAACCTAGCTATCCTCAAGGTAAACTGAATCCACTATGAAAGAATCGAAGTTTACACAATAAGACTTAGACCACTAACATCTTATTGCTACCCAAGTGTAGGAAACTTACTACCATGACCCCATGATAGCTCCGAGATCCACGGACTCTTTCTTTCTTTAATCTTTACAAAACACAAACACCACCGTTTGTGACTTTGAGATCCCACTCAAAGGTTTAGCAACACAAACTTTCTTGTTTGTGACTCCAAGACCACCCTTGAAGGTTTAGATCATCAGCTCCTTTGATGACTAGAAAAGGCAGCAACTTCAACAATACCGGATCTTGGGATTCTTCAAGGAACAACACCGGTAGAAGTAATAAGAGAGATTTTAGGAACAAAACCCTAAATACAAAAGAGGCACACTCTTTTCTCTCTAAAAAGCCTTGTAAAAAACGTGCTTAGGGTTTCCTTTATATGGTGGGAGAAGTAGATTTGAAACCCTAATCCTTAATGGGCTTGAACTGCTGTTTGGGCTTAATTAAAATTCTGCAGATACAACTTTCGATCGGTCGAGCCTGTTTTTCGATCGATCGAACCAGGCAGATTCTGAAATCTTCTTTCTGCAACTTGTATGTTCTTGTGTGCTCACGATTTGCCAATTATTCTAAGCTCTTAGAACCTAACAACATTAAAATTAAATCGACGGTCACTATTAAAATAACACATATTAATGGTATAGATTTAGGTGGGTACCGTACCCACTATAAAATATAGGAGGTACAGTATATATATATATATATATACACACACAAAAAGCCAAATTTATTAGGGCACTAGGCTCCTAAATGACTTGACCTGGTAAAATTCCTTGCTACAATCAAAGTGCAATTGGCTCAAATTGTAACTTCTTGTTACTTCGCCTTGCTATCAAAATGAAACAAATCAAACTGCAACTTTAACTATTGTCAGAAACTAATAAGATTAACAAGAGCTCAATCTCTTTCTCAAATCTCAGTCAATAGATTCTTGGCAGAATCAGAGTGAGCCAAACTTGAGGACATGAGACAAGATATTACATCTTTTAATTTGATCAAATCCTATCCTAATGTAAGCAATGTGACTTTTCTCGGTCAAACTTTTGCTTTTGAACTTAGATAAGAAAGTGATGATATTGACTAACGACTGCTAGCTCCAATTGCATTAAGATTTGAGGATTTAAATCAATACATTTAAAGAACAATTGCTATAACTTTCTTGGTATGTATTTTTACAGAATATATGGATTTGAGCTTTAAAGATTTTTCTTAAATAAAAACACTTATAATGTTATGTGTTTGGAATAAAATCTTAAACATAATCATTTCAAATCCACATAAAGCTTAAAATTCATTAATGTCTTCAATAGGAAAAAAAAATGTTTTTCATACTTTGCCCAAGTCATTTAAACAAAAAGCTTATATCCAAATCCTTCTTTTTAAATACTTCAATTCAAATTAACCATAAACGTTAATAATTACTCACTTTTGCTTTCAATTGAAGAGGAAAAGATTAGAAAGAGTGGCTAAATCGGATTGTTGAACTCTTGAAAGTAAACCAGATCAAGGAGTAGCTCCTTTTATAAGTTGAATTGTAATAGATAGAAAAGAAAGAATTATGGCAAGAAGAAACCTTACATATATTCATTAATTCTACAAAAAAGTTAATACAGATGACATGCGAAATAATCACATCAGATCAATGCCCCGAGTCGCACCCCACCACATGGTGGAACCTTCAGATATACTCACAAGAGATAATTGCAAAAGAGCATCATCATAGTAGAGCTTGAAACTTAGAAGCAACAAAGGAAGTTTCATATTTCACTGAGATGAGCAGCTGGCAGTCTCATATTGTCTGAACTTTAGTTGTCCAATATAGACATGTGGTATGTGATTTATTTTTGGCCAATCCTCGCCTATATCCTTTTTGCACCTTTCCTCCAAGGCAGGACATTCTTGAATTGATAGATGTTGAAGGGCACTTAAAGATTGCAAACCTCCAGGCAGAGATGTAACATTATGGCAATCTGAAAGTGCCAAAGATCTGAGCATGGTAAGATTAGCTACCCACTCTGGCAGAATTTGCAGGCCAGGACAGCCACGAACTTCCAAATTTTGTAGCGTGCTGACATGTTCAGGAAGAGACACCAGCTCTGAACAATTCAAGATGATCAAACTTTTAAGAGCAGAGAGGTGTTGCAAATCCTTAGGCAAAGAATCCAATTTTGGACAGTACATGATAGCTAAATGCTCAAGAGCCGTCAGAAATTGCAGCCCAAGTGGCAATGATGCAATATTATTGCAATTTTCAATGGACAAAGATCGAAGAGAGCTCAGGCCTTTTATGTCCTCCAGTAATGAGATAAGGCTATGGCATTCGATTATCTCCAATGACTCCAGAGAGGTAAGGTTTTGCAGACCTTGTGGCAATGAAAGTAGCTCCTCACACCAGCGAATTGTCAAGGTCTTCAGATTGATGAGGTTTCCTATATTTGGAGAGATGGCGCGAAGTTTGGGGCAAGAGCCAATAGTCAGAGACTTCAGAAGAGAATTATTTTGAAGCAAGTTTTCTAAGAAAACCAACCGCTCTCTAAATTCTTCGATAACAATTATGGTGAGGGAAGCTAAGCTTGATGCTGACTGCAGTATCATTTCATTGCAACTTCGCAGCTCCAGATGCTTTAGTAATGGAAAACGTGGCATGATGCATAATTCTGACTATCAATTTGACCAAGGAAGGGAATCCTTCTCTTTGGCTGAAAGTCCACCAGAATTCTAGATTAGGAAAATTAGTGAGAGTTAGCTCTTTCAATGATGGGAATGTTCTCATTGTGCCCTTACCATAGAACTCTTTGCCAATGATCCTCATTGCATCCATTCCTTGCAAGTAAAGGACCTTGAGGAAGGGAAGTTGACCCAGTGTAGGAAGATGTTCACATCTACTGCAGTCAATCAAGACAAGTTCAGTTAGATTTGGCAGTTTACGAAGACTCATCCATCCAGGGAAGCAGATTCCTCTGTACCCTTTTATGGACAACTCTTTTAGATATTCATGTGGTTGGAGGAAATTAAGCACTTCTCTTCCCAGAGTTCCGTCAGTATCATTGTTCCTATTTAATTCCTTGTGATCATTCCCCCAGGATAACTCCAAGGACTGAAGGTTTCGCTTCTCTATCAAGTTGGCTGTCATTGCCTCTGTTGCATCCTTCACATTCTCCAAGTGTCTAATATTTAGCTCACCCCCAAGGTTTAAACTCTGCAGCTCGCTGAGACTTTCATCCATGCCCTTTCCTACAATAAACATTGATAACGTCCGAAGGTATTTAAGGTTTCCAATCGAAGCTGGCATTTGGGTTAATCTCTCATAGCCAATTATGATCAAATGTTTCAATTTAAACATTTTGCCTGTATGACTTGGCAACTTTATGAGATTATAGCAACCAGAAAGGTTCATCACTTGTAAATTGTAAAGACAGCAAACACTTTCTGGTAATGTTTCAACATGTGAATTAGAGAGGTCAAGGTACCTTAAGAATATTGTTAGTGTATAGCTTAGACTAGATTAGCCCAATATACTGTACTTGTAGTTACTCATATTACTTGTACTACACACATACCTAGCCTATATAAGACTCTCTATTATGCATTATTATTCACATATCAATATATAGACTATTCAGTCTTTCTCTCTCACTTTATATTGTTAACATGGTATCAGAGCCATTCCTCTGACTTTTTGGGTCTTGTGGACATCTTTGGCATTCTTCCGCTACCCTCGCCTTCATCTAGTAGTCATTGTCAGAAGCGAGTCACCGCCGTCACGCCCACAGCCCCTACAACACTCGGATTTCGTCAGCTTTGTTGATCAAACTGCAAATGTCAAGCCACAGATTGACAGATCTAACGACCCCGAGCAAAACCCAGCCAAGAACCGCTAGAAACCACCTCACACGCGCCAGCTGAAGTTCCTGCGTCACGAGCATGCGCTCCACGCGCCACCACACTTCATCAGTCATTCACACGCGCCTCATGCTCCAGGAATAGTGTCGTCATGCGCCACACTCGCCTGGCCCGTATCGCATTTTGCCACGTTAGCCCTAAGGTGACGTCACTCTACCACGTCATCCCACATCAGCATCTCACGTCAGCATCCCGAGCCGTTAACCAAGCCACTGACCTAGCCATTGACTTTGACCAAACTGTTGACCGTTGACCAAAGTCAAAATATTTCAACAGGGCCTGTCTTTCTCAGTTTTTCGCGTAAATTTTGATTTTGGGCTCCGTTTCTTCATTTGAGGTTTCTAAATCCCACTTTTTTTTTCATTTTCTTCATTATGGCTCAACAAAACGACCGAGATATCATACGTCCTATCACCATTATGTTGGATGGTCCTACTAGCTATCATGCATGGTCTCAGAATATGACTGTTTTTCTCAAGGGTCGTAAAATGTGGAGATATGTGACTGGTTCAATTCCTAAGCCAGTACCAAAACCTACGTCTAAAGCCACAACTGCTGAAGATGCCTCCAAGACTATTGTTACAATGGATGATTATGAAGAACGCCTAGAGTAATGGGAAAGTATTTAAAGTAAAATCTTGTTTTGGTTTATCAATACCTTTATTCCTTCCATTCAAAATCTTCTTCCTCGTCTTGAGACTGCTGAGGCTGCTTGGAAATTTCTAGCCGATCGCTATAATTGCACTAATGATTCAAGCCTGGAGTTCCACATGGAATCAAATCTTTATCAAATGCGCCAAGAGACAGGTCGGTCTATTTTTTATTTTTATTCTCAGACTTCTACTATGTGGAACAACTCTTTGCTGCAGATCCTCCACTAGTGTGTTCTAAGGACATTGAGTTCTTTGTCAAATATTGGGATCACCGTAAATTTATGCACTTCATGATGGGTTTACATGAGGATTTTGAGCCTGTTAGGACTTCTCTGCTTAGCTGGTCTCCAACTCCTTCTTTTAATGCTGTAATCAAGGAGTTCATTTCTAAGGAGAACCGTCGGCCTACTCATCACATGTCATCATCTAATCATGTATTGGCTACACCATCTCCATAGTCTCCCATTATTGCATTCACTACTCCTCCATGAGTAAACTCTGGGCGTCCCACCTCTCAGTCTTCCAAAGGTACTCACTGTGAGTTTTGTCGTGCCAAAGTCCATGACATCTTAGTTTGTCGCAAACTGTAAAAATTTATGCAAGAGCAGAATAAAGCTTCTCTTTCTCGGGCAGTTGTTGTATGTCCTTCAGATCCATCAGTTCCTACAGGTCCTTCTTTGGCTTCCTCACTTACTACGACTGATATTGAGGTAGTAATTCAAAGGTTTTATCCCGAATTCCACTGCCCCTTCTGTTACCTCAGGTAAATAACCTTGGTTTTTTTATACTACATGTTGTAACCATATGACTCTTAATGAATCCCAATTTTTTGATAAAGTACCATTAGAACACCCCATCACCATTTACACTACTGGTGGAACTCCTATGTCTATTAGTCATAAAGGAATAATCTCTTCTCCTTGTTTATCCTTTAGTGACACTTTTCATATCCCAAAGTTATCTCTTAATTTGCTTTCTGTTGGTCAACTTTATAAATTAGGCATAGATCTTCTATTTACTAATCATGGTGTGGATGTGCAGGATCCCCGGACAGGTCAAGTGCTTACGACATGCCGTAAGGTTGGTCGCATGTTTGAGGTTCATGACTTGAAGATTCCTTCATAAGTTGTTTCTACAGCTACTACCACTGCCACCTCCTCACCTGATTTATGGTATGCTTGTCTTGGTCATCCAACCTTATCTCGTCTTCAATTGCTAGTTTCTCAAGGTCATTTAGGTTTAGTTCAGTTCAGTTTAAAATTTTGATTGTACTTCTTGTCATTTTGGCAAACAAACAAAATTGCCCTTTAATAATAGTGACTGATTTTCTTGTGCACCTTTTGATCTTATACATTCTGATATTTGAGGTCTCGAACTGGTTCCCACTGAAGGGGGATCTAGATATTTTGTCATATTTGTGGATGATTTTTCTCGATATACTTGGATTTATCTGCTTCACTATAGGTCTGAACTTGTGTCTATTTAACAAACATTTCATAAAATGATTGTAACACAGTTTAATCGCACCGTCAAAGTCTTTCAATCAGATAATGCTCAAGAGTATAATGATAAATCTTTCCTTTCCTTTTTAGACAGTCATGGTACCCTTCCTCGGCGGTCTTGTCCTTACACCTTTCAACAAAATGGTCGTGTAGAACAAAAATATCATCACATTCTTGATGTTGTCCGCACCCTTCTCATTTCTGCCTCTCTTCCTAAGCGCTTTTGAGGTGAGACAGCACTCAATATTGTGTACACCATTAATCGTATTCCTTCGCCAACTACAAATAACAAATCACCATTCAAGCTTCTTTATGGTCAAACCCCTAACTACTTCTTTCTTCAGGTTTTTGGTTGTGCTTGCTTTGTTTCTATTCCTCCTCATGAACGAATGAAGCTCCAGCCTCGTGCTCGTTTCTATTGTTTCCTTGGTTATGGTGTATCTCAAAAGGGGTTTCGCTACTATGATCCTATTTCTCATCTCCTTCGTGTCTCTTGTTATGTTGAGTTTTGGGAACATCGTCCTTTCATGAGTCTTCAGCAGTTTCCTGCGTCCTCTTCCTCAAAGTCTCCCATTTTTACTGATTTTTCCTCTCTCTATCCTGAACTTGTGGAGGATTCTTCAACATCGGCTACCTCTCCAGACGACTCATCTTCAGTTCCATCCCCGGCATATGACACGCCTGTCTTGGATCCCGTGGCACCACCCTCTCTTGAGTCTCCTGTTGGTCCTTCACTTCGTTGTTCCACCCAAGTAAGCATTCCTCCCCCTTATCTCAATGATTATCACTGCTCTTTTGCTCTTGTCACCCTCTATAAACCTCACGCCTATCGTGAGGCCCAAACTGACCCTCTATGGCAGCAAGCTATGAACAAAAAATTAGATGCCTTTCATAAGAATCACACTTAGGATATGGTTGATTTTCCTCCTGGTCAGTCTGTAGTAGGTTGTAGGTGGGTTTACAAGATTAAGACCAAGACTGATAGATTTGTTGAACAATACAAGACTCGCCTCATTGCCAAAGGCTTTACTCAGGAGTATGGCATTGATTATGCGGAAACATTTGCTCCTGTTGCTCGCCTTACATTTGTCAGATGTCTCATTGTTGTGGTTGCTGTTCACCGTTCCTCTTTATCAAATAGATTTAAAGAATGATTTCCTTAATGGAGACCTCCAAGAAGAAGTGTACATGCAACAACCCCCTGGCTATCCACACTCAGGCGATCAAGTTTGTCGCCTTCATCGTGCTTTTTATGGCCTCAAGCAAGCTCCTCAAGCTTGGTTTGAAAAGTTTAGCTCAATTGTTGCTCAGTAGAGTTTCACTTCGAGTCTTCATGACACATCTCTCTTTGTCCGAAGATCCTTTGTTGGCATCACTCTTATTCTTCTTTATGTTGATGATATGATTATTATTGGAGATGATTCTGCAGGTATCCACTCTCTTCAGCACTTCCTTAGTCAGCATTTTGAGATGAAAGATTTAGGCACTCTTAGCTATTTTCTTGGGCTTGAGGTTACCTCATCCTTTGATGGATACTATCTTTCCCAAGCTAAATATGCTTCTGATCTTCTCTCCAAAGCCAGTATCACCGACAACAAGAGCTTTTCCACTCCCTTGGAAATACAAAGCTCACACCTTTGGATAGTGAACCTACATTTGATGCTACTCGCTATCGTCAGTTGGTAGGTAGTCTGATCTATCTTACTATTATTCGTCTGGATATTTCACATGCCGTGGGTATGGTTAGTAAGTTCATGGATGCCCCTCGTTTTGTCCGCTATGCTGTTGTTCTTCAGATTCTCTGATATGTCAAGGGCACACTTTATCATGGTCTCCACTACTCCTCTCGGTCTTCTCATGAGCTTCATGCTTATTTAGATGCGGACTGGGCAGGCGATCTGACTAATCGATGCTCTATCACAGGTTTCTATTTTTTGTTGGGTACTTCTCTTTGTTGGAAAAACTGGTTTTGTATCTCATTCAAAACACACAGCAGAAGCAACAAAATAGGATCTATTTTACTCACGATTGATAACATGCACTATGTAAATTTCAGAATTTAAGAATGAAATTGCGTACCTTGATGCGGTGAAATTCAAAACAAAAGATTCGAAGTACTTGGGAACACTTTTAATCTTCACTCCAATTCCACTTTACGCCCAAGAAATGTGGTCTCTCAATCAGTTTCTAAAAGAGAATAATTGAGTGGCTTCACTCGCACATGCAAACCACTTCACAATGATGTCTCTTTTTTCTTATGGAAAAATTTTGTATGTTTCTCCTTTTATAACTAACTGATTATCTAATTGGGCTGGTCTATTGGGCCTTTCCAATTGGGTTTTAGTGTGTGGCTTGGAGTGGAACCAGAAAAGACCAATAAGACACTAGCTCCAATGGGCCTTGGGCTTTTCTATCAACTCTTGACAAGTCTAAAGTTACCAATAATTATATTTAATACCACTATATAAATATAATTGCACTTTAGGCCTTATTAATAAATTATATCACAAGACTTTATTACACATGCAACCCATTCATAAAAAATATTCGTAGTAATACAAAGTCATGAATATAGACTGCCACTTTGTTAATTACTACATCTTAATCCTTGAGTGCCCTATTTAATCTTTTTAAGTTATTCATCATATATTTATAAAATCCAATTCAATAAATATATACTTTAGTATATTCTTACTAAAGTGGTTAGGCCTAACACTCTGAATAACCAAACATATTAAACTTATTTCAAGGGAATATTTTATATCTCCGTTAAGAGATTATGAATTCTATCTTAAGAATATATGTTCCATCAACACTAAATGTGGCTGCCCAACATACTGAGATTTTGATCGTGACTTTAGATCTTACTCCTGATATATCAAAGCAACCTACACTTCATAATCAGGCCCATTATGCTCTCAGGATTAAGAGTTCATGAAAATAAGAGTCGTGAGATTTATTATTCATTTAACAGTCATTAGGAGAATAATAAATTTCACAGCGGTCTAGTTTAATATGTCTTAACTCTTAAAACATATCAACATATCAATTAGAAGTCTCCACTTCCATGATCAAGACAAATTATCTTAGTTGATATGTTATAGTCTTCGCAGATGAAATGCCCAATTTCATCATCGACTACGAACTATAATTCTGAGTTTACAAAGAACTTGTGATCTATATCTTCTGTGACTAAATCACATAAATCACATACTATGTATCTCATGAACTATATGTAATGTCCAAATATTCATATTACAATTATTTTAGATAATAATAAAACAATTTTATTAATCATAACATTAAGTCATACATAATGTTATACATAGCATCATACAATAGGATTTAAGAGCACGAATTCTAACAATCTCCCACTTGCTCTAAAGACTATTGTGCCCTAATTTAATTCCCATTCCCTCCAAATGTGACTCAAAAGTCCTTTGTGGCAAGGTTTTAGTAAAGGAATCCGCTAGATTACTTGCACTATCAATCTTTGCTACTACTACATCTCCTCGAGTAACAAAGTCTCGAATAATGTGGTACTTTCTCTCAATGTGCTTTCCTTTCTTGTGATTTATTGGATCCTTGGATTGTGCAACCGCTCCACTATTGTCGCAAAACAATGTGATGGGAACTTGCTCCATTCTCACAACACCAAGATCAGAAATGAATTTCTTGAGCCAAACAGCTTCCTTTACCGCCTCACAAGTAGCAACATATTCATCTTCCATAGTGGAGTCCGCAATACAAGATTGCTTAACACTCCTCCAACTTATGGCTCTACCTCCCAAGGTGAACACACAACCTAAAGTGAACTTTCTGAAATCAAGAGCTGACTGAAAATCTGAATCTGTATAACCAATGGGAATCAAATCCTCACTATGTTAAACAAGTATATAATCTCTTGTTCTCCGTAGATACTTGAGAATATGTTTTATAGCTTGCCAATGTTTAAGTCTTAGATTTGATTGATATCGGCTGACCATGCCAATTGAATAACAGATATCTGGTCTAGTACATAGCATGGCATACATGAGACTTCCCACTGCATAAGCATAAAGTCATATTTTCTTCCTCTAGAGTCTTAGGCCTTTGATTATCAGACAGAGGAACTCTATGTCTAAAAGGAAGTACTCCTTTCTTGGAGTTTTGTATGTTAAAGTGTTCTAGAACCTTATCTATATATCCAGTTTGTAATAAACCTAACATCTTATTCTTGCGATCTCGCCAAAACTCGATCCCTAGAATAAAGTTAGCTTCACCTAAGTCCTTCATTTCAAATTGACTTGACAACCAAACCTTTATCGATGACATTACCCTTATATCATTTCCAATGAGTAGAATATCATCAGCATAAAGCACTAGGAACATTATTACTTTATCTTGATGTCTTTTGTACACACATGGTTCATCAAGATTTTGTTCAAAAACAAATGATTTGATTGCTTGATCAAATCTGATGTTCAATGATCTAGATGCTTGCTTAAGTCCATAAATAGACCTTTTCAACTTGCATACTATATGCTCTTGGTTCTTTGTTATGAAACTTTCAGGTTGCATCATATAGATTTCTTCTTCAAGATTGCCATTGAGAAATGCATTCTTGACATCCATTTGTCAAATCTCATAATCATAATGAGCAGCAATGGATAAGAGAATTCTGATAGATTTAAACATAGCTACTGGTGAATCATAATCAATACCTTCCTTTTGTGTATACCCTTTCGCCACTAGTCTTACTTTAAAGGTTTCAACATTTTCATCTATCCCTCTCTTCCTCTTGTAATCCAATTTGCAACTAACAGATTTAATGTCGTTAGACACCTTTACAAGATCCTAAACATGATTGGAATACATTAAATCTAATTCGGATTTCATAGCTTGGACCCAATGATGTGCACTATATTATTCATTGCCTCCTCATAAGTGTAGGGATCCGATTCAGCCTCTTTTGGGATAGCTTCATAAGTTTCTCCCAAACCTATAAATCTTATAGGAGGCCGAACAATTCTCCCACTACGACGAGGCACCTGTGTACTAGTCATCTCATGAGTAATGTCTTGTGGTGTGTCCAATACAGCCACATTATTCCTAGTTTCATCCATTGGTTTTTCAATTACAGGTTCATCTAATTTAGCCAATACAACTTTACTTCTAGGATTAAAATTATTCACATAATCATCTTCCAAAAATTTGGCATGGGTGCTAACAAATACTTTGTTATCCTTATGATTATAGAATAAATAACTCTTGGTTTCCTTTGAATACTCTAAAAACATGCAAAACTTTCGTTTTAGCTTCCAACTTATCAGACTTCCCTTTCAACACATGTGCTGGACATCCCCAAATGTGGAGATATTTCATATTAGGTTTGCGCCCACTCCACAATTCCTTAGGTGTGTTGGGAACATATTTTGATGGAACTAAATTCAAAATATGCATAGCAGTTTTTAGTGCATATCCCCAAAAGGAAATTGGTAAAGTTGAATTACTCATCATGGACCTAACCATTTCTAAAAGAGTCATATTCCTTCTTTTCGCTATACCATTTTGTTGGGGAGTTCCATGTGCAGTCAATTGGGAGACAATCTCATTTTGAATTAGGTAATCCTTGAAATCCCCAAGAAGGTATTCGCCACCTCGATTAGATCGAATGGTCTTTATGCGTTTACTCAATTGATTTTCAACTTCAGCCTTAAACTCTTTGAACTTTTCAAAGGCTTTGGACTTCCGTCTCATTAGGTACACATAATCATATCTTGAGTAATCATCCGTAAAAGTGATGAAGTACTCATAACCTAATTTTGCTTGGGTTAACATAGGACCACATACATCTGTATGAACTAATTCAAGCAACTCTTGGGTTCTTCTACCTTTTGCATTAAAAGGTTGTTTGGTCATTTTACCTTCCAAACAATATTCGCAAACTGGAAATCCATCAAAGTCCATGGGCTGTAAAAGTCCATCTTTGATTAGTTTTTGAATCCTATTTGAATTAATATGACCTAAACGCAAGTGCCATATATATGCATCACTAGTAGAAGGAAACTTTCTCTTTAATGATTTTACATGAGAGCTATTATCTAATTCAGAATTATATAATTCATGCTTATCAAGAGTTAAAATATAAAGGTCATCCACAATATTTTTAGAACAGATAAACACTTTATCCTTCTTTATTACAACATTGTCTTTTAGGATAACATAATATCTATGTTTACCTAAATAAGTTGCGGAAATTAAATTTCTACGAACATTAGGTACATACAAACAGTCTTCCAATATTAAAACCCTAGACTCAAAACATAAATTAAACACTCCAACAGCTACAATTGGTATTCTGCTCCCATCAGCCAAAGTAAGAAACAATTCCCTTTCATTCAGTTTTTTGGTCTTCTGGAACCCCTGCAAAGTATTGCAGATATGATTAGTACAACTTGAATCCACACACCAGGAATCCGTGAGATTCTGTACTAAACATGTTTCAAGAAGGAATGTACTTTTTATATCTTTATTCTTGGCAGCCTTAAATATTGGACAATTCCTCTTCCAATGTCCTTTCTCACCACAATGGGAACACTTTCCTTTGGTTTTCTTTCCTTTGTTTTCAACTCTTAAGGTAACTTGTTTACCATCTCTTTTGGTGAAGTCCTTCTTCTTCTTCTTCTTTTTACCCTTGCCTTTCGATTTAGGTTGAGAAGTAGAAGTTTCAGCCATATTGGCATCAACATTAGAAGTACCAAGGATGCCTTTCGCCGCTACTAACTCATTAATCAATTCAGACAATGTATAAACCTTTTTGTTCATATTATAGTTAAGTCTGAATTCCTTGAATGATTCTGGTAGTGACTGGAGTATTATATCCACTTGGGATTCTCCATCAATATCGGCACATAAAACTTCCAATGTATTCAGATTAGAGATCATCCTAAGACAATGCTCCCTTACTGAAGTAGCTGCAGCCATTTTAGTATTATAAATTTGCCTCATAGTTTCTTGCCTTGTAGAACGGCTTTGCTCACCAAACATCTTCTTCAAACTTAGCATAATGTCCGAAACTAGTTATACATCCTGCATTTGATACTGTAGAACATTTGAAATAGATGCTAGGATATAGCACTTGGCCATTTCATCAGATTTCTACCGACGATCATATCGCTGTTTTTCCTCAAGAGGAGCATCTAATGATGGAAAGCTAGGACGCGGTTGAGTAAGCACATATTTGTGCTCTTCAGCAGTAAGAACAATGTCCAAATTTCTTTTCCAGTCAATATAGTTGGATCCAGTCAGTTTGTTTTGATTAAGAATAGCAACAAATGGGCTAAATGATGCCATGATTTAAATTTGAAAATAACAAACATAAATATAATAAGTAAACTGGATATTATCAATTTAGCATATAAGCATATAATATGGAACCTTAATAAAATCATAAAATAATATATGTAACGACAATCCAATCCATGTCTATAATTCTTTGGTAGCAAATTTATTATAAACACATTAATTGGTTAAGAACTATTCTCATTATCAATGCTATCATGATAACTCTTATCAAACATTAACAATATGTCGTTTTTGTCTTTAGCCTCTAAGTAATAATGACATAACTCCTTTGGGAAGTTAACATTACACTTAGTCTAGTGTACACCATATCTAGAATCATGTGTAGCCACATTTTATCTCTCTTATAATGTTTAAATTTGTAGTACCATGGAACTAAACACCTTCCTTTGGGATCGCGAGGCATATGCGCCAAGACGAGATGTTTATTCACGTTACTTTAAACGGGTGAGTTCAATCTTATAGTACTATGAAGTAAACACCCTCCTTTGGGATTGTAAGACATATACGCTAAGACGAGGTGCTTACCCATACTACTATGAATCGATAATGGAGGCCATGAGATCCAATCCTTATATCTCTCTCCCACTAGATGTTTTAAATTAAAGGTTTTTAAGATCAAGAACCATAACAACGTTAGAAACCTTGAAAACACAATCCTAATCTCATTATGAATAAATTTTATTAAATAAATATTTTAATCCTAGCGTTAATATATAATAAATATATAAACCAAGGGAAGCAACAATACGACGAACCCTTTAAAAAAAATTTGCATATAATCCCATATTATATTATATTATATTATATTATAACATAATATAATATACGGTTTCGTTGTTTCTTTTTAAAGCTATCATCATATGCTTATAAGAATGAAACCATGCAAGCCTTATATAGCATGTAATATTATGCTAAGTCACGCAGCTACAGAATTGTAGTGAAGCCTTATACAAAACCCAATATCATGCAAGCCTTGTATAAGCCTTTATATAGCCAAGCATTGCCATGATTTGGTTCACACATATGACAGTTACATCCAAGGCAGTTAATATATATCCAAGACAAAACATATAAATATATATATATATAATATACGGATTGGATGAATCCATATATATATAATACAAACCCATATATACGGATTCTATGTATAGTGTATATAAAGCATTCAACACATCCAAGCCTTGCAATGAAGGATCCAAGTGGTGCAATGAATTGATACATGCAAATGAGTAGTTATTTGAATAACTATATCCGAAAGATAAACTTCAAAATGCTTTGGATATATCGGTCAAAACATTAAAATAACTACACTCCATTGCAATAACTACCACACGCACATGATGGTTATTACAATTAGATTCATATATCCATATCTAGACAATGAATAAGACACGGTTTAATAGAAAAGCCGTGTATGATGAGATACAATTCATTTCTAGCAGCCGATTTGTAAAAAGAAAACAATTTTTCTTTTATTCTAAAATCCAATCACATGTTATATAATCATGAGATGAAAACCTAGCTCTGATACCAATTGTAGGAAAATCAGATTTTGTATCTCATACAAAACACACAGGGGAAGCAACAAAATAGGATCTATTTCACTCATGATTGATAACATGCACTGTGTAAATTTCAGAATTTAAGAACGAAATTGCGTACCTTGGTGCGGTGAAATTCAAAACAAAATATTCGAAATACTTGGGAACACTTTTAATCTCCACTCCAATTCCACTTTACGCCCAATAAGTGTGGTCTCTCAATCAGTTTCTAAAGGAGAATAATTGAGTGGCTTCACTCGCACATGCACACCACTTCACAATGATGTCTATTTTTTCTTATGAAAAAATTCCGTATGTTTCTTCTTTTATAACTAATTGATTATCTAATTGGGCTGGCCTATTGGACCTTTTCAATTGGGTTTTAGTGTGTGACTTGGAGTGGGACCAGAAGGGACCAATAAGACACTAGCTCCAATGGGCCTTGGGCTTTTCTATCAACTCTTGACAAGTCTAAAGTTACCATTAATTATATTTAATACTACTATATAAATATAATTGCACTCTAGGCCTTATTAATAAATTATATCCCAAGACTTTATTATACATGCAACCCCTTCATAAAAAATATTCGTAGTAATACAAAGTTATGAATGTAGACTGCCACTTTGTTAATTATTACATCTTAATTCTTGAGTACCCGGTTTAATCCCTTTAAGTTATTCATCATATATTTATGAAATTCAATTCCATAAATATATATTTTAGTACATTCTTACTAAAGTGGTTAGGCCTAACACTCTGAATAACCAAACCCATTAAACTTATCTCAGGGGAATATTTATATCTCCGTTAAGAGATTATGAATTCCATCTTGAGAATATATGTTCCACCAACACTAAATGTGGTTGCCCAACATACTGAGGTTTTGATCGTGACTTTAGATCTCACTCCTGATAGATCAAAGCAACCTACACTTCATAATCAGGTCCATTATTCTCTCAGGATTAAGAGTTCATGCAAATAGGAGTCGTGAGATTTATTATTCATTTGACAGTCGTTAGGAGAATAATAAATCTTACAGCGATCCAGTTCAATATGTCTTAACTCTTAAAACATATCAACTAGAAGTCTCCACTTCCATGATCAAGACAAATCATCTTAGTTGATATGTTATAGTCTTCGCAGATGAAATGCCTAATTTCATCACTGACTACGAATTATAATTCTGAGTTTACAAAGAACTTGTGATCTATATCTTTTGTGACTAAATCACATAAATCACATACTATGCATCTCATGAACTATATGTAATGTCCAAATATTCATATTACCATTATTTTAGATAATAATAAAACAACTTTATTAATCATAACATTAAGCCATACATAATGTTATACATAGTATCGTATAATAGGATTTAAGGGCACAAATCTTAACACTCGTCTTGTGGCGTAGCAAGAAGTAAGATGTAGTTTCCCGCTTTAGTACTAAGGCTGAGTATTGTGCCCTTGCCCACACCACTTGCAAGCTTGTTTGGCTTCGCTAGCTCTTGGCTGACATGGATGCTCCACAGCCCACTGCCACTCCTCTTTATTGTGACAATCTTAGTGCTATCTACATTGCTCACAATGATGTCTTCCATGAACGCACCAAGTACATTGAGATCGACTGCCACATCACTCCCCAGTATCTCAAGAAAGGCAATCTCAAGTTGTTCTCCATCTCCTCTGCTTACTAGCTTGCTGATATCTTCACCAAGACTCACTCGCTTGGTCATCTTTGAGATCTTATATCCAAACTCTAGTTGGCTTCCTCCTTGCCACCTCGAGTTTGAGAGGGAATGTTAGTGTATAGCTTAGACTAGATTAACCCATTAGACTTAGCCCAGTATACTGTACTTGTAGTTTACTCATATCACTTGTACTATACACATACCTAGCCTATATAAGGCTCTCTATTGTACATTATTTTTCACATATCAATATACAGACTATTCAATCTTTCTCTCTCACTTTATATTGTTAACAAATATGAAAGAGGAAATTGAGTCGTGGAGCTTTTTTATGCCTATCCACTTAAATCCAAGACCCTTAAGTATCTGAAACTTGAAAAAACATCTGGAGGAACTTCTCCAAGATCACCTCTTGGAAAGACTAAAATGAGAGCTCTCAATTTCTTCGCTACATACAATGTTTCAGGAATTGTATTTAAGTTAAGATCACAAACCACTAATGAGTGACGAATTAGGGAGAGGCTTCTCACTATATTGTTATCTTCCACCCTCAAGTATTCATTTCCTACAACAAATTGTGCAAGATCATGAATGAGATTGTCATTTTGCACTCAACTATATTGCCATGGTCACCTCTCTATACATCCTGAAAGAAATACATCCATACCAAATCATCAAAATACTCATTGCCAATGAATTCTTGTGCTTTTCTCCCTTTTGATTGAAGCAAGCCTCTGCAATCCATAGCCGGATTAGTTCCTCCTTCTTGAAAATACAATTTTTGGGAAATATTGAGTAATATGCAAAGGAACCTTTCAGATGCGTTGGCAAGTGACTGTAACTCAACCTTAGTGCGGGTAGAATTCCACTATCACTTTCAAATACATCCCAAAGATCACTATCTTGGACAAAGAACAACTCTTTTTCCCCCCTTTTGAACTACATGACACTTCCTAGAGTCTTTGTAGCTAAAGGTACACCACCACATTTCTTCACTATTTGTTTGCCAATTGCAGACAGGTTTGGATGGTGGTCTTCATTATAGCCAAAGGCTCTTTGCCTGAATAAAGCCCAACAATTATCATCAGATTGACCTTTCAAATGATGAATGTAGGTTATGCCCATTATAGATGCGAGGGGGTGTGCAAAAAACAGAGAAATCGAAAAAATCGGCCAAAACTGACTAAACTGTGTCCAAATTTTCAGTTCGGTTTCGGTTTGCAGAAATGAAAACCAAAATTTTCGGTTTTAGTTTCGGGTTCAAAAAATAAAAGTCCGAACCGAACCGAAACCGACCAATATGTATTAACTATAACTATGTATAAAATATTTCAAGCTGAGTACCACTAGTTTAGTGGTAAGACACGTGTGTGACTATACTTGGCCCAGGTTCGAATCTTGCTAAAAACATTTTAATTTTTTTTCTCCTTATTACACAAAACTATGTTGTTTTATAAATCAACTTAAAACGTTTATTTAAAAAAAAAAAAAACCCTACTTTCTACATTTCACTTCAGCTGCCTCAGTGCCTCACGCCCTCACCCTCATTCTTTTCTTTTGTTCTCTTTAAAGTCCAAATCCTAAGCTTCAAAAAAAGATAATCCAACCCAACTTATGACTTTGTCGGACATCGTTAAATTCGCTCGCAATTTCACTGTCATCATCAGAGTCCAGGGCCCTGTAAGTCTCAATATCCCAAATACATAAAGAAGAATTGTTTTGTTCTTATAGCTAGTAACTGATAATGATTTTTTTGTTTTTGTTTTTGTATTTAATTTTTAGGACCTAAAGGGCATGAAGATAAGAATACACCCAGTACGTCAAAAAATTTCCATCACAACCACATAACTATTTCCTAAGTTTTATTTTTTAATCATTTTTTGAAGTTCTGGCAAAACGACCTTATCAGCTTTTGGAATTTTTGCTATGAGTTTGTCTTCTATTTTTTTCCCAAACCACCCATCTTTTTCTTCTTCTTCTTTTCTTGCTTTTGTTTCTCACATCCTAACACCGAAACTCGATTGAGCTAATCGAAACCGATTGCAATCGGTCAGTTTGGTGTTCATCCCTTACAAATCGGTTTTGGTGTTGAATATGTTAAAACTGAAATTCTCGGTTCGGTGCAAAAATTGCCTCCAACACTGACCAAACCGAACCGTTTACACCCCTAGATGCGACCTTTTCACTACGTGTGGTAACAATGATTTTGCTTCCTTCCACACCACTTCTTAATGAAGTTCTTAAATTGTCCCATTCGTTGTGGTCTGCATTCCATACATCATCTAACACAAGCAAGTATCTTTTCTCGAATAATAATTCCTAGAGTCAAAATTGCAGCACATCCATTGCAAAAAACCACATTTGCTCTTACTACCAGATTCTAAAATTGAAACCATGATCTTCCCCACATCAAAATTATCATTAACACAAACCCAAATCTTCAGATCAAAATGTCTTTTTACACTTTCATCATTGTACGCTAATTGAGCAAGAGTTGTTTTACCAAGACCACCAATACCAACTGATGGGGGTAAATCTCCCACCTGACGGATCGGCCTCTGACGACGGATATACATGACGGACTCAGCGTGTTGACGGCCTGACCTTCAGTAGTCGACGGTGAGAGGGTCACCCCATGTTGTCACCAAGCGCCAAAGCCCGCCTTGCCACGCACGCTTCCTTGGGAAGGTGAATCTTGTCACATACGCTGCTACTCAGCTAGATGGCTTACATAGCACGATTCCCTACCCCCAAGAAGGAAATCGTGCCCAACACGTTTGGCCACCCAAGAAGAGTCTTGCGTCCTACGCTACTCAGGGGCAATTTCGGTACAACGATACCTTCTCCAGCACGCCTCATCTAAAGGCCACTACCACCACTATAAATACCGCCACACCCTCCGAAAATCGAGGTACGCATACTAAGACCCGACTCTGGCACTCTGGAGTTGTGAACAAACACTAACTTAACCGTCGGAGGGTCGTTGGCCGGTACCACACTGGTACTTCCCTTTGAGGTTCTTCTTACTTGTGCAGGACCATCCGGAACGCGCGCAAGCCCTGCAGCTCACTGGTTTGATTCTTGACATCATCAGTTGGCGCCGTCTGTGGGAAACACACAAGTTCTTGTTACGTGTTTCCCGGACTAAGGGTTGCATGGTACTCACGCGTTCAAGGACGACCATCATGAACGACCAAGGCAACGAACAATGCACCACGGCCCTCGAGAGACAGGTCTAGACTCTGGCGGCCGCGGTGGAACGCCTCACGAAGCGCAACAATGACTTGGAAGAGCAGCTGCTGCGAAGGAATGCGACGGGTGACAACCAAGGTGAAAACCAGGAGGGCAATAGTGCCGAGGAGAGGAATCAGGGAGGCCCGGAGGAAAGTAACGCCTTGAGCCGACCTGACGGACAAGAGACGAATCCTCTGCCGACGGATGGGCACAACCAGCCCAACATGGCCGCGGAAATGCGGGTGATGAAGGAACGTATGGACTTCATGATGAACGCCCTCAAAGGACGGGTGTCAAACGACCTCGACGACCTTGTCCAGCGCACGGACTCGCCCTTCACTACACATGTCCTCTCGTTCCCCAGGCAACCGAAGTTCCGCATGCCCCAGATGGAAAGCTATGATGGGTCCAAGGACCCCCTGGATCATTTGGAATTGTTCAAGACACTGATGCACTTACACGGCGTGCCGGACGAGATCATATGCCGGGCCTTCCCCGCGACGCTGAAAGGCTCCGCGAGGACATGGTTCGGAAGGCTGGCGCCCGGCTCCATTGGTAATTTTAGGGAGTTAAGCGGGCAGTTTGCCTCACATTTCGTTGGGGGACATAGGCACAAAAAATCAACCGCGTGCCTGATGAACATCAAACAGCGGGAGGATGAGACGCTGAGATCCTATATAGCCCGTTTCAATAGGGAGGCAATTTCAATCGACGAAGCGGACGACAAGATACAAGTGGCCGCGTTCACAAACGGGCTACGAGAGGGTAAATTCTTGTTTTCTCTATACAAAAATGACCCGAAGACTATGTCGGATGTGTTTTACAGGGCGACTAAATACATGAATGCGGAAGACGCATTACTGGCCCGGCAGGAGAAACCCCCTAGGAAGAGGGAAAGACAAGAAGACACCCGACAGGGTAAGGGGCAAAAGGTGCCTCGGACAGAAGGCCGAGACACCAGACGTCCGAAGCCTCCTACCGGGAAATTCACAAGCTACACCCCATTGACGGCCCTGGTCGATCAGGTCTTGATGCAGATCAAGGATGACGGGACCCTGACGTTCCCGAGTAAATTAAGGTCGAACCCGGACAAACGTCTAAAAGATAAATATTGCCGTTTCCATTGAGACCACGGCCACGACACGGCCGACTGCTATGACCTGAAGCAGCAGATCGAAGCCTTGATTAGGCAGGGGAAGCTACAGAGGTTCGTCAGCAGAGAGAAGGCAGACCCGCCTCGACAGGAACAGGCCCCCCGCCGGGACAATGAGCGTCCCAGACCGCCATTAGGGGATATAAGGGTGATTGTTGGTGGTACATCGGCCGCCAATTTTACAAAGAAGGCTTTGAAGTCCCACCTCAGGGCGGTTCAGAACGTGAGCTCTGTCCAGAAGAAGCCGAAGATCAACAGCCCCACCATGGAATTCACAGAAGAGGATGCCCAACATCTCCATCATCCGCATGACGACGCCCTTGTCGTCAACGTCCGGATAGGGGACTACAACACCTATCGGGTTCTAATCGACAACGGAAGCTCCGCGGATATCCTCTACTATCCCGCGTTCCAGCAGATGCAGATCGATAAAGAGCGCTTGGTCCCTACCAAGGCGCCACTCACAGGTTTCGGGGGGACCCGAGTATATCCCCTCGGCTCGATCACATTGCCCGTCACTGTCGGGGAATACCCTCGGCAGCTTACTAGGGACGTCACCTTCCTAGTCGTTGATTGCTCCTCGGCATACAACGCAATCATAGGGTGACCAACCCTCAACGCCTGGAAGGCCGCAACCTCAACCTACGCCTTAAAGGTCAAATTCCCTACAGAGTACGGGGTAGGAGAACTGTGGGGAGACCAAGTGGCCGCACGAGAGTGCTATGTCGCGATGGTAGAGATGAATGGCCAGCTACAGACGATGAACATAGAACAGAGAACGGGGGCAGAACCTGTGGAGAAACTCGAAGAGGTAATTCTCGACGAGTCCAAGCCTGAGAGAACCACCAGGATCGGTGCCCTCAACAGTCCGGCGGCCCGCCAGGCACTCACGGCCTTCCTCAAGGAAAACCAGGATGTATTCGCCTGGAGCCATGAGGACATGCCGGGAATCGATCCATCGGTCATGGTACATAAGCTGAATGTGGCAACCTCCTTCCGGCCCGTCAGACAAAAAAAGCGAGTGTTTGCCCTAGAGAGAGATCGCGCAGTGGCAGAAGAGGTCGGTAAGTTACGAGAGGCAGGGTTCATCCGGGAAGTTTACTACCCCGACTGGTTGGCTAATGTTGTAATGGTCAAGAAGGCCAGCGGGAAGTGGCGGATGTGCGTGGACTTCACGGACCTGAATAAAGCATGCCCGAAGGACAGCTACCCCCTCCCTCGGGTCGACACCCTGGTAGACTCTACGGCCCGGCACCAGCTGCTGAGCTTCATGGATGCCTTCTCGGGGTATAACCAGATCCAGATGGATGAGGCAGATCAAGAGAAAACTTCGTTCGTCACCAGCCAAGGACTCTTCTGCTACAAGGTGATGCCATTCGGACTGAAGAATGCAGGTGCCACATATCAGAGGCTGATGAACAAAATGTTCGCCAACCAGGTAGGGAGGAATGTTCAAGTATACGTCGACGATATGCTGGTAAAAAGCGAGAAAGAGGAGGATCACCTAAGCGATCTCGAGGAAACGTTCGGAACCCTCCGTTCCTACAATATGAAGCTCAACCCTCGAAATGCGCCTTCGGGGTGACGGCAGGAAAATTCCTCGGCTTCATGGTCTCTCAGAGAGGCATCGAGGCCAACCCGGATAAGATCAGGGCAATAATGGAGATGGCCCCTCCGAAGAATGTAAAAGAGGTTTAGAGTCTAAACGGGAAGGTTGCCGCACTAAACAGGTTTGTATCGAGGGCCACGGACAAATGCCTTCCCTTCTTCCGCACATTGAAGAAAACGTTCGAGTGGACGGGCGAGTGTCAAAAGGCATTCGAAGAGTTAAAAGCTTATCTCTCTTCCCCACCATTGCTGAGTCCTTCGCAGCCCGGGGAAGAACTCTTCCTCTACTTGGCCGTATCCTCAGCCGCCGTCAGCGCGGCCTTAGTCAGAGAAGAGGACGGGGTGCAGAGACCCGTATACTACTCCAGCCGGGCGTTCCAAGGGGTGGAAGGAAGGTACCCGCCCATGGAGAAGCTCGCCTTCGCCCTAGTCACCGCAGCTCGAAAGCTCAAGCCCTACTTCCAAGCTCACACAATTGTTGTCCTAACTGACAAGCCTTTGCGGCGAGCAATGCACAACCCAAAAGCCGCAGGTCGTCTGGCCCTATGGGCAATAGAGCTGACTGAGTTTGACATTCACTACAGCCCACGTACCGCCCTCAAGGGACAGACAGTAGCTGATTTCATAGCCGAGTTCACCAACATGGAAGACGAGGGGGCAGATGCATGTCCAGCATGGAGTGTACATACAGATGGATCGTCAACCAGACGAGCTGGTGGCATTGGGGTCGTGCTCCGCTCCCCCAAAGGAGACCAAATCGATTGTATGATTCGACTGGACTTTCTCATCACCAATAATGAGGCGGAGTACGAAGCCTTGATAGCCGGATTGGATCTCGCCAAAGCAGCAGGCGCGGCCCGAGTGGTCGTCTCCTGCGACTCCCAGGTAGTCGTCAACCAAGTCAACGGGAACTACGAGTGTAGAGGCGACAGAATGAAGAAGTACCTCCATCAGGCAAAAAGAAGGGTAGATGAGCTCAGGGCAGAGATAGTCCAAGTCCCCAGGGAAGAAAATGAGCAAGCCGACCACCTCGCCAAAGCTGCTTCGTCGGAGCGGGAGAGCAGCACTGACGGCGTGCTCCACTTTGTGCAGGTTTCTCCACTGGTAGACTCTATTGAAATGCAGGAAGTCGGCTCGGAAAGCAACTGGACCACGCCGTTGGTATCATACCTGAAAGATGGCGTCTTGCCCGACGAAAGAGTAGCTGCCAGAAGATTGAAGGTCCAAGCATCAAGGTTTGTCCTGATAGAAGGAGTCCTATACAAAAGGGGCTTCTGCCGCCCATACCTAGGATGCCTGGGTTCCGAAGAAGCCGACTATATCATGAGGGAGGTACACGAAGGGATATGTGGAAACCATTCAGGGTCGCGGTCATTGGCACACAAGCTGATCCGCGCAAGATACTACTGGCCGACCATGAAAAAAGACACGCAGGCCTATGTCAAAGCTTGTGACAAGTGCCAGAGGTTCAGCAACATCGTCAGGCAACCCCCCGAAGAGCTGACCCCCATGACGGCTCCATGGTCATTCGCTCAATGGGGACTAGATATCATGGGCCCATTCCCAACAGCGGTGCAACAGCTAAAGTTCCTTGTGGTAGGCATAGACTACTTCACGAAATGGGTGGAAGCTGAGGCATTGGCCACCATCACAGAAAAGAACATACGAAACTTCGTCTGGAAGTCTATCATATGCAGGTTCGGGATACCCAGGGTACTAGTCTCCGACAACGGCAAACAGTTTGACAATGGCCCCTTCCGGGAGTTCTGTGCGCAGCTGGGAATAAAGAATCATTACTTTTCCCCCGCCCACCCCCAAGCCAACGGTCAAGTCGAAGTAACGAACCGATCCTTGCTCAAAATTATCAAGACTCGGCTCGAGGGGGCAAAGGGGATATGGCCCGAGGAGCTGCCAAGTGTATTGTGGGCATACAGGACGACAACAAGGACCCCCACAGGAGAAACACCGTTCAGGCTAACCTACGGAAGCGAGGCAGTCATTCCAGCCGAAGTGGGACTCACAACCTACAGGGTGAACACCCATGATGAAGGCCGGAACAACGAGGCCTTACGCCTACAGCTTGACTTGATCGACGAAGCCAGGGCAGCAGCAGAGCAAAGGCTAGCCCGGTATCAGGATCGCATGGCTAAACACTACAACGCCCGAGTTAGGCACAGGGAATTCCAGGTCGGCGACCTCGTCCTAAGAAAGATCATGGGCGCTGCCAGAGACCCAACCCAAGGAAAGCTCAGCCCCAATTGCGAAGGGCCCTACCGAATCACAGCATGGCAAAGAAAGGGCATCTACCACTTGGAAACACTGGACGGGCAGAAGCTGCACCACCCGTGGAACGCCGAGCACCTACGTAAGTACTACCAGTAAGAAGGAACGGCAGCCCCCTACTTGTATCTAGTCTGTAATTGATCCTCCCTAATGTATATTCCTCGGACATGTTTTCTTCCTTACAAAAAATTATGCAAGTCATACAGAGGTTTATTCAAAGTCTCTCCTACTTACTATTAAGTGTTGAACGTCAGAAACTTGCAAAGTACAAAGCCTTAGCGTTAAATCCGCTCAAACATAAAAAGACGACGGCCCAAATTCGACGACGGCATAAAAGCGTCATGCGCCCATGCTGACGGCTTAAAAGCCACAGTTTTCCTAAATGGAAACACCTAACGCCTAAGTCTAAAAGACGACGGCCCAAATTCGACGACGGCATAAAAGCGTCGTGCGCCCATGCAGACGGCTTAAAAGCCACAGTTTTCCTAAATGGAAACACCCAACGCCTAAGTCTAAAAGACGACGGCCCAAATTTGACGACGGCATAAAAGCGTCATGCGCCCATGCTGACGGCTTAAAAGCCACAGTTTTCCTAAATGGAAACACCCAACGCCTAAGTCTAAAAGACGACGGCCCAAATTCGACGACGGCATAAAAGCGTCATGCGCCCATGCAGACGGCTTAAAAGCCATGAAGTTTTCCTAAAAGGTTAAAAGCCAAAGCCTAAGTCTAAGGATGACAGCATAAATGGCGACGGCTCAAAGCCAACTACATCCTAAAAGGTCAAACGCCAAAGCCTAAGTCTAAGAATGACGGCATAAATGGCGGCGGCTCAAAGCCAACTACATCATCCTAAAAGGTTAAAAGCCAAAGCCCAAGTCTAAGGATGACGGCATAAATGGTGACGGCTCAAAGCTAACTACATTATTATAAGAGGTTGGAAGCTAAAATCCTGTCGAGGGTGACGGTGTAATAGCTTAACAACAATAAAACTGACGGTTCCACGAAGCTCTTTGCGTGAATATATTAACTATGACGGCCTGTTATGTTGACGGCACATCATATTGACGGCTTATTATGACAACAGTTTCACGAAGCATGAACAGCATTTGAAATGAACCGTGCAAGCAAGCAACACACACAAGCAAAATTTGAAACAGGGTATAAATTAAAACAAATGCTTTTCAAGTCAACATTGTTCTCGACGGCCCAGAAATTGACCGTCCTACAAAGAAAATTGTTACAAAAATTCTCCACAAAAATTACAAGTCTAATGAACGGGGGAATCAACTACATTCACTTCTTCTTCAGTTTGGACCTTGGCGGCTGTCTCGGCATCATCATCAAGGGTCCCGTCACCTTTATCATTTTGGCCTTCATCAAGGGGGCGACCTGCGCTCTCGGTAGCGGCCTGGATGACGGACGTTTGTGCCTGGCCTCCGTCAAGGGACACCTGCGAGAGATCCGTCTCCGGATAAAGGGCCTTCACCTGACGGACGGCCTCATCAAAACCGTCCGCCATTATGCCACCAAGCTCCGTCAGATACGCTTCAGAGTCTCGGTATTCCCTGATCGCGTCTTCCCTGGCCTGACGGAGCTGATCCTTCATAGACTGGATCTCCCGCTCCTTGTCTGCGAGGACCGTCTGTAGAGTCTCCGTCTGCTTCTTATACTCTAACCTATCCTCCTTGAGGACGGAGAACTTCTTCTCCATCTTCACCTTCCAAGCCTTGTATTGCGACAGCTCGTCCTCCACCTCCGATGTCTTCGCCTGTAGACGGCTCATGGCCGTCTCCTCACGGACACAACGGTCCATCAGGCCCTTCATCATGATGACAGCCTGGAAATCAAAGACACCAAGTCAACGTGACGGCGAGGATAAATATATATATTCAAAAAGACTGACGGTGACGGAAAATTGCTTACCTGGGCCAAGTTGAAAAGGCCCGTCTCCCCCATGGCCTCTGTGGAATGATTCCCGATGTCCTCATAGTCCTCCACCGTCAGTATGGAGGACAGCTTCTCAATTGCATACTTCGAATCCTCACGGAGGAGGACGGGTGGCTTCTCGACGGCGGGCGGAGGGCCACTCGTCATGAGACCCTTCCCCTTGCCGTGTTTGACAGGGACCTTCTCTCCATCTGCCTCTAGCCCAATGACGGTCTCGGGGATGGTTTTGGGCTTTTTGGGGAGACGGTCCCCCTCCTGGTCGGACTTCCTTTTTGTGACAGGCACCTTGGGTACGCCCGTCCCTGCAGCTTGGTTTTCTCTTTTCTTTGCAGCTGCTTGCTGCTTAATTATGGCCCTCCTCCTCGCTTCGTCCATTTCTGCAAAACAAAACGGCACATGAATTGATAAAAAGGGAAGAGAAAAATGGCTAAGCATAAAGCTCAAATGAACGGACTCACGTGCTCGAACTCGTGTTTCGTACTTCAAGGCTTCCTCGGACGGTTCAGGCCCGTCACAATGCCAACAGATAGTCTTCAACGTCACAAGTCTGGCCCAAGACCTCTCCGTCAGCTCACTTTTCTGGAAAATCTTCTCTAAAAAGCTCCAATCCTCGAGGGAAACTTGTGGACGGTTCTGAGCTGCAAGAGAGGACGGTCAGAAACCAATAAAGTTTACAGCAGAGAAGAGAATGTGAATGAAGGCATACCAGACGAGGGTAGAACACCCCAAGTGGTGTCGACGGGCATAAATTCTGTCTCGCCAGGACTCCCCATCCACTCGTCCCCGTCCATGAAGAAATACCTAGACTTTCAGTCCCTATTGGAATCTGGAGTATCACTCACCAACCTCAGCAACGGGCTCCTTGCCACGAAGCTGTACATCCCCCTTGATTTTAATATCTCTACCGGACGGTAGCAGTGAAAAAACTCCTCCACCGTCAACCTCTTCTTCCCCTTTGAATACGATCCGTACAAGACCTCTACCCCAATAAAAACCCTCCAGGCGTTTGGGGAAACCTGGTTGACGGACAGCCCCAGGTAGTGAAGTAGGTGACGGTGAAGTTGGGTTAGGGGAAACCTCAACCCTGCCTTGAGCATTTGCTCGTAGACCCCGACACCCTTGACACCACGGTAATAACACTTCTCTCCTGGGTGGGGTAGACGGAGAGGTATATTGGCAGGAATTTGGTATTTGCTCCTAAGTGTTTTGAAGTGCGACTCTTTAATTGTGGAGAAAAAGTCGTTAACCGTCCACAGAGAAAGCGAGATAAACTTCCTCATCCCGTCACTACCCACGACGGATTGGACCTGAGGCTCGTCCCCCTCTACACCGTCACTAAGGTTGCTCTCTGCCCTATCACTACTCGACGAAGAAGAGGTGGTAGACAAGCTCTCTTCACTCGAGGATGTTGTGGCTGCAGGATCCTTTGGACCCAACGGGTTGACTTCATCGTAGCCCGCTCCGTCGCAGACAAACGACTGGTTACTGGACGCGCTAGACATGTCACCTACATGTGACGGAAAAACCCTAAGTTCAACTGCCCTAAAGACACTGACGGTAAAAAAAAAAAAAAAAAAAAAAAAAAAAAAAAAAAAAAAAGGTGATGAACAAGCAATAGTTGCTTACCGGCTGCTTGCGCTGATGAAAGGTGAAGTCGACGGTTGTTGGAACGTGACGGACACACGAAACCTGACGGATCGAGCGCTTTTCTACTGGGTGAACGGATGCGCTCTGATGGTTTGTTTTCAGTAAAGAGTGAAAAATGAAAGAAAAGAAGGAAGGTTTTTATATGAGAGGAATAGCGGGAGACGAGGGGATGCCTCGGTCCGAGCACACGGTCCACGGGTTGACGACACGTGTCCTGCATTTATTACCAGGCATTAATTACCGATGACAGTCTGTCTGTCCGACCCTTGGTATGGTTTGGAACCGTCACCCCATTAGTCCGTCGTTTGAGTGTTCACGGACTGATGGGCTGAGGGGGCAACTGATGGGGGTAAATCTCCCACCTGACGGATCGGCCTCTGACGACGGATATACATGACGGACTCAGCGTGTTGACGGCCTGACCTTCAGTAGTCGACGGTGAGAGGGTCACCCCATGTTGTCACCAAGCGCCAAAGCCCGCCTTGCCACGCACGCTTCCTTGGGAAGGTGAATCTTGTCACATACACTGCTACTCAGCCAGATGGCTTACATAGCACGATTCCCTACCCCCAAGAAGGAAATCGTGCCCAACACGCTTGGCCACCCAGGAAGAGTCTTGCGTCCTACGCTACTCAGGGGCAATTTCGGTACAACGATACCTTCTCCAGCACGCCTCATCTAAAGGCCACTACCACCACTATAAATACCGCCACACCCTCCGAAAATCGAGGTACGCATACTAAGACCCGACTCTGTCACTCTGGAGTTGTGAACAAACACTAACTTAACCGTCGGAGGGTCGTTGGCCGGTACCACACCGGTACTTCCCTTTGAGGTTCTTCTTACTTGTGCAGGACCGTTCGGAACGCGCGCAAGCCCTGCAGCTCACTGGTTTGATTCTTGACATCATCACCAACTATAGAAATAATAGAAATTTTCCTTGGACTTCCACCAATAAACACTAATTGCTCTACTATCATCTCTGTATCCTCCACTCTACCAAAAGCTTCAGATTCAATTACAAAAGATCCCATTTGCCTTCTCTACCTACTCCTACTTCTACTTCCACTATCACTAACAAGCCCCTCTTTCAAATTAAAATAAGACTTCTCTTCTGCCAAAACATCTAATTTCTCTTTGATTTGCTTAATTTTTGGTAACATGTCAACGCAATTTGCAAATTTTCCCAGAGAGGGAACAAAGATGCTTACCTGGTCGATGAATCTGCTGCGGTTCCCAGATAGCATAACTTCAGGGGAGCACTCATCAAGAAGGTCCTCCACATTATAAGCAACTTCCTTAAGCTCTATCAACCAGTTTCTTAAAGATCTATCAATCAATTGTCGCTCCTCTGCGTCTTTGAGCGCAGCTTGGATTCCACATAAGGTACACCAGAGCTTCTTGAGGTCCTTCTTGATGCCGTAGATACTAGTGATCTCTTCAAGAAATGGAGTGGTCAATTTGTCGAATATTAACTGTACAAGAGGGGACAGAACTACATCCAGCTCCATTTAATGGCAGTTGCAGGCAAAAGTACTATATAGAATATAGATTTTAACCCACGTCAAAGTTTCAAGAGCACTCCAAGAAGAACCAAAACACTGGTTTAGGCGTTTAGCTCTATCAGCGACTTTGGAAGCTTCTGCTGCGTTGATTTTTTAGGGATATTGGTAGAGATTAAAGAATTTCTTCCTTGAAAACAATAAAATTTTTATAAAATTATATAATATATGATTCATTTTCAACTGACCTTACAATGAAACTGTGAAGTGGAGTGAAACGCAATTACTATATTGCCCTTTGAATTGTCTCACTTAACTTTCCTATCCTTTCCCACTGGGGATATTTGTCATCTAGCATAATTTTCAGAGACTATTTTGTTAGTAATCACAACTTTGAAACCATTTAGGAAACTAGCATCGCAAGTCCGTGAAGCTCGAATTCGATGACAAACTCAAGCCCCAAAGACTTGAGTTCGGACTGTTGAGGTGGAACAATTCATCCACGTGCAACTCGAGTTTCTTAGACTCGAGTTTTATAATACTAGAAGCAGAAATACCAGAAACGAAGAAGAATAGAGGAAGAAGATGATCTGCAGATCTGAAGAAGAATGGAGGAAGAGGAAGATGATCTAGAGCTTCGAAGAAGAACAGAGGAAGACGATTTGAGCAAGACAATCTGGTTGCAGAAGAACAGACCTTGGGTGGATGATCTGGCTGGAGAAGAACAGACACTAGGTGGAGAAGAGAAAGAAGAAGAAGAATAGACGGTGGGACATCAAATGGTGGAACTTGAGTCTTAAAAACTCGAGTTCCACGTGGATTTTTTCCCTACATTAGATGCCACCACATATAAATCAAGACTTAGAAACTCAAGTTCTCTCTTGGAACTTGAGTTTTAGACACTCAAGATGCTAATTTGCTGAATAGTTTTGTAAACTAAACAACTAACTAAAATATTATAAAAATAATGCTAAATGCAAAAAAGTTCCTTTCCCACCATTTCTCGACAACCAAACACAATTCATATACATAGATTTATGAAAGGAAAATTACTTACAAAGATGGGTTGGGGCATCGTGAAGCCACTCGGCCATGATGGTGGCAAATGAACTGAAGCATTGGTGTTGGGGCTAACGTTGGCCATGGAGTGGCTTGTTGGAGTTAGCTACCAGCGCCCTTCTAGCCGGTACAGAGCAGAGGGCGAGAAATTTTAGGCACTCCATCATGACCAGAGTGGCGTTAGTCTATAGTTGGGTAAAGAGAAGCCAATAGGCAACAAGACCAGAGAGAGAGAGTTTTGGTGACGCCTAAAAAAGTGAAGAAAAAGAAAAACAATGAGAAATAAAAATCTTTAAAAAGTGAAGAAAAACAAAATATTGTCGCTCTCAAATTTAACTTGTGTTCAAATAAAGTTGATTCATTTACGACCCTAGATTCAAGAAAAATATCGCTATGACTCTTCAATTGTGAAGATGAAACTAAGGATTGTACTTTACCGCTCTAAACTATGCCTCGTGTTACATTTTACACCTTAAACTTTTCGAATGCATGTTTTGCACCCTAAACTATGACTCTGTTACACTTTACACCCTGCCCTTAAGTTTGTTGTTAACTTAGATGAAAATTCAAAATTTAGGATGCAAAGTGTAATAGGAAGTATAGTTTAGGATGGTAAAGTATAACTTATCTTTTGTTTTTAAAGTATTAAGAAAATGGGCAATTAGGGTATTTTCACATAGTGTCATATTTTTTCATCCAAGTTAATAGTAAACTTAATATTAGGGTGCAAAGTGTTTTAGGGTGCAAAAAGTACATTCGAAAAGTTTATGGTGCAAAGTGTAACATGAGGTATAATTTAAGGTGGTAAAGTGTAATTTCGCCTTTCTTTTTTAAAAGACAATTGTGACCTTTCAATGGTGCATTTTATTAATATTCCTTGGCCTGACTTTCATGGTTAACTGAGGGATTTGGGTTAGTGTCAACTTCATGTTTGGTTCCAAAATTCTCCATTTCTTTATAACCTCATCCTATTCCTCTGTGGACATTTTGCTCTTTCCTTCATTTTGTGCCTATCTAAGGAGGAGAAGGCGGCAAGATCAATGTGCTCTCTCTCGTATGGGTTTCATTTCGAAAAAGTACTAAGGTCTTGCAAGTCAGCGATTGGATGAGACAAAGATATGGATTTAGATCTTGGATTGTATGGCGCTAATTTTTTTAGGTTAAATGTAGTTAGACTCTCTAACTTTGACCAAAATTCAATTCAGTTTTTGAATATTTGATTTGATTATTTTAGTCCTTCCATCACTACTTGTTAGACACCTAAAAAATGACATAGTTTGGGATTTTTTTAGTTTCTTAAATTTAAAAATCTAAAAAAAAATGAAAAAATAGAATAGAATTTTTCTATCCCAATTCAATCCTCCATACATAGAAATCAAAATGGGAAGAACTTTTTTTTTTTTTTTAATCTATCTTATTTCAAAACTCCATACATTGAAAACAAACCCAAACCAAATCTACCCTCTCTATCTCTTTCGCCACCGTGGCAACCTAGATATCCATTGTTATCCTACCTCATTTTGTGACCCATTTGTTGTTACATGACCTAAACTACAAAAAACGCGGGCTATAGCCGCGTTTCTATAGCCATCTATAGCCACGTTTCTAAGAAACGTGGCTATAGACTTAACCTATAGCCGCATTTTTTCAAACGCGGCTATAGGTGAAGTCTATAGCTGTGTTTGTAAGTGTCTTTAGCTGCGTTTTTAAAAACGCGGCTATAGGTGAAGTCTATAGCCGTGTTTATAAGTGTCTTTAGTTGCGTTTTTTGGATAGAGCCTATAGCCGCGTTTTGAAAGCGCGGCTACAGGTCCATATTTATATTTTAAAGGAGGACCTATAGTCGTGTTTTTAAAATCGCGGCTATAGGTCCAACCAAATAATACATATTTTTTAAAAGGATGGCTACAATGTACAGCCGAATAATATATAGCCGCGTTTTTTAAAACGTGGCTATAGGTCCAGCCAGATAATATATATTTTTTAAAAGGATGGCTACAATGTACAGTCGAATAAAATTTTTTTTTTAAAGGGGATAGGTCCATGTGTAGTTTTTACAAGGTGGACCTATAGCCGCATTTTTAAAAACGCAGCAATAGGTATCACAAAAAAAAAAAAACCCACTGAATGACATCCCCACTTTCCCACCTACCCCCCACTCTCATCTTTTCTCTCATTGGTCATTCTTTTAGAATTTCATTCTTTCTTCTCTGCAACTCCGGCCTGACTCTTCCTTCTTTCTCTTTTGTTGTTGTTTTTTTTTTTTCTTTCCTTTTTCTTTCTTCCTTCTTCACACTAGCACAAAATTTTTTTTTGTCTTTGTTTCTTTGCTGACCTACCCACGTCGCCATCCACACCAGTTAGCCCTCTTTTCCTTCCCTTATCTCTCTTTTTGCTTTTTTGTGTTTTTTTTTTTCTATAGATTTAGTTTTTTGTTGTTGTTATTTTATGTTTAGTTATTAAGAAAATGGAGGAAATGCTGAAAATTTTGAATGAAGTGGATATTCTAGCAATATTTGTGTCTATGTCTTGATTTGGATTTGAGTCTTAATTTTGATTTTTTTTGGATCTGTGCTTGAATTTGTTCTATTGTGTTGCTGATACTGTGCTTATGTTTAAATGGGTTTGTGTTATTGAGCTTGTTACTTTTGTATTTCTGAGCTTGCGCTTTTATAATCCTTGAATGGCATTAGTGTTAGATTTGGGTTGGTTTTGTTGAATAAGAGGAAATTCATGGGTTTGTGTTTGATTTTGGAGCATATTGTGTTTGATTTTGAATTTTCTAGGTGTGTTTGTATTGTAAGTATGTTGTGTTTGATTTTGAATTTTCTGGGTTTGTGTTTGATTTTGAATTTTTTGGGTTTGTGTTTAATTTTGAATTTTTTTTTTGTTTGAATTTTGAATTTTTTTGGGGAAAAAAAAAACCCAGAAATTAAAAAAAAAAACCTATAGCCACATTTTTAAAAATGCAGCTATAGGTCCGCAGCTTATACCCACGGTTAAAAACGTGGCGCAAAGCGGGTCTGTAGTCGCGTTTTCTAAAAACGCAGCTATAGACTCAAAGACTATAGTCGCGGTTAAGAAACACGGCTTTAGGTCTGACCTTTAGCCGTGGTTACAAAAACGCGGCTATAGACCCGCTTGGGGCTATTGCTGCATAACATAAGCCTGGGTTGTAAACGCGGCTATAGGAAACGTGGCTATATCCTATAGCTGCGTTTTTGGTGTCTATAGCTGTGTTTTTGAAACGCAGCTATAGACCCCGTTTTTTGTAGTGCAACCATCGTCCACATCTTTATCGCCACTCTTTGAAAATTTTGTATTTGGATATAACCTATTTGGTTTAATTTGTGATTTGTGAAAATAATTTTTTTCTCAAATTTGCAACTGGATGGGACAAATTTTGTTTGTGATTCATATGAAAATTTTTGATCTTTGCTTTTCATTATGTTCTCCCACAAATATTAAGAAAGAAATTGAATTTTTTTATTAGATTTCTTTTTTTATTTCTTTGACTTGAAGAATTAAGAGAAAAGCAAATCTTTGTTGATAACTATTAACGAAACCCACTAGCAAATGGAGGTGGACAAAATGACTACATTGAATAATAGTAAACATTGGAGGATTGCAATCAACAAATCAAAAATTACAAAAAGGAATTAATTATGGACAAAGTTAAAAGGTATAATTTCTAATTAGCCTTATATAAATGGCATTTACATATATATAATATGCAACATTCTTGCTCGAGGTGTACACGATACGTTTTGATATAATTTTGGGCTATATTTAGCACCACACCAAGCGATGCAATTTGCTAAAACCCTTACCGCACCTCATCTTAATAAATCGATCACTATGCATTGCAGTTTGGCTGGTTTTCATATATATTATAAATATGTACTAAATATATGGTAAATATATTTAATATATGCTAAATATCTATTAAACATACATTTAATATATGTTAAATATGTATAAATTTTATATTAAATATAAAATAAAATTTATATATTAACAGATGTGTTATTTTGTGCAGTTTTTTGAAAACAAAACTGTAAACTGTACATCGATGCATTTTTTGCACCTCCACCATGATCAATGGTGTAGTGGCCACAATTTGTGGTTGTTTTTAGTTAGTTTAGGTACAATCATATCGAAGTGGTTTCTTGTTTAACCCTAGACATAAGTAAGAAAACTAACATAAGTGGATTGGGGGACCAATAAATGCATTTTTTTGAAACTTTATGGACTAAAACTCTAAAAGTGCTCATTTGAAACTCAATATTAAAAATGTTAAAATTTAAGGATTAATAGTTGTATTTTGGCCCCAAAAAAAAAAGTTTTCCGTACTTAAATCTAAATCTTTTTTGAATTCTTCAATTCAAGTGTACCATAGATGTGAAAAATTACTCACTTCCACTTTTATTGGGAGAGAAAAATAAAAATACAATGAGAAAGAACAAACTAATAAATTGGATTGTTGTTGAACTCTTGAAATAACTAGGGTTTGAAATGAACCAAGCCATTTATGAATAACTTGGACTCGGCTCAAGAAAGAAACTTGTTTAACTTTGTGTATTTAGCAAACAAATCAATCTCAAGCAACTAATTCTAGTACCCACAATTTTATCCCCAAAAAAAAAAAAAAATTCTAGTACCCACGAATTAAGTCATAACTTTTATCACAATTATTCACATGGCAAAGTATGACTAGTTGTCTGTCACTTTCACATGGATCCATCACTCACAGTTTGCCATGTAAGTAGTTGTGGCAAAAGTTGAAGGTTTTAAAAAAAAGTTATGGGTTAATTTGTGGTCATAGAATTTGTTATCTCAAACACAAGTTTAAGACCGACTATTTATTGAGTCAAGCTCAAATATAACAATGTGTTCGTGAATGAGTTCGTGAGTATGAGACTTGATTTAAACATATAATGAGATTATATGTTTATATGTATACTTATATAAACTTAATATTAGATTTTGTAAGTTTGTAAATAAGTTTTTAATGTATCAAATTATTATCTATGATTTATTTATTATATAAATAGTTCATTTTGTAGTAAAAATCATAATAATTTGTAACAATAAAGATAAAATTTTTATTTGAATTATTCTATCAAAGAAACTCTAATATTATAATTTCAAATGTAATTTGTTTACTGTATGTTAGTACATTTTAAATTAAATTATGTTAAAACTTAATTTGTAATCAATTGAAGCTTATAAGAGAGATGAGTTATTTAATAAGGTGAAGTTAATTAAACAAACAGTAACTTTATGTAAGTTAAATTAAATTAATAAAGAGGAGTTATCTAAACTAATAAATATTATGTAGGCTATAAGAGGTTTTAAAAGACTATATATATAGTTATACTACAACTACTTTCATATCAAGAGTGAAGGAAGAGAAATTGTTAAAGCAAGAAGCTCTCTCTTCTTTTTCTATAGTAATAGTAAGTAATGTGTGATAGTGAGTGAGTTCAACAATATTCCTAAACATTTGAGAGGTTTCGGGCCAAAGAAATGTGTTTCTTTTGGTGGAGTTTTGAGCTCAACCACTTGTGCAAAGTTGGTCCGATTTATAGAATGAATTGTTGGGTTGTTGTATTTTGGAGAGGACAAGTCAAAAGAGAAATTTTATTACATCGGTTTATGAGCTTTGCCAATTGCAAAGGGCTTGAATTTCATTGTAGTTAGAGAGATTTCTATGTCTCAGTTTGACATTGTTTGTTTAAATTCCTAATTTTATTGTAACAAAATATCATTTTATTGGTAATTTCTCCAACACTGTATTTGGAAAATCATAGTAATTCATGGACAAACTAAGCTTATTTAACACTTTAAATGAACCAAGGTTCTCATTCGTTGATACTCAAGCTAACCTTGATCAAAGAAAAATAAATGAACAATTCTAAAAATTTAATTTTGACTTGACTCTTCTCGTTTACAACAAGAAATAATCGGATCAAGGAATAGTCCTAGTTAAGTTGAATTTTAGTAGAGATAAAACAAAGAAGGATAAAGTTTAGTTACGAAATTGGTTGTAGCCTAAGACTACAACTTTCTTTAAAAAAAAAAACATTACTACATATTTTGAAAATCTAACTGTTAAATTGCATGTTGTTTACACTTTTAATACAAATTTCAAATTTTATGCCAATCGAATATTATTTACTATATACTCTATAAACTTAAAATTTACGCTTATTTTTAAACTACAAAAATTTGTAATTTAAACAGTTTATTGATCTTCAATCTCTCTCTCTCTCTCTCTCTCTTCCTTCTCCCCCATCACTCTATTTATCTTTTCCTCACTATCTCTCTTTTTCAACCCCCCACCACCACCACCTCTACCACAAGAAACCCACCACCACCCACCACGAAAAAACCCATTGCCACCACCTCTGCCATAAGAAACCCATCACCACCACCATAAAAAAATCCACCCCTATCACCAGGAACAAAACCCATAAAATCTACCACCACCTCCACCCACAAAACCAGTACAAAAAACCTACCAAACACTACAACCATAGTCACAACCAATTAGCCACGGTGAGAATCAAACCCATAGGATAAAATCAAACCTGAATTAGCAACCAACAACCACCCTCCAAGGAAACCCATCAGTTACACCACCACGGCAACAACCTAACCAACCACCGCCATACACAGAAACCTACAAAAAACATCAATGCAAAAATCCACACAATTGAAACCCACCTTTGCCACCATGAAACCTAGCTTTGCCACCACAACCAGAGACACCACCATAGCAACAACACACCCACCACCACCATGCACAAAAACCCACAAAAAATCAAAGAAAACTTCACATTAGAACCCCTATCAGAACCCATCGAAAATCAAACCTATTCCAAAAATCCAACCCAAACCCATCGGAACCCAACCACAACCATGGTTACCCAGCCATCGTTACCCAGCATCAAAACCCAACACCACCACCACCACCACCACCGTTACCTAGCCACAACCACAATTCCACCATAGCTCCACGATCTCCACGCCTACACTACAGAAGTTGATCTCCACACCTCTATCGCTGTTGTCTCCATGCTGATCTGAGAGAGAGGAAACAAGCCTTAGATGGTTTTGGGTTTAAGGAAAAGAGAGCAGAAAGAAAGAAAGAGAAGGAAAAGGGAGAAAGAGAAGTGCAATAATGAGACAAAGAGAGGGGAGGGAGAAGATAAATAAGATATTAAAAAATAATTTTTTATTATACAATCCTGTTACAGTACTATTTTAGATTTAGGATAGCAATGTAGCAAGAATGTAAATCTTTTTACAATTAAAAGACCGGGTAATGAAGTTTTTTGGAATTTTAATGCTAAAATATACCAACATGTAGCATTTAAGTCTGTCCGTTTGGATATCGTTGAAACTGAAAACTGAAAAATACTGTAGCAGAATAATTTTTTAATGTGTAAATAGTATAGTAAGACCCATTTTTAATGAAAAAATTGCTGAAAAGTGGTATTTGTGGGTCCATAAACAATAAAAATAAGAGTTGAAAAGTTAAAAATTGCTACTACTATTTATAAACAGCAGCCAAACAGTAACTGTACAGTACAATTTGAGCTGAAACTTGCACGTTTAGGAGAAAAAAAAAAAAAAAAAAGTGAAAGACGCGGACACAAACGCGTCCGCGCTATCCAAACCCAGCCAAACTCACGCGTATATGCAAAAAAAATTCTAAAAAACAGTTCATTAAAAAGTTAAAAAAAAAAAAAAATCCGACTCTCGAGTCACGACTGGTGACTGGCGGGTCACGCCCGCCAAAGTGTTGAACAACTTTCAATGAGAGAGATAAAAAAAAAAAAAAAAAAAAAAAATTCAAACAAAAAAATCAAACAAACTGTAGAAACTCGCAAAGTTGTCTAAAGAGTCTAAACACTGAAGTCTACCATGTTCTTCCCTATCTTCAACAGCTGCTAGCCGCCAAAAGATCTAAACCAGTGTTTGGTTCTTTGAGAGCTCGAGTCTTTGACGTGAGCAGTGACCACAAGGCCACTGCCAATTGCCGCGCGCAAGATGGAGTTGGATGTAGTTCTGTCCCCTCTTCTACAGGTGGTATTCGACAAATTGGCCACCCCATTTCTTGAAGAGATCACTAATATCTGCGGCGTCAAGGAGGAGCTCAAGAAGCTCCGGCGTACCTTACGCGTAATCCAAACTGTGCTCAAAGACGCAGAAGAGCGTCAGTTGACAGATAGAGCTTTGAGAAACTGGTTGACAGAGCTGAAGGAAGTAGCTTATGATGTGGAGGACCTTCTTGATGAGTGCTCTCCTGAAGTTATGGTATCTGGGAATCGCAACCGATTCATCGAACAGGTACGTGTCTTTGTTCCCTCTCTGGGAAATTTTGCAAGTTGCATTAACATGTTACCAAAGCTTGAGCAGATCAAAGAGACGTTAGATGTGTTGGCAGAAGAAAAGTCTTTTTTTAATTTGAGTGAGGTATCTGTTAATAATAATAGTAGTAGCAGAAGTAAAAGTAGGGGGATAAGGAAAACTGGCTCTCTTGTAATTGAATCTGAAGTTTTTGGCAGAGTGGGTGATAAAGAGAGGATTATAGAACAATTACTGTCCACAGGTGAAAGTGTAAGGAAAATCTCAGTTATTTCTATTGTTGGTATTGGTGGTCTTGGTAAAACAACCCTTGCTCAATTAGCCTACAATGATGAAAGGGTAAAAAGACATTTTGATCTGAAGATTTGGGTGTGTGTAAATGATGATTTTGATGTGGGGAAGATCATGGTTTTGATTTTAGAGTCGGGTAGTAAGAGCAAATGTGATTTCTTTGGGATGGATGCGCTGCAGTCTCGACTCCAGGAATTATTACTGGAGAAAAGATACTTGCTTGTGTTGGATGATGTATGGAATGAAGATCACAATGAGTGGGACAATTTAAGAACTTCATTGAGTAGTGGGGTGGAGGGAAGCAAAATCATTGTCACTACGCGTAGTGAAAAGGTAGCGACTATAATGGGCACAACTTACATGCATCATTTGGAAGGGTTATCTGAAGATAATTGTTGGGCTTTGTTCAAGCAAAGAGCCTTTGGCCAGAATGAAGACCACCATCCAAACCTGTCTACAATTGGCAAACAAATAGTGAAGAAATGTGGAGGTGTACCTTTAGCTGCAAAGACTCTGGGGAGTGTCATGCGGTTCAAAAGGGAGGAAAGAGAGTGGTTGTTTGTCCAGGAGAGTGATCTTTGGGATGTATCTGAAAGTGATCATGGAATTCTACCTGCCCTAAGGTTGAGCTTTAGCCACTTGGCATCACATCTAAAGGGTTGCTTTGCATATTGCTCAATATTTCCTAGAAATTATATTTTCAAGAAGGAAAAACTAATCCAGCTATGGATTGCAGAAGGCTTGATTCAATCTCCTGAAGGAAGAAGATCACTTGAATTCATTGGCAATGAGTATTTCGATGATTTGGTATGGACATCTTTCTTTCAGGCTGTACAGAGGGATGACCATGGTAACATAATTGAATACAGAATGCATAATCTCATTCATGATCTTGCACAATCTGTTTCAGGAAGTGAATACTTGAAACTAGAAGATAACAGTATTGTGAGAGGTCTCTCCCTTGTTCGTCACTCATCAGTGGTTTGTGATTTCAGCTTATATACAATTCCAGAAGCATTGTATGAAGCAAAGAAGTTGAGAACTCTCATCTTAGTATTTCCAAGAGGTGATCTTGGAGAAGTTCCTTCATGTGTTTTTTCAAGTTTCAGATATTTACGGGTCCTAGATTTAAGCGGTAGTGGCCTCAAAAAGCTCCATGAGTCCATTTCCTCTTTCATATTCTTGAGGTACCTTGACCTCTCTAACACACAGGTTGAAACATTACCTGAAGAAGTGTGCTATCTTTTCAATTTACAAGTGATGAACCTTTCCTGTTGTTATAATCTCATCAAGTTGCCAAGTCATATAGGCAAAATGTTTAAACTGAAACACCTAATCATAACTGGCTGTGAGAGATTGACCAAAATGCCAGCTTCAATTGGGAACCTTAAATACCTCCGGACATTGTCAATGTTTATTGTAGGAGAGGGCATAGATGAAAGTCTCAGAGAGCTGCAAGTTTTAAACCTTGGGGGTGAGCTAGATATCAGACACTTGGAGAATGTGAAGGATGCAACAGAGGCAATGACAGCCAACATGTTAGGTAAGCGAAATCTTCGGTCCTTGGAGTTATCCTGGGGGAATGATCGGGGGCAATTAAACAGGAACAATGATTTTGATGGAACTCTGGGAAGTGAAGTGCTTAATTACCTCCAACCACATGAAAATCTAAAGAAGTTGTTTGTGAAAGGGTATCGAGGAAATTGCTTCCCAGGATGGATGAATGTTCATAAACTCCCAAATCTAACTGAACTTGTTTTGATTGCCTGCAGAAGATGTGAACATCTTCCTACACTGGGTCAACTTCCCTTCCTTAAGGTCCTTTTCTTGCAAGGAATGGATGCAGTAAAGATCATCAGCGAAGAGCTCTATGGTAGTGGTTCAGTGACAACATTCTCATCATTGAAAGAGCTAACTCTCATAGATTTTCCTAATCTAGAATTCTGGTGGCCTTTGAACCAAAGAGAAGGATTCCCTTCCTTGGTCAAATTGACAGTCAGCAAATGCTTAAAGTTACACAACATGCCATGTTTTCCATTGCTAAAGCATCTGGAGCTGCGGAGTTGCAATGATAGGATACTACAGTCAGTATCAGATCTAGCTTCCCTCACCATCATTGTAATTGAAGAATTTAATGAGCAGTTGGTTTTCTTGGAAAAATTGCTTCAAAATAATGCTCTTCTAATGTCTTTAACTATTGGCTCTTGCCCCAAGCTTCGCACCATCTCTCCAAATTTAGGAAAGCTCAACAATCTAAAGAACCTAACTGTTCGCTGGTGTGAGGAGCTCCTTTCGTTGCCACATGGTCTGCAAAACCTTACCTCCCTGGAGTCATTGGAGATCATTGAATGCCATAGCCTTATCTCATTGCCGGAGAACATACAAGGCCTGAGCTCTCTTCGATCTTTGTCCATTGAGAATTGCAATAATATTGCATCATTGCCACTGGGGCTTCAATTTCTAACAGCTCTTGAGCATTTAGCTATCATGTACTGTCCAAAATTGGATTCTTTGCCTAAGGATTTGCAACACCTCTCAACTCTTAAAAGTTTGACCATCTTGAATTGTCCTGAGCTTGTGTCTCTTCCTGAGGGGTTACAACATGTCAGCACTCTGCAAAACTTGGAAGTTCGTGGCTGTCCTGGTCTGCAGATTCTGCCAGAGTGGGTAGCTAAGCTTACCTCGCTCAGATCTTTGAAACTTTCAGACTGTCATAATCTAACATCTCTACCTGAAGGTTTGCGTTGTTTAAGTTCCCTTCAACATCTATCCATTCAAGAATGTCCTACCTTGGAGGAAAGGTGCAAAAAGGATATAGGTGAGGACTGGCCTAGAATAAATCACATAGCACATGTCTATATTGGACCACTGAAGTTCAGACGAGATGACAATGCCAGCAGCTCATCTGCCTATCAGTGAAATATGAAACTTCTACCACAGTTTTTATTCCTTCATAATTGACATGTGATGCTCTTTTGCAATAAGTTTTGTGAATATACTAGAAGCGGCTTTATATTTGAGTGAAGAAAAAGCCTAGTCATCATTTAAAATATTTACATTGAATGGCTTCAAAATCTTTGACATGCCCCCAGCAAAGTGCAGGTATAAACAGCTTTCAAAGTTGCAGCCATTTTAAGAAAAATAAAATTTTTCCATGTTTAAACAAAACTACGGCCCAAGAATTATCTTCCAACCAAGTGGCACATATGAATATGATGCCATTAAGCAGGCAGATACTCAGGCTCCCAGATGAGCTGCCACGGTACAATTTCTTTGATTTAAAGGGAACTTTTCAACACATACAACTGATAGCATCCACAAAAAGTCTTCAGTAAATTGTTTCTAAAAAAAATTCCTTTTATTTTTTGTGCAATACCAATGGAAACTAACCTCTGACAAAAAATAAAAAATAAAGTGAGGATACCAAAATATAAGGTGACAAATGAAATATTGTTTATAAGATTACCAAGAGTAAATTGTTTCTAAAAAATGTTTTAAAAAAATACTTCCGTTGCCGGGAATCGAACCCGGGTCTCCTGGGTGAAAGCCAGATATCCTAACCGCTGGACGACAACGGAACTGTTGATAACTGAGAAGTAAATAAAATAAATATAGCAAACTATATCTTTATTAACTTCTTGTACTTATCCAATTTGGGCTTTCTTTGTGATATACTGCTCTGGGCCTTTTTATGAAAAAAATTGCTCTGGGCCTCATTTAGGCCCAGATTATTCCTTACATATTTACAAGCTACTGGATAAAAATTATCCATGTCGACGACTCCGTGTGAGATTATCGTATATTAATTTCTCACTCCCCACTTGTGTGTGTGTGTGTCCTTCCGTCCCCAATTTAGAAGCACCCGCTCTTTCCACCTTCAATTCCATATTTCTACCTCACCCAACTCCCCAATTCAAAGCCCTAACCGAACCCAAATTTTAAACCCTAAACATTCCCAAACAAACCCATTATATTAATTTTATTTCTTCCTATTCTCTTATTTTTAAAAAAATCGTTCTTCTCTCTGGCTAATAATCGCGCTTCATTACATGGCGGGAGCTCCTCCGACGGACCAGGCTCTCTCTCTCCTCGCCGCCGCCAACAACCACGGCGATTTGGCGGTGAAGATGTCTTCTCTAAAGCAAGCCAAAGATATTCTATTATCCATAGAACCGTCTTTGGCCGCCGAAATTTTTCCTTACTTGGTCGAGCTCCAGTCCTCCCCCGAATCCCTCGTCCGCAAATCGCTCTTAGAGTGAGTGTTCCCAAAAACCCTAGCTTATAGCTTCTTTTGCTTCCTCTTTGATCTTCGATTTTCTTTGTTTAGCTATTCTAATGTCAGTAATTTGATTCATTGTTCTTATTCTTTTTTTGGATTTTGAAAGATACTTTCTGATTCACACTATTTGCTTAATATTCAAAGCACACTTGCAATTGTACTTGATTTGGATAGAATTACTCAATATTAGGGGAAACTTTTTTAGAAACAAGAAATAATTTGATCTATAAAGGTTTCTATTTGAATCTATCTAACATGGAACAATTAAGGAAGTAACAGAAAGTATGGATTCAGATAGAATATAGTGGCAGGAAAGAATGAATAATCCATGGAGAATCCATAGCTAACCCTAAAAATTTGGGACTAAAGCTTGGTAGTTCTTGTTTTTCCTTTATTGTCTGTCTGTCCCTTGTTGAGGCTTTCTGTAAATCCATTAACACATGCATGTCAAGGAGGTGTTTGAAATAGTTATTTTGTGGTTTTGTTGAGGTTAATGTTTTATTTATTACACATGCTGGTGTGCTTGTCTAATTGCTCTTTAAGTGTTTTGATTTTATTTAATGTGGTTGGCAGCGCGATTGAAGAGATTGGGTTGAAAGCAATGGAGCATTCTTCTGTGTTTATGCCTGTTTTATTGGCACTTTTAAAAGACGTTGAGCCGACTGTTGCAAGACAATCTATTGTTATTGGCACAAAATTCTTTTGCAGTGTTCTGGAGGAGTTGGCATTGCAGGTCTCCTCTCTCTCTCTCTCTCTCTCTCTCTCTCTCTCTCTCTCTCTCTCTCTCTCTCTCGTGCATGTACATGTGCGAGGCACATGTGCATGTGCGCATATATACAGGGTAGTCACTATGGGTTCCAATATTTGAAGAGGCATGTTTTGTTATGATTTTGTTTATAATTTATGTATTAGTTGGCAATTTACGATCATACCCATTATTTTTTTTTGGAGATGATATTTAGATTTTCTTGTGGTTACAGATTTGAAGCATCTGGTTCAATCACGTGCTTTGAGTTATAAAATCTTGGTGGTTCTCTTTTAATATACCATGATTTCAGGATTCAGAATTGTCATGCTGAACTGTTATGCGGAACTTACATTTTGATAGTTTAGTACATTGATTAGAATATATGTGTCTGTGACTGATGGTCAGGAATTTTTTTGTAGTTGTACTTGTATGAGTGAAACTATTTATTGATCTTAAGAAACATAAGGAAAAAAGGTCTGTGATATAGTTAATTGTATAATGGGTAGCCTCAGTCTCTGATTTTGACTTTCCAATAAAAGCATGGCATGTGTAATGGTGATACTTAATTTGCTGGAGACATGGACATGGAAGGTGTCTCAAGTGTAATCATGTTGGTTTGTGAGACCTTATTGACCAATTTGAAGACAAGGTGAGAACATTAGAACATCTAAAATGTCTCCTTTTTCGTACTCTGTTTCTTTGGGCTCGTGTTTGGGGGTGTACAAACTGTACTGCTGTATCTGATTTCTTAGTTTCTATTTCCTCTAGCTCTTGATCTTTTCGTATTTGTTTTCCTGTTCAAAGTGTTCACCATCGTGAGCATGATGTTCAATTTTTTTCAATAAAAGTATTATTACCTATCAAAAAAAAAAAAAAAAAGGTGAGACCTTATTGACCAAAGTTGCGACTTTTGGTCAGTTGCTACTGGGGCTAGCATTTCTTCTGCTTAAGTAACAAATTCACCTTCTCTGAATTCAATTGTGAATAAATTTTCCCAAATATGTTAAACCATGTATTTTATTTTCCAGCTATAGTATCTTGTTTGGGTCACCAGTACATGAAGTCATCTTTGCTCATTAAATCTTTCATTATCTGTATGCTTGACTGTATTTAGTTGTTGTTTTTGTTTTGTTTTGTTTTTTTTGTTTTTTTGTTTTTTTGTTTTTTTGTTTTTTTGTTTTTTTTTTCTGGATGGAATACCCTCCCTTTCTTCTCCATCATCCCTTTGTCTCTCACACATTTCCTTCTTGAACTCCCTTTATTTTTCTTATTTTCCCAATTCAACTACTTATGCTCATTCTGAAAAATTATAGTTTCACCGGCGTGGTAAAATTGAGAGGTGGCTTGAAGAGCTTTGGATGTGGATTGCTAAGTTCAAGGATGCTGTCTTTGCCATTGCATTGGAGGTATGTACATTGTATTGCCATGCCCCTTTAAATTCTCCTCAATGTTGATGGATTTCTAAAGCTTACTCTTCATTTTTTTATTTTATTATTGTATGAACTCAACATGGTTATGTTACACTGACGATTCACTTAGAAAATTGGGGCCTGGATTTGAACCTTAGCAACAGTAAAAAATGTTTAAAATGCGATTCAAGGTTTGTCATGCAACATTTATTGAATAATGAGAAACTGTATGTGCAAAACCTTTGACAGTGATCCTGTTCATGTAATGATGCATTAAATTGGTCTATTGGTTTTTGAGGCTGTGGTCTATGCAAAGTGTGCCAAGTATGCATGTGCTGGGGGTCTAAAAAATATAGGGTGTCTATGTTTCTTTATCTTTATCTCTTTCTTCTTCTGCTACACATTGCAGTTAATTATTATGACTAGCAGTGTTACTGCATTCATGTCATAAAATCCTGTTGGAATTTCAATATGCTTTTCATGTGATGATTGCAAGTTTGCTGCGATACTTGCTTAATTTGTGTCTTATCTGTGAAGTGAAGTTTGACTGTTTAGTTTGTTTGTGAAATTTAATGGTTTCAGTAGAATCTATTTGCTAAAGATTCATGTGAAATTTCACTTTCACTTGTATTTCCATTTCCTTATGTCTTATTCATGAAACTGTTGGTGAGACCCATTGTGTTTTGGTAAGTCAAACGAACAAAGTCTTGTGGTGTTAAGTAAACTTGTATGTTGTAGCTGTTAAATATTTTCAATATTGAGCTAACCTGAAAATTGTTTCAACATTATTTTGTAGCCCGGTTCTGTTGGGACAAAGTTGCTGGCTTTGAAATTTTTGGAAACATATGTTTTACTTTTTACATCTGACACCGATGATGTTGAAAACCCTGTCACAGAAGGTAATGCATTTTGACTTTCAGCTTTAATCGTTTTACTAAAAATGATTTGATTTAGGTTTCATATGGATGCATTTTCTTTTTTTGGATTGGTAATTTACATATGCACCTCATTGGGTCTTGAACCCATGACCTCACCCTTCACTTATTTTTGTGGGAGGAAGTGCTAGTTGAGCTATATCTCATTGGCTCATAATATTGCATTTTACTTGCCTGATTTCTTTGCCATTTTTTTTCTTCTTTCCATTCTTTTTAGAAAAGGAATTTGATTTTTGACTTTCTTTGGATATACATTTGGTTCTTTACAACAGCTAGCAGACAGGCTTTTAATATATCATGGCTGGTTGGTGGTCACCCTGTTCTGGACCCAGTTGGACTTATGTCAGAAGCAAACAGAACTCTTGACATTCTCTTAAATCTGTTGCGGTCTGCTAATAGCCTCCCTGGTTCATTGACAATAACTGTTGTCAACTGGTGAGCATTCACATACCAGTACTCATTTTAATTTTTGCATTTTGTGTGATCTTCTTATTTTCTCATTATGAGTGAGTCCCCTCATTTTTTGAGTCTTGTAAGATCTTGACATCTTAAGCAGGTTATTATATGGATGGATTTCATTAAATGAATGAGGGTCATATAAATTGTATCTTGTATGCCCTCTTGTATTTTGTTAAATGTTAAAACTGACTCTGCCCAGAGGATCTATTATGATTGTGGCATCTGTTACTAATGAGTCAATGTAGGATACATGACAAACAGATTATGAGATTCAAAGTTGTCTGGCTTTGGATACTTTGTAAATTATAATCTTTCGAATCGTCTACAACTTAGAAATATGTTCCTGTATTTTGTACATAATTTTTCTTTGTAATTCTTTAGGCTACTTTGTATTCTTTGTGCATAAAGTAGTCTTCTCTTAGTAAAATTATTCTTTATTGTGGTAAAGTTTGGGACCTTATTTAAGTGGGGTAAATTTTGGGGTTTTACACAATGTATTTCCATTTCTGAATTTCTTCTTTCTATTCGTATCTCTTCCTGAGGTACTTGTATTCGTTTTAAGTTTTGAGTGTTCACCATTGTGAACATGTTGTCCTTTTTATGAAATAAATCTTTGATTACCTATCAAAAAAAAAAAAAAAATCTTTAGTGTGTTTCCTAGCATTTGAAACTCTTAGATTTCATGGTGATTGTTTTCTTTTGGTTTAAGTTGAATGAGACACTGTTTATTCTTAACCTGACCGGGAGTCCAGCTTGTGGAACTCCTTTTTTGATTGGTAGCATGTGGAACTCTTAGGTTTTGTATTGTTGTTTTCTTTTGAATGAATCTGAATGGCTCCCTTGTAACTGGTTTCTGAAAGGCTTTTTTACATTAATCCTTTGAAAGATGCAACTAGTGTTCTTTGAATGGTGTGTTTTTAGCATGAGGGGATCTTTTTAGTCCATGGGAAGAAGTTCTTGTTTTGTGTAAATAATAGCATTCTATGTAGTCTTTGAATACTGGAAAGTTGAGAGATGGAACAACTCTGATCAGCCACCAACTTGTACCATAAAATTTTTTATTGTCTATGGGTAAGTTCCAATAAAGAAGAGGCGTGAGTATAAAAGCAATAAAAATCATTAGAGAATCACAGATAACAGAACCATGAAGCTTGTCTAATCTCTCTCTCTCTCTCTCTCTCTCTCACACACACACACACGCAAGCGTACATGTTCCTGGAAGTTCCAAATGACTCCTCTTGGTATGTGGTACCAAACTCATGAAATCATATGAAAGGTTTTATGAGATGCTAATATTCAGATCTCATTATGGGTGATGGGCCTTTTATGAATATGTACATGTTACATGTTTGTGTATCTGTGTTTGAATGTTGGTTTGTCTATGTTTTTATGTGGATATATAATGAGGTTGTACCTGGTGCAAAAACCTCTCACTTCCGTGAGGTTTGGAGAGGTGATTGGCTATATGCATACATAAATTTATCAAAAATAAATTTCAATGCTTTTACATAAACACGCTATCTGTGCACTTATATGGCAAATATGCATGTAAATAATATTTGCTTAGCATGATGATTGTTATTATATACAACTTGAATATAATTGGACTTTAATCATTTTCTCTCTTTCAGTGATAGACTTGGGAAGCTCATTTGCCCCTCACTGCGTGTTTTCTTCCCTTTTATTTTTTCCGAGTCCAGAATGTATAACAGCCTGACATATTTGAAATATATTCTAGTCAATTTTCATTCTTTCTCCCTTGTAGGAAGGTGGTTTGTCTCTAGTAGTTCTAGTACTCTGCAACATGAATATTTTATCGTATTATTATGATACTTCACAATTACTGATGTGATTAAATATCTTCAGATTAATGAAGGCCTTAAAACTTTAACATATAGGCGGTAGGTCTTCATTTTGCCCTCATTTTTACAATCTTGAAAGTTATGGAGGGATAACTGAAGCTTGGAAACAGGTTGTAGAACAAGTTCAACGGCTTGTTTGTGATATTATTGCAGCATGCTGATCAGCTCTCTTATGAGGAGTTAATGGCATTGGATACTGCTGCATTGGTGGTTCAGATAATGGGAGTTACAGGGCTAGACAATGTTAGACTGCACATTGTTTGGGTACAGTGGAGCACCATTGGCCAGTGGTAGGAATGGATAACTGATGGATAAATATGGTCTTCTCGTGTGCTGAGGGAAACATCGTGGTCAAAAGCGACGCAGTTTATACTTTGTAAACTGTTTAAAAGACCATTTACTTGAACATTGTTTGAGTTTTTATGCTGTATGCATACAGCTGATGATGTTCGATCTATTTGAAAATGTATTGATTATTTTATTACAGTTGATGCACACTTAATACCTTTAATAATCAAAATTTCTTTTAACTGGGGATTACCTGCTATATTAGCTCTGCTTCTTTCTTATGGTTCCCAATCTTTTATCTAACTTTTAATCTTGATCACAGCACTTGATTCATTATATGGTAAACACATGCATTTATAAACAATCAGCAGTGATGACCCTTCACCTGTTTAATTATTAGGTTTAAAATTTAAATTTGTTGTCATCTCCTACTTTTTTTTCTTTGTCATATAGATGGTATATACCTGGTTCCTTGAGATTAGATTGTATCATATAGGCTGCCAACTTGGCCTTGATACGAATCTTACCATCTATGAAAATTTTTACCTAGCAAATTTTTTAGCCTAGTATCAAGCAGCTGATGTGTGCAGAATGAAAGACAGTAAAGAAACAATATGACTGATTTAACCAATGCATTTGATCCAGAATCATTTTTCATCAGGATTATGCATTTCTTTTGTTAGGTATGAAAATTATGCATTTGAGCATATTTATACACAAGCAGTTCCAGAATAATGTTAGAAGTTGTTGATTAATTTCCTCTAGTTTTGATCAGTTCTTACAATCAGTCAAATGCCTCTAAAATTGTGTGAAGGAAATTGGTGTTGGTATCAATATGAAATCATTACTTAGATTGGTTTCTTTGTTCTGTTTTTATATTTTCCACTTAACTAGAAAGTTTGTTATTATGATCATCACCGTCTTATCTATTTCTCAATGATATCTTCTCATCAACCAAGCCTTAGTCTCACCAATTTAACCTTTTAAATTATTGTAGTCCCGAGCCTGTTAATACTGTATCTCATATATGATGTTTTTAGTTTTATTGTACGAATGAATGCCATCAATATATTTCATCATAGAAAAGAGATTTAAGAAATTGAAATAGGTAAACAGAGTCTGCTGCACTGAATTGCACTTGGAAAGTTGTTTTGAACCATGCACTACATTTTATGAGATAGGATGTTATGTGTTGTGTTTCTACAGATAGCAACATAAATATACTTTTTTTTTTGCCAGGATCATGATCAAATGATAAATTTAACATCTGTGTTGATGAACATGAAGAGAGTATCCACTTTATTTTGCTAAAATGATTTTGCTGTTGTTGGATCAAGATTCTAAATTGTTGGCTTTGGAGATATTGGCAGCTTGAGATAATGGAATATATATTGTTATCAAGTAAAAAAGGAAGGAATTTTCATGATGATGGGCAATGAGAACATTTTAAACTCTAACAAATTTCAAGTTCTTTTTTTGAAAGGATTTCAGGTTCTTTCAAATGTAAGCAGATATGAGTTGTTTAATATCAATATCAATGTCTTTTCAAGTATTTTTAAAATGGTAACTTTGTAAAATTTTCGATATATCCTTGCTGAAACCTTGGGAGTATTGGAGGCAAAGTCTGTTATGTGAGTCATGTATTGTAGGTCAAACTGGTATTGATCTTTTGCACTTGCCATTTGTACTGGTATAAAACAGCATAGAACTGTGAACAGATTCTGTGCTACTTAGGTAAGCGTAGTAAGATATTTATATATCTTGCAATAGATGTCTTTTGTGAAGCAGGTCTTGGTTGGTGCTCCTAAGCAACTTCTGTTTAATTTGGTTGGCCAATTTCCCTGTTTATTTGTTTTATCAAGATAAGACTTAGTTTTGTTTGTGCTTTTCTTTATAAGTTTCTGCTTTTGTTGTTATTACTATTATTATCACCGTCTAAGGTAGGGTAATGAAACCTTATTGGGAGATAGTCTTCTTTGTAAATCAAAGCTCATTTGGTTCACACATTTTTCTCTAGGAATGAGGATATTCAGTATGGATATGGATGCAGTGTACTGTTCAATATGTATTCTCCATATTTTGTTTGTTTGGTTCCTTCACTTTCTTTAAACACTCAAATTTTATGTTTTCAGACAAAAGAAATTTAAAAATCCTGGTGGAATAAAGATGTATTCGCATCAATTTCTATTACTCATTTTTTTCTTTCCATCCATTAGTAATGCATGGCATGATAACACAGTTTTACATTATCTATGTTTGTGTAGTATTAGAGTAAGTTTTGCCTATGAGATGAACTGCATCTTCTGCCACATCATGACATCATATCTGTAGGAAACCTGGTGATGGAATAGTTACTATATACCTGTGATTAACTAATTTTCATTTTGAATATTGCAAATATCAGAGGGACAATTTCCTTGCAGCATTTGGTTGTAGAAGATTGTCCAAATTATAGGAAGCTAATATATATACCAGTTTGATTGAAGCTTGTAGTGACTTGTATAATTATGATGTTGAAAAATGGATAAAGAATGTGGTGAAGTTGTAATGATTGAAGGATCATAGACATAGAAGTGATTGGACCATTTTGAGGACAATGTTGGAAATTTTTTTCTAGAGCATTCTACATACTAAAGTAGAATATGTGGTCCTTCCTCAAAGATCCTTATTTTGATGAAATAGAATCCAATAACAGTTTTATGCTCTTATAAAGAGGTTGAAGAGTTCTGGTGTTGGGAACTTGGATGAGCCCCTAAAAATTTAAATGGGGAAAATATTCTTTAGGAATGTGTCAGGTAAGCAGTAGATTCTGAGTTGAGTTGGACTTGTGCCTGGATGCAAAGGTAGTGGGAAGTTGCAATGAGTATCAACTGCTTGCCATAATTGTGGTGCAAGGCATGTGCCCTTTGTTGTGGCATTATGGCATCATTCAATACCAATATGACAAATGAGTTGGCTGCACCGGTCTCATTTGTCTGAACCTGTTGTCATATTATATCATCTTCTTATTTAGTCATTTAGTGGGCTAAATGAGTATGCAGTTACTTTGCTCATCCGTCAATGCTGGTGCAACTTTACAAAGGCTTAAAACATTTTGTTGCTTAGTTTAGATTAGTAATAGTCGTTTCTATCTTTTGTATTTGTTTTTGCTTGGGAGAAAAGAAAGTATACATTTTGTAGGCTAGACTAATGGTGCACCAGAAGCTGCCTTGCATCTGAAGCAGTGTGAGTGCTTGTGGCTTCTATTCTTTCATCTTTATTAGTTATCTTAGTAGGGATTTTAAAGATTTAAGTAGTTGAGGGCCTGATTTCTAGTTTGGACAAGAGTATACCAGTTTATAGATCCTAAACAAATTTGAGATGGAAGGTTAACACTGAAATTTATTGCTGGTGGTACTCTCATGATTTTAGTCAGGCATCAATCACTTTTCAAATAAGCAAGTGTTGTGAGCTGATATCGTTAAAAGCGTTACTCTCCTGGACAATTATTTGGGAAAACATTATTTGAGTTGATTATGATAGCAGTAAGGGCTGAGCCTTCTTAATGGTCATATTTTGGTGAGCAAAGAGTTGATTAGGCATTTGCTCATTCATTTCTCATCTGCAGGAACAAATTGGATGCATACTTTTCAGTTAGTCTTGAACATATTTCTTGAAGTGGTTTGTTCACCTCTTGTAGGGCAGCAACTGTGCAATTTGACATGTCTCTATGAAGTCACAAGCATGTCTTCCAAATAACTCTCAAGAAATCCAAATTTACAATAATGTCTAGGTTGATGCTAATGAAATATTTCAGCAAGTTTATGGGAGGAAAGTACTTAGGATATTCATAAAATGAGTAGCTAAAACGAGAATACTAAGATGGATACATGGAAATACATGAAAAGACAAGATTTGAAATGAGGAAATTTACTTTTAGACAGTGGTGGCCCCTATTGATGAAAAGACAAGGGAGAGTTGCTTGAGATGGCTTGGTCATCTTCAACGGAGAGCGATTAATGCACCGGTGAGAAAGAGTGAGCTGATTCAAGTTGAGGGAACAGAAAAAAGGTAGAGGAAGGACCTGTCAATTAAGAAAGTAACATAGAGGATGATTTCGGATAGAATAAAATGTGGCAACAGAAGACATGTGGCCGATTCTAATTGGTCTGTTGAGGATTTATAGCCACTTCAAAAATTTTGGGAATAAGGCTTGGTTGTTTTTGTTGATGATGATGATTGACTATATAATTGATTTATTACTATGCCCTAATAGATCATTTTCTCCATTTGTTCACGTTAACAAGATTAAGAAATATTCTTTAAAAAAAGAAAACTCAAGTTCTAGCATGCATTATAATCTGCTTATTATTTTTTTTATAAGTAAATACTTTTATTGAAAAAGGAAAAGGGACTGACACAGAAGGATTTGTACCCCCTTTTCAAAGCATGCATTTATAATGTTTTCAAGGCTGTGATGGCTTGTTTATTTATTAATAATTTGCACGGAAATCTTTATGTATTAAGAGGCAGTTTTGATCTATGAAGCCAGGCTGTGTTCAGTGCAGGAATCAGAATGGATTTTATTTTCATTTTTATAGTTCTGGTTGATGCTTCATTTGGAAAACTATATATATTGTAAGAACTTTGAAAATTGGCTATGTTATTGAAGCTCTATCCTTTTTTTAACTTTGATATTGAAATTAGAGTCATGTTGCAAAGTTGGTGTGTTTGGGGATGAGAATTGAAAGTTACTAATCATGGTGGTGATTATGGCAGTGTCTGTGATAGTTACAGTTATAAGTTACTAGTATTTTATAGTATAAGCCAGGATCATTCCAAGCTTTATGTGAAATAGTTTCTTTCAATTTGTTTGTTTGTTCCATAGATCAATACCTGGTGGCTTTTTTTTTGTAGAGAATTGGGGGTTGGGGGGCGGGGGGGATTAAGAATGAATTAGTGATCTGCAGTTGCAACATATTCCTTCCATTTCTTATTGGTTTCTTACTGTATATGGATTGATGCTTGCCAATGGTTTTACAATATTGACATAACGCACTTGAATATAAGGTGGTGAAGAGTTTAAATAAAAATGCTAAATCGTTCAAAATCTACACCTAATGAAAACTTTCCTTTTGGATGAAATAAGCTGTGTGGTAACTGAAGTAACTTCTCATGACAAATCAAATCATGGCTAACCTGTGCTTGTAGAATAAAATGTGCTTACTCTTTGATTGGTCAGTGTGTCCTTGTTGAACAAAGCACTGATTGGTAAATTATTGTGGATATTTCATAGTGTAGTTACCATTCTCCGTGATGAAAAGTATGGGTTTTAGGACAATGGATGGTATGGCAAATTGGTAAAGTAGCTCATCAATGCATGTGGAGATCCAAGTTTTAGAGTGCCATGAATTTCTTCCTTATGATTGGAAAATGGAATGAACCTAAAATTTGGTTTTTAAGGTTTGTGTGGTGGGGTTATCACATTTTTTTTTCATCTTTCTTCATGAAGTTCTGTACAGCTTTATTAGCAACTATTTTACTGAGCTATCATTTTCCAATGAAATAAATTTTTGTTTTGGTCTGCATGGAGTTATTTGATTTTTATTTTATGCCCTATTTACTTTATACATGTGGCTGACCCTAACTAATTTGTTGAGGATCCATAGCCGACTTCAAAAATGGGGAATTAAGGCTGCTTGTTGTATTGCAACTTTCTGGGTAGCCCTTTCTTTCTATTGGTTTGCACATTTTGGTATGAGTATTTCAAGTATGGCTATAGAATAAGGCATTTTACTCGCACAAGATGCTGTGTGAGCCTCATGTCATAGCAGTTGAGCTTTTGGTTTTTATATAATGAAGGTATTCAAGAAGAGAACAAAATAAACAAAATACCATTTTTATACATTTTAGGAACATACTCGATTGGTTGGACAGAGAAAATTCATCACTAAGCAATAGCAAATAACATAAACACAATAAAATAAGTGTGCTTGGGCCTTCTGTTTTGTTGTTTGATTATTATGATTCAACAAAGAAATTGAGAAAGTTGTTTTGAAGTGTACAACTTGTGATTTCAGGTGTTAAAATAAAAAAGGGTGCATGAATGTTTCATGATTTCTAGTTCATTGTTAAGCCTTAAATTCTATTAGGACTTGATTATTTGCCAACCCTTTGGATACTCTACTGTGTACTTCCACTTGTGTTCTAGTTCATCTAGTTCTTAAGGTTGCCTTGTTGGACACCACCTATCCATGTTGCCTTGCTCAATAGTATCCAGTGTGCTGAAAGGTGTATGCTTGAAGGCGTTGTAATCATTGAAACTTTTGGCTGTTGTCACAACACAAATGTTAGGATTTTGTCGAATACCTGATGTCTAAATTTAGATGAAATTATCTTGCTCAATCAAAATTTTTATAAAAGTCATGCTAGAGGTTCTTAAAACTCCTAATATGTGAACTTTTTTCAGTTAATCCTTTGATAGTCATTCAGTAGCATTGAGATGATTCTTTACTTTTATTTTGGTGGTTTCTGCCGCTTGTGTTACTTTGTGTCAGGTGCCAGTGTGCAGATGTGCATAGCACGTATGTGTGTGTTTTATATGTGCTAGAATTGGACTTTTTATCTCACAGGGCTTGAATCTGAATATATTTTTTTGATTTTTTCCTTTGTTGTTTGTATTATCATTTAGGCCTTGTTTTAGTTGTTCAACTGGCCCACGTGTTTCATCCCACTATGTTAACCTTTTTTTATTTGAATACCTGATGGAAATGTTGGTTGCACTTTTCTTCCTTCTGCATCTCTTACTATGGGTGCTTTTTCATTTTTAATTTGTTTGAGTCTAAAACCTATTTATTTGTTTTCAGTCTTACAGCCATAGCAAGGAAGAGGCCTCTCCACTATAGTACTGTTCTCTCTGCTCTGCTTGATTTTGATCCAGACTTTGAGACGTTCAAAGGATGTCATGTTGCTAGTGTCCAGTATTCATTAAGAACTGCGCTTTTGGGATTCCTAAGGTGTACATATCCAGCTATCATAGAGGTAAAGTAATTTTACATTTTGCATTATTTTCTTTTATTTATGTTTGTAAGAATTCTTTAACTGTGAATTCATTAAGAACTGTGCTTTAAATTTGATGAAATATTTTCATTTACTAGTTTGAGTCAGTGATGCTTTAAGCAATAAATTTTTTATTTTTTTTTACTTTGTTTAGGGATATTTACATTGCTTCTGTTGCTTAATATGACCTTGAAATGTGGAATTTTCAGGTAATTTCTTTTTTGCCGACTGGAACACTTCTAAAATGGTGTATCTTGGAGTAATCTGAAAAGTCTATACTGTCCCCTGTATTTCCAATGCTACATGGAACATGGAAGGGCAGAATATGCAATACTTAATATTGACTCCAAAACAACCATATGTTCTTTTTTCTATTTCCAGATTTTTTAATTTAGTTGGTGGATCATTTTGTTTTCATCTTTAGAGCCTGGTTGTTTAAGCTTATAAGCCGGCTTAGTTTCAAAGTCCTGCTTTTTTCTAGATACAGCTGTACCCAAATCATTTTTAATTCAAATTATTGAATGAATTTAAGGTATCCCAAATGGACAATAGATAATTAAGAATTTGTTTAGGTAGCAAAGAAGCTTCAGACACATCGTTATGTTTCTTGGGCTCTTTGTAGGCATACATGCTAGTAAAGCGAAGAAATGGTGAGGCCCAGTAGTTCTTATATGATCAATGCAAAAGGCCCCAAAAGTTTTGCTGTTGTTCACCTGGTCTTTTGCCTGACATTGGGTCTTCTGTTTCATTTTCAGTCAAGGGAAAGATTGCTTAGGGCTCTCCGTGCTATGAATGCTGGGGATGCCGCTGATCAGGTTATCCGGCAGGTTGATAAAATGATTAAAAACACTGAGCGTGCTTCACGTGATGCTCGGTTAGGCAAGGTAATTTCAGAGTTAGTGTGCATGACATTTAGCAATTTCTTATTTATATGAATCTACTCACTGGTTTTAAATTTCTGATTAGGAGGATCAATTATCAAGCCAGCTGCCTGTATCAGGTGATTTGTTAAAAAGAAGGTATATGACTATGGACAATGAAGAGCCAGTTAATGGTCATGAGGTGGCTTCCAAGCGAATGCGTTATGGTCCTGACATCCAGTCAGCTTTGGCAGTTCAAGTAAATGATTCTGGGCAGGATTCTCTTCCTGTTAATGGGGTATCTCCTGTGTTGGATGGCCAACTGACCCCTGTGGAACAAATGATTGCCATGATTGGTGCTTTGCTTGCAGAAGGAGAAAGAGGTGCTGAATCACTTGAAATCCTTATATCAAAAATCCATCCGGATCTGTTGGCTGATATTGTCATAACAAATATGAAGCACTTGCCTAAGACGACTCCACCGTTAAGCAGGCTTGGGAACTTGTCAGCAACTCGACAATTGGGTTCTTTAAGTAGCCCATCCCAGGTTGTTTCAATATCTGCTTTAACAAGTTCTGTTGAATCTCCAGATGTCAGTGCACAAGCACCTCTTTCTTCAACTACTGCAACTAATTCATCATTGTCTGATACACCTCCAGTCAATACCCTCCCTGCTGATTCTAAGCGTGATCCGCGCAGGGTAAACTTCTCCAGTTTTCAATTGCTATTCATGAATGTGTACCTATCGCTACTATTGAATTTATTTCAATCCGTTACAATCTAAATATTTAAATACGTTAAAATGAACTCCTAGTATCTTTTACAGGACCCCCGTCGCTTGGATCCACGCCGTGTAACAGCCCCTGCTGGGGTACCTTCCATACCTACTGCAGAGGACACTGGAGCTCTGCAATCTGAGTTTGATGCTAATATTTATTTGAGTAAACATGTTTCACTTCCTGTTGTGAACACTCTTGAAAATCCTTCCATGACTCTCATTTCCAAGATCAAAAGTGAAGATAAGATTTTGGAAAGTCCTTTGGTTTCTAGCACTGATCAACTAACTCCCAAAGAGGACGTTCTGGATAGAGCTGAGGAAATTGACCTGATCCCAGAGGTTGATCCTTCTTCAGATCCTGCACCTTCTCCTGTTGACAAAGTTGACGAGGACTCGGTTGCAATGAAGTTTTCAGATGATGTAGTGACAAATGGGGTTGATACACCATCTTTTCTAGAATCTGATCAGCATTCTCCAACTGTTTCAAATGCATCTGCATCTGAAGATACCTGTCAAGATTTACCTCTGCTTCCATCATATGTGGAGCTAACACAAGAACAGGAAAGAAGTTTGAGAAAATTGGCAATTGAACAAATTATTGAATCATACAAGCATTCATGTGGGACTGATTGTAGTGAGATTCGTATGGCATTACTTGCTCGATTGGTTGCTCAGGTAGGTTGTCTTCTGATTGTTCAAATGCAAATTTGTGAATTTTTTGTTATAAATTTGTAAATCAAGTAAACAGCTGGATCTGCTCTTTGGAGTGATGAATGCCACAGCTTGCATGTTCAGCATTAGTAGCTGAGAATGTCATAAACAATCTGGAATTATAGGTCCGTGTGTGTCTATTCACAGACAAACAAATGCCTAAATGAAAACAGGCATACATACTTTGTGTTTGGCATAACTCTGCACTTTCTGTTGGTACTCTAGTATACTTAAAAGATGACTTGTCTTGGGAAACTTCTCTAAAATATATTGTAAACAAGGTTTAGTATTTACTGGATACATATTAGTGTTCTTCAGTATGTTACCATCATATGCCGGTCATCACCTCTTTTCTGATGATTATGTCACAAATCTGTGTTGCACTTTGTTCTCCTTGGGTTAGAAGATAGTTTGTGGGTTATTGGTTATTCTTGTCCTCTCAATCCACTCTAAAACCCACTTAAATTGTTATTTCTGTTGTTGTCTGATGCTGTGGCTCTGGCAGGCTGTGTGAATGGACTTCTACAGCTAATTGCATGATTTGCTGTTCCCCTGTCACTATTCACGTTTATATGTTGTCTCAGAGGTTTAATTTCTCATGTTTAGCAAGTGATATTGGGAATTTATAAAATTGAAATCCTTGACAACACACAAGTCCAAGATGCTAAAATTTAATTGATGGTGAAATGATCAGTGGGAGTAACTAACTTGCTGAGTTGGTAAATGTTTTTGCTTTTCTAAACGTGGTTCTGGACGTTGCTATCTAAACCTGTGCATCTTACACATCTATAATTCTCTGGTTCCATTTAACATTTTTTAAAAATAAATAAAAGTTATCCCATTATTCAGGAAAAACAAAGTAAAAGTTGTCACATTGTTTAGCCAACTGCAATACAAATGCTTTATTACCAAGTTCAGTATTTAAGTAAATCTATATTGAATTATATAAACAGTATATGGACCTCTATAAAAATAATAGTTTAATGTTCCATTAATATGATGTCTATAGAATTACATTTTGATTTTTCCTCCTTTCACAGATTGGTGCTGATGATGACATTGTTATGATGCTGAAAAAACATGTTGTTGTGGAATACCAGAGACAAAAGGTATCTCCGTCATTAAGCTTGCTGATCCTCTTTTTGTTTGTTTTGTCTGGATGACTATCATGAAGTTTGTCTGTGAATAATTCTTGTTCAGTATAATTGCTGGTATTTTTGGGCCAGAAATATGTTATCTATCCACCACATTTTCTTTAAATATCTTCTACTTAATTCCAAGGTAATTAGTACAGTTCTGGGAAAATTTATCTGGGAAAAGGAAAATGGAAAAATGACTCTAGCTCAAATAACACTAGTTCAAATGACACTTCCTCCTGGAATGGAGAGAGAAGTCATGGATTCAAGACCCACTAGGTGCATTTGTAACTTACCAAGAGAAAATCATTACAAAAAATAATGAAGGAAAAATGATAAAGCCCCAAGAGGTGAGTAGCATACAAGGAAAAAAGAGAGAGGAAAAATGATCCCATATCATCACAAACATTTGTATGCTTTGGGTGTTCTTACCTATGTTTAGGCCTATGATGTTTGTAATTTGAGTGTTCAAATGTCCCAGCTTAACAGGGACATTTGATTTGACCTTCCAAGTCTTGTGGATGGAAAATGTTGTGAAGGTTGCATAGTGACAAGCTTCTGAGGCAAGAAGGAGAGAAATGACCTAGAGAGAGATTTTTTTTTTTGGTAAGTTACCTAGAGAAAGAGATTAAGGGGGAAAAAAACTATCTTATGAAGGTTGCACAATGGTTGCGGCCACTAACTTATCAAAACAAGAAAAAAAACAAAATTCTTTATTTATTTTTTGCTGGTCCAAGGTTCTTTAGATGTATTCAAGCATTGTTTTGATAGTGCTTAGGTTGTAACCTATGGTCATTCTATTGGCAAAACCATTTAGGGTTTCCTTCCTACATTATGTTTGATTTGGCATATTACGGTTGTCATGTTGTCATACTCTGCATAAGCTTTTTCTATTGTCTTCTTATGTCACATAGACATGTTGTCATACTCTGGGTAATCTTTTCTATTGTCACCTTGTGTCTCATAGCATGTTCTACATAAACTTAAATTTCACTTTTTCTAGAGGACCTAACCATTTCTATGGTGAAATGTTTTGTCTAAAGGATGTCCATGCATGACCTTAAGGTCCTTGGGAACAAGAAACACAACATGCTTTAAATTTTTATTTATTTATTTAATTTTTTTTATAGGTAATAAGAGTAATATTAATCATGATGGTGAACACAAGCAAAAGCAACAAACAAAATCAAAGAAAAATAACTCAAGGGACAATTCTAAGAGAAGAAAGAAACTCAATGAATTGATTTTCTGCAGTGGGAAAAGAGAATTATTTTATCAGTTGTGGAATGGGGACATAGTTGACCTTTAAATTTAGGAATCCCCTTTCACCCAACTACTGAGTCCATGGCAAGATTACGGGTGTTAGAAGTATGTGGTTAAATGGTTAAATTTTTCACTTCCCAATAGTTTAAGCTTTCGGAACAATCGGTAATGTATCTGTGCAAGAGGTCCTAAGTTTGATCTCTGTCTCTTTCACTTTACCTCCCATTTAAAATCTCATATGTTGGGTCTCACCTATTAATAGGGAGTTTGAGCCCACACTTGAGGGGGAGTGTTAGAAGTATGTGGTTAAATGATTAACTTTACCATTTCCCAATAGCTTAAATTTTTGGGACAATTGGTTATTTAATAAGGGGTACCATAAAAAATTGGTTACATCCTTTAATATTCTCCTTTCAAGAAAAGAAATCTTGCTTTTGTTTTATTTTTGATTGTGCAGTGCCATATAATTGAACTCTTCCCATTTCTTTTAGTTTAGTTTTCCATCAAGTTTCTTGCATATTTATCAAAATTTTTTGGATTAGTGGTTTTACATCTGGAATCGTGATTAGCCAGTTTCCAGTTTGGTATTTACATCATTCTAAATATGCAAGTTATCCAGTAAAAGTAGGGCCAAATCATTTTTAAGGAAAACTGATAATAAACAGGATATTTAAACCAAATTGAACTAACCTGTTCAAATGTCCTCAATGGTTAATTGTGGCTCTCCACCTTAATTATGAGGTCATCTGCAATGTGTACCGTAAATTACAAAATTTTGTGCCAGTACCCTAATTTTAGATTAACTTGTAATTTTTACCCATTATCCAAATTAGTGTCTAAATTAACAGATTATTGGGTAGTCTAAACTTAAATTAGACTGTTTAGTGCAGAATTTTTGTAATTAAGGTGCACATTGCAAATTCCCCTATGTAGAGTGGAAACACGCTGGTTAATTTAATTTAGACATTGATTTAAATGGTGGGCAGAAATTGTATATTAAACTTGAATTAGGGTGTTAATTGTAAAATTTTGTATTCTAGAGTGAGCGTTGCAAATATCCCCATAATTTAAGGGTAGATAGCTGTAATTAACCAATATCTAAAATTGTAAATTGTTTCCAAGGCTTCTTGAAGCTGTGACCTTGAGTGTGAATATCTAGCTTCAACACCATTGGGACTGATCCAGAAAAAAAAAGCATCAACACCATTGAGCTGTCAGGACTTCTTTCTTAAGTTTTTCTGTTTTTCTCGTTTCTACTATCTGTCAATGAGCTTTAGCTCAACTCGTATTTCCTCCCTTAATGATGGAATGGAAGAGGTCGTGGGATTCAAGACCCATGGGTGGATTTATGACTTACCTATAAGTATTTAATTAATAAAAATCTAGCTGTTCCAACTGGTTATACTGAAACTCAATCCTCGTCCAAGTCAGTATTAGGTATGTTTCTAATAACCATGTGTTTTTATTTTTATTATCATCATTATTACTTTTATTTTTTTTCTTTTGCAACATTAATTCAATCCTAAAACAAACCGAAATGAAATGATATTCTTTTTACCTGACATTTACATATCCCCAAGTTTTTCTTGGATTTCTTTTGAGTAGCATTTCTGTTTTTTGGCATGATTTCATCTTCTGCTTCTTGATGCGAGGGAAAGAAAAAAGAGAGGCATGTGACTGCAGTGCATTTAAAAGATTATTTATAACAGGTCTATCTATAACTTTTCATTTTAAGCTTTCATATTTAGATGAGCCGCAGTATAAACTCAGAACCTAATAGCTGAGGGTAGAAAAGATAAAGATGAGTGATTTGTTGGTAATGGAGCCAAACTTGTGGGCTGATTTCAACCAAAAAAAAAGGTTTGATAGATACCGTTCTTTGCTATCTGGGCCTTCATAGTTGACTGGATTGATAGCATGGGCCTTTGCATCATATGTTGGCAGCTTGGTTTACGATATGTGGGTCTATTAGATTCTACCGAAGCCCCTTGCAAGGTTCTTTGCAATCCATTCCGTGACTTCAATCGTATACTCATTGTACACTATGTGGACTGTATCTTTTCAAGTTTGCTTTTTTATGCATGGTTCTTTTCATTGTTGTTTTGGGATTATTGTGTTTGATGCGCTCCTATTCATGTGCTCAGTTTTATTTCATCTACTCCTAATGTTCAGACTTTTGGATATGGTGTTTTGAGGTTAATTTTCTAGGTCAGTCAAGCTTCGGATGTCAATTATAAAATTAAAATTGAAATACTGAGCATATATTTAATGGGTTAAGCTTTCTGATGAATTTTTTAAACCCTTTTGTAATTTAATATTAAAAAAATTGGTTTTCAGGGGCATGAGCTTATATTGAATGTCTTGTATCATCTGCACACTCTCATGATTTTGAATTCTGTGGAAAACTCTTCAGTTGCTGCTGTTGTGTACGAAAAGCTCCTCTTGGCAGTGGTAGGTGCATTTTTTAGCTGGTTCACCAACTTATTCTCAATGTATTCTTGTTCTTTTCCATTTGTGTGTGAATTGAGATGCATTTACCCTATTTCAATGTAGGCCAAATCTCTGCTGGACTCTTTTCCAGCTTCTGACAAGTCCTTTAGTAGACTTTTTGGTGAAGTCCCACTTTTGCCTGACTCAGCCTTGAAACTATTAGATGAACTCTGTTACGCTGATGTTACTGATCACCGTGGAAAAGATGTACGTGATGTTGAGCGTGTTACTCAGGGCCTTGGGGCTGTCTGGATTTTGATTTTGGGGCGCCCACTTAATCGGCAATCCTGCTTAGATATTGCTTTGAAGGTAACTTGACATAAGAGTCTCATGGCATTAAAATTATTGTAACCAAATGCTTTATCATATATAATGTTTGTCTGCAGTCCTCTCCAACACGTAGGGAATTATTTGGATGCTGAGACTTGCAGGAAAAGATTTTCTTATAACATTATGTTTTTGGTGTATGGGATTATCAATCACTTGAAAACCTGTTTTTGGGATCATGTATCAATCTTGAATGAGTTTTCCTTGGTTTTTGTTTAAATAATACTGACCTATCACCATATAACTTCATAAAACATGCAACAATACTTAAGTTGCCAGGTAGCCTGCTGGCGAGGTCTTCATAGGATTAAGTCAATTTGATTGAATCACACACTCAATTTGCACTTTGCCTCGTTGTTAGCTGGCCTTGCCCACATCAAATCTAATAGCGAAGTATAACTGAATCAAATTTAATTTTGGCACAGAATTAGTTTGGTCCTAGTTCTTATATATATTTATTTTTGAATGGCCCTAATTCTTAATTATTGGATCCATATATATAAAGTAATGCTTAGAATATTTCATCTTTAATTATAAATAAAATAGTTATAAATAATTATACAGAGGCACACATTACCTTCTGGGCTTGTGTTTCTCTTCATTCCTTTTTTTTTCTTTTTCTTTTTGATAAGTAAGAATGATATATATGAATAAAAATGAAAGGCTGCTCTATGCAAGAGCCATAGAGCAAACCCAGAAGGTACAAGAAAAAAAAAAAAAGGAAAAACACAAGAAAATACAAAACAACAGAGAAGCTACAAAAGAGAGAGGGAGCAGAGAAAAGAAGGGAGGGAATCACTAGGCGTGAGTCCCCAAGCCCGAGACCAATCAAAAAGAGTTCCACTAAAAGAGGCAAGCAACTGATCTCCAGAACTGTCTAAATCCTCAAAAGTCCTCCGGTTCCGTTCCGTCCAAATACACCATAGGATGCACAGTGGGACCAAGTTCCAAACTTGAGACGAATGCTTCCCCAGCCAATTCCACCAGCCAAAAAGCAAATCTGTAATCGAGTGCTATGACTCGGTATTTTTTCGCTACATTGAATTATTGGGTAATTCTGTTTCTGATTTGATAATTTTTTTTATTTATTAGTAACGTAAGAAATTTTATTAGAAAAAACCAACCAAGTACACTGGAAGTGTACTAGAATGGCACAAATCAAGAGCCCAGATTACAACAATCAATAAGATCGGAGAGAGAAAAACAAGTATAAAAAGGCAAAACTACACTCCAATCAAACACTCCAATCAAGGAGAGTACGGAAAAAGAAAGATTTAATGTCAAGAATTGACCGTTCACAATCCTCAAAGCATTTAACATTCCGCTTCTGCCATAACCACCAAAACAAACAAACAAAACTTGCCCTCCATAAATCTATATTTTGATGCCCACCAAACTTGCCCTGCCAAGAAGCCAGCAATTCGCTTACTTTATATGACATAACCCAATGAACACCAAACAAACAAAAAACCATGGACCACAACTCATAAGCTATATACACCATAGGATGCACAGTGGGACTATTAAAAAAAGCTTATTTCTCATTTGATAATTACCACTTGTCCCAAAATGTTAAGCTTTTAGGAAAGAATAAATTTAATCATTTAACCACTATTACCACTCGCTTTAATGTGTGGGCACTGACTCCCCAGTGGGGCCCAACATGTGGGGAAACTGGGGATTTTAACTTTTGAAAATGGTAGATCAAGTGGAGACAAAGTTCAAATTCGGTACCATTTGCTTTGATACTATGATAGACTACCACTTGTCCCAAAAACGTAAGCTATTTGGAAATTGTGAATTTAATCATTATTCTAACACTGTTGTATGCTAAGAAAATCTTTCAAAGTGAAGGGGAAGATGATGTGTGGTTTTTGTTGTGTTAAATATTTATTCATATTCTATAAACTTGTAGAACAACATGATGTGCATGTAATGACTTGTTTTATAACAACTGTGTTTTACGCTCTCTTTTCCTCCAAAACAAAATTTAAGATTGTTACTCTCGAGGATCTTGTTGTCTTTGTCTTATTACCTAAATATATCTACAGTTTGATATCTGTTGTATTTCTATTCATGTATTTATTGTCTCATTGCAGTGTGCTGTCCATTCTCAAGATGAGATTCGAGCCAGAGCAATCCGGCTGGTATTTTAACTTGACTTAAATCATTGATTCTAACAGTTTTGTCTTCATATGGGATGCAAAAATTATATTGTACATTTTCTTTTTGCTAATAATGCATCAATTTTTCATATGTTTGTGATGGGCAGGTGGCAAACAAGCTCTATCAGCTAAGCTACATATCGGACAGTATAGAGCAATTTGCAAGAAATATGTTGCTGGCTGCTGTAGATCAGCATGTTTCAGATATAGAACTTTCACAGTCTGGGTTCTCCAAGCAAAGAGTCGAAGGGGAGGTATATATCATATATTCTTTAAACACTTTTCTCCTTATTATATTCTTTTTTCTGCGTTAGTTGATTCCTCCTTGTATGTTGTGTTGAAACTCTGAAAGCTCTATTTTTTTGGATAAAATACAAAAACTTTCGTTGAGGTTTGGGCTAGTGCCAGTTACTACCATAATTTTTCAAAAATGTCCAATCTACTCCCTAAGCACAAAAGTCTGAAAATTCCCCTGCTCCTGCTTCCTTCTCCATATTTGGTTGCTATTTATCTACTATTGGCTACCCAAACACTCCTTTGTGCATATAATACCCATAATGCAGTCACTGTGAGACTTTTGTGGTCGAGACAAGTTGTTGGAAGGAAGTAAAGGACTTAGGAGCAGGGAACTTTTAAACAGCTTTAGGTGTTGTTTGTGTGTAGGAAGCAAATTGCGTATTTTTAAAAAGTTCAACTAATGCATGGTATTAGTCCAAAACTCAGGGGTGGTTTTTGTATTTTACCCTTTTTTTTCCTCAAAAAACTCTGAAGGGTTGATTGATGTGATAAATTTTGATCATCAATCATGTAAGGCACTTGGACCCTAATGAGTGGATTTTGGGGTTGATATAATTTAACAGTAGCTGTTTAGGTCGCAAGAAAAAAATTTGATTTTTATCCAGAACTTTTGCCATAAAAAATGCACTTCTGGGGCAGCTGGGAAAAAAGGAACTTCTTCCTTTTGGTTTTAGTATCTGATTTTTTCCTCCTGTGAATTTCTTTTCAGGTTGAAAGCCAGGAAACATCCACTAGTGGTTCTCAGGTTTCAGAGCCTGGAATTTCTGAGAATGACTCTGTAAGGAGTGCACAACCATTAGTGAGGAACGCTTCTATGTCAATGCATGAAGCTCAACGACTCATTTCATTGTTTTTTGCTTTATGTACAAAGGTTTGCCTATGTTTGCTTCATGAACTGGTGACTAGAAGATAGTTGCTTCAATACACTTGATTTCTTGGTTATATTGACAAGGGTTTTCTTTCCTTGCAGAAACCCAATCTTCTTCAACTTGTGTTTAATAATTACTGTCAAGCCCCAAAATCTGTGAAGCAGGTGTTTATTTATTATTTTTTAATTTTAATTTAATTTGATTATTATTATTATTATTATTATTATTATTTTTTTTTAACTTTGGGCTAAATTGCATTGTCTTTTTGTCTTGTGGGAATGAATCAAAAGAGGAAAAAAGTAGAAAGCGAACTCTCTGGAAAATATCTAGGTTCAATTTGAATTGGTTCAAATTATAGAGCCACTAACAGTAACCCTTTGTAGACAACTTCCAGTTTTGGGCTGACATTTTCTTCTAGGGTTGGTATGATTGGGTCTTCCACTTTAAGTAACCAAACAAATGAACAGGCAATTATGGAATTAAATTTCTGCATGATTGAAATGTTTTTATCTTGGAATTTTTCTGTAAATGATTTTTGTGGTGAAGCTCTAGGCCTTCAATTTAGTTTAGGTCTACATTCCATAGTCCCCTCCTCTTGTTTGCACCGAATCTCATCTAAACTCCACAGTTATGTGTGTTTGAGCGAGAGTGGTACTAGGATGGGTGACAATCTTGGAAGTCCTTGCACCTGTTTCTTTTGGGATTTCCATGTTTGGGAGCTAGAAGGGGTGAATGAGTTGATGGATTTACTTTGTCCAGAAAGGCTGTGGAAAAGAATGAAAATTGTTTACTTTGGACTCTAGATGGGAAAGGGAAGTTTAGAGTGTGATCCTATTACACATACTTGCAGCGTCCTCCTAACTCCTTCCTTTTGAAAGGTGTTTGGGGTGGTTAAGTTTCATAAGGTAGCTTTTTTCGTATGGACAACAGTTTTGAATTCCATACTGAGAATAGATAATCTTGTTAAACAGAAGCTAGTGGTTGTTAATAGGTGTGATGTATAATGGCAGTAGTGAAACAATTGAGCACTTGTTGCTGCATCACCCTATTGCTAGAAAGCCGTGGTCTTTTTCATTTGCGGCTTGTGGGGTACTTTGGGTAATGCCAGGCCAAGTCTTGATTTTGGCAACCTTCTGCAGAGGGGTGTTTGGAAGTCATTGTAATAGGGTTGTGCAGCAAGCTACACCACTTTGCATTATGCGGGTTAATTTGAGAGAGAGGAATTGCCAGACTTTGGAGAACGAAGCGCAATCTATGCAAGAAATGAAGAATAGCTTTTTGAGAATTTTTTTATATTTTATATATTTTTTAATAATATGTTATTGAGGGGTGTCTTGTAATTCTATTGTCCATTTTTTGGACGTCATGAGTGTTCATTTGTAATCCTTTAAGGGTGCTCGAGTTTAAGTGTTCCTTCTTTTTAATAAATTATTCTCTTACATATAAAAAATAAAATAAAAAAACAAAAAACAAAAAACAAAAGAAAGAAAGAAATTAGCAGTTACCTGTTGTTAATTTCAAACTCGTTAAACTGAATAGTGCCACTTCTAGTTTTTCCTGTCTATTGTGGTAGCATAATTTTGTTCATTGGAGATGGGATTAAGGAATACCAATTTTATGGAAATAACTATACTCGATCATTTATTTATATGTGGTCAAAATTTTGAGAGATCTTGCCAGATTGGCTGCATGCTTGCTAATGTAACATAAATCTTCTGTCATTTCCATTAAACTAGGCCTTGTTTGACAAATTTTACATAATAAACGTGACACACACACATATATGTATGTATGTATATGTATTGACTATATGTACACATTAATTATGACTATAACCTATTTGGGTGGTGCAGGCTTTCCATCGCCATATCCCTATTCTTATAAGGTCCCTAGGGTCATCTTGTTCTGAATTGCTCCATATAATATCAGATCCGCCTCAAGGGAGTGAAAATCTGTTGACACTGGTAGGTTCCTTTTATAGTTTTTGTAAGCTGTTTTAACCTTGAACCATTCTTTTATTCTCAGATATTCTGTACACGAATGATGCTGATAGTGGTTTTGTTTTTCTGGCAAGGTGTTGGAAATATTGACTCAAGAGACGACGCCTTCTTCTGATCTGATAGCCACTGTTAAACATTTATATGAAACTAAATTAAAGGTTTTTCTTATAATTAAAAGTTTCTTCTGTTGCCAATGTAAAAATTTTGCATCTTGGTCCTCACATAGACTAATTGTTTTTTGCAGGATGTCACAATTCTTATTCCAATGTTGTCTTCACTTTCCAAAAATGAGGTTTGTTTCACAAATTTTTTATTATTACATTTACTTATTATATGAAGTGTTGGTTAAATTTTATTTTCATTTTTTACAATCAAGTTGTCCAATTGTGTTGGTTAATTTTGTTGACTCGGGGTGGGGGAGGGGGAATTATAATTTATAAGATACATATTATAATTTCCAATCATGGAATGCATGCACAAATCTAGATTTCAAGCTCAATACACTCCCTCCCCGAAGACACTAAATGAGACTCTACCCACGTTTCTTTATCATTGGTAATTGAGAACAAATCAGGAAATAAATCCTAAAGGCTTCCCCACATCACACTATATGCCAAAGCTGATTCTTTGGCATCCCTCACCACAAACTTAATGACACTGGAGTAATTATCTTGTCCATTCCATTGCTATTGGTGCTCCATAGACTACATGGGGTCTTCTTACCAAGTGCAGTGTCTATTGGTCATTAAACTCTCCATGTTGAGGTTAACTCTATTCTATTTATCATATTATTTCACACTACATTTTTTGATATACATTATTTCTCACTACATGAGTCTTCTAAAATGAATTCAAAGGTGTCCCCTAACGCACTTGGATCTGGATCATACTGAAGACAAGACTCATTATGAAATTTTATTAGGGAAAAAAAATCTTCAAGATGATTTTCATTCACAGGAATATGTCATTTTAGTGAAAGAGTAGTGTTCTTATCGGTCCTTAAACACTGGCTAAGAAGTAATACTCACTCATCACAGTCCGCACAAGAGTGAGTATTTGAGTCCTGGGCTTCACCTGATACCTGTGGTTTACAGGCTACTGTAGGAATCCGGGGTTTATTGGGGCACCACTAAATGGGGTCTGGCTGTTCCTCGTAATAATAATAATAATAATAATAATAATAATAATAATAATTATTATTATTATTATTATTATTATTATTGTTGTTGTTGTTGTTGCTGTTGTTGCAAAAAAGTAGCTCCATTGTTGAACTTTGATGTATTGTTTACTTGACTTGGATGTTTTCATTTGTGGATGTTAATCTTTTTATGCTAGCAGGTTTTACCTATTTTCCCTCGGCTTGTTGAACTTCCATTAGAAAAGTTCCAGACGGCACTTGCTCACATACTGCAGGTAAAAATGTGAATGCTCAATTTTTGATAATTCATAATGGAAACATAAAGAGAGAACTCTTATTTTCTCCCTTTTCATTGGACTCCTTGACATGTAGTTTTGTTCTTAAGATTGGGACCTTAACATATTTAAAATCTGTACTCTTCTGTTGATTTCTCTGTTAGAAGGTAAACAGTAAATTGATTCTAGTTGTGACTGAGCTTAAGTAAAGGCTCCTTAACTTTTTAGATTATTCTTGAAAACTTCTGAACATATGTCTGGATGTTATGAATAATTTGCTTGTGTTAGGTGTTGGGTGAGGTAGTGGGTTCAAGACCCACTAGGTGCGCGTGCATTTTACCAATTTACAAAAAGAAAGAGCAGTTTGCTTGTGTTGATCATTTTTGCATCTAATGTAATTAATTGCTTGTCTCATGCACTTGTTCAATCAGAATTTCAGTCCAGAATTGAAATGATTTGATTATGCTTCATTTGTTTATTTCTCATTACTTCACATTTAATTCATTTAGCAGTATGGTAGCTATTGCTTCACACACGTGCACACACACACACACACGCACATAGTGTTATTTTATTTTCCCCCTCCACCCACCCCAAGTCAACAAAAGTTGCTGAGAGTTAATATCTGTTCATGGCAGGGTTCAGCTCATATGGGTCCAGCTTTAACACCTGTGGAAGTGTTGGTTGCCATCCATCACATAGTTCCTGAGAAAGATGGCCTTGCACTTAAAAAGGCATGTCTTCTATATTTCAAAGTACTTGTTTTTCTACGTGAAGCAAGCCTTATGTTTTCCATATGTTAAGACTATTAAGATAGCATTTGAACTGCATAATTCATATTGTGCCCATCCTGCATGCTTCTGCCTTCTGTCCCAATTTTCACTTAATATAATCTTGTAGTCTTTTGATGTTGTAAAGTGGTCCTGCTTGTATAAATAAGTGAAAAGGACGAGTTTAGAATAAAATTTGGGCATATTGAGTAAGGCACCTAGTGTAATCCTGGGGTTTAAGTGGGTGCTAAGATTCCAGTCTCACCTACCTGTTACCTTAGTAGTGACAAATTAAACCTAGCTCAGGATAAGTTGGTGTTAGTTTAGGAGTTAAAGATAGGTTGAATATTACTTTCTTTGCAACATTTATTTAATAACAAAATTTGGATATCTTTTCCAATAAAATTATATTAAATATAATAATCTGTAATAAATGAGAATATTAATATTATTGACTTAAAAATTACAATGTTAAATGCAGTGCTTCGCCATTCCTCATTCCTCATCACTTGGAGGCGACTTTATAGTTCCTTTTTTTTGCCATTTAGTTCATTTTAAAGTTATATACCCCCTAAACTTTCTCTAGCAATCATATGTTTTCTCACTTCCTATTCCAGTGTGATATTTTCTTTCGTTCCTTTGGTGCCACCAATTTCGATCAAATTAGTCTCCGACTAATGCTTTGTTGCAATTGCTGGTAGACATCTTTGCTTATCGGTTGTCAATTGCTGTCACATCTTCTGAAGAAGTTGTTTGTTTATTATTTAACCTTTTTTAACTGTGGCCACTCATTAATCTTGATATCCCCAAGAAGTTTCATTCATTTTGGTTTTTAAGTGCCCAAAATTCCAATTAATTAGAAAGCCCATGGCACAAGCCACATAACATAGCTTTTGGCTTGAAACTTGGACCATGCAAACCCAGTGGTTGGTTTCCCAATGGGTCGGATGCTTTTTGGCTCTGCTCAAAATGCAGCACAAATCCTTGATATGATTTAATAATGGAGTGGATGGCACAACTTCAATTTAGCTAGTAGGAGTTCCGATTTTTGTTAATTGTTAAATATCAGCTGCATTATGCATTTTGCATCTCATTTACAGGTATTAAAGTGGTTGTCCCATGTATCTACTGTGCACTGCATTAATTGTTATTTATATATGTTTTTTTAATCCTTCCATTTCATGTTTTCAGATTACAGATGTTTGCTCAGCCTGTTTTGAGCAACGAACAGTTTTCACACAGCAGGTCTTGGCAAAGGCATTGAACCATATGGTATGTGTTTGTCATTTATGATCTGGTTGATGTATTCTATTTTTAGTTCTGTGTAAGTGGTAGTTGTATTTTTCAGGTTGATCAAACTCCTCTACCTCTTCTTTTCATGAGAACTGTGATTCAGGCAATTGATGCTTTTCCTACACTGGTAAGATTCTTCCCCTCTATATGTTACATTAGTATCTCTATTTACTATGCTGAGTTTATGTTAGAGAATGATATCAGGACTGGCTTCTTTTTGGTAAAATCTGTAATTTTGAGATTTAGAGTCATATATCTTGGGTTTGTTGAAAATATGGGCTTGTTGAAAATATGGGCTTTGTGAAATTTTCTTTCTGCTCCATTGCATGATGGTGATCAGGTTATTTTTTGGGGAGATTTTTTAGAAGATTTTTTGCTTCTTTCTGTTAATGAATTTTTACTTACCAAAAAAATTTTATACTTATTTTTGGCCTTAAACCAAAGTAACAAGCATTTTGGGTGTATCTATCCATTTACATAGCCCAGTAGGTTTGTTAAATACGATTTTCTCTCCACATGTGTTGGTACTTTGTGTCATATATTTAGCTCACAATTGGTCGCAAGCCCGGAAAAAAGAGAGGGCTGTGGTAGGTTGATGGCCAACATAAGTTTTTATTAAATTTCATATGAATGGATCCGTTATAGATAAAAGTTCGGGCATCCCCTACATACATTGGACTGAGCTTTGGTGGTATTTGTCACTATTAATGGCATGAAGTATCCCACTGAATGTGAATGTATTGTTTGTCTATGTGTGGTAGATACAAATTATAAATAACGATCTGGTTTCTCTATTTAGGTTGATTTTGTTATGGAGATTCTTTCCAAACTTGTGACTAGACAGGTACACTCCCTTAACGTACAATTAGGTTTTTTGAAACATACAAATAATAAATTTAATCAAGCTTGCTCTATGTTTTACAATTCTGATTATCAAGCATAATTATGGAACAACTGATTTTATGCGTACCTATTGAGTGCAGGTGTGGAGAATGCCAAAACTGTGGGTTGGCTTTCTGAAATGTGTGTCTCAGACGCAGCCACATTCTTTTGATGTATTGTTACAGGTATAATGTAATATAAATTATCAAGAGTGCTTATTGCCCTGTGGTATTTTGACTAAGCGCCCCACCCAAATTTTGTTCCTTGCAGTTACCACCACCACAACTTGAAAGCGCTCTGAGCAAATATTCTAACCTTAGAGGTCCACTTACTGCTCATGCAAGCCAGCCAAGTATTAGAAGTTCGGTTCCTAGGTACAGTTTTCTTAGATCTGATTAACAGCACAACCTGTGTCAAGGAAATCTGCTAGTTGCCGCTTTTTGTTTAGCTATAATTTTTGGGGACATTTCCTATACCACTATAAATTTTTTAATCTCCCCCCCCACCCCTCTCCCAAAACAAAACAAAAAAAGGGCTGTGTATTGACAATATGTTATTTCAGTGAATTTAAGTTATTATCTATCATATTTCTTTATCATCTAATTTATTCAAGGGGTCATAAGGTGTTGGCTTTCCCTTTACTGTGAAGGAGAGTCTATCTGCATCATTCTCAATCAAATTGTAGCTCAGTTGACCTTTTTATAGCTTAGCATAGAGTGATATTCGGGTTTAATTCATGAAGAAGATCAATCAAGTTAACTGCAGAAATTTAAAATTTATAATTCCAGCCTTAGGTTGAAATTTGGTTAGAAGTGTAATAGTTAATATGTTTGTGGAAGCATGAATAAAATGGTACAAACTGAAGACCTTTCTTACATTTATTACCCGCACATGCTTGCAGTTTGATTTCTTTGAATTAGCACAGATGTTTTGTCAGAAAGTGGTCAGTATTATTTTTGTTTCAGTTTGTGCTTGATCTTTCCAGTAGACAGATCAGGTAATGTTCTCCTGATGATGATAGAATTGCGGCCCTAGGTCGAAATATGGCAGTAGAAGTATGATAATACTTAATATGTTTGTGAAAGTGATAATTGGTACAAAGTGAAGTCCTTTCTTTCTTTTTTCCTTTTTTTTTTTTTTTTTTTTTTTTTTTTTGGGTAAGTGACTGAAGTCCTTTCAAACATTCATCACCTGCACATATTTATAGTTGCATCTCTTGAATTAGCACAGATTTGTTTTTGGATCTAAAGCAGTCAATAATATTAATATTTCTGTTTGTACACGATCTTTCCGGTAATCTGATAATGTTCTCCTGATGAAGATGTAATTTATATTTCCTGAGACAATAACATCGGGATTGTACTGTCAGAAACCGTTGCATATATGCATAACTAATATTAACATTGATGGAACATATACTTCAAAATTTGTAGGGAAATTTCCCTGTAGTCTTCTTTCTTGAAATGATTTTATGACTCCATGTTGGCTTTAGGCACTATCCCATCTTCTCCTCCTTGATTTTTCTGATTGTTTAAATTTCAGATTGTAACCTTTTTTTAGGGACTCTTTTAGCCATCCTGTGTTCTTGGATGTCTCTCTTACTAATGAGTATTTACTTGTCAAAGGAAAATTAATAAGATAGATTACTGGCCCTGGGAAGAAAATGATAATAGCGAACTGATGCAGATATGCAAAACTCTAAAACAACACATGTTTTAGTGGTGTCTTGGGATCTTAATCACTAAAGGATAAAACATCCCTTGACTTATTGCATAGTTGTCTACTCATTCAATGCACTCTTAAGTTATCAGCTTCCAGGTCCTGATTCTGTATATAATCAAGCATTTCTTCTGCTACTGAAGTTGTAGAATATGAACATTTAATAGGGAAAAGGTTATGGGAACCTTTAGTTTTCTTGTAATGAGAATACTTTTTTGAAATCTAATATGGTTCTCTCTCGTTAACTGTCAAATAACTTTGTCAATAAATCGGGTATTCTCCGTGGTTTTATCCTTCATGTTCATTTTCATTTTGATGTTATTTTAGCTAACTTTTCAGGTTTGTATTTTGGCAGATCAATGCTAGCGGTTCTGGGTATTGCAAATGAAACCCATATGCAACAACCTTATCTCCCATCATCTTTGCACTCTGCTGACTCAAGTTCTTCAGTTCGAGGAGCAACATCAACGTGATTAGTAGAGAGCTTGGAGTTTAACGATTGACCTGCTGTTTATAGAGCAGTTGGGACGTAAGTCCCAATCCCGTCGTTCCAGTTGTTGGGAACAAATTTATTGATCATAGAGCAGCTGATGGCTTGGATATACGACTGCTGAACCGTGGAACCTTGATGAATATATATCAGTCCTGTGATCTGGGATTTTGCAATTCTGTCAAGGAGCTGCCAATCCAAAAGAATCCTCCTTGCTAAAGCTGCTCTAAGGAATGTACTATAGTTGTAAATTTTTAATATATGTATTTTTATATTTTAATTTTCATTTTCTTGTGTAGTTCCATTATTTCAAATTTTGATTTTTTTTTTTTTTTAACTTTCTGCCTGGTTTGGGGTAGGTTAGTAGTCATGTCATTTGAATAGATATAGTTGAGCCGTCACCGGCCCCCTTTTGTAACATAGGTTGTAATTTTTGACAATTATCTCTCAATTCTTTGTCTACGATCTTCCATTTTATTTTTTCTAATGCCAAATCTGGGGAAAGTTTTAAATCGATATGCATTATGTTGGATAGCTGCTCAGTTGAAGCCGCCAATATTGGTCCCGTTTGCTTAGGTATGGGGCCCCTGATTAAACGGGTGAGATTGTGTGTCTTTTCCCACTTGAAATCGAGGGGCCCTGTGTGCTCATGATAGTGGGCCCAGCTGAAATAATGTTAAAGGACTGATTTTGTAATTGATAGCAATAAAGTAGATCATGCATATATAGATCCGATACTCTCTGAATGAGTGATGAACTGTCGCCTGAATATGAATCAAATACAAGTTGGACTCATATCCGATGAGTTAGGCTGTGTTTGGCAATAAGTTTTTGACATTTAACGAAAATCTCTTTTCGCAATGGGTGAAATTTATATTTTACCGTTAAAATTGAATCAATTTGCACTGGTAAATTAGAATTGGGATTTACTAGCGTGTGCTTTTAGGGCATACATTAGTAAGCTATTGTAGGAAACTTTTTGTGGAAAAACTAAAAAGTAATTAACCATTTTGATATATTTTTTAATTTTTTATAAAATTTTTTTTAAAATGAATAGTTAATATGTGCTCTAAAGGCACACATTAACCGGACTCATTATAATTTATGGTTTGTGTCCTATCATAATTTAAGCTGCAAACCTTTAATTGTTATATATTTGATCTAGAAATTGTTAAAATTTTTTCTAAATTAACATTTTACATTGTATGAATGAATTACTCCTCAATGTTTTAATAGGATAATTTACAATTAACTCCTTTTTATGGATGGATCCTTTCACAATTAGTTAAATAATTATAACTATATTTGACCTTCTAATAAGGCGTACTTTTGTGTCTTTGTCGCAACTCTCATACTCTCATAAAGTTGCACACGGTCTACATGTGAAAAAAAGCCCTTATATTGGCTCAAAATGATAATGACTTCAATTTATTTTATCCCTTAGAAGTTAAATGTAATAATTTAAAGTTGATAAACTAAATTGTAATCGGATCAAACCATGAGAGGATGAGTTGTAATTTATCTTTTCTGTTTTATATCTTGAAATCATCAAACTATTTCTATTTTGTTGCTAAAATACACAGTTTACCGAATATCTGTCTCCAACAAAATGCCCAACATTTAGTCATCTAAAGACGGGTTAGAAAAATATATGGGCAAAATGCAAAAAGATCCCAGGGGTAATCAAATTTTCACCATATTTATTCTTTTTTCTACTTCTTCCAAGTGCAAGGTCAATTGCAAAATGATCCCTATGCTATCAACTTTATATTATTGACCCAGAAGTTTAAGATTGTCTAAGTTGATTCATTCATTTCAATTCCGTTAACTATATGGTAATTGACAAAAATGATCATGTGTTATGCATGTCTTATTTTAAAAATGTTTTCCTTTCTTCAAGTAAAGTGGTTACGTGCATACCACATGACCATTTTTTACTAGTTATAATCAACATAAATTAAGATGAAGGAGTTAATTCGGATAATTCTTAAATCTCGGGGGTCAATAATACAAAATTGATAACACATGGGTCAATTTGTAACTGATCTAACCCCAAGGACTCTTTGCATGTGATCAATCTGTGGGCAGGCTTTACTGGGTCTATCTTTTGGGGTTCATGTATGATTCTCAGCACCTAATTGAAAGAAGACAGCTCCATGCCCTTATTTTTTGCAGCTGGCTCAGTTTTGTCCTTCTTTCTTTCTATCCTCCTGTAAGAAACTCAAAAGGATTGGATCACGTTAAAAAAAAAAAAAAAAATCAAGCGCAAAACATATTACTATCAATTACATTAGATATATATTTATATTATAGTTTTAAAATTTTCACCTAAACGATTTATTTTTTCAATCAGAAACACAACTGTTATTCATATGAATGAAATGCTAACGTGTCAAGATTTTATTGCTTATTTTTTAGGACAAAACTAATTGGAGAGGGTCAAACCTTTAGGATTGATCACAATTAGAAATAAGTGTTGCGTAAATGACTACCAAAAGGGGTGGTAGTGACTTGGAAGTCAAAAGAGCATTATTGATGTTTTATGCCTTCGGCATCAAACCAAGTCAAATACAGAAATACTCATTCTGCTCTTTTTTTGGTATTATTCAGTTTTTTTTTAATGTTTTATATCAAAATAAATTGGCAATTTATATAACTTCCTAAAGTATTTCCCATACAATTGACTTTTAGCAACTCCTAGGTTCAAAGCACGATGTTGTCTAATTAGATCACGAATTACAAATGGCTATAAAAGTTCTATTGCTATTTCGCTAGGCTATCATATATCATATGAAGATGCAGATAATTGAGCTTAAAATCACAGAGATTTCAGTTCCTATCCATCTTGGTGACAATAAAATAAACAAGGTTGCCCCCTTATGGTTGAATCTCATTGTCATTGTTATATAGGTGGACTGTTTCCAAGGGTATATGGAGAAGAACATCATTGTCATACAGAGTGGACAATGATATATTATATATAAAACCTAAAAAATAAAAACTAAATAAAAATAACGAGAAAAATTCCACTTATACCTACCACACTCAAAAAAGAAAAAAACATAAGCAAAGAGAACCCATTTGAAGATTTCCTATAATACAGAAAGAAGCACTCAAGTACACTCGCAGCTATATTAGGAAGGTGCAAAATTGGATTGATGTCAAACAATACATCCATTTTCCAACTTGCAAATTGAGAGATAAAAGATTAATCGTCCATGGATGATCTAGTGATAATGCTAATGGGACAGCCAAACAGAATATTGACCATTGATGCCGACTTATCATAATCTCATTTTATTAAACTTCTAACTGATAGAAATAGAAAATCAGCAATAAAAAATAAAAACTAACAGAATCAGAAACGAATACTGGTTATTAAAAAAAAAAAAAAAAAAAACTCAGAATAGTAATGAATGTGAAATTATTTAGTTTATATAATCAAGAGACTACACGTTCCTTTCATAAATATAATATAAAAAGTGAATCTTTTAATGTGAGAAAAAGGTGCAACACTAAGTGTATGGTTTTACTTTTTTTCTTGTATGTTTTTTGGTTTTGGTTTTGTTTTTGTTTATGTAATGGAGCTTGTACAGTCCCTCCGGTGAAGTTGAAGTTCCACATTCGGTTGGTGATGAATACAAAGTTGGGACGAAGTTGTTATAGTTCTAGTAACTGATGTGCACCAAATGAGGTCTAGAAGATGACAAAAATTTCATGCCCTATCTGATCTGTTCTAACCCACGCAAGTTTTCCTGTCTCAAATAGGTGGCAAGATGGGGATGAACTTTGCTCATCCCAAACCTCTCTTTTTTTTTTTTTTTTTTTTTTTTTTTTTTTTTTTTTTTTGAGAATCTCAGCCAACCTCTTGAATGTGTCTATATATATGGGTGTCAATGTTCGACCCAACCCGCAAACACGATATGAACCAAACACGGGTTTTTTCAGGTTAGGGTTGGGCCTTAATAGGTTTGGGTCATAAACGGGTCGACTCGAAAGCGACACGATAAGAAACGTGTTATAAGCGGGTCAACCTGTATAACCCGCAATAAACACATTTGACATGCTAATTTATTTGTATCAACCCAAAATGACCTACTTAATACAACCCGTTTAACTCGTATAACAAATAAATATTCATCTTATTTTAGATTTATCAAATACCTTTTATATCCAACATATATTTTAAATTTAACAAGAAAAGTGAGTAATTAAAAAAATTTATAAGGGGTATAATTGGAAATTGAAACTTTACAAACCCTAGATCTCTAAATCCTACAAACCCTAAATTTCTAAAAACCTTCTAATAAATATCTTCTTCTTCTTCTTCTTCTTCTTCTTCTAGCGGTGTTACTCTTCTCATGCCCAATTCTCAAACTCAAAGTGTCAACTCTCAAATCGATTATTTCTCTCTCTCTCTCTCTCTCTCTCTCTCTCTCTCTCTCTCTCTCTCATGTGTTTATTTTTCCTGCATAATGCTTTTGAACAATAAACTTTGAACCCATATGCCTTCTGTTTTTCTTGATTGCATGATATGGCCCACTTGTTTTTGTTGAACTATGTTATTTTATTTTTGTTAGAATATATTATTTTGAATTCGGGTTGAAGCGTATTCACTTCTTTTGGAGTATAAAGAACTTATTTCTAGATGAATGTTATATTTTTGTTGAATTATATTACTTTGAATGTAGGTAGAAGACTTGAAGTGTATGTACTCCTTTTAGGATGTAAAAAAAATTATTTTTAGATGGATGTTATATTTAATATTATGCAGGTTGAAATGAATTGTGTTACATTCGTGTCAATCCAACACGACTCATTTATTATGCATGTCAAATGGGTTGGGTCAGGTCAACCCGTCTTATTAACAGGTCGAGTTAGGGTTGAAGGATTATGACACGATTATTAAATGGGTCGGGTTAGGGTTTGTTGAGGGAGAAAATTTCGATATTCCCAAGTAGGATATGTGGTAGCCAAGCTGAAACTCGACAATGGGCTTTGAAATAAAACCCAAAGGCTTTCGGTGTTGTGGAAGTCCGCCCAACTAAGAGATAGAGGCTGCAAGATAACAACAAAGCACAATAAACATATCACTATTGTTAGTTTGTTATATTTTTAGTCCTTTTTACAGTGTCATAATTCAAATCAGTCCTCTAACGGTAGGGGTGAAATTATACTTAGAGTCCAACAGTCCATAATTAAATAAATTTAGGGAAGTGTTCACTCTTGGGGGGTCCTTGTATGTCTTGATCAAGAGAATTTATAGTACTTTTAGCCATCATTACATCAATATGAGGGAAAAATTCAATTGTTACAAATATATTATATTCTTCATCATAATAATAATAAACAAAGATTAAGGGCTCCATAGTTATAAATAAAAGAGGAAAAATAGGATGGAATGAAGGGAGAGAAAGATCCCCAGCTCAGTGCAGCAAGTATTAAGCTAAGATTTGGGTGAGTATGTGTTCATAAGGCATGGACGAGCTAAATGTGGGTTGTTTTGAGTGAGTGGGATAGAATTAATGCTGGGATTGAAGTTTTTTATGAGTAATGGGTTGTTTGTGACTAGTTGGAGAGACATTGAGTTGTGTTTATGTGAAAATAGAAAAAGAACATCTAATATTAGATGAATGTGGGCTAGGGATGATGAGTGAGATGGGATTAACGCCAAATTCAAGGCTTTTTATGAGTGGTGGGCTGTGATTGTGTGAAGGTATGAGAGGAACATCCGGGACTAGATGAGAGTGGGTTAAGGATGATGAGTGGTGAGCTTGAGGAAAGCTAAAACACCAGAAAAGATGGAAAACAAACCCAAAGTTTCAGAGGGGGGTGGCTGGCTCCCTCTTTGTGGTTGTTTGCTTGTCTATTTATAATGGAGCTATAGGGGGCATTGATTGACAAGAATCCAAAAAAGATGACGTCTCAGGAATGACGAAATCAAGATCAAGTTTCTGAGATTTTTAGTCAGAATTGGGGGATTTGCTTTTGGGGATGCCTTGCTTCTTTAGGAAATGATGGATTTTTTTCTTTAATTGATAAGATTTCTGGGGCTGAGGTGAATCAATGTGATTATGGCGTGTATCAAGAATGAATCCTAATGCTGCAGCTGAGATTTGGTCCCCCAAAAAGCAAGATTCAACACCCCAAGCCAGGTGTTAAGTTCTAGTCTACTTCAGGGGGTTGCGCTGGAGATCTCTTTATGCCCTCCAAACCACATGTTCCCAAATTTTCCCCTTTAGGACTCATGGGCTTGGTACATGAATCATGTATTGAACGTTTTTGACATTTATAACATCAATTTGTTGAAGTTTGAATAATTTGGCTTCAGCACCCCTTCCGCTAGAGGTACAGCTTTGAGGAAGATGATGGAGTTTGATCACCCTTTAGATTTCAGCTGATATGACAGCTCTTTGGGTATTGATGGGACATTCCTTGGTCCATTCTCAAAGGCTTGGTTCCCTTGTATAAGTCTTTAGTTGCTCTTTTTGGTTAGGGGTGGCTGTTTGCCTACTCTTAATTTTTTGCCTCTTGCTGGTGTTTATTGCTTGAGCTTGCTCACATGGGCTGGTTCCTTTGGGCTGGGTTATGTGCACATGTTGCCATGGATTTTTATTAGTAAATATTTTTTGGGTTTTAAATAAATACGGTAACAACCACTATAATTGAATAATGTGATGTTTCTCATGAGTTTCTCCATAGATAATCATAATGGATATGTAGGATGTATAATTACCATGAGTTTTGGCAATAAATATTATGAATGTTGTGATGTAAGATAGATAGTGAACATGAATTTATAATATAAATAAATGTCATGGGTCTAATAATCATGACTTTTCATGGGCTTTTATAGGATGATTGCCATGGGTTTTGAGAATAAATAATTCATAAATTCTATGAGCTTGTAGTAGTAATAGTTTTAAGAATTTAAAGTATTGTTTATTGGACTTTTAAGTGAAATAACTATGATATAGTATTTTGCCAAGTATTGATAACCTTGAGCTTTTTTGATAAAATAACGCCAAGTAATTAGCTTGGGCTTTTAATAGTGCCAATGAAAATTGGGCTTTTGATATTGCCAATGAGAATTGGGCTTTGATATTGTCAATGAAAATTGGGCTTTGATGTTGCCAATGAGAATTGGGCTTTAAATATTGCTAGTGAGAACTGGGCTTTGATGTTGCCAATGAGTTTTGGAATTTAAATATTGCCAGCGAGAACTGGGCTTTGAATAAATAAATTGCCATGGGTTTAAATCATGGGCTTTGATCATGAATTTGAATTCCATTGATAAAATTGTTTTGCCATGGACTTGAATCATGGACTTTTCAAATATTACCAAGCATAAGTATTTTTGGGTTTTAAATAGAATAGTGTGTATAAATAAAATTAAGTGTAATAAAAAAAAGTACCCTAACAGGGTTGAACCATTTAGTCGAATACCCCTACCTTGACATGACACGAACCCGACATGCTAACCCAAATTGACACCCCTATCTATATATATATATATATATATGTTTTTATTTATATATAAAATTAAATCTTTTTTATAGGCCTTGTTTATAAATTTTTTCTTTGCATATTCTATTATCATTCTCCAGAAGAGTCGCATTCTCCTTATTTTCTTTCCTTTTCTTTTAGCACTAGTAATTAAATAAATATTTTGATATTACATTAATGTTGTACCTCTTTCTCCCACTATTCTTGTTAGAGAATGGAGTATAATATTATTGTATTTCTGAAATATTGTATAATTTTCTCTTTTAGCATCCTCACAATTGTTCCTCCCATTTATCATTCATCTCTCTACCAGATTAATGTTGAAACCACCTTATTAGGGATGACAAAATACATTTGATCCGTTCTACCCCCGACCTACACTAGTTTCGTTCCAACTCCTTTGCAAATTTTTCCTACCCTGAAAAAGGTTCTGACGTGGTAGGAATTTTTACCCATGATCCAATCCCCCTCCTATTTGTCATCCCTATTAGAGAGGAGGTGTTAACTAGGATTATTAATGGGGTAATTTAGTAAAATACATAAGTTTTCAATTGTTATCGACAATAGGACAAGGAATAGCTTAATCCTTATATTTATAATTTATTTCATTACTCAAAGTTATTTGAAAACATACTTCTTCCTAGTGAAGGATTCACTGAGTAAAATAAGTCTCCTTGTTATAGTAATAAAGAAAAAGAGGGTTGAAAGTTTATTTGTAGTTGATAAGAGTAAAATTCTTGGATAGATTGTGCACATTTTTTAAACATTTTAAGAGTAGATTTTTTTTTTTTAATCTGAGATATCTTGGTTAGAAAATATAATGAAATACTTTTTGAATAAAAGCATGTATATCAGTGCACTTTTTTTATTTTTTTTATTGACACGTTAATTGTTAGTAGCCACATGGCCCGCATCATCAATTTGATAATCATCAAAATCTCTTAATGTTTCATTTGGAAGTTCATTCACTTCATTTTCATTGGCATCACCGAACTCAAATTCATTACTAATAGTAGCACGAATTTCTTTATCCTTCTTGCACTCACTCTCAACTCTCTACTTTCTAGTCTCTTCTATTTTATGTGATTTTCTCAATTAGGTTAGGGTTAGGTGAGACTTCGCTTTCTTTTTTTCTTATTTTTTCTTCATTTTTTAATTTGAGTTAGGGCCGTTAGACTAATTTGTTTAGTACTTTTTTTGTCAGTTTAGTGCCTTTGGGTTCCATTTGGAGGCCTGAAATAAGCAAAAAAAAAAAAAAAAAACTTGAATTTTCCTTCTTAGTATAGGATCTTTGGTATCACTGTGGGATTGTGTTTCTATAAGATCCTAAGATCCAAACTAGGATCCCACACAGATCCCACTTCTGTACAAATCCTAAAATGATTCAGGACGTTTTAGGGATGTAGGATGTTAGAATCTTAAGATCTTAAGATCTGAATTGGGGTCCTGATAACCAAAGTTGCTCCTTTTAAGATAGTAGTGGGGATACATTTGGACATCTTCAAAATAAAATTTATTTTTCTAGCATTCCAAATGAAATCATGATACCGGATTCATAAGGGGCAACGCAAACTTAACCGATATGATAAATGGAATTAGGTTGGATAAATAAATTTTATATTTTCTGGTTTTATGGGATGAGAAAAAACACTCAATAATTTAACGAATAGATAAGCTCACCACCAAAGTAAACCCAAAGGAATATAGATAACACCACCCAAAGGAATTTAACTAAGTATACAAGAGATACAGAAACCGATACTCACCACCCAAAATAATTCACCCAAGTGATAAGAGATAATTTAGAAGAAATCCATTTTCTGAAAAACACAGGATTTTTTTAATCTGAAAATACACTTTGAATTTTATTTGATTCAGCCAAAAACTTAAATATAGCTTGGAATAGCCCCCAAGCATAGGAAAATAAAAATAATAATAAATACATTCACTTAATTTGACTAAAGTTAGATATGACTTTTAGGAACTTAGAAACACAATAAATTACTTGTCTGTCTAGGAGGAATAAAACATAAAGTTTGATTCATTCTAGGAGACACTAAATAAAGACAATTTGACTTAATTAATAATAAAAAAAAAACATTTTAAAATGATGGGTTGTTATTCTAATATTTAAGGAAAGCTTTTAGGCTTAGAATGACATCAAGTTGGGCTTGCTGGATCTTAGGACACTCCGGTGTCAAATCATTATAAATATCACTTACTAAATAAAAGTGAAAAGTAATTATTTAGTACTTCAATACCAAATTTAAACACTATACAGTTGTCATTTAATAAATAAAAGTGAAGAGTAATTATTCATTACTTCAATGGCAATGTTCATTTAGCCTATACAAAAAAGAAATCGAGTGGTGCTTTAAAAATAGATACAAAAAAAAAAAAAAAAACAGAAGAAGAATAAGAAATCAAGTGGTATCTTGACTTGGATTAAATCTCTCATGCGCCAAGCGCATGAGATAGGGGCCCACTTGCCGGTGAGAGGCAGGTCTCATACACCTGGCGCATGAAATACCAGCTCCTTGACTTGAGGATGTGGGGCCCACTTGCCTATGTGTTAGGAGCTTTACGAGTTGCCGATGATGGCATGAGGAATTGGAGTGCTTGTATAACATCAGGCTAGTCACTTGGCTCAATGTTTTCTCAAGACACCAATAGTTCCTTATGCCTATCTAGTGAAGCTCCTAATTGCTCTTTGAAGGGGACAAGCCCGGTCTCCATGCTGGATTCAGAATGATGAGCGTGATAAGGGGCAGTATGTGGAGGCACCTCGCTCCACATAATGTCCCAAGGCCATGGCAGAGGAGGGTCATGGTGGGCAAAAACGGATTTTGATGTTGGGCAGCAGCAAGTAGTGCTAACCCTACGTGGTGGTGCATAGCATGGGTGGCTTGGCTGATAGTTGCTTTATGTGTTGGTTTGGTGGCTTGAGTGCAAGGCAGTGCTGGGCTGCTGTGATGATGATAAGCTATGCCAAAGCATTGGGCTAGTTGGTGCTGGCAGAATGCATGGACTTGTGTGAGTGGGCTGATGGCAGTTACTTGATGTGTTGCTAATGGGCATGTTGTGTAGGCTTTGATGCTGATGAAAAGGGCTTGGGCAGGGGGCCAAGCCTTCTAAAACGTGATGGAACAATTATGTGTGGGATGCTGGTGCATCGGCAGAGGCCCTATGGTGTGCTGAAAGATGGGCTGGCATGTGCAGAGTGTGCAATAGCAGTTATTGGCAGTTACCAAGCAGTTCCTAGCTTGATGGATGTTCAGACTTGTTGTGTAAGGGCTGGAAACATGGAAAGCAGGCCAAAACAGCATCAGTTGAAGGTGTCCTGAGATAGACCACATGTGGTAGTAAGTCCTGGACAGGGGGCAATTACTTGGCAGTAACTGTCGCGACAGTTAATTTTGTATATTATCCTAGGCTGTTGGGGTTGTTAACAGCAGAGTGTATAATTTTGGCTTAGAGAATTTCATATGTATTCTCCAAGCTTCTTTTGTACTTGATATTGAGTAATAAAGGTTGTGGTTGGTGCCCTGTAAACACTATGTGTGCTATGTATGTGTGCACTCCCTTAATAATTCTATTCTGAGTGTTCCTGCAATGTGTGTGTGTGTGTGTGTGTGTGTGGTGTGTTTGCTAAAACTAAGTGAGGAACTTAGTGCCATCATAGGCAGAATATTTAAAAGAAAAATTGACCCTGTGACAATTGGTATCAGAGCCTGGCTGCAATGTCTTCGAACACCAAGGCAAGGGTGACTATCTTGGAGAACATTCTTGGAGTTCTTGTAGAGGGAGAACAACTTTCTATGTGCGACAGACTGGATGCCTTGTCTGCAGAAACTGATGTGATATAGAATGAGGTCGCTGATCAGAGGGATGTTGTGTTGATTTGTGTTGAAGTGTTGGTTGTTGTACTGGACACCCGAAACCAGGTAGCAAGGGAGGCCCAACGCCAACTTGAAACAGAAATTTCCTTGTTGAAGAGAGCAATTAGTGGCTTGCCTAGGGAGGGGGAAGTGGCCACGAAAGTGAAGGTGCCTAAACTAAAACCCTTTAATAGTGCCAGGAATGCCAAGGATTTGGAGAATCTCCTGTGGGATATGGAGCAGTGCTTCAAGGCTGCCAGGGTGCCTAGTCAAGAGATGGTGACAATTACTAGCATGTATCTTTCAGGGGATGCCAAATTGTGGTGGAGAACCCGTGTGGAAGATGATGCAGATGCTGGTAGAGAGAAAATTGACTCGTGGGAAACCCTAAAGAAGGAATTGAAGGATCAGTTCTTGTCTACCAACACTGCATGGGTTGCAAGAGACGCCTTGAAGAAGTTGAAACAGATTGGTACAGTGAGAGAATATGTCAAGAAGTTCAGTTCTTTGATACTGGATATCAAGAACATATCAGAGGAGGACAAACTGTTCAATTTCATGTTTAACTTGCAGCCTTGGGCATAGTTGGAATTAAAGAGGCAGGCAGTGCGTGATTTGCCCACTGTTATGTTTGCTACAGATGCCTTAGTAGACTACAAGTTTAGCAAGCCCAGTAGGGATGAGGAAAAACAGAAGTCCAAGGACAAAGGCAAAGAGAAGCAGAAAAAGGATGGCAAGAAGAAGGATAAGCAGAAGAAAAATTGAAGTACCAAGAGCAAGGGAGAGAGTTTTACCTCTCAACCAAGCAAAGAACAACCTAAGCTTAATGCTGGTTGATTCATTTGCAATGGCCCTCATCGTGCAAGAGACTGTCCAAAGTGTGAGAAGCTTAATGCCATGGTTGCTGAAGATGGTAGTGGACAGTCCAAGGAGGAAGTTCCCAGCAAACTGAACCCCTTGCAATTGTTGATTGCACTACGTGCAAGAGGTACTTCTACGGGTCTATCTTATGTTCAAGTAGAGATGAACGAGAATAGGGCTGAGGGTATGCTTGATTCTGGTGCTACCCATAATTTTGTTGCTGATCGGATGGTCCAATGACTTGGTTTGAAAGTGAGCAAGTGTCCAAGTAAGATCAAGGTAGTAAACTCAGAGGCAAAACCTGTGTTGGGGATTGCTTATGGAGTGAAGTTTAAGGTTGGCGAGTGGATAGGAAAGATGAATTTCCTAGTCATGGAGTTAGTTGACTTTGATGTAATTCTGGGTGATGAGTTCTTAGTGACTGCTAAGGCTGCCTTATTGCCATTCATTGGGTTATTGTTAATCCTTGATGAGAAGCAGCCATGCTATGTTCCTGTTAAGCGTGGGGCAGGAAATAGCAAGACTAGCAAGGGGAAAGAACCAATGGTTTCAGCCATGCAGGTTGAGCATGGGCTGAAGAAGGGTGAGATGACTTACTTGGCTACATTGGTTGAGATGAAGCAAGACAAGTATGTTGAAATTCCAGATGCTGTGGCTGGACTGCTAGGGGAGTTTGCTGATGTGATGCCTTCAGAATTGCCAAAGACCCTTCCATTAAGGTGTGCTATTGATCATAAGATCGAGTTGTTTCTTAGATCAAAGCCTCCTTTGAAGGCCCCATACAGAATGTCCCCAATGGAGTTGGCTGAGATAAGAAAGCAGTTGACAGAATTGCTAGATGCAGGATACATTCAGCCCTCTAAGGCTCCTTATGGTGTTCTTGTTCTGTTCTAGAAGAAGCAGGATGGCTCATTGCAGATATGTGTGGATTATAAAGCCTTGAACAAAGTGACTATGAAGAACAAGTATCCAGTTCCATTGATTCAAGACCTCTTTGACAAATTGAGCAAAGCTGTTTACTTCACAAAGTTGGATTTGAGATCAGGTTATTGGCAAGTGAGGATTGCTGAAGGGGATGAGCCTAAAACTACTTGTGTGACTCGGTATGGTTTTTATGAATTTTTAATTATGCCTTTTGGTTTAACAAATGCCCCTGCTACATTACAAATGCCCCTGCTACATTCTGTAATTTGATGAATGATGTCTTCTATGAGTATATGGATCGCTTTGTTGTGGTTTACTTAGATGACATAGTGATATATAGTGAGTCCTTGGAAGGTGACGTAGAACACCTTAGGAAGGTGCTGTCCAAATTGAGAGAACATCAATCGCATGTCAAGAAAGAGAAGTGTGAGTTTGCCTAGCAAGAGATTCTGTTTCTAGGGCATAAGGTCAGCAAAGGTCTAGTGATGATGGATGAGAGGAATGTGCAGGCTATTCTTGATTGGTCTCCACCAAGTAAAGTTTCTGAGTTGAGGTCTTTCCTTGGATTGGCTAACTATTACAGGAAGTTTATTAAAGGGTATTCTAAGAAGGTGACTCCTCTCACAGATTTGCTTAAAAAGGATAAGAAATGGGTGTGGACAGATGCATGTCAAAAAGCTTTTGAGAAGTTGAAGGTTGCTGTATTGAATGAGCCTGTGCTGCGTCTGCCAGATTTTGGGTTACCATTTGAAGTCCATATTGATGCTTTTGACAAAGAAATTGGTGGGATGCTGGTGCAAGAGAAACATCCTGTTGCCTATGAGAGCAGGAAGTTGAATGATGCAAAGCAGAAGTGTTCAACTCATGAAAAGGAGATGATTGCAGTGGTACATTGTTTGCTAGCATGGCGTGTGTATCTGATAGGGCCCAAGTTCATGGTGAGAACAAACAATGTGGCTAATACCTTCTTTAACACACAAAAGAAGCTGTCACCAAAGAAGGCTAGGTGGCAGGAGTTGTTGCAAGAATATGATTTTATGTGGAAGCACAAACCAGGCAAGCATAATGAAGTAGCAGATGCACTTAGCCGCAAACAGGTGCAAGAATATGTGGCTGCCTTGACTAGAGTGGAGTCAAATTTTGTGGATAGGATCAAAGACAGTGCTAAGCTTGGTGCTACCTATCAGAAGCTAGTGCAAGATGTGACTGCAGGCCTTGTGAGGCGTTATTGGCTTAAGGATGGGTTGTTGTATGCCAAGGGTGGCAAACTGTTCGTTCCAAGTAGGAAGATCCGTAGGGAGTAGCTGAAGGAAACTCATGATCCACAATGGGCAGGACATCTGGGTAAGGATAGAATGTATTCTTTATTGTCCCGTTCTTACTTCTAGCCTAAAATGGAGTTGGATATTGAGTTATATGTGAAGACTTGTCTAGTTTGCCAGCAAGACAAGGGCTTGACTAAAAAGGAAGCAGGTTTGCTGTAGCCTCTTTCTATACCAGAAAGTCCATGGGTTTTGATTTCAATGGATTTTATTACTGGTTTACCAAAAGTTAAGGGGATGGGTTCAGTATTTGTAGTGGTTGATCGATTCTTAAAGTATGTTGTTTTTATGGCCACACCAAGTATATGTACAACAGAGGTAGTTGCTAATTTATTCTACAAGAATGTGGTGAAATACTTTAGGTTGCCTGAAGATATTGTAAGTGACAAAAACTTGAGATTTACTGGTCATTTTGGACAATTCTGTTTGGTTTGATGGGTTCAGAGTTGAAGTTTTCTACTGCTAATCATCCACAAACAGATGGGCAAATAGAAAGAATTAATACTGTGTTAAAGGACTATTTAAGGCATTATGTGACTGCCAGCCAGAAGAAGTGGCTAGACTTGTTGGATTCTGCGCAGTTTGCCTACAATCTGCATAAGTCTTCATCAACTGGGATGAGTCTGTTCAAGTTGGCAATGGGGCAACAGCCTTTCACTCCTCATGAGATTGCTAAGCAGCATTCAGGAGGCAAGTGTCCTGTAGCGTACAAATTTGCCATCAACAAGCAAAAGCTAATGCAAGAGACATAAGACAGCTTGTTGAAAGTGCAGAGGAGAATGAAGAAGTATGCTGATAAAGGGAGGAGGCCTTTTGAGTTCCAGGTTGGGGACAAGGTGCTGTTGAAACTGTTATCGCAGATTTGGAGAAAGTTCAGAAGTGAGCAAATTCACAGAGGTTTAATTCCTAAATATGATGGTCCATTCAAGATTGTAAAGAGAGTTGGTGTTGTGGCTTACAAGTTAAAGCTGCTAGAAAGATTGCAGATTAACCTAACGATTCATGTGAGCTTCTTAAAGCCTCATCATGGGGATGCAAAAGATCCTAGAAGGAATGAGGCAAGGCGTGCTTTGCCTACTGTCATGGTTCAGTTTGATCATGAAGTGAATAGAATTCTTGATAAGAAGGTGACAGGTTATCGAAAGGGAGGAAATATGATAACTTACTACTTAGTGAAGTGGAAAGGGGCGGCTAAAACAGAGGCAAGTTGGGAGAAGGCATCTACATTATGGTAGTTTGAGAAAGAAGTGAAGGCATTTAAGGATACCCTATCGACGAGGACGTCGACATCTTTTGGTAGGGGTGGTTTGTTAGGAGCTTTATGAGTTGCTGATGATGGCATGAGGAATTAGAGTGCTTGGATAACATCAAGCTAGTTACTTGGCTCAATGTTTTCTCAGGACACCAATGGCTCCTCATGCCTATCTAGTGAAGCTCCTAACTGCTCTTTGAGGGGGACAAGCCCGATCTCCCTGCTGGATTCAGAATGATGAACGTGATAAGGGGCAACATGTGGAGGCACCTTGCTCCACATGATGCCCCAGGCCATGGCAGAGGAGGGCCATGGTGGGTAGAGACGGATTTTGATGTTGGGCAGCAGCAGGTGGTATGACCCTATGTGGTGGTGCATAGCATGTGTGGCTTGGCTGATGGTTGCTTTGTGTGTGGGCTTGGTGGCTTGAGTGCAAGGCAATGTTGGGCTGCTGTGATGATGATAGGTTGTGCCAAAGCATTGGGCTGGTTGGCACTGGCAAAATGCATGGACTTGTGTGAATGGGCTGATGGCAGTTACTTGATGTGTTGCTAATAGGCATGCTGTGTGAGCTGTGATGCTAATGAGAAAGGCTTGGGCAGGGGGCCAAGCCTTCTAAAACGTGATGGAACAATTATGTGTGGGTTGTTGGAGCATGGGCAGAGGCCCCATTATGTGCTGAGAGATGGGTTGGCATGTGCAGAGCATGCAGCAGCAGTTACCGGTTGTTACCAAGCAGTTCCTAGTTTGCTGGATGTTCAAACCTACTGTGTAGGGGCTGGAAACGTGGAGAGTAGGCCAAGACAATATCAGTTGAAGGTGTCTTGAGTCAGACCACATGTCCCGTGACAGTTATTTCTATATATTATCTTAGGCTGTTGGGGTTGTCAACAGCAGAGTGTATAATTTTGGCTTAGAGAATTTCGTGTGTATTCTTTAGGCTTCCTTTGTACTTGATATTGAGTAATAACAGTTGAGGTTGGTGCCTTGTAAACACTGTGTATACTGTGTGTGTGTGCATTTCCTTGATAATTCTGTTTTGAGTGTTCTTGCAATGTGTGTGTGGTGTGTTGGCTGAGACTGAGTGAGGAACTTAGTGCCATCACAGGTAGAAAATTTAAAAAAAAAAAATGACCCTGTGACACTGTGAGAGGCAGGTCTTCTGCACTTGGCATATAAGATACCAGCTCCTTGACTTGAGGATAAAGAATAATCCAACCTAATATAGGACGTCTCGGATTTAAATTCTATAGTATCTATAAAAATATTGATATTTCATTTTCTCATAATATTATTATTATTATTATTATTATTATTATTATTATTATTATTAAAAAAAATTCAGCTGTTAATTCGGGCATTGCAAGACAATTTTTTTTTTCCCTCTTTTGACAGTAGCATTGCTATGCAATTGATAATTAGAGAAGGCATCTATATAATCAGTCTCTGACATTCTAAAAGCTACTAAGAGCATGTGCATCAGATCATGTAAACTCTTGCAAAATAGAAAAAGGTGGTATTTTTACATATTCTGAACCAAAAAACCCTCTACATCAGTCCGTGCAAAGATGTGCATTTTTGCACATTTGCTACAGTAACCGTGCATATATGCACGGTTACTGTAGCGCCCCTATTTATTTTTTTAATGTTTTTGCTCACTCTGAGTCTCTTCTCCTCTCTGTTTCAACTCTCTCTTCTCCTCTCTGTACCGACTCCCTCTCTTTCTCATTTCATCGCTGAAGCAGTCAGCGCACAGGATCGAGCAAGCCGATCCGTCGCCTACAAGATCGCCGAGAAGCAAGTCGAGCCGTCGCCTACAAGATCGCCGAGAAGCAAGCCGATCCGTCGCCTACAAGATCGCCGAGAAGCAAGTTGAGCCGTCGCCTACAAGATCGCCGAGGAGCAAGCCGAGTCGCCGGACGATCCATCACCTACAACACGAACGCCGATCTCTGAGCGCCGATCTTTGTTTTTTTTTTACTGTGTTTGTTTCTCTTTTTTTTTTCCTGGTTTTTTTTTGGGATTCCGGTGTGATCGGAGGCCGGAGGCGTCGATCTTGAGGGATGACGGTGGCTGATGACGGTGGCTGTGCAGAATGTGTTGGGTTTCTGAGAATGAGAGGGTTAAAGGAAATGAATATTTTATTGGAATAGGCGTGTATAATAGAACAACTGATGTGGGTGTTTTGCAAAAATAGACGTGTAAAATAGAAAAAGTAGGTTTTAAAGGTGTAAAATGCACAATTTTTTAGCCGAGCTGATGTAATTGCTCTAATAAAAGATGCATATCCCTGCCACGGCAAGTCTAAAATCACATTCTATCACTTCAGTCCAAAAAAAAAAAATAATAAATAAAATCACATTCCAAATTCCAAATAAAATAAAAAGTTGTTAGATGGGCAATATATATATATATATATATATATATAATTAACGTTTTTAAATTATAGTTTTTTTTTTTAGAAAGTTTTTAAATTAAAGTTGATACAAACAAAATCTAATAGCGTATTTGGAATCTTTTTTAAGTTGATAATATGTTTAAAATTCATATTATTAATTAGATATAATAAGTCTACCGAATCTCACTTGTTCAACATCCTTTCATGAATATAACTCCGCACCGAATTTGTGTAAGAATAAACCACAAACAAAGAAAGAAACCACAAGCCTCTCTCCCACTCCCACAGTCCCAGTCCCAGTCCCCACTTACTAAAAACAATCAAAAAATCAAAACATTGACACAGTTAGTAATTAGCTAATCATTAAACCCACCCACAAAACAAACGAACCTGAGTCATAAATAATGCAAATAGTAGTATACACAATAATCACTTTTTTTGAACAACGTTTACCACCACATTGCCGTCAAACTCAAAATACGTGTCACAACTCCACTGGCACACGACACCCGTTACTTTTAAAAATTGTTTAAATAATCAAAAATCCCGGTGTGCCCGCCTGCCTGATTAGCTGGAGCGTCGTATATTGCGCACCACCGAGTCGAACCCTGGTCAGGTCCCCTCAACCCATCAACACCGTCTCTCTCTCTCTCTCTCTGTCTCCGCGGTAAAACTCAAAACCAAGCGCTTCTCTCTCTCTCTCTCTCTCTCTCTCTTAGCATAGCAAAAGCCTAGATCTCAGCCGCCTTTCTCTTTCTCTCACTAATCTCCCAAATTCAAATCCAATTTTCCCTCAATTTATACCCAAACACCTTCAGTACTCTTTCCTATCCAAATTTTTCTACTAATTAATCGTCCAATTCAACTTCAATCTAATCTTTATTCATAATTTACCAAAAAAAAAAACCTATCTTTGTACTGGATTTTTTTTCCTTCGTAGTTTCCTATGTGAAAGCGACTATTAATGGCGTCGATCCGCCGGACTTTATCGCCGTATCACGATCGGTCGTACCAGAACGGCGGGACTCCATTCTCGACCTCACCGAAGCACTCCGGTTCCAAGTACTCGTCGCCGTTGCCGGCATTCGCGGCGATCGCAGTCCGAGTCCGCCGCTTAATCGGCGAGCTCTTTTTCCCCCACCGATATCCGTCGCGTAAATCTCACAGCCACCACCATAGCTGGCCGAGGACTTTCCTCTGCCGCTGCTTCTTCTTCTTCCTCTTAGGTTTCCTTCTAGGTCTATCTCCCTTCGGCCACGACCTCCACCACCACCACGAAGCAGCCTCCATTAATCAAAACCACGACTTCTCCTTCGAGATCAATCCGCCGCCTCACTCGAACCGCGTCGTCGATCTGAAGCTCGCCGAAGTAAGCTTCAACTCTAAACCGAGTTTCAAAGAATCGGAGCGCTTCGATTTCGTGCCGAGAAAGCAACTGATAATTGTAACGCCAACGTACAACCGAGCTTCGCAAGCGTACTACTTGATCAGAGTGAGCCAGGTGCTCCGTCTCGTGCCGCCGCCGCTGCTTTGGATTGTGGTGGAGATGAACACGGCGTCGTTTGAGACCGCGGAGATACTGAGAAAAACCGGTGTCATGTACAGACACTTGGTTTGCATTAACAACAGCACAAATGTGAAGGACCGAGGCGTGCATCAGAGGAACACTGCTTTGGATCACATTCAACGCCATAGACTAGACGGTGTCGTTTACTTTGCCGACGACGATAACATTTATTCACTCCACTTGTTCCACAGCTTGAGAGACATTAGGTAACTTCTTCTTTTTTTTTTTAATTTAAAAAAAAAATATCTATTTTTGGATACTCCGTTAATTTCGAATTTGATAATTGGATTAGATATTTGTTGTGTGTATTTTTGGCAAAATGATGGGAGTTTCTTTATTTACAAATTGAATTGAAAGCTGAGCAAATATTTGTGGTATGTTTTGGTTGAGGATTTAAGTTAAAGTTTCGTATGTGGGAGATGTAGGAGAATAATGTGAATTGGTTGCTTTGAATAACATTAATTATGGGCCTTAACCCGTTAACAATATAAACATTAAATCTTTCTTTCTTTCTTAAAAAAAAAAAAAATTCATTTACTCAATATTAGCTAACCCGTTTGCTAATGTTGTTCTAATAACATTGTGTGGGTGAAAAAGTGTTAGGAAATATGTGTAATATTGTTTAAAAACTGAAAACATGAGTTTAAAAACATGTACCAAAACGGGCGATTTTTACACTCTTGCCTACATGAATTGTATTGTAGCTTGAAATCTGGCTTATTCAACCCCCACACCCCAAGAAAGGGGAAGAAGAGAGAGAGAGAGAGAGAGAGAGAGAGAAATATAATATGTTTGGCGTCGGAACGCAAAGAGGTTGATCTACTGGTTTTTGAGGTCTGATGAGATCTATGAGGTCTTGACTTTAAAATTCCTAGCCAACATTTTAGGACCAACCCCAAGAGATTCTTCCCTATAATTACGTGGATGGGAGAACTACACACAATTAAGGTAATAGTTGGGCTCTTGAAGAGCAATGGACACCTACGTTAGAGAGAATAAATTGTTTGGCTTAGAGTTTTCACATTATTGATTGTGACATAAATCTAGGAACCTCTCCTAAGAATAAGGGAGTAAGGTTGTCTACCAATCACCTCTCCTAAACCCCACAAAAGTGGGAACTGTTGCACTGGATAGAACCTTTTATTTATTAAGACAAATCTTTCAGTCTAAAAGTTGTGAATTGTGGAGTATCCAATGCTGCAATCCTGTAATGGTATAACATTTATGAGGTTCAATGTTTCTAATTTTATTGTTCGTTGTGTACATTGAATCATTTCTTTACTCCATGCATCTACTCCTTTTTTTCTTAATGGCTTATTTGGATTGAGGGGGCCAACTCTATTCTACTCTACTCCCCCCTACTTCCGCTCAATCTAAACAAGCCATTAATGCTGCCTTGGGTGAGCTTATATCCATCAACCCTTTTTTGTTTTGTTTTGTTTTATTGGATGGGAATAAGCTCATCCAAACGAACAATAAGCTGCAGTAACACTTTCAGCCGGAGAGAAGCAACTTTGTTTAAGAATAGCGGCTTCTTGAGTAGATGAGGGATTCAAAGTCATTGATATAAGCTATTATTTTTGAATGAAAATGAGGATCACCATGCTCTGTGATTTGAGAAAATGTTGATAAATATTTATTCATTGTGACTACACTGTCATAGAATTATAGAAACGTTGAAACTTTGTTGTTAGAATTGCATCGTACTCTACCAACCTTTTTCTTGCAAAATGTAATATTGGTCTACTTGCTTTGTAGCCGGTTTGGAACTTGGCCTGTTGCTATGCTTGCACAAAGCAAAAACAAGGCCATATTGGAAGGTCCCGTGTGCAATGGGAGTCAAGTTATTGGATGGCATACAAATGAGAAAAGTAAGAAGCTTCGCAGGTTTCACGTTGATATGTCAGGATTTGCTTTTAATAGTACAATCTTGTGGGATCCAAAGAGATGGAAACGCCCCACTTCAGCTCCAATTCGACAGTTAGACTCAGTGAAGGAGGGTTTCCAGGTATTCATCGTGCTGTTGCTTCTTCTAGATATTATTTGCGTTATCATGTTAAAGTAGCCACATGCTAAAAAATAATTATGGAATATATGGACTTTGTGGGCTGACTTCATATTTTCTCAGGAGACCACATTTATAGAGCAAGTGGTGGAAGATGAAAGTCAAATGGAAGGTTCACCACCTGGTTGTTCAAGGATAATGAACTGGCATCTTCATTTGGAAGTTCGTCATTTTGATTACCCTAGAGGCTGGATACTTCAGAAAAACCTCGATGTTGTTCTCCCAATTAAATGAACCAAACTTCATTACTGCAATTTTGATGGGTTGAGAGAGGTGAGATTTAATTGTTCTGTACTTTTTACATTTGTAATATTTGACTTTGACCTGCCCCTGAAGTAATGAAAGAGAGAACAAGTGAAAAATGTTGCCCCCCCTAACAACTTAAAATATTAAGGGAAGAAAACATGATGAAAGAAAATAAAATTCATTGGTTATTCAGGCAATGGCATTGACAAGAACAAATTCGTTTAATCTAACTCCTGCTTTCATTCGTGACAGCATTTCCCATATTTAACGCTGGTGGTACTTTTGAGCCTGAATGGATCATTACTGCAGTTTGCCACCATCAGCATTAAGAAGCAATTACTTGCGATCTCCTGGGAATGACAAAGAAGTAGAAGATATATGATTTTTGTTTGTAGAAATTTTCCTGCTATGATATTCTTTCACAGAAACGGAAACGAATCCGTTTTTGTTGTAGAGTTATGGTGCTTGGTTTTTTTTTTTTTTTGGGTTTTAAAAGCAATTCACCCCCACCAGTCCAAATCGTGTCTGCTGTGGGGTATGGCTTGTTGTGGAACCCTACTCTGTATGTGATGTAGGCCTTGTATCAAAATTAAGCAAGGACAACATGTCCATTGTTGTAATTTTTCTTCTAAGTTAATCTGTTCGAGGAATTGTTCTTGCAAAACAGATACCCTTTCCTTACATTGAAGGTGATTCACTTACCTTCTTTTGTTGACATTCGTTTTATAAAAAGCCACACCTTGAATAGAAATTTGTTGCGCAAATGTGCTTGGAACACCCGTTGATGGAGGCTAACACGTTTTATTGGTTGCTGGGCGTAGAACGAATAGTCATCATCTGCCCATCCATTCTTTACTATCTTATTGATATGAAATATGTATAATGTATTAGACAATGCTGGTGCAAGCTTTTCTCTCCCTCTCCAATACTAGTTTCAAATTGGCTACCGTTAATTATAAACAAAATTCTCTTTTCCCCCTTTTGCTAGGACAGGCAAACCCCAGCATGTTAACCTGAACCAATCTCCAGTAATTGAAGCTACAATAATGGTGGGTACTTCTTGATCTTCTGCATATAAGTCGCTTTTCTACTTTTGTATACAAAAAAGGTCATTTTGCTCCTATCTTCATGTTTGGTTCCTATTAAGTTAAGATTGGTGCTAGGCATAATAAGTTTTAGCCTTACATACTAATGTGTCATCAATTACAACAAATAAATAAATAAAATTCAATAAATAAAATAAATAAAATTAAGATATTTATTGTAGGGATACAAATTACAGATGGGGCCTACAGGAGAGATGGACTCTGGCCCAGTAAGCAAAAAGTACCCTTGCAATGAATTTGTAAGAGAGTGGGTTAAACTAACAAGGTTGAGAATAGGCTTGCTTCTGACCTAAATATGGTTGTGACCAGTCTGATGAAGACGAAGTACTGAGGGAGTGTTAAGTCCTGCTCGGCTCTGTCTGAGGAGTGGTTCTTTGCTGCTTCCTAAAGATTTCTCTTGCTTCCTTATTCTCTTTCTCTTCTCTTCTCCTTAGTTTCTCCAGAAAATGTTCAATCTCCTTTCTTCCCTTGCTTCCAGCTCTATTTATACGTCAGTTCCCCTCACGTGCCAGTAAGTGGTTCCCTTTGGATACTTGTCCCATCAAGGTCACTGTTCAGACGTCTATTCTTCATTAATGCGGCCATGATGTTAGCTGCAGGGTCATAAATGCGGTTGCAGCAGCCTTTTATAAAATATCTTCTTGTTGCCACCTGCCCCTTATGGTCTATAAACGTTAGGGGATTCCTCGGAAATACCAGGGCCGGTGCTAAAGTATTCGCCTGGGTCGTTCCTCTGATTATCCGAGCAGCAAGTTCTCCTCGGACAAGTCCTTTCCTCTTTCACGTAGTTTGTACGTCAGAGGGGAGTAAGGCCAGGTACTTCTTTTATAACGGGGTGTCCTCGGACCAGCGGCCTCCTGGGACAGGCCTGTGGCCCATTATCTGGTATTGGGCCTTTTTCCCCTACATTTATTTATGGTTTTTGTCAGTTAAAGTCATCCGAATCTAATTTATTGTCGCGTCAGTTTGTAATAAAATTGATAGTAATTTTAGCATTTTATTTAAGTTCTGAATTAAGAATCTATCTTTGGTCGCGAGGATTAAATTATACTGATAAAATATATTTTTTACTTATATATATTTTCATGTGGACTTGTTGCTTTGAAAACTATTCTAGACCACAACTGCACTAGCCCAACTGAATTGGCCCACTTATTTTTTAATAAAAATGATCATATTGCACTGAGACTTAGATTTATTGTTCCAAATTACAGCTAAGCTTTTAGCTGTTACTCACCCACAAGTCTCACCGCTCCCCAGACTGCGTCCTAAAATTTGATGGAAAGACTTCTACAAAAGATGAATAGAATACACCGTTTTTCTTTTCCTTTTTTCCTGCCACAGAAGGGACAGATAGAATTTTGTAATCCAATTAGACCCACTCATATTTGAAACGACCTTCAAGATTAAATGCGTTGGACCGAACTCAGCTCAGGCTGTTGCTAAGCTTTTGGGTAGCAAATGGCTATGGTGCTTTTTGGAGCATTCTTCAGTTGTGGCAAATTTCAAATATTTGGCATTTGGTATACTAATTACAAAAAAACTACTCATATCAAGTATTCTAAATGTCAAAATATTTGGCATGAGTGAACAGTTACAATCTCAAAAATGAAAGCATACACAAAAATAGTAAAAGTTTTATTATTTTTTTATTTTCTTTTCTCTCTCTTCACTCATCACTTTTTTTTTTCTCTCCTCTCTCATCAGTCTCTTCCTCAGACATTTCCTATCAACCTCTCCTCTTTTCTTCTTTCACTCTTCCTCTCAGCCTTGCTGCACCACCTCCTCGACCTGATGACGATCTCTGTTGTTGTTGTTGTTGTGTGTGTGTGTGTGTGTGTTTTTTTTTTTTTTTTGATGGGTGGGTTCGTAGTGGGTGGGTTCAGATGGTGATGGGCAAATCGGTGGTGGTGGGTTGTGATGGGCAAATTCAATGGTGGGTGGGTCGGCCTGTGGGTGGGTTGTGATGGTGATGGGCGAATTGGCGATGGTGGGTTTTGATACGCGAATTCATTGGTGGTGGGTCAGCCTTTCGATGGGTTCCGATGGATGGGTCGGCGGTGGGTGGGTGGGTTGGCGGCGGCAATGGGTGGGTGTGTGTGATGCGGCTACTTGGGTTGTGTTTTTTGTTTTTGTTTTTGCTTTTGTTTTTGTATTTTTATAAAAGATAGACAATGGGTTTTGTTCTGGTTGTGATGTTCTAATGTGGTGGGTTTGATTTTGGGTGTTTATGTGGTGTTTTGATGTGGTGGTTTTGGTGTGAGACGGTGGTGGAGTGGGATGTGGGGCATTGATGGGTGCTAGCAGCGGGGGTGGGCTGTAAGTTGTGGTGGGAGTGGTGGGTTTTTTTATTTTGTATTTTTATATGTTGTTGGTTTTTTTAATGTTATTTTAATATATATATATATATATATATATTATTTTAATGTATAGAATTGAAGAATATAAGATATGATGTACGGTGAATTGTAAATTGGTGTGATAAAATAATAAAGTAATGTTTTTTATGTGTCAAAATGACATTTTTATAGAGCACCTTAGCCTAATTTTGGGTAAGACACCACAAACATCAAGATTGATATTGGGAAGTGACAACTGGCAAAATAGTAACAAGCATTATTATTATGCATTGATAGTGGAATTCACACAAAGAGTCTTTATAGCTCAAATCTCTTCAGAAGTTCTGTAGTGCACTGGGCACCATTTACATAACTTGCCTAGAGTCAAAAGAAAACCATGCCACTGATGCATTTGTTTCATCTAAAAATTTATGCTAATCAATTATAATTTAAGGTCAATTTTTCATTGTAGGAAAATTTTGGGGTTCAAAGACTAAAGAATCTAAAGATCAAATATTTTTACTGTAGGATAATTGTGGGTGTCCATCGTGGATTCAATAGTTGGATTTGATGGATCACTAATCAATTTTATTTTCAAGATAAAATAAAATAACCTAAAGCCCAGAAATAGCAAATCTGGCATTATGGAATAGACAGGGTCCAATTTTTTCCGATTTAAGCACCTAACATTGTAGGAACAGGCCAAAGCCCAACAATCATTGAAGCAGAAAATTGCATTTCACCTTGAGCCCATGGGAGATGTGAAGTTAGATTTGAAGAAAATAAGTAAATCTAAATGACAAACATATAATAAAAAATGGGAAAAAGAAAAAAGAAAAAGAAATCTCTCTCTCTCTCTCTCATGGAAGGTATTCTTCGTCTTCCATAAATGGGTTGAATTTAACACATCTTTTCATTAGGACTACACTATAATATCATGTTGTGCTTCTAATTATTTGGGGAAATTTCTTTCACCAAAAATGCCTCTAAACACGGTACAGCATTGATATCTTTTTCCCCAGAACCAAAAGAAATGAGATAGGAATAATTTATTTTTAAAATTGTTGTAGGTTCGCCTCCAAATAAAAAGACATTCGGAAGATGAAATGTTTTTGTCATCTATCAAAATAATATTGAGTTTTTGGTGGATAAGTTAGCTCTAAATGGGAAAAAAATACTAGTTGACACGCAATTCAGAAAATTCAAGGACGAGGGAAGATGTTTGTAATCTCATTATGAAATTCTTTAGAGAGTATTATCAATTTATGTGGATAAATCTATTTTTGGAACTTTGATGGATGTTCACAAGTTGGGTTTAGTTGGATTAAGGATCCATCCACCACTCGATTTGAATATGCCAAATTGAGAGGAGAGGAACCTGACATCGACCAATCGGGCAACTTGCCAAACTTTGCTTTCACATATAAATATACACAAAATTTGAATATATATATATATATATATATATATATATTTATATATTTAGGCGAGTTAGGTTAAACAGATGATAGGTGTCTAAACTCATTATCCAACGATTATAAGTTTCAGCTTTAAAACTTGACACTGACCAAGAAAAGTGTCAAAAATCACCTAGAATAGATTTGGCCTTGATGGAGTGGTCAATATTGTTAGGATTTTCAATTCCATGAACAACCCTAGCTTTGACATAGAAATATACACAAAATTTGAACATATGATTTGGTCCAATCCAATGTATGCTAAATTTATATTCAACATTTTTTCCATAATAATTTGTTTTGTAACTTAATTGGTATTTCTTAATGTTTCCAATAGAAATATCCAAAGTTCATATTCATTCTCCTCAAACTATCGATTTAAAAAAAAAAAATCACATTCCCTATAACATTCAGCTCGTTAATAATTTAGTGTAGCGTTGATAATACTCTTAAGTTAATATTTCATTAATTTAATTACCATGTGAAAGTAATTAGACATTAAATCATATTGATGGAGGTCACACAATAGCATTAAATAACATGTATTCTGTATACTACTAAATCTAAAAAAAATAAAATCTTAACCGTAAAATATATTTTTTCAATTTCAAATAAAATGGAGGAGATCATGTTGGCGTCTAGGAAACATTCCATCTCTTGGTAGCTAATTTCTTCGTAGCACAAAATTCGTACACGTTTATATTCATAAGTTCTAGAATACTAGAAATTTGGACTAGCTAAACAGCTCATGATTGGTCCAATTAATGTATATAACATCAGGCATGCTTCCGTAGTATTCATCGTCAAGACTATTAATGCCCTAGACTCAAATCTCAATTATAACACCTTACTTGAAAGAAACAACTAGGTGATTTTTTTCACAAATGCTGAAGAGTGTTTCATAAATTCCTTGAAACGTAACCATAGAGATATTTATGCTATTGGCTACTAACATAAAGAACTTGCCAATGGGGCATGATTGCGTATGTTCAACAAGTTGCTTGATCACTCAAGGCCCAAATCCGTGTCTCTTTGTGCCATTGTTAGCTTTGTTGAACATCTGACCACACCTTGACTCGGACCTTAGTGGTCATCATTATCAAGCAGCTGAAACTAGAGTAAGAAACCAGGGAAAAAAGAAAAGAAAAGAAAAGAAAAGAAAAGGTGCATTGGTAAAGCAATTTCCGTAGTGGTCTGGGATTTTGACCTTTGTAATAAACCCACCAAGAAAAAGAATGTTCTTGGTGTTCATAGCTTCTTGGACTTCTTTTCCAACTTTTCTCTCCCACGCTCATTAGTTGGTTGTTCAAATTAAACATGTAGAAGTCCTAAAGGTAACCAACTAAGACAGAAAGTCATATTCCAAAAACAAATGGAAATGGTCAAACACTACATGTACCAAAACAAAACTAATGAGCTCGTTTGGATAGCTGAAATTTTGATGCGTTTGCGGCAATTTTTTTTTAATCCAGCGTGTTTGTCACTGTTCATTGGCCATGAACAGTGATTTTAGGCCAATGAACAGTGACAAACACTATATCAACAGTAAAAAATAATATTTTTTTATTATTTTTTTTCAGTTTCAGTTTTCAGTTTTCAGCAAAATAAGCGGTATCCAAACGTACACTAAATGTCAAAACCTAAAGTTGGAGGGGTTGCAGATATCTTTAATTTACTTCTTTTTCACTTCAAAGGAAAGAAAGTTGAATTCAAATCATGATTAGGACTTGGTTCTCCGACCTTTCATAATTATATATCCACGTGTTATGCATAAAAATGCTTTGCGTTGTTGTCTCTAATAATCCTTTGGAAATAAACAAACATGTATATTTTCTATCATCTTTTGGTCAATATTAGTGGCAAAAGTGCGTGCTCATTGTCGATGATGACAAGTTCTTATCGCATTGATCTCATTGGCGCTCGAGCCAAGATATTAAAAACTCCATTTAGTTTGAGTCATAAGTGAGTGAGAGATATAACACGAAGTGGGTCAACTACATATTTTCGAAGTTGTTGAAACTTTCTAATTTGGAGGGGGTTCAAGCATATATAGGAACTAAAAACAAATATATATATTTTATCATAAGAGACAAGAATTACTCTTAATTTTTCAAACCTTCATAGTCTTATTGAGAGCAAACTATGCCCTACAAATGACAATATTTGTTCCCTATAAATGGTACCAAGGCCCAACTTGTGACGAATTGTAATGAAGCTCTCCAACGTGTTGGTCCCTTAGTGGATTTGCCTTTGAAAAAAAAAAAAATGGGTCCAACGTTAAGCATCCATGCAAGCGGACCCCTTAACAAGAAAGCCATTACGGCACCGAAGTTAACTGTGTGACTAAGAATATGCTACTGCCACAAGATTGGCATCTTTGAATGGTACATTAATACATTTTTGAATTGGAGTTTTTTTGGTCAACACGGCATGTTAAACTGTTTCAGGCTCCTATCAATACTTTTTTACTTTACAACTAGGTTTCTAGAAGCAATATGAGTTTAATTATGACTACCTCTTCGGTTGATTGAATGGATATATACTCCAAAAATCAACATTAGTTTTTAGAGGAGCGTATAATTTAGCAAAACTTCATCATTTTCTCTTCCCCAAGAATCTTATAATTTAACTAGTTAACACCTTTTAATATTTTCAAACCAAATCCCAACGTATATGTATATTATATATACATGTATACATACATGATAAATGTTGGTTTGAACTAGAATATATATATTTTTTAAATAAGTAATTTGAGCCTACCATCATGGATCATACACAGGTTCTATGTATATGTATGTTAGTACTGACTATAGTCGAATATATCCATGCAAATTGAACACAATGAGGATAAGTGCATGTATCTCCAACGTGGAAATGGGCAATGGCTGCGGATATCTAGACCGTACAATGGAATAGGTTGACAAGAATTGTGGACCGAAAATCAAGAATTTGCCAGGTGCAAGAGCATCAAATATATGGGGTCACTCCTTATAAGAGGAGAATAGAGGGAGGGGGGGGGGGGGGGGGGGCGCATCCATGCATGCATTGCAGACATGAGACAAAAGCTCACTATTTTAGGCAGATTAGCTTTAAAATAAGTGTAACTTTCGGCAAATAGGGTGGAATCGAAATGAGTTGGGGCTGTTGACACAAAGGTTTTTTTTTTCTTTGTCTAGAGAAGAATGTCCTCAGACCTCAGCACTTGTTATAGTAAAAGCTCTCCTTAGTTAGTGGGGAGTGGCCACAAAAACCACAGCTTCCCAATCCAGCACTCATGCACCAAAGAGATAAGAAGAGCCACTCACTCAATCACTCACACACACATACACTTCTCTCTCTTTCTCTTTCTCAAAGGGGGTGGTTTTTGAAATGACACATGGAGAAATGAGCATATATGCAATTGCCAAATTTAAGCAATTTTTATTAAAAAATTCATACATCAAACATGTTAAGGAATTCTTTTTGTAACTTTTATAAATCCTTTGTTTATTTACTACTTTATGGTTTCTTTTTATGTTGTTGAAATATTCTTTGGTGCATAAAACCCTACCACTAATTCAACCAATGGGGCGGCATTTGAATGTTGTTTCTTTAATCCTTCGAAATGATGCTATCAGTGGACTATTAGATTATGGAAAAGTGGCTGGAGATGCAAGACACTTGTCAACTTTTCAACGGACAGTTACTGAATAAGAGAAAGAGATACAAAATATATTTGATATTTCTTCACAGACACGTGGCCTGATTATTCGATCCCCCAAGTTAAAAATGATGAGCTGGATATTGATGGCTATGTCTATATCCCATTATAGGAGCCAATGAGTGGAGATTCCCATCTACAAAAAGATTACCAAGTTTTATTACTTTTCTTTTCTTTCTTTTTTTCTTTTTTTTTGGGGGGGGGGGGGGGGGGGGGGTTGGTTATCAGAAACAAAGTATTTGTTTATTTTGCATTTGTTGGAGAAGATAACATCAATCTAAGGGCAAGTAGAATTTGTTTGGTGAATTGAAGTGGGTTTATTATTTTAATACATTAAATTAATATAATATTGTTATTTTTTTGCTAGGATTAAGTTAAGTTAATATACTAAGATATATACACATTTGTGGGTTTAATTTTTTAATATTTTAAGTTAATATAATAAGATATATATGCTGCAGGTGGTATATTTTTTAGTCAGATAATTAAACTATTAACTATTAGCCTATTAGTCATCAAGATATATATTTGTATACATAGCTTTAAAAGTGTCATATTAATATATAGAATTAAAATTTAAAGTAAAATACATTTTAAGTAATGTTAAATACTTAAAATTTTACAACAAATTTTAGGTAGCAAGTTGTTACTGGTAGAGAAAAAAGTGATGTCCATAGTAGATTCAAATTAAAATTAATAACAACCTATCACCTAAAATTTGTTGTAAAAATATTATAGATGTAATTTTACTCAAAACGCCACATATCATACTTACTTACTAATACATTAAAGGACACTATACAATCTAATACCACCTAAACCACAACCGACCAAAATGACACTGAGACAATCAAAATGAGAGAGAGAGAGAGATGGGAGGTTTATGGCTCATTAGCAAAGGCTTCAATTTTATGCCATATGAAAGACGACATTATTGAATTCAAGACCTCCCAAAGAAAATGATTCAGTCAACAGAGGCCAAATATGGTCCTAAATCTGATATTCACATACAATTACTATTGATAACCTCAGTATTAATTTTTATGAGAGAAACTGAGCATGTAGAAGATCATGTAAACCAAATGGAACTCATTGCCAAAACTTGCTAACACTAAACACATTGTTGAACAAGGGTAAAAATTAGGTATAATTTCTTAAGTGCTAAACATTAGGTTTTTATATTAAATTCGAACTCATGGTTGTATTAACTATTAATCAATAAAATACAAGCAATGTTATATTTTTCAAAGGAAATTAAATTCTATACAATTATATGTCTGAATTTAACAAAGAAATCTAATTTATTGTATCTAAATTTTACTAGTGGAACAAAATGCAAGTTACTGTAGTGTTCAATAGTTTGCCAACATCGTACGTGCTCCTTGTTTTTGAAGAGGAAAGGTTGAAGAGAAGAAAGAAAGTGATCAACAAGTGCGTGCTTCGCATGCAGCAAATTAACTGAGACAAAGAAGAGCCAATTATCCTAATAAGTAGGAGGAAACTAAACAATTGAAGATAGAATGAGATTAACCATGATTGTCGCAGAAGTACTTGCGGTGAAACTTTCAACCAATATATCATATATACTATATACTTGGTGGTTGACTCTACAGTCTTCATGAGACACATTGTCATGAGACTAATTGCAAGGGAACAGTGACTCTTCTTGGAAATAAGAGAGAAACTAGCAGAGTGGAGAATAAAGTATATATGAACAACACCTGTTGTGACATTTTGGGTGAAGGTGAGTGTAAGCTTGTTTTGACTTGTGAATGGACCCGTCATTGTATTGAGCCATCTATTGTAATTTGTATGTGCCGAACATTTGTAGGAGCTTTATTTATATCGGAAACCTGTATTTTTTTTAAAACCTATTATTATTATTATTGTTGTTGTTGTTGTTGTTACTATTATTAAGAATAAATGGAATTGGCCATTCAAATTTTTTTTTTCCTGAGAAACGCCATTCAATTAAATTAAGAATCTGATGCTTAATAAAAGTTAGCCCATACATTCAATTCTTGAAATCCTTAAAAGAATATGCTAATTATAGGAAAAAAAGTATAACATATTTATCCATTTTTCTAACGTGGGACTTGTAACACTTCTTATTAAAACCTCTGATCTTCATTCTTTTATTCATTTTTCTAAAGTGGGACTTGCAACACTTCTTTTTAAAACATATTCTTCCCTTGTTTTTTTAAAGTGAGACTTGCATATTATTTATTTATAATGTTATGATGGTTCAACTTTTAGTTGAATCCCGGTCTAACCTTTCAATTTTGAACCTCTTCCTTTTCTGCTTGTTCTTCAATTATTTGATTTTTAGATATTAAGATGTATAAGGAGGTTAGCTATTTTGTTATAGTAGGCAAACATCTGTAAAGTTTATTAAGATACCTCCACCAATGCCAAGGTCCTCAATCATTCTATGTTGCTAGTAGCTAGGATGGTTTCATCCTCTGTGATGTAAAAACTGAAAGTGTTATATATATATATATATATATATATATATATATATATATATAAATTCATCTTATATCATTTTAATGTGTTGAAAATTCTAAGATTGGATTATAAGTTGTATTTATTCTCAACATATGGAAATGTTACTTACCATAATCTCTCTCCAACCCCCTAAAAGGTTGAGTTTTGTGCATTAAATTTGACTTTTTTTTTTCATCCATTCTTAACCTACGCCAAATTTTATATTAATAAGATGTTTTCCATTTATCATTTTAAGACTTGTAAAACTTGAAATTTAAATGTTTAAGATCATAATATTATTTTTATTTTTATTTTTATTTTTTAAAGCTGAGTTATTGTAGCTGCATCAATGATAGAGGTCCTCAATAATTATTCCAAGTCGCTAGTAGGACCGAAGTAACCTGTATGATGCAGAAGCTTTTTAGTACAATTGTAAATCTTGAAGGAGTGAAGGTGTCCTCTTTACCTTCCACTTGAGGCCATGGGCGCCCCTATTTAACGAACTGAGTTCTGAGGGTGCACGAACACTGACTAACATGGTTGGAAATGACCTACTCTACTCGATCGAGTATCAACCTTCAAGCATCTTATATAATTAAGATTTATCTTCAGTACCAATATATATATATATATATATATATATGCTAGCAAAATCATACGGTGATAATTCAATGACAGTGCATTTTTCTTAGTATTGACCTATGTCCACTGTGATTTTCGGTCATCTTTTGGAACCCTATGCTGGCTATCCTCTTCCCACGTATCATGCATGTATGTTTTGCCACTTACTATCAATTATTGATAAAGCTAGGTCGTATAGCATATTAGCATCCTCGTCGGCGTCATTTCAGCTTTCATTTTATAAAAATGTGTATGGTCGAATACAGATCTTGAATGGTAAAAACTTTTATATATATATATATATATATATCATAATAAATACGATAAAATTTAGAAAAATTGATACATTTTATTTATTTATAGTTCAATTATTATGATTGAAACATTTGAACCTGTAACGTTTCCTTTTAAAACATTAAAACGTGCATAAAACTCAAAAAAGTGATACTTGATACTACCATATAAATTCAGAAAAGAAGATAAGGAAAGGTGAGATGAGAAATGGATTAGAACAAGGGGGGGAGGAAAAAACAAAAACAAAAAAAATCAGATGGTCATGCGTGTACCACTAATTAGTTCAGCCAATGAGATGGCCCCCATGTTTTTCTCTATGATGAACTTGTTGCATATGTATATATAATTTGTTTACGTATATTATTTCTCTTCCTTTCGGCAGTACACTAGTGTGTTGGTTTTGTAGAAAAACAAAATGGTGGAGGTCTGTCTGGTGGGGTGTGGGGATAGGAACTGCAAATACAGAGTCACTGCCATTTTTCTGTCAACTGAGAAGTAGACATAGGCAATAATAGCTTGATTCTGTTTCATCAATTCGAAGCACGGGCCCCCCTCCACCCTCCACTCAAACCACTTTCTCTGTAGCGACTTCACACTACTGCCAACTTTTATCATTCTTCAATTATTTTCTCACTTTGCATGAGTAAGAATTTTGGCCAATTATGTAACACAATTGACACATTTTGGTGTTTTTAATACAAGTATTTTGCAGAATTTAAATCTCTTATATTCCGTTGTTACTATCAAATTTATTCAAAAAAAAAAAACCCCAAACTCTTCCTATGCAATTATGCATGCACAAGAGTGTTGAGAGTGTAGTTGAGATCTCATGTTCGAACCAAGGGAGTCAATCTCGTACCGAGGCTGTATCGGTTTAACCAGTGGAACGATATATTTCGGTACCGGTCAATACCGGTGTACCGTTTCGGGTTCATCGCTATTTTATAAATATATATATATATATATATGTGTGTGTGTGTGTGTGTGTGTATTATAATAAATATAAAAGTTTACCGTAAAATATTATCTCAATTCAAACAAATTATTCATGGTTTTAGACTTTAGCATCAATTAAAAGAAAAGAAAAAACACAATATAAAAAATAGAAAGCTTAATTGTTTATTGTATACTAAGAAAATAAAAAATACTAATAAGTTAATGCAAATAAGTTATCATTCTGACCTTATAAAAATTTAAAAATTACAAAACTTAAAATAAATAAATAAATAAAAGCATTTTTCTGTACCGGTTGGTACGCCCGGTATTGCCCGAAATCGGCCGGTATGACCAGTATTTAAACCGATACGAAACATTGGCGTTTCGATACCAGTATATGTACTGGTATGGTACATACTGGTCGGCTAGTATCGATATGGTATTGACTACATTGGTTCGAACTCCAATGGGCGGAACGTGAAAATTCCCTCCTACAGTAAGCCTAAGGGTAGCTTTCTTGTGGGGCTAGAGTGAGGTCTGTTGTCACTCCGCACAACATTAACTATGACTCAATCTAACATTTCCTAATGAGTGAATGCTCCAATGATCACGTCTATGGGGTCCGCCACAATGGTCACCCCCACTCAACCATTTTTGGCCATCAAATATTTTTTTTAATTACGATAAAAAATATATAAAAAAAATGTTATAATAATACTATTGGAATAAAGAGAATAGCCCCCTTCCTGCACCACCACCCCCCCCCCCCCACACAAAACAACCTAACAGTTAGTAATAACATTCGTATATGATATTATTTATTACATTTTGTTAATGGAAAATTCTAGCTTAGGTTTTAGATGAGTTTATTAAAATATTTATTATAAAACAGTTTAGTGAAAAATCTTACCTTGTAGTAGTAATTAAGTACTTAGTGCTTGCTAATGGATAAAGTTCTGGAAATTTTATTTTTATTTTTAATGAATAAGAACACGTACTGGCCAAATTAGTGGAAACCAAAGGAAAGGCTTTTTTTTTTTTTTTTTTTTGCTGAACCAAAGGAAACGCTTTTGTGATTCGAGCTTGTGTGTTTGTACATCTACCTTCAACATGGTTCTTTCCCCCTACGGTAATAAGTACAGGAAAAATTCACTATTGGAAATTCAAACCTAGACAGCTAGGGTCTAGACCCTCCCCAACGGGAGGGCCGGATTTAGGTACGGCTGTATCACTAAAGTTAAAAGATTTGGTGGTGTTCACTTTTCAACATGCATGACATTACATTACCCTTTCATGATTTAGTTTTTTTTTTTTTTTTTTTGTTCTCTTTCATGATTTAGTTGATCTTTACCATTGAAGGGAAGATGACTTTTGATTGCATATTTTGAATTTGTATATTCATAAAAGCAAAGTGAGGGGGAAAAAAACCTTCATAAGAGGGATAAAATTTGCCTTTATTTATAAAGGTTATTATCATATCCGTGCTTATATACCAAAAAAACTAGTCAAGTTGCAATTGAAGTAGGATTCAACACACACCAAAAAGGTTATAGTCATGTTCTTTCACAATCACTTATAAGTTCAAGTTTTATCTAATAAACGCCCGATGTAGGATTCAATACACACTTAACAATTCAATCTTATCTAATTAAATTTAGGGCATCACACTGTCATTATAGTGTAGATCAAACTTATCAAATAACTTAAAAATTTAAGAAAAGGAATTATGGAATCCACTAAGAATTTGAGAAAATCCTTTAAAAAAATAATTTATTTGAACATATCAAACCAGTTATTATAAAGCATATATTTATAAAAACTTTTTTAAAGGTTCATTACAAGCTTCTCTAAAATTAAAATTAAATTAACCTTAAATTTCCTATGACCTTGTTAAAACACTAAATTAATTCCAAGGAAAATTGTTCTATAAGACACTAATTGTTTTTAACTATACATCATCCAAATATAACTGGTAAAACATTATAAAGTTAGAGTCAAAATAAAATTTCACAATACTTAATATGCCTACTACTTCACACCTGAGTCCACCACAATCTACAATTAAATTTTTTTTTAATATCTTATGCATGAGCTATAAATAAATTTGAAGGTGTTGTGAAATTTTTGTGATCCTAACTTTATTTAAATTAAAGGAATTGAAATTTCTATCAATCAAAATTTTGATTAAATGAACATTTTATTCTCAAAATTAAAAAAAAAAAATCAAATCAAATTCATCTAAACTAGACATAAATGCAAGCCTTTCTTAAAGATGAGAGCACCTTTTATAGGAAGGCATCTTTTAGGAGCGAGAAGGATGGAGAGTCCAGGCTAGCTGTGTCCCTCACATGTTAAAAAACTGCTTGTAATCAAAACATAGTGATAGCAAATGTGAATGACACCAAGAACGAGAAAAAAAATATGTATATATTGTGAAGATACGGCGCAATATGCTCCCCATGAGCTGAAGTGGATTCTGATAAGGTCCATTTTCTCTAGCTAGTCTTCTCACTGTTGCCTTTTTTTTTTTTTCTTTTTTTTTTACGTGTTTTTGTCCGTTCTCAAGGACTGCAGACAATAGGGAACACCTTAATTTCATGAGATTCTTTTGTTTTTAACGGAGATGAGCTAAGATACTACAAATTTCACAGATCGAGGATGTTTGGGATGCCTTTTTTTATATATATAGAGCTTATAAACTGATATACCATCAATTACCAAAAATAAAAAATAAAAAATAAAAAACAATCCAAACATTCATTATTAGATAGTTAAAACTCACTTATCACATTTTGTCACATTAGTTTGTAAGTTTTTTGTAGTAAAATATGTAAGTAACTTTAACATTTTTTTTTTTATAAATAAATGTTTGAATTACTTTTTTGTGATTAATGACACCAGTTTGTAATTAAATGATATATAGTAAAATTTGTAGTATTTTGACTACCATCCTTAAATAAATGTTTGAATGACTTATTTGTAGCTGGTACTCAGTTTGTAACATTTTTATAGTAAAATTGAGTGATACTAGGAATATTACAAATTTTACAATATTAAACTTACAAATTGATATGTCATCAACCATTAAAAAAAAAAAAAAAAACACTCAAACATTCACATTTATTAGGTTGTTGAAATCCAACAATCATATTTATTGTTACATTAGTCTGTAAACATTTTTTAGTAAAATTTTTGGTAGAGCTCTAGCCTTCTCCTTTCTTATATTGGTAAAATCCATTGATAAGATTTATTGTCATATTAATTTGTAAATCTTATATAGTAAAATTTGTTAGAATTTTTAGCATTTTCCTTTATTTATTATATTTTTCAAGTGATACCAATCATACTTATTATCATGTCAATTTATAAGTATTTCGTTTTAAAATTTGCAATAATTTTAGTATTTTCCTTTTCAAAATGAAGTCCATAATTGAATTACTCAAAAATTAAGCTTTGTGGTAAATGAGTCCCTTTATTCCTGTGTAAAAATCAAACTAGCAATTCGTTTTTACTTGTCATATTCGTGTTATGTTAACTCATGGATATTTGATTATATAGTTCGACGGACAAAATGGGCAAATGCCCTTTTCACACAAACTAAGCAGCATTTTGCCCTCTTTCCCAAACTAATTAGGAAAATGCCCCTCTTTTGAAACTCGATTTTCTCAAAATCGAGTTTAAAAAAAAAAATTTTGAAGCCCTATAGTGGCGTTTTAAGGAGTCTATAGTGACGTTTTCAGGACCTATAGTGGCGTTTTATAACTCGACTTCCATGAAATTGAGTTATATGCAATTTTTTTTCATTTTTTTTGCCTATAACTCAACTTTGTATAGATCGAGTTATAAAACGCCGCTATAGGTCCTGAAAACGTCGCTATAGGCTCCTTAAAAATGCCGCTATAGGGTCTAACTCGATTTTTAAAAAATCGATTTTCAAAATAGGGGCATTTCCCTAATTAGTTTGGAAAAGGGGGCAAAATGCTGCTTAGTTTGTGTGAAAAGGGTATAGGTCAATTTTGTCCATAGTTCGACAGTAACACAACACAACTCACATAAATATAATTGCAACTATAGTCACTAGACTCACTATAGTATAGTCCGTCCGGCTGCTCTTACGGAAATTATTACTCTTCATTCTACCGTGCTCTTGCACTTTTGCTCCCTAGACCACTACCATGTAGTTAGGTAGGGACAATCAATCCATAGTGATGTGAATCTAGGAATGAATGCAATTCCTATCAATATAAAAATGAAGAATATATAATTAGAGTTTTCTCTCTTTTTCTCACTCAATAGATCTATCTAGTCTAATAAGTTACAGTACAATACGAAATGATAGAATGAAATGGGATGGATGGTAAAAATAATAACAAAAAGTAATAGTCGTCCTTCCTTAAAATAAAAATTGCAAGTCCAAAAGCCACTTGCTTAATAGGTGAGGTGAGGGGGGGCTTGGACGAGAATAAAATTAGAGGAGTTGTGATTATTGGCTGCAACTAAATTTGTTGCAAAATTTTGTCTATAAGTTTATATAATTGGGTTTTTGAAGGATGAATTGGTAAAATGACTTCAAGTTAAACAAGTAAAATAGGGCTTCACTTGTCTAAATTAATAATTTGACATGTTTAAATAGTTCAATTCATGTTGTACCAAATCTAACATATATGATATACCCACTAAGTTTTAACCCTAACTTACTAACTTTATGTCGTGTTTATATCTTGTTCGCCTGCCATGTGGAATATTGCCCCTAGCTATAGGTAAAAGATTGTAGGCTTAGGATATCAATCAGTTCTTTCAGTTGTTTGCATGCCATCCGTCAAACATTAATATTTCTGAAGGTCGATGCATTGTATTAGTCTAATGGTAATATTAACGCACATGATGTATAAGCTTGTTGCGGCTACATGGTGTAAAGCACTCTTAATTAAGATATAGATTGGTGTTAGCCAAAGGTTACATTCTATTATGCTAATTTTCCTTTTTCGGTAGTCAAATAGTTGCCTAATTTAGTAAGGAACAACAAGAAAGGTAGGCAGAGATTCTCTTTCCCACGCCTCAAAAACAACCGACAGCTTAACCCCTCTCTGTCTCTCTCTCTCTCTTTCCCACATACACACGGGCACTCATATGGAAATGGAACTAGTGCAAAGTATTTTGTTTCTATTCTACAATGTTTATTATTAATCCAACAACATTGTTGAAGATAATCAAATAAAAGAAAGAGTTTAATCTTAAGTACAAGTAGTATTGGAACCCTACTAAATAATTTTCACATCAGGTAGCTCCTCAATATGGGGCAAAAATGGTGAAGCGGTAACTCTCATCAATGCACAGCATGTCAAGTAGTAGTAGTAGAAGAAATGAGAGGGTCTGTTTCAAGTGAGGTTGACTTCACAAGCTCATCACTAACGCACAGTACCTCTTCAAGATTAGCCTTGTTATTGGATTTCTTAGTGTTAGACTCTGATATTGTTGATGAAATTGGCAAGGGAGTAGAAGACATGGTACAAGTTCGTGTGAGTTCTCTTGCTCTCTCTACTTGAACCATCCAATCTGTATTGCAAAGAACATATAGCATGAGAAGAGCACAAGAAGCCTGCGCTGCAAGCAAGCCTAGCCAGAGCCCTGCGAAACCCATTTTAGCCACAAACCCCATGAAAATAGCCACAGGCATTCCCACCAAATAAAATGACCCCAAATTGATGTTTGCTCCAATAGTAGGCCTAGCACTCCCTCTTAAAACTCCACAACCAGTGGTTTGTGGGCAATTTCCAAGCTCACATAGCCCTGCTAGCGGCAATGCTATTGCAGTAAGGTCTAGAATCTCAGTATCGGTTGTAAAGAACCGACCCCATTGGTGTCTCATTAAGGTTGTGAACAACATGGCCGCTAGGCCCAAAGCCACTGCACAAACAAGCGAGACAATCATGGAAATGCGAGCTTTAGCTGGGCGATTAGCGCCTAGTTCATTCCCAACTCTTGTTGAAACTCCAAGACTAAGAGCTGAAGGGAAAACGTAGACTAAAGAGGTTGTTTGGATAAGGATTCCCATTGAAGAAATAGTGGCTTTTGGGTTAGCTAGAAGTCCACACAGCATTATCATGAACTCATACCACCACCATTCAAGGCAAACCGAAATACAAGTTGGAATTGCTAAGGCCAGCAAAGATGACCAACCCCGAAGGCAATCCATGCTGGGACACACCCACGAGTCCTTATACACACTGGAGAAATATACAAAGGAAGAAAGTAAAAGAAAGAGATTGAGATTAGTCCAAACCATTGCTATTGCAACCCCAGCAATACCCATCTTGAAATGGACCACTAGAAGGAAATTTATAGGGACATGAAGAAGAACAGAGATAGCTGAACAATAGGTTAAAGGTAATGTGACGTTTTGAGTCCTGAGATAGATTCGAAGAGGGTGAAGAAGTGAAAGAAAGAAAAGGTCAGGAATGGAAAAGAAAATGAAAGTATGGGCTACCGAAGATATTTCTTGGTCTTGGCCACACCAAAGGAGAATTCTTTTCATGTTTAGCCACATGAAAGAGATGGGAATGGAGGTTGACAAAAGGAGAAGCACCGTCCTTTGTAAAGTTAAGCCAAGAAGTTTCCATTGTTTTGCGCCATAAGCTTGTCCACATATGGGTTCCATTCCCATGGCCAAACCGGAGATCACGGAGTAGCCAGTGATGTTGGCAAAGCCAATAGAGAGAGACCCTCCAGCTAGCTCAAGCTCTCCGAGATAGCCAAGGAAAAGCATGGAGATCATGGCTCTTGAATAAAGAAGTAGACCTGTGATGGTTGTTGGGCCTGAGATCTTCCCTATGGCTTTGATTTCTTCCAAGGCCTGAATTAATGCAAAACAAAAGTAAGAACAGGAAAGAGAGGGAACAAAACAAAGCAAAAAAAAAAAAAAAAAAAAGAGTTTGCTTTAATTTAATATACATCATTACTGTTTTTAAGTGACAGCATATATAAATATATCCGTATATGTTTGTTTATGTTCATTAGTCAGTGCATGGGTCCTTTATGTTTTGCCTTTTTACCTCAGAAAGAGTTGGCCACCTATGAAGCTCTTGATCATCTGGCTGGAGATCCATGGATTGGTTGAGATTTATGGTATGGGTTTTCATTGGAGAGAGCAATGAGGACGGAGAAAATGACTTTGGGTTACACATAGCTTTCTGGGCAAAGGAGGTTAGAAGAGAACTAGCTAGCTAACTAAGTGTTAATGAGCTAAAGGAGGAAAAGTATGACCTCTTTATTGTGGCTTTTGTGCTATGTAGTTTTGTGCTGTTCTTCTGTTTTGTTGGAAGGGTGAGAGCTCTGAATATGGGAAGGGGTGGATGGAGGATAGGGTTATATATATACATGGAGATATATATTGGGCCCTGCTTTTGGTTCTAAGGAGGAGTAAGGAACGTGTCAATTTATCAAAGATATCGAATTAGATAAAAGCAAAGCTTCTATACTCCATACAAAAAAATGCTTTTATGAGGTTTTGCCGACCCCCCAATTTCTGTCTCCCTCTAAAACTATTAAGCTTTCACTGTATAATGCATATTCTTTCTCTTCGATCAATATTTAAAGCGGTTTGGGTGGAGGGAGTTGAAAATTAAAAGAGAGAGAGAGAGAGAGAGAGAGAGAGAGAGGGAGGGAAAGAGAGCAAGTATTTAGTATTTACTTAGTGTAGTAGAGGGGGGAGTTCTAATCTTATCTTCAGTACTAATAAGATGGTGAAATAAAAGATGGATGATTGGTGGGGGTATTAGTGTCCTACCGGCAAATAAGTAAATTGCTTTTTTTATATGATAATGGTGGCACTCTTTTGGCATTTCCTTGGTGGTGCGTTTACTCTAGTTTAAATTTTAATCAAACTTTTTAGCTTAACTTAATTGGATAATCTTTAAAACCCAATTTTGGGTAGTTGTTTTTGTACGAAGAAAGATAAAAAAGTTTATCTTGGGATGCCAAGTGGAAGAGATTCAGGACCAATTAGCCTACTTGTGAAGTGACTAGGGCATATTTATATTTTGGCTTTTTTTATTTTTCTTTATTTTTTGTGGATTTATTTGACGATGGCTGGCTGTTAACTTGGAATGTTTGCATGTCCTAGGGCAAGCAAGCATGTTCCATTCTTGCACAACCCATGTGAGAAAACCCACACCGAGAATTGACTCTTTTTGTTGTCTAGAACCATTTGAACACCCAAACATTGCTTAAACTACTTGCCCAGTTTGAGGTGACAAGCTTGGTGTAAATACTAAATTCAGTTTTCAGGCCCCATCTGTTTTTTTTAATTACCTTTTTTGTTTTTACTTGTTTGGGGCAGTGAGTTTTTTGGATTAAGAATCTTCTTTAGTGGTAGAAATATAATATTTTGTACGGGGCAATGGAGTATTTAGGTAATGAAGTGGAACAGAGATGGCCTGAGATTTGTGATCTATTAAGAGATCCGCTAAGATCCTTTTAAATAGAAATTAGCTTTATAATCCTCAAATCAGTTTCCGGTGGCCCTTGCGGGCCTCTCTATAAGCTCCTAAATTTTAATACTAATAATTAAGGATCACTGTCCTTAGATCTTCCTCAAAACTTTTAATGGGCCCAGGTAATGGGAAAGCTGGTGTAAGACATCACAGAATATGAGAGAGTTGAGAAAGTTGAGATGGTCTAAGAGAGAGAGAGAGAGAGAGATCTGATTTGTATGGTTGGGTGTTGTTACAACTTTACAATCATGCATTGTTTGAGAATAATTTGGGGTTAAACCAATGAACTTAACAGGTGGGATTTGGGGAGGGGTTAAATAAGAAACTTGTAGTGTCAAATCTAGCGGATCCTTATATATTGCAACTTTTCACTATCTTCTTCTTCTTCTTCTTTTTTTAATTTATTAAAAAAGTATATCACTTTATCTTCATGGATATATTGGAGGTAGGTGAAGTTCATGAATGGGTCCACTATTTGGAGTTAATGGGGATGACAGTAAATGGCTGTATCAAGAAGAGGCAGATGGGAGTAAGGGAACACTGAGAGACAATTACGTGCGCCAATTACAACCATTTATTGTGTATGCCCTTTCTCATAACACACAGATGAGACTGTCTTTTGTAGGGGAGAGAGAGAGAGAGAGAGTCTTGGCTATGTCTGTAAGACAAAAAAAGCAACCCTACCATTACCAGACCCAAACAAAGAGGAGCAGTTAATTTCTTTCCCTTCGACAGAGTGTTTGAGCGGCTTCAAGAATAGTTGTCCTTTGTTTTATTGTGTAAGAATAATAAGATATTAATTCCCTGAAACCCATACTCCCCACATTGTCAGATTCCCATGTGTCTCTGGATAAATAAGTTGCTGTAGATGAGAGAGATGTCACTCAAACCAACAGAACCAATGGATTACAATTAAGCCTCTCTAATTAAAAAACTAAAGTTGGTTTGATGAATTGAAACACGTTTTTGAATTTTTTTTAGCATCTTTATTACTTTTGCTGTTGGGGAGGTGGGTTCATCAAATTGTAGATCCCACCAGATTGTAGCAACAGAGAGATTGAAAGCTTTTAGGATCACGTGGTGATGCCATTCACTTGTATCCACGTCAATCACAAAAATCATTTTAACATTAGGTTCTAGTGGAGCTCAGAAAATTTTTTGGCATCATAATAACAATATAAAAATACAATACCAATGCAAGTTTGGGGAAAAGGTTTTGCAACAATGACAAGACCTGTCAGAATTTCCTGCTAACACAGACGGATAAAATGCTAAAGATTATGCTCTCTAGAAACTCGAACAAATTCACAGATTCCATCCCTCTCACCAAGACATTTCTCTCTTTCCTGTAAAAGGTTGATGCTTTGCTTGATCTCAAAACTTGTGGCTTGCAGAAATACCCCATAAATCTCTCTCTCTCTCTCTCTCTCTCTCTCTCTCTCTCTCTCAACACACAGACACACACACATACACTGCCACAGGTACGTTTTACATGCTAGTGAAATTAATAGAAGCCGCCTAAATATTCCCAATGCATGCTTCATCTTTGCGCAGCAGAGCCACATCCATGACCTTTGTATACCTAAAATAAGTCCCCCCAATTATATAAAAAAAAAAAAAATCCGTAGCGGAGTCTTTTATACACACTTGTATGCATGAATGTTTCAAACATGTTATCAGTTAATGCACTACATTGTAGATCACATGGGCGTGAATTGGTGCAGAATGTCTTATCTCTATCCTATTTAACACCACTGATGTTGACGTGCTAGTTTGCCAATAGAATTCCTTGCGCAACATTTGCCAACCATGCCTTGGTTCAGAATTTTACGTCATAATTTGAACAAATGGTCCTCAATGAGACGAGTATTTTCAAAAGCTTCACGGGTCTTAGTGGCAAGCATTGCATGGAAGCAATCAAATCGGAAAAACAGACTTCCATTGGTAATGATAAGTGCAATAAACACAAGAATTTATTCCAAGGTTTTAGATGCAAGCGTGAAAATAACAATCATAAAGGAAACCTGCGATAGAAATTCACTCCAACTTTCCACAAAAAAGATCAGAGCATTTAAGACTGATCTCCATCAAGGCTTCAATCAGCATAATTCATATATTCATTGTTGGCCACCAAGCACTCTTAACCATATTCATATAACAAATAAACGCACGAATGTATGAGATTCCAATAGATTGTCACCAAACCACCAACGCACAATCAACTTTTCCATTTTCCTGAAGAATAAATCCCAATTAAGGGCATTATCTTGGTTGGGATGGAATCAGTCTTGTGAGTAATTTTGGAATCCAGAGCTAAGGCTTCACCACTTTTCTACGGCAATTAGCCATAAAGCGACATCTCCACAAGGTGGGATGATTTTCATTGAAGAAAATTCTCCACTGACTGTAGATAACTTGTCTCACACAGAATAATGGTGACAGCTTTCAAGAATGTCCGAAAAATTATTGCTTCGAAAATGGCTTGTTTTCCATCATTAATTATATATGTAGAATGTCCACCATTGGCCATTGTAAATGGAGACACCATGCCTTCAGTCTGGACCTTTCTCACTACTTTAAACACAATTTATGAATGAGAAACAGTTCTCAAAGTTTCCAATACTTTCCAAAAGAATAAGAAAAAAATGATCAGGGAATTTACGATTCGCTCTTTATCTCTATGTCAACAACCAATGAGATGAAAGTTTAGGCCATTCAAACTGCATGCCTTCTCTAATGTAGTGGGAGTGAGGAAAGGGACTGTTAGCTCTCTCCATGTAGCCCTTAAAAGCCAAAGTGAGAGCATATCAAGCAGTGACCGAATGACCCAATGTATAGTTTCATCATTAGTGTTGAGCATATTTCCCTCTCAACTTTTAGTTAAGATCAAGGAATGGTGCTTTCCTCCCCGGGGGAATAAGCAACTTCAAATATCTTAAAAAGATGGGGAAAATATACTGAGAAAAATGAAAGAAAGAAAGAAAAAGAAGTGAAATTTGCTGGATAAAGTGAACCTCAAGTAATTGTTTGTATTAATAGGTAAAAGTAACAATAGCTATCTACAAATTCTCACTACTGATTTAACTTGACAGAGATGTGAAAAAATTTGATACAACAAAATACCTCATATGAGGGCTCTGGGCTTCTGAGGACTAGATCGTGGAATAGCTAAGATGGCTATAAGTCCACTAGCTAAGGCTGCAACTGCTGCCACAGCAAAGGCTGGAGAATTTCCACCACCAAATAGCTGATCCCATGGTCCACTTCCCAGGGAGACCACCACCTGCTCTCAAAACACAAACAAATCATGACTTAAAAGATTAAAGAATTATATAAAAAACCAGATGACATTCTACCAAAGCCATTCTGCTACTGAATTTTTATTCCTAGAATACATAAGTTCACTCAGAAACCTGGATATTAAATTAAAGACTAAATACCAGAAAAACAGTTAACAATAAGAGACGTAACTGCATGAACATTCTCAGATAGGGTAATTAATTGCATGAACATATAGTTATGGATAACACTATGTCACAATTGGACAAAGTTGGTTGCAAGATTTAACTGAATGCATTCTTTTCAAAAATTAACAGAAACATGAAAATCTATTCCTTTTCCCCAAGCATGATGCTGAGGTGAGATCACACTGAGGATGCAAACTAAGCCTGCATCTTCAGAACATTGCTATTACTATTACACTAACTCTTTTTATCTAGATGATTCAAAGCATAAACTTTTGTATATTGGCATCAGTCAAGCGAAGTGAGACATAATCATGAAATTTTTGCAGCTTACCCAGAAGTGTATCATGGGGTTGGCTGTTAAAACATATGTTGGCCTCTGATTTCAATAGCTTTTAGTGAGAATTATAAGCTCTGAATGTAAATGAGGTTCTTTATGGCATGTGGAACAGATCAGGGTTCAGAAAGGACACCATTGACTTTCACTAAAAGGGGTGTCCAATTTCATAAAAATAAACAAGAATTAACATTGGCAAGTTCCCAAAAAGGTTTCATATGAATACAATTCACACAAACAAATGTTTTATGAAATTTTGATGGAACTTTTAAAGGTTTACAAGCTGAAGAAAAGCAGGAAGGCAAGAAAGCAACAGTAAAAGACCAAAAGTTAAAGAGGAGAGTAAAAACGACAGTAGTTCACAGGATTAAGTTCTTATGCTACAGGTTGTACTGTAGTATGTTAGTTTAATTGTATAACTCACATGTGCAGCATGCATCTATTAGTTGTACAGGTATCTCCATGTAATAAGTATGGAATCAAGTTAGTTAGGTGATTAGCTTTAACAAATTCCTGTTTTTTTTTTTTTTTTCTCTCCTCTTTGTTTTGTTCCTATATAAACAGATCTGTAACCTTTACTCATTAATTAATCATGAATATTCATTTTCATTCTTAGTTTTGATATGATATCAAAGCAACTCGAAAACACTTCCGTCTCTATGAGTTCAACTGCAATACCTAATTCTCAGAGTTCATCCATGGCGGATGAGACTTTGAATCCCTTGTTTTTGCAACATGGACAGAGCCTGGAGCCATCCTTGTTTCTCAGCCACTGCTCGGCGAGAACTACTCTACTTGGGAACGTTCAATGCGAAAGGCATTGATAGCCAAGAACAACTTAGGGTTTATTGATGGCACATTGACTCTTTCATCTCCAATGGTTAAAATTCTATCATCGATTCAATCCTGGATTCACTGTGACAGTATGGTTGGATCTTGGATACTCAACTCAGTTTCCCCTCAAATTGCAACTAGCATAATTTACAAAGACACAGCCTTGGATATCTTGAACAATCTCAAAGAACAACTTTCACAAGGAAATGGTCCACAAGTTTTCCTATTGCAGAAGGAAATTGCTGTGAAAAGCCAAGGTGATCAATATATCACTGCTTATTTCACTCAATTGCAAGCATATTGGGATCAATTGCAAAATTTACATCGTTTTCCCAATTGTACTTGTGGTAATTGTACCTGCAATTTGAGTCAAAGGCTTGGTTATCTTCAATTGCAAGATTCAGTAATGCAATTTCTGATGGGACTGAATAAGACTTATGGTAAAGTAAGAACTCAGATCTTGTTAATGGGTCCTATTTCCTCCATCAATAAGGTTTACTCCTTATTGATCCAAGAAGAAATGCAACAAAATGTTGGGAGTTATGTTGCACGACATGTAGAATCCACTTCTTTGGTTGCAAAGTCATCTTCAGGATCCAAGAACAAGAAGAACTGGAAGGGTAAAAATAAGCCTACCTGTAGCCGCTGTAGTTTGAACAATCACACAGTTGACAAGTACTATAAGGTCCATGGCTACCCTCCTAGTTACAAACAAAGGGGCAGAGGTTCTTCAAGTGTGAATCAAGTCAGTCTTCAAGATGACCAATCCGATAAGCACTCTTAACACCGGTTCCTTTCAACAATTCTTAGCCATTCTAGGCAAATCAGATTTAGTCTGGAAGTTTTGGCATTCAATCTGGAAAATTTTGTGCCACAGACAATCATAAGGTCAACAATGTTGTGAATCGAAACATTCCACAAGTTTCCATTGGTACTCAATCACCACCTTTGGCAGGTATTTCTCTTAGCTTGCATCAAAATTTCAGGCATTCTATATTTTCAAATGGTGAAACTGCTTTCAGGTATTTCTATTAGCTTGCATCAAGATTTCAGGTATTTCTCTTGGACAAGATTTTGGAGGTAATACTTGGGTTATGGATACTGGAGCAACAGATCACATAGTCCATAGCATCACTCTTTTTACTACTATTGCATCTACTAAGCATTGTGTTGTTGAACTTCCAAATGGTGAAACCGCTATGGTTACTCATATTGGTTCTGCTCAGAATTTTGCTCATCTTATTCTTGAAAATGATTTGTGTTCCCTCTTTTACTTTCAACTTAATCTCAATTAGTAAACTCACAAAGAATCTGCCTTGTTGTCTTCTTTTTCTCTCAACTTTTTGCTTCATACAGGACCTTAACTGCTGGAAGACAATTGGTGTGGGTGAGGTTCATGATGGGCTTTACTTGCTTCAAGATCATGGCTACGCACACTCTAGTACTCCTGTTCTACATTCTACTGCTCCTGTACATAATTCCATGAAGTCTCTTGTTAATTCCTGCAACTCCAGTCACATAGGTAGGAAATGGTATCTTAGATTGGGGCATCCGACAGACTCTAAGTTTTTTTCTTTGAAGCATATCATACCTGATGTACATAATGCTTCTAATAAGACAGAAGAGAATTCCCTTTCCTTCTAATAATCATTTTTGTCAAAATTCTGTAGATTTGATACACTAATGTATGGGGCCCTTACTCAATTTCTACTCATGATGCTTATAAATATTTTTTGACTATTGTGAATGATCACACTAGGTCTACTTGGGTTTACCTTATGAAATCCAAGTCAAACACCAGACCCCTTATACAAACTTTTTATCAAATGGTTTAGACACAATTTATTCCCAACATTAAGACCATTAGAACAGACAATGCACCTGAATTTTTTATGCATGATTTCTTTGCAAGTCATGGTATTATTCATCAACAAAGTTGTGTTGCCTCCAGAACAGAACTCAGTTGTGGAGAGGAAACATCAACACTTTTTATGTGTTGCTACATCATTGAGGCTGCAATATAATGTTCCATTGATGTTTTGGGGTGATTGTGTACTTGCTGCTACTCATATTATAAATAGGCTTCCTAGACCTATCCTAAATCATAAAAGCCCTTTTGAACTACTCTATCACAAGGTTCCTTCCTACTCTCACATAAGAGTTTTTGGTTGTTTGTGTTTTGCATCAACCTTATCTCACAACACACCTAAGTTTGCCCCTAGAGCCACTAAATGTATTTTTTGGGGTTACCCTTAAGGTGTTGAGGGCTATAAATTGCTTCACCTTTCTAATCATACTTGTTTCATTTCTAGGGGTGTTATTTATCATAAAACAATCTTTCCATTTCAAATCTCTTCCTTGATTCATGACTTAGTTCCTCCTACTCCATCCAATACCATTTGTCTTCCTAATTCTACTCCTATGTTTTTGGATAACTCTACTTCACCTATTCCTGAAGTTTCTGCAGATTCTGCTGCTCCTGCATATTCTGCTGCATCTGCAGAATCTGCTCCAACTACTTCGGTTTCTGTTTCTGCAGATATTTCTGCTTCCTCCTCACCTGAGGTTCCTCTACTTAGAAGGTCCCAAAGGTCTCAAAAACCTCCTTCCTACATACAATCTTTTACTGTAATCAAGTCTCACATAGTTCCACACCTTATCCTCTTTCTCACCGTCTGTCTTATGCTAATCTCCTCTCACAAGCATTTTTACAATTCAATTTCTAGCATTCCCGAACCAAAGTCTTATAATCAAGCAGTTCAGGATCCAAATTGGCAGGCTGCTATGGCTGCTGAGGTTCAAGCCTTAGAAGCCAACAACACTTGGACCTGAACTCCACTGGCTGTATGTTGCAAGTGGTTGTATAGGGTTAAATATAAGTCAGATGGTAGTGTGGAGAGGTATAAGGCAAGACTTGTAGCCAAGGGTTTTACTCAGAAAGAAGGTCTAGACTATTTGGAAACTTTTTCACCAGTAGTTAAGATGGTTTCAGTCAAGTGTGTTCTGGCTTTAGCTGTTGTGAAAGGTTGGGTTTTAGATCAACTTGATGTCAATAGTGCCTTTTTGCATGGTGAGCTTGATAAGGAAGTTTTTATGCAGTTGCCTCCTGGCTTTCACAGCAAGGGGGAGATGGTTTGCAAATTGAATAAGTCCTTGTATGGCCTTAAACAAGCTTCAAAGCAATGGTTTTCAAAATTCTCAAATGCTTTGCTGCAATATGGATTTACAGAGTCTAAATCATTTTATTCTATCTTTACAAGGACTCGCAATGGTTTTTTGTGGCACTTTTAGTATATGTAGATGATACCTTGATAACAAGTGATAATCCTCATGCTGTGAAGAACTAAAGCAGTTTCTGGATAGAAAGTTTAAGCTCAAAGACTTGGGCACTCTTAAATACTTTCTAGGCTAGGAGATTGCTAGATCTCAATAGGGTATTAGCCTAAGTCAAGGAAAGTATGCTCTTGAAGTCTTAGAAGATGCTGGAATGAGTGGCTGCGAACCATAAAAAACATCTATGGATTCTAACCTCAAATTGAATAAGGATGAGGTTGAATTGTTACAGGATGCTCGTATGTACAGAAGGTTAATAGGTAGGTTACTGTACTTGACTATCACAAGGCCTGATATCACTTTTGCAGTACACAGGCTTAGTCAGTACATGTCCAACCCTAGGAAACCACATCTAAATGCTGCCTACAGAATTCTACAGTACATAAAGAGCTCTCCTGGTTTGGGGTTGTTCATTTCATCCAAGTCTTCTCTACAACTTAAAGGCTTTGCAGATTCAGATTGGGCTGCATGCCTAGATTCAAGAAGGCCTATTACAGGCTATTGCATCTTTCTTAGTAATTCTTTGATCTCATGGAAGTCAAAGAAACAAAAAACTGTCTCAAGCTTCTGCTGAAGCAGAATATATGTCCCTAGTAGTTGCAGTTTGTAAAATTGTATGCATTTTAGCATTGCTTAAAGACCTCAATGTGATTCATTCTCAGCCAGCTCTTTTTTTCTGTGATAGCCAGGCTGCCTTGCATATTGGGGCCAATCCTGTCTTCCATGAGCATTCAAAGCAGATCGAAATTGACTGCCATGTAGTTCAAGATAAGGTGCAAGATAAAGTTCTAAAATTACTTCATGTTCCTACAAGTCTCAGTTGGCAGATATCTTAACCAAAGCTTTGGGTTCCAGTCAGTTTTCACTGCTTCTAAGCAAGATGGGGTATAGTGGATATTTTTGCTACCAGCACACATCCTGAGGGGGGTGTAAAAGTTCACAAGCTGAAGACAAAGCAGGAAAGCAAGCAACAGTAAAAGACCAAAAGTTAAAGAGGAGTAAAAACGACTGGAGTTCACAAGATTAAGTTCTTATGCAACAGGTCGTACTGTTGTATGTTAATTTAATTGTATAACTCACATGCAAAGCAAGTGCCTATTAGTTGTATAGGTGTCTCCATGTAATTAGTACGGAATTAAGCTAGTTAGGTGATTATCTATATCAAATTTCTGTTTTTTTTCTCTCCTCTCAATTCCATTCCTCTATAAACAGAGCTGTAACCTTTTCTCATTAATTAATCAAGAATATTCATCTTCATTCTTAGTTTTGATATAACTCTTCTAGGGAGATTTATAAAAACCATATCCGGCACTGCTTCCCCTAAAAGACCCCCATGATTGACTACTCTGGCATTCACATATTCAAATCTATAAGGAACAAAAATTGTTTTTAGTAGATAATATCTTCGGTGATTGTGATAAGTGTTTGACTAGAATTTCAGAAAAAGAATATCTTAGTTCTATAAGAATGTATATTATAAGCTCAAAATTCACTTGGTCATTTATAAAGAGAAACATCATACAATACATTAGGACTATTAATGTTCGAGAAACATTATATAAATCAGAAGATACATGTATCATTTACTAGAAATCAAACTTGAAAGACAAGTAACTTTTCGTCTCCTTTTTTCCCCTTGTATATAGAAGGGTAAAATATTGCCCGGTTGATATATATATATATATATATATATATTATATATAACATATAACCACCCTAACCTACAAAACCGGACAAACAAGTAAATTGAATTGTTCAGGTGTCTAAATTGTATAAAGGAATATGTTATGTTGGGTATTCAATTGCACTCGTTAAGAAAGAATCGAGCAGGTCTCATTGCATTTGGTAGTATAAGCGAATAAACAAAATACCCTTTAACTGAATGTTGTGAGACTCCCCAAAAAAAGATGATCAATTACAATAAAAAGCTCAACCTTAACCAATGCACTTCGGCACTCATTAACCGGACTCCTGCATAAATGCCATTGAAGAAATAAGTTGAAATGACACATCCAACCACCTCGGCATTGTAAATCAATAAATTAAAAGGCAGAGAGAGAGAGAGAGAGGCCTGCCAAATAGCCTCAGCACCACCACCTACCCCTACCACTACCCTATCCTTCTCCATCAAAAAATGTCCAAAACAAATAACTAATCCTCAGCGCTTCACCACATCTGTTTCCCATAATCCACCCACAGCCTCCACCCCATGGTCCAAAGACCCAGGCACCACAAGGCCCCACCAATCCCCATGAACAAAACATAAGAGCTCATCAAGCCCACCTGAGTTGTCACAAAAACACATTTTGTCCATAAACCACAGATCCAGATGTTCACCACCAGGTTATCATAAATGGCTGATGCAATTAATTGCAGCTCTGGTGTTTCTGCCTCAATTTCGGTATCTAGAGCTTGTGATTAAAACCAGTCTGTCATTTTCATTTTCCTGGGCTTTTCTCTAAAATTTTGGGAAATTTTCTACTAGCTTTCTCATTTTCAATGGTTGGTGCAAATCGTAAATTCTACACACAAACTCATAGAATAAGAAGGGTAGTTCTTCCGAAAGAAACAATTTTTTCTTTTATATATATATATATATATATTATATATTTGGTCTGTGTGTGGATGTGGATGATTGGGGAGATGGATAGGGGGGGGGGGGGGGGGGTAGTGTTAAGAGCCCCCACCCCAACACACACGCATATTACATATATAATCCTAACATTTAGAGGTCAGGCCTTGGTGCGATGACAAGTGCCTTCCACCAAAAGCAACAAGACACAAGTTTGAGTCCAAAAATCAGCTTCTTCAAAAAAATTGGGGTTAAGACTGCCTACCAATCTCCTCTTCCAGACCCCACAAGAGTAGAAACCTTGTACACCAGATACTAAATTTTATATAAGCCTAACATGTGAATTCCATGAACAAATAAATGAACTGGACTCTATTGAATGTTACATCAAGCAGGTCAACAATGTACATTTACATTTATACATTTTCAATCCTCACGACCCTGCCCCCTTCCCTTCTCCCGACATGCAAGCCTCCCATTTGCCAAAGACGAGATATGGCCTAGCATGTGCATGACCAAAAAATAAAAAAGCCTTTCCAGGATTTGATTCAACCTCACAAACAATCAAAACTCTAATAGCATGTTAGTTACTATCTGCTCCTAAAGCTTATGCTAAAACTTAAAATGGTAGGAAGTACACAAAAAATATATATCACTCTTACATACAGACTAACACTAGCACTCTTCCTCACATTTAGCCCTACTAATAACACTGAATCAAATGTGAGATCCAAACGTGCACAACAAAAAGAAACTAACAGAATTAGGTCACTAGGACTTGAAACAAGGACCTTTTAGCCAAATAAAGCTCTGACAAGAATCACTACTTGAAAAAGCTTAAGATATCACAAAGTGAGCTGCTAATGTATTATATTATCAAGCACCGCTACACTAACAGCCCCTTTCAAGTGTGGGCTAACTATGTTACCAAACTCACAAGCATACTAACACTAACAATCCCTTCAATTTGAACCTTGAACTTTAAGTTGAGAAGAAGAAGAAAAAATGCACCACCAGGTAATGCATAGAAAAAGCTTTTTTTTTTTCATACAATTTCATATTGGTCTTGAGGTCAGCCCCCCTAGAAAAGATTTCTTGTTCCGCCCCACTCTTCACATCCAGGCCTCAAAATGTCACTGACTATGGACATATAAGAGACTAACAGAATGGGGCATCAATCAGTCCCAAAAGCTAAAACTAACAAAAATGAGGCCAACAATGTATATCAAGCATTAGGTGAAGAAAAGCACAACAAATGACACATGCTTGTCATGTGTACCTATCATGTTTATGTCACTTTGAAAAACAGAAAACTAATGGATGGACAAATGAAGCTAAGAAATGAAATAGTGCAAGAACTCAATTTATCTGCTTCTATAGTTAAAGGTGGTTAAATGTTTTTGTGAAATATCATAAGTGGACCCTAAAATTTCATAGCTTACGATGTGAATTAATAGAAGTTTCAAAAGAAAAAGGGAGTAAAAGAGAGAAAGAAAATGGGAAATATAGACAGTTTTATTTACCTACGGTACTTGATAATACGACGATTTAGGATTTGAATAACCAGTTATACAGATCTAGATAGAACTATCCAGCAATATGCAGTGCTCTGTCTGTTTTATTTTTATTTAATGCTTACTATCATACAGTGTCAATATCTAAGATCAAGTCATCACTTATCAGTTAATTCCAAAAAAAGGAATGAAAATGGTATTCTTAATAACAAAGAAAAGAACCATATTCTTAATTAATCCAAAACCTCAAAAATTAAGTTAAAGCTTAGATGTTTTTCTTTTATCATACGCGTATGAAAATCAAGAGACCAAAACCATCAAAAGACCACCCAAACATGAAGTGAGTGAAATCAACAAAATTTTGGTAATTGTTAAATTGCCAAAACCAGGACCTTCTTCACAAGTTACTATAATAATAGGAAACAAGAGATACTAAAAGAATAAAGGTTGCACTTGATGAAATTGCATATCAATTTTTTCAATATACAACACAAATTAATGATCTGAAACGTGGGAGAGAAAAACCTCATCCTTTTTGCCTTCTATACACATTAGACACAATCAGAGTAATAGAACTACAAACTTCTGCAAGCTAAGTAAGCACTGTCATACTTGAGTTGCCATCAAATCATATTGCATAGGACAAAGTTTACTTTCAATCTAGTTTGGGGGAAAATCCTCCAACCCACTATAGGTCGATTCAAACGACCATATATGGGTATCTTTAGTCACATGAATTATTTAGTATAAGTCGTGATTTAATACACATGAATGGTTTTATGAATCACCATTTAATGGATTAGAGGAAATTCTTCCAAAGGAAAACTTTGTTTTTGTCCTATTGCATCTATAGTATTTTCGTAATCAGAGAAGTGTAAAACAGCCTCTCTCAGGAATATGAAAAAATTGATTCCCATTTAGTTTAGTGGTGCCAGATATGGACAAACATTAAAGGAATGTAAGGGCAGCCATACCTGTGGGATCACTATTGCCAGATTCAAAACACCCATTGATAATCCTGCAATAACCAAGCATTAAGATAAGCAACCCCACAGCCTGCACCTCCCAGAAAAATTTAGCAAGTATGCCAAGTAAAAAAAAAAAAAAAAAAAAAAAAACCCACCTTGGCCAAGTCCCAAAGACTCTATACGTGTGGATATCAAGGCATATGGAACACTGTAAGTGATCTGCAAAAGGCAATGCATATATTGAGCTATTGCACAATGCATGCAGTGTCATCCTTTAATAACTCTATCAGCATCAGTTCTAACATATGTTTACATAGGCAAAAGGCAAAACAATTATCCTAAAATGCAATATTTGGTCTAGAGGCCCTGCTCCAGAAATTTTGCATTGTTCTTCTTTGATGCCCCAAGACAGGTCATAACATAATAAAGATCAGCTGAAGACTATAACAACTTGTGATCAAGGCCTTGCCATGAATAGGCCATGGCAAGGTGAAATTCATAATGCATGGAAAATATTACTCCTATTCTCCTTTTATTCTTGAGTATGCATGACTTACCGACAAAGGAACACCAAGAATTGCAAAAATCACCAGTGCAGCTATTACAATGCCATTTGGAGGTAGAGCATGGCCTTCAAAGTCAAAACTCTTCGCCACAAAGGTAACTACTAGCATTGCAAGAAAGCAGAGAGCCATGAGGATATTTGAAATCCCCCACACAAAACCAGCCCCCCACTTACTGCAGAGCTTCTCCATGAGCAACGAAGTTATTCCAAGAACAACTGAATTCAACATCAGACCAAACGAACCCATTCTAACTCCAATACTATAATTCTGCCCTTCATTAGGCTTGCCACCATAAATCTCTCGACCCATCCAATCTGTATCAAAAAGAAGAAATGGAAACCATCCAATCCAAGTCAAAGCAGTAACAAGCAGGATTATCCATATAGTCCCTGAAAAATATCTAAAAGTCCCAAACAGTTCCCAGAGGAAAGCTTCTTCAGCTTGGCCTGACGTTCCTGGCCCATCTTCAGGAGAGGGGGTGGATCTATCGATTGAAACTAGTGGCACTTCCTGAGCTGCTGAAATGCTTAAATATGTAGTAATTGCAATGAAAAAAATGTCGATAAAGAAAGCAGACTTGAGATTTGCACAATTAACAGTGCATGCAGTGGTATAAGTAAACGGCAAAATTTTGAACCAGCCACTATACGCTCCAGTTGCAAAGCCAAGAACATTACCAACAGCCATAAATAGAGAGAAATAGGCATTTGCCACTCGAGTCCTTCGATGATCCTTTCCTAGCATGACAAAAATTTAGCACAAGACAAATGTCAACTCTTATTTCTTCTTCATTCACACAATTTTATCTAGATGCTAAGCTAAGTTCTAACTGGTGTTTCTCAAAAGAATGTACCATCACCGACTAGAAATATTTTATTTGTTAAAAAAAAAAATATTTCAAGAAGAAAATGCCCTATTCTAAGTATATCTCACTAGGTTTATGATAGACAACTTCAGCAATACTAATCTCCGTCTTTCTCTCCTTTCTGATTCGGCATTTTTCATTTTTTTTCAAACAAATGTAGTGCTCTACAGACTATAAGCCTGAGAAATTTTCTCTACTTGCAATTAAGAAACTTATGGTCCGTTTGGATTGAGGAGGAGGAAGGGGGAGTAGAGTAGAGTAGATTTAGTACAAAATTAGCTTATTTTTAGCCAACTCTACTCTATTCCTCTCCATCCAAACAGGCCATTAATATCAGCTTGAGTACAACTGTAGCCATTCCAGGCCATTATTCAGTGCGATACAATTTGATTGATTACTACAAATCCAAATGCTTGACAAAGTCTATCCTTACAGATTGTAGTACTTCTTTGTTCCATGCAAAAGATGATTAATGCCAAATCCATTCAATGCTAAGACAGCAAAATGTATCAATAATTCAAATGCACTCTAAGGGACATATTCGTCCATTGAAAAAACTAGTTCCAAGGAACTCTAATAAATTAATATCAACTAACAATTATAATAAATACAAAATCATTGCCACGTTACTTCGCTTATATATTTTTCTTCTTTTTTGGAAAATAAAATTAAGTTCAATTAGGCAATTAGGATTTAATTTTTGCATTAAAGAATCGATTAATTAAGTGGTAAAAGAAAATTTTGTGCAAACCTGTGAGATCAGCAAGCAGAGCTCTACAAGGACCTTGAGTCATGTTATTAGCCACATCAAGAATCCAAAACCCGAAAACGAAAGCCCCCACCGCCCTCGGCCTAGAATCGCCGCGGTCCCCTAACAACCACCCTATGTCCGCCGAGTGTCCGATGATCAGAACCGCCAAGACGATCGACAGAGCTCCGGCCAAAATGAACGGTCTCCGCCTCCCGAACCGGCTGGTGCTCCGGTCGCTCATGAGTCCGACCAGCGGCTGAACCAGCAGTCCCGAGAGCGGGCCGCAGAGCCATATCACGCTGGCCCACGCGTGCGGAATCCCGAGCTCCTGCACGTACGGCGTGAGCAGCGAGAGCTGCAAAGCCCAGCCGAATTGAATCCCGCACGCCACCGAAGCCACCCGGAACAACCGCCGTAACGGAATCCGAGACGGTTGTCGAATCGGCGGTCGAGCCCTCCCGGCTCGGTGGTGTTGGTGCCGCTCCGGTTCAGGAATTACCGTTTGTTTGCCTCGCTCCGATCTCTCCATCTCTATTGAAAAAAAAAAAAAAAAAAAAACGAAAACTAGAAATTCTGTTTTTTCTGTGTAACCGTTTATTTGAAGAAAAAAAAGAAAAAAAACAGCGGGGGAAAAAGTGTGACGGTATCAACGGAGCCGCGTTGTTTTTGTTTTTTCACTTCTCTCAGACAGTCTGGAGCTACAAGACTGTGAGAGAGAGCTTTGTTTGTTATGAATAGAGACTAGACTTATTGCACCATGAATTTACGGATCAAACCCGGTATAGAATAGAAAATTTTGACAAAAACTATCTAAATTTCTAAACCGGGAAAAAAGGGCGTTTTGGATATTTTTGGTCTGACAATTCTTTTTTTTTGTCAGGATATTTGTTAACCTGGAATGATCGAAGAAGGCTTTGGAGTTTGGAATTTTGATGAACCGCTAAATTGCGCGCAGGAGTTTTTATTTAACTGACAATTTTACCCCCCCATAATAAGTACAATTCGAACTGTGTATTAAGCGTATATTGACAGAAGTCGTACTTGTTCTAAGATATGATTCGTGTTGCTGGCACAGAGTAATGCCGACAAGTAATATAGCAGCACTTCTGTCACCTGTTTCTTATATAAGTTGTGTATGTGTCTCTACTTAAATTAACCATCGCACCTTTATTATTTACAATTCACCCATGACAAAAAAAAAAAAAAAATATTCACCCACGACAAATTGTGTCATTTTATCTGCTCCTAACGTTAACTTTTTATTGAATTTTAATATTTTCAAATATATGTGGTGCGAATTTATGTAAAAGTGTCAGAAATCTAGTTAAGACTTGACATATAAGCAAGATGTGAGTTTGAATATAGGAATGAGTGTCTTAGTGTTTGTTTAGCTAACTATTTTTTGTCAATTTATTTTACTATTTAGCTTATTTTTGTTATTATTTATAGATCTTACTGCGCTTTTGGTACTATTCATAGGTTCCACTGTATTATTTCAACTAATATTTACCTTTATCTACAGTATTTTCAGCAAAAAATTTTTAATTTCAACAAAATAAGCGGATTCCAAACAGACCCTTAATATTACTTTTTTTCCATTTTTAAAGAAAAAAGTGACTTGTTAAGTTCACAATATTTTTACAAATTTCACAATAAATCATAGATAGTAAGCCATTAGGGGTTGTAATTTGAATCTACCACTTAAATTACTTTTTTATCTAACATAACAGCGAGTAATAACTTATTACTTATAATTTATTATAAAAATATCGTGGTCATAACCCTTTTTAAATAAAAAACTAAAAATATATAGATAGTAAGCCATTAGGGGTTGTAATTTGAATCTACTACTTAAATTATTTTTTATTTAATATAACAGTGAATAATAACCTATCACTTATAATTTATTATGAAGATATCGTAATCATAACCCTTTTTAAATAAGAAGCTAAAAATATATATATGATTTTTTTTTTTTTTTTTTTGGTCATTGTTAAAGGACACGTAAGTAACTGGCATGTTACATGATGTTTGGCCACGCGAGCCTGGGAGGTTTGGCCCCATTCGGCCGGCTTTTTAACATATGATATTTATATTTAGCGTGAGGCTAATAATGGATCATGGTAGTACTTAATTACTGGTTAGAACTTTTAGTTTGCACGTGCTTTTTTCTGTTGGAGCTGTTAAAAGTTTCAAAAGTGCAGATACTTAATTATTGCTTTCATTGTGCATCTATTATTGTTAGATGCCGTGTGTTATCAGTGTGTCGGGATTTGCACTGCTCATATAAAATATCATTTTACAATTAGAGTACGTGTTATTTATAAAGCTAGCTTTTAATTTTGGGTGTGTTAAATCGTTAATGGGTATTCTTTATACAATTATTAATTATTAGAGCATCCGTAGCAGCTGTTGCAAAAAAAATGTCATTTTGCCACATTAAAACCCTACTTTATTATTTTACCACATCATTTTACAATGTCTCATTTATCAGATGTTCTATCATTCAATTATATACATTAAAATAATATTTACTACACATTAAAATAATATATTAAATTTCTCTACCATCATCATCATCATCAACAATAAAAAAAATGAGGAGAGAGGAGAGAGAAAAGAGAATATAAAAGCAATAAAAAAATTATGCAACATGCTACAGTATCGTCACATATTTGTGACGGTACTGTAGCATGTTGCATAAATTTTAGAATTTGCAACATCTGCTAAATCATTATTTTTTGTGTTTGGTGTGCTAAATGTGCCAAATATTTGGCATTTGGCACATTTAGCACACCTGCTACGGGTGCTCTTAGTCATTTTAATATAACTTTGGAGGGAAATATAAAAAGTTATAAAAAAAAAAATCAATTACTTTTTTTTCAATTAAAGTTTCTAAAAATAATTTCTAAATCAATATTTTTAAAGCATTCATTAACTTTTTAAATTAATTTTTAGTTTTTATGTATAATTTTTTAAAATCTTACTTTTTCTCATTTTTATAAAATTATATTTTAGCAAACTTCAGCAAAAAAATAGATAAATTGTTTCCAAGTGGATACTTAAGAGTTAAGATACAAGAGCTTGAATTATTAAATTAGCTTCCACTCAAAATAAAAGAGCATGTTTAGAAATTTGTGATTTTTTCAGTTCCATATTTAGAACATGTTTGAAACAAGATTAATTGAATTTGATTCTTCACACAATAAACACAAAGTAAATTCCATTGTCTAGTGTAATTTATGTGGAAAGAGAAAACTCTCTTTGCAGTTAGAGGTGTTCACGATGTGGTGCGATTTTGGGCCATTTTTAGCACCACACTTTGCGTTGCGGTTTAGCTAAAACCATAACTGCACCGCACCTTATTTTTACGGTCACATATGCGGTGCAGTGCAGCGTGGTTTAGAATATAGCCAAAACCATAACCGCACTGCACCTTTTTTTTGCGGTCACATGTGTAGTGTTATGTATAAGATGCAGTTTAAACGGTTTGAAGTCAGTATATTTTTCAAAATTTGTGATTTTCCTATCTAGCTCAAAACTAATTTTTCCCTTTATTTTGGGCCAAGTTTTATACTATTGAGTTAGTTTTTCTTTATTTTGGGCTGGCTTTCCTAGTCAACCCTCGCTAGGATTATTAAACTTTTTTTTTTTTAAACTAGGGTTATTAAACTATTAATAATATATTTAGTATTAAAAATAAATAAATATATTAATATACAGAAACGATGTGGTTTGTTTGGTTTTCTTATTATAAAACCGCAAACCGTACTGTAACATGCAGTGCGATGCACTGTTACTTGCAGTAGGGTACGATTATGCCATTCTGTGGGCGATTTTGTTGCGAATTTGTGGTTTGGTGAACACTCCTACTTGCAGTACCCATTGGATTTCGAAGCTATATACAGGTGAGAACCCTTTCACAACAAATCTTAAGTGGCAAGTTGTTACAAATTTTTATTAGAGGAAAAAAATAATAATTTTAGTGTTTTTATTGCAGTAGGGTACGATTATGCCATTCTGTGGGCGATTTTGTTGCGAATTTGTGGTTTGGTGAACACTCCTACTTGCAGTACCCATTGGATTTCGAAGCTATATACAGGTGAGAACCCTTTCACAACAAATCTTAAGTGGCAAGTTGTTACAAATTTTTATTAGAGGAAAAAAATAATAATTTTAGTGTTAGGTTCAAATTGGAACCAATAACAACTCACTACCTATAATTTGTTATGAAAATATTATGGAAGTAACACTTCTCTATAAAGATAGCAGGCAACTGTATTTGTATTATTCAAGACGTGTGTTTTTATCAATCATGCTCCTTAATTGCTTCATATGTATATGTTTTTTTAGAGAATTTTAACCTATGACTTCTGCTCTTGATGATAGTTTTTTTTATCATTAGCCAAAACACCAATCGGTTTTTGGTGTAGGTGGGGATTGAACCCCAGATCTCTCATTCAACCATCAAAGACCATATCAGTTGAGTTAACTGGAATCCACTTTCATATTTATATGTCGATTAAGGAAGAGGAAATAGGAGAATTTATGCCTGGGTATATTGGTGCATATGGAAAGCTCAAATTTATCGCATTGAGTAGATTGTGGGGGATGCTTTAAATTGAGCCATCCCATTTTAGCTCAAATTCGAAAGTAGGTTCCTATATAGCATGTGAATGTGCAATAAAAATGCTTCTCTTTTAGGAAAAAGAACAATACTGGTGACACTATGGCCAAGCTTGTACCAGACCTCTGTTTATCTCCATGACGATATGACAATATATCAGCTTATCCACTTCCACGCAAATATACATTAACACATACTAGGTTTAGGTCCAGCGGGTAAAGTGTTACTATGATCACACTCAGGTGGAATATACCAACTCAAATCGTTCCCCGCTACCCATTTTTTGGTTTATCAAAAATACACATTAACACATTAAAAAAAAAGAAGAAACAAATTATGCTTGAGTGGCAATCCAATTGAGGTTGTCTGTTGGTGGCTTCATAAAAGTGAAGCATTTGGTAAAATCTCTATTATGTTTTCAACTAGTTCAATGGGTAATTATGTTAGTGTTTTTCTTCTGTACCTTCCTGCTTTTATTTTCCTCTTCTTTCTCTTTCTTTCTTCTTTTTCTTTTTTTTTTTTTTTTTTTTTAAGAAAGGGAGGGATTGTTTGTAATGACGGTTTTTTTTTTTTTTTTAGAAACAAACATACACAGACAATAGAGACAAGGGAGAGAGAAAATGATTTTAACATAAAGGCATATTAGAGCATTCATAGCAGTGGAGCTAAAAATTTAGCTATTTGGCACTACAAAAAGTTACTTTATCTATTTTACCTACTTACTTTACAAAATATCTAGCAGCAATGGATTTATTTTAGCTTTCAACACAATAAAATAATATAAACATCACAATAAAATAATATATCTACTACATTATTTTATTAATTTCTTTCTTTCTCTTTCTCAAAAAAAAAAAATCTTTCTTTCTCTCTATCTCTTGCCGTGCCTGACTCTCACTTCTCACTTTCTCATTTATCTCTTCTTCACTCTCCACTCTCACTTCTCTCTATCTCGTCGCCGCTCTCTCCTTCCCACCCATCACCATCCTGAAACCTTGCTTGCCGGCGCCGGAGACGAAATCATCGAAGATCTCGAGGATCCTGTGGGTTGTGCCGGCGCAGATTTGTGGATTGTGCAGTGGCTAGAGATGAATTCGTCGAAGCTCTCGCCTTCTTTGCGAGCGCGGGTTTGTGGGTTGTGCCATGGGTTTGTGATCTTTCTCTCTACTCTAACCGATTTGCCATAGGTTTGTGATTTGTGATGTGGGTTTGTGATTTGTAACGTGGGTTTGTGTTTTGTGGTGGTTGTGGATGCGCGAGTTTGTGGTGGGTCGCTTATTGCAAGCGGTGGTGGGCGTTCTGTCGTTGGTGGCGATGATGGGCCGTTGGGATGGGTTTAATGATCGGCGCTGCTTTGGTGGTTCGACATTGCTTTGGTGGATCGGCGTTGCTTCAGTGGCTAGGTGTCTGATTTGGTGGGTTTTTATATGTTATGAGCACCACTGCCGATGAGCTGGCCGACGAAGTATAAAGGAGATGAGGGATGCCGAAGAGAGGGAAAGAAAGAAAAAATATTTTTTTAATGAAAGAAAAGAGAGGAGTTTAATAAAAATATTTTTTTTTAAGTTTCTTCCTATAGTGCACAGCTATAAATAGCTGTGTACTGTAGCAAGAAACTAAATAATTTTAGTTATGGCTCCATAATTGTAACATGTATTTTTGTATTTTGGTAAAGCTAAAATAGCTATATAGCTATTTAGTTTTAGTGCTGCTTGTAATACCCTGAAAAAAAAATGATTAAAAGAAAGGTTATTTAAGTAAATTGGTTTATGGGGTCAATTTTATAATTGATATTTTTAAGGGGTTTTTAGAAAATAAGGTTGAAACCCTAGCTATATAAGCTTATTATGTCAATGTATATGGAAAGATATTTTTGAGAGAGAAGATTACTCAAAGGATTGAAGTAGAGAAGAATTGACTATACTCTTGAGGTAAGAGCCTAAAATTTCTTTCTTATCAAATCTAAGCTTTATTTTAGAATTAAAGTATTTTTTTTTATGTGATGACTTCGGCCAACAGTAAAATCTGTTTAGACATGGCTGTAAGGGTCAACTTTCTGTACAATTTTGTTACTTAAGAAACTGCGCCCGTAATGATGGAATTGAAAGAAAAAAAAAATTTATACAGGTTTTGCGATGTAAGTGTAAACAGAGAAGAGTTGGAATTGGGCAATAAAATCAATTATTCACTGCACCGTCATTCACTGAAATATCTTTAATTCTAGTGCTTTGTTGGTCATGGAGTTGCTTTGGGCGCATAGTACTCTTTTGTGATATTTATTATAAGAAACAGTGGACTATTGGTTGGACCACCATCAGTCCAATAGCTTATATGATTTTAGAGTCTAGGGAGACAAGAGACATAGGCTTTTGTTAGAGTTTGTACTCTGCCTTACAAGTTTTAATGCTTTAACTTTTAGGCCTAAATAACCGTGCAAGGAAAGCCTTATATTACACATTGTTGGGATTTTTGCATGGAACCAATTTTTTTAAAAAAAGTTAATAATACAAATGATATAATGTGGAATATAGCCATGAGAAACTGTAAGAGAGTTAATAGTGAGAACTTATTGGGTACTTTAGAAGTTGCTCTTTTGTTCAAGTACCTTGCAAATTATTTTTATTATTTGACTATTGAGTAAAAATATTTGAAATTGATCTAAGTGATAACTAAGGAATTTAGAGGAAGTGTTAGGGAAAAGTTTCTTTTGGAATAGCTTTTGGAGGTAAGTAACCTTATCCTAATTGGTTTTATTTTGCGTATTTTAATTACTGAAATTGTTTATAGTTATTACAATTTTATTTCTATTGTACTACTGATTTCAAGTAAAGAATTATTACAAATATATCTGATTACTGAATATATGATGTAATTTATGTTATTGCTTTTAGCTATACTGATTCAAAGTAAAGAGTAAAGAATTCTCACAAATACATGTGAGTTTTGAATATAAGGTTTATTTTATTTAATTGTTTTATAGCTATAATGATTTAAAGTAAATAATATAGAAATATTACAAATAGATTTGAATATTGAAGATATGATTATATAAATGTGTTTGAATAAGATATTTTTGTTAGAAACTATGATTTTATATATATAATTATGAACAATTTGACTATGAATTTATTCTGATACCCAGCCAATGGGGGTTATTCATTGGTATTCTGATACCCAAACCAATGGGGGTTATTCATTGGTACTCTAATACTCTGATACCCAAACCAATGGGGGTTATTCATTGGTACTCTGATACCCAGCCAATGGGGGTTATTCATTGGTATTTTGATACCCAAACCAATGGGGGTGATTCATTGGTACACTGATACCCAGCCAATGGGGGTTATTCATTGGTACTCTGATGCCCAGTCACGGGGATATAGCGTGACCATAGTCATAAGATTGTTAAAAATATGAATTACGTTTGAATATTTGAACCATTTTGAGTCTTTAAAACTACATATGTGATTTTGGAAATGTTTGAGCATTTGAGCTATTTTGAGTCATTAAAACTACTTATGTATTTTGGAACATATTGTAAGTTATAACTTTAATATATGAAAAAAAAACTGAGTACTTTCTAAACCATCTATGATATATTTGTCAGATTAAAGTATATGGTCTATTTGCAACTTGTTATTTTTAAGACTATGAAAATTCTTTAGTATTTTTTTTGAAAACCCATAATATATTACAACCTTTGAAGACTTTTATTACATTTTATTACTTTACAGATTTATTACTTGATAGAACTTATTAGGACTTTGGTTACTTATTGAGTTGTCAACTCACCCCCCTTTTTTCCCCTCTAGTTTCAGATTGTGAAGAATATCAAATTTTGGGAGTTTTGATGTTATGTTGTGAGCAGAAAAAGAAGCTTAGTGATATTGGGATTGGATGGTCTTCTAATAGTTTTATATTTATTGGCCAATTGGCATTATGTATATGAGGTTTGGAATTTATTTCTATTAAATTATTAGAGAGTTATTCATAAAAAAAAAAAACTTGTTGAGGTATTTTAGATTTATTTGATTTAATTTTTGAGGATAAATTTTAGTTGCTAAGAAGGCCTTGTACACTTGTAGATGCTTGTTTTATAAGTGTACGGCAGTTGTCACGTGCTTATCTTTATACTTGGGTTCGGGACGTGACACTGCTAATGCTCTAAACTTCACTCAAAAGTTATTTCAACTTTTAAAATATTGGGCAAGTTATATTACCGCTATTTTAAGCCATGTGTAAAAATTACTTTTTTTTTTTTTTTTTATGCCAAACACAGAAATAATGTTACTTAATAGAGAAGTTAATATGTGGGATACAGGGTGGAACTAAAAGTCTAAAATATCAATCATGAGTAATGCCCCTCATATACAGAACGTGACCGAAATGCAAACCTCGTACATACAGACACAAAGCTGCAAAAACGAAAAATGCACAGGCAAATGGGTCCAACGCTCCAGCTAATTCCAAAATGAGAAGTGTAGCATCACTTTATTTGTTGAGTGTTCATATCAAAGTTTAGGTAATGTGGAACCACTCGTTGAGTGCTAATGAATAATGATGACCCCATCGTGATCAATTAGCACCAAAAAAAAAAAAAAAAAAAAAAAAACCCCGAATGCTTACTAAGGCTTGTCGCTTCCCTATACGATTTTTTTTTTCTTTTTTATAAAGCACTGTGAAGATAGTTCTTTTTAAAAAAAATAAATAAATAATCAAATATATTGCAAAAGAAGAAAGGCTTGAGGTTGAGGGCACCAACGATCCCATTTTACTCCTAAGAAGAAAAGGACTGCAAGGGCCAGTGGAACAGCCTAAGATGCTAAAATATGAGTTAAGGAGTTTGACTAATTTAGGGGTGGCAGCCAACCCACCAACCCACCAAAACTTGTCCGATATAATCCAATCCATCGAGTTAGGTCGGTTTTTAGGGGTTGATGGGTTGGGTTGAGTTATGCAATTTTTTTTTTTAATAGTGGGTCAAGTCGAGTTCAGGTCATAACAATCACTGTGAGGTACGGGAATTTAAAAAAAGGTAATTGCGCCACGTGTCATACGTATGGCCGAGAGGGGCCATCATCATGCCGAGGTGGTCACACCCTCGGACAGCAAGGCCACGTCAGTGGCACGTCACCAAAGGAGGCTATACTGTAGAGATGGAGCTTCAAGGAAGGGGTTAACCCTGACATGTTTGATGGGATGGTGGCATCCACCACATTTAATGCATCCCACCAAAACTTCTTGTTGTATTTAAGTGGAGAAGACCCCTGAACAATGCTGTCTTGATAGCTGCTACTCACAAAGGGTTTGGGAAGGTGTCTGATGGGACAAACACTCAAGTAGTGGTCTGGATGATCAACAAATGGAGGGCCAAGATCATTTAAAGGGAGCTATATAATGTAAGAGACCCTTTAGGGAGAGGGGATGGGGAAGTCTGTAGAGAAAGCATTGCAGTAACAAGAACTACAGTAATATCAAAGTCTAAAAGAAATATATTCCAGGATCATTCTCCTCGGACTTTGCCAAGGAAGGTTTTCTTTGCATAGAGCTTGTTCTTCTTTACTTTCTTGCTATCTTTAATTTACTGTGCGTGTTCTTTGATCCATTGAAGCCTAACTTTTAAGCTCACTTTTTACAAATTCATTATATTAGGCTTTTTGGGCCTTAATCCATTCATCTTTTGGGCTTAGGAACCAAAACCCGCGCCTACAATTGGCGCCGTCTGTGAGAATAGCTTGAGCTTTGGTGGGATCAATGTTCAACTATGGTAAGTTCAAGGACTAACCGGGAACAGGCTGTGGGTTCCCCACATCACGACCATTTTCTCAACCTTGAACAAAGAAGGGACCGTGAGGTTAGCGTGCACACGACACAAACTAGCAAGGGCCAGTCTCGGGGTAAGAGTCACGTCTCTTATGAAGAAAGTACCAAAGGCCTGCAGTTGGAGATTGACAGTCTTCGTAGGAGGCTACGCTGTAAACGACGGAAAAGGACTCCCTCAGATTCTGACCCTTCTTCTGGCGAAGATGGAGATGGTAGCTACAAGCCCAGGTCCAGGACTCCTTCCAGTGAGTCTTTTTTGTACAATGAGCACCATCATTACCAGTGGAGGAGTAAAAGTTCACCCCGCATAGGTCTGGGCAATGACACTAAAAGTAGAGCTCTTAACCAGATCTTTAAGTCACTGTTTTGCGTAGAATTGAAAAGGGGGAGCTTCCTCGGCGTTTCACTCAACCAATATTCACCATGTATAATGGCAAAATAGACCCTGTGGAGCACTTCAGCTACTTCAACCAGAGAATGGCCGTTCAATCCCAGAATGAAGCCTTGATGTACAAGGTGTTCCCGTCTAGTTTAGGGCCCATGGCGATAAGATGGTTCGACGGCTTGAAATAATGTTCTATTAGCTCCTTCAAGGAGCTTACTAGGGCCTTTAGGGCTCGCTTTGTGACTTGCAGTAGGGTTCCTTGACCCTTGGATTTCCTGCTGTCTACATAAGAGAGAAGGAGACCTTGAAAACATATTCTAACAGGTACTAGGAGATGTTTAACGAGAAAGATCGGAACTTTGATGACGTGGCTACAAGGACTTTCAAGGTTGGTTTGCCTGCCGAGCATGATTTGAGAAAGTTTTTGACCAGGAAACCGGTTAAGAGTTTGCGTCAACTCATGGACCGTATTGATGAGTATAAATGGGTTGAGGAGGACCAGCAACAGGGAAAAGGGAAAGCTAAAGTGGTCCCTCAGGATAGAAGGGATTACAGGTCGGATAGATACAATAACAATTGACTTCAGAGAGATATTACAGGGTATTCAGGGTCTATTACTACTCAAGTAGTCAATACTGTGTTCCGAGGGCCAATACATCAAATCTTGGAGAAAATTAAGAATAAGCCATATTTTCAATGGCCAAACAAGATGGGAGGAGATCCCATGAGGTGCAACTAAAGTCTTCACTGCCAATACCACTAGGAGTAGGGGCACACCACTAAAGATTCCAGGACGTTGTAGAGTCACTTTGAGCAGTTGGTCAAAATTGGGGAGTTAAAGCAATTCCTATATCAGCCCAGCAGACAAGGTAGTCAGGCTGGGTCGGGGACTCAGAGAGACGCTTCTATAAGACCACCTTTAGGTATAATTAGTGTCATTCTTACTGCTCCAAGAAGGACCGGTTCTCAGCCATCCAAGGTGTTATCTGTAGCTCAGCCATTTATAGAAGACTTACCCCCTGAGTTGAAAAGGAGTAGAGTGGAGGTACGACTAGCCTTGAGCTTCTCCGGTGATGACAAAGTTGGAATCTTGCAGCCACACGATGATGCACTAGTAGTTACTCTCAGGATAGGAGGGTACAATGTGGAGAGAGTTTTGGTGGATCTAGGCAGCGATGCAGAGATCATGTATCTCGACCTATTTAGGGGACTGAAGCTGAGGCCTAAGGACCTAACTTGCTATGACTCCCTCTAATAGGGTTTGATGGGAATGTTGTATTTCCAAAGGGCCAAATTAGACTACTTGTTCAGGCAGGGTCAAAAGTTGTGGAAGTGAATTTCAACGTAGTAGACGCCTATTCCTCCTATACTACTATTGTGGCAAGATCTTGGCTTCATGCTATAGGAGCCGTGTCTTCCACCCTTCACTTGAAAGTGAAGTACCCGTCGGAGGATTGGGTCGAGGAGTTAGTTGGGAGCCAGTCTGTGGCTAGGCAGTGCTTGGTGGCTGCAGTTAGACATCAGGCTGAAGGTGAATCCTCAGTTTTCACCAAGTAGGATTTATAGCAATCAAAGGTGCCGGGGCTGTTCACAGGGGCGATGGCAAAAGGGGCTAAGTGCAAGCAATTGGAAAAAGTTGTTATCGATGACGAAGAGGAGAAGTTCTTTCAAGTCGGAGCTTAGCTACCTCCTCCGGAAAGGCAAGAGCTGATGGTTTTTCTCATAAAAAATATCGATGCATTTGCGTGGAGCACCTACGACACCTCTGGGGTGGACCCAAATTTCATTTGCCATCATTTAAACATCAATCCATCTGCTATCTCCAAAAAGCAACCGCCTCGGCATTCATCTAGGGAACATTCTGATGCTGTCAAGGGGAAAGTACTCAAACTCAAGTGGGCTGAGGCCATAAAGGAGGTATTTTACCCTGAGTGGCTAGCCAACACAGTGGTGGTGACAAAGAAGACAGGGAAGTGGCGAGTATGTGTTGACTTTACAGATTTAAATAAGGCTTGCCCAAAGGACCCATTCCCCCTGTCTCGGATAGATCAATTGGTGGACACAACTGTAGGACATCTTCGGATGAGCTTTTGGACGCCTTTCAGGGTTATCATCAGATATCGTTAGCTTTGGATGATTAGGAGAAGACTGCTTTTCTTACACCCACTGGGAATTACCACTACAAAGTAATGCCTTTTGTACTAAAAATGCAAGGTCTACCTACCAGAGGATGATGACCAGGATGTTTGAGCCTCAGTTGGGCAAAAATATTGAGGTGTATATAAATGATATAATGGTAAAGAGTAAAGTAAAGTCTGTGCATACAGTTGACCTTGGGAACATTTTCGAGATACTGAAAAAACACAAGCTGCACCTTAATGCCGCTAAGTGTTCTTTTGGCGTAGGCTCTAGCAAGTTTCTGGGTTATATGATTACCCACCGCGGAATCGAAGTTGACCCTGATCAAATTAGAGCAATTAATGACCTGCAGCCTCCTCAGAATCCCAAAGAGGTCCAGAAGTTTACAGGAATGACCGCCGCCTTAAATCGATTCATTTCTCGGTTAGCAGACAGGTGTAGGCCCTTTCTTTCAGTTGTTGCATAAGTGGAAGGGGTTTGATGGGCAGAGGAGTGTTCCTCGGCTTTCCAATAGTTGAAGCAATATCTCTCTCGACCACCTATTATGTCCAAGCCCGAGGAGGAGGAGGTCTTATTCGCTTACATTGCTGTAGCCTCACATGTGGTGAGCCTGCCACTGGTACAAGTTGATGATGGGGTGCAGAGACCAGTTTATTATGTGAGCAAATCATTACATGGGGTAGAGATTTGCTATTTGCCATTGGAGAGGGCCATCTTGGCAGTAATGCATGCTACGCAGAAGCTCCCACATTACTTCCAGGCTTACACGGTTGTGGTTCTGACCCAACTCCCTCTCCGATCGCTGCTTCAGAAAGCTGATTATACAAGGAGGGTTGCAAAATGGGTAACAATCCTTGGAGCTTTTGATATTAAGTACATGCCTTGCACCTCTATAAAAGGCAAGGTCCTTGCTGATTTGGTGGCAGAGTTTGATGGGCCTTCATTTGAAGAAAACAGTGAAAGGCCGAGCACGGATGGAAATTAGTTGGGATGATCTCCTTACAGGAACCTCTATTGTGGAAGGTGCATGTCGATGGCGTAGCAAATCAAAGGGGATCAGGAGTGGGGCTAGTTATAGTATCTCCTAAGAGGATCATCATTGAGAAATCCTTAAGGCTGGGCTTCTCGGCCACAAACAATGAAGCTGAGTACGAGGCTTTGTTGATGGCAATGGCTATGCTCCAAAAAATGGGAGCAAGAGCAAAGGAGATATTTTCAGATTCAGGGTTGGTCGTAGGCCAAGTAAGGGGAGAGCTGGAAGCCTGAGATGTAAGAATGCAGGACTATTTGACTCAAGTTAGGCACTTACAATCAGGGTTTGAATCTTTCTCCTTACAGCACAACCCTAGGAGCAAAAATACACATGTTGACTCCCTGGCCACTCTTGCAACCTTCCCGACACACAGTTTACCTTGGGTTATCCTATTGTGTTGTTTCTTAAGGATGACATATTGCCCGAGAAGAAGGGGTAGGCTGACAAAGTGCAAAGAAATGCTCCTCACTTTTGGCTATCTGAGGACCAAAAGTTATATAGGCGCTCTTTTTAAGGGCCATATTTGCTATGCATTCGTCTTGAAGCAGTGGAGCCACTCTTAGAAGAATTGCACGAAGGGATTTGTGGAAGCCATACAGGAGGCAGATCCTTATCTCACAGGGCCCTCACTCAAGGATATTGGTGGCCCAATATGCAAAGGGAAGCACAGAAATACGTGAAAAAGTGTGTTCAATGCTAGAGATTTGCTCCCAACATTCATCAGCCAGAGGGCATTTTTAATCCTTTGTCTAGTCCCTGGCCTTTTGCTCAGTGGGGCTTAGACATTATGGGGCATTTTTCCAAAGCAACAGGAAATCAGAGATGGCTTTTTGTCAGCATTGATTACTTTACCAAGTGGGTTAAAGCTGAGCCACTAGCAAATATCAGGGATGTGGATGCCAAAATGTTTGTGTGGAAGAACATTGTCACTCGATTTGGGATTCCTTATACCTTTATCTCGAAAAAACGGACTTCAGTTTGATAGCAAGGCTTTCAGAAAGTATTGTTATGAATTGGGGATCACGAATAGGTATTCCACTCCAACTTATCCCTAGGGGAATGGACAAGCAGAGATTGTCAATAAAGTTATAGTAAATGGACTCAAGAAGAGGTTGGATGATGCAAAAGACAAGTGGGTGGATGAGCTTCCACGTGTTCTCTAGACATATCGGACTACCTCTCGTAGGTCAACATGGGAGACACCCTTTTCAATAACTTATGGGGCTGATGCTGTGATTCTTCTGAAGACTGGATTCCCAACACTGAGGACTAGCTTATTCACTCCAGACAGTAATGATAACCTACTAGAAAAAAGATTGGACTTAGTTGAAGAATAGAGAGAAAATGCATGGTTCAATTAGCACACTATCAACAGAAGCTGAAACAGGGGTACGATTCAAGTGTGAAGTTAAGACCATTGGCCCCTGGGGACTTGGTATTAAGGAAGGTTGTGGGTACTGCAATAAACCCTGCATGGGGAAAATTAGGGTCCAATTGGGAAGGGCCATACCGAGTTACCTCGGTAGCAAGCATAAATGCGTATTTCTTGGAAGACTTAGATGAAAATGTTGTACCATGTCCCCAAAATGTAAATAACCTGCGAAGGTACTATTATTAATGAAAGGCAGCTCTGCTATGTCCTTCTTTCTAGCATTATATATTCTTTATATTACTTGTTTGAATATTAAACAGAACCTTGGTTATGTCTGGCTCCTTGGACCACATACCTTGGGTAAATTAATATTCTTGATTATTTGTTTAAGTGTTAAACAGAATCTTGGTTATGTCTGGTCCTTCAGACCACATGTCTTGGGTAAATTAACACTCTCCATTACTTTTGTGAATATTAAACAAAACTTTGGTTATGCCTGACTCCTCGGACCACATACCTTGGGTAAATTAATATTCTTGGTTATTTGTTTAAGTGTTAAACAGAACCTTGATTATGTCTGGTCCCTCAAACTACATGCTTTATGTAAATTAACACTCTGCACTACTTATGTGAATATTAAACAGAATTTTGGTTATGCCTGGCTCCTCGAACCATATACCTTGGGTAAATTAATATTCTTGGTTATTTATTTAAGTATTAAACGAAATCTTGGTTCTATCTGGTCCTTCAGACCACATGCCTTGGGTAAATTAACACTTTGCATTACTTAGGTGAATATTAAACAAAACATTGGTTATGCCTAGTTCCTCGAACCACATATCTTGGGTAAATTAATATTCTTGGTCATTTATTTAAGTGTTAAACAGAACATTGGTCATGCTTGGTTCTTCAGACCACATGCCTTGGGTAAATTATCACTCTCCATTACTTGTGTGAATATTAAACAGAACCTTGGTTATGTCTGGCTCCTCAGACCACATACCTTGTGTAAATTAATATTTTTGGTTATTTGTTTAAGTGTTAAAAAGAACCTTGGTTATGGCTGGTTCCTTAGACTACATGTCTTGGGTAAATTAACACTCCATTACTTGTGTGAATATTAAATAGAACATTGGTTATGCCTGGCTCCTCGGACCACACATCTTGGGTAAATTAATATTCTTGGTTATTTATTTAAGTGTTGAACAAAACATTGGTTATGCCTAGTTCTTCAGACCACATACCTTGGGTAAATTAACACTCTTCATTATTTGTTTAAGTGTTAAACAGATTCTGGGCTATGTTTGGTTCCTCGGATCACATGCCTTGAGTAAATTAACACTTATTTATCTGTTTTCCTACTAAGTGTTTTGTTTATCTCTAAAGACTTGGACCTCCCTGTTGATTACACAGTTTTCCATACCAACGCGTAGTCATTTTCTTTTCTCACCATTTACATAGGTTTAATTTATTTAAGCTAACAACATGTTATTACTACTAGCTTTTGTTAAAGCGTGGGTGTTCACCCTTAGAAGCACCATCAGTCTAAAAGTCTCAGTAAAGGGCAAAACAATGATTACGGCCAACTTGAGATAAATATTGCAAGAAAAATAAAAGTTCATAAAGTAAAAGTTATTGTCTTTTCATTAAACAAAGGAGAAAAAACATTATAAACAGTGGCACAACAAAGGGAAAATAAAAAAAGAAAAGAAAAAAAGAGTACAAAGAAACAAAGAAAAATTCTAAAGCTAAGTCTTCGCCTGAGGAGGGTCTTCCTTGCTAACTGGCTGGGGGATCGGAGGGTCAGCAGCCTTCTTCTTCTCCTGGGCCGCGGCCTGAGGCTTGGCTGGCTTGGGGACCGAAGGGTCAACAGCCTTCTTCTTCTCTTGGGCTGCGGCTTGAGGCTTGGTTGGCTTAAACTCCTTTACCTTAGGGGCAGCTTCCTTGCCTTTGCCCTTGTCCTCTGGCCGAGCTTTAATTTAGCCAACCTCCTTACCCTTGGCCACCTCCACCCCATGACCTGGGTCACCAGCCTGGCCAGACCCTTTGGTGGTCTCAAGAGGGGAAAAAAGGTCTGGGAGGGAGGAGGCTGCTCAGCCTCAGTTAGAGCAAGAGCGACTTCCACGGGTGCTACCTCAGTAGCTTCTCAGAGGTTCTTAGGATAGTAGATGTTCTCGATTTTCCTCCACTCTGAGTTTGCAGGGGCTCCAGCCACGTTCAGGGTCTCAGTCCAAATCTCGAGGCAGTAATCCTTGCAGACCTCGGCCAACTCTTCAGTTAGCCGAACCTCAGTCTCCTACACCTCGAGGTTATAGAACCTCTACCCTGCAGTGTTCGCGACTGCCTAGGCAGCCTCTTTAGCCTTTGACAGCTCCGCCTTCAGCTCCACCACTTGTTGCTTAGCCATGGCCAGTTTTATCTCCGTGTGGTGGATCTTTTGGCGTTGCTACTCCGCTTGCGCCTCAGCGGTCCTAAGGCTGGCCTCCGCGCTCTTTCGGTCCTTGTTCCTACTCTCAGTGGCAGCGAGGGATTTACTCGTCTTTGTGCAGAGGTTGTTTATGAGTCTGGCCTCATTTCGGGCAACCTTCACCCATCCCTCGGCTGTGAAAACCTCCTGGATTGCTTACACAAAAACGACGAGGAAACACTGCATCAGACAAGTAAGAGACAGGCTATCATGAAGTTGGTGAAGTGCGTCAAGGAACTTACCAAGGCCAGATCCTTCTTCAGGGACATGAAGAGCTCTTGCTGCCTTACATTCTTCAAGGCGTCCATGTCTTTGGGGAGCAGGAGAGGCCACCCCAGAGCGTCGACCACATAGTGGGCGTTACCTCTCTAGAACTCCTTGAGGAAGAGTTCCAGGGGATCACTGCGCCATCCAACTCCAGTCGGGGGTTCCAAGTTGGATGGCGCACCTCAATCACATGCTCGGCCTCTTTACTTTCAACTGAGGAGGCCCTCCCTCTACCCTTGGTCGTTTTGGGCTGCTAAGGAGGAACTCCCTTGTCGTGGGGGACCAAGTACCCCTCCTTAGCCAACTTCTTATCCTTCTTCCTCTTCTTGTGGTTGGCAGGTGCGAAGGGGTTGACCATGGAAAGAGGAGGAGGAGGCAGAGTTGGGGGAGGCTAAGATGCCAGGGCATTTTTGGGTACTCCTCCTTTGGCCTTGTCTGTAAGAAGCTCCCTTAGGCCTTTCTTCCTATGCAGAGACATCTCTTCTTCCTCCTCTTTTGAGCTGTTGTCTATGCGCGCGGCGATGAGGCATGGGGTGCGAACACCCGAGAATTTGTCAGGCTTATCCTTTGAGTTCGAGACTTGAATGACGGGCTCTCCTTGCTCCTCTCTCCCTTCCTCGAGCTGAAATTGGTCTATCTCAGTCTCAAATGACATGTGTGAGGAGGCTATCTCCTCTTTTGAAATCGCTACCTCACGAAGGGAACGATGAAGGGGCAGCTCCACTAGCACGATATCGTTTTGGGCTAAAAAATCGGGCATTGAGATGTCTATCCGAACTAGCCGAGGATCGCTTGCTTTTATCGCGTAGCCCACGTCTTGAAACTTGTCCGACAAGGGCTTGAAGTCGAGGATGAGGTGGACAGCTCTCAATTGTGTGTCTTCGCTCACAAACACTTCGGATCTCAGCATCTTATTAAGGTCCAAGACGTTAACGAGGTTGACGTTGGGAGCTATGTATATTTTATCTGCAAAAACATTCAAGAAGCAAAACCACGGTCAGAATAATGAAGCCATCTATTACCGCAGGGAAGCCTCATTCCCCCTTCTATGAAGGCAATCATGGGAATGACGACCTCCCCTTTCCCTCTGTAGGTAAGCCACTGACTCAGAGCACAATATCGCAGGGAAACTCCCTAGGGAATGTGGTACCTAGCCCTAAATCCCTTCATATCGGTGGGAGAATCTTCGAGGTGAGCAAATCTACCTATCTAAGCAAACTAAAGGGAAGGTAAAAGAAATGTTTTTGAAAAAGAAGTAAAGAGTAGAAGGCCGAGGAGACTAGCCGAGAATAGAAGAGCCTAGGAATGTGAAAACTTACGAATATAAGGACGAGGGTTACTTTAGGGGCTTCTCAAAGGTCTAAAGATTTAGGAAGTCTTGAAAGCTTGAGAGTTTAGGAAGTCTTGGGAGTTTGAAGATTTGTAAAGTAGGAGAAAATGAATCCCTAGGCGTCTTATATAGGAGGCGGAATTGGGTGGGAGTTATCTCGCCCAAAATTTGAGGAGAAATGTCAACTGTAGGATCTCCATCTCACCGTAGGATGTGAGGAACAAAGCACCGCCTTGAATATTAAATGAGACGTTGCGGACTCCGAAGCGCTAGAACAGTTACGAGGCACGCGAAGCGGCGTCCCCTCGTATAAAAGTCAAAGAAACGTATGGAATTAATTATCCAAAGTCAAAACCCCATTTTTCTCCTTGGATAGGAGGAAAAATTTGAAATTTTGAGGGGCTATTGTGGGGTACGAGAATTTTAAAAAGGGTAATTGCGCCACGTGTCATACCCATGACCGAGAAGGGCTATCATCATGCCGATGAGGTCACCCTCGGACAACAAGGCCACGTCAGTGGCATGTCACCAAAGAAGGCTATACTATAGAGATGGAGCTTTGGGGAAGGGGTTAGCCTTGAACAGTGCTGCCTTGGCCGCTGCAACTCACAAAGGGTTTGGAAAGGTGTCTGATGGGACAAGCACTCAAGTAGTGGTTTAGATGATCAACAAATGGAGGGTCAAGATCATCTAAAGGGAGCTATATAATGTAAGAGACCCTCTAGGGAGAGGGGATGGGGAAATTTGTAAAGAAAGCACCGCGGTAACAAGAACTGAGGTAATATCCAAGTTTAAAAGAAATATATTCCAGGATCATTCTCCTCGGACTTTGCCGAGGAAGGTTTTTTTTTGCATAAAGCTTGTTCTTCTTTACTTTCTTGCTATCTTTGATTTACTGTATGTGTTCTTGGATCCATTGAAGCCTAGCTTTTAAGCACACTCTCTACAAATTCATTGTATTGGGCTCTTTGGGCCTTAATCCATTCATCTTTTGGGCTTAGGAACCAAAACCCGCCCCTACAATCACAATCCCGCCTAATCCGACTCAACCCACCTATTTATTTAAAATTTAAATTACACACACACACACACACACACACACACACTTAATATATATTTAAAAATATATTATATAATTAATAATTTTTTATTTAATTTTTTCCCCATATCCGGCTCTTCCTATATAAAACCTAATTAGTAATTACCTTGCAAACCCTAACAATCTTATTTTTCTCTCTGCCATCTCTCACTCTCACTCTCACCCTCCCACTCCACTTCTATTTGTTTGTAACTGAGTTGGGATATTAGTTCATGTACATTTTGTTTTTCAACTTAGTTAGATATATTTTGTTTTTGTTTATAATTGAGTTGGAATACTAGTTCATGTATATTTTATTTATCAACTCAAGTGACAAGTAAGATCTTTTTTTTCTGCTTAATTTAATTATAATAGTAATAAAAAAAAAATCAACCCATGGGTTCAACCCGACCCAACCCGATCCATGCGGGTTGGGTTGGTTGAACCCCTATGATAGGTTAGGTTGGGTTGGATTGGATTTTTTTTTAACCCACCATGGTGAGTTGGGTCAAAAAATCTCCTCAAATTGACCCAACTTGACCCTTGCACACTCCTAGACTAATTTAAGAGTTACAAAAATTCCAAAATCCTAAGGTAGGAAGCAGGTTTTTAATATCAGGAATTACAGCGGCAATTTCTCAATGAACTTCATTTGAGTCATTATGAATTGAAAAGCCCACTACTTGAGAATCTTTATTAGAAAATTACATGGAGAAGGCCATGCTGCAATGGTTCAGAATGCTAGAAGAGTTGCTTTTGATTCCACCCATAAAACACAGACTGGAACATTAAAATCAATCCATACAGGGGAGATCTTGATTTTATGCAAGCAAGCATTAGGGAGTCGTAATCCATTTAGGATGAGAATTCCTTTACATTCAAACTGCATAAACACCTCATGGGAGGTTTGGGTTAATAGCAAACTGACTCATTGGAGAAATTATACCATCCTCTAGTGGACCATGTCACTTGTCCATTATTCCACTAAAAGACTCTCACTTGTTTAAAATTGCTGAGTTAGTAATGAGTTTCTGTTTAAAAAAATTTCTAATTCAGTAATTTTAAATAAGTGGAAGTCTTTTAGTGGAATGGTGGACCACGTCACTTATCCACCATGAGGACCTTATAATTTTTCGACTCCTTGGGCTTTCAACTTTTTTGTATAACTCCGTGAGGTTTCCATATTCAGTGATGATAGAAAATAATGTGACCATTAAATGATACCCAACAATTGATTTGCACCAAATAAAACACATGTAACAATAAAGTTGAAAGAATTTATTTCTTATATTGTTATCTGTGTTTCATTTAGTGAGAATCAGTTGTTTGGTGTCATTTGACGATTACGTGATTTTTTCCATTCAATTTCATGAATATGAAAACTTCAACAGGTTATAAGGAAAAATCGAAACTCGAAAGCCCAAGGACCAGTATGCAACTGACCCAAACCCCAATGAGAGTTTATACATTTTGGTCTTCATTTGCAATTCAAAAGAATCCTAAACCATTATAAATGGGATAGTGGAAATATAGAAGTTTTTCTATTCTATTTTCCGTTGTCCTCACCTGTAATGCCACTCATACCAAAGTTCTCAGGTAAACTCCATGATCTATCATGCCAACACTGTCACGCTATTGTTAACTAGTCAATATATCATTAGCCATTTTGAACGGTCGTTAAACGATGGCTGCTAATGGTTGATTAACTGTTGAACTTTTTCCAATTACCATTTTTCATAATTCAATCTTTTTCTCATTCGGTTGTATGAATCCTATCTTTAAGGTGTTTTTCCTCATTTAAGGTGCCATTGCCCATTTGATATTGCGATGATTTTCCTCACATCTAATTGATCTAACCTAATCATATTTTCTTTAACTATCTTCTCTCTAGTTGGACTGAAGGCATAATAGTGATGTTGATTGAGACATTCCTTAGTCCCGACTTCTCAAGCAGACAATGATGAATGTGAAGATGGAGGTAGCCGCGATGACAATGGCTAGAATTAACTAGTGAGGATGGAGGTTGACAGTGATGTGAGATTTTTTATTTTTATAATTCAATGGTACAATTAGGGAGGGGGATTTGAATCTTTGATATTTTTGTTAGAACCAGCAAAGGTGCCAAATTGCTAGTAGAGTTACAAAGCTCTTAGTTGTGATATTTTATTTATTATTTATTTATTTGAACAAAAATAGTTTTTTTCATTAAACTAAAAGATAGAATTACATATGATTGTAAAATTATAGAAACTAGTCGCAGACCCACACGATGCATGGGAATAAATAATTATTTTATATTGTAATATAATATATAATTTTTTCTTAATGTTTTTTGAAGATAATTTGTTCTTCCTAAAAATTAAAAAATTTCTGTTCGGTCCAATTAGGTTTACTTCGGTCCACTCGGTGAATTTCAATCCCCCTTTAGTCGATTTTATACTAATTGGGTCGTAACTTGATTCTCTTTGTAGGTTTTCTTTTCAAGTTTAGCTCAAAGAAAAAAAAAATTCTTCATTTTTGGGTTGAAAAGTATGAAATTTATTACATTTGGGCTAAAATCTTTAGTTTTGAGTTAAAAAAAAAAAAACTAAAATAGACATTAGAAATATGAACCTAAAAATGTAATAAAAATGATAAACATTCAAAAGTTTAATTCGTTCCATATTGGTTCTATATGGTCCATTCTGTCCTCTTCAGTCCAATTTAGTCCTATTCAGTCTTATTTAGTCCATTATGTACACTAAAGTTATATTCGGCCCATTTCTTATTATTCAGTCCACTTCGGTCTAATTCGGTCCATTTTGTCCACATTGCCCCTATTCAGTCTACATTGGTCCTATTATGTCCACATCGGCCTAATTCGGTCTACTTAGTTCACATTGGCTCTATTCGGTCCACATTGGTCCTATTCGGTCCATTCTTTTCACTTTGATCCATGTCAGTCCTATTCAAGCCATTTGGTCCACTTTAGTCTGATTCAGCTCATTTTGTCTACTTTGGTCTCTTCGGGTCATTCTATCTACTTCGGTCTTATTCAATCCACATCACTCATATCTGGTCCATTTAGTCCTACTTCATCCATTTTGTCCACTAAAGTTCTCTTTGGTCCAATTCGGCCCATTCGGTCTTATTCACTCCACTTCAGTCTAATTCGGTCTTTTTAGTCCACATTGGCTCTATTCGGTCCACATTGGTCCTATTTAGTCCATTCTGTCCACTTTGATCTACTTTAGTCCAATTTGCCATTCAGTCCACTTTGGTTTGGTTCGGTTCATTATGTCCACTTTGGTCTGATTTGGTCCATTTTGGCCACTTTGGTTCTATTCGGTCCATTCTATCCACTTTGGTCCTATTCAGTCCACATTACTCCTATTCAGTCTACTATGTCCACCTCGGTCCTATTCGGTCCAATTTGGTCCCGTTCGGTCCATTCTATCCACTTTTGTCATATTCGCTCCATTCATTCTAATTCGGTCCTTCTTGTTCCTATTGTTGATGTAACACAAATTATATTTATTGTCACATTAAATTACTTTTATTTTGTTAATAAAATTAGTAGTTCTATAACATTTTTTTTTCACAAAACTAAATTGTACCAATTCAAAGAAGAATTCTAAAGTATACAAAAGTTCATCAACTTAAAGTAGAGATGCAAGAAAAAAAAACCCAAAAATCGAAAAAGAAATATATATATATATATATAATGAGAGAGAGAGAGAGAGAGAGAGAGAGAGAGAGAGAGAGAGAGAGAGAGAGAGAGAGAACCTTTTGTGTGTGAAAAAAATAAGAAATTATGCATGAAATGAGAGAGGGAATGACAAATTTATAGAATGAGGATAAGAATAAGATGAATAAAAAATAAAGGAAGATAAAGGGATAGAAAAATAATGATATTAAGTTAGAGAGTAGTGGGGATATGAAAAGTTAAAATGGAATTGAAAATTTAATACTACCTTCGTCTCACTTTTTTTGTCTTGTTTGAAAAGTCAAATTTTTTAAAGGAACATCATTTATTGTCTTGACTACCTTTTAAAAATGTATAAATTTCCAAAATTACTCTTAAAAAAATTTATCAAAAAATTGAATTAGTAAATTAATAAGGGGTATAATAGGAACATTAGTAAATTAATAACTTTTATTTTTAGAAACAAGACAATATTTTGAGACATCTCAAAATGGAATAGAGGACAAAAAAAGTGGGACAGAGGGAGTAATAAATAAGAATAGTTAAAAATAAGATAAATATGATATTTTGATTGTAATATAATAGAGTTTTTAATTCACTTAAAATGATTAAAATGTCATATAAAAAATTGGGAAAAAAATGATAATTACATGGTTGTTGATGTGGCTTAATTGAAGCGTAGCAAAAATAAATACTACACTTCAATTTTTAGATATATATATATATATATATATAAATAGATATAGGTGACATATTTATCCATTGCGGGCAATATGGTCTCAAAGATAACTATTATTATTATTATTTTTTTAAATTGCCTCTAAACATGTTTGAAGTTATTTTACTCCAACATAACATGTGACAATTGAATAGACAACTCATGCGCAGTTTTTAGTCACACGAATTTTTTAATGAGTCACACAATTTGTTTAAAAAATACATATAGATAACCATACAGTTTTGCAATGTAACGGGTGAAAAAAGATAGCCCAAGAAACTACCGCGTACTACTTTTCCAATATGAAATGGCCCAACAACAACAATTTTAGCCCATTAGTTACTAAAACCAGTCTAGCACTCTCCAAGTTGGGCATGCTTAAGCAACATTGTCGATCCGCTTCTCTCCCATTTGGGCAGATCATCAAATATCTGTAGCTTCTTTCTCCGTGAAGCCCAAAGAGAAAAATAGAGAAATAGGCTTGCAGTTGTCCCTTAACGATAATAACTTCGTGAACTACAACAAGCGAGTACTTGGGCCTTAAGTTACTTACTCAGTCAGGAAAAATAATATTTAAAGCTCGTATACTTCCAATGCGTCCCTTAAATCCAGACCCAGCAAAAGAAAATAACAAAGGTAATATTCAGGAATATAAACAACGTGTTGGTATTTTATTCAGAAATAAAAACAATAAAAAGTGTCCGTTTATTTTTTGGACGGAAAACATTTTTTAAAGAAAATTTTATGAGTTTTCTAACATTTTGTAGCATCAGAAAATTTGGGTCCAAAGTATGGTGGTAAACAAACTGAGCCGAGCTGAGTATTTAAAGTTCAAATTTGTTTGATTGATTTTATTATAAACACGAGCCGAGCTTGAGCTCATAACCAAACAAAATTACGTGTTTAAACTTGGCTAATTTTTTTGTCGAACAAGCTCAACTTGTGCACAAGCTACTTGATTAATTTCTCTATTTATTTTTTTCCATATATAGTAAAACATGACTATAATTTATAATCCCTTCACAAATCTATGAATATTACTACAAATGAACTGTTTATATTATAAATAAACTACAAGTACGAACGTGATATTATATAAACCTAGTTACAAACTCACACAAACCCTTCTCATGTTTATATAAGTATATTTTTGAAATGTATATATATATATATATATATATATGCTATATATAAGATGATCCCCCTCTTTCAACTGGATTTTTATATGGTTCAAAAATATCATCATTAATGAAGGGTAACTTCATTTAGAAATAGGGTCATAAATGTCAAATAATAAATTTCATTTCGAATTCAAAAAGAGAACTCCTAAAATTTAGGATTTTTTTTCCCATCATATTCAAAAAAGAAATTACAGTTACTATTTCTCTCTAAAATTTATCATATTTATTTGTTTGAAAAATAAAAAATATATTTTTAAATTATAATAGATACAAATTATTTATTAGGCTAGACAAAATGGTTGCGAATGAGGATTGGATGAGATTATTTCCTGAGGCGAGAGTGAGGCATGTGGCGAATAATAAATTTCATTTTGAATTCAAAAAGAGAACTCCTAAAATTTAGGATTTTTTTTCCTTTCATATTCAAAAAAGAAATTACAATTACTGCTTATCTCTAAAGTTTATCTTATTTATTTGTTTGAAAAATAAGAAATATATTTTTAAATTATAATAGATACAAATTATTTATTAGGCTAGACAAAATGGTTGCAAATGAGGATTGGATGAGATTGTTTCTTGAGGCGAGAGTGAGGCATGTGGCAATGTCCATATCGGATCATTGCTTGTTAATGCTCTTTCTCACGCGCAAATAGCCTAAAAAACAAGGGAGGAAACGTTTCTTTTTTGAAGCAATGTGGACAAGGGATGAAAGGTGTAGGGAAATTATGGAAGGGGCATAGGATTCGGGGAGGGTGGAGACAGAGGATGGTATAATGGGTAGAATCAAACGATGTCAGGAACAACTTCAAAGATGGAGTTGGATGGAGTTTCGTAATGTTAACAAGATGCTGAAACAAAAAAAGGAGAAACTTCAACAGCTAGAATTGAGGGACAGCCTACATGGGAAAGCAGAGGAGATTAAGAAGGTAAGAAGGGAGATTAATGAGGTTCAGGTCAGAGAAGAAATTATGTGGAATCAAAGATCTAGAGCACTTTGGCTAAAATGGGGTGATAGAAATACAAAATTTTTCCACACTACCGCAAGTCAAAGACGGAGAAAAAATTGGATTGTAGGGCTGCAAAATCCGAGTGGGGAATGGCAGGAAGATAAAGAAGGAATTGAGCGAACCATCTTGGACTACTTTGAGACCATTTACAAGTCCAACCAGCCAACCAGTTTTGAGGCTAGTTTGAACTCAATAACTACCCGGGTCTCTCCCGATATGAATGAAGAACTGGTTGCGGAATTCAAGGCCGAGGAAGTATGGTGTGCCCTTAAACAAATGCACCCAACTAGGGGTGTTCGCAGTGCGGTACGGTGCAGTTTTGTGCCATTTTTAGCATCGCACTTTGTGGTGCAGTTTAGCTAAAACCATAACTACACCACACCTTATTTTTGAGGTCACATGTGTGGTGTGGTGTGGTGCAGTGTGGTGTGTTTTAGAGTTTAGCCAAAACCATAACCGCACCGCACCTCATTTTTGCGATCACATGTGCGATACTATGTATAAGATGCGGTTTGAAGTCGGTATATTTTTCTAATTTTGGGCTTTTCCTACTCAGCCCAAAACTAATTTTTCCCCTTTTTTAGGGCCAAGTTTTTAATTATTGGGCTAGTTTTTCTTTATTTTGGGTTGGCTTTTCTAGTCAACACTTGCTAGGATTATGAAACTTTTTTTTTTTTTTTGAAAACTAGGGTTTTAAAACTATTAATAACATATTTAATATTAAAAATAAATAAATATATTAATATATAGAAAGGGTGCAGTGCAGTGCGGTTTTCTTATTATAAAACCGCAAACCGCACTACACCATGAGGTGCGGTGCGATGCGATGCGGTGCACTATTACTTGCGGTGCGGTTATACCATTTTGCGAGCGGGTTTTGTATGGTTTTTGCGGTTTGTGTGGTTTATGTGGTTTGGTGAACACCCCTACACCCAACAAAAGCCCCTGGACAGGATGTTATGTCACCAATCTTCTTTAAACCCTATTGGAATATTGTTGGGCCAGAGGTGGTCAACAGTGTACTTTCGTCTCTAAATTCGGGCAGGATGTCTTGTAGACTGAATGAAACATATATATGCCTTATCCCAAAGGTGAAATCCCCCCAAAAAATTACAGAATTCAGGCCAATAAGTTTGTGCAATGTTATGTATAAATTAATCTCTAAGATTCTTGCCAATAAACTGAAAAAAGTTTTGGCAGCAATGATAGATGATTCGCAGAGTGCTTCTATCCCAGGCATACTAATTATTGACAACGTACTAGTTGCCTTTGAAACCATGTATTGCATCGACCAAAGGAAGAAAGGGAAGGAAGCGCTTATGGCCATAAAGCTTGATATGAGCAAGACGTACGATGAAATCGAGTGGGTGTATTTGGAGGCTATGATGAGAAAGATGGGCTTTCATGACAGGTGGATTTCCCTAATAATGATGTGTGTAACTACGATATCCTACTCTGTGTTGATTAATGGCGAACCAAAAGGGAAAATCACCCCATCAAGGGGGTTACACCAAGGTGACCCAATTTCTCCCTACTTATTCTTATTGTGTGCTGAAGGCCTATCGACTATGATCAAAAAGGAGGAAAAAGGGGGGGGGGGGGGGGGGCGGGGCACTTAAAGGGGATTGCAGTGAGTAGAAAAGCTCCGAGCATATCCCATTTGTTGTTTGCCGATGGTAGCATAGTGTTCTGTAGAGCCACAAGGGACGAATGTGATAGGGTATTAAAGGTACTTGAAGATTATGAAGGGGATTCGGGGCAAAAACTCAATAAGGAAAAAACCTCTCTCTACTTTAGCAAGAACACTAGCAGGGAGATAAAGGAATGTGTGAAGGAGAAGTTTTGGGCAAGAGTAGTTTAGCACCATGAAAAGTACTTAGGGCTGCTGCCGCTTGTGGGGAAAGGAAAAAGAAATGCATTCAACCAAATCAAGGACCAAGTGGGGAGGAAAATAGCTAGTTGGAAGGGTTTCGCATGCAGGTAGGGAAATTCTCATCAAGGTTGTAGATTCAGCAACACCAACGTATACGATGAGTTGCTTTAAACTCCCCGATACGCTGTGCAAAGAGTTGAACTCTTTGATCGGAAATTTCTGGTGGGGCCAAAAAGATAGGGAGAGGAAAATGGCTTAGGTCTCATGGGAGAAGTTGTGCATCCCAAAGGCAGAAGGAGGTATAGGATTTAAGGACTTAAATGCCTTCAATCTAGCACTACTTGCTAAACCATGGTGAAGAATGCAACAAAATCCAAACTCTTTGGTCCATAGAATGTTCAAAGCAAAATATTTCCCGAATAGAGTGGTTAATGAGGTAGAGTTGGGAAGAAGGCTTTCCTATGCGTGGAGAAGCATCTGGATGGCAAGAAAGGTGGTTGACAGAGGGTCTAGATGGTGCATAGGAAACAGGGAATTTGTACGGATTCGGAAAGATAGATGGATTCCTTCCTTAGACTCCTTCAAAGTGACAAGCCCGGTTGGTGCCCATTTGGGCATGGAGATGGTGTCGAGTTTGTTGGATATAGATAGGAGGGGTTGGGATGTGGGGAAAGTAAAAAATGTGTTCCTCCCTCATGAGGTTGAGCTGGTTTTGAGTATACCCATTAGTGCCAAACTACCAGAAGACTCACTCATATGGGAATGGACCCTAAATGGAAAATTCACAGTTAAAAGCATGCACAAAGTGGCCCAAAAAGTGTTGAAAGAAGGAGTTCAAGCAGCTCAGACAGCAAGGGGATGAAAAGGATTTGGAGGATTGTGTGGCGGTTAAACTGTCCAAACAAAATCAAACACCTACTTTGGAAAGCATGAAAAAATATACTGCCTATAAAACTTCATCTGAAAGCACGGGGAATTGGCGAGGATGACAGGTGTGATATGTATGGGCTTGGGGAATCATCGGGGCCTGCCTTATGGAGCTGCAGAATCGCAGAGGCTGTGTGGAACAATACCAGGTTAAAGATCCCTTACTTTCAAGACCCCCCAAGAGACTTCATTGATATTGTGTGGGAGTTCAAAGAAAGGTGTGCAGGGGTAAATTGGGATTTGTTTGCAACTATTGTGTAGGGCTTATGGAACAACAGAAACCAAGTGAGACATGGGGGACAATGTAAAAGCCACGAGATGATTGTGAAGGAAGCCACAGAATACTTAAAGGAATACCAAGTAGCAAACCAGTCAGCAGAAAACATTCCTGCACATGATGAGATTGCGTGGAAGCCACCAAAACCAGGTTGGTACAAAGTCAACACTAATGGTGCTTCGTCTGAAGATATTAAGTGCTGTGGAGTCAGGGTGGTCATTAGAAATGAAAGGGGCGAAATAATGGGGGCTTTGAGTAAGAAACTTGAGCTGCCTTTGGGTGGAATGGAAGCTCAGGCAAAGGCAATTGAGGAAGGTGTGATGCAAGCATATGACCTTGGATTAAAAGACATCATTATTGAAAGTGATGCACAGTTGGTGACTAACTCCCTGGGTAAACAGTGTGTGCTGTCGAGCTCTATCAGGAAGGTTGTCGAAGGAATCTTGGAGGGGTTGAGAAAGTTCAATGCATGGGATGTCAACCATACTTGTAGGAGTGGCAACAATGCTACTCATATCTTGGGTAGGCGAGCCAAAATTTTAAATGAATGTAATATCTGTGTAGAGGATATTCTGCCCAGTATAGTTGATCAAGTTCAAATCGATGTAGCCCAATATAATTTTATTTCTAGTTAATGAAAGTAATTGAAAGGGTTGTTTATCAACAAAAAAAAAAAAATAGAGATGTCTGATCATCAAAACCCATCTGAAGAGAACTTTGTGACCTTCTTCAAGGGTTGGCTTGTACGCCAACAAAGCTTCCTCGAACAGCTTCGCCACTCAATTTCATCGGACACCACAAACCAACAAACAAGCTTGATTCAACAAGTCCTAGCTCATTACCAAGAATACTATGAAGAGAAAGCCAAAATAGCTAGAAATGATGGGTTTCTCCTTTTCTGTCCTCCATGGTTGAGTTCATTCCAGCGAAGCTTGCTTTGGGTTGCTGGGTATAAACCTTCTTTGGTTTTCCAAATAGTTGATGGTGTAGTTAAGGAATTAACGGTGGAGCAAACACTAAGAATGGAAGAAGTGAAAGCTAAGACAAGGAAGAAAAAGAGAGAGCTAACAGAGACATTGGCGAGGCTTTAAGAAAGCATGGTGGCGCCGCTAATGTTGGCGTTGGCAAGGTGGGTTGGGAGGCTTATGGATGGTGAAATATCTAGCTTGGACTCAACAATTAAGGCACTGAAGATAGCGATGCTACAAGTGATAGAAGGTGCTGACTCGCTTCGCAAATCCACTGTGAGTAAAGTGGTGGAGATACTTAGTCCGATTCAGATTGTTAAGTTTTTGGCCACAGCTGCTCAGTTTCATCTTCAAACGAGAAGGTGGGGATTGCAAAGGGACTCACAAAGAGCAACAACTGGCTTGGTGTGAGATCAATGGGAAGGCGATGTTTAGTCAGTAGTGTTTGTCTACTCAGTGTTTCCGTTTGGATTGAAGGGAAAGGAGGAGAAGTAGAGTATAGTAAAGTAAAATTGGTCCAAAACTAGCCTATTTTCAGCCAACTTTACTTTACTCCTCCTTCCCTTCTCCCTCAATCCAAAGAGGCCCTTGGGCTTTTGGTTTAAAAAAAAAAAGAAAAAAAAAAAAAAGGAAGATAGATCAGGTTACGTTCTATTTTATCTTTTGAGCTAAAATTATCTTTTGAGATAAAATTAAGAGATGAAGAACTTCTTTCTTATTTTTTGGCTCAAGAGATAGACACGTTCTTGAGTCTTAAGTTTGGACATATCTTATTCCATTAAGAAGATAATTGGCCAGTTGGCCTATCACACTTAACACACTACGGTACAACTCTAACATACTATGATACTAATAAAGTAACTACTACAGTTACTCTATTTCTCCCCCACTTAAACTTAGGCTACCCACTACTCTCATATGTCATGGGGGTGATTGATAAGAGTGCACTTCAACGAATGTATTGTGCCCTACAATGATAGCTCCATTAAGGCTTTGGTAGTACACCCATTATTACTCATTGTTGTCGATGAGTTCATACTTGAGACCCTTTTTCATTTAGCCCAAAAAAAAAAAAAAAAAAAAAAACCCACAAAGGTGCATGTCAATTGTGCAATATGCCCTTTCGGCTTTTGTTGGATTAGTGGTAATCTAAAGTTCCAAACAATGCTACTCCCTGATAAGGTATCTCATGTTTCGAGTGCATGAGACCTTTGTCTTAGTGGTAGGTGAACCCCACAAAGTTTCGGCACATACAAGACTTCTGCCTACTCCCTTTGCTAAATCGCAATTAGTTTAGATGCTAAAAAGCCTGGCATGTTGAAGTTAATTAACTTGGCTCTTGAGCGTGTTCCCTGATCTGTTTTGTTGGCCTTGTTTCTCTCTTCTAATATATCTCTTTCTTCCATAAGCCCATATAGAGGGAAAAGGGCTCAACTAAGACTTGCGGGGAAGTACTCATCGAACTAGACAAGTGCTTCTCATTTTCATCGAGAAGGAAAACCAATAGTGTGTTCATTGGTTTGCTAGGAACATAGAAGACCGTCTTTGGGCCTCACCATCTCGGCCTTTTCTCGTAATGGGTTAGAGCTCCTCTGTTTCATGAGAATATTAAGGTTTCTTGGTCTCATTCTATTCTATTCTAATTTTATACGTGTTCACTTCAATTGAACCCCAAATTTATGAATCCCGTTTCATCTCTATTACTAGTCAATCGAACCAAGCTATATATTTATAAACAGCTAGAGCTCGGGTTGAGAAAAGTTTTACTTATGTTTGTTTGTTTAGCAAATAAGCTAAGCTCAAGTCTATGTTTATGCTCAACTATGAAACAAATCAAGCTCAAACATAATAATATATTTGCAAACAAGCTCGTAAATATGAGACTTAATTTAAATTATATATAATTTTATAATTTTATATGTATACTTGTCTAAATAATAGATTTGAGATTGAATTGTACAAGTTTGTAATATTTTCAAACGATATCAAATTATTATTTGTGACTTATTACTTATATTAACAATTCATTCATAATAAAAATTCATAGATTTGTGAAAAACTAAAAAAATTATGTCATGGTTTTATTATATATAGAAGAAAAAAAATTATTGAAGTAGTCCGTAAAAAAATTTGAGCTTGTTCGAAAAAAAAAATTAAACTTAAACATATAATCTTATTTAATAATGAGCTTAAATTTGACTTGTAATTGAAATAAAATGAAGGAATAGGCTTTCATTTTGTTTACATCCTATTTGTGGCTATGTTGCTTGGAAAATTCAGACCACTATACTATACTATTCATTTTCACTTTTTTTTGTTTGACTTTCTTATATTCTCCTAAGTTTTGGTTTAGTAATATTTATTCATCCAACTAGGCAAAATCTTATTATGACTTCAATTTTGGGCCCTGAAGCCATGTTATGACTCAATGGGTCGGTACAGCCCCATTATAACTTTGACCAAGTCATACGTACACTCATAGCCATAACAGAGGTCTAATCTATTCGTGCATAGCCAAAAGTTTGTTGCGCACACTTTTCTTGAAGTATTGGGCCAAATCAATATCGACCTTGACAAATGAAAACTTCAAATCCAGTAGCACCTAGGCAAAGGACTATTTTCTGTGGGGTTTACCCAAAATAAATGATCGCTAGGTTTATCTTATAATGCGTGACCAGCAATTTAAGTAGAGCAGTTCTAGTGCCACAATAAAAGGCACAATTTGTGCCACAATTTGCCCATGTGGAGACATTCCTCTACCAACCATAACTCGCGGCGAGTTGTGATTGGTAGAGGGTTGCTTTTACTTTTTTTGTTTGACTTTCTTATATTCTCTTAAGTTTTGGTTTAGTAATATTTATTTATCCAACTAGGCAAAATCTTATGATGACTTCAATTTTGGGCCCAGAAGCCATGTTATGACTCAATGGGTCGGTACAACCCCATTTATAACTTCAACTAAGTCATACGTACACTCATAGCCATAACAAAGGTCTAATCTATTCGTGCATAGCCAAAAGTTTATTACGCACTCTTTTCTTGAAGTATTGGGCCAAATCAATATTGACCTTGACAAATGAAAACTTCAAATCCAGTAGCACCTAGGCAAAGGACTATTTTCTGTGGGGTTTACCCAAAATAAACGATCACTAGGTTAATCTGATAACGCGTAACCAGCAATTTAAGTAGAGCAGTTCTAGTGCTACAACAAAAGGCACAATTTGCTCATGTAGAGACATCCCTCTACCAACCACAATTTGGTAGAGGGATGTCTCCACATGGACCCATCCTCATCCCTAATCAATTACAACTCGCCACATGGACAATTTGTGGCACAAGTTGTGCATTTTGTTGTGGCACCACACTTTTTCATTTAAGTAAGTTCCTTGGTGATGTTTGCTGGGTTTATCTGATAATTATTACTATTGAATTTATCCAGTAATAATTGTATGTGTGTTTGATTTTTTTTTTTTATTTAACTTCCATTTACTTTGCTCTTTTTTTTTTTTTTATGGGGATTTACTTTGCTCTTTAATATATATAAAAGAGACCAAATAATGTCAGACATTTTTTTTTTTTTTACATTTCTGACATAAAATCACCTCTTATTATTTGCTGCTGATGTACAACTTGTGTTAAACAAAGGAAAAGTCGAGAGCAAAGGAAAGTAAATGCTAGAGATTAGGTGTTCAGACACTTCAGGGTACTTTAAAGAAGTGGGTTAGTAAATGGCATATTTGACTGGGGCAAATTATTCAATACTGCGTTGTGACACAAACCTACACTAAAGGACTTTAATAGATCATTACAAAGTACTGTCATAAAACAATTGCATTGGGACCAAATATTTAAAGCTGCAGTCAATGGCCAGCAAAAATTTTTGTTTTGTTTAGTGGGAAAGAGTCATAGATGATTTACGAGTGTGTAAAGGTTGAATTTGAGGCACTTAAGGCATTTTTTGTTGTTGTTGTTGGCTTTGAGCAAAACAAACAAAATGGCCAGGACACCCTTTTGGCTTTACGAGTGTGAAAAGGTTGAATTGCATGGCATAGCAATACACTTTTTTTTTTTTTAGATTATCAAAAAAAAAGCAATACACTTTTTAAGTGTATTATGGGTGTTGTTTCTCTTTAAAACGACAACTTACATTATCTGTGAATCTCTCCAAGCAATCATCTTTGTTGTTTGTACTTCCTCTTCTCATTTTCTTTATCTTGGCACTTCAATAGAATTGCTCGATGATGTTACTGAATATAAATGTAGTTGTTTCTATGTCCTCCACGCCTTCTTGTCGTTTTAAATTGTGTTTGCGGTAAAAACCACGTAATTGGCTCAATTGTGTGATATCAAATGGTTCCGTGATGCGTGTGCTAGTATGTTTACAACGATCTGACTAAGATGTGACTAAGATGTTTTGAGGGAAAAAAGTGCTAATATACAAGCCAGGAGGTAAACAAATTGTTAATGAAAGATGAGAACCAGTTTATGAGATGTATGAGATTTTATATTCAAAACTTCTAGCCAGTATTTTGAAACTTTCACAAAGAAATTCTTATTTATAATTATTTGATGTGTGTGGGATAAATAAACTACATGCATCTAAAGTAGGGGTGGCAAAACATGCCCAAACCCATTTGCCCACCCAAACTTACCCACTCTAATTAAACCCAAACCCACCCAATTATTAATTGGGTTAAATGAACATTAACCCAATTAGACCCAGTAATTATTGGGTTTTATTTAAAAGTCCATTGAAGCCCATTTAACCCAAAAACAATATCCCCAAATTCAACCCAGCCCTATTTAAAAAAAAAAAAAAAAACAAAACAAAACAAAATCCCAGCCTAAACAAAACCCAGCCCAAACCCATTTCCTTCACTGTTTCAGAGTTTCACAAGGGGTTCATTTTCCCTCATTTTCTCTCGTTTTCTCAGTCTCCAATCACGGTTTAGGCGAAACCCAACAGTTTCAGAGTTTCACAAGGTTTTCATTTTCCCTCATTTTCTCTCGTTTTCTCAGTCTCGTTTTCTCTGAAATTTTCTCAGAACTCAAACCCCGATTTAACAGGGCTTGTCTTCTTATCTTAATTATGCCACTACACATGTTATCCAAATTATTTCTTTAGATTCTAAAGAAATAATTTGGATAACGTCTTAAGTATTAACACCCTCATTAAAAAGCTATTTAAAAGAAAAAAAAAATCAGCTACCTATTCTCTTTGCTGAAATGAGAGAGATATATCAAACAAAAATATATATATATATATATATATATTATTATAATCAAGGATGGCATAAGGAGCAAAGCATGAATTACTATGGGAGGAAAAATCCAATGGCTGTAACAGGCCGTAGTAATTTGACTCAAGACAAAGATGAAAGAACCCATTTAGTCACTAGTCAGTACAATAATATAACTTGAATTCAACAAGACAATGACAACATGCACTAACTGGCGGTCAAAAATGCACACTAATACAAATTGATTTCGGCCACATTAAACAAACTACATTGTGGCCTCTAGCGTCTAGCCGTGGTCCCTGAATATCTCAAAATTTGAATAGAAAAGTGAAAACAATAATTACTTGTCCCTTTCAGCCACTCTGTAGCGTCTAGGCATTGGCAGCTGCTTTAAAATCTTCCAATAGAGACATCTACTTTAGACAGCTGAGGACAGAGTTGGGCTAATAACATTTTAAGTTATCGAGTGGGTTGGGTTCCTGTCGGGTTGAACTAGGAGTATTCTACCGTATGAGTTTATTTAAATTTGACCTGTTTAATAAATGTGTTAAAATTTTTTAACCTTAACATGATTTATTTATTAAATAAGTTGACCTGATATAATACATTTAACCAATTTAATTAACAAGTCATATTAATGTCAATATAAATAACTTGTAAACGACATGTTTACAATCGGTTCAACATGTAAATGTCACATTTTGAACTCAAACACGACATGTTTATTAAACGGATTAATTGTGTCGACTAAAGTATGACCTGTATATATTTAACCTCAACTCATGACTTGTTTATAAATAGGTTAGTTGTGTCGGGTTTATAGGTCATGTTAGATTTTACCACCCCTACCCATGACAAACCTAATTTCAATGTAACACGGTTAAACTTAAACCCATGCTATGCATGAAATTTTTTTGCATAAAGTTTTCATCACATGATTGATAATTTTTTGCTTAAAGTATATTTAAATTAAGATTTATGTTTGATAGAAATTACATCAGTTATACTATATGGGTTATATGGTTTCATGTCAAAATTGGTCAACCTGTCGTGGCATGAATAATAAACCAATTCATTTTGGGTTAAGCAAATTTACATATAATTGACGCAATTATTATTGTGTCAAGGCAGATCAATCTATTTTGACATGAACTCATTGACACTAAACAATAACCTCTAACAAATTATATTGTGTTTGCAAATCATGTCAAACATTGTGACCTTTACTTCTGCGTATATAATTCCTTAATTTTCATCATTTTAAATATCACGGTAAAATATTAGTTTTCTGATCACATAGAATGTCAATCAAGGCATATTATGGTTGCACTCACATATTGTCAATGAAATCTTCAAAAATAAATAAAAAAATTATTATTTTTTAACTTTGGTGTGTTATGACTCACCGACACTCTGAGGCTTAAATAGAAATTCAAGCTTTTTTTTTTTTTTTTTTTTGGTGCAAGCGGCAAGAGAAATATTTCTGTTTTAGGAGATTTCTTTGCATACATATTGTTTCTTGATTTTTCTTTCTTTTTTAAACAACATTTCAACTTTCAAGCAGTTACAAATAGATCTTGACCATTTACTTGAATTTTGTTGCTGTGAGAAATGACAACTAATTGCTTGTAATTGTCCGACAATTTACGAGCTGTGGTTAACTTTCTTGTCAATTATTACCTTTACACCTGTTTAGATTTTTGCTTAACCGGTCGAACTGTGAAATTACATCCTATATCAAAGCTCTTTTGGTCGTTCGTTTCGTGCAATACTTTTCGAGAATAAAAAGAGTATATCACTCATCAATGATCAAAACTCAAATAGTACGGATGACTCATTATGCAGTGTTAAAAAGAGTGAGATATAAAAGTTGTTGAATAGGTTCCAACAAAAAAATTAAAAAACAAAGTTGTTGAATCAGTGTGCCACCTTTTTGTACTTTGATTGATCACATGTTTTCAACTTTCAAGTACTGTTTAATGAATTTGGATTTTTCCTATCATGGAGCCAAAACGATGAGGTTTTTCATCAAGAAATGAAGATTTATTTCTTCCTTTTTTTTTAATTGATGATGCTTTCTTCGTCACCTCCCATGTTCCTTTACAATTATATCATTACTTTCAACTTTTGTTCCCTTTTTTTTTTTTGATGAATTCAACTTTTGTTCTTATTAACTTTTGTCTTCCACTTTTAACATTATTTTTCCCTATACGGAATATAGACTGGTTCATTCTTCAGCATCGCTTAGGTGTAGCTAGAGACTAAAGAGTAAATACCCATCCACCAACACTTTATTTGTTTCAATAGAAAAGATAGCTTTTTCAGTCTTTCGTGTTTTTGGTGTTTGATAATATCAGAAAAAAAAAATAAAAAAAGTTAAAGAAAAACTATATATATACCTTTAGTAAACAAAAAAAAAAATATGACTTATTTTTAAAAATTATTTTTCATCAAATTTTGTTGAAAAACTCTATCTCACATAAAGTTAAATAAGAGAAGTTAGAAGATTGGTTTTTCAACTCATTTAAGGTTATTATCAAATATAGAAAAATAAGATAATTTTACAAAAAATAATTTTTGGAAAATATCTCATTTTCTAGAAAACATTTTTGCCTAAACAAATAAAGCAAGTGAAAAAAATTAGAGTATAATTAGGTAGTGTATTTTTCAGCGTGTAGTAGTGGTACACATGTGCCTATGAGCTCAAGCTTATAAGGCATATGTGGAAGGCGTCTCTCCCCGATAAGGGAGTGAGCAAATCCTTGAGGACAGGCACAAAATCGGTTTTAAAGAGGACAATTCCTTCTAATTGAAGTCAGGGACAAAAAACCCTCCCACATATACCTTCTTCTTTTTCATCCATATGCATTTTTTTCTAATAGGATGAAAGTTTATTTTTAGTTAAGTAACCATATGTCTGAATTTTTAAAAGAGAATTTAAGGAATAACGCCTAAATATTGTATATAAGTTTTGCCAATATAATTAATGCAATTGGGTTCAAGAAAGTTTTCCAACATGGCTTGGGCACATGACATAAAATAACATGCTTGGTGTTGCATAGTTTGCACTCTGACGGTCTTGAAATTCATGGGTAAATATCGAAATCAATCCAAAACGTACATTGCGTAAGATATTTGTATATAAGTACGGAAGTACTCATCTTGTGAGTTTCAGTTAACTCAACTAGTAAAATTTTTAACAATTGAATAAAAGATCTGAGATTCAATCTTTATTTATACCAAAAATCAGTTAGTGTTTTAATTTAATGATAAAGACCAAAAATTACAAAAATGGATGCCCATAAGTTAAACTCTATAAATGAATAAATAAGAAAGGTACCCATCTTAAATAGTCCTTAATCAGAAAATAACAAGCTCTTATGGTATTATATATTCCCATCATGGTAGATTTTTAAAGTATATTACTAATTTTGATTAGTTGTCTTAATTTATGAAGGGCCAATAATAGCACCGGCAGCCAGCTATTTTGGTTTGGAGGGTCGGTGGTTTTGCTTTTTTAGTCTGTCCTGTCTTGCAAATTGCAATTCTCTCCCAATAATTGATAGGAAGCGTCTTGTCCCGTGCAACTTTGTTAATTGTCCCTCTCCCAGAAAAGGAAATATGTAAAAAGGAAATGAAAAATAATAAAAAGCGACCAAGAGAATAGAAGTGGGGACAGCCTTCTTGATCGTCCTCGCTTACGTACGTATGTTTAGTGTTGTATGTAATAATTTCAAAATAATATAAATACTCTTTGCTATTTTGTATTGAAATAGCTTCCTTTTCATTTGTGATCTTTCAAAATACTATTATTATTGGATTGGAACTTAGAAAAAACTAGGAGAGTGGAGAGAAAAGTATAGAGACAGGTGGTTGGAGTATATGGTTCAAATAGCATATCCATTCTGTGATATATATCTCTTTGGATAAAAGTTATGAGTTTGGCTTAGCTCCAGTCATTTTCTTAACTAGATATTTTTTTTTTTTTTTAAATAACAATAATAAGTGGTAATGAGTATTAATATTTACTTTTTATTTAGTTAGTAAAAAATGTGGCAAATTCTCATTAAAACAAAATGATATTTCAGTTAAAAAAGTGCTGGAAGTAAGTTAAACCCAAAAGTTTCTCTCTTTGAGCCTTTAAATTTTCACTTGAAAATTAATATAGTTATATATCTTGAATTTTTAAACGTTGAATTGTATATTCTTTATCTTCTTAACATGCATGTCAAATTTCTTTCAAATCGGATATTAATTACTATTTGATTCATTAAATTTTTTTTTAATGCACAACTTAAAACTAAAAAAACTTAAAATTTAAATATTGATTGATTATATAATTATTAATATTTGATTTTCTTGAAATTTTGTAAGTATGGAGAGTTTGGTAAGAAAATACAATTTAACAGTAGATTTATCAAAATTCACATTCAATAAAAAGATATAAAGAGAGTTTAAAGGGTTTTGAAAAAAACTTTATTCTTTTTTTTTTTTAATTTAGTAAAATTTTAGATCATGAATTGTTTAAATTATGTAAAAAAACCTATATAATAGATTAGTTAAATTTTGTACAAATTTAACTTAGAGCATATGGAGAGAGAAGAAAATAATTGCAGGAATTATTACCTGGATATACCATTGAGAGATATTTTTAGATCAAGTGAGAGATATTTCTCTTTTTTTTTTTTTTTGTGAGCATATTAAAATTTTATAAATTTAAGAGATAAAATCAAAATGACCTTAAACTTCATATATATGTTTAAAAAAATTATAAAATTTATTATGAAAATGGTCTTACTCAAAGGGGCAAACACCCTTATATATCATGTAGTATTTACTTTTCGTAAAAGTCTAATGTTCTTTGATTTAGGCACACGAATTGTAGCCCACTTGTCGGAAAACGGGTTTAGATGAAAAGATGAATATGTTTCACAATTCACACGATTGGATTAGTGAATCGAAATGATTAAAGGCCTCAATATTCTCGGCCAAACCAACTCCTTCCACTCACGATATAATTATATAAAACAAAATAAACAAAGTAAAAATTCCGCTACTCATTCATTCTTTCATTCTATTACCGTCAACTTTCTCTAAGCATGTTTGGTTGCATGGAAGAGGAAGGAAGAAAAAAAAAAAAGATTAATTCTTTTGTTTGGTTAAAATAAAAATGAGAAAATAAAAAGAGTGAAATGGAAAAGGTTTTTGTGAATTCACATTTTTTTTCAATTACAAAATTACTCTAATACTCTATAAATGTTTGGATTTTTTTTTGTAAAATTACTTTTATATTCCTACTATTTTATAATTTTAAAAAAATAAAAGTGTAAAATATATTTTTTCCTATCTATTCTTTTCTCTCCACGTCCGAAAATATATTTTCTTTTCCCATTATTTTTTCTTTCTCTTTCGCTATAAATTTAATTTTTTCTTCCTTTTTTTCAATTCATCCATGGAGCCTGTTTGGTATATACGTTTAAAAATTAAAAATTATTATTTAAAAACATTTGTGAAAATATATATAGTAAAAAAATGTATAAAAATATATAAAATATTATTTAAAAACTAAAAATAATTGATTGAAAAAACAAACCAAACGCCCTTTTACACCAAATCGCGAAGCTTATCAGCAAGTGTGAATAATCTTTTTATATAGTGATGTCAAGTCATCCAGAAGGTGACCCTACTTCACCTGTCAAAGCCAAAAGATTCATTGTATTTTGACAATATTTAGTGCTGAGTTTAAATGCTCTGAATTTTTTTTGTATCTTCTTCGAAACAACGACTTTTTTGTCTCCCCCAATTATTTGTATGCAAGCCAGGGTGATGCGAAAGTGTTTTCCACGCGTTTCAGTGGAGCGCCTAGGAGTTCTCCACCTCTCATATTTGTCATTACGTTATCCACGTGGTTGTTGCTAGACTTGTGATGCACATGTCAAAGTTGGCGCCTTCACGCTTCCGTGCTTTACTGACTCTCAACGATACGACATTTTTGGGATATTTTATTTATTTATTTATTTTTAATTAAAGAAACTAAAATATATTTCATTATTTGAATTTACAGTTATTGTCGATTCTAGTCCATAAAATTGTATATTTTTAGATTGCCACCATGTGAATATGTGATTCTTTTATTAACCAGTCAATACAATTAAAATTTTGAAAAAAAAGAATGAACACGTAAGCAATTTGAATTTTATACTTATATATTTTAAATATCAAAAGTTATCATTTTAAAGTTTTGGAGTTATTTTTTTTTTTAACAAGCTAGTTTTATTAAAAGTTTCATTACATGAGTAATTACATAAAGGGAGGCCACTTCTCAAAATTGGACATTTGTTAGTACATTCTTAACGGAACAATTTGAATGCTCACTTAACTGATTGGTTTCCCATCTAATATCACCAAGAATAATCACAAGAGAAGAATAGCATGGGTTCCTGAATTGAGCAAAAGACACTAAGAAGTCATAAACTCTTCTAACCATTAAGTTTTGAAGACCAATAGATCTAGATCATGGTCCGGAGCTTTGTATAAGCTATTGTTATCTCCAAGCGCCAATCACTAAATAGCCTGTTTGGGAGTTAAAAAAAGGAGGGGGAGTAGAGTAGAGGGAGAGAAAGTAATTCAATTATCTTGTTTGGAAGTTTTTTAAGGAAGGAGGGGGAGGGATTTGGAGGGGTTTTAAGGGGTTTTAACTACCTCTAACTCCTCATTTTTAATTCTTTCAAATTGGAGAGATTTGAAGGGAGAGTAGAGTAGATAAGTTATTGGCCAAATGAATTCCCTAATTTACCTTTTCTAAATGGCTAATTACCCCATTCCTCCTCCCTAATTTTAAAAACATCCAAACAATGTAGAGGGGAATCATTCCCCTCTACTCTCCTCTCTCTCTAAACTTCCAAACAAGCCATAAGCCTTTGTCACATAACGACAATCAAATCCATTTCAAGGCAACCCATTTCATATAATTCATCGTACAAATTAAACTTTACCATTATATGTATATAGATTGTCACATCATTTTAAATTTTAAATAATATGATACTATAAATGATACACACACACACACACACACACACGCATATATATATATATATATATATATATATCATGAAATGGAAGAAATGAGTTGGGTTTAAAATATGAGAAATATTATATTTACAATATTTTCACTTGAATAATGTCAGTGGTAGGTTTAAATTATAAATTTAGAACTAAAAACAACTAATCACTTAAGATTGGTTGTGAAAATATTGTGGTCTCTTGAAATATAGAAATGTTTTTTCATATACCACCGTGCACCCTTGGCATGATGGTCACTCTACAAGTACAAAGTTCTTGTGAGGTGAAAGGGGTAAGGATTGTGGTTCAAGTCTACAAAAGATGTCATAATGAGAATATACCCCTTTCGCGCAAAACATGTAGCAAAATGCATCTGTTCTGAAACTATTTAGAAAAATGCCCATGTTTTAAACTCGATTTTCTAAAAAATTGAGTTTTTCATTGAAATTCAATTTTCTAAAAATCGAGTTTCAAAATAGGAGCATTTTCTTAAATAGTTTCAGAACAAGTGCATTTTGTTATAATTTTTGAAAAAAATGGATATTTTGCCATTTTTGCCCTGCAAAGGAAGAAAAAACTTCACACACATCTACACTTCAAAGTAAAATTTCTATTTAATTTATATAAAAAATAATAATAAAAGAGATGGTTTTTCATACGCATTCCTAGCAAAATCATGTACCAGATCTTTCAATTCTCTCTCACACGCACACGTATACGTATATATGGGGGATCTATGTGGATAATTCTTATACATTTGGGATCTATGTTGTAGGACTTGCATTAAGATGAGTTCGGTACTTTCACAAATTTCACTAGACACTTTTTGCAATAGTTGTTGCTTCTCCCACAGCAGCAAAGAGATACTCTTAAAATCACAGTAATATTATATGGGAATGGATGAAGAATAGCTTCAGGTAATTGTTATTGAACCATTTAAGAAAGTTTTTATAAAAAAAAAGAAAAAAAATAATTAATATTTTGACAATATTTTCAATTTTTCATAAAATTGATATAAAAACTTTCTTAAAATAGTTTTTATTAATAATTGTCTTAAAAGTACGCATTAACATAACCCATATTATATTATATTATTATTCACCTCTTCTAATCGGCAAAGGTGATTAATGATTTTAAAATTGTTTTTATTTTACTATTTCATTTCAATACGTTTTAACAACAATGACACTGATAAATTATGCAAAAAATTGGGATAAGAATTGTTATAATTCCTACAAATTTGTGAAAATTTGGGTATCCACTTGACAAATTTATTGAGAAATACACTACTCGTAAAATGCGAGAATTTTAAACCCAAATTTTCAGGTAGGAAATGTCTATTTTTGTATATTTGAGAATTATTACTGTTAAATTTATAATCAATCTGTCGCCATTTCTTTCTGAAACTAATTAATTTGATCTTTCACTATTTCTTTCTTAAAACTAATTAATTCAATTTTTCACTATTTCTTTCTTAGAACTAATTATAAATAAATAATTTAAAAAATTATTTACTCATGATTCAAATAAGATGTTCAACTATGCATTTTCACACTTGTCAAATACTTGCAAGGCATGAAGAATAGGATATAATCTCCCTCAAACAACTCTTCTCAGTTTAGACACTTGTCAAATACTTGCAAAGTTTGCAACTATGCATTTTATTTGTTATTTACTGTTCTTGGATAGTTGTACCTCTTCGGACAAGCTCACGGCTTAACATTTATATTTGAGCCTTTGGTACAATAACATTTTTTCTTTTTTTCTTTTTTTTTTTTAAGTCGAGAGAAAATAAATAATAATCTTCCATTGCTATCTTTCCTTGGACCTACAATACTTTTTTTTTTTTTTGAAACTGGCCTACAATACTTTCAAAATTCAAACTCCGGATGTTATTTTATATTAGCTATATGAGTTTTCTGTTAAAGAATCAACGTCCAGTCGTCCACTAATAATGTGCTTTGGTCCCATCAAAAAAAAATAATAATAATGTGCTTTGGCCCGTTGACTTGGTTGATCATAAATACTGTGAATTTGTAGAATATCCTCAGTTGGCACCTAATTAATAATTTGATATAATGATATGTCCCCACCATTCTGTGTGATGGGAATATTCTACACGTTTTCTCATGCGAACCAGACCGGTGAACTCCATGAACTCCAAAAGTCCAAACCTTAGGAAAAAAAAACCCAAAGATGAAAATCCGTGATTTGTAATGTAATCTGCTTTTGTTTTTATTTATTTATTTTCTTAATATCAGAATCAACATAATTGATGAGTTAACATTTATGAGTTCTAATTAGCAGAATTAACAAAGTTTGTCGCCGAATAAGAGATTTGAAGTTCTATCACTGCGTATATCAAAAAACCAATTCATATTTTGATATGATGATAAAGAGTAATTATCAATAGAAAGACAGAATTATGGAAAAAATTGATTTGATTAGTTTGAGAATAACTAATTACAAGTTTTGTTTATATTAATGAAGTCAATATCGTACCGGAGGCTGTACCAGTTTAACCACCGGTACGATATATTTCGGATACCGATCAATACCGGTGTACTATTTCGGGTTTACCGCTATTTTATATATTTAATACACACACACACACACAAAATCTCTATTTACCATAAAACATTACCTCCTGTTTACAATAAAATATTACTTCAGTTGTTCATTGCATACAAAAAAAAAACACAATATAAAAAAAAAAACTTAATTGTTCATTGGATACAAAAAAAAAAAAAAACAAATAATATAAATAATTAAGTTAACACAAACTACATAGGATCATCTACTCCCATCCATTAAAAGAATCTACTTTAGGACCATAATATACATGAGTATTACCATCCATCCCTTAAAAAATTACCACAATTACCAAAAAAAAAAAAAAAGCATTTTATGTTCCGGTCCGGTACGGCCCATACGAGGCCGGTACGGCCGGAATTCGCCAGTATGGCCGGTACGAGGCCAGTACGGCCGGTATTTTTTTCGGTACGAAATAGAGGTATACTTGTACCGGTCCGAGGCCGGTACGGTATGTACCGACCGGTACGGGCTGGTACGGTACGGTATTGACTCCCCTGATTTATATACTAAGCTAATAGAGAAGCGGGAATTAACTAACTTAACAAACTATTAGAACTAAACGACAACTGTACATATTAGACTAGCCACACTATACGCAAAAGAATTAAACTACTTGTAGCTTATGTATATTATGAGTTAAGCTACTGTCGTATTACAGTGTTGATATTGTTCTTCTTTCTTCTCCTCTGAACTCAATCTCTTAAGAGTTCGTTGGTTGGAAGGATGAAAAAGTTAGAGAATAGAAAATGGAGAGAGAATAGAAAAGTAGAAGGATAGAAATGATTTTAGTTCCTTTCATTTGTGTTTGATTGGGAGAGTAGAAAAGTAAAGAGATGAAAAACTTTTTTTTTTTTTTTGGTTGAAAATAAAGTTTGTATAAATTTATCATTATGTTCATATTAAATAAAACAAAAAGTAACACATTATATTTTTTTTAAATTGTGTATAAATAGACACTTTAGTAAAAAAAAAAAAAGCATAAGAAATTAACCCAAAACTGTTTTCTAAAAAAAAAAGAACAAAAACAAAAACCAACCAAAATTAATGAGAAAATAAACATATAAACAAAAAAGAAGAAGAAGAAGAAGAAAGCAACACGTTCAGAAAAAAATCAAAGAAAAAAAGAAGAAGAAAAGAAGCCAACATGTCCAGAGAAAAGCAAGCAATAAAAAAAAAAAAAAAACACGTTAGTAACATAAAGAAAAAATCAGAAGGAAAAAAAATAAATAAAGAAAGAAAGAAGAAGAAGAAGAAGAAGAAGGAAGCCAACACATGTTACTCAGAAAAAAAAAAAAAAAGAAAAAAAAAAGGCCAACACGTTGGAGAGAGGTGAATTCTAATAGCATTTTTGGAAGCCCATTTTATAAGTTTTTTTTTTTTTTTTTTTTAGACAGAATTTTTTGGTAAGTTCAAAGAAAAAATATCTAGATTCCACCGTTTATTTTCCTTTCTCTCCATCCAACTAAATACACTCTAAAAAAATTTTCATTTCCATTATCTCTCTCAAATTTTTCATCCACCGTTTTTTTTTTTTTAATACGCATCCACCTTATTTTACTTTCAACCAAAGACACTCGTGCACTCTAACAGTGTGCAACACAAACGTTTTATCCTTTGATTTTTAATTTTCAATTTTTAATTTCTTTTTTTGTCCTCTTGCAAGTCATTTTATGTCTCACGTTTTCTTGTAAGTCACTGGCACACCCTTGGTGGCTGCTATTCTTATCGCTAATGGCCACTCATCCTACTGACAGGTGGGCCACACCTTCATAGCTTGTGATGAATTTAAAAGCAGTGGGTAACCAGTGCTAACAAAAAAACCAAGGTGCTTGAAAAAACAGAAAAGTGGCATCAATGTGCAAAAAAGTAGTAGTGACTCACCAGAACTAAAAAGTTACGGTGCTTCGAGAAAAATGTTGACAAACGTGCAAGATCTTTTTTGTGCTTACAACCATATCATAAATACAGCTAAGACCCAAGGAAGATTCATGCAATGAATGTAGAACTTCTACATACATTACAGTAGCAAGTCAACTAAAAAGTAAAAAGTAATACTATAAAGTATTATAGGCCAGATTATCAAAAAATAAAGTATATAGGCAACAATTTTACATTTCGTTTGCCACATTTGAGTTGATATTTTTTGTTGGTTTTATTTGAAATCAATGGAACACCCTAAAACCTCGTAGACTAATAGTATGGTAAAAAAAATACGTTCAATTCAAACTTAATGTAAACTTCTTATTTTACATCATCTAATAATAACATGCCACATCAGCATATCAAAGACAATCACTACTTCTTAAAACCCAATTTCATAAATAAATAAAAAATCCACTGGGTGAAAAAATTCACCTCCCTTGAGACTAAAAAACCAAAAGCCTCCATTTGCTAGAGCCCTCCAAAACTATGACCTTCACATCCTTTTACTAATTATTATTTAACTATTGGATCTGAGGGTTTTTTTTTTTTTTTTTTTTTTGTATTTATAACTGATGATGTTAAGAATCAAACCAGTGAGCTGCACGGCCTGCGCGTACCTCAGATTAACCTGCATAGGTAGGAAGAACCTCAAAGGGAAGTACCGGTGTGGTACCGGCCAACGACCCTCCGATGGTTAAGTTAGTTTTGTTCGCCGCTCCAGAGTGCTAGAGTCGGGTCTTAGTATGCGTACCTCGATTTTGGATGGCGTGGCGGTATTTATAGTAGTAGTAGAGGTCTTTGGCTGAGGCGTACTGGAGAAGGTATCACTGTACCGGAATTGCCCCTGGGTAGCGTGTGGCGTAAGACACTCCTTGGGTCGCCAAGTGTGTTGGGCAAGACATCCCTTTTGGGGGAGGGAATCGTGCTACGTAAGATTTCAGGCCAAGTAATAGCGTATGCGACAAGATCCAATTCCCCAGGGAAGCGTACGTGACAAGATAGGCTTCAGTGCCTGATGACAACGCCCGTCGACCTTCTCCCCGTCAACCCCTAGAAGTCAGGTCGTGAACATACGGCGTCCGTCATCATAGGTCGAGCCGTCAGCCTGTGCAGGCTCCCACCGTCTGGTGGGAGCTTTACCCCTATCAATAACCTTCACATCTTTTAACTAATTATTATTTAATTATTGGATCTGAGGGTTTTTTTTTTTTTTTTAAGGTCACAGGAGATGAAGGTGAAGACGAGAGAGAGAGAGAGAGAGAGAGAGCTGGGGGGGGGGGAGATCTGGTCGTTGGAGATGAAGATGGAGAGGTTCGAATGGACCGGATTCGATCAGGGGGAACTTGAAATTGAACGTAGTGGCTTAGTCTGAGTCAAAGAGGAAGGGTCGTGACTCATCCAAGTTGCATATGGGCTTAGCGGAGGGGTAAAGAGCTCGATGAGTTAGACAAGGAAATGGGAGAGGCAACAGAGGTGTCAAGGAATTGCTAGAGACCATTAAGATTGCAGTGAAATCAGTGTCAATTGGAATTTCAGAGAGCGTGTAAAAACTAGATCATTGGCAACGCCTTTGATGGTTTGAGGCTTTTGGTTCTTCAATCTTATGTGAGTTGAAAATTTTCATTTGGTTATATTTATATTTTTTAATTTTACGAGATTGTGTTCTAAGAAGTAATGATTGTGTGTGGTAGTTTATTTCATTTTTAGTGAAACTAGTCGTAAACCCGCACGTTATGCATGATAATTTTTTAGGTAAAATACTATTTTAGTCCCTAAACTTTACAAAAAGTTAAAAATACTTATTGTATTTTTTATAGTCTTGTCTATAACATTTCTTACCATTATCATATATTTATTGTTTGATGATTTGCATAATATAGACATTGAATAAAAGGTAGAATTATTCATTAGATTTTTTTAAGTCATGGTATATGAAGATTATATATATATATATATATATATATAAAAAAGGATAAATGAAATATTCCACCTCACACTCTTAATACGATAGTCACTTCACAAGTATAAGTGCTTGTGAGGTGTGGGGGACAAGAGCCAAGGTTCAAGTCTCCAAGAGGGAGTTTCACACACATATATACTTAGATTAGGCTAGATTAGAATTTCTATCTTGTATAAAAAAAAATGAAATATCAAAATTTGAGATTATAAAATCTTCCAACTTTACTTCTAATATAATTTCTAAAGTACTGAAGAATCTCATTTTTAGTTATGATAGGAAATATAATTTCCCTAATTAGAGTTTGATTAGTTTTAAGTTTAAAATTTATATTATTATATTTAATTATTGATTATCGATTTAATTAAGTGAATGTAGTAGTTGATTTTATTGCATTATAAAGTTTTCAATGTCCTCTATATAGTTATCTCTATTTTATTTCTTACTCCTCTTGACCACTTTTTTATTTTCCAAATAACGGTTACTAATTGACGTTTGATTTCATTTTTTTTTCCCTTCATTTATTCTTTATTACTTTATATGTTCCCTCGCTAATTGTAATTTTTATGGTTATCAATATGAAATAGATATCATGGATGACTTAAATAGTTATAGATGTAGTCATGTTAGTGGTATGTTAAAGGGGTTTTTTTTTCCCCCCTTTTAAATTTTCAAGGAAATATGAAAGGTATTTTTCTAGTTTGGTCTCAATCAATTAAAACATCCATAATATCTTAAAGGAAGTAGTAGTGCACCTTAATCTTTTTTTTAATGTATGAAGTGGTTAGGTTAGTTGTATGTCAAAGTAAAAATAAATAATAATAAAAATTCCAAGGAAATGCAAAAGGTCTTTTTTTGAAAAAAGAAATGGTGACCTTTTGAATTGCAGAAATATGATTGTTTTAATTACCTTTGTAAGGGCAAGATTTGTTCCCAAAGCCCAAAAGGAAAATGAATAAGGCTCAATAAGCCCAAAACAATGAATTTGTATAGTGTGAGCTAGAAACTGGACTTCAGTGAGTTGTACAGTGATCACAGTAGGCTAATTGTTACTTGAAAGCATAAACAAACAGTTTGGGTAAGGAAAATCCTCCTCGGCAATGTTCGAGGAAGGTTGTTATTATATATTTCTTTTAGACTTAAACATAATCACAGTTTTTATGCGTACGGTGATTTTTCTACAGATTCTCTCTTGATCCCCTTGTAATGGGATTTTTATTCTTTATTTTCCCCTATTCTACTTCATCTCACCCTTCACGTATAGATCAGATTACTAGCTTTAATACTTGTCCCATCAACAATCTCTTAAAGTCTTTGTGGGTAGTTGTAAGGCTGAATATTGCTGTTCAGGTATCACCTCCACATTAATGCGGTCAGGGGATTAGCTATAGAGCATTCAATGTAGTTGTAGCAGCTTTATTCTCAAATATTTCCCAGCTCCCTTTTGTCTTATCCCCACCTGATGTTTATCCTTGCTAGCATGATTGTCTGTTACTTTGTTCTTGATGAAAGGTCGAACTTATGACCTCTACCCTGTTTAGCCGAGGAGGTACTTCTCCTTGGACAACACTTTAAGTTCCTCTTGACCCAACTCTTTCCACGGACTACTATCCTGTAGGTTTTTGTCAGTATTACTTGTCCTCGGATTACTTGATGTCCTCGAACATGGCCCACGGCCCAATACTTATATTTGGGCCCTTTTACCCTACAACCTTATTAATAGATTTCATTATTTAGTTATAAACATCTAAATTAGAGTAAATGAATATATAATGTAAAATTATATGTACAGTTACAACAACACAAGATAAATATGTATAGATAACATATATGAGCAAGACTGAGGTACTGTTCCTTAGGTTCTCCTTTAAGATTTTTCCATGTAGATTTTTCTCATGAGATAGAAATATATTTTTTAGTTAAATAGCCATATAACTGAATCTTAAGAGGGAAATTTAAGGAACAGTATCTAAGGTACTGTACTTAAGTTTTGTCCAATATATATATATATATATATATTGGTTTTTGATTATTTATTAATCATTAATCATTATTTCATTGTTCACTTATAAATATCTAAATTAAAGTTTTTTTTAATAGAAATATCTAATTAAAATAGATGAATATGTAAAGCTAAAACTACCCAAAATGAATGTTTAACTACTGGTAGTATGTGTTTTTTGAAGACTAAAAGTATGTTTGATTGTTTTAACTGGAACTATATAACTATGCAAATATTGTTGCAAGTGGTTCCATCATTCGCAAATTATCAAGTTTGATAGTCTTACAAAATAGATATTTTATTTTGCAAAAAAAAAAAAAAATCATGAACTCCTCTTTTGTGACAACTTTTTTTTTTGCCAAAACAACTTAAAAATATTAAGACTCAAGCTACCACATTTGGTAGCTATAAAATATGCCAGTGATATAAAAAATAGAAAATGTTTAAATATTTAAAAAGCATTTTTAGTAGATTGTAATATAAAAAAAAAATTCTCAATTTTTTAATGTAGCTTTTCCCATAAGATCAATATTGTTGGCATTCTTTAAAGATGATACATAATATTTTTAAGAAGAAGAAGAAGAAGAAGAAACAGAGATGATGCTAACACATAATTTAAAATTATTAAGTTTGTGTGATTTAAATTTGTGGCTATATATATATGATATAGGTTTTTATCTAAATGATATATAGTAGTCCATATTTTTTTAGTCTTGAATCAAAAAGTCCATTTTCAATAGCCTTTTAAGTCTACAAATAGCTAAATCTATATGCCTAGATACATTCAAAGAGTGCTATCTAAACTATAAATTATATGACCTTTGATCACACAAATATTTTGATTTCCCTAAAGGAAGCTAGGTGTGTGTCTAGTCATTTCCTTGATTTATGTTACATAATTTAATAGTAGGGATGATGTGATTGAATTTAAATTTTGAATAAAATAAGATGAGAAGAAAAAAGAGTAAAAATAAAATAAGAGTAATAAACATCAAATTATCCAAGTCATACTATGTAATATAATATGAGCATTATATTATTATATATTATATGTATAATGCAGCAGGATAATATTTAATAATCAAAGAGAATAAAAAAATAATAACTTAAAACACAAAAATAAATCACATCAACTCAAAGTAGAATTCTAATTAACACAATAGTTCATCAACCTAAAGTACAGATACAATAAAAAGAAAAATTCAAACAAAAAATGAAAAATAAATTGAGAGAGAGAGAGAGAGAGAGAGAGAGAGAGAGAGAGAGGTAACATTTTTTTTTTTTTTTGGTGAGAAAACTATGCATAGAACGGAAAAAAATGTCAAATTTATAATAAGATATTGAGAATAAAAATAGTTAAAATAAAAGAAGATAAAAGGGTAGAGAGAGAATGATATTAAGGTAGAAACTAAAAAGTAGTGGGGAGATGAAAATGAAAAATGAAGAAAGAGTTTTGAAAAATTAATAATAAAAATAATAGTTGAAAGATATTTTAATTTTTAAATAATGAAGTTTTTAAGTTACCTTTTTTTTTTTTTTGAGGGGAAAAACTGGAAATTTTATTGATGTAAGCCTATCAAATCGGCATGTAAAGCAAGTTGTATCGGTGGTTGAACATCCTCCATTTGCACTAAAAAATTTAGAATGCCTATTACATATCTAACCAAATATGCGCTACTTGATTACCACTTCTCTTGGTACGAGAGTATAGTAATTCATCAAAATTTGGAGACAAAGCCGTAACGTAACGTCCTCTAACAACAAACCAATAGGAGAGAAAGATTTAACATTCTCCCTTAAAAGATTTTATCACTATCAACGAGTCACCCTCTAGAATAGCTCATTTAATGCCGATCTCTGAAGCCAATGAAAGCGCAACAGCTGCTGCCATTGTTTCAACCTCACCTCCGCTATATGCTGCTGGTAATTTCTTTGCACAGGAGGCAATGACATGCCCTTCATCATCCCTTATAATTACACCAGCCCCTCACTTGTTATCTTAAATGAGAAAATGTTTAAAAAAAATATTAGGAAAAATTGAAAACAAAAATGATAATGACGTGCTATATTTCAACTTTTAGATATATATAGAATGGAAAAGAAAATGTCAAAATTTATAGTAAGATGTTGAGAATAAGAATGGTCAAAATTAGGGGTATTCACCTAACTGCACCAAAACTGCCTACAAAATGGCACAACCGCACCGCACTGCAACTATATAATTTGCGGTTTTATAATAAGGGAACCGCACCGCACTGCACCTTCTCTATATATTAATATATTTATTTTTCTAATATTAAATATATTATTAATAGTTTAATAACCGTAGTTTTCAAAAAAAAAAAGTTTAAAAACCCAAGCAAGTATTGATTAGGAAAGCCAACTCAAAATAAGGAAAAACTAGTTCAATAGTTTAAAACTTGGCTCAAAACAAAGGGAAAAATCAGTTTTGGGTTGGGCAAGAAAAACCCAAAATTTGAAAAATATATTGGTTTCAAACCGCATTTTATATATCGCACCGCACATATGATCACAAAAATTAGGTGTGGTGCGATGTGGTTATGGTTTTGGCTACACTCTAAACTGCACTACACCGCACCATATTGCATATGTGATTGCAAAAATAAGGTGTAGTGCGGTTATAATTTTGTCTAAATCGAACCGCAAAGTGCAGTGCTAAATATGACCCAAAATCGCACCGTGAACATCCCTAGTCAAAACAACAGAAGATAAAAGTGTAGAGAGAGTGATATTAAGGTAGAAAGTAATGGGAAGATGAAAAGGAAAAATGGAGGGAGAGTTTTGGAAAATTAAAAAAAACAATAATGGTTAAAAGATATTTTAATTTTTAAATAATAGAGTTTTTAAGTTACCTTAAATGAGAAATGTTTTAAAAAAAATACATAAGAAAAATTGGAAACAAAAAAGATAATGATGTTACTACTAATGTGGCTCAACTAGAGTATAACAACAATAAATACTACGCTTTAACTTTTAGATATATATAAAATGGTAAAGAAAATGTCAAATTTATAGTAAAACGTTGAGAATAAGAATTATCAAAATAAAAGAAAATAAAAGGGTAGAGAGACAATGATATCAAGGTAGAAAGTAGTGTGGAGATGAAAAGGAAAAAAAGAGATAGGGTTTTGGAAAATTAATAATAAAAATAGTGGTTAAAAATATTTTAAATTTTAAATAATGGAGTTTTTAAGTTATCTTAAATGAAAAAATGTTTAAAAAAATATATACGAAAAATAGGAAACAAAAAAGATAATGACGTGGTTGCTGATGTGGCTCAACTGAAATGTAGCAATAATAAATGCTACGTTTCAGCTTTTAGATATAATATAGATATAAATGATGCCGTGACATGTTATTAATAAAGAGTGAATGAGCATTTGTATTAACTTGTGCAAAACACTTCATATCATATTATTTATTTTACATTATATTTTATTAAACTATTATTTCTTTATCAAATTTTTAATACCTTCCAAATTCATCTCTCTCTCGGTCTCTTTCTCTACCAAAAATCACAGCTTCCCCATATCAATTTTAGCAAACTCAGATCAATAAACACGACATAGATCAAACTACGAACCATTAACATAAATCAAATCAAACCAAACAGTCCAAACCCATAGACCAAATCAAACTAAACCCATAAAAACAAATCAAACCCATAAACCATATCAAACCCAAAAACCCATAAACCATATCAAACTATAAGCATACAAACCTAGATCAAAGGTAACCAAACAGCCTGAACTTGGATATGAAAATGGAGCCATTGCACAGCCAACACAAAACCACATAGACCCAAATATTAAAATATTATTTCTTTATCAAAATCGTATACTAAATCCACCTGCATCAGATGATGTAAAATTGTGTAAAAATGCATAATTGTTACAGTCTTGCAATAACCTTATAAATATATACGGTTTTGAAAATTAGTTAAATAAAAATAGAAAAAGAATGTTCTTGTAGTAAAATAGACTAGGACTAAATAGTAAATACCCGTAGACAAGTCATGCATACAAGTCATGGTCGTTAAAAAAGGAACGACCTTTTTCCTACTCTCATGTCACACCCGTACTAACCGTTCAAAATACAGTCAGTTTGTATATTTCACGACAATGATATCAACTTTTTAAGTGAAATACTGGGACTTCCCACGATACTGCTAGTTAAAATGGCACCTATCTTCAGCTGCAGAGTTACTTCTCATTCTTCTCTAAATAAAGATAAGAACTTCTAACCCACAAAAGTCTATACCATTCCGTCCACCACACGACATGTCGGCCCGGCCGCCTCTCTACCATTTCTATTTCCTTTTTTGTTTCTTTCCCCTTCTCTCCGGGATCCAATCCGATGACCTCCAAATTCTCATGAAACTAAAATCCACCCTCCAAAAACCAATCACCAATGTCTTCAATTCCTGGGAATCCAGCAATTCCATGTGCAAAGATTTCGCTGGAATTACCTGCAATTCAGGGGGTTCCGTTACTGAAATCGAGCTGTCAAACCAAAATTTAACAGGGGTTGTTCCTCTTGATTCAATATGCCAGCTACAATCACTGGAAAAGCTTTCCCTCGGGTCCAACCATTTCATCGGTCCAATTATGGCTGACTTGAAAAAGTGTGTCAAATTGAAGTATCTGGATTTGGGCAACAATTTCTTCTCAGGGTCATCGATTCCAGACATTTCCACTTTGGGCCAATTACAATATCTGTATCTAAACAACAGTGGTTTTTCGGGGACTTTCCCGTGGAAATCACTGCACAACGTTACCGGTCTCACCCACCTCAGCGTTGGAGACAACTCCTTTGAACCTTTTCAATTTCCAGACGAGGTCTTACAGCTTACAAACCTGACGGTGCTTTACCTCTCCAATTGCACCATACAAGGAACGATTCCAACTGGGATTGGAAACCTTAAACGGCTAATCAGTATGGAGCTTTCTGACAACAACATGACTGGCGAAATCCCTGCAGAGATTGGAAACCTCGTTAACCTCTGGCAGCTTGAGCTCTACGGCAACTCTTTCAATGGAAAACTTCCTGTCGGTTTTAGAAACCTCACAAAGCTTCAGCTGTTCGATGTTTCCAAAAACAATCTTGAAGGCGATTTGTCTGTGTTAAAGTTCTTGACAAACGTGGTGTCTCTGCAACTATTTGAAAACAATCTCTCTGGCCAAGTCCCAGCCGAGTTTGGTGAGTTCAAAAACCTTGTGAACCTTTCTCTGTATAGAAACAGATTGACCGGTCCCCTGCCTCAGAACCTTGGCTCTTGGGCCGAATTCAATTTCATTGACGTGTCTGAGAATTTTTTGACCGGTCCAATTCCACCAAATATGTGCAAGCAAGGTACCATGAGAGGGCTTCTTATGCTTCAGAACAATTTCACCGGTGAAATTCCGGCGACTTACGCAAACTGTTCCACGCTACGTCGTTTCAGAGTCAGCAATAACTCGCTTTCTGGTACTGTTCCCGCTGGAATCTGGGGATTGCCAAACCTGAACATAATTGATATCACATCGAATAACATCGAAGGTCCAATTACTTCTGATATCAAGAACGCCAAGTCTCTTAGCCAGTTATTTGCGTCAAGCAATCGGTTATACGGTGAATTGCCAGCAGAGATTTCAGAAGCCACGTCTTTGGTTTCCATTCGATTGAATGACAATCAAATTTCGGGCAATATTCCAACCAATATTGGTGATCTGAAGCAATTGGACGCTCTTCAGTTACAAAACAACAAGCTATCTGGCTCAATCCCGGACACAATTGGTTCTTGTGATTCTCTCACTGATATAAACATTGCTAATAATTCACTTTCCGGTGATATTCCGTCTTCATTGGGGTCTCTACCAACTCTTAACTCTCTGAACCTGGCATATAATAAACTTTCCGGTGGAATTCCAGGGAGTTTGGCATCTCTTCGGTTAAGCCTTCTCGATCTTTCTCACAACAGTCTAACGGGTCTTGTACCACAAGCTCTTGCAATTGAAGCTTATAATGGTAGCTTTGCTGGAAATTCAGGACTCTGCAGCGTTGGTATCAGCTCCTTCCCAAAGTGTCCCTCAGGTTCACATATGCCCAAGGATGTTTATACACTAATCATTTGCTTAGCAATAGGTTTGGCTCTCTTGCTTGTGGCTTTGTTATGCTGCTTCAAGTTAAAGAAGAGTGAAAAAGATCATCAAAACCGTTCCTTAAAGGATGAATCTTGGGACTTTAAGTCATTCCATGTGTTGAGCTTCACAGAGGATGAGATTCTTGATTCCATCAAGCAAGAGAATCTAATTGGAACAGGTGGGTCAGGGAATGTGTATAAAGTCGCAGTCTCTAACGGTACTATAGAACTTGCGGTGAAACACATATGGAATACTGATGGCAAAAAGAGCCAGAGCACCACACCGATGCTTTCTAAACGTGCCGGGAAATCAAAGCAATTTGACGCGGAGGTGCAGACTTTGAGCTCAATAAGGCATATGAATGTGGTGAAGTTGTATTGTAGTATTACCAGTGAGGACTCAAGCTTGTTGGTGTATGAGTATTTACCAAATGGGAGTTTGTGGGATAGGCTGCACTCAAGCCAGAAGATGGAGCTTGATTGGGATACAAGGTATGAGATTGCAGTGGGAGCAGCCAGAGGGTTGGAGTATCTACATCATGGGTGTGAGAAACCTGTGATTCACAGGGATGTCAAGTCTAGTAATATATTGCTGGATGAGTCTATGAAGCCAAAGATTGCTGATTTTGGACTTGCTAAGACTCTTCAGGCCAATGGTGGCAGGGATTCAACCCAAGTAATTGCGGGAACACATGGCTACATTGCTCCTGGTTAGTGGACATCCACTCCTTATTTTCATTTGTGTTTAAATTTTTAAGGCTATATTTGAGTATGTTAGTTTTTTTTTTTTTTTTTTTTTTTCAATATTCGTTATGATTTTTCTAATGAGCTGTTGATTATGCAGAATATGGGTACACATACAAAGTGAATGAGAAGAGTGATGTATACAGTTTTGGAGTGGTGTTGATGGAGCTGGTGAGCGGAAAAAAACCAATAGATCCGGAATACGGTGAGAACAAGGACATTGTGAATTGGATTAGTAGCAAAATAAAGACCAGGGAAAGTGTATTAAGTGTGGTGGACTCTAGAATTCCTGAGGTTTTAAAGGAAGAGGTTGTTAAGGTACTGAAAATTGCAGTTCTCTGCACAGCAACACTTCCCACTCTTCGACCCACAATGAGAAGTGTTGTACAAATGCTAGAGGATGCTGAGCCGTGTAAATTGGTGGGGATTGTGATTACCAAAGATGGTGCTAGCAAGAGTAGTAAGAATAGGGAAGTGACGGGTACAGGGAAATTTAATCCAGACTCTTAAGCTTCCAAAATTTGTCATTTTGGGCTCAAGATTTTTGGTCATCCCCGTCCTTCTGCTTCTTGTAACATGTAGCATTACTGTGTAGTAGATGAGAGTGAGACTTTGAGATTATATTACAATATTAGCTGGAGCCTGTAGCATTTTACGTTTGTAATTTGCGAATGTAACATTGTAAAATAGTGTAAGAAAAAAGAAAGTGATGGTTGGCGAATCTCTTTAGGATTTGAGTTCATGATTACTTTTGGTTCCCATCCATAGCTTCGCAAATGAGAGGTGTGGTGTAATTCTGGAACCGAAGGGCAACGTAGAATAGTAGATATTAAAATAACCTCTTCTAAAATATGCCTTTAATAAGTGTAAAGCAGATTTTTTTGTTTACTTTATTTTGTAATCACTTTTTGATGGTAACAACTAACAAGAATATACAATGCAGTAACTACATCACATCAAATGAACGCTAAATCCTCATTTTTAATAACTTGATGGTACATCAAATTGTTCAATCTAATTTGCAATCTTATATTATTTCGTATATTTGAGATATAAACCCCTTGCTTTTTAACTATACCAGTTTGGATTACATGTACAAGGTACATGCTGGCCATTACATAAAAGTAGTAATATATGATAAAATATAAAGTTTATTTGTAAGACAAAACAAAGATTTTAAAAAAGATATCAATTTTACGATTTAGGAAGGAAATTTATAGATTATAATCACACAGTACATATTTCAAATATAACATGTGCTTAGAAAACATGAGATCACAAAGTTGAGCAAATATGGTGTCCAGAAAGAACTCAAAAATAATAAAAATAAAAAATAAAAACCTCATCGTAGATCAAGAGGGGACCTGTTTTTTTCTGCCAATAGAATGAGACAAAGTGATACACAATATACTAAAAATGTATATGTTTGTCTTCCTTCATATGCCTAATTGTTTGTTCAATATAGTTCACAAAAATAGTCTTCCATTGTATTAAACTTGAACCACATATTCATTTCTTTTGTTCTGTTGGATCGTAAACAAAGATGTTGAACCTATCTCTCGAGTCTCCATGGATTCAAATATCGATCCGTTAGATGGATTAAAAAAAAATTTCTATCAAAAGAACGCACAACAATGCTTTCAATATTCTTGACGCCATCCTACAATCATAAAAGTAACCATGTAAGCTTTCTATATTTTAGTAAACACAACGAAATATATAGATTTTAAAGGTAGCTAATTGAGCATGTAGAATTTATAAAATTGTTGTGTTTTGATACCAGTAATGCATGAACAATCCTCAACTGCTGAACATGACAAATTTGGTCAGGGCTTGAATTAATGATTTTAAATATCATATTGAGTTGTAATTCTCAAATAAAAAAGATACTAATTTAAATAACTCACTTATTTATGGAGTATTCATAGTAAAGGAAAAAATGATAACTCCCTTATATTTACATGGAAGACATCATCAATTTTAATATAGAAATTCTGCATCCCACATATAGCATCAGCAGGCGAAAAATATATCTTTGTTTAGGCAGATAATTCTAGGTAGCCTTTAACTTGGTCCTGCTCACAAGTAACACTAATGTAAAGTCAAATGGCATTTTCTATTTACCAAATTGATACAGTGAAATTTTTTTTTGAAGTGATAATACATGCAGCTGTTTAAGGTAGGCAACAATGGAATAGCAAAATATGAAATTATGTCCTCTGCTTCAATAGCTCTCTAGAGTACACCCAATTAATGAGGCATTAAAAATAAGAAGAAAATGTTTAATTAATTATCCATTATGTCTATACTCTCAGGCATTCATAATGAATATCAGCTATTGGAAAGACAGTGGCATTTGCGAATAAACATGACTGGGCTGCAAGCTCATATGAAAATTTTGAGAACTAACCCAACAATGTGCTTGAAACAGAAATGAGCAGAGATTCACTTAGGACTCCAAGAGATTGACTTACGTTTCCGCCTCCAGGAAAAAATGATTATGCTTCATGATTGAATAATCTTCTTGTTATGAAATAAGAGTATTCAGCTAAGAATTTGTGGTGAAAAAAATGAAAAGAAATAGAAAAGAGGATCAAATGATAATTGGGCAACCAAAAATAGTTTGCAGTATTATTAGAAAAAAGTCACGAGATCTGAATTTAAAATAAAAATATGCAGGCATAAATTGTGTCCGCTTATTCAATGTTAGCATCAAAAAGAAAATTAAATGCTGAACCATGACCAATGACAGAACAAATGATAATGCCCTTCTATCTGAAGCTTCCTTCTCTTCTCAACTATTTACCATGTTTCCAGAAGCAAAGAACATTAACAAACTAATCCAAATAAGCAACTGGAATAGCATAAGAATAATGCAAAAAACCTAAGAGAGAGAAAGCAGGAAACCAACCTATGATCCTTGTGACATTTATGTCACGCAAACTGAATCTCATCTTGTCCAGCTACTAAAAGTAGTATTAATTCCTATGATCATTAGATACTCTCTTTTTCAAGATGATTCATTCCTTCTTCTCTTTTTAGACAAATTTTCAGGTTCATTACAGACAATTCATTTCTTTTTTAGATCTGGTTACAAAGGAGAGACACTTACTCCTGAGCTGCCCTTGCAATCTCTAAACTTGAAATAGTTTTATCTAATGTCCTACATTCAACATACATTTTTGTTATACATCAATAATTGGAGGTGGGTGATTTGAACCTTGAATGGCTCTGTTGGAAACACTAGGAATTGCCAATTAAAGCTACAAGGCTCTAGGCATCCTACATTCAACATACTAAGATAAGTTATACTTCTAAATCAAACTGATATAGCTTGCACCCATACTATAAATCGCAATTTAGATCTATCTCACATCTACAATCAACGGTGTCAAGTAAATTTATTATTACCACAAAAATTAAAGAAGACCCAATTATTATATGCCATGAAACAATGAAAAAAGATTGAAAAGTACCTTTCAATGCCCTCAAAACATTGAAAATAAAAAAAATGCAGGACACCCAGATCAAAACAGGACAGAAATCACAAATTTAGAAATTCTAAAGTTGTTAATAAAACATGTAAAAAATAATTCAGACCTCAGAAAACCATTAAGCGCTGTTATTTTCAGTAACCAAATCTCACACTCTTCGCCGCTCCCATCTCATAACACACACAAATACTCATCTTTTTTTTTTTTTTCCTGACATTTTCAAAGAAAAGAAAGAAGCATGGACATTGCTATAATTGAAAGAAAATGTGAAATCTTACCAAAGGAAAATTTTGGGCTGCTCCAAGAAAACTTTCTTCAACTGCAATTTACATAAATGGTGAATTTAGAAGCATAATAAAAATCAGCCTTGGAATCAGAATATATTCTCTAAAGGGGGAGAGAGATATCTCAAAGTTATCTCCCGGACAATATCCATAAAAAATCTCCTCTTAACTTATTCAAATTTATGTAAGAACTCTTGAAGACAAAATATTGATCAGTGACAATGGAAATAGGAGACACTGATACACTTTTTTTTTGGATAGGTAATAGATATCTTCATTAAAAAAAAGTACGTCATGCTCACAATGATGAACTGAATGTACTAGAAACAAATACAAACAAATCAAACAGAGATAGAATGCACAAAATCAAAAATGGAAATACATTGTGTAAAACCCCAAGTACGAGACCACCCAAACAATGTCCCAACTAGCAAAGACTTCAAAAAATCTGCAGATTTCTCAATATCCTCAAAAATGCGGGTAACACAATATACTAATAATTTATATATTAGTCCTCATCCATATGCCTAATTGTTTCTTCAACATAATTTCCAAAAACAGATGCCTTTCACTATACTAAACTTGAAATTAGTATAGTGACAATGTTGAACCTATATTGTTCCTTCATTGTTTTTCTTCTAATAGATAATGGAAAAAGACAATGTTGAACCTGTATCATGATTCTCCTTGGATTTCAAATCTTGTTTCTCTTAGATATATAAGAATTGTTTCATTAGAAGAAAGGTTGGCAAATCTTTCAATATCCTTGATGCCATCATACAATCATAAGACTATAAGAGTAACAATGTAAGCTCTATATATTTTGTTAAAAAAAATGAAAAATATAGGTTTTTAAAGTTGTTTTGTTATGACATCTGTAATTTAGTATTCAATACTTACATCTAAGGAGAGCTAATGTACTAAAAGCAATGTGCCACATTGCGTACATCATTGGGAGTGATGATATTTTTCTGCCAGGCAAAAAAATGTGTTTTCAATCAGATAGATACAATGCAGATAAATATACATTTCAATTCATATACACACAAAGTTTTGGTCCATATCAAAATACCAGGACATGGGAAAACTCTGAGTTTAACTTTCAAATTCTCCTTGAGTGCCTGTCCAAACATTCAATTTAATACCTTGTGTCAAGTGTCAACCCAATAAAGAAATTAATAACATAAACAGAGTGTGTGTGTGTGTGTGTGTGTTTGTTTGTGTGTTCACGTGTGCGCATTTAAGAGAGAAACAAAGAGAGAGGGAGACACTTGTACTGCAACAAGCAAAGATATGCAGAGTCAGCCCAAGACTCCTACTCCTTGAACGCTGCTGGGTTAGTATTTAATTTTTGTAATAAATAGAAAGATGCACATAGACACTCTATCATCTTCAATATGGGATGTGCACAAACATGAAGTTTACCTATTGAACAACAACATCTAAAATCGGCACAAAGCTAACATGAATAAAGCAAAAGTTTCCCGTCTCTAAAATGAGAAGTATTCACGAAAAGAAGTCATTTAATTATACTAAGTTAAAGTTAAAGGTCAGGTTTCTTACTCAAGTATTTGTATCAATATAAGAAAACAAGTGATCGTACGTGAACAAGCAAAAGTAGTGTTATGAAAATAAAACAAAGAGATATACAATGAACTATTCATTGCTCAAGTTGTTACAGATGCACCATACTGACCATCCAATGTATGAATTGCATTGAGAGGATCCTAGTGATCATCAAACTCAACAAATGGATATTCCGGTGGTCTTTGAGCAACCCAAACACTGCAGAATTTCATTAAGATCTTACATCATGCAGCTATCAAGTTTGTTTCCCAGACAGAAAAATGCGTCAACATACAAGCACACATATGTTACCCCCTCACCGCACCCCACAAAAAATAAAAGGAAGCAACTTTCTATTTATTCCATCGGCATTACAAACATAGAAATATCACACCAAATAGTTATGATTTATCCTCATCATGCTTCACTAAGAGGAATTTCGATAAGAAAGAATCATATGACATAGAGTATTAATATATATGCAACTTAGACTTGGCCCAGAGTTATGTAATTAAAGTACAATAACTACAGGTTGTCATTTAATTTGATCATGCCAACACCAACACATATTAATGTCAAACACAAAGATTATAGTAGACCTTAACTCAACTAATTCTCAAAAATAATACACTTATCACAAAACTGGCATACATTAAAAAGTAAAGTAAACAAAATTCTTGCATGACTAACAATTTCATGAAATGGGACAAATTCGAACGGAAACATTTGCAGTGATGCATTCAAATAAAAAAAATAAAAAAAAAAAGATGATCTAGGATTTTGTAAATTGGAACTAAAAGCCCCATTAAGTAGAAAACTGGAATTGGGGCCTTTAAGTTCCATCCAAAATCCAATTCCAATCAAGGAAAAGTCTAGAACTATCATCTGATCCAATTCTGACCATTGAACAAAAATAGAAAAGGAAGCACCCTGCACCCCAAAATTTAAAAAAGGAACTGGGGCCTTATAAAATTAGTAAGATATAAGAATACATATAACTATGGAAAAAATAATAATGAACTTGGATGCTTTCCTCTTGGGCATTTTCAGAAACAATTCATATCCTTCTTTGTATGCATTGGTAACAAAGAAATAGATAGTCAGTGTTGTAATTTATATAAAATAAGAAAGAAAAAAAAAAAAAAAAAACAGCTGAACAGCTAACCTTGAAGAAATCGCAGCTATTGATAGTTCAAAAACAAAATGGAAGCAAATCTTCCTGTATCATCAATTTCTTTCTTCCCCTATCTCGATTTGAGCCAAACCGAGTAAATAAAAGCCATATCTGCTGGCGTCATTTACGTCCTATCCTTCTTTCACTCTTTAGTGTCTTCTACGTTAACTCACACATTTTTCTTAACCACTTACCGCCAAGTAGCGATTTCTTGCAAAATTTGCGTAAAATTTTGTAGTAGCATTGCTTCGTATATTTTGTCCTTTCAATTTTATTCACCCAAGTCTATTTTAGAGCGTAAAATTCATGATTTATACTGTGCAATAAGAGATTGTCAATACATGTTGTACTCACATCAATTTTTTTTGGTTAAAATTCAATACATGTATAGTATTTTAAATACTATTTCTTAAGTTTTTCGTTTAAAATTTAATTATGTGGCTACTTAATTAAAAAATACATTTCTATTTTATGAGAAAAAATCCCCAATGCATAATTTTAAAAGAAGAACCTAAGTAACAGCACCTAAGTACTGTACCTAGGGTTTACTCTTCTTTATTATGTAATATGATGATGTTGCATGTTAGAATTGGAGGGTAAAACTTGAGTTTTACGCCATATCCTTATAGAATTTAATCCCTTAATTCTTTATCTTTAGTTTTTGGTTTTGGATTGAACTTATTGATATGTCCCGAAAGTGTGAAGAAAAAATAGTAAATAAGAACATGTTTTGGGAGATTGTTTTTGTCTTTTTGACAAGTTTTTATTAAGGTTACTATTTTGCCCCTTGTAAGACTTCCAAATAGAACTAAAATAGTCATGACTTTTGAATAGAGTTGTGATGTGTTTTTGTGTTAGAATTCTTTTCTCTTTCTCTTGTGTATGTTTGTTTCTCAAAAAAAAAAAAAAAAAAAAAAAAAACTAAAATAGTCAAGGTCTTTTTAGTCTTTTGAACCCAATTTTTGAAATTGGGCATGTGTGCATTTTAGAGGAGGAGAAGGAGAAAGAGCGGAAAAAAGAAGAAGCGGAAATATATGATTACATATAAGGGAGATCTTCGATAATCTCTCAATTTCTAATTTGATTCATCCATTACATGATTTCAACTCTGATTTAGGTTTTTTTTTTTTTTTTTTTTTTTTTTCTTTTTTCTTGTTGTTGATTTAGATTTAGTTTCTTTATCTTTTTGTATTTCTTGTAAGAATCATCTTTACTGTATAATTAAATATGTTCTTACTTTCTCAAAAAAAAAAAAAAAATGTTCTTACTTTTGGATTAAGAGTTGTTGTGGAAGACACCAAATTCTAGAGGTGTGCATGGGTCGGGTTAAACCTATGGGTTGGACAAATTATTATTATTATTATTATTATTATTATTATTATTATTAAATTGAGTAGAAAAAAATATAAATATAAATATATTTAAAAAACCCAAAGATTAGTATCAACGTAACTCCTTAAAGGCAAATAACACTAAAGATTAAACAACAGTAATTTATTAGGGTTTGTGTAAATTAATTGGCTTTTATATAGGATAGGAAAAACTATTTATTTTTAAAAATTTATTAATTATATAATATATTTTAAATATATGGGGGGGGGGGTCAAGTCACGTTTGGCGGGTTTGAAATTTTATGACCCAAATCCAAGCCGACTCATTATCAAAAAAAATTTTGTAACACAACCCAACCCACCAAGTCCTAAAAACCGACCCAACCTGGTGGGTCGGGTCGGGTTGGGGTCGGTTTTATCGGGTTAGTGGGTTGGCTGCGCACCCCTACCAAATTCACATCATGGGGCATAAATCATCCATCTAATACATGTTACTGCAAAACGTTCCAGCGTATTAAAAAATGATTCATAAAGGCAATAAACCCTGCATTAAAATTTTGGTGGATTTTGAAAAATTGCAAGGATAAATCAGGACTCATGAAAAGTGTGTTTAAGTTGACGTAACAATATACAATGCAAAAGGGGCGCCTCTAGGGATCTTATTAAATATCTGAAAATTTCTGTTATATATGAATTTAATTTTTGGGTTTGGCTTACCTTCAGCACTTTTTAAACTTTTTAAACTGGATATGTCCTTTTGTTTTAAATATACAATGACAAGTAGTAATGGATTTTAATCTCCATATTTTATTTAGTTAGTGAGTAATGTGGCAGTCTCTCATTAAAACAAAAGGAGATTCTAGTTAAAAAAGTACTGGAGGTAAGCCATACCCTTAATTTCTTCATCTCTTTTTATTTTTGAACCTTTTATGAAGCTTGAAAGTTGAAACAAATACTTTCAAGTTTCAAAGGCATTTTCCTTTGATTTAAAATTCTAAGTATTTTTAAGCTATGTTCAACATTCTTGAAAATACCCAATGTAAAAGTTTTTATGAAAAGCTCTGTAATCTTTCTCTCTCTGCTTTTTTTTTTTTTTTTGGTTGTGGCCAAATGACTTACTAATACTCGACATACTCCATGGTATTTTTTTTTTTTTAATTTGATAGTTGAGGGAGGGGAGATTTGAACCTTGAATGTTTTTGTTAAAAACACGAAGAAGTACCAATCAGTTAAACTAGAAGACTATTGACCCATAGTATCTATTTAAGCTTTTATAGGACAAAGAAAAGGTATCTAAATTAAATTTGTTTCATAATTAAATTACTTTTTTTTTTTGAGTTATAATACTTATTATAGGAGAAAATTTAGCTACAAAATTGGTTGTAGTCTAAGCCTACAACCTTTCTTAATATCTTTTTATTAGAGGTAAATTTTGACAAATCCACCATTGGATTACATCTTCTTCATATATCTTCCATGCTTGCAAAAATTTTAGAAAATTAAAGATCAATAGCTATGTCATCAATAAATTGTTTAAATTGCAAGTTTTTATAGTCTAAAATTTTGCATAAAATATAAACTTATAAATCATATAGTAAATACTATTCGATTGAGATGAAATTTGATACAAGTATTAAAAGCGTAAAGAACATGCAATTCAACGGTTAGATTTTTAGTTGTAGTCTTAGGCTACAACTAATTTTGTTGTTAAATTTTGTCCCTTATTATATTGCCAAAGAATGTAAAAATTTAATGATACTAGCATGTAATCCGTGCATATGCACGAAAATGTTGCACAATATTGATAAAGAAAAACAAAAAATGGAAAAATTTTATGAGTATTCATTTGAATTTTTTTAAATTTAAATTATTATTATTATTATTCAAGGGAAAATATGTAGATTATTGTTCTGAATGTTGTATAAGGAATTTGATAGCACGAAACACTTTGGTTGATAACAATCTTTAAATTTTTTTTTTGAAGTACAATAGCACTATAATATTAATGTTAATGTTTCTACAATTTGTTGGATCTATTAATTGTCAAAGAAAAAAAAGTTATGTGTCACATCTATTAATTGTAAAAGAAAAAATGTTATAGTGGAATTATATTGAATCACATGAGAACTTGTTGCATCTATCAATTGTAGATTCAAAAATGTTATGGTGGAATTATATTAGATAACATGATATTAAATAACAATTTTGCTAGCTATCTTACCACTCATTCTCAATTTCTTGTACACAATTGCAATGTTTGAATTTCCCCCTTTACTGAAGAAAATAATATGAATTAAGAGTTTTCTGTCTAATTCTATCTGACATATGATCTTTATACATTTGTTTAGAATGTAATGGATATTTTTTCAAGCCTTTTCTGTTGGTTCCCTCAATTTTAGCTTGTAGTAAATACTTATGCACCAAACTTGTAAAAAAAAAAATTATGAAACATGGTAAAAAAATTAGACCACAATTGAAATTCAATGGATTTTCTCTTAAAAAGAATAGATTTGATTTTATTATAAAAATTTATAGTTTACCGCATGTATCTAGAAATAAAAACCACTTGATTTTGCAAAATCTAAACATCCATAAACTTAAATACGCTGATATATACAACAAATAGCATTACAAAACAAAAACTAAACTTAGCTAATATAACTATCATATGGCTCAATTGTGGTGAATAATCACTGTCTTTCTTACTTTACAAAAACCAGAAGAGAACTTTTTTTTTTTTTTTTGAGCAAAGAGACGATAGAAATTTTATTAAAATAATAAACTGAGAGTGGTACAAGTATAACTAGATACAACACCATCTAGTAGTGTGGGGAACATCAACAACAACAAAAACATCACTGTGATGTCCCAAAAGAGAGCAAGACCTGACTGCATTCATAAGGAGGGGTATTCCTATACCCGTTGCGTTGCATTTAGGCGTTGGTATTCCTCCGGTAGACCCATTGCACTTTCAAACATAGCTTTTGGGTGTGCCTGGACATGCTCAAAATAGAACCTATTCCTAGCAGTCCAGATCATCCACGTCGTTATTGCCCATCTATCCAAGTCGAGTGAGCCAAGCTTCTGCTGCAGCATTTTAAACAGAAGAAAAAAATCGCCTGTTTCGTTGCTGCACTTCTGGAGTGTGCCTTTGAACAAAGCCCAGACATTCCTCGCAAACAGGCATTCCCACAACACATGACAAATTGTCTCGCACTGGTGACAGCAAAGCTCGCATTTTTCTTCGACACTGACCCGTTTTTTGTGGAGATTCTCCCTTGTGGGTAAACATCTTGAGTAGGCCCTCCATATGAAGTTGCGGACTTTCGGTGGCACATTTAACTTCCAAATCTTCCTCCAGGTGGACCCGTGAGCTTGCACTAATGAGTGTTCAGCCTGGTTTGGATGTATTAAGCGGAGTGCTACCTGGTATGCCGAAGAGACCGTAAACCTATGTGCTTTGTTTTCTTTCCAAATCAGCTTATCCTAGGAATTTTGATTATTGAGGGGCAGCGCTAGTATGGTCTCGCATGTTCTTCTATCAAAGGTAGCTGATAGTTTCCCGTCCCATTGCCGCGAGTCATTGTCTATCAAATCAGCCACTTTCATCTCTTGTGAGGGTGTAATCAAAAATCCAGGTGAGTGAGGCAGCCAAGAGCTAGATGCCACGGAGATGTTTCTGCCATCCCCAATTGTCCAACGTGACCCAGCATGGATGATATCCCTAGCCGCCAGTAAGGAACGCCACACAAACGAGGGGTCATGGCCCAACTCAGCTTCCAAAAGGAGGTGTTTGGAAAATATCGTGCCTTATATACCCTGTAAAATAGTGACCCATTGTTGTGAATTAGGCGCCATGCCTAAATCCCATTCCTCCCTTCTTCTTTGAAGTACATAACTTGCCCCAATTTATCCAGTGGATTTTCCTCTCCTCTTGGTTTTGACCCCACCAATATCTAGCCACCAAGGAATTCATGTTATCGCATATTGACTTTGGAAGCTTGAATAAGCTCATTGAATATGTAGAAATAGCTTGTGCCACTCTTTTGATAAGAATTTCACGTCCCGCCTTTGAAATAAATTTCTCCTTCCACCCTAGGACTCTTTTTGTGATTTTCTCTTGGAGCTCTTTGAAAATCCCCACCTTTGATTTCCCATTAGGCATTGGGAGGCCCAAATACTTCTCACATTCTGACATTATTCGAGCCCCCAACATTTGTTGGATGTCATTCCTTACTTTCTGCCTTGTATTCTTGCTAAAGAATAACATTGTTTTTTGCCTATTTATTGCTTGACCAGATGCCGCTTCATATTTGCCCAAAATATCTAGTAGTCTTTGACCTTCTTCAACTGTAGCTTGGCAAAATAACATAGTATCATCGGCAAATAAAAGATAGGAGATACGTACCCCCTGTTGGCTAGACAATGCACCCTTGAGTGCTCGGCTCTCTTCAGCTTTCCTCAATAAAGAAGATAGCCCTTCCACGCATAAAAGGTACAAATATGGTGAGAGCGGGTCTCCTTGTTTTATTCTCCTTGTGGTGATAATAAAACCCTTCGGTTCCTCGTTGATAAGGACTGAGTAGGATGCTGTAGTAACTGTCTCCATCGCCATATTTACCCATCTACGATCTAATCCAAGCTTTAGCATTATACTCCGCAAGAAGCCCTATTCCATTCGATCGTATGCCTTGCTAATATACAGTTTTACTGCCATTTGTCCCACCTTGCCTTTCCTTTTGTTTCTCATCCGGTGTAGTATTTCATAAGCCACAGTGGTGTTGTCCGTGATCAGACGATTGGGAACAAAAGTGCTTTGGGCCTCAGATATGACATTTGGCAGCACAAGCTTTAATCTGTTTGCCATCACCTTAGATAAATTTCTAGATACAACATTAGTCAAGCTTATAGGCCTATAGTCAGCCATCATCAAAGGGTCATTCTTTTTTGGAATATGAACTATATGAGTAAAATTCATTTTATGCAGCATATTTTCTAGAATTTAATACTGAAAGAATAGCCTTAGTTACATCATCCCCCACAAAATTCCAAAATTTCTGAAAGAAAAAAGAGGACATACTATCAGGGCCAGGGGATTTTGATGGGTGCATTTGGAAAAGGGCCTGTCTGACTTCTTCAACTGTGTACCGCTGTAATAGGAAATCGTTCATCTCCAATGTAAATCTCTTGTCCACCACATCCAGTACACTCCCCATATCCGTGGGATTTACTGAAGTGAAGAGATCCTGGAAATAGTTTTTAGCAACCTGTGTAATCTGGTCCTCAGACATTTTTCAGCTACCATCAACATCTTGGATACCTGATATATGATTTTTACGACCTTTGCCGCTAAAAGAGTTCATCTTGGTGTAGAATGGTGTTAATTTCTGATTTCAGTGTTCTAATTCTTTGCATGTGATCGGCCTTATTCTCCCTTGATAGCTCTTCAAGTGCTGCTTTTTTCTCTTTTAATTTTGTCTTAGAATTCCCCAACATATTTCTGCTCTAATCCACCAAAGCATGTCGGCATTGCTTGATTTTTTCAAAAAGTTTAAACATTGGGCTCCCATTTCGAACCAGTAATTCCTAAGCCTTACGGACCACCCTTTCACAATCTGGATGAGCAACCCACTTCTCTTCAAATCGCCTTGGCATCCTCCTATTTCTCTTAGGATTGGCGGGTTGAGGGTTCAGCCGTTGTTATTAAAATAGGCACATGATCGGAATATGACACCTGGAGATGACTAAACTTGACATGGGGAAAAAGGGCTTTCCACTCAATGTTTGCACACGCCTTGTCTAACCTCTCTTACACCAAGTCCTCACCCAACCTTCCATTATCCCAAGTGAAAATATTACCTCGATAACCCAAGTCTACTAGCCTACAAAACAAGAATGCCTCCCTAAAGTCTAGCATCGACCTTAGAGGCCTAGGGATTCAGCCTTGTTTTTCCTCCATGCTAAGAATTTTGTTGAAATCCCCACAACATAACCATGGATGCGAACTCCTAGCATGAAGGTGCCCGAGCAACTGCCATGACTCATGCTTTCTTTGTTCTTCAGGCCACCCGTAGAAACCGGTAAATCTCTAAACAGAATTTTCACCTTTAATCAACGCATCAATATGGTGTGGTGAATAAGTTTGTACATGCAAATCAACCTCTTCCTTCCATAGAAGAGCCAATCCACCCCTTCTATGAATACTTGGAACAGCCACCATACATCGGTAGGGTAAATCAGCTTGCACCCTTTGCATCTCTTCCACGGATTGTTTTGTCTCCATCAGAAACAAAACACTAGGAGCTTTTCCCCTCACTAAATGAGAGAGGACATCAACTGCCGTCTGGTTCCCAAGCCCACGGCAGTTCCAGCTTAAAAGATTCATTGGGCTTGGCGGGGTTGTTCATTAGCCTCCACCGTTGGAAAATTGCTATCATGGTTGTCTCTCATAAGTTTGCCACGCTTGATACTCTTGCAGCATCCCTCCACCAAAATCTCATCCTTATTTGATACTGTTTCCTTGTATATCCTTTTTGAACCCACGGCAATTAAGACTGTAGAAGAAGCAAGTGTGCAGAAGGTAGGGTCACGTGCTTTCTTTTCCACGTTTTCCGTACTTGTGTTTGTTGTGTCTCATGTGCTGCCCCATGTGATTGTTTAATGTTTGTGCTTTGATTCAAAACCACCGATACATAATCCACAGGTACACTGATCTAGATTTTCGTTTCACACAACTGTGGTGACTTAAACGCATTCGTTTCTTGAATAAGAGTTATCATGCTTACATCTCCTTCATTATTAGTGAGACCGGTTTCCTTTTAGGGCGAGGTAAATCCCGAAATTAATGTGTCCATTAAAAATGTTGTGGCCGCATGATTATCCTTGTCCATAATTATTGTCTCCAACGGTTTTGAAAGATTGGTAACGTATCTCTGAGTAGATTCGGGGCCAGTTGGACTACTAACGGCGTCAGATGCGGGTGGCTGTGTGGTGTGAGACGGAGACCTGACGCCGTGATCTCCCTTATCCCCAGTGTCTCTGTATGGTGGTTGCTCATCCCTTATCTTCGAGTTTCTTGCAGGCCACCTGAAGCCCGCCTTTAACCACTCTTCATATAGGCATCCACGCTGGTTTTGTTCCCTCGGGTAGGACCATTCTTTTGCTTCATGGCCTATTTTCCCACACTGATTGCAGAACCCAACCAAACGCTTGTACTTGAAGCCGACGCGAACCTTATCTCCCTCGGGGTTAGCTACCACTCCACTCCGTCGTATTAGTTTGTTAAGAGGTATTTCGACCCTCACCCTAACAAAGCGGGCTTGTTCAGATGACAAAGCCTTGTTGTCTATCTCCACTACTTTCCCCAGTCCACTACTGATATCCTTACAAGCTTCCTCAGAAATTAGATCGAATGGTAAGCCCCACACCTAAACCCATAGTGGGATAGAGTTGAAAGTAACTGTATTGGCCGTCATGCCCCTCTCCCACCTCCGTAGGACTAGAGGGTGATTTTCAAAGCTCCACGGGCCATTGTGGATAACCCACTTCAGTTGACTTTCTAATGCAAACTTGAATTGGAATAGACCACTTCCCACGTCCACAATCTTCAGATCAGATCCCATCTTCCATTTGGACCTAATTAAAGATTTTGTAGCACCTTGATTGTAAGAGCAGGTAGTAAGGAAACGTCCAAGTAGACTAAGTGAACATTCTTCAAGTAGAGAGCGTGATTGTCCAAAGCAAGAGAAACTGGTTATTGAGGTCTGAGATAGTTAAGAGAAGAAAAGACTGACTCACCTATAGTGAGAAGGAAGAAACCTCACCAGTCGTGGGAGAGAAAACTCACCAGTCGTGAGAAGGAATTGGCTGTCTCATCAGAAGAGAACTAATATTACATATATGGGTTGTTTTTTATCTACTCCAACTTCTATTACATCCACGCACCAACGTGTCAGACCGCAAAAACTTTCATGGATTAAGTAGATAAAGCTAATACAGATAAAGTTTGAAGCCAAAATAAGATTACCCATCAAGAATTCTCTTAATTTTTTCAACTTCTCATTTATCAACTGTTAACGTGTATAGTGTTGTGGGCTTTAGGCCCAACTAGTTTACTTGTAGAGCACACTAGATTACTTGTACAGCACTCCTACTTGTACTACACTCATATGCTTCCTATATAAAGGCACACTCATATATATTCTTTGATTGAGAAATACAATACAATTATTCAGTATTTCTAACATCAACATCCCAACCAAAGGGTATAATGAATACACACACACACACACACACATACATAAAATCAAACTGAAATGAAAGAGAACAAACAGATAATTAGAGAATAATTTTCTAACTCACCTAACAAAGTTAGAAATGAAACAATTTGAGGACAATCATAAAAAATTGTAGACATGGACAACCAAAAAAAAAAAAATTATATAAAGTTGAATACTTGTTTTTAGAAAAACAATACACAGATACACAAAATTAATTTAACCAAAATACACAAAACAAAACTAAAAAAGTAACAACCCAAGAACCTTAATTAAAACCAAATCTGTTTAAGTGATACACCATTACTTTCAAATCTCCCCCAAAACTAAATGAATGCCACAATTGCAAAACAATCAAAATCTGATTTTTTATTTTTTATTTTTTTTATTATAGTTGATGGATTTGCTGTGGTCAGAGACGAATTAGAAGATGCAATTGGCCTCTTTCAATTCAAAGATGTTCCACCTATAGATGCCAACCTGTAGGCCCAAATCAATGAGGCATTAATCAAACAATCAAACTCAGAAAAAATTTATGTTCATGACTTTGATTGGATGATTGGTCGAATGAAATAAAAATATTGCATAATAAAATATCTTAATTAAAGAACAATTACCAGTTGTGTGAAGAAATCGACCGTGGCAAATTTTGATGGCTAGCTAATCCCCAAAGTGCATTCATCTCTAGAGATATTTTAGTTTTCTTCAATAGAGGAGTAAATTTGGGCTGAATCTACCACTGCATTAGCTTGTTTATAAAAGCAAAGCCAAGAATTATGGGGGTTTTAGGAGTTGAGAAGACAACCAAGTGCAAACTGCCTAAACGTCAAGGTCATTGAGTCATAAACTTTGTATTGAGATTCAAAATATTGTATTGAGATTGTAGGAGAGTAAATGTTATCTTATTTTGCCTAAACGTTAGGGTCATCGAGTCATAAACATTGTATAGTGATTCAAAATATTGTTTTGAGATTGTAGGAGAGTAAATGTTATCTTATTTTATTCACCATCCTTATCAGCTCTTCCAAGACAAATTCATAAGTAATCTATATATATAATAATAGGTGAAGCAGAGAGAAACTCAAATAGAATTCCAAATTAGAGTTTCAATTTTGTGCCATATGTCTAGATTTGGATTCTTAATTTTGCGTCACTTGTCCTAACTAAAACTTAAAAAAAAAAATCTAATTAGATTATAAATTGGACTTCAATTTTGTGTCATGTATCTTATCTAAAATTTCTAATTTTTGTGCCCAAATAAATGATGCATTAACATTTAACACGGAAGCCAAGAAAATCACAATAATAATGCTCATTGGCCTAAATAAGAACATCTCACCTGCCCACTACCAGAATTAAGGAGTCCAATGATAAAGACTATAAAAGTAAAACATTATCTCCTCCTAATGCCATATCGTCATCCCCTGTCTCCTCCTTCTCTCTCAACCTCTACCAACTAGATCCACACACTACCCTCTCCTCTTCCTTTTGGATTTCTAAGAGCAAGGTCAGGTTCAAACACAATGTTCAATCCCACTCTTCTTTACTTCATACTCTCATACATTACTGCTTCATTGGCGCCTCCAAGAAGATTCCAAGCTCAATGTGGAAATTGAATCTACCAAGATAAACATCTTATCATCACAATTGTTAATATTTCCGTGCGTAAGCACGGACTACATGCTAGTTTATTCATAATGGACACTTGGAAAGATAATTATGGTGTGATCTCCATATTTGACACTACAATTAAGATTTTTTTGGGACATATGGAGTAAAATTGGACTTCAATTTCAGATTTGAATTGAACAATTGGAAGGATAATTATGGAGTGGTCCTCACATAAATTTAGACACATGACACAAAATTGAAACTCTAATTTAAAATTATAATTTGAGTTTCTCTTAGCTTCACCTATGATTATATAGAGCAAGACTTAGGTACAGTATTTAGATCCTGTTACTTAGGTTCCCTTTTTAAAATTCTGCCATATGAATTTTTTCTCATGGGAATGAAGTGTATTTTTTAATTAAGTATTCACATGGCTGAATCTTAAGAAAAGAATTTAAGGAATAGCACTTAAACTACTGTACCTAAGTTTTATCCTATTATATATAAAAATTATTATATATATAGATATATAGATTACTTATATCATCTATAATAATTATATATAGAGATATATAGATTACTTGGTTATATTTATGAGGAGATTTAAGGTTTGAATCTCTTAATTTTCATATATTTAAAAATTGAATTATCTTGTGTTCATATATTTCCGGAATTGGGATTTGTGAATTTGCCTTTCGATGCATCAAATACCGCCCAAAACATTTATAAAAAAAATTGAGATAGAGGGGCCCGTAGTAAAATTGAGATACCGTAGAGTGACCCGTAGTATCACACTATCACTAAGTTTATTCGATCCTTGTTACTTAACATCGGTCTAGAGTAGGACTAGAAAGAAACAAATGCACGAAAAAGATATTAGAAGACTATACTCCATAGTTTTTCTTTTTGAGAAAAAAACACACGTACAAGAAAGAGAGAAATTGGTTCTAACATAAAAGTACACAACAACTTTACTTAAATATTATGAATATAAAAGAACTTCTATTTGTTACTGGTCTTTTATTATTATTTAGGGTAAATTTTATTTACTTTGAAGTTTGGGTTAATGTCAACCAGATCTAAAACTTCTCAAAACTAAGCCAACTTTGCCTCTAAACACTATTAGGCTGGTCAGTTATTTTTCTCAACAGTGTTCACGGACTAAGTTGGTTTCAAGGACCAAATCGTTCAGTTTTAAAAAAATTTGAACCTAATTAACATTAGCCCAAATATTATGGCATGTTAATGAAAATTACCCTATTATTTATTTTTAGTATCAGCTTGTTTGTCACTAGTCTTTTATTATTATTGACACTGCTTGTTTATGAAATTTAACACTGTTTGTTAGGGTAAAATTTTTTTTGTCAATTTTTATTTTCAGTTTTCTTAGTAAATTGAGATTTAAAAACTAATTTTATTTTTTTACTTGCTTCTCGTTGCCAAACAAGATTTTAGTTATAGAAAATAGAAAATGGTGTTTGAAACTAGAAAACTGGAAAAAAAAAAGTTATTACCAAACATACCTATTATTATTTTATATTATTTGATTGGAAATGAGAGATAGGAGTCTGGAGAGAAGAGAAATGATTATGTTTATAGTTTATAGTATTTGATTGCGTAGTTTATATTATTTTAATGAGTTATACGTTAATATAAAAAATGAGATGTTAGGTAAATTGCGAAATAGTAGGGTAAAAAATAACTCTTTAGAGTGTAAAATGACAAATTTTTTTTTCTAATGCTCTTACAAAGGAGAGTTGACGCACTTAATCCATATCCCCACATTGCTTATCAAACGGGGCTGGTTATGGGAGCAAATAAAAGGTTTGGACCATTTGTGAATTCAGTCGCTTATGTACTAAAGGTTTTGGACCTGTTGGGTCCGAGGAACAGTTTTGGATCCAATATACTTGTTATAAGAAAAACTGAAAGGATGCCACAATATCTGAAGGCCCACACAATAAGCCCCTGGGTAATGGACTGAGATATCTCTTCGAGTGGTTATGTGAAATCTCACATGTGTGACTCCAAACGCTGTGGGGAGTTTCACACATAGAGAGAGAGAGAGAGAGAGTGCAACTTTTTTTTTTTTTTTAGAAGACAATGAGAGAGTAACTTGTCTATATAAGATCATTCTCCTTAAAGAACGTGGTATCAAGCTATTTGTAAAATCACTTTTTGTGTGTGTGTGAGAATAGCATAATTCTTGCGTTGAAATGGGCCTGCACACAGTTTGTTCCCAATGAGCCCAACCTGTTTGGGATATAGTCTAAAACATAGTAGGCTGCATGATTTTCATTTTCTTGCTTAGGTGGGTTATACTTATGATGCTTGATTGTCATTTGTCATTAGTTAAGTCCTAACCTTTGTTTTTTTTTTTTTTTTGAGAAAGAGTTAAGGCCTAACCTGACACCACATATATATCTAATAAATATCATATTATACCAAAATTGGGGTTTTATTTATTTATTTGTTTTATAGGTAGATAGTGGGAAACTCTTCTCCACTATGATAACATCGTCGATGTTTAAGTGACATACGTGGTATTATCTATTACCATCACATGGCATGAGTTTACACCAAATACCCTATTTTTATTTTTTATTATTATCTTTATCTTTTTTAAGATTGTGGGAGATGGTGAGGTAGAGTTCAAATTACAAATATGAGGCACCATACTAATTTTCACATAACTCTATATGAACATTAGTATGAGTTTTTATTTAATAAAAATAATAACAAATACGTGACTCTATATGGACATTTATATAGTTTTCTCTTTAATAAAAATAAAGTATTTGTGAGTTGTAACTTTTGAACTTTGAATTTTGTTTATATATTAGTAATTTGGTACTTTGCCTTTATTAGTAATTTGTGTCAAAAATTATCTTTGTTCAATGTTTCTTTAATATTTATTATGAATTATAATTATACATATATTTTTTAGTAATTTTTTAATTGAAAAGTAAGATCTTTTGATCTTCGTGCTGATCCAATGATCTGATCCCCAAACCCACTCACCAATCTTGTGTAGGATATCGATCTTGATAACCTTGATTATAACCTAGGAATCATTGTAATGCTTATCCATTTTTTTGTGAAATGATTATCTTTCACTGAAAATATAAATACTAACATAACCATAATAAATAGCTATTAATAATTATCAATACTATATATTTAGTAGAAATGAAAAAGTGATGAGAACTAATAAGAAGTTGTTAACAACAATAATTTGTAAAAGTGTTATAAAATAGTTTGTGCTTGTACCATTACTCTTATTAGAAAAAAAATGCTAGAGATGCAAATTTTTTTACAAACTGCTGATGTGGTGAATGGTTATTAGTAAATAAAAAATAATGTTAATGGTGGGCCCAGATAAGAACCAGTAAGAAGTTGGTCACAACAACAGTTTGTAAAATTGTTGTAAAATAGTGTTTGTATCTATAGTATTACTCTTAATAGAAGGAAAATGTTAGAGATACAATTTTTTTTACAAACTACTGATGTGGCGAGTGGTTATTAGTAAATAAAAAATCATGTTAATGGTAGCCCCAGATAAGAACCAATAAGAAGTTGGCCACAATAACAGTTTGTAAAAATGTTGTAAAATAGTGTTTGTATCTATAGCATAACTCTTAATAGAAGGAAAATGCTAGAGATACAAACTTTTTTACAATTTTTTTTACAAATTGTTGATGTAACGAGTGGTTATTGGTAAATGAAAAAGTGATATTAATGCTGGACTCAAATGAGAACCAATAAGAAGTTGGCCACAACAATAGATTGTAAAAATGTTGTAAAATAGTTTATGCAGATAGCATTATTTTTAGTAGAATACAATCATAATAAATATCTATTAATAAATATCATAATTATATATTTTATACTTTCATATAAAAATACAATCACAATAAATACTTATTAATGACGACCATAATTATCAAATTTCATATTTCTCATGTAAAAACAAAAACAAAATAAATGCCTATTAATGAAAATAAAACAATCGTCTCCTATTTAAGGGATAGCTAGTTATCTAAAAGGTAAACTAAACTCGTAAGTGTAAAAACGTGAACAACATTGTAGTAACAATCAATCGAAACTTGTTATGGACGGCCTTTATGCTTGCATTAGTTCTGGGCTTGTCGTCCTACCCTACAGAGGCAAGAAGACTAGAAGCATCTAAAACAATTTCCTCTCATAATTTTGGGACGCTCCTATCTAGGCTGTCTTACCATACCCCCAATAATCCCCTTCACCCTGTGCCATCCAAGACTGCTAATTTTGGGACGCTCCCATCTAGGCCGTCTTACCATACTCCCGATAACCTCCCTCATCCTGTGCCATCCAAGACTGTTAATTTTGGGTCGCTTCCTTCTGGGCCATCTTACCACACCCCCGATAATCCCCCTCACCCTGTGCCATCCAAGACATAATTTTGGGACACTTCCATCTGGGCCGTCTAATCCCCCTCACCCTGTGCCATCCAAGATAGATAATTTTGGGACGCTCCCATCTGGGCCGTCTTACCACACCTTCGATAATCCCCCTCACCCTGTGCCATCCAAGACTGATAATTTTGGGACACTCTCATCTGGGCCATCTTACCAAACCCCCGATAATCCCCCTCACCTTGTGCCATCCAAGACTTAATTTTGGGATGCTCCCATCTGGGCCGTCTTACCACACCCTCGATAATCCCCCTCATCCTATGCCATCCATGATTGATATCTTAGTGCATTAGAATCTTGAGTTGTAAAATTTCTTATTAGAATCCAAGCTAATAAATAATTATTAATGCATTATTAGATTGTTAAAAAGTATCAGATTTTTTTGCATTCGTTTTCCTTCCATCTACATTGTAGAATTTCTTTTTTCCATCACGATATTGTTTCCTCTTTTAGCTGCCCTTACTAACTAGATTACATTAAAAGCATTGTTTTAAGAACCAAGATGGTCAAAGAACCGGTTTTGGTCTTGGTTCCTAATTTTACCTGATTTTAGGGCTTTTTACTAGACAAAATTGGTGCTGGTTTCCTACTGACCGGTTGAACTGGTTGGTTCGATCTGATTTTTACAACTATGATTAAAAGTACCAAACTTTTTAATGATTTGTTAGTTGCAATATAATAAATTGTCACTATTAAGAAAAGATTACAATTTGACAGTGTACATCAAATCCATGCTAATAATTTACTAATTCATATTGAATCCATCAAGATATATTATTTGCAAGGAATTATAAAATTTGATTGCAAAACTCAAAATAAATTAATCTCCGTCAATAGATGATTGGCATTACAATTTCACGAATTTTTCACATCTCTTTTTTGCGTTGTAATCTTTTTATATATAGGAAGTCATTCCTCCTTGCACTATTGTCACCAAGGCTCGCTGTATGACGTGGCTTGAATTGTTTTTCAATGTTCATGTTTGTGCGGGAACAAAACTCTTTAGCCAACTTTGCTTCAATATTTCTTACAAGTTTCCTTCATCCTATTTTTTGTTTATGAAATCTTTCTAAAGCATACAATGGTTTTCATAATCAATCTCAGCACTGTTTTTGGATGCCCTTTCCCACATTAAACTAATATCAAAGCCAAGGTTCACCACTTAGCCATTTGGAATTTTGGATTTGTTCTCTTTAGAGTCTTTATTGATTAGATCATGAATAATGTTCATATTGTATTTTGTACAGCTTCAACATGCATGCCAAAATACCAATTTAAGCTCTAAAAAAACCAAAAACTGCATTTTAAAATATGAAAAAAAAATGAGGAATTATATGAAATAATTTAATTTGTCCTAATTAGATGTTAGATAAATCATTTTGATGGTCCAAGAATTTAAAATCCCGAATTTGTCATTTTGGCTTAGTTTGACCAACCTTAAATGGGATTAGTAAAAAATTTGACTATCCAATAATGATGATTTATGCTCATCTTAAAAATCATGAATTTCCCTTCAAAATGACAATTCTCAAATCCAAATTGGAGTTGAAACAGATAAGATATCACAAAAACATCAAAATTCTTAACATAAAAAACAACCACCAATTGGTTTGAGTAAGGAGTCATTGGAAAGGTAATATGATGAATTTTGATTTGACATGCTTTGATGGCCAAAAAACCTCACTTAAACAAAAAGGATTTACCAAAATATTAAAGTGAGAATTTTATATTAAAACTTGGGTTTTCCTCTATTTTTCTAGGCCTCCAACGTGCTAAATCAAATAATTTGGACAAAAAAGCAAGAATTTTTAGAAAATAGACATCATAACATTTCCCATGACATCTTACACAGTGATGTCAAATTTTCCTCGTCCCACCCTAGCGGGCTTTCCCCATCCTGCATAGGTGGTGGGGCGGGGATGGGATAAGATTTTATCCCCGCACCTGAGGATGGGGCGAGAATGGGTTTAAGCTTTTTTTAGCCCCCCGCACCATCGCCGCTCCACTCTGTTCTATTAGAGTTAAAGACTTAGTTTATATTACTAAGCATTTAAATGCAAGAATATAAAGACTTTTTGTCTTATTTTGATATTATCTTGTTAAGCACTTTGGAAAATATTATTTAGTCGTGACTAAAAATTGGTTTAATTTGATGTAATAAATTTAATTATGATTTCAAGTATATTTATATTTATGAAACATGTTTTATATAATTAAAACAAATTAGGTGTAGGGTAGGGTGTGAAATATTAACATGACGTAAGTTTTGCGGTGCGGGTCCATTGAAGCCCCAAGAGGCAAGGATGAGGCTAGGCAGTTTGCCCCGTCATGCAAGGTGAGGCAGGTACGGGGTATGACAGAACCATGTGGGGCAAGGTGCATACCCCATCCTTCGGCCCCACCCCACTCCATTGTCATCCTAATCTTACCCAACCAAAACGAAAGTCGGTAAGTGTTGTACCCAAATTCTTACCACATTTTCAACATACAATACATTCCAATGGCTTTAAGTATGCTTTATTCGGCGACATGCTCATGTGTACGTTTGCGTAGAGCCAACAAGTGTGTAAGACACGTGTGCAATACTATGGTGGGTTGTGTGTGAGTGAATATTTGCACCTATATTCATTTTAAGGCGTTGCCACCAGCCATTGGGATTCGAAGATGTAATTAGTCACCTAAGTCTAATAAAATTTTATCTTTAAATTTTAACTAAGAAAAGCTTAAGGCTCCTAAGCTAAACTAGAAAATAAAATAGATGTCTTGAACTAGAAATAATAGATTCAGAAGTTCAATTACATGTGGGAAAAAGATAGTACATTGTTATGAATTTAATCTTAAGTTTCACCATTTTAATTAACAGCTAACTTATTTGGCATTTGACTTTAAAATGGAAAGAATGTGATATGCACGTACATTCTGCATCTAAAAGATGATTTTGAAAAATATGATTTTTAAAAAATGAAAACTTAAGAAACCAAATTGTTTGAAAAAAAATAAAAAGGATAGAGTTTCAACAGTATTGCTAAAGGCTTGTTTGGTAGCAGATTTCAAGTATTATAATTCAAAATGATGTGAAAACTGTGGTTCAAAAAGTATTGTGAAAACTGTGGTTCAAAAAGTATTTGTGAAAACGTGTTTGAAATAGTCATAATATAAAAAATGTGTTTGGTACTATGTTTCGAATAACATATTTTTAAAAGAAAAAAAAATGTAATTGTATATTTAGTATGTGTATGTGTTTTTTTTTTTTTTTAAAGTGGGGTCTCGTCAGACAAAAATAGTACAATGACTAATATTTTATTTGATCTTATTACCGTTGCTTTTGCTTCCCCCTATTCTTTCTCTCTTCCCCCAATTCTTTCTCTCTTCTCAAACTCCTGTATCTATTCTTTCCTTGTCTCTCTTATTGGATCTCTGCTATTTTTCTTTCTCAAAACCCACGGGTCTTTTTCCTTCATCTCCCTCGGTGGTCTTTGTCTCCCTTAGCTCTTGTTTGAGAGGAGAGAATGTAATGGAACGGAAAGGAATGAAAAGAATAATTTTAGAATATTCTTCCCTTTTCCTCGTTTGGGAGTTTTAATGGAAAGAATAGAAAGTCCATTCCCTTGTTTGAGAGTTTAAGTAGGAGAGAGTGAAAACACCTATTCTTCTCTATTCCCTTAAAATCTCAAATTTTCATTTCCCCCGAAATTAGGAGGAATAAGAGTGAATGAAATTAGATTTAATGAATTTTTTACTAAAACTCTCAAAATATCCCTATATATTAAACCATTTATTTTAAAATAGAGGTCTAATGGTAATATTGTCATAAAATGTTCAATTCTATTCCCTCTATGTTAATCTCAAACAAGATTACTTACATTCAATTTATTTTCATTCCTTTATTTTAAAACATCCAATCAAAGTTACTTAATTTCTATTCCATTCTTTTTCATTCATTTCCCTTGCTTAAATACATTCCATTACATTTCTTTCTATTTCCTTATGATCATTTCATTCCTTTATGAAACTCCCAACTGAAGTCTTAGTGATATCCCCATGCTCTTATTTTTTTCCCTTTTAAATAGATTTCACATTTGGATCTATCAATATTGTGAGATGGTTTTTGTGAAATTTGTACAAAAATTATAAACCCCAAGGGAAATTGCAACATGCATCACTGATAGTGTGTATGATTGTAATTTATTTTTAAATTTCAAATTATTATGACTTTTGATAAGACTCCATGGCTATCTCCACCACAATCATTTTCACTTTTCTCACTCCCCAGATTCATAATATCATATAGGGCCCTTTGTTATCAACTTTTTGCTCTTTGTCCTATTGTTAAATCTCTGTGGTTCCGTAGTCAATGGGGTGTGAGAACTGGGATTCATATCCGTGCAATACGGGATTCATATCCCGTGCAATACCTAGGGTATTGCACGGGGTGAAATAGTTGTAATCTCAGCCTTTAATTTAATCCAATGGTTGTAAATAATTGCCACGTCATCGATCCATGTCTCACCTGGTGTTGGGCTATCTTTCTTCACCTCTCCCCTTTCTATTGTCTTCAGATTCACCAAATCCAAATTTCAAAACTTTTCTCTCTTCCACCAAGTTGAATCTCCATAACCATGGCAACAACTAGAAGCCTTCGAGGCCCATCGACCACCACCGGCAGTGCTTGTCGGTTTGACCTTGAGGAGGGGTGATGAAGTTGAAGTTTGTAGCAAGCAAGTTGGTTTTGTGGGTTCTTACTATGCAGCCATTGTGATTACCAACATATGCAACCACTCCTATGTCGTGCGCTACAAGAACCTGGTCTCTGAAGAAGACCAATCTCAGCCACTCACTGAGATTGTCGCCACCGACGAGCTCAGGCCCATGCCATCTAAGGTTTCGGCTATTGGGTTTTCTCTTTATGATGCGGTAGATGCTTATGATAATGATGGCTGGTGGGTCGGTACTATTTTTGGGAAGCGAGGCTCCGATCACTACTATGTCTTCTCTAACACTTTTGGGGTTGAGATTCTATTATTTATTTAATTAATAATTATCTTTTATTTTTTTACCTATTTATTTTTATATAGGAAAAACCAATATTTGATTGCAAGGGTGCTAGATCCAACCATATTTGGCTGGGGGATTTGGGTGCATGGTGAAAGTTTGATTACCAATCCTAACTTTGCCCCTTGTATGTGCTATTAGACACACCAGGAAGATTGAGAAGCATTCTTCATTTCTTGTCTATTAAAGCTATAGCCCATATATAGGAAAGAATAAAGTGTAAAGAAATAATTTAAAAAGAATAACAAAACATGCTTGGAGCCTTAGATATCTTCAAGTACTAACACTTATCTTATATTTTTACTATATACAAAATTAGGAAAAAAAAAAAACAAAAGTAAAATAATGTTTTTATTAATGGATATGACTTGTATTTAGTGGCTAGTTCTATTAGACATGCTAAGAGATGAATGTGTCCAAAGTTAGATATGTGTCCGCATCCCAATATGTACAATCACTACAAGAAAAAAGACTTAATATAACAAAATAAGTCGTTGCAATAACAATTAATGTCATTCTAATAGGTGTTATTGCAACGATAAAAAAGTCGATGCAAGTTGTTGTAATAAACTCCGAGGTAAAAACTTTATGCAACACTAGATTTTCGATGCAATAAGTTCCACATATTGCAATGATTTATTTTGAAAATTTCGTTGCAATAGGTGTTATTGCAATGACAAAAAAGTTGATGCAAGCCGTTGTAATAAACTCCGAGGCAATAGGTTGAAAAAATCTCATTGCAATAGGTTGATTTTTTTATCAAAAAAAAAATTTAAAATAAATAAATCATTTTCTTAAATAATAATTTTTTCATTAACCTGTTTTGCAATTCAAAAACCATATTTAGGAACTATACTAACAATATAGTTCGATGTGAAATAAAAGATTACCTATTGTAACAATATATCTCAATGTATAATAAGAATTACCTATTACAACAACACATTTCGATGTAACATAATAATTATTGCTACAATCTCATATTAATGTAATAAATTTAAGTTACTATTACAACAAAACAACCTAAAGATGCAATAGTATATATATTACCTCCATTATTTTTTTTGTTGCAATAATACTTGTTGTATTATGTCTTTTTTCTTGTAGTGAATAGAACTGACCACTGGTCACGGGTCTCACTCTTTGTTGATTGATACTCTAATGGCATCCATTGAAGCTATAGTAATTGACTTAAGTACCCCTGATTTTATGGACAATAACATGGAAAAACAAAAAGGCTGGGTGCATGTTAGAAATTAGAATAGCAAATAAATAAGCAACTCTTCACCATTTTTTCTTTTCAGCTTACTTTTTATACCCTTTTAAAACTCCCTCTTTCTCAACCATTTCCCAATACCCACCCGATAGCCTCACTTCATTTCTTCCTTACATTTTGACACATTTACGGATTTACCCCACTTTCTCATTTTTTAGTTGGTCTCCACCACACGACATGTCGTCTCGGCCTCCCCTCTGCCATTTTTATTTCCTTTTTTGTTTCTTCTCCCTTCTCTCCGGGATCCAATCCAATGATCTTCAAATTCTCATGAAACTAAAATCCACCCTTCAAACACCTAACACCAGTGTCTTCGATTCTTGGGAATCCAGCAATTCTATGTGTAAAAATTTCACTGGAATCACCTGCAATTCAAACGATTTAGTTACAGAATTCGAACTTTCAAACCAAAATTTAATCGGGGTTGTTCCTCTTGATTTAATATGCTAGCTCCAATCACTAGAAAAGCTCTCACTGGGGTTCAACCATTTCAATGGTCAAATTATGGCAGAATTGCAAGATTGTGTCAAGTTGCATTATTTGGATTTAGGAAACAACTTATTCAGAGAAGATTTTCAATTTCCAAACGAGGTGTTACAGCTTACCAATCTGAAATGCCTGTGCCTTTCCTATTGCAACATCCAAAAGGGAATCCCAGCTGGGATTGGAAACCTTAAACAACTAACTATCTTTCAATTTTCCGACAATAACATGACCGAAGAAATACCTACAGAGATCGGAAAACTCGTCAACCTCCGGAAACTTGAGCTCTTCAACAACTCATTCACAGGAAAGCTTCCCATCGGTTTGATGCTTCGCGAAACTATCTTGAAGGCGATCTATCTGAGTTGAGATTCTTGAATAAGTTGGCGCCTCTGCAACTATATGAAAACAAGCTCTCTGGACAAGTCCCATCTGAGTTTGGCAAGTTTAATAGGCTTGTAAACCTTACACTATATAGGAACAGCTTCACTAGTCCCCTGCCTCAGAACCTTGGCACTTGGGCCAAACTCAGTTCATCTATTAGTCTAGGGTTTAGTTTACTATATATACACATGTTATGATTCATTGTAACACAGGATTTGTACTACACTTTAATATATTATTGATGTAGCCCTTTAGGGTTTCCTCCGTGGATGTAGGCCGTTAGGCTGAACCACGTAACCCTCGTGTGTTATTATGTTTTATATTTTATGCTTTCGCTTTCGCATCTATACTAGCATATTCAACATGGTGTATCAATGCTAATATTTCACATGGTATCAGAGCCACCTTCTTGTGGCCATAGTTTTCTGTCCTTGCGGTATATTTAAGAGCAATCTTTGTCTTCCTTGGTGTTTTTTTTTGCTGCGATCATCTTCTTTGGCTTCCTACTGCTGCCGTCAAAACTCTCCGGTATAGTCATGCCACCGTTAGAAGTCGCATCAACACTGCAAGACCATTGCCTTCCTCAAACTACCGTCACAGAGCCAAACTTCATTCAAGGGATCTTCTCAACCTTATCAAATCTCAAGATTTCATCAAACTTCCATCTTGAATTTGAGAGGGGGTGTTAGAGATATATTAGCCCATTAGCATAGGCCCAAATCTAATTCTACTTTGTGTGCAAGCCAAGTCTCTTACTTGTACTAGAAATCTATTAGTCTAGGGTTTAGTCTACTATATATACACATGTTATGATTCATTATAACACAGGATTTGTACTACACTTTAATATATTATTGATGTAGCCCTTTAGGGTTTCTTCCGTGGATGTAGGCCGTTAGGCTGAACCACGTAACCCTCGTGTGTTATTATGTTCTATATTTTATGCTTTCGCTTTCGCATCTATACTAGCATATTCAACATGGTGTATCAATGCTAATATTTCACACATTGACGTATCGAAGAATTTCTTTAATGGTCCAGTTCCACCAAATATGTGCAAGCAAGGTACTTCGAGAGAGCTTCTCTTGCTTCAAAATAATCTCACAGGTAAAATTCCAATAACTTATGCCAAATGCTCCACGCTATATCGTTTCAGAGTCAACAACAACTTCCTTTCTGGTTTTGTCCCTACTTGAATAGCATTGAAGGTGCTATTACCTTTGATATAAAAAATGCTAAGTCTCTGCAATAGTTTTTTGCATCAAACAATTGTTTATCTGGTGCATTGCCCACAGAGATTTCAAAAGTCACGTCTCTGATTTCGATTAAGTTAAATGACAATCAAATTTCGGGAAATATTTCAACCGGCATTGGTGATTTGAAGAGATTGAGCGTTCTTCATTTTTCACAACAACAAGCTATCTGGCCCAATCCCAAAGACAATTAGTTTTGGTGAGTATCTCATCGACATAAACTTTGCTAATAATTTGCTTTTTGGCCATATCCCGTAGTTCTGAACCTGTCATATATTATACGATTCACAGTTGTCCAAGGATATCATGACACTTATCATCATTTGCTTAGCATTAGGTTTGCTCCTTTTGGTTGCAACTTTGGTGTTCTGCTTCAAGTTAAAGAAGAGTGAAAAAGATCGAGACTGTTCGTTAAAGGACAAATCTTGGAACATAAATTCCGTCCATATGTTGACCTTCACAGAGGATGAGATTCTGGATTCCATCAAGCAAGAGAACCTAATTGGAAGAGGTAGGTCAGGGAATGTGTACAAAGCTTTGGTCTGTAATGGTACCGAACTACGTGCATTTAAGCACATATTGAATATTAACTGTGCTAGGAAATCAAAGGAATTTGACTCCGAGGTGCAAACTTTGAGTTCAATAAGGCATGTGAATGTGGTGAAGCTGTATTGTAGTATTACCAGTGAGGATTCATGTTTGTTGGTGTATGAGTATTTACGAAATGGGAGCTTGTGGGATCGACTGCATACGTCCTAGCCGATGCTAGCCAAAGGATTAAAGTATCTACATCATGGGTGTGATGTGATTCACAGAGATATCAAGTCCGGTAATATATCGCTGGATGAGAATATGAAGCCAAAGATTGCTGATTTTGGACTTGCTAAAACTGTTCAAGCCAATGGTGGTGAGGATTCATCCCATCTCATTGTGGGAACGCATGGCTACATTGCTCCTAGTTGGTGAATTTTCAGTTGCTTAACATTAATGAATTATTAGATTCACAATCCTTATATACACATGCATACATAATTGATGGAGAAATACTTGGCACCTAAACTAACTAACTCTGGCATAGAATAGAATACATTCAAAAATCAGTTATAGAGTAATCCCAGCTATTGATTGTGCTGTGCAGAATATGCCTACACATACAGAGTGGACCAAAAGAGCGATGTGTATAGTTTCGGAGTGGTACTTATGGAGCTGGTGAGCGGGAAAAAGCCATTAAAGTTGGAATACGGTGAAAGTATTGATATAGTGAAATGGATTTGCAGCCAGGACAGTGCATTATTGAGTGTGGTGGATTCTAGGATTCCTAAGGTTTTAAAGGAAGAGGCGGTCCGGGTACTGAAAGTTGCAAAGCTCTGCACAGAAACGCTTCCAAACCTTTGACCCATAATGAGGACCGTTGTAGAAATGCTAAAGAAAATTGACCTTTGAAAATTGGCGGGAGATATGATTTTACCCGAAATGGTGACTGTTACTTGAAATAAGTAACTATTTACTATTTTGGCTAGCAAGCTTGGTTATGTCATGTAAAGCACTACAGAGGATATTGTGCGATAAATAAAGTGAGGTTGACGTGGTTTTATTTTTGACCATTAGATTTATTATTTGACAGGTGTCTCAAATCTGTTTAAAAATGGGAGGTAATGGGAGGGTTCTTAACAGGAGGTGAGCCGGTCCCAAAAAAAATAAAGATGTGCCAAAACGGTTCGTTTGTTCAAAGTAAAATAGAGAGAGAAAAAGAAGGGAAGGCAGATCTGAATAAAGCAAAGTGGGGATGGGTAGATCTGAGTGAGGGAACTTAGGGAAGGCAGAGCTGATTTTTTTTTTTTTTTTTTCAGGGGCTGTTTGAGTGCTGAGAAAATGAGGGAAAATCATCTAAGATTTGTTTTTTTAATAAAAAAAAAATCGTATTAGTTGCCAAAAACTCCCTCTTTCTCTTACCGCAACTACAAATACATGCCCTCTGGTGCATCATTCATGTTAGTATGATAATTTGGACAGACAGCCCACTTGTTTGGTTTGATTTTTGTTGTTAAATTTGACTCTCGATCAATCTCTCATGATATTTACTATGCTAGCAAAAAAGGTGTAGTTTCAGAAAATAATTTAGTTAACATTAGAATTGTTTACTTTAGATTTCATGAACATGTATAGTACATTTTTTAAGGTAAATTTTTTTTTTTTTGGTATCTGTACAATTTCGATGTTACATTTCACTCTACAATTACATTGTGCATGGCTTTCCTCAATAGCTGAGAATTTTAAGCCAATTATAGGAGCAGCAGAGAGGGAAGATCAAGAGAGCATATCTAATAATGATAACATGGACGGTGCCTCTGGGGACGATTAAGACACAGTCAGAATCCAACAAATTCAAGGGTTTGAGTTTCCCTTTTCCCCAAAGATTGGAGCTTAACAAGAGGCTTTTCTTGGAAGCCAGATAGGTCTAATTCTGGATCTAAAATCGCCCTACCCAAATGAAGGTAAAACAGCGACAATGAAAAGGGAAAAGTCTAGAAGAAAAGCTACAGAGAAAAGTCTAGAAGAAAAGGTAAAAGGAAAAGATCTTTTTATAAAATGTGACTCATTACATTGTGGAGCCATTGATCTGCTTATATACTAATCAAGTAAGAAAGGCTAAGCGTAGAATCAGGGAATCTGTTATAACAGATTAACTAACAATTACACATACTAAAAAACAGAGGATTAAACCAACTGATTATTAAAATGATGCGTTTAAACTCTAGACAATAAAGGCTGCTCCAAAACGTTGCGTATGGAACTTAAAGTTTAAATGACATGGTGTGTTTCATCTTCATCAGTATCTTCTTTTGCAAACTGCCTTACATCCCCCCTCAAACTCAGGGGAGAAGATCACATGAGTTTGGAACACAACAGATGAAAACGAGGTGAAGAAAGACCCTTAGTCAAGAGGTCTGCCAACTGATCCTGAAAAGCAACAAATTTAACTTGAAGATCATGTCGAAGAACACGTTCCCTGATAAAATGATAGTCAACCTCAAGTGTTTTGTGCGAGCATGGAACACAGGATTTGAGACAATGGCAAGAGCAGACACGTAATCATACCAAAGAATAGGAGCAGCATGAAGAAAAACCCCCAAGTCCTTAAGAAGCATTCAGATCTAGCAAAGCTCAGCAGCAACAGAAGCTAAAGCTCTATATTCAGCCTTTGTTGAAGAACGAGACACTATAGGCTGCTTCTTAGCAAACCATGTAATAGGGGAATGACCAAGAAACACCACAATACCAGAGATGGATTCCTGTCCAAAGGGTCACCGGCCCAATCTGCATCACTATAGGCAGATAGAACAAGAGGACCTGGTGTAAAAGACAAGCCTTGATGAACAGTCCCTTGAAGATACCTCAAAATCCTCTTAGCAGCTTGAAGATGATTAGAAGTGGGATTAGCCATAAACTGACAAGTCTGTTGAACAGCAAATGACAAATCTGGCCTTGTAAAAGTAAGATATTGCAGAGCACCAACCAAGCTTCTATACAAGGTAGGATCAGGCAGCAAGGGACTATCATTAGGCACAAGATGAGCATTAGGAGAGGAGGGAGTCTTGCAAGGTTTGCATTCTGACATGGAGAACTTGTGAAGAAGATCCAAAGCATATTTGGATTGATGTACAAACAAACCATCAAAAGTGTAATCAATTTGAAGTCCTCAGAAGTAATGTAATCTGCGCAAATCTTTAGGATCAAACTCTTGGCTCAAGGAGTGAATTAGAGAGGAAATAAAAGAGGGGTGATTACCAGTAACAATGATATCATCTACATATAGTAGAAGGAAAACCAGATGAGAATCACGATTGTAAATAAACAAATTACCATCAGCACTTGAATCCATAAACACAACATGAAGTAACTGAGTACTAAACCCATCAAACCAGGCCCAAGGAGCCTGTTTCAATCCATATAAAGCCTTATGCAACAGACAAACATGATTTGGATAAGAGGGATCCACATAACCTTGAGGTTAAGCCATATAGACTTCTTCTTTAAGCAAACCATGAAGGAATGCATTGCTTATATCCAATTGTTTAAGATCCCAACCATAGGTAACTGCCAAAGCAAGAAGCAATCTCACAGTAGTTGGTTTCACAACAGGGCTAAAGGTCTCCTCATAATCTAAACCATATTGTTGGAGGTAACTCCGAGCAACTAATCTAGCTTTATACCTTGCAATAGTCCCATCACTGTGCCTTTTCAATTTAAAAACCCATTTACAAGTAACTATGTTCTTGTTAGCAGGTGGAGGAATAAGGGACCAAGTTTTCTATCTTAGGAGAGACTGAAACTCTGAGTCCATAGCAGCAACCCACTGAGGGTATTTAATAGCAGCAAGGTAAGAGGGAGGTTCTTGGTAAGTGTAGTCAGAACCAACCTTCAAAACCTTAGGCTTATGAATACCAAGTTTTGATCTTGTAATCATAAGGTGATGATTAACAATGGGTAAAGAATGATGAGAAACAGAAGCATCAGGAGCAGATATAGCAGATGAAGAAGATGAAACATGATCAGAAATAGGAACACTAGGAGGAGGAGCGAAGATGAACTAGGCAGACATGAAACAGTATTAGGAGAGGAAAAATCTGAGGTAAAAGGAATGAACTCATCAACTGACTTTTGTGGAGAGGAAGGAGATGCAGAAGTAGAATCAGTGGGTGGAGATTTAGAAAGAAACCAGGCAAAATCAATGCTAGAGTTAGAAAAAGGAATATGTGGATTAGTGAGGCCAGACTTTTGAACAAAAGGAAAAAGGTTTTCATCAAACAAAGCATAACAGGTGGTATACACAATATTAGTAGTGGGGTCCAAACACAAATATCCTTTTGAGAGTGGAGGATAACCAAGAAACACACACTCTACTGACCTAGGTTGAAGCTTATGCTTATTATAGGGTCTAAGATAGGGATAACAAGCACAACCAAAAGTCTTAAAGGCTGAAAGTGAAGGAGAAACAGAATTTATCTTTTCCCAAGGAGAGTTAAAGCCTAAAACAGAAGAGGGTAGTCTATTTATGAGAAAAGAAGCTATGGAAAAGGCATAGAACCAGTTGTTAAGAGGTAAATGAGACTGATACAACAAGGTTAGACCAGTCTTTACAAGATGCCTGTGTTTTCTTTCAAAGATACCATTCTGTGAAGGAGTATGGGGGCAAGAGGTTTGATGAAGTATACCATGTTCAGAACAGAAATCTTGAAATTGAGAATTAATGTATTCACCACCATTATCAGATCTTAGAACTTTAATTTTGGTGGAGTATTGATTCTCAACAAGATTTTTAAAGTGCTTGAATATAGTAAACACCTCACTCTTTTGTTTAAGAAGAAAGAACTAGGTAAAACATGTAAAATAATCAATGAACACAACATAGTAATTATAACCAAATAAGGAAGAGATAGGTGCAGGACCCCAAACATCAGAATGCACAATTTGAAGCATAGAAGTTGATTGTATTTCATGTTTGTTCAAAGGAAGTTTGTGCATCTTAGCACTTATACAGAATTTACAAGATGAACAATAGACATCAACATTATTAAAAGTAAACTCTGGATTTACAGAATGAATAGCAGGATGAAGAAGCTTTGCACTTGGATGTCCAAGTCTTTGGTGCCAAAGCAGAATTTGAGTAGAACTACCAGTTGACAAACTGGAAATTTGGGATGATTTGGAAACCTGAGAAGCAGTGTAAGCAGTAGGATTGAGAAAGGAAAGTGATGGAATAGGGTAGACACCATCTTTACTCAATCCTTCGTAGAGGATCTTCCCCGAAGGTAAATCCTGAATAGAGAATCTATAAGCATCAAAATAACAACAAGTATTGTTTTGCAAGCAAAGTTTATGGACAGAGAGTAAATTGGATACAAGATCAGGAACTCTAAGTATACCATCAAGCCTAATATTATGAGAGGAAGTACATAACTCACCACTACCAATGTGAGTATCAGGGAGTTCTTGACCATTCCCTACAGTGACAGTCTCTAAACCAGAGGTAGGTTGTTGTTGAAGTGAAAGATTGGCTAAATCTGGTGTCACATGATCAGAACAACCAGTGCCTGTGAGCCAACCATTTGTCCCATGAATCTGAGTTGAATTAGCCACCATTGCTGCCAGTTTTGATGGAGCATGTCTTCCCTAGAAAGAAAAATCCAGCCTATGGTAGTAGTCAAAAGCTGTACGGCCACTCTTTCCACAAATCTGGCACTGTGGTCTTTGATTTTGACTTGATTGTCCTTGAAATCCTCCATTCTGACTTGATTGCCCCGGAAACCTTGGAGGTCTAGCCTGGCTAGATTGACCAAACTGAGAAACATTTCCACCAGTGAAAACATTACTGCCATTGAAGCCTCTACCATCATTGAAACTATTACCACCATTGAAATTGAAACCTCTACCACCACGGCCTCTTTAATTATTATTTCTACCTCTTCCTCTACCAAACTCTTGAGATTGAAAATTCGCAGCCATTGCCATAGTACTAGCATCAACAAAACCAAATCTCTTCTTGATTGCTCTCTCTTCTGCATTAAGGAGAGTATTAAGCTCTTCCACTGAGAGAACATCACTCCTAGTCCTTATAGCAGAACTAAAAGAGGCATATTCTGATGGTAGACCATCAAGTGCCACATGAAGAAGCTCTTCATCATCAAGTATGATTGACACAACATCTAATTTGTCTCGGATCTACTTAATTCTCTAAAAATACTCATCAATTGAATTTGAGCCTTTCTTTACAGAGTTCAATTCATTCCTAAGACTCATTACACTAGACCTAGACACTGAAGCAAAACGCTTTTCCAAGACTTTCCACACTCCTCTGCTTGATTTCTGTCCAATAGTGATAGCAAGAACAGAAGGAGAGAGTGTTGAGTTAAGAAATGTGAACAATGCTCGCTCACGATTCTTCCAACTTAGAAAAGCTGGATTGATCTCAGTAGTAGCATTCCCAGAGGAATCTTTCAGAAACTGATCTGGTGCCACAACATTCTCATCAGTTGCATCAATCATTGAGTAGGTTTCTAGGATTACCTCAATCTGGTGTTTCTAGATGATATAGTTGGAGTAATCTAGCTTGACTGTCACCATTGAAGACATATTTGATAGTAGAAGCAGTGAGGGATTGATCTGTGTGAGTGGATTGGTCATCGTGGCTGTGGTTGAGGTAGACGATGAAGCTAAACTAGTGGAAGCCATGGAAGCACGACTCTGATACCATGAAAAGGGAAAAGTCTAGAAGAAAAGCTACAGAGAAAAGTCTAGAAGAAAAGGTAAAAGGAAAAGATCTTTTTATAAAATGTGACTCATTACATTGTGGAGCCACTGATCTGCTTATATACTAATCAAGTAAAGAAAGGCTAAGCGTAGAATCAGGAAATCTGTTATAACAGATTAACTAACAATTACACATACTAAAAAACAGAGTATTAAACCAACTAATTATTAAAACGATGCGTTTAAACTCTAGACAATAAAGGCTGCTCCAAAACGCTGCATATGGAACTTGAAGTTTAAATGATACGGTGCGTTTCATCTTCATTAGTATCTTCTTCTGCAAACTGCCTTACAGACAAAAGAGAGACCTTTACTGTCACTTTTCTATCTCAATGGCTAAGCAAGAGGCTTTGCTTAAATTAATGAAACTGGATTTTGTCGTTGTTGCAGATCAGATTAGAATGCCACAAAGAACTCTTTGCTTAGGCAAGAAAACAATTCGGTTTAAGTCCAGGGATAGCATTTTTGTAATCCATGATGCTATCGCCAAAGGTGACTTCGCTTTTGTTGTTAAACTGTAAGCGTCCTCAAGTTCAATGGCAAAGGTCCACTCCCAGTTCTCTCTCTCTCTCTCTCTCTCTCTCTCTCTCTCTCTCTCTCTCTCTCTCTCTCTCTCTCTCCTGTGCGAAATGTTAGGAACAAAGCCGTGTTTGATATTAGGGCAACTTTTTTTTTTTTTTTTAGAATCTGATATTAGGGCAACTTACCACTTACCATTAGCTGAAATTTAAATTATATATTTGTAGCTTAAAATTTGACACTTTACCCATCTGAGATTAGTTCAGTTAAATTTTTTTAACCTAATTTTATTAAAAACATGGCAAAATATATAATTTTGCTCCACTTTAATGCTTCTCTTTTCCAAAAACACAAAAAACATACAAATACAAGATCAAAAAGAATCTAGTAAAATACTTGCATCATGGAATTTCAAACTATAGGTAGGCAACTTAAATTTCGATCAAATTATAGGTACGTAAGTTATAATTTGCCATTGATATTATTTTGGTTCATTTTGTACTATATATTCGGATAATTTTTCTTTATGAAATGTTAGGAACAAAGTCATGCAAGTGATTGAGAAACAAATTTCCAACTCAAGCTGAAAACTGAAAAATTGTAAAATAATTTATTAATTTTCTCTCTTTTTGCTTCTTTAATAAGAGAATATATTTTTCTATTGCTCATGAGTAATAAGTGTTCATATTATTGTATGCTTGCAGCGAAACAATCTTTACAAGGCTCATGAGAAGTACCAATAAAAAATTAGAGCACTTGAAAGCACTGAAGCATTCGAGGTGATTTTAGTTTCAAGTGTATGCGCTTTATTTTCATTTCACCCAATTGATTTTTAACTGTTCTTGTTTCCTATAGGTTGTAATGAAACAATTTAACAGTTTATATTCAAAGATAATGAAAAATATTTCTTTTGTTAATCCTTGATTTTGATGGTTGTCTTATGCTATGAGCAATCCAAAGTGTTTCATATACATCCATACTTGTGTGTTTTGTATCTTATTTTTATGTTCTCTAATACATATTAGATATTTTTGAATTTTTAGAGATACATGAATTCTTTCCTTTATGAATGATTTTTAGCTGTGCCACTTACATTTTATTAAAATTAAAAATAAAAAAAACTTACATTCTAGTCAATAAAAAAGAGTGGTTCAAAAAAAAAGTCCGAACAAGATTTATCAAAGAATATCAATTTTGGACACATTTGTGGGTAAAATACGTGTCGTCTTTCAAATTAACATAGTTTTTTTTTTAAAGAGTTTCAACATATGGCGTCCACTCCTGATGATAGCTCTTTATCATCAGACCAAGACACCAATCAGTTTTTGGTGTAGGTGTAGATTGAACCCCAGATCTCGTATACAACCATAAAAAACTTTATTAGTTGAGTTAACTAGAACCCACTGAAATTAACATAGTTAACTGTGAAAAAATGAGAAAGGAATGATAATTAAAATTTATAAGAGCACCTACTAAATCGTGTGATAGTAAAAAACAAAGAAAGTATCTTATACAACACTCTCTCTAGGTCAGCAATCTAATCTGGTGGGACAAACCAATGAATGACTGAAATGTGTAAAAAAAAAATCCAGCTCGACATTACCCCTCAAAATTTCAATTGCCCACCAAAGTATTCTAGAATTTAAAAAGGGATAATTACAGTAAACCCACCTGTACTATGGCCTGTTTTCACGTTGCCTACCCGTGGTTTAAAACTTTACACTTTACCCATCTGAGGTGCCTTCCGTTAGGGATCTGTTACCCACCTCTCCCTTTGCCGTTAGAAAAACACATTTTTACGAAAAAAAACAAACATAACAAAGATCAAAAAGTTCAAATTTTTTATTGCTTAAGAACTTCTTTGAGAACAAAAAACAAATCAACAGTGCAACAAAACAAACCCGAAAAATGATGTCACCAGATTTTTGTAGTTGCTTTACGTCGTCCAAAGCTAACCACTAATCCAAAACCCAACTTCAGCAACATCGTATTCATGGATTTAACATTTTAACTTTTCAAATTTTCAATTCAAAGCTTAAAAATTAAAAACCCACACAAGTTCTTTCCTCTCCTCTCATTTCATTTTCTTTTCCTTCTCCACTCTTCCCTCCTTCTCTTCCTTCTCTCAGACGCTCTCAGGTCTCTCTCTCTAAACCTTTTCATCACTTTTAATAATTTTTCTGGTTATGTTTCAGTTATTGTTGTAACAAAGTTAACTTTTTGTTTGAGAAAATTACCCAGATTTGTTTTACATCATAAGTTACAACCAAATCTGATCTGGGTTGGTGAAAAAGTTTGGTAAAGGAAGCTTTTCTGGGAATGAAGGGCTATGTGGGTCGGTCGAGTCCTTTACCTGCCGGCGACTGCATCGGCTCAGACGGTGCCATCGAACCTGAGCTCCTCCTCAGCGGCGAGCTCCTCCATCGGACCTCCATGGCCGACCCTTCAAGCTCCCACAATAAATCTCACCGAGCTCTCTCTCTCACTCTAAACCCAAGCTCAGTCTCTCTAAGCTCTCAGCCTGAGCTCTCTCTAAACCCCTGTTCTCTCATCTCTAAAACTCTCTCAAACGACTGTGACTTCGATCCGCCTATCTCTCTCTCTACTATCTTATTTTCTTTGTTGCGGGTGTAGTGGGTCTGTGTTTGTGTTGCTAGGTGTGGTGGGTCTGGGTTTTGAAGAGGGGTTTGCTTTGGTTTTGGTTTGAGATTGGAGAGATTGAAAGGATTTTTGTGAAATTAGAGTAGAGCACTTTCAAGCGTAGGATTTTTGTAAATGTTTTTAGGATTTGTTCGAATATGAAAATTTCATTCGGGTTGATTGGTTCAAGACTGTTCATACCAAGAGCAAGTGTGTTCTTGAACCCAAGCTACAAAACCCCCCTCTTTAATCTTGTTTGTTTGAGTTTTCTCTGTTATTTTTTGTTTTTAGAGGAGAGAGACATAAAAGTGAAAGACATAAAAGGAGATTGCTTTTTAGGCAAAGAAACAGCTCAGAGTAAAGATTTAAACCAATACATGTTTGAATAACCCATTGAACAAGATTGATTTGTGTTTTGTTTTCAAAGAAGTTTTTAAGCAATAAAAAATTTGAACTTTTTGATCTTTGTTATGTTTGTTTTTTCGTAAAAATGTGTTTTTCTAACGGCAAATGGAGAGGTGGGTAACAGATCCCTAACGGAAGGCACCTCAAGTGGGCAAAGTGTGAAGTTTTAAACCACGGGTAGGCAACGTGAAAATGGGCTATAGTACAGGTGGGTTTACTGTAATTATCCCATTTAAAAATTTTCTTCTCTAGCTCCAACCTGTTCCCATTTTCATATCTTTCTCCCCCTCCCCCCCTTCTCCTACTCTTCTCCACTTACTCTGTCATTGTCTCTAGCGATTGTGACGATTTGTTTTCCCAGATTTGCTTGTCAGTCTTGTTCTCTGCCATGAATGTGATTTATAGGCAATTTTTAACAAGCCTGATTGGTGGGATTTAGCTAGATTGCTGATTTCTGAATTGGGTTTATTATTCAGTTTTGATAAACTGGTGAGTTTTATATGTAAAGATTGTGTCATTTTTTTTCTTTTCTCGTAAGTTTTCCGATTAAGATGGGTGCTCTACTATTTTTTCCGGTTCTTTTTTGGTAATGGCCTGCAGTTTAAAATGTTTTGTTAAGTTTGCTGATTAAGATGGGAGCTCTAGTATTTTTACTGGTTCTCTTTTGGTAATGGCCTACGGTTTAAAATGTTTTGTAGTTGTGTATTACGGAATTCTAGAGGAAAATAAAAAGGAGGCAGATTTTTTATTTTTAAATTCCTAATTCGCTTGTTAAATTAAATTTCTGCCTGAGATGAGTCAATGGAGTGTCCCCCAGCTATGCTCAAAGTCGAAAAAAATGTAATTTAAGGAGCTATTGCATATTATGATATCTCTAGCTGAGCCTGTACTATAAAGAAATTGTTGCTAGTTTAAGGCCTCTATTAGAGCTGATCTCCATTTATTTTTCAACAAAGCCAATGCCCAGCTAAGTGCCTTCCTTGTCTGTTATAGAACATGAAGTTTACTAGGTTAGATTGGGATATAGTTCTTATACTTCTAATAGAATCATGTTCCAAATTCAGGTTACTATATTTGCACTACATTGGTTATGCCTCAAGCATAGACATTAAAAATCCTTAGTAAGCTTATTTACTTTTAATAGCATCTCATTCAAATTAAAAGTAGAACAAGTTCATCTTATCAAATTCTGTTTCTTGTTTATGGCATCATGATATATGTGCCTTTGCTTGCTCTAGTTTCCTTGATACTATTTCTTAAAAAAACGAATTCCTTGATACTGTGGTGTAAATAACTTCATAGGTTGCTTCCGTCTGAGTTAATTTTTGGTCAGTTAATGGCATGGGAGTGTAATATATCTAACCATGGGCATGCTACTTTGTATTTCAGTTGTGGGCCTTATGGTCTGCGGCGGTGACTTGAGTGCTTAGACACTAAGGAGGAAGCAATTATTGAGAAGAGGATTGGAGATTATAATGTTAATGTTGTTGAGCCAAAACATGGTGGTGTCGTTGGTGACGACCTGTTCTGCAATTGACGAATCCATGTGGGCACGCTGCTGATTCCTATGGTGGCTTCATAATTGTCCAAGTCTTAACCTCACAAACTCAAGCTTTTGACATATGGAAAAATGCTCCATTAGCTGCTTCAACGGATTGGAATTGTCTCATTCAGCTAAAATATTCGATAGTTTTATGCACGTCTTGTAATAGCTTTCTGAACAATATTTGTAATCTACTTATGAAGTGATTCAAACATGTTGGAATTTATACATGCATGTTTGAGTAGGCTTGTAGCAGCTTTTTGGATAGTTTTTGTGATCTACTTATGAAGTGAATCGATCATGTTGGATTCTATATGTGCATGTTTTAGTAACTTATAGTTAAACATTGATCATATTTCATATATGTGATGTTATTGAAACTCTTTTTATGTTTGTGATGCTCCTACTATATGTGATTATACTTTTCTCAATTACGGGGCATTTTTTCTTCTAGAAATCAATTGACTAATATTAACATGAGCTCACTGGAGTATGAAGGAAAGACACGCACTAGAAGGTATGATTAATTGACTCATCTTTATGAACTCTTTCCAACAATCTCATGCAAATTACTCATTTTCATGTTTTCACTTGTTCAACTTGAAAATGCCATATACATATGCATAAACCATACTGAAGTTGTAATATACATGCTACATTCTTCCATGGTACCAAGAAGGTATAATTAATTCTTTCATCTACTTTGTCACCAAATAAGTGAATTACATATGAAAGTTGTAATGCATTGGCTACATTCTTCCATATTGCTAAGAAGGTATATTTCATTCCTTAGACTAAAAAAATCACTACATCAATGGCAGTTTTGAACATCTTAGAAAAGGTTGAAATTGAGAGGAAGCTGGCTGGCAAACTTTTGCAAACAGTTGGGTTTGAACAACCTTCTCAATTGAGATGGAAAGGTTAGTGCCATCTCTACCGTAGGGCCGGCCCAAGGCCTAGGCAAGTTAGGCCTAGGCCTAAGGCCTCACCCCAAAAAAAATTTCCTCTTAGGGAAAAAGGCCCCACTTCCAAGGGTTAAAGGCCCACATATTTTTAAAATTATATATATATATATATATATATATATATATTTAAAGGTTGTGCATTTTTTTTTATTAATGATGTTAAGGATATTACAAATTCTACTATTGGCTTACAAATTATCATTTTACTAATCACAAAAAAGTGATTTAAACATTCATTAGTTAGATTGATGAATTTCATCAATGAGAATCAATGTCACATCATATTGTGAACATAGTACTTTTAGCGCATTTTTTTTTCATTACTATTAAGACTCTCAATATACGAAACTAATAGAACCCTAACCCAATTGAAACTCTAAAATGTTTCAAAAAAAGGTTGCAAATGTGTTAAATCATCAATTGTAGATTAATCTCTTCTAATAGTTTGAGACTTTAATTTTTGTAAACTGATATTCTACAAAGTCACACACCAAATAATATCTATCTCTCTCTCTTAAAAACAAGATATAAAATTAAAAATTAGATTTTAACTTTACTTAACTATGTATCATTATATATCCAAAACAAAGTATTTTTTTTAATCGTATATTTCTTTTTATTAATATTTATGATTCAACTATGACATTCAATCCTCTATATGAAATTAACATTAGTTTAGTTGGTATTATTTATCAAATTATGTATTTAATGTATCAAATTAATCTTGATTTGATTAGTATTAAATAATTTTGTTTAAATAATATTTACATATTAAAAGCTTTGCATAAATGTTTTACCTTTGGCCTTAAATAATGTTGGGCTGCCCTTGCTCTACTGCTACGCTGCCATACACCCAATATGTAAAAAAAACCGCACAAGTCAACTAAAATGAAAAACGACATTGAACTCATACTTCCATTGTCTCGTTCCCTTTTGTTGCCTTGATACATCTAAAATATTTAGTCTTTTCCAAAAAAAAAAAAAAAAATTACAATCACTACAATTTTGAAAAGGACAAATGCTTTGTACATATATAATAGTAAATATTGAGAAATTTTAATATAACATATTGGGAAATTAAAAAAAAAAAAAAAACAAAACAAAACAAGGGTAATTTATTATATCCAACCTTCCTCAAAAATTGGTGAACTCATGTTGGAACTCATATTAGGTTAGTGTGTTAAGGTCACCATTAACGTGTGAAATGTTTTGCTCATACACTGTATTTGGAGGTATCAAGTGTGTGTATAAAAGTAAAAATAAATTATTTTTAAAGATGTGTTTAAGATACACCTAATATAACTCTTTTCTTTCTTATTTTACAAATCTTTAAAATATACCTAATGTAACTCTTTTCGGACTCTATATATATATGTGTGTATGTGTGTGTGTGTTGTATGTATATAAAGCCATTCAGTAAAAGGGGAAAAAAAAAAAAAAAGTTTATGTGTAAAGAATAAAGAGTAAAGTCCTCACAATAAAGACATTCTAACAACCCACACACTAATGTCAGTTTGTTAGATATTTTCTATTGTTTTTGTTTTTTTTATTGCGAGTTGTTAAAAGTCGGCTTTTGTAAGTTCAGGAACGAAATAATAATTAGATAGGAGATTGTTACTATGACTTTTGAGTGGAGTATATGATGTGCTTTAATATGTGTCTGTTTAAAAAGAAAAAAAAATTAAAAAAAAAAAAAGAAGGAAAAGAGGAGAGCACAGGCACTCAATCCATATCCCCACATTGGTTATCAAATGGGCTGCTTATGGGATCAAATAAAAGGTTTGGACCATTTATGAATCCAATTACTTGTAATAAAGGTTTTGGACTTGTTGGGTCTGAGGAAAAGTTTTGGATCCGATATACGTGTAAGATTGTTCTTTGGAAAACTGATAGAAAATGGTGGCTAAAAGTATTTAAAGGCCCACGCAATAAGCCCATAAGCAATAGTGGAGATATCTCAATTAGTGGTTCTATGAAATCATCTTCACAGTATTTGCTCATACTGTAACTGTTATACTTACTATGAGAGAGTAACTTATGAAACCACTTCATAACTCTTCTGCCCTAAATTCGCCTGGTAGCCTACGGCCATCAGTATTGAAGCGGGCCTATACACAATCTGTTCCCAATGAGCCAACATTAATTGGGATTTAGTCCATAACATTTTAGGTTGTGAGAGAGAGATGAGCCCAAATTAATTGGGATTTAGTCCATAGCATATTAGGCTGAGAGAGAGAGGGAGAGAGAGTGGAGGAGAGGCAATGTGTGATTTAAAACCACAAGACATAAGGCATTATCTATTGTAATAATTAAAAAAAAAAAAAAACACTAGATTTAGAAGCGATTACAAGGATGGAAGAAAGAAATTATAATCTCAGGTACAGAGATAGATTCAATTGAAGATAGTGGTACATACTATTCCAATATATGCCATGATCTTTTTATGGTTACCTAAGAGATTGTGCTTAGAACTAATTAAATGATGAGTCAATTTGGTTGGGGTCAGAAAGCTCATGAAATAAAAAAAGGTTATTTAATGAAATGGAGTAAACTATGCAGATTAAAGATGATGGGGGGTGGGGATTTAAAGGCTTGAAGGCATTTAATTTAGTTTTGTTGGGGTCAGAAATCTCATGAAATAAAAAGGTTATTTAATGAAATGGAGTAAACTATGCAGATTAAAGATGAGGAGGAAAGGGGGGGGGGGGGGGGGGTGGTGGTCTAATAACTCATCTTTTACATAGCAGAGCATTGCACAAGTGAAAGATCTTATTTGAAATGGTTCAAGATTTGGTAATAGGCATAATGTAAAGTTATAACTTATAACCCTTTATAAATACAAAAATCTCAAGTTTGAAAATCAAACAATCGAAATAGTTTCACAAATATAATTTTTTATTGCTGAATTTGTAGATACAATTCTCTATATTTAGATTCTAATTCAATCTCATTGGAAAAGTCTTCAATTCAAGTATTACATCAATGTAGTCTTGACTCAAACACAAGATATCCTCCACTTGGATTGGAAAGTGGATTGAAACGTCATTGGAACAGAATTGTCATAAATTTCTGATTGTGTGCTTGTTAGAGATTTCTTGTTCTTCACATTCTTCGTGTTCTTTGTGTGTTTTTCAAATTTTCTTCAATGGATACATGACATTATTTAATTAATACAAGTGTTTAAATTTAAAATAACACATGACGGTTTTTAATTAAATTGCTTATGGCATTTTAAATTAAATATCAACACATGTCGATGTGTGATTGGCCCTTAAGTATTCTTTGCAATTTTTATTTAGAAACACTTGAAATATTTCTGTTGGTCTCTAAATTGTGACAATAAAGCCCACTAAATATTATGTGACATCTTGTAATTGTTTGCAAAATTCCCCCCCGCCCCCCCCCCCCCCCCCCCCCCCACTTCTATTTTCTACAACCCACCCTCACCCTCACCCCATCTCCTCTGCTTTCCTCCACTCTTCTCCATCCAAACACGTTGTTAAACTTGGGATATCATGATAAAGCCTTTGAAGTTTGAATAAAAAAAAATACTATTTTTTTTTTGCAATAGAATATTCCTATTTGTTTGTTTGTTTGTTTTATGCGCACTTACATTTGTGAGCGTGACGGAGAGAATGCTTACTCTAATGATGAATACTTATAAATTTTATTAGTATTATATTGCACATTATAATTGTGAATAGATTCTCCAAAGCAAAACCCTATTCTATCATGTAAACAAATATAATATTAGAGAGGAATTGACTTTCCAAAGTAATCTCAATTCCGAGAATAAATTTGCCATGATGTGGCGGGACGCGGCCGCCCGCAGCGTGAGAGTAAGAAGCTTATTAGATGCGAGTGCTTATTCTTATCCTCAAATTCCAACTTTGATTTTCTTTCACTTTTCCAGTGGAAAATAACCAATTACACCAGTGAACTAATTGGCTGTCCAATTTGTCAAAAAAGCACTAAAACAATTTATATGTATATATATATATATATATATATATATAATTTGTTTCCCAGTAATGCACTTGCTATTGTGCGCTCATAATTCAGGCTCTTGTTGGCCCATCCAAAAGAAAATGTCGGTGAAAAAAGCAAAAGCAACCTATAAGGACTGGCCATGTCGGATTTGAGCAAATTCCCATTTGGCAAATCAATTCCCAGTACTTTTGAAGAGTGGGCATCTTTAGCTTTGCACATCATCATTGAGCACTCCTATCCAGCAGAGATTCCCATTAATTATGAGCAACGTTAGCACCACAATATTTTACACAAATTTTATCAAAATTTGCCGCATAACAAATTGTAAATGGTAGAAAAAAAAAATTGTGAGTCCAAGTATCACAGTAAAAGTTGTGTAAAATTTTGTGAGCTCATTAATTATACATGGGCTGAATTAACTTTTTGGGCCTCTCCTACTGGCCTGGACAAGACTCCTGCTATAGAACATGACATTTGGCAAGTTGTGGGACCATGTGTGTGTTGGCAATTGTTTATTTGTTTTATGTTTTTCCTTTCTTTCTTTCTTTTTTTTTTTTTTTTTTTTTTTGGTAAATTTCAATTTACACACCTAAAGTTTGGGGGTGATTAGATTTACATCTTGAAGTTTCAGAATTTAGATTTTACCCCCTGAAGTTTGAGGTGTTTGGATTTTACACCCTAAAGTTTCAAAACTTGGATTTTACCCTCTAAAGTTTAAGTTGTATGGATTTTACACCCCCAAATTCTGAAATTTTAGGGTGTAAAATCCAAAGACCCCAAAACTTTAGGGAGTAAAATCCAAAAACTTCTAAAATATAGAGGGTAAAATCCAAATTCTGAACGTTAGGGTGTGAAATCCAAACATCACCAAACTTCAGAGGGTAAAATCTAAATTTTGAAACTTCAGGGTGTAAAATCCAGTCACCCCCAAACTTTAGGAGTGTGATTTGCAGTTTACCCTTTTTTTCTGTCTCAATTGTCTTTTTATTTTTTTGGTAAATAATCTAACTTTTAATTTTTTTTAGTATTAATAAATTCACCTTTAGTTTTTTGTCACACATTTAACATAAAAATTATCAAAATTTATATTTTTTAATAAATACTATGCAAATAAGTTTCTGAAAATAAACCATTTTCAAACTAACGGCAAGTGAAATAGAAAAAATTAGATGTAGAATCCACTAATTATACAGTCAACACCAATAAAACATGAGCAATACCAATTTATTTAGTTATTATAATTTGAGATAATTCTAGTCTCAACACTGAAAAGCTGAGAGAATTTTCTTGACTTGAAACAATATCCCTTAGTGTTGTTCAAAAAAAATTATTGTTGCATTTCCTCATATGTATACATACTAAATCTATCATAAGAGGAAAGAATAAAAACTTTATTTTTATTTTTATAAGCAGTAGATGAAACTCTCGGATTGTTCTCAGTCCCATGACTCATCACAGGGCTACAAAACCCTTGGCAGGAAAGTGTAAAAACATACATAATCAAGGTCCGTTTGGAATCCATTTATTTTTGCTAAAACTAAAAATTTTTTTGCTGAAAGTACTGCAAATAAATGTAAAAGTTAACTGAAATAGTACAGTGGAACCTATGAATAATAGCAAAAATAAGCTGAATAGTAAAATAAGTTGGCAAAAATAATCTCTGCCAAACGAACATTGAGTATTGAAACAATATTATCTTTATTTCCAAAATAAACAACCCCCCCCCCCCCCCCCAAAATAAAAAAAAGGTTCTAGTAAGATGTTGCTTCCATAAGGGGTAGTACAATCATTTTTATGAGTTTTTCTTTTCCTTTTTTTTCCCCCCTATTTCAGTCAGCAACTAGTAGTATTATTAATAGGAGTATAGAATTTTAGCGGCTTCCACACAAGTGAGGAAAGTGTATATAGACTGAAGGAATATGATCTATTTTGCCTAAAAAAAAAAAATAACAAAACAAAAACGGAAGATGATCTTTATCTTGACCTCAAGGTGATGCGTATGCTTGCACTAGGAGGTTCAAAAATATAATTGGCTCATCAAAATGATCCAACTTGGATTCAACTTGAGTGATAGGTCATCTGTGCACTCTCTCCCTCACCCTAAAAAGATCCCCAAAATTGTGGACTAAAAGAAATTCAACCAAATTAATGGCATGTTTGGATGGAGGGAGGAAGGAGGGGGAGTAGAGTAGAGTTGGTTAAAAATAAGCTAATTTTGTGCTAAATCTACTCTACTCTACTCTCTCTCCCTCTTTCTCAATCCAAACAGACCATAATTAAACTCTAAACTTTTTGACAAAAAAAAAAAAAGAAGAAAAAAGAAAGTGAGAATCATCGACAATCACTTCCCATAATCATTGGCAAGGAGGGGGGGGGGGGGTGTTGTGTGGTAACTGCTCTTGGCTTTTCAAAATTTCCCCTTCTTCTAAAGTTCTTAAACAGAAATTAAATCTTAACAAAGCTTTCATCAATCTCCAAACAACACTTCTTAGAAGCAATATTTCGAATTTTGTTTTGAGTACCATTTCATATATTATCAGATAGTTTAAGGATGTCAAACAATATTTCATAAAATATTAATACATAAAAGTATAGTTTGAAAGGCCAAAATAGAATTGGAATTTAACAAGAATGACAGGTACAAAAAATTGTACTGAAATCGAATATGAGGCATTATTGTATTGGTTTACATAATGAAATAGAAAATTCTCTCCCATCAAATAAATAAAAAAATAAAAAATTCTTGACAAACAATAACAAAATGAAATTCAAAACTTTGCTTAGACTTCATACATTGGTAAGGAAATTAACACCGTTTTTTTGCTTAGACTTCATAATGGCCTGTTTGGATGAAGGAGGGAAGGAGGGGAAGTGAAGGGGAGAAGAGTAGAGTTGGCAAAAAATGAGTTAATTTTGTGTTAAATCTACTCCACTCTACTGTACTCCCCCTCCCTCTCCCTCAATCCAAACAGACCATTAATAAGTTCGTTAATACGACTCACTTTCATAAGAACTCCAACCTCGCTTTGAGAATACTAATTATGCTTGGCCTTTCTTTTTTCCACATAATGAATATATTCTTAGCATATATGGGCATATTAGGTAAATTGCAATAAGTCGTTGGTTGAAGGTTTAGAAGTTGTTCCTTTCTAGTTTTTAATGAAGCTTCTTTTCACCCAAAAAAAAAAAAAAATGGTTTAGAGGTCCAATGATCAAATTTGCTCAAGCCCATTGAAATCAGTCCACACATGATGTGGATTGGTTTTTAACATTTTGTCAAGTACATCTAAGATTAAGTATTTCGTTGAGAGTCTCATGAAACTTCCATCTCATATTTATTAGACTTTCTACGTACTTATGGAACTTATATATTGTAAGATGTGTATTATATGAGATGGTCTTATGAGATAAGTTTTAGACATCTAGACTTAACCGCTTAAGTTGGAAGCACTTGGGGGAAAAAATGCTAAACAAATGACACAAGGAAAACGGGAAATGTATGCCATATTAATCTTTCCTGTCTCCACCATTATCTTTCCTGAGATCCAAGCAAAAGCTAATGATAAAAGAAAAGTTTTCTGTTTCAAACAATCTGGTGCTGACAGATCAACGTCTCAGCAAAGTTGTCCTAAGTGATCGACATAGAATCTATGCTGTGAGAAATACTTTTGAATATGGTCCCTAATTCAGACCAAATAAAATAAAGAATATGGTCCCTTCTAATGCAAAAATAGTGATACCTAACTATTTTGTAATAGGATGTTATTCCAAATATAGACGTGTAAATAAAAATCAAGAGCGGAACGCTCCAGGAAGAGAAAGTAGAGCCCTAATCCTGTGAGAAGTACAAATTTGCCCCCTACAAACAAAAAAAAAAAAAAATCCCTTAAATATAAATTTGTGGGCCCTATATAAAAAAAATGAAGTTAAACGTGTTATTGGTATTGGTTGATCCAAGAATAAAAGCAAAAGCAAAAAAATAAATAAATAAATAAAAGGTTAGCACTGTATAATCTATATATCTATATATATAATAATAGGTAAAGTAAAGAAAAAATCTAATTAAATTTCAAATTGAGATTTAATTAGTGTCTAATTTTACGCCATGTGTCTCATCTAATCTAAATTATCGAATTTTATGCCAAGTGAGATAATTTAGGTAAAAATTGAATTTCAATTAGAGTTTAATTTTGCGCCATGTGTTCCATCTAATATAAATTTTTAAATTTTTGTGTCAAATTAATTAATTTAATGTAGAAAACGAGGAGTCCAATACAATAAATCATAAAAAACATAATTATATTACTAAAAAAATTTAAATATATATATATATTATATGTAATTGTGATGGTATTAAATGTATCCGTGCATATGCACGAGATTACATACTAGTTTCTTAAAAATAAAGCAAGGTATATATGATTTTTTTTTTAATTTTCAGATATTTTATAATTATTTTAATCCTTCTACACTATATATTTTCTAATAATTTTAAGTGATCAAAATAACTATATAATTTTTTCACACTCAGGTTATTTAATTGTTTCTTCTCAAAAAAAGAGGTTATTTAATTGTTAATTTGTTCATGACTATATATTTATCAATTTTGTTTATATCATTTAACTGAATAAAATATAGGACAAAATTTAGCTACAAAATTTGTTGTAACATAAAGTTACAACCTTACTCAATAACTTTTTATTAGGGGTGAATTTTGAGAATTCCACCATTGGATTACATCTTCTCCTTATATTCTCCGTGCTTGCAAAATTTCTAGAAAATTAAAGATCAATGGCTATGTTTTAAATTGCTAGTTTTTGTAGTTTAAAATTATGCATAAAATATAAGCTTATAATCATATAGTATATAATATCCGATTGACATAAAATTTGACATGTGTATTAATAATGTAAATAACATACAATTCAACGGTTAGATTTTCAAAATATGTAGTAATATTTATTTTATTGAGTAAGGTTGTAGCCTTAGGCTACAACCAATTTTGTAACTAAATTTTGTCCTAAAATATATACATGCAATTACACGAGTTTACGGAGATATTTAAATGTAATAATGATTATATTGAGTCCTTACCAAATGCTAGGTGAACTCATATCAAGGTATATTTTTGAGAAACCTATATGCCAACCACCCAGAAAGTCTAGCACCTCCCTAGATAGTTACCTAGGGCCTAGGGGTTGAAGTGGAGTGAAGAGGCTTGCGTAGTAAGAGTACTTGTAACAATGGAGCTAAGTAGCTATATAGCTATTTTAGCTCTACCAAACACAAAAATCAACCATACAACAGTGGAGCTATAGGTATTTTTTTTACCTTCATTGCTACAGTCCACAGCTATCTATGGTTGTGCACTGTAGCTAAGAGCTAAAAAATAATAATAATTTTTTATTCCCGGCCCAATTAAAACAATATACATTAGTTCTTTTTTTTTTTTTTCATTCTTTTATTCTCACACCGTGCCTCTCTCAATCACTCTTATCTCTCAAAACTCTCTCAAACTCTCACCTCTCTATTTCACTTTCACCGTCGCCAGCCCAAGTCATCCTCAACGTTGCCGCCACCGAAGCTTGACGTCACCGACCCACCAACAGTCCCAAGCCGCCCATCAACCTAAGACCCACGCCGCCATCCACCTCAGACCCACGCCGCCGATCCGCCTCGGACCCACTTCTCTTCCGCCAATCCACTTCAGGTCAATTGTCTCTGTCTTTTTGATGTGGATGCTTGGGATTTTTGATTTGGGTATAACATCAAAGAATATGGGAGTTTTGATTTGGGTATAACATCAAAGAATGTGGTCAATGATTTCTTTTTCTTGTGCTTTCAGTTTATTATTTTAGATGCAATAATTTTTTTGCTGTTCTTGCTTAATGAAAAGTTTTGTCATTTGATCTCAGAGCATCCATTCGTTTTGATTCAGAGCATCCATGAATGGACAGAATGTATTTGTATTGGAATGTATTGGGAATTTTCTTTTTGCAGGAATGTATTTGTTGTACTTGTAATAGAAGTTCTTGTCCTAGATTTATGTTCAGTTGCACAAAACCAGAAACAGAAGCACACAAAAAGGATTTCTTGTGGTCATTTTAAAGAGAAATTGTTAGTTTGGTTTTGAGATGCTCAAAAATGAATTTGTTGTTTTCTTTATCAGTGGGATTAAGCTACATGTCAAATTAAGTATTTATGCATAATCATGTTCTATTGTTATAATTCTAAGTATTTTAAGTTTTGATATAAAGAGTGACAACAGTAGCGATTGCGGTGGCGGTAGCGTTTGCAGGTGGTTGTAATTGTTATTTATTGTAGTGGAAATGTTATTTTATTGTAGTAGATATATTATTTTATTGTGATGTTTATAGTATTTTACTGTGTTGAAAGCTAAAATAGATCCACTGCTACAGCATGTGAGTAGGTAAAATAGATAAAGTAACTTTTTGTGGTGCCAAATAGCTTACTTTTTAACTCCACTGTTGTGGATGCTCTAAGTAGGACATTCTAAACACATTAAAAAAAAAGTAGGTATGGATAATGAGAGAGAGAGTTGTACATGGATTCACCTAAAGATGAGGTTAGAGATGTCAATCTATCTAATTCTAATTATAAGCAATGAAGAACAAACAAGTTCAAATTGTGACTAGTTCCTCAAAGCTATTGCACATACATTGTAAATGTCTTCTTTAGTTATAAAAGTTATAGTTTAAGGATGCCAATAATCTAAGCTATATATAAGCAATCCCGACAAAAGTTGCATTGTTTCAAAAAAATTAATTTTTAAAAATTTTTTCTCAATTGCGAGTGTTTGGGTGAAGAAATTGCTGGTCGCCTGTCTCTGGTCATCTGTAGTTGGTCACATTTCTTTTTTTTAACCTAAACTTCTTCTTCTTCTTATCATTATTGTAGGTGCCCGAAAGTCGAGGATGAAGCTGAAGGGTCGCGCTATTGGCCCAAGGACTGAGGAGGAAGATGAGGGGTCGCAGTAAGAATGTGGAGATGTTGTAAGCCACAGGCCCAAGGGAAGAAGCCACTTGAGGAGAGGAAGAAATAGATCATAGTACTCTGAGGCATTCTAAGTGGAGGTTAGGATCTAAAGAGAGTGGAAGACAGTGAGTAGTAAGGAAGCTTTAGGCCTGGTGTAGCCTATTGCATCCGCATTAATTGGAAGACAACAGCTTTATCAGCCGCATTAAATGAGGAAGTGACCTGAACAATGTAAACCGCAGCTAAGCAAATTCCTGCCACCATCTCCTTCAGATGTGAAAGGTAACAAGTGTCAGAAAAGAAAGAGGTTAGGTAGGAATGAATGGTAAGGATGTGATGGAGGTAGAGTATATAAAGAAAGGAGGGGGCACTGGAAAAAGGGATTGAGGAAAAAGTAAAAGAGAGAAATAGAGAGAAGAGTATTAGAGAAGAAAGGAAATAGTGACACTTCCCATTCGACTTCTGCCTCCTCAGGAGCCTTTGTGTAAAACTTGATTCTCATCTATCTTTGAATATAAACCTGATTCTTCCTTATAGTTGTCCTCGGGTAGAGCTTATTGTTGTTGTTCTTTTCCACCTCTTACAAATTTTATTGATTTGGGCCAAGTTTGAAGGGTACAACCCATTACTCCATGTGGGCTTGGGCTACAGATTTTTTGTTCCTTACAATTATTATATGTGTGTTTGAGAGATGAGAAAATTTGTGAAAGTAGTGAAAAATATGTTTTTCATAGCATTTTCAATAATGCAACCAAATACTTGAAAATATTTTCTATCAAAACAAACGCAACTTTAAGTAATTCCATTTAAGACTAGGCTACTTCTAGGCTATTGAACATATATTATATTTATATTGTAATATAATACAAATATTTATGTTATATATTTCTTTATTTTATTACTCATATATATATATATATATATATATATATATATATATAAACAGAAACATCATGTGTGAAAGTATGAAGTTTTGTCATGTGATACATTCTTTAAGAATTCTTCCATCCCTAAGGTAAAAGTTTTAAAGAATTGATTCATTTAAATTTTCATGTAAACAAAGGTTTTAATAAATTATTTTTTTTAATAATTTATATTCCACAATAAATAAATTTATTTGCTTAGTATTTAAATTTTATTTTGTGTGAGAACATGAGGTTTTTCCAGGTAGTGCATTCTTTGAGAATTCATTCATTTAACTTTCCACCTTATCTTTTTAATTAATGCTATGTGTCACTCTTCTTTAAAAGGTTTTAGGTTTTAATGAAATGATTCACTGGACCTTCCACCTAAATGACGATTTTAATGAATTATTTAAATTTTTTTCATTCATTACCTTCCAACTATATATTGGTTTTAATGAATTATTTATTTTTAAAAAAAATTTATGAGAATTCTGTCATTTAGACTTCCATCTCATCTTTAAAGGTTTTAATAAACTGGTTCATCTCATACATAATTTCCGAGCATGTAATCTCATATTTCAAACAAATTTCACTAATACATGCATAATCCAATTAGTAAGAGACAAATTACGTACTTAAATCAACATGTGTGTATCTAAAATCATCCAAACAAGTCATAAGTATGCATTTGGATTCAGATTAATTGAGCCGCGTTTGCGTTTTTTTTTTTTTTTTTTAACTAGCGCCTATTGCACTGCTCATAGGACATAAACAGTGCAAATAGACAAATGAACAATATTTGGGAGAGTAAACAGTAATTCGGAAAATATTTTTTTAATATTTTCAGTTTTCAAGAGAAAAATACACAAATTTCCTACGTGTTTTTGTTTGTCATAAAACTCCTCAAGGTTTTGAGTGTAATACTTAACCACTTAGTACTGCGCTATTTTGTGCGTAAAAAAATTTTTTAAAAAAAGTCAGCTGCTCATGAAAAAATTAAATTGATCACATGAGCAGCTTATAGTTAAACGCTTATTTCAATAAATGTTTAACTATTTATACATAAAATAATAGCACAAAGGATTATGCATTATACTCAAAACTATGAAGGTTTTGTGTTTTGGGGAGAAACCATCTCTACCATATTTTCATTTCTCATTTTTCATCCTCCCTAAAATCATCACAACTAAGTGTGTGTTTAGCAAAAATTATTTTTGCTAACTTATTTTACTATTCAGCTTATTTTTACTACTATTTATGAGTCCTACTATACTTTTGATATTATTAATGGGTCTCACGGTACTATTTCAACTAATTTTTACCTTTATCTATCGTACTTTTAGCAAAAAAATTTTAATTTCAGCAAAATAAGCGAATCTCAAACAGACCCTAGGTAGCCTTTGGATTGGGTTTATTGCGCGTTTGCGTTTTGAGTTTCACGTTTCTTTCTTTTTTTTTTTCTTTTTTCTTTTTTGGCTCATGTTTCAGGAACAAATTTCACTGTTACGGCTACTATTCATGCACTGCCCATGAACAGTAGCCATAATATTTAACTTTTCAACCACTTTTTAGAACATCAGTGGATCTCGTGCACTGTTCACAGGACCTACAAATATCACTTTTCAACAACTTTTTTATTAAAATGGGTCCCACGGTACTATTCACACATTTAAATAATATTTTGCTACAGTGTTTTCAGTTTTCAACAAAATAAGTTGTATCCAAATGAACCCAATGTTTGGTAAAAATTAAAAAGCCAACTTATTTTACTATTCAACTTATTTTTGCTATTATTTATAGGCCCCACTGCACTTTTTAGTACTCTTTATAAGTCTTACTGTACTATTTCAGCTAACTTTTACTTTTATCTATAGTACTTTCAGCAAAAAATTTTCAGTTTCAACAAAATAATTAAGCGGATTCCAAACAGACCTTAAGTGTGTGTTTGGCATTGATTTTTTTGCCAACTTATTTTATTATTCAGCTTATTTTTATTACTATTCATGAATCTTACTGCACTTTTTGGTAATATTTATGGGTCTCATGGTACTTTTCTGCTAACTTTTACTTTTATCTACTGTACTTTCAATAAAAAGTTTACAATTTCAGCTAAATAAGCTTTTTCCAAAAAGACACGAGGAATAGCCTAATGGTCGTTAGCTGAAATAATTGATTATCAGCAGCATTATCTCTGAGCAAGGCTGTGGCCCTAGGCTTAGGCCACTTAGGCAACCGCTTAAAGCCCCTATTAGAGAAAGGCTCCCAAATTTTGGGGCAAAAATTGAAATATATATATATATATATATATTTTTTTTTTTTTTTTTTGAGAATATAGGAAAAAAAAAATTAGTTTTACATTTTTTTTTTCTACTTTTAAGAAGTACAAATGAATTGAGTAATACTAGAGAATACAACTTTAAATACATAGGGCTTACAAATATGTGTCACTAATTATAAGAAGTAATTTAGATAGGAAAATTCTATAAATACTATAAATTTTACTTTAAAACTTTTATACAATTGATGTGACAATTAACATAATTTGTAGACGTCAACAACCCTATTAAATGCAATTTTAAATTACTTAGTGATACATCTTTATAAGCATCATGTTATAAAATTTATAATTCCTTAACATCATTCATTCAAATACTTGTTTATTATCTTCTTGAAGTGTCATTATCACATTCATTGCTACAATTTTTGTAAGTTTTTTTAGTAAAATTTGTTATAGTTTTAGCATTTCTTCAAAAAAAAAAAATTTACAAGATAAAAAGAAGGGGCAAAGTTTTAGCTACAAAATTAGTTGTAGCCTTGACTACAAACTTACTTAATATTTTTTTTATTGGATGTGAATTTGACAAATCCACCATTGGATTACATCTTCTTTTTATTTCCTCCATGCTAGCAAAATTTAAAGAAAAAAAAAGACCAATAGCTATATCATTAATAAATTTGTTAAATTACAAGTCTTTGTAATTTAAAATTATGCACAAAATATAAGCTTATAGATCATATAGTAAATAATATCCAATTGACACAAAATTTGAAATGTGTATTAAGAGCGTAAAAAACATGCAATTCAACAGTTAAATTTTCAAAATATGTTGTAATATTTATTTTATTGAGTTTATAGTTTTAAGCTACAACTAATTTTGTAGCTAAGTTTTATTTTAAAAAGAATGCATTTTTGTTATATAAAAATTATGATATCGAAAACTAGTTAACTATTATTTAATTAAGGGAAATGCTAACGAGTACTCTAAGGGCACTCATTAATAATCCATTTAAAGAAAGTTTTTATGAAAAAAGAAAAAAAAAGTAATTAATATTTTGACAGCTTTTTTCATTTCCCATAAAAGTAGTATTAAAACTTTTCTAAAATAGATTATTAACAAGTGCCGTTAGAGCACTCATTAGCATTTTTCTTTAATTAATAACAAAAGGCCCCATTTAATCGTATTGCTTTAGGCCTCAAAGGGCACTCGTTAGCATTTCCCTTTAATTAATAACAAAAGGCCCCAATATTTAATCGGCCTCCAAGTTTGTTGGCCGCCCCTGTCTCTGAGTTTTAGCAGTGGCAATCCAGCATAAAGAGATTGACCATCGAGTTGAACTTGAGGTTCCGGTCAAGAATACAAATGGTGATTAGGATCAGATGCAGTATATGTACAGAGGTCTTGTCAGTATAAAGAACTTGCACTGAAGTTATATTCTCTACATAAGTTAGTGGAGTATAAACATAAAGCTTCTTTATTCAAAGATACGCGCCTCTTTCTCTCTCTCTCTCTCTCTCTCTCTCTCTCTATCACCCTCAGTACTACTGCACGAACATTGCCTTTTCATCATCAAGGCTTATTACTGCTGCACCCAATGATCCCCACAATCATTCCACTTATATACTTACGTCTCTTCCTCACTTCCTTCCCTGCAACAACCACCTTAACAACCTCTCAACCTCCCCAGTTCTCTCCCAAATGGCTCCTCAGTCTATTATCTTCCTTTTTGGGATGGTATTACTCTTATCACTCTCTTATCTCTCTCAAGCAATCAACACTGACAAGCAGCCTCAGTTTTTCACCCTCATGAAACAGTCTGTCTCCGGAAAATCCTTGGCTGATTGGAATATCTCAGCTGAAGGAAAGCCTTACTGCAACTTCCGTGGAGTTCGTTGTGATGATCAAGGTTATGTTATCCAGATTGATGTCACTGATTGGCGACTTTTTGGTCACTTCCCAGCAGATGTATGCTCTTACTTGCCAAAGTTGCGTGTGCTCCGTCTCAGCTACAACAGATTCATTGGCAACTTTCCTTACAGCATCGTCAACTGCTCGGTCTTAGAAGAGCTAAGCATGAATCACCTGAATCAAACAGGACCACTCCCTGATTTCTCACCCTTGAAATTTTTGAGGATACTTGATTTGTCAGACAACCATTTTGGGGGTAACTTCCCTATCTCGGTAACTAATCTGACCAATCTTGAGGTGCTTAGCTTCAATGAAAACCCGGGCTTCAACTTTTGGCAACTTCCAGAGAATATTTCAAGGCTGACAAAGCTCAAACGTATGGTCTTGTCAACATGCAGGGTGCAAGGTCTAATCCCCGCAACAATAGGAGACATGACATCCCTTGTTGATCTTGAATTGAGTGGAAATTTCCTTGTGGGTCAAATTCCAAAAGAGATTGGATTGTTGAAGAACTTGCAACTGCTTGAGCTTTACTACAACCAACTTAGTGGTAGCATACCAGAGGAGATAGGAAATCTGACAGAGCTCAAAGACTTGGACATGTCAGTGAATAAATTAAAGGGCAAGATCCCCGAGTCCATTTGTAGCCTTCCAAAGCTCCAAGTCTTGCAGCTTTACAACAACAGCCTCAGTGGAGAAATCCCAGGGTGATTGCAAACTCAACAACCTTAACTACTTTGTCACTTTATGGCAATTTTCTGACAGGTGAAGTTCCACAAAATCTGGGACAATCATCATTGATGGTTGTTCTAGACCTGTCAGAAAACAATCTGACAGGTCCTTTGCCACCAGAGGTTTGCAAGGGAGGCCGATTGCTTTACCTTCTTGTCCTTCAAAATATGTTCTCTGGAAATTTGCCTGAAAGTTACACAAAATGCGAGTCTGTTTTAAGGTTTCGAGTTAGTAGTAACCGTTTAGAGGGGTCCATACCTGAAGGACTTCTCAGTCTTCCCCATGCTTCAATCATTGACTTGGCTTACAATAACTTCACTGGTCCCATTGCTGATACAATTGGATATCCTAGAAACTTGTCAGAACTGTTTGTGCAGGGAAACAGGATATCGGGTGTGATACCTCCTAGTATCTCTCGAGCAACCAACCTGGTGAAAATTGATCTTAGTAATAATCTCCTGTCTGGTCCAATACCTTCTGAAATTGGTAATTTGAGAAAGCTAAATTTACTGCTTTTACAAGGCAACAAGCTTTCATCTTCCATCCCGAGTTCACTTTCTTGGTTGAAATCTCTCAATGTCCTTGATCTCTCAAACAACCTCTTGACAGGAAGTATCCCAGAAAGCCTATCTGAATTGTTACCGAACTCCATCAACTTTTCAAACAATAACCTTTCTGGTCCAATTCCTGTGTCTTTAGTAAAAGGAGGGTTGGTCGAGAGCTTTTTAGGCAACCCAGGTCTGTGTGTGTCAGTCAATGTGAAATCATCCGATCAAAATTTTCCCACTTGTCCACAGCCTTCCAACCGAAAGAAGCTAAACTCCATCTGGGTAATCGGAATTTCAATAGCTCTCATCGTGCTTGGAGCTGTCCTTTTCCTCAAGCGTCGATTTAGTCAACAAAGAGCTTCCATAGAACATGATGAGACCATGTCTTCTTCATTCTTCTCATACGATGTAAAAAGCTTCCATCGAATAAGTTTCAACCAACGTGAGGTCATTGAAGCCATGGTTGACAAGAACATAGTGGGATATGGAGGATCTGGGACTGTGTATAGGATTGAGTTGAGCAGTGGGGAAGTTGCAGTGAAGAGGTTGTGGAGTCGAAAAGCAAAAGACACAGCTTCAGAGGATCAGTTGTTTTTAGACAAGGAGTTGAAAACTGAGGTGGAGACTCTGGGAAGTATAAGGCACAAAAACATAGTCAAGCTGTACTGCTACTTCTCAAGTTTAGACTGCAGCCTGCTGGTTTATGAATACATGCCAAATGGTAACCTTTGGGACGCCCTTCACAAAGGGTGGATTCATTTGGATTGGCCAACTCGCCATCAGATCGCTCTAGGGATCGCACAGGGTTTGGCATACCTCCACCATGATCTGCTCCCTCCTATCATTCACAGAGACATCAAGTCCACCAATATCCTCCTAGATAGTGAGTACCAGCCAAAGGTTGCAGATTTTGGCATAGCCAAGGTTTTACAAGCAAGAGGAGGGAAGGATTCAACCACTACAGTAATTGCTGGGACTTACGGTTACTTGGCACCAGGTAATTTTCTGAGACACTCATAAGGATTGCAATTTAATCGACATGAATTTTATGATGTTAAAATGTTAACGCTTTATCTTATGTACCATGAACATACATGATTGATCATAGAGTTGTTTTTCAATTCTATTTTTAGCAGTTACAAATGATGTTAGTCGTTTTGACTCAAGTAATCTGAAAAAATATTTGATTTCATAATATACTAAGTTGCATCTTAAGGCATATATAAATCCTATGAATACCAACTTTGTGTTGAAAATTTTCCATTTGCCACTTCTCCTTTTAATTTAATTTATTCATTTTGTCCAATTTTGTATTGACAACTTTATCACCAAATGTTACATTTTTATTTAATTTCTTTTCTCAATTTAATTGATTAATGTTTTGTGACAGAATATGCATATTCTTCAAAAGCAACAACCAAGTGTGATGTCTACAGTTTCGGAGTAGTGCTAATGGAACTGATAACGGGGAAGAAGCCAGTAGAGCCAGAGTTTGGTGAGAGCAAGAATATCACATATTGGGTCTCAAACAAAGTGGACACCAAAGAAGGAGCTTTGGAGGTCTTAGACAATCGATTATCAGGGTCATTCGGGGACGAGATGATCCAGGTTCTTCGGATTGCCATTCGCTGTACCTACGAGACACCGGCCCGTCGCCCAACTATGAAGGAAGTAGTTCAGTCTCTAATTGAGGCAACCCCATGCAGATTCGATTCTCGCAAGTTGTCAAATAAGACCAAAGAAACACCAAATGTCACTAAAATAAAGAACCAATTTGATTTATGATTCCATGAGGAGTTTGCAAGGTTCAAGTTGATGTAATATATCTATAGAAATATAGTCTCTCAGATTACACTAGAGAGAGAGAGAGAGAGAGTGAGACTCATCATAAAGGGAAACTTACTATGTAATTTTTAACAATAGCTTGTAGATTCTGTCTTTAATCTATATACTTCTTTTTTATTTTGTTTTCTGCTCTTTTAAGGATTTGAAGAAATTTTAATCGTTATTAACTGCTTTACTGTTAGAGTTAAGTGATTAAATTCACCATTTCCTAATAGCCTAAACTTTTGGAACAATTGGTAGTTTAACATGGTATCAAAGCAGGAGATCTTGAGTTCGATCTCTGGCTTTACTCTACCTCCCATTTAAAATGTTAAATTTCCACTTGTTGGACCCCCACTTATTAAGGGGAAGTTTAAGCCCACAAGTGAGGGGGAGTGTTAGACTTATGGTTAAGTGATTAAATTCACCATTTCCTAATAGCTTAAACTTTTAGGACAATCAGTAGTTTAATATTTACAGTAACGCACGGCATCTATATTTCCAAGACCCACAACTGATATCATTCCCTAGCTTTTGAGAACTTTGTTTTTTTCTCTTTATCTTTGCTTTTTACTTCATGACACTCATCCAAAAAGAAACTCCACCAAGGGCAGATATATTGGTCAGGAATTGAAGGTTGTGATGTGCAAAGAGCATCTTTTTGCATCACAGTGAGTCCAGATTATGAATTAAAATTAAGGCATGATTGGTATGTGGAGGCCCCGCTTCATTGAACTATCCATTGGAAATAAAATGGGCTTTGATTGATTGATAAGCATTTTTGAATCCATCTAATAAGAATTAGGGACAGAGGAGAAAGCAGAGCTTTTCGTTTATTATTTGAACAACTTTTATTCTTTTTCTTTTCCTTTTTCCTGTTTCTTTCTTTTGTATTGGGTTTGAATTATTTTGTTGCAATGAAGGTGTATGGATGGAAAGGCACCAACCTTGTTTCACCGTAGATAGTGAGCCATGAGCCTCCACTTACAAGTTGGAACGCACTTTTTCATCAAAGGTGTTCTAAGTGAGACATTGGATTCTTTTGTTTGTCTGAAATGCATTAAGTTTATATTTTCTATTAGAGCATCCACCTTGGTAGAGCCATAAATTTAGCAATATGGTTCCATAAAATGCTACTTTATTTATCTTACGTTCTCACTTTACAAAACACCCAATATAGTAGTTTTGTTTTGAATAATTCTTGTGCCACACCAAAAGGCACAACATTGGCCACAACTTGCCCATGTGGCGAGTTGTGGTTGGTGGAGGTGTGTCCCCACATGGACCTACCCTCGCCACATGGGTGAGTTGTGGCCAATGTTGTGCCTTTTGGTGTGGCACAGGAATTTTTCTTTTATTTTAGCTTTCAACACAATAAAATAATATATTCGCTACAATAAAATAATATTCACTATAAAGCAGAATGAACACTTGAATAAAATAATATATTTAATACAAAGCAGTGTAAACACACAATTTAATAACACTTTTTTTTTTACCTATCGTGCATCGCCACTTTTGAATGTGCACCATAACTGTGAAACTAAATTATTTAGCTTTAGCTCCACCAATGTTGCCATAAATTTGTATATGGTGATGCTAAAAATAGCCGTATAACTTTTTATCACCACCAATACCAATACTCTTAATAGTTTTATGCTGCTGTAATATCTTATGATGTCTACAATGCATTCCATTACAAGTGTAGTCATGACTTGGTGTAACATCTTAGTCATGGCTACAACTTCTAAATTTCTAGTCTTCGTCCATAACTCCATATTTTTATTTATAAATTCGAATACTCTGTCTGCAATGCATTTCACCTGGATATTTTGCAGCAATAAGTTAAAAACTACTTAACACTGTAGAAAACATTTAAGCTGATCTAGTAATTGATCAACTTGCAGATATTTTTATTCGTTTAGCAAGTCCACAATAAGATCCTTCCCTTTCTTTTCTTCCTAAGCATTTCTTCCAAGACTTGAAACAAAAATTCAGAAGTCCTTTAATAACAAAGTACAATATAGAGTTCAAAATTCAACTGCTAATCATAGAGTTTGTACTTTTTATTCATTCTCCCTGAAGGCAACTTTTGTGACAGGCAAATATCCTGGCAACAAGTCCTCGTGTTTCTCAGCCGATTATGTAAACACGAGGGCGCACATTGCACGTGTATGTGTGTGTGACTGTGTGTGTCCCAAGTCCCAATTTTGCAAGTGGTCCGCGGGGTCCCTTAGAAGAATAAGATTCATGGAGGCAAATATTTCTTTTGGCTTGGTGGACAGTCCATAAACAAAAGCAAGGAATTTTGATGAAACGAATAGTTCTTGAATGAAATGACAGGGTATCAACTCTATCAAGGCATGACTGCCTGTAATAACAAGCTACATTTCGGGACAGATATGTCCTCCATAAGTACAAGAAGCAAAATGATCAACTACAGGGAACTCAGCACATTTAGTTTTAGTACACGTCCTGTACAATAAAGTAGTATCATAAAAACCAGAACCATATTCTTCACTTCTAAATTGTTTGCCATGATAGAAGGATCTAATGATAACTTTCACTTAAAACACATAATCGAATCAATTAATTAATCTGTCTATTTGAATTTTACCTGTTTGCACAAAAAGAAAATGCTAATCTGAATACCATTCCCACTGCCTGAAATGACAATTTAGTAGAGTAATTTAAAGTAACTATAGGCTACACACTGACATTGGCAAACAAATTAAAGACAATGATTATGGACTCGACTAGTGAGACACAAAATAGTATGTGTATAAAAAAAAAATTCTATGAATGCAAGCCATTATTATTTTTAAGTGTAATGAGTGTGTTCCATGGTGCCACGATAAGAAATGCACCCCTATTGGGTTGCTTTAGTTATAGATTGACAATACTAGCAAGAAGAGCCAGTAAATAGGTAATCCGCTTCTCTACCTCATAGGACAATTGATTCAGTGTTCTTGTAGTGCAGGTGGCCTAAAATTGACATCATCAAAAATAAGAATAAATAGTTTTTTTAGCCGCACTTAAAAAAGTTGTAGATACCCTTTTAATGATTTTTCCTTTTTCAAAAGAAACATGATGCGTGTGCTTCTAGAGTTCATAGAAGAGTGGGTTTAAGCGGTTGAGGATGCATTGAGACAATGTTGCAAAAATGTTATGTGCATTATAAAAAATAAAAAACTAATAAAAGAATTCGAAAATTGGTGTCGTACAATGGTGAGGCACATTTAAAATTACCATTAATTTGCATTAATATCTTACCTCAAATGATGATTTTATCCGAAGATTTTTTTTTTTTTTTTTTTTTTTGATAGGTATCCAAGGAATATTTTAATCCTTGTTAGAATCAGGAACCTTTTTTTTTAGGAAATCAAGAATATTTTACTCCTTGTTAGAATCAAGAACCTTTGGTTGCACAATTGCGATACAAGGAGTCTTGGATTCTAGGCCAGCAAGCCAACTATTCCACTGCCACTGGGCCAGAAGTCCAATTCTCCCAAATTCGAGAAGCCATGATCCTAGAGTGGGAGAAATTATACAGTTCTCTGGTGAACCACGTCATCTGTCCACCATTTCACTAAAAAATTCTCACTTGTTTAAAATTGCTGAGTCAGTGTTTTAAAAAAATTTCTAACTCAGCAATTTTAAACATGTGTGAGTCTTTTAATGGAATGATGGACCATGTCACTTGTCCACGTCACTTATCCACCATGTGGTCCTTATAATTTCTCTTAGAGTGGAGCTCACTGCTTGAATTTTTAATTTATAAAACCAAGCCTATTGCCCAAAATTGACAATTTGTATTTTGAATTGAGTCGGACAAAAAAATATCCTCACTGTTTGCTTATTGGATCAGTAAAGCCCAAATTGCTTTTTTTTTTTATTTAAGTAGAGCCCAAATTGCTCAATGATACAAATTGATGGACACTTATTGCACTCAGTAGTCCGGACCGTACCTAGTCAGTAATATTTCTAACCAAGCTATTAAAAAATTAAAAAAAGCAGTAGTTTCTCAAAAAAAAAAAAAAATACCGGTACTAAGTTTTAATTAGTTTAAATGGTAAAATCTCTTACGATTGAATAAGAAATTTAAGATTCATTTTTCACCTTCACCAAAAAACAATTTGTGTCTAAAAAAAATACCAATACTTCTAATTTCTTATGATTTCAAAAAATAAAAATCTAACTTCTTACTAGTGCTGCCAAGAGTGTTGTAACTCGATTAGCATTTCTTAGTGTTTCTATTAAAAATGTTTATGGCTTAGATCCCCCACACTTATTGTAACTAACGAAATTTTTGTTATAAAAAAAAATATAAAAAAAACCTCAGAGATCTAGGCCTGAAGATTTATTACTTACAAGTCTTAATAATAAGATGAATAATACTACATAGTGATACGACGTTACAGGATTTGCAAAAAGTTGTCCCTTAATTGTTACTAAGTAAATGAACAAAATGGTCCCTTTGGATGTTTAAGGGGTTTTTTTCTTAATTGATAATTCGATAATTTGGAAAAAGAGAATTTGAACTTTGGATGTCTAATTTGGAAATATCAGTAGATACAAACCAGCTACAGAGCTATTGGTAGGGGTATTTTGTTTATTTTTTAAATTTTGGGAACCACATTTTAAATGATAAATGAAAACTCATGTCTTAAAGATTTTATTTGAAAGCCATTATTATGGTGAATAACAATTTCTAAGTAACTTTCAATTAATATAACCCTTTTTGTTAATAAAAACCTTAAAGTTACAAGTTTTAAACTCCTTGATGGAAGGAGATTATGGGAAAAAAAACTTAATTTAAAAAGGTCCCTAGTTTAGCCTATATATAGACCCTGTCTCCATCAAAATGATATATATAAGATAAAGGTCATAGACTAGAAAACATTTTTTATAGATACACTAACATATAATGAATCTTCTTTTTCTCTAAATAGTCAAACAACTATGGCTAAAGGTATGTTTATGTTTTTTATTTGTATTGTTCCGCTCAATTTTAAATTTATCTTACAAACGGGCCTAGTCACTGGCGTAATAATCTCCATCATGACCAAGAGTTTGGCCATGTAATTACAAATTCTCATAATTGGGGTAACGGTTTCTTGGATATTTAGGGGTAATGGTTGCCTATATGATGCTCGTCGAAGAATTCTCCTTGTGTCTAATATTGTTGTCAAGCCGCAAGTGGACAATGGCAAGAAGGATGACATCTTGCAAGTTAGAAAGAGCATGATCCCTAGACTCGAGATTGTGATCCTCCCCCTCTAAACCCAAAAGTGCTAGACATGGTGCAAACTCCAAGATTCTCACCCATGAATGAAGTTGATGCATCTTTGCACACCACCATTATTGAAAATGAAGGAAATTATGGGAAAAATAGTCCAACTTAGGCCCTATATAAACACCATATCATACCATTCTAAGCTATGAGAGAAAAACCGTTACAATTAATTATATTTTCTTGATATTGGGTTTCACTAAGTTTTGACTGAAATATCAAAAAAGTTTAGATTGACATTATATTGGTGCCACTATGATAGTATGCCCTTACCTTAACAAATCTTTTCATTGGGCTCAGTCTAGACAAGTGGCTCACAATGATTTGTAGCATCAACATTCTAAACTCTTTGTGCTTAGGCTCAAGTGCTCGTACTCTTCCGTTCCTAGTCATATACTTGGATTATTCCTTAGGTTCACGCTAAACGAGGTTGAGAGATTTTTAGATTGGACTTTTTATTTGGCTATAATACAAAAACTCATTAATTTTACACATTTCGGCAAAAAAAATACCCACATCTGTGGGTGTAAAATTGTGTAAAAATATGCAAAATCATCCACGAGCTACAGTAACCGTGAATATATACACGGTTACTGTAGCTCGTTTATCCCTTATTTTATTATTTTATGTTCGCTCGTTTTTTTCTTTCTCTTCTACATGCTCAACAAACTGCTGCTCAACAAACTTACTTGCTCAAAAAAAAAAAAAAAAAAAAAAAAAAAAAAAAAAAAAAACTCAAAGACAGACAGATCAAAAAAACCCACATGGACAAACAACAAAGAGACAGATCGGTGCTTGATTGGAGCTAGGGAGATCTGACCAAGATGGGTCTTGCCTTATCGGAGCTAGGGAGATCTCGGATTTGATCGATGCTTGTGGATCGGAGCTAGGGAGATCTGGTCGGTGCTCGTGGATCAGAGCTAGGGAGATCTCGGTCAAATCTGATCTGGTCGGAGTGGATCGGTGCTTGTGACCGAGATGTAGATCGGAGTGGGTCTTGCTTGTGGATCAGAGTAGATCGGTGCTTGATCGGGTCTTGCCTGATCGAAGATGTGGATCAGAGTGGGTCTTGCTTGTGGATCGCAGTGGATCGGTGCTTGATCGAGTCTTGCTTGTGGATTGGAGATGTGGATCGAGTCTTGATCGGAGATGTGGATCGATGCCTGATCGGGTCTTGCTTGTGGATCGGAGATGTGGATTGGGTCTTGATCAGAGATGTGCTTGATCGGGACTTGCCTGATCGGAGGAATAGTTGATCTGAGAAATGGGTAGAGATGGGAGAGAGAAAGGTATAGAGAGAGAGAGAAAGCAACAAATTAGAAATGGTAGAGAGAGGGAGAGAGCGCGCGCGTATAAGTGGAGAGAAATAATAAAAAAATTGATTATTTAATTAAAAGGGGTGATAAAATAGATGAACTGATATGCGTGTTTTGTAAAAATGAATGTGTAAAATAGAAAAAGTAAATTTTTAGTGTAAAAATAGATGTGTAAAATGAAAGAACTGATGTGGATGCTCTTACTTTCATTTTGATAAGCAAATATACATCATTTATAAATAAATAAATAAATAAAAAGTCTCCAAAAACAGTACAATATATTCATTTGATTAAAAAGCTTGCAGGCAAGACAATTCAAAAAATTAAGTTGAATTCAAGCTTTAGCAAATTGAACATGCTTCAACTATTGGCAAATTAAAAAACTAGAAGAGGAAAGAAAATGCGTAGAGAAGATTTGAAGGTCATGACTGAGGCAAGCTTAAAGTGCCTAATAACTAGTAACTACACGTTGCAGGCCATAATGTTTATCACTTTGTCCTACACAAAGGTACTTTAACATAAAACGAAAACAGAAACTTAAACAACAAAATAATAAAAAAATTGTTGTGTATGGCAGACTTTTTGTCATGCAGCCCATGCTTTGAATTTCTAACCGGGGACGCTTCTTTTTTAGGCCCCTGGCAGGCTGGCCCTAAATGCTGGGGATTCGGATCTTGCACTTTCCTGACAATAATCGCAAACCCAGTTCAAAATTAAGGCACAACAACAGCAGCTTTCTAATGAATACACACACACACACACACCAAAATTTTTTTAGGTCTGGCTGTCTTATTACAAAACACTTATTAATAATAATTAAACACTTCATTGACTACACACATCTACCTCTCCATATTTCCTTTAATGAAATATGGTTGTTACTTGTTACTGTAAAAAAAATTATAATAATGTGTACCCTAAAAAATTATTAGGTACTTTCAGAGTACTATAAATGTGTACTCTCACTTCTTACATAAATAGTATGTTCTACCATGAATTTAATTAGTAAGACTCGTTATTCATGTGAGATAAGGGAGTACACATTTATGGTACTCCAGAAATACACAATAATTTTTCTTTAAGACATACATTAGTAAACCATTTTAAAAAACATTTTATGAAAAAACGAAAAATTAATTAACTATTTTGATAACTTTTTCAATTTTCCATAAAATATTGCTTAAAATGAATGGTTAATGTATACCTATATCAAAAAAAAAAAAAAAAAAAAAAACTTATAGTTGTTACTACAATATTTGCTTTGCAGATTTAGCTGGTGTTTACAAAACTATTTAGTGTATATATTTTTAGATTTGGCTTACTTTCAATACTTTTTTAATTGTACATGTCCTTTTGTTTTAAATATACAATGGCAAGTATACCTGTATCAAAAAAAAAAAATTATAGTTGTTACTACAATATTTGCTTTACAAATTTAGCTAGTGTTTACAAAACTATTTAGTGTATATTTTTTCGGATTTGGCTTACCTTCAATACTTTTTTAATTGTACATGTCATTTTGTTTTAAATATACAATGGCAAGTAGTAGTGGGTTTTAATCTCTACATTTTATTTAGTTAGTGAATGATGTGGCAGTTTCTCATTAAAACAAAAAGAAACTTCAGTTAAAAATATACTGAAGTAAACCAATCTCTAATTTTTGTGAGTGAATTTCATATTTGACAAAAAAACACCACCAAATCAAATCGTCCTCCATGTTTGGAGCAACAATTATGTGGGGACTGGGCCTTCTTATCTGTCTTTTTGTTTGGTGGTCCCACGCGCTATGCCTACTCATCTCGCATATTAAAAGGTGCTACATTTACAACATTTTTACAACAAATCATAGGTGGTTAGTTGTTATTGGTTCAAATTTGAACCTAACACTAAGATTACTTTTTTGCCCCAACAATAACAACTAGTAACAACCTGCCACTTAAGATTTTTTGTAAAAATATTATGAAAATGTTGTAGACATATCATTTCTCCTTACATATTTAGATAAACAGCAATGGCCAATGGAGGTATTACTTACCTGTAAATAAATTTTGTTTCTAATGAATAATATCTTCTTGTTCCTTTCCTAAAATAAAATATAAAAATTAAAAACCAAGCCGACCTACAACGACGGCTTTGAGAGTGATTAGTGGTAAAAATTAAAAAGCCATAGTAGTTGGTGGCAGGTTTTGACAACTATCAAAAATTATCTCCAAAAATTTTTTTTAAATAAAAATGGACTAATCTTTCCACTCCTTCAAAATTTAATTTTGCCTTCCCTTTTCATCCAAAAATCATTGCCACATTGTGAAAAACGACCACCTCCAAAATCTTTGTAAGTCGTTCACCTACAAAGCATATCTTTAAGTTATTTTTTTAACATATGCTTTTCTATCTCTCTCTCTCTCTCCCCCCAAAAGTCGATCAACAAACAATATTACTTTTTTTCTTTTTCTTAGCCCTCATTGGAAAGCCACCTCTACAGCAATGGTTCAATTTTTATGAAATTTGACTAGGTCATTGCGGCCCAAAATCATCTCTTAAAATCGGCCACACCAACCAATGAATACTAAAAATTATCATAAGAGTAAGAGACTAAGACTTATAATATTTTTATAAACTTATGAATTTCAACATTTGATCTAAACTTTCATTCTCCAAGCAACATTTTGGTTATTTTTTGAATTATTCATAAGATTAATAAGTTTTGGACTATTTATTGGACATGTTATCTATATTAAGTAATTAAATGGAAATTTCAATAAAAATTAATTTAATTCACTCTAATTTTGCACTTAGTGTCGCAAATTAAATTTCAAATCTATCTCATTATATTTTCATATTAACTATCCCTCCAATCTAAATTTTATTATTCTCCTACTTTCAATCCATTTTTATTTTGTCTGGTCTCCTTTATAATGAGAATCAGAGTCCAAATCTTGCATCTCCACTTGTTGTAATAATAATAATAATAATAAGGACGCAATTTAGTCCACAGCCCAAGAAATTTGGACAGTGACCCAATAAGCCCAAAACAGTAAATTTGTTAAAGAGTGAGTTTGTTAATGAACGTTCAATATGACTTAGATGTGGTTTATTAGGCAATTTGATGAAAATAATTTATTATTTTGGGTCATTTGTAATATATTATCACTTTTGAATTTAAGCAATTGGAATGTGTATGTTATAAACACATGTTAGTTTGATTTATTTAGTTAGCTTGTTAAATATTATTACATAAGTGATGAATAAATTAGTGATTTATTGAATATATTTAAAATTTACAATGAATATACCATTTATAAATGTATATCCATAATTTTTTATAAATTTTATTAAGTATTTGTGTATCTTACGATACACGATATGAAAAAATCAAAAATTGATTCATAATACGATTCACGTTTTGACAACTATGGTGTAAATTATGTTTTTGAAGCCAAATCAAAGTTTACACTCACCTTTAAAAAATTTAAATTAAAAAAAAAAAACCCTCCCCCTTCACCCCAAGCCCTTAAATGTAATATTTTAACACACAATTTAACGGTGGATTTCAACATAAATTTAATTAATAAAATCTAATAAGATGTGGGATGATAAAATATCGCTTTCTTAGTACTAAATTGATTTTTTTTTAACTATTAAGTTGTACAGAGAAACCAATAAATCATAACAGCATGCATTTTACGTCTATATTATCATAGAAAGACTACTTATTAGTGTAAATTTAAATTTTCTTTAAACTCACCCACGAGAATTTGTTATTTTTTTTCCTTTTTCTTTCCCTCAGGAGTTAGACCCCTTCAAAGTAATATTCCAACCCACAATTTAGTTTTAAAATAATCTCATGATGAGATAAAAAGAATATAGTGGTCAAATTGTATTGAGCAATAAGCTGAAGCACAATTCCTCTACAATTTGACCGGGTCATTGTAATGGAATGAAGATGTCAACTATCTAAACTAATAAAAAAAATCTCTAGATTAGGATTATAAAAAAAAAATCTCCAGATTAGATAAGTGGAAATTAATTAAACTTTCACTAAATTAGAAGTTCAGACATTGGAAAGATTTATGCTTTAAAAAAAATTATAATAAATAAACAGACCCAGAGCTTCAAATTTCAAATAAATAGTTTATCTATTTTATTATATGACTTATTATTCTAACGTAACAAATTATCACAATATTTTCTCAATAACATAGCTAAGACGAGATGTGACTCTATTGTCTACGGTTAAAGTAAAATAAAATAAAAAATATTATTATATTAGAACTCACCGTAACTGAAACAAGAAATATTATGATGTTTTATTGTACTTTCTATTAAAATTTTGAAAGTTCTTGGTTTTTTAAATAATATATAGTTTTGGGTACAATGGTTAAATAAACAGAGAGAGAAAGAGTGGGGAGAAAGACAAAACGGTGAGTCTCTTGGCAGAGAGGAACAAAGAGAAAGTTGAAAATGGCTTTTCACCGGCCTCCCCAAATCCAAAAATGCTTAATGCCTGCCTAAAAACTACTTCTCTCAACCAATCAAATACACAAGCCACTCTAGTCCACACTGAACCTTATATACACACTCTTTCTGCGAAAACACCAAAAAACCAAAAAAAAAAAAAAAAAAAACCCAAGAAAAAATTACAAAAACCCAGAGAGTTTAGAGGGTGAGCTTGTGGGTTTGGGGACTTGGGCTTGACTACCTCTTTCGTTTTATCATCTCTGTTGTGCAATGGCTGTGGAGGACTCCTCGTCTTTCTCTTCCATTTTGAGCAATGACCAAGCTGCCCTTGCTCCCAAAGAGGTACACTCTCACTATCCATCTCTAACTCCAAGGTCCTTTTTGGGTTTACACAGATTTGAGAGCAGCAGTACAATGTAGCTCTCTCACTGCGTCGAAAAAGGCAGACAGGATGGAGCCAGGCAATATATATATATAAATCTATATCTATATATATCATATATCAAATATATAGTTTCTCTCAAAAAACTTTCACACCCTTTTTTTTTTTCTTTGCTGAGATTTGAAAAGAAAGGAGGAGGAGGAGGAGAAGCAACAGCATCATACGGTTCATCAACAATCATGGGTATTCATTTGAAATGCGAAAGAAGATGAAAAGTGTATTACAACATTTGAAAATGTCTTTTTTGTGTTTTCTTTTACATGTACCCGATTTTCTATAGTTAATGTTCTTATGATGACGATGATGTATGTTCTTCTCAAATTTTCCATATACTGATCAGAGTTGGTTTTATTGACACAATCATATGGTTCTTTTATTTGCTGCCTCAATATTTGTTTCCGTGTTTTTTTTTTACTGTTTTTTTTTTTTTTAAATCTTTATGTTTGGGTGACTGTTGAAGCTATACCAATTTGCTTTTAATAGCCATTTGAAATTAGTCTATTGTGTTTCTTCTAGAATTTTCAGTTGATTCTATTAGTCTTCCATCCTTGTATAGTCTGTGAAATTAATGCTATTAATCATTTTATTTAATCTGGTCCATAAATGTTCCTAAGCAATTAGACTGAGACTTTTTTTTGGGGGGGGGGGGGGGGGGGGGGGGTTAACTTTGGTTGTGTTACAGATTATCATCTGTTTAGTATGTCTGCCATCAATATGTTTTGGTAAAAGTTCTATTACTAATTTTACATATGGGAATATCAGTGGAGCCATTTCAATATGACATGAATCCCACCTTGCTATTTACAGGAGAATATCATCTGTAATTTATTTTATGAAGGTGGGAATTTGAGCATCTTCCACATATTCTTATTATAATCGTTATGATATAGTTGTTTTGGTCCAAGGTGGAAAGCTTTTCCAAGCACAAACCTTGAGTGTGGTGTATGACTATCATTATTGCATTCTTATTTACTTTTAATCTTTTTTCACTGTTGTATTTTATCATATCAATATTCCTTATGCACGAAGATCCACTCATATGCTGGTGCTAAATGAATCATTGCTGCAATAACAATTTGAAGTTGGTTGACTTATGAAAAGGTCATAAGTGACCATGGGTACTTCTTCACAGATTATTATTGCGTTGCAATCTCTGTTGCCTTATATTTTAGATTGTGCAGAGTCTTGTTATCCATTCTCATGTTTGTTTGATAAAAAATGCAACCCCAAAACTTTTCTAGAAAGACTTGTGAGCCAAATTGATGTTCTGTTTTGGAAGCTGTGCACCTCTTATGGTCTTTATGAATCAAAGCCACAGGCAAAGAATGCTTCAAATTTGGATGCTTTTGCTTGCTGCACTTTGATTTCCGTTGACAAAAGATTTATAGAACCATGCTTGCATGCGGAGGTCAATTCTGTAATTAAATGGTGGTGCTCTGTTTCATCTCTCATGCATTTATTTTAATCTAAATCCTACCAAGTAAAACTATATTACTCTTATCACTGTTTTTTTTTTTTTTTTTTTTTTAATCCTGAAATTATCATATCAAGGGATGAAACCCTAGCTAAAGATATTGTTTACCCACTTTATCTTTTAGCTTACCTACTTATAGTTTGTGTTTCAACTACACCTAGCTTAATTCTTATGTTTGGATGGGACTTGCTGGTTGCTGGGTATACTTCACATTTTATGCTTCTGTCTTGCATACGGCAAATTGACCCTTAGATCATACCTAGCCTGGCTACCACCAGTTGAGTCTCATGTTGATTCTGTTTGATTTCATGAAAATCAGCTGGTAGTTGGGAAAAAAGGAGACCCGCGGCCTGGGGGGTTGGGGGGGGGTGGAAAACTGATGATGCACCTACATCATCAGTGCATCTAGATCTATTGTTACCAGTTTTCAAGCATCATCTTGCACCTTGTCTGTCAAGAAAGAATGTGCATTGTGCTTATGCACTTGCAGCTGATTGTTTGGTGTCCATCTGGCAACTTAGAGGTAGCTATGGCTCTTATGAATCATGATGTCACATAGCATTAATCTGTGCCTTTAGATTCCTAATTCTTATGAGTAGTTTGTCCCTATTTTATTTCGTAATGCTGGAATTTGCCTCAACTTTATAGTTTTCACTCCTTTAACATACTTATATTGCATTGCTTGGTTGGATATTCATTTTGGTTTTTCATTATGATTTTTTTTTTTTTTTTTTTTTTCTGAATGAGATTAAATGCATGTTGTAAAATGAGGTGTCTAATATAGTAGTGTGATAGTCTCTCACTGTTTATCTCGAGTTGTGGCTGAAACAAGTTCCACTTGACCACAACTGCTGAGCATTCTAAGCAATGTTAGTATGTCTGAGCTAAAGCACACAAACTCTTGGAGCTTAGGCACAAAGTGCAAGCGTGTGCTTAATTGAATAATGCTCACAACATATAGTAAAAATGAAATAAAAATTCAAAATTTTTATATTTTATATTAACTACAATTGTATAATGCTTATAAGTTCAAATTTTTCTTAACAAAATTTATATAGTAAATTAAAAATAATTATCAATGGACAATATAATAATAATATAGTCATAGAAAGTTTAAACATAACATTTTATATAATTCTCTTGTACTTTGTAAATATACATAATCATAATAGTTATGATTAAATGAGGTTTATGATTTAATCAACATACATCTAAAAGGTAATGACCAAAAAGTATAAGAATAGTGATTAACTCTGTTTGTGTCTTTTTGACTTGTAAATAAATAAATAAAATTCTAGTGTAATACAACACCATAAAAGTAGTGTTTGTATAATAAATTAAATGGTCCATGTCATAACCTCTAAGATCAAGAAATTAAATTTCAACTATTCATATTTTTTTAGCAGTAAAGTGCTTCTTTAGAAAGTGTTCTTTTGGAGCTTCGAGTTTTGAGTTTTAACAACAATGATTCTAGGGGTGATTAGCCTAGAAAAATTTCTATAGGACCAAAAACTCAGGGAAAATACTATCATATTGTTGTAGCGAGTTGGCTCTTTTAGACGTCTGCTTAAGAACAGTTTATTTAGTTTTTTTTGTTAAAAGTATGCTAGAGTATACTTATACCTTAAAAAAAAAATTTTAAAAAAAAAAGAGAAAATAAAGGAAAAAAAATGAAGTTTTAAAAAGTTGTATATAAAAGCTAAAAATTGAGCCCACGAGTTGACCGCTGCTAGTCTACTACCATTTTAGGAGCGATTAGCTTAGTAGAAATACCCTATAACTAAAAGGCAGATTAAGATCATGTAAATATTGCACTTGATGCAATTTCAATGAATGATTGAGATTTTTTTTTTAAAAGGTAAAAAGTAAAAATTAAAAAAAAAAATCTAAAAAAAATTTGTGAAGAAAATGAGTTAATTGCGCGGTGCAATTGCAATCTCAATCCCTAAAAAAGGCCTATAGAGATACGGCTCACAAGACTACTGGCACCCTACCAAAATCCTGCCAGAATTTTGCCCACATTCTGGCTGTCACCGTGCGTCCTGATGTTGTGTTGTTTTTGTGACACGATGGAGCGTGATGGTATGGTTGAGTAAATGTTGTCCACCGAAACAGGTATGCTGCTTCTAATCATTCTCTCATATTAATATGAACATTCATACATGCCTTTGGGACTTGATCTTGATGCTCTCTTGGTACGCTCTGTAACATCCTTTCATGTTAACATGACCATGCATACATGATGGTGCTGCTGAGTAGATGCTATCCAGGTATGCTTTCTAACATCCCTACATTAGCTAGTGTTGAAAGTTTGCCCTCTCTCTCTCTCTCTCTTTGAACAATTTGGTTTCTTGAATTTTCATTATAAAAAATGTGGGATACAAAAATTTAATAAGTTAATCATGCCATGTGTCATACTTAAGGCTGAGGAGGCCAGTATGGCTCCGAGAAGCCCATACACTTGGACGGTAAAGCTGGAAAGGCGAGCCATTGTCACGTTAAGAGCGTGTTACCAGAGGGGGGCTACACTGTAGAGGAAGAGTTTCAGAGAGAGAGTTGGCCCTGACATAATTAGAGGGATGGCAGCTGCCACCACATTTATTGCACCTCACCAAATCCTTTGGCCGTATTTATGTGGAGAAGACTCATAAACAGTGCTGTCTTGGTTGCCGTAACTCACAAAAGACTGGGGAGGGCGTCTGATGAGACAGACACTCAAGTAGTGACCTACATAATCAACAAATGGAGGGTCAGAATCAGCAAATTGGGCATATATAATGTGAGAGATCCTCCAGGGATAAGTGACCGAAAAATCTATGAAAAAAACACTATAACAACAAGAATTGAAATTGTACCTAAGTCTAAAAGAACTATATTCAATAACCATTCTCTTCGGACTTCGCCGAGGAAGGATTTCTTTTTATAGAGCTTGTCTTTCTTTGCTTTCTTATTATCTTTAATCCACTGTGTGTGTTGCTTGGTCCATTGAAGCCTAGTTTTTAAGCCCACTCTCTACAAATTCATTGTGTTGGGCTCTTTGGACCTGAATCCTTCTACCATTTGGGCCAGGATCCAAACTCAGCCCTTAAAAAAAAAATAACATTTTTTGAAAGTAGAAATTCTATGAAAAAATTTGCTTCCATCTAGTTTCCTGATTATAAAAATTATATATATATATATATCAAAACTTTTTTCAAATGTAGAAATTCTGTCAAAATTTCTGCTTTCAACTGGTTATCATATTTTCCACCAAATTTTTTTTCTTTCAAATGTAAAATTTTTGTATAAAAAAGTTGTTTTCAATTGGTTTATTCATTTTTCACTGAAAAATCAGAAATTTTTAAAACCTTTTTCAAACGCAAAAATTCTATTTAAAATTATGCTTTCAACTGGGTTTTTTTTTTTTTTTTCAACAAAAAACATCATATTTTTCAAAAACTATTTCTCAAATGCTGAAATTCTATCAAAAACTCTTATTTCAATCAGTGTCTAAAATTCTGTTTTCAACTTGATTTCTTGATTTTTAGCTGAAAATCATATTCCTAAAAAATATATGATTTTATGATTTTCCATTGAAAAAATCTTATACTTCCACAATTTACATTTTCAAAAAATTAAACTCTCATGGTTTTCCATTTCACTAATCTTTTTCAAAAATTATACTATGGCTATGGTTCATCCATTTCGAAAACCATTCTTTTTAAACAAAATTTTGGTTTTAAGCTTTTCCTTTTCAAAAACCTCAAAACAAATAAGATCAAGCATGATGTCTCCCTTTTTGTGATTCTTTAGTTCAAACACCATTAGCAAACATACCACATCTTTTGCCACAAAATGAAGGGATCCTAATGATGGTTGGGAGTTGGGACTCCCCCAAATTGTGACTGCAATAGGTAACGTTGAGATTTCTAGTTTATCTTGACATCAACTCTTGCTAGTCATGGTTTTTGAACTAAAATCTTTTTCTTATCCTTTTAAATCAAAACCATGGATATCAAGACACATGTAATATTCTTGATACATGCATGATATCATGGGATATATGCCCTCGAGACTGGGTAAGTAGTTTGTCTATATTATAGCACACTTTTTTCAAGGATAATCAAAATTAGGTATCAATTATGGGTAGATGTCGTGGGTGTCTAACACACTCTCCATGCTTAATTGAATCCTTGAATTTGTTTTATGTTTCCAAACACGTTTTTTATCTAATATAAGCATAGTGGAACTAAATTTTGAAAAAAACCACCACTTTTTAAAATGGTGACCAACCACAACTTTAAGAAATCTCAATGATTGGCAGTGACTTCATACACTCTCATACACACACCCCCACAGACGAGCATCAGGAGCACAAATAGTGCAAGTGACACACCAATGAAATGTGCCGTCGAGGAAATATTTGAAAACATTGATTTTGACGTAAAGTGATAGAAATTGATGTTTGAGTGGAACTTTGAGCTCATTTGACCATCGATCAACTTAGTTAAAGTTTGGTCATTCATGTGCAATTTGGTCATTTAGACTATTAAACAGGAAGATTAAGTTAATTGATATTTGAATGGAATAAATTATATTATTTTTTACATTCTCATGATCCCACGATTAAAATATAATTTTTGTGTGTGGAATTTTTAGAATCTTACATGTAAATCGAAAATGAACAAAATACGATGTTAACAACCACTATATGCTACATTTGCATTGGAATCACTTTTGTTCATAGTTTTCAAAATAGGATAATGTCGCTTTCAATGCTCCTTATCGTGATATAGCAAAACTCATGTTTTTTTAATTTGGGTTTGAATTCTGTCTTGTGCACTGGACATAAGCCAAGTCATTCTAATTTTCTTATTAGTGGCTCCTTTGATTTATTCATGAAAGGTACTGCCATACTGGTACTAAACTTCTTATTATCAAACCATTGTCTCAATTTTTGGGAAAAAAAATTGGCATGCCAAATGAGACTTGCAAAATAAGGTATCCTAATCCACATAATATCCTTGTGACCAAATCAATTTTAATTAGGATTTTTTCAACATTAATTTTGGAAAACTTTTTATATAAAAAGAAATTGTTGAGTTCAAGTTACACTTAGTGTAACTCTAAGCAATGTTACACCACTCAATAACTTGTTAATGAATTTATATTTTAAAAATTTTATCGTTGGATTACATGTTCTATATGTTCTAAACATGCATGCCAATTTTCATACCAATCAGATGTTATTTACCATTCAATCCATAAACTCGTCTTTTATGAATTATTTTAAACTATAAAAACTTGAATTTATATAATTGATAAATAACACGACTATTGTTATTTGATTACCTTAAAATTTTGCAAGTATGGAAAATATACAAAGATAATGTAATCCGAATGTTAATTTGTTAAAATTCACTTCCAATTAAAAAATATTGATTAATGTAACATTGTTTAAAGTTACACCATTTTATTATTGTCAGCAAAATTTGGTAAATATTTATAAAATAATTGTTATAAGTAACAATTATTATAAATATTAGGTTAGATATAACTTGAACATAACCCAAAAAACAATTGTTATAAGTATTGTCAGTAAAATTTGATAAATTAGGGATACAAGCATTTATAAAATAATTTAATTTTTTATATAGTCAAGAATTGTTATATTACAACTTTAGATATCATCATCATTATTGCCATTTACCATTATTATCTTTGATTCTTTTCATTGTATTATTTCATTATTATTATTTTTTTTGGTGAATTCTCATTGATTTGAGAGATTTCCTATCAATTTTATCTTATATTTATATATTTCTAATAGTTGATTTATCATGAGATCTTATGTGGCGTTGAATAAAGTTATATATTTTTCTCTCCTTTTTCCCTAATATGTGGGACCTGCATGTCCCCTGGAAAGGTGGCAAACTTCAAGGGAAGATCAAGATCTGAAGTTATTGGACTGCTCGAATCTGTCCTACGTAGAAAGTGACACATTGAAGTTGGCCATCCGGAACTTTTGGTTATGGAAAGATACAGAATGCCTGGGAAAGGGAATAGGATCTCTGTGAGTCGGGTTTATCAAGCCAAGCATTTATACAACTAGAATACCAATTTCTCTCTTTCATCTTGTTCTCCTTTTGCTTCCCATCACATTCAAACAAATGGTATTTTAGTGTTGATATCTATTTTGGTGACACATTTTTTAAGGATTCGATTCAACCAAGTTTGACTTTTTTGTAGGCTCAATTCATATATTATATTATATTATATTATATTCTTTTAAACATGGCCCAAGCTCATGCGACTTATTAGGGAAATTGAAGAAATGTAGTTTGGAGGGTATAGATTGGTTTCTTTCTGACCTTTTGCATGAGCCCAGCCGATGCGTGCTATCAAGTGAATAAGGGACACTGATAGCACCTCAGGCTCATTGAGGAGGTCTTGTACCTAAAATTTATATCCCAAAAGAGTTTTTATGTTGTAGCCGATTGTGGCCCAAAGTTTCTGCCTGAACCCATTTTTCCCTTTAAAATAGTTGGCTCTCATTGGCCAACGCTAGCTGCTAGCCCTCACTTAGGTGAGCCTCCCAATAGTCTGGAACAACGGAAAAGGAAGAGTCAATGGAGGTTTAGTCAAGCATTTACCTTATGATGATAACAGGAAGCTTTCTTTTTATCCAAACAAAAACAGACTTAAAAATTACTACTTGCTTAACACCTTGGGGTCCAAAGCCTGTTCTATTGACCAAAAACCAATCATTAGCAACACTCCAAACTCAATATAAAAGTCTATCTTTAGCTTAAAATCAACCAACCACAGTTTACTCACATAGCTGAAACTTTAAAGCAAAAGTCAATTCAGCCAGCTAATATTCTCACAATTCTAAAGCCAACAGGTGGAAATATGGATACAAGGCAACCTTCCCTCTCTTCCTCACAACCTTTCTCAATTTCCTTTTCTTGCTAACTGTGGGTTAAAGTTTCAAACGTATTGTTTTTATGCACTTTTCTGCATTTTTGTTATTGGCATTTTAATTCTCTCTTATTAAAGCACCATTAGCCTCTATTCACCAAATATTGGAATTTTGAGCTTGACACTCTCCACAAATAATCACTTCTAAAGAATTCAAAGGAAGATTTGGGTCATTCTCATATTTTTGGCCCTTATTGTAAAAACGTCCCCAACGCGTAGCGTAGTTTTGGAATTCAATTAAGTTAATCAATTGATTCAATTTTACTTAAAGTGGTAAAAACGTAATTGACGACCTATCTACAAGACAACAACATAATAAATCAATTTCTTATTACCTTTTAGATTAGTTAATGCATCAATTTGTAAAGTTACTCTAGTTTAAACTTTGTAATATGGGGAGCATCACTCTTGCAGCATATGAGGTAATGCAACTAACGAAAATATACGAACTCTTTTCTTGGCTGGTAACTCAACCCAACAACAATCACCGAAGGCACTGTTTATGAACCTCCACATTTGACATTCAGGGCAGTGCAATTATGGTAAGTTACAGTGTGGCAGTCCGGGCAGTGCACTTATGATAAGTTTATAATAATATTGAAATTGTTGCATATTAGAAAGTAATTATATCATACTTGCCATCTCTTATGTTAACTTTTTCTTATTATTATTATTATTATTATTATTATTGATAGTTGAGAGCGGAAGGATTTAAACTATGGATATCTCTATTGTGGTTTATTTATTTTTAAATAGAGTCCTAATTTAACAAAAAATTCCTCTACTTGTCCAATTTTTAATGAATCAAGATATTCATTCGTTTCAGTATAAATAGTCATTATCTATTCTTCCATTGGAGAGAGGTTGATTGAGATTGTTCTAGGAGGTGCCTGTTAAGGCTCTTGGCATAGTCTTGCTCAAATTACTTCGGTTTTTTTTTTTTTTTTTTTTTTTTTTTTTTTTTTTGCTAAACTTCAATGTCATTACATTACATTAAAAAAGGGAGGAACAAGGGGGGAAGTCTACCTTACAAGCGATGGCTAGCACCAATGGTAGACTATCCAAAGAGAAACTAATAGACACAGGTGATTGGAGTGCAAACTTGGCAGCTTCGTGGGCAGCCGTGTTACAAACTCTTCTGACCCAAATAAAAGAAACAGAAATAAATGACGTACTAGCTGAAAGAACATCACTAACAATATGGCTAATATTCCAAGGTGGCATGGAGTTCTTGGTAGAAAGGGCATCAAAACAAATTTTTGAGTCACCTTCAATGTTGATTCTCGTCCATCCTTCAGCAGAGGCAAGGTTGATGGCCCATAACACTGAGGCGGCTTCTGGTTGGACGGGAAGACAGCTGATGTGCTTTTTCATCCAAATTTTTCTATTCCGGTTGCCTACTTTAATACGAGAGAGATAGGGTAAATACAACAATATATCCTCTTTTCTTTTTTTTGATAGCTTATTACCAATCGTTTGAATTATAATAATGAGCTAGAGTGCTAAACAACCAAAAATTATCACACCAACCGTTGTTGTGTGTGACTAGAGAAAGTATATTAACAAAAAAAAAAAAAAAAAAAAAAATTCACACATGCTGATGTGATAGATTATTAGTGGTAGGTAAAAAATTAATGTTAGTGCTGGGTCTTTATGAAAACTATTACAAACTTGCAACATCAGCAAATGTAAAAAATGTTGGCAAAATTTTGTTATGTACATAACATTACTCGTGTGACTATTATATATAGGAGTAACACTAGGATCACAATTTTTTATGCCACAATTCTCTGATGTAACAAATTGTGAGTGATTGCCTATTACTTTTATATGTACCTATCACTCACAGTCTGTCAAATCAAAGTTGTGACAAAGTTGTGATTCTAGATTTTTCCAAACAATAGGATAAGGGTTTTGGAAATCACGTGAATAGGCTCACTTTCTTTGAGTTACTGCTTAACTTGTTTTAAATATCTTTTATGGCCTTGGGGTAATGTTGGACTTGGGCCAATTGCTCATTTTAATGGACTTGGGCAAAATTTTGTTATGTACATAACATTACTCGTGTGACTATTATATATAGGAGTAACACTAGGATCACAATTTTTTATGCCACAATTCTCTGATGTAACAAATTGTGAGTAATTGCCTATTACTTTTATATGTACCTATCACTCACAGTTTGTCAAATCAAAGTTGTGACAAAGTTGTGATTCTAGATTTTTCCAGACAATAGGATAAGGGTTTTGGAAATCACGTGAATAGGCTCACTTTCTTTGAGTTACTGCTTAACTTGTTTTAAATATCTTTTATGGCCTTGGGGTAATGTTGGACTTGGGCCAATTGCTCATTTTAATGGACCCTAACCCACCTTGTGATTCATAATATTTCAGGGGTCATTTAATGACCCTATTTTATATGATGGGTGATCAGATGAGTTTGGTTATAAAAACACCATATTTGGAAATATCAAGACAAGAGAAAACAAATGAGAGTGAGATGGGGGTGTTTGGTATCACAACTTAAACAACACTTTTCAGTTTTTAACAACATTATACGTATTTCTACACATTTTTTCACCCACAAGTATTTCCAAAAAATACAAATAACGTTACTAGAACAATATCATCTACCAAATCATATTATTTCTCATAGTGATATAGAATATATATCTTTCTCTTTATGTGTAGTTTGTAACAATTCATTACCTATATATAAAAGGAAGGGAGAAACTAAAGGCTTACAACTTATGCTATAAAATCCCTTAGATCAAGAGTAAAGGATTCTTAGATATTTCTACTTAAATTGCTGCCCCTAGTATAGTAGGGTGGGTGGCATGCTAGCCATCCATGTGATAAACAAGAGATATTCAACACTTTTTACCTTGTATGTCACTATGAATGCACAAGGCATTGCACTAGATCTAGTACTCAACAAAATTGAGTGATTTGAGCTTATCTGAACCAAAAATCAATTGATTCGATAATGGTTGATGACAGGTCTTTGCTAAGAAAATTTGAAACCCACAAGTCCAGTGGCGGATCGTTGCAAGAGAATCTCATTCCAACTGATTTGACCAATCTTCATTGTTAAATATCACAATTTTATGCGAGATTCTGGTTAGATTTAATGAGATTCCTGTCAGATTTGGCAAAATATTTGCAAAATCTAGAGAGATCTGTCAAATTTCAATTAAAAACTAGAGCTTTGCTATAACTTAGTGGTTTCCATCATCCAACTGCTGGATTTGTGAAGCCATGGCAATTGAAGACCCAAAACCAGACGAGTGGCTTGAATCCAAACTCGTGTTGATCGGGTTGAGTGGCTCTAAACTTGACCCACGGACCCTAGAAGGTTTAATGGCTGTTTCAGCAAATTGCTTATTCAAAAAAACCTATTCAAAAAAAAAAAAAAGATATTATCTTCCAAACTCTTTCACTCAGCATACGAGAAATTATATAGTCCTCTGGTGGACCATGTTATTTATCTACTATTTCACTAAAAAACTCTTACTTATTTAAAATTATTAAAATAATATTTTAAAAAAAATTTTAATTCAATAATTTTAAATAGATGTGAATTTTTTAATAATATGATAAATTATAGATAAATCATATCACTTCTCCACTACCTAAATGTTATAATTTTTTCGTACGTAGGGTCCAACGACAGAAATGCAGGACCTCCCTTTCCCTGACAGCCAACCTGCCCAACCACATGCATGTTCCATACAGGTCCATCTATCACATGCTACTAGATAATTAACAAACGAAATGACACAATTATCCTCCATTAAAACTATCACTCTCTCTCATCCCTTCAATCACAGTAAACTAATGGCACTCTCGCAATTTAATCAAAACCCAAACCTTCTTTCCACTCTAAATCAAAAATAAAAAATCGGCGGCAATTAACCACGGTTAAACGGTCAATTAGGCCAGCCTGTCAGCAACCCAATAAAATCAATCAAACAAACCCTTCGTTAACCACAGTCAACTAACCCAAGTTAAAAAAAAAAATTCCAGATATAAAATCCAAAGCCTCTCAGTCTCACTCTCAGCTCACATTTTGAAAGGCGTCTTGATAAACGCCGCTCATCTTTGATCTTCTTCCCTTCTCCTCTGATAATCTCTGTGAGTTTAGCTCTTAAATTTTGCATCTGAGAAAAATGAGAGAGTGCATTTCGATCCACATCGGTCAGGCCGGTATTCAGGTCGGCAATGCTTGCTGGGAACTTTACTGCCTCGAGCATGGCATTCAGGTTTGCTCTTCAATTTTTGGCTTGCGCATTTTCTTTTCTGTTACGCGATTCGTTAGATCTGATTCGAAACGAGTTCAATTTTGTCACAGAATAACTAGATCTTGTTGCATATTGTGGCAGATCATAATTTTTAGGTTTTAGTTACTTTGAATCTCAGCCAGCAACGTGTAAATTTAATTTGCTGAATTCTCGCATTACATTTTTTGTTACAGCCTGATGGCCAGATGCCGAGTGATAAGACTGTCGGCGGAGGAGACGATGCCTTCAACACGTTCTTCAGTGAAACTGGTGCCGGAAAGCACGTCCCTCGTGCCGTCTTTGTTGATCTGGAGCCCACTGTCATCGACGAAGTGAGGACCGGAACATACCGCCAGCTGTTCCACCCTGAGCAACTCATCAGCGGCAAGGAAGATGCTGCCAACAACTTTGCCCGCGGCCACTACACCAGTAATTTTTCGAAACTCCCTTATTCGTTATATACTGTGATTGTTAGTTTTTGCTGACAATTGTTCTGTGTTGTTTAATTTATGGCAGTTGGGAAAGAGATTGTTGATCTTTGCTTGGATAGGATCCGAAAGCTTGCAGATAACTGCACTGGTCTTCAAGGTTTCTTGGTTTTCAATGCCGTTGGTGGCGGTACCGGATCTGGTCTTGGATCGCTACTTCTGGAGCGCCTCTCTGTTGATTATGGCAAGAAGTCGAAGCTTGGTTTCACTGTCTATCCCTCACCACAGGTCTCCACTTCCGTCGTAGAGCCTTACAACAGCGTCCTTTCGACGCATTCCCTCCTTGAGCACACTGATGTCGCTGTGCTTCTTGACAATGAGGCTATCTATGACATTTGCAGGCGATCCCTTGACATCGAGCGCCCCACTTACACCAATCTTAACCGCCTTGTCTCTCAGGTAATCAACGGCTCCTACTTTTGCAGGGTTTAGATTCCTTAAAATTATTATTATGAATGTGGGGATTGATGTGTTTTTTTTTTTTTTTTTTTTTTTTTATTTAGGTGATCTCGTCCTTGACTGCCTCTTTGAGGTTTGATGGAGCCTTGAATGTCGATGTGACTGAGTTCCAGACCAACTTGGTTCCATACCCGAGGATCCATTTCATGCTTTCGTCCTATGCTCCTGTCATCTCAGCTGAGAAGGCATACCACGAGCAACTTTCAGTGGCTGAGATTACCAATAGTGCCTTTGAGCCCTCTTCTATGATGGCAAAATGTGACCCCCGCCATGGGAAATACATGGCTTGCTGCTTGATGTACCGTGGTGATGTGGTGCCCAAGGATGTGAATGCGGCTGTGGCCACCATCAAGACCAAGCGCACAATCCAGTTTGTTGATTGGTGCCCTACCGGGTTTAAGTGTGGTATCAATTACCAACCGCCGACCGTTGTTCCAGGAGGCGATCTTGCTAAAGTTCAGAGGGCTGTTTGCATGATCTCCAACTCAACTAGTGTTGCAGAGGTGTTCTCTAGGATTGACCACAAGTTTGATCTCATGTATGCCAAGCGTGCCTTTGTGCACTGGTACGTTGGTGAGGGTATGGAGGAAGGAGAGTTCTCGGAGGCTCGTGAGGATCTTGCTGCGCTGGAGAAGGATTATGAGGAGGTCGGTGCAGAGTCTGCTGAGGGAGAGGATGGCGATGAAGGAGAAGAATACTAGTAGTTGGATGCAATTTCTTTTGTATGTCTACAATAATAAGATGGTTTTTGTCATGGTTATTTCCTTTTAATGTTGTTGCTGGGGCTTGTATCGTATGTGCTTTTGCACAGACTTGGTAGTATCAATGTTTACATTTCTATGATTTGGAACCCATCAAACTTTGGCTCTGGAATATAGTTGTACTTGTATGTCATGATGCTTCATTAAATTTGTTCACTCTGGTACATATTCTATTTCCTCTCGTCATGATAGTTGAAATTCGGACTAAGAGTTAGGAGTTCTATCGATGGTGTAGTTTAAACTTAAAAGTGATTAAATAGAAAAATAAAAATAAAAAATGCTCTTGGTTTGATGATAAGCATTTCTTACATATTCTTGTTGAGTGCCCATATGCCACCATTGTTTGGAGACAACCAAACCTCTCTTCCTATCATCCATTCCAACAAAACCAGCCCCAGATTGGATCAAATTGATTATCTACCCATAGCATCATCTAGGCATCAACTCTCAAGATGAACATGCTTTTTCTCTCTAGGCAGCAATAACTTGCGATCTTATCTGGTGGAGTTGGAACAAAGTTAATTTTCGAAAACATTTCCTCATCCTCCGTGGAGCTTGCTATGGATATCAACCAGGCTTTCTCTTCCCATTTTGACGCTTGGAAATCCAAATTAAACCCTCCTGCTCCCACTTGGGAACCTCCACCTTTAGGTTGGGTGAAAATTTAATTTTGTTGAGGCCATCACTCCTACTACTTCCTCTAAGGAGTTTTATGTGACTCAAATGGTCAGGTCCTCTAAGTTACCACTGCAAAAGAGACATTCTCATCTCTAAGCTAAAGTGGCTCTCCTAGCAATCTCCACTGTAGCCCGCTTTGATCTTAATCAGGCTATTTTTAAAGGCGATGCTAAGACTATTATTGACTCAATTAAGTCCCCCCCAGCTCTACTTCTTTATGATATTTCAGGGCCACAATTGCCGATATACAACTCTTGCTCCCCCGTTTCTCTAATGTTAAATTTGAGAAACACGAGTTCCAAAAACTTGAGCTCTTTAAAAAATTTTCAAAATTTTTTTATGGTACTCGATTTCCATGAGCTCGAGTACCATGGAAAACTTAGTTTTACTAAATTCGAGTATTCCAAAAGTAGTAAATCCTTACATATTTCCGAAACAATGATAAATTACAACATAATTTGCAAAAATGTGCTATTTAGTTATTTTCGCTAAGATGCCACAACATTTTTTTTTGGAGAAACTTGTCAATAAGCCAAGCGCGAAAATGCAAAATGAGCCAGTTCTATATTACCGCCCAACTGTTTCCTAATTCCCTCTCTCCCTCAATTGACAATCAGTAAAATCTTCCGCACCCCCCCCCCCCCCTCCCCCAAAAAAAAGTAAATAAAAAGAAGCAATTTTAAATTGAAATCTCCGTATCTCTTTCTCAAATTATCAAAGTATCAAAGGTCATCTAATCAAGTATTTCCACCCCTTCTTTTGATTTCTTATTCAATTCAATGTTATGAGATGACAAAATAATTGAGAGAATTTTAAATAATATATTTTTATTTTGTGTTTTAAAAATTACTACATCAGTGTGCATGCCTTATGTAGTGAAATTTGTTTGTAATAACTGTAGCATCATTACAAATGAATTCCTTGGACTAATCAATAAAAGAAAAGAAAAATAAAAATAAAACTATTTGTGAATTATTAATATTCTTTTGAAAAATTCAAATCTTATAGCAAACTTTCTCAAGATTTGAAAATTAAGTAAAAGTCCTATTTATTATCTAATTATAATTCATATATTTTTTAGAGTGAAAAGCTAATTAGTGTTAACAAGTAAAGAAAAATATCAAACAAATTATTTTTCAAAAAGAATTTCCATACCACGCAGAAAAATATTTGATTCAACCCCCAAAAGCCTATATCCACCTTTATGTATTTACTGAAAGATAATTAAATAAATGTTTGTAAGATTCAGCTCAAAACAAGGATGGATCTTTTCAATGCTCCGCTAATTTTATTTGGTAGCCAAATGATGCTAGTGAAACATCATTGTGGTTACATTCGAAATTTTAAACTATAGCCGGTTTTTAACTTTACCAACGTCCGAGCTTTTGCACAAGGCGGTTCTCTATCTCCACCCTTTTCTCCATGAACAAGGCATACTTTGAAACCAGTTGTTTGTCACCAGCATTCACTGATAGCTTGCAGCTGAGAGATGTCTTCTCCAACTTGTCCTTGTACAAGAATGAGATGGGTACAAAACTGCCCTTTTTGCTGCACAGCCAACCATGAGCAGCCCTCAAGGCAGCTCCTAGGGATGCTGAATCTGTTAGGAGGAAAAAAAAGATGATCCAGAAGTTAATCCATCAGGCACAGCTCAAAATTACAAAAGGAGATTAGGATATGGTGCCACTGGGAAACTTAGAAAAGGCATTATCTGACTTGTTTAGACTGGGGTCTTGAAGGAGTAATATGACCAAGGATATGCAGGGTGATCAAGTTTTTACTAATTCACATATGTAGATAGGATTAAAAAGAAACTAACACTTAACATAAACAAGAAATCAAAGTATTGGGTGTATTCTTCTTACCAGGTCTTTCGACCGTATAGATGTCACAACCAAAAATGGAAGCTATTGAGCTAAGGATGCTTTGATTTGCTGATGCTCCCCCAGTAGCTATTATTCGTTTTGGAGGAGAAGGCATCCCAAATCTTTCTGCATGAGCTCGCATTGAGAGGAACTGACCTTCAATTAATGCCCGGACCTGGAAATAGTTGATTGTAATTCATGAAGAGTTCATGTAGGATCTCATCTACCAAAGTAAACAATCAAGATTCAATTACTGACCTCAGAAGGAGGATCAAATTCCTCTACTTCCTTCTCATTCACACCCTCCAAGGTGTTGCCTGAGAAATTTTCAAGTACATAGCGATGGAAGCCAACTGGGAGCATAAACAGAAGTGAGTTTCTCATTTTAAATTTTACAATAAAAGTAAGGGGATATGCACTACTAGCCATTGTTGCAATTTGGACATGCCACCAAATCTTTAAAAAAAAAAAAAAAAAAAAAAAAAAAACAAGGAGCCCATAGTTGGTCCTCTCCCATTGGAGGAACTAAATATAATTCCATCTAAGTATCTAATTAATCACTGAGTTGTTATTGCTCTACTTAAATCCTCATGAACCTGTCAGATCAGAAACAACCATAATTTTAACCAGTTGTTCTCCAATAATATATTCTGGTGGAAACCACTTAATGGTGGATCTTAGTGCTTTCAATGCATTTTATAAGATTAGTGAAAGTATTGTATATTGAAAACCAAACCAAAGTAGGGGGGAAATTCAGCAGCAGAAGATATTGAACAAATATGCATAGCCTCATTCTAAAACCTACCTGGGAGGGGAGGAAGAATTTCATGCTCCTTGAAGTAGAAGCCCATCTTTCCACCTAGTTCAGACACTAAAATGAGCAAAGAACGAAAATATAACAATTAAGTCCAGGATAAGTAATCAAAGCAGGACATAACATACCATTCAAAGGTGGAGTTTGCTGAAGAAATTTATTGAAAACTTCCCAAGACTTCTCCGCATAACGGTTTCGCACATCTATCAACAAGATAAGAGTCACTATAGGAAACAAAAGATGTTGCTTGTTGGAATTTGTAAAAATATGTATTAGACAAAAGTATTACCTTCACGAGTAAGGGAACCATTCTTGTAGACCAGCATTACCATGTAGTTTTCAGGGTCCACAGGATTTGGGAAAACATGTCCTTCCAGTCTAGGTTGAGGCTCTTTAGTGATCCCAAAGACCTGCGCATAAGCATGAAGAGATTACAACTAAAGGGACCTATATCAATCTATAGATAGAAACTGAAGCTTGAGTAGTAAGAAAGAAACAGTAATATTCAGCTTATGACTATTATATTATGCATATTAAAACTAATCAGCACCTAATGATGATGGTATGTGTACCTCCATATAAACTGTCAAGGAATGCTACTGTCTGTGGTCACAAAATAAACTACACTACATTCTAGCTTAAGAATTCAAACACGGACAACTAGGATTGTATGTTTAACTTACAGTGTCACTAGTGCCAACACTAATTGCCAAATCTCCTGGAGTATTTAGGGTTAAACCTGCAGGATCAAGACGCTTTTAGATGATAAAAAGATAGGAGTGCAAGCCAAATTAGAACAGTTGGAAGAGATTTTTCATTTTTTGGTTGGGGGGGGGGGGGGGGGGAAGGGGAGAGAGATGATAAAGCTGAAAAAGTGAAAGGTCTAAAAACAAGGAAAACCAACTAGCACTGAATCATTACAAGTAGCCAAGGATAAATAAGCCAATTTCTCCATTTCAAGCAAATGTCTTAATTAGAATAGGTCTTGCAACACTAACTTGGGAGACTTATGAATTCACTGTATAGTGTATACTGACAATTTCAATCCTTAATCATTTCCAGTCATCAGGGTACATGGGCAGATGGTTAGTAATTTGATAGGAGTTTACTAAAGAGAAATTTTTTGTAAATACTTTAAAGGAAAAAATATACTGCCTTCTTTGATTTTCATTAATCACTTATTACTAGAAACCTATATAACATCTTCTGCATTGATCATTAGATCCATTGCTAGCAAATGATTCAAAGTACATTAGTTAGATAAAAAGTTAATTCAAATCTTCAACAAAGTTTTCAATGTTTAGAAGCTGATTCAAAAGTTTCAAACATTTAAAATCATCAATTGTCTAAGACTATTTTTTTTACTTGTAAGTTAAACAGCACCTGGTGGTTCTTGAACCCACAACCTCATCCTCCACCTTGAACTTACAAGGGGGTGAAGTGCCATCTGAACTTGAGCTCTTTGGTGTCTAAGATAGTAAAATTTTTAACAAGCTAAAGTTGAAGATTTTAAAAAGCCTTCACTCATTTAATATTTATAACATTTGAAATTGGATTATATACCCAAACTGGCATTGGGGATGTCAGAGAGACTGATTACAGACACAATTGGTGGATCTTGAACCCATGACCTCACCCTCCACCTTGTCCTTAAAAGGGAAGGAGATATCATTTGAGTTTAAATTGTTGTTTAAAATAAGTTTAACACAAACATTTAGAGAAGGCCTTCTGTTGAGTATACCACTCGCTCAAAAACCAAAATAAATATATTAAACATGCTCTGTACTGACTTTGCATATAGCTAAGTTTATTTGTCAGGAAAGCATGTCCTGTGGTTTAAGTAAACAGGTAGCGAAAAGGCAACCAGTGGCACTTTTGGAAAATAATAACATAAATTACATAGAAATAAACCATATATCCTGGTAAGAGTGTGATGTTTAGAAGGTGTCTAAAAGAATTTTCTAATCGAAAAAATATGAAAGTAGAAGTTAGGGATGAAAAAAGGTTATGCACCTGCAAGACTGTTAGGGTTGTCTCCAGACCACTGAACAACCAAGCAATTCTTATTGAAGTGGAACCTGAAAGTAGATAAAAATGAAATTTTAGATGTCAATCTAAATGTATTCTGCAAGCTAGATGCGCAATCCTACATATATAACTCTGTGACATACTTATTCCAAATTTCACAATACTTCTCAATGCAATTTTGATCCAGTTAGGTAATCAAATGCAGATGTCACTCGTAGGTTATGTAACAACTAAAATAATATAACTGTTCAGGTGTGGAATAAGTTTATATGTTCCTAATGCATAGAAAGAGTTAATACATGAAATTGGAATTAATCAAATGTCCACAAATTTCATTTTACAGAACATCAAACCCATGATTAATAAAAAATATAATGCTAACCTCTCCACAAAGTAGGAAGCAATAAAACCAGCAACAGCATGGGCAGGGACTAACTTCCCAAGTTTTTCCTCCAAATTAGGGGCAGTGGCCTGTAAGAATTATAAAAATCAATGATTATTAATTAAAAAGGAAAAATCAAACTAATTATCAAGCTCCAAGGCAATTTTTCTAAAAGTAACAAAATTGATTCCAGAAGAATCATGGGATTTATCATGAACCAAGATCTCCCAAAGTACAACAAACCTCTAAAGCTATCTTAGACCAGGCCCTTTGCTTTATGTCCATCAAGTTCATCCCAGCACCATCAGTTTCATCAATACAAGCATAAGAACCAATCAGAAGAGACGCCACGAAAGAGCTAACAAGGGATATCCTCTCAGTATCATGATAAACTTCCGGCTGCGTTTCGAATATCTTCCTAATTTGGGGGCCAGTATATCTTTCATGAGCACGTGACCCGGTAAGTCGAGCTAACTCCAAAGCTCCTCCAACAGCCTTTTCAATCTCTCTACATTGTGCAGTAGTGCTGCTGTCCATCCATATAGGTGATTCCTTTATGGAAAAGGCACTGCCAAGCTGATCCACCAATGCCTTCTTGGGATCCAATGAAGATAATATAGCAGAACTGCCACTCTTCCAATACACACTACCGTGTTGCTGTCCACTACCTGAAACAGCAGCAATTTTCCCAAAATCCAATTTTTTCGACAATTTTTGAAGCATGAGATCCAAAGCTTCCACCCACATTAATGTGGGTGAGACTATTCTGCCATTATCAGAGGGGTCCCTGTAAACCCCATCTTTGGTTTTGTAATGAGGCAACTCAGTATCAAAATGAACCAGCTCTGAATTAACAATGTTGAGATTGGAGTCCAACACAGTTGCCTTTAAGGACCTTTAAAAAAAAAAAATTTGATGCAATTCAGATTACAAATATTCCAATCCCACAAAATAATTGTCAAAAATAAAAATCTAATAGACCAAAGAAAAAGAAGAACAGAGACAAGTCACTGATCAATAACAGTCTTATCCCATTGTATGAAATAATTCCAAACCCTAATAAATTTCCCAATGAATGAAATATGATCAAAATCATAAGAACCCATTAACACAAAGAGACCAAGCAGTCAAAATAGCAATCTGGGTACTTCTGATTTGGTGATTATAATCAAAGAATGAAGTGAGAAACAGAGTAAGAAAGCAATCAGATAATAGTGGCTTACTGAGTAGAGCTGTCAAATCCAAGAAAGTATGAGTCATGAGGAAGAGACAATTCCTCCATTGGAGAAATATACCAAGTCTAAGAGATTCTATCTGGGTTTCAGAGACAAGAGATGAGTTTTAAATTTAGAGTGAAGTTGAGGAAAATTGACAGAGCTCACTCTGTTTGTGTTTATATTTAGTATTGGATATATTGGCGCTTGAAACGAAAGGTAGGTAATAATTAATATTATAAGATCCAATTAAAGCGCAGAATTGCAGGATAAGGACGAGTGATTTGGCAGTGATTAGTTAGTAGTATAGAAATTAATCAGGAGATAAATTTGGATACAAATTAATCTGTATCATGATCTATCTGAAATAACCCAATATAGTCAACAACAAAGAGAGTAAGTCAAATTTTATTCACCCAATATAGTCAAGAACAAAGAGAGTAAATTTTTTTTTTTGCTAAACAGAACAAAGAGAGTAATTTAATTTCACAACAAAAGCAGACTGTAATTGTCAACTTTATGCCAAAAAAAAAAAAAAAAAAGAGAGAGCCTATGTATGCTGATAGAGCAATAAAAGTCAGCCACGTCAGCCTCTTTTTTTATAAGGTGGATATTGTTATTTTTTTCATCCCTATTGTAAAAAGATTAAAAAAAAAAAAAATTCAAGTTCTAATGCCACTATAATTATTAAAGGAGCTGTAACTTGTAAGTAGAGGGATACTTGTCATATACTATAAACTATCTTATAACATGTGAACTCTACAAATTAATAGAACTTATATATTATGAGAGATTCGCTGCGATTGCATGCAGCGGGTACAAGATATACCTTTTTGAAATTGTAGATCGTGTTTTATCCATAATGTATTAATGTTATAGTGAATTTTTTATTATTATTTATTTTAAGTTATTGTAGTGTTGGTTAAGATCGTTATTAGGTCGAGTGGTATTTAATTTTTTTCAATAAGTTTGATCTTTTTTATGAGTTATTGGATAAAATTATTTTTTTCTTGTATAAAATAAATACAATGATTCATTTTTTTAGTTCTTTACAAATTTAGGCTAATAAGAAATTAGATTAGATAGATTAATACTTGAGAGATCTTTCCAAAAATAAATAAAAAATAATATTTGAGAGAGAAACTTATATTGATTCTCATTCACTTATAATCTTATTTAATATTGATTTTGCTACCTAACAAATAGAGAAATGATATGTCCACAACATTTTCACAATATTTTTACAACAAATCCTATGTGGCAGGTTGTTACTAGTTGTTATTGTTGGGGCAAAAAAGTAATCCTAGTGTTTGATTCAAATTTGAACCAATAACAACTAACTACCTGTAATTTGTTATAAAAATGTTGTGGATGTAACATCTCTCTAACAAATATACACAATTTTTCCAAGTCCAAAATAGATTTTTAATTTTGTTAAATAAATGAACATTCAACGAGTTTTTCTCATAGTCCAAAATAGCTAAACTTATTTACAACCCTACTACTAATATTACCTTTTTATTTAGTATTTATTTTTATTTTTTAACCCTCTTAAGCTTCTCTTGCATGGATAGGGTAGCATATCCATCAATTAAAAGAATTCTACTCTGAAAATAGCTAGGGAGAAAGTTATACGGGGTCCAATTATAGACGAGTTTCTCAACCTCTTTTCATTGGGATGGGAGGTTGCCATAAAAATGGTCAAATCGCACTAACAAACAATGAGTAACTTTGCCTTTCATCATATAGGCAAGAGACATGAACGATTGAAAATGCTCAAGAAAGGTTGTCACTCGCTAGACTATTTTATAAATAAATATTGCTCTTAACCTCTCGTACTGCCTGAAAGTCCCAATAAAATGCTCATCAATCACTTTAAACTGGCGTATTGAGAAGGTTCAAGGCAATGAACAAAAAGAAAGGCGTTGCACTAAACTTTATTATTGCATACAAATTGTATGCATGAGTCATGACGCCTACTCTTGTTCACAATAAACTATCCTTGTATCTAATAGTAACTGCATCAAAAGTATAATAACAAAATAGGAATCTACCTGACCTAATCCGTAATTACATCACTATTTCTTGAAGCCTGTCTCTAGAAATAAACTAAGGTCTACCTTAACATCGTCCCAGTTTGAACTATTTAGCTCAACCCCTAGACCTTTCGGTAACATGATTCACATTCAGCTAACCAGATATTCAATTTCCTTCACTTGGAACCCGCTTTAAGCCAGTAATTTACAGTGGTCAATGGCTACATATGCGCCGGCCCTTCCCATACGCAAGGACATGGCTGCAATTATTAAGACATCTGATCCCCAGAAGGCCATCATCTTGGTCTCTGATGCTGAAAGACAAAAGGTGTGAATGCCAAAGACAGCCAGATTCCCCACACCCCCATTAACGAAATAATTCAGGGAAAGACCACATTAAGAATCTTGCAAAAATGTCAGACTCCAAAAACTCAATATGAGCAGCACGTCCGATGAAGGAGTTCAAATTCTTGCCATAGGAGGATGTATCAAAGTTGACATCACAGCGAATGAATACTCGCTGCTCAGAAGAAGGGGCTCGTATCTGGTCCAAGCAATCATTTAGCATCTCTAAAAATAGTTTGCCCTTTTTTGAGAAGTCCCAAGAGGCTGCTTGGCAAGTTTCAATTCTAGCTGAATGGTATGGAACGTAACCATCCTGAGAGACAATGAATTAATAGCATCCCGTTAAATGGAGAAAAAGTGACGCTAAACGGTAAAAAGAAGAGGCAAAAAAGTATCTCAATAGTTCTTCCTACTTGCTCAGTCAACTAAAACAGAAGTGGTTCAAATATAAAATTGATGTAATCAATAAGGACTTTTTTCTTTGTTGGATGAGTCCAATATCCTTTTATTTATTTATTTTTATAACAAGAGTGTCCAGACCTCTTCGAATATCTGACAATTCTCTTGGGCATGTGCATTCTCCCCGTTTCTTGGGAGTGGCCCCAAGATGTTGCCAAAAGATTTCGAACCCAGGATCTTATAAATATCATAAGATCTTAGGAACCACTAAGCCAACCCCTTGAGATTGGACAGGTCAAATATCAAAAAGAACATTCACATAGAAAATGCTAAAAAGGGTCATCGCAATAAAAAGAAAATGCACATCTTTCTAAATGAATTTAACTTCATGAAATGTTAAAGAAACTGATTTCCATCCAAGCAGAATTTATTAAAATTTATCATAAAATCCTCCTAGCTTTTCCATTTGGGAAAAAAGAACACTCATGTAGTTGCATTTCCATCTAGTACTTCTAAAAGTCAGTCTGGTAATCATTAAATACAAAGTAACATTACCCTATCTTTCACTATCAGGCCTACATTAAATCTTCCAAAATGTACAAATGAAGAACAGAATATTGTGTCCCAACGCTCCAGCATATAAGGGCATGACTATTATTAGGACGGGAGATTTTACCAAAGAAAAAGTATGAGTGGTGCTAGCAAATCCAAACACAAATTTAAAAGAGAAATATTGATAGAATGCAACCCTAATGAATGTGGTGAAAACAAATGGTCTGAAGAAATAAGACTATTCCAAATAAGCCTGTTGAATAGGAAGGGATACCTGAGGTGAAGATAACAGGATGATATGCTTGAAATTCTCCAGTGTTTTCTGCTGAAATAAGAAAGAGAACCGTTTGAGGCTTCAAACAAAGAGTTAGGTTGCAAGAAAATAGCCTCCTCTCTCTGTAATAGGTCCTAGCCTCAATTATTCACTTTGGAAGTCAGAAAAATACATTAAATTTGCATATTCTCCCAAGAGTGCAAAAAATACACAAGGCCTGAATCTCATTGTTGTGGTATGAAAATAAATTAAATATTATGTTGCAATCTATCTCATTTTCTATTTTGTGGGGAAAAGTTAAATAATATATATATATATATATATATTTTTTACCTAAACATGATCAACAAAAGAACTTTTCCATTACCTTACACAGCTTGTATAAGAATGTATTTTGGAGATCCGGGTCATCTGTGAAAGTAAGCTGATGAATGCACTGTGTGCCCTTAAACTTCTTTAAAAGCCACAGCCCAGAGTTAAATAAAGAGTTTGAACTATAAAGATATCCCAAGTGCGGACCAGATATAGAAACATATGTATATAAGTATCTTAGGAATGGCTCCATAATGCTCTCTGCAAAAAAAAAAAAAAAAAAAAAAGAAAAAAAAAAGAAAAGGCAGAGAGTTAGATCCAAACTAGAAACTGGAAGCATCAAGGCATCCAAAGCTATGGTCCTACCTGCTAATGCTGTTCTTAAAATCACATTTCCAATAGAATGTCCCACAAAACTAAGCTTAATGTCCCCTAAGCGTCCAGATCTTGAAAATTTATCCATCTTTTTTTTAACGAAAGAAACCACTTCCTGAGCAAGCCTTAGTCCCATTTCTCTGAAATCATCAGATGTTTTGTCTTCATTTGCTTCAGACATAAGAAACTCTGTTTTTGGGTCAATCAGAAGCCACTGATTTCTAACAAGCCGTAAATCCAGGTGATGCCCCTACAGTGTTTTGAGTTGTAACAGGTAAAATTAATCTTCTGTCCTATGCTTTACCCACAATGCAGTACAGAACATGAATAAAATAGACTTCAAAAGTAATGTTCTGATAACCAAACTGGGTCTACACTCCGCACTTTTTTTATCCAAGAAATTACCGATATTGAACAGGACCGACACATACCATAAAACCTACCTCAAATACTAACAAGATATACAGGCATGCCAACAATAAATGATGCAGGAGGCAATGGGAAGATAGATTTATTATATTTGATTTGATTTTATGTATCATGGGCAATTTTGTAATTTCATAATATTCTGGAATGGGCTGTGTTAACAGTCCATTAGATCTTCTTTTGGGTTTTATTTTAAGTTTGGTTATTTAGTTGGGCTCGGTAGTAAAAGCCTACGGAGTCCAAGTCCAAGTCTTATTAGGGTTCTAAGAAATCCTAGTTCAACTAGGATTAGGTATTAGACTTCTATTTAAAGAGTTGTAATGCTTTACATTGAGATGATGAATGTTTTCAGAATTTTTTTTTTTTTTTTTGATAGATAAAATATATAGAATGAATGTTTTCAGAATTTAACAGCAATGAAGCTTTCTTTTATGGTTTGTGTGATGCAACCTTCTCTGAGGTGTGATTCCTAGATATTTATCTTTTATTTTATTTTATTGTTCACGTATCACTGTTCACCGCACAGGAACAGCAACCCAAACCTTGATTGTTCTCCTTTATTTCATCCCCAAACCCTACTAATCCTTGTCCCCTTTGGAGACCCTATTATACCTCTTATTTTCTAGCCTATTTCCCACCAAAACCTAACCCTAAACCCTCAAAACAGGGGTATTACCAGATCTGCCCGAACGGTTCTAAATCAGATTATGTTTGTTACCCTTGTCCTACATCACATGGTTGTGGAGATTATAACAGCATGAAATTTAATCTCTGGTAAGTTATTCGAAGGTGTTTGGCTGGAATGCTCTCAAATGACATTTTCATTATCAATGAAGAGTTTCTAGGGTAGTGCAACTTAAATTTGTAGTGACCAGCAAGTTAACAAATAAAGTTCTATTCTTTTAGCAACTGACACAAATAGGGTGAAATAGATGGGTTGGATTAAAGTTACACAAATAGGGTGAAATAGATGGTGAAATAGATGCGAATTTTGACAAATCCACCGTTGGTTACATATTATCTTCGTATATTCTACATGCTTGCAAATTTTCAAAATGATCAAATATCAATATCCATGTCATCAATCAATTGTTTAAATTCAAGGTTTTGTAGTTTATAATAATAAATAAAAGATAAGTACATGGATCAAATGGTAAATAAAATTCGATTTACATAAAAATTGACATGCAAGTTAAAAATATATAGAATATGTAATCCAACGGAGAGGTTTTCAAAATATGAATTCAATAATAAGTTATTAGGTGATCTAACATTTCTTAGAGTTACACTAAGTGTAACTTGAACCCAATCCGAAATATATATATATATATATATGTATGTATGTATGTATGTATAGCTTAAACATCCTTTCCCTATCTCACTGGACTCAACTTGCGTCATTTCATTCCTTGTCAGACTTGAATAGTGGGAAAAAGGAAAAAGGACTATATTTAGTAATGTTAAAATTCGATCTTATCAATACCCGTCAGCCTAATAATTGTAAAACTGGTAAAATGAAACAAGAACCTTTCCTAGCATGGTGAAATTAACTTGAAGTGAAATGTACCATTTTTATGACTAATTAAATTAGAATGGAGCTAGCAGAGCTAGCATGCTTGCAATGTACTGTACCATTGCTCTGGTTCTTTTCAAAATTTCCCTGATGAGCATCACTGGCTTACAAAGTGCTAGAAACCTCATTGAAGTGTCATAAGACATGAATATATATCAATTATGTAAGCAACAACTTCAAACCAAAAGCAATTTCAGAACCCTGATAAGTATTACTTTGAAATAGCAGATAATTTACATTAGCAAGTAAGATTTTCAACGTGGTAACTTCTAGAAACATCACAATGAGAATGATATACAAAAAAGCATTAGCATGTTCATATTTAGGCAAGGCTGTAGAGAGTAAAACTTGCCTGAAACCCATGCACAAAGACAACAATCCTCAAAACACGACCATTTTGGAGTGAGCCAGAACCAGATTTCTTGTTAGCAGCTGCAGAGCTGGGTCCAATGAGTGGGCCCATTGAATCTATTACATCCAAATGTCTCAAGTATGAATTTTCACTAGAAGAGCGCCGCCTAGCATTCATCACACGTTCTACAATTACAATAGGAATTTGTGATGGATTTCCAAATATTTGCATGTCTTGAATTGACCGATTGTTGATCTGCATGAAGCAATACCTATTTATAGAAATCCAATTATACAGGAAACAAGGATAAGAAAGAAATCCATTTGAGAATAATTACTCACATTCATCTGTGCAATACTTCGCCTATGAAGCTCAGCACGTGTAGCTGCAGTTTGGGCAGGCTGTACAGATAAAATAGAGTTTCCACGTCAGACACTGAAGTGAATGACTATTTGTCCATGTAGTTGAAAGGGTAAACCAAGATTAACATTATGTAAACAGTGCTAATAAAGCAATGTAGTACAAATATGAGCACTTACATCATCAGTTAACTTCCACAAACTTGAAACTCTTTTATGGGAACCATTATGGGAAGACTCATCACCTCCACTATTTAAATAGTAATGAGGCATCTCAACCTTAGAGTATACCATCCATATTGACCATTCAGCTCTCCGATCCTTAGCCCACGCATCACGCAGGAATTCCAATATCTTCCTTTCATTAGCCCTAGAATAATGAATTATAGTTTGGCATGAAAAAAAGCTTAAAAAGAGCATAGGCAACCACCATATCACAGGTTCAAGTCTTTATTTTGTTAACTTGTGGTTATGGACAGAGATGTCATAATCCACCAAGAAAGGGGTCCCAAGCTGGTTATTCAACTCTTTAAATGAACTCAGGCTGCTCCTTTGAAAGTTGGAATTTATCAAAAATCTCAGTAACCACTTGGTACCTTGGCAAAATCCCCTTTATTATCCCAAAAACCTATTTAGCCACTAGCTAACCATCTCAATCCCCATAAATATTGACCTATAAAAGTATTCTCATGGATGAACCACCAATAACCACAGCACTTAATACAATTCATATAGAGAAATTGATGAATTTAATAAAATTTCAGCTGCTTATTTTAAGCATTGAGGGTGTGATTGCCATCTCTTTTAAAAGTGTGATTGACTAATTTAGTAGATATATCTAAAGTAACATTCATTTTACTTCACTGTTATATTCTGAGCTATTTCATTTACTTTTCAATTAGTAACATTCATATTACTCCACTTAGGCTTTGTGCTTTTGCACCTAGGCTATAGTGATGTTAGAGCCTTAATAATGCACCTTGATCCTTTAATAACACTGCTGAATGTTAGAATTTGAATGGACTTTTGAAATTAATATTAATAAAATCAGGCAAAGTTTATATACAATTTCAAGGATATGGAGAAAATCTAACCTGTGGAAATGCAAAAAAGTATTCCATAAATATGACACTTGATCACCCAGTGAATGAAAAGAATTCAACAAATCACCCCTAGATAAGCGGCGAAGCAATTCCTCACTTCGAAAATCTAGACTACCATTTGCTCTCTATTCAAGAACAGAAGACATTACTAAGTAAGCATTACAAAACCTTAGAATCAGAGGAAATTACAAAAAGAATCAAGAATACTCTGCTGAAAAGTAAGGACCTCAAGACCATTTCGTGGCTTGCCTCGTCCTGAAACTTCATCTGCAGCACCCAAATTTTTTTTCAGGACAGAACCAAACAAATTTGTATCATCCATGTTGGATATAAAATCAGTCAAATCAACAGCTTGGTCAATTGCTCGGCTAAGTTTTTGTAGCTCTTCAAGCAAGATGTCACGAGCAGTTAATAATGCTTTAACAAGCATGACGTCTTTAAAATCTACAGAAGCAACCTGGTCCAATGCATAGCCATCACAAATACAACTGTTAATACTTGAAAGAACACTGTTTAAAGAACTGGAAACAAAACACTATTAGGGTAAAATAAAATGTGCAAGCACCTCCATTCTGAAATACATTAAAAAACTGGCTTACAAAAATTGACTCTTCAGATTCTATTAACAAGTCTTTACTCCTTTGGGCATTAGGCACAAAGCCATTAGTCATTATGGCAACTTTCTACCAAACCAAAGCTTCCTTATTTTCCTTTTTCAGCAAAACGATACAAGCAAGAAACATGTTGATGCAGTCAGCAAAGAGATCAAGAAAAAACAAGATTAAAAACCCAAAAACTAAAGAATTGTTGTCTAATTTTGATGTGGGACATTCTTTGCATCTTTCATAGGTTACCTTAGTTATTTTTGACTTTTAGTATCAACTTTCATTAGGTTGGAAAGTTCCAAGATTAGTTTTAATTAAGTTTCACTAGGGTAATTTGGTAATTTCAACATATTCTAGAATGGGTTGTACAAGAGGCTCATGACACCAATTTTATGTCCTTTTTCTATTTGGTTTAGAAGCTCTTAACAATTTTTGTTTGTTACTAGCAAAGTTTTAAAACGGAACCACGATGACCAGTTTAACTGTGAACCGGTCATCAGTCCGATTTTTAAAGCCAAAAAAAAAAAAACCCTAATAAAAGCTTCAAACCATTTGAACCAAGGTCAGAACTGTCAAACACACAGCAACTATTGCGAGGGTGGATGTGGGCAGTGGGTCTAGAGGCAACCCTGAGGCTGTCACGCATTGCGCAAGGCCACGCCTCAACTTTCCAGTCACCATCACCAGAAGCCCTCCCACCATAGGGACTCATACAGTCTTAAGCAGAACCAAAAGGGCAAGAAACACAAAATCCAGAAACAGAGACGCCTTCAAATTGAAGGAGAGAGAGACTGAGATTAAAAATATGCACAGCTTGAAAGATAAGCTTTCGACAGCAAGACTAAATGGTTTTATTATTATGATTCCTTTCTATGTCTACATGTTTGTAAATGTGGGGAAGAGAATTAAACATTATTTGTGTTTTGTTATTATTTTCTATTTGTTTCATACTAATTGTGAAAATACATTTGAAAGGTATTTCATCTTTTTAGATCATGCAAAATAAATTGCATTGCAAAGTTGAATACTAAGTCATCCTATTTGTTAAGCAAACACTGCCATTATGCCAAGAAGAATATGACAAAAACTGAAGCTACAGTATAAGTACAATTTGCAGTAACAAGTACATCCACCTGTGCGCACAGATAGATACACACACATATTACAACCAAAACATACACAGACGGAGTATTGATAAACACAAATTGTCATCATTGGGTAGATGCACCAGAGAGCTAATTATTTGGTTAAAAGAAACAAAGATCCAATGTGCTTTAACTCAAATGGATCTTCCTACTCAAAGAACAGGTTGTGGGGGAGGTTGTGAGTTCAATAGCTAGGTGCATGTGCAAGTTACCAAAAGAAAAAGAAAGGAACCAAACAGCCAGGTAAAAGTTTCAGTCAAATAAATAAATTGTGCTAGAACATACTTTCGACCCAATGGAACTGTCACCTGCATCATCTTGAGCAGTGCTGGAACCACTGAAATAATTCATCTGACCATGTTACTTCAACAAATAAATACAATAATGAACTATCCAAAGAAAGTGTACATAAAGGAATGTGATAGCAACCGGGTTATCCATTTTAGTAGCATATGCGACAAACCTGGGTACCTTCAGGGGGGACATGGAAGAACCAACTTTCAGTAGACTGGTGTGTATGCTTACATCAACAAGCACAGCATGGAAAGCATCGAAATGAACAGGGCAATAAGAATGCAACCCTAGAAGAGCTTTAGGAGGAATTCGAAATTCATGCACTGCAGAAGGGGAAGTATCAAGAGAAGCCAGTATCTCAGACCTACAGAAATTAATAACAATCACCATCATATTAAATTCCAATGGAAGTCCAAGCATGCGTTGATTGGCAAAAGCAGACTCTTAGACTTTCGACTCACCCTTTGTTAAGGGCTGGAGCATACATAAGCTCAAACTTCAAAATAACTGCAGAAGTGGGTGGACCCTGCAAATAAAGTGCCATATAATTAGGCAAGACATGATAACAGTAGTAGATACCAAAGGCCAAAAAGCGAGCAGAGAGAGAGAGAGAGTGAGAGAGGGATACACTACCTCATATCTACCAACAGGTAGATTAAATGAGATCATGATGGATAAGAGAACATCCTGCCTTGCATACTTGATCCGGAAAGGCTGGGTTGAGAAACTGTTGTCTGTGTCATCAATCCTCCATACTCCGTATGCATCATCAGAACCCAGATCAGGAACTACAGCTCAAAAAGTTTCACTACCTCTTAGTGTTAGTTTGAATTGCGCTGAAAATGTCTTTCAGCGCGTTTGCGTTTTAAACAGTGGGTTTCATGCACTGTTCACGAGACCCATACGTACGGAATTCAGCAAAATTTTCATCAAAACTGGGTCCCACGGCACTATTCACACATTTAAAAATTATTTTGTTACAGTGTTTTCAGTTTTCAGCAATACGCGGTATCCAAATAAACCCTTAGTCCTTAGCTCGTCTAAAGAAATATCAAAGATCCCAACTACCATAAAAGTTTCTATTTAAGCGATGCAAACATATCTCCAATCAGTGATAAAACGCAGAATATCTAATAAATCAAAATCATTGGAAGTCATCTAAATATCTTGAAGAACTCCTTGTCAAACATTCGGAAGCAACCATGTACTTCATCATGGATGCACCTAACTGAACTGAGCTACCTTAGAATCTAAATGCTAGAATAAAAATGACCGCCTAATCACAATCTCAGCCAAAATGAGGGAGAATTAAGGGGGGGAAATCTCTAAAGGGCTTTTTTTCTTCATAATTCAGATGAGTAAACATCATGAGCAGGGAACATAGATCTACAATCCACATCAAGTCGTGGCCCCCTACAATACTAATACTGGAAAAATGTGCAAAGAAGACTTTTTTTACATAAATGAGCTAGGAAACATTAGCTTGTAAATTCTTTATTATTCGGGCCATCGAATTCTCTCTTGAAATGTTTTAGCCAAATTGTTATAGAATTCAATAAAAAATATTTAAAAAGATCAAAAGAAAATAAAAAATCAACTTTCCAATCTACCATTGAATTATTTAAAGAAGCAAATAATATTGCCATTAAAATTGAAATTATATGTCTATTAGTGCAGCTAGTTATTGAAATCAACATCAGCTTTTCAACACTATTTTATGATATCAAACACCAGACTTTCAAATCTTATTTCAAGAATGGCCACCTTCACAATATACCAAAAAATGATAAAATTGTCAGTTTTCACTGCAGGCTAATCAATTAGCAATATAGCTCAATCTTGAATTCACAAAGCCACTGGCCAATTGCATAAACTGCAAAGTTCATATTTGAGTTTTAAAAGGAGCTGTTTTAGACCATTTACTTGTAATTTAGGTATGCCTCCAAATTGCAAGATGCACAGACACAAATATTAAATCTTCAAAGAGCTCTGGACAACTCATTAGCGACACACACAGATCAAAACCAGCTACGTAATTGATAAAAGCAAAGAGGATAACCATTACAACACGAATAACACACCTTCATATTGAACAACTCTTGCTGGAGTTCCCAAAGAAGTATAGTCATCATCTTCCCATCTCAAAGTAATCTTAATTTGATACCATCTGGACAAAGAAATCACTGATAAGCAAAAGAGTAATTCATCTCCATTTCTAGTCTAAGTGTGTTTGGATGCCATTTGATGATTCCTTATTTACTAAAAGTAAAAGTACAATAGAAAACAAGTTTTTTTTTGGAGCACACCAAAGTTCAAAAGGCCCTGAAAGCTGGTTTTTTTGGGCTTGCCAAACACACAAACAAACAAATAAATAAAAAAGATCAAGTTCACAATAAGTAATGAATTTACAAGCACATACCCCTGCTGGAAAAGGTCAAGATTGTGAAACCTATGAATGTAAATGGCAATTTCCTGTGCAGTGTCCAACATAGCCACCGGCTTAACCCTGGCCGGGTGGGGCTTAGCATCAGGCAACCTCTTTGCTGACCAAGTCCTATATTTCAAACCAATGAACCAACCCAAATGCCGATACATACGTAACCCACTATTAGTGATTTTTGCATCCCTTTCTTTTTCAACCAATATCAGTTATAAGTTACAACTGCAACCTCCTGCCAAATCTACATATTTCTTTTCTGGAGCCCCATAATTCACAAAAAAATCAAACGAACTCTCTCACACATCACTATAAGAGACACGAGAATTTCACAACTGATCACGAAAATTCTCTCGCTCTTTGCTGTATGAATCCACTTTCAAGAGTTCTCAATCTTCAAAATCATAAGAAAATTCTAGAGCTGCAAAGAAGTTTATGACATGATCAGGTAGGTACAAGAGTGAAAAACTAAAGAACTTTTCATTAACCCCCCCAAAAAAAAAAATTGGTCATTTAGAGAGAAAGCATGATATTGATTTATTACCAAGATTATTAAGTACAATGAATGTAGCTTATCAATTATCCTTATAAATTTACGCCGTAATGGTAGTTAGAAGACGAACGCGCGCATTAGCAATTGCAAAAGGACACAATCAAGGGTCCTCCTCCTAAGATTTGCCCTTAGGGAAGCATCAAGAAACACTTAAATGCTACTTCATTAGCTGCATTTTGTAAACAAATTCACAGTTTGTTAACCCTTTTTTTTTATTATTTAAATAATACTCCTATATATTTGTTCAACTTTCTGTAAGGTAAAAACGAATAGGAAAAAGATAGAGACACATTAATAAATACACAGACAAAATCCATGAAATCAAAGCGTGAAAAACACTTTGGGGCCATCAGTGAAAACTAATGTGTGCATTAATTAATGGTTCAAGCATTTCTGCAGCTCAATTCTCAAACTATTACACATTCACTTCTTCGGTATTAGATTGCATTTCATTTTCTTAAAAACATCTATAACTAAAAACGATACTCTTGATTGAAAAATAATAAAACACATGCACACAAAATTATCAAAGAAACAATTGGTCAGACATGTAACATGTTACAGACAATTCAGGTATGAGCTCATGAATCTTATGATCAAACTTAAAACAAAATACGAGAAATGCAAAAACGGTGTAAACCTTAAAAAAAAAAAAGACAATAATTAATTAATTAAGAAGGGAGAAAGTACCACGTGGAGATCTGCTATTTGTGGAAGAGGTCGAAAGCTTTTTTTCGCTAGGGTTCGTAGGTAGCTTTGGGTGCAGAGCAGAGGAGCGAAAATTAACTCACAGAGAGAAAAGAAGGAAAAGGAAACTCTGAGAGCTGTACGATGATATATGTTAATCATAGACAGATATAGAATTATAGATATAAACGCTAATTTGCTTTTTCTACTTTCTTTTCTAGAGAGAGAGAGAGAGAGAGAGAGGGAGAGAGAGAGTGTGTGTGTGTGTGTGTGTGTGTGTCATTTACGATGATGTCCCTGACAACAAGGCCTTTCTGTTTTATGCATTGTTTGTTTAGGTGTGCCCAAGTCACCAAATGAGCTTTCAGTGAGACCGAGTCTTAATAATTAATAATAATGGAGGGATATTATTCAGAATTGGGTCAGCTAAGCTATTCCCTGTTGTTGCTTTTGGGCCTACAATTTTGGTTTGGGCTAATACGGTTGTGTTTAGGCTCAAACTCTCCCCTAATTCCAGTTAGTTTTTAAAACTTTGGGCATGTTGTGGGCTTCTATGGCCGCAAGGCAAAAGGAAATTTATAAGCCCGGTTGGTCCTACTAGTAGGCCAGATTTGGGCCCAAATTTAACTGGGCTTGAAGATATGATTTAAGTACAAAAAATTGCTTATTATAACTTTTTATGACTAAGTTTTACAACTCAACTCAATTTTTTGTAGTTTTAATGAAAATGTCTAAGGATCAAATCTCTTAATTAAGGATGGCAATTTTGTCTTGCCCTTCCTTGTTTTTCGTTTCTCGCAGGTTTTTCCCACCCTGCAAAGGTGGTGAGGCGGGGATTAGGGGGGGGGGGGGGGGGCACCATGAGGCGAGGTGGAGATGGATTTAGACTTTTTAAACCTACCCTGCCTCATCCCAATCGCGTTGCTAAGTATTATAATTGTAAATTTTTCATACCCTAAAACCCTACTATTTAAACAAATATATCAATATTAGCTTATTTTATTCTACCCAATGTGGTTCTCTGTCTTTATTTTGTTATATGTTATCTATGAGATTTTTTTTTTTTTTTTTTGATGATTGTCTTGTTAAACACTTAGATATATTATTCAATTTTTTCTAAAAATTAATTTGATTTGATGAGATAAATTTAGTTTATTTAGTTGTAATTTCAAGTATATTTTTATTAATGAAATAGGTTTCATTAAAAAAAGTGTACTAGTTATACGGCAAATTAACAAAAAGTAGACTTTTACGTGGTGGGGTGGGGCTTTGTAGGACCCCAAGAGGTAGAGATGGGGTGAGAAAGTCTTCTCCGTCATGCAAGGCGGAAATGGGACAAGACAAAACCATGCGAGGCGGGGGCAAAGACCCATACTCTGCACCCATATTGCTGTAACTATTGAATTAACTTCTAAAAAATACTTTCGATACTTTTTTTTTTATTAAAAAGAAAAACCTAAGAGCGAAGTGCACGATGAGACTAGTAACACAAATGATAAAGTTTTTAACCCTAATCTAATTGTGATCTGTTATCATTCTATGTATCTATATATATTTTTAAATTCGAGAAAAATAAATAAAAATTTTAACATATAAATAGACAATTTCTAATGCAAAACAAATGAAGACATTATGAATTATGATCCAATTTATATGGAAGCAATCATGCTGCATGCACATATATCCTCTTACATTACAAGGTTGACCTCCTTTCCGTCCACTATGGATTAGAACGGTATATATAGGATGAGATAAAGTAGATGTTGTCTTTTTGATACGTCATAAAGAAGATGTAAAAGTAAAACAACTAAAATCCAGAAATTTTAGACAGATAGGAACATACGTGGTCCCTTGGGAAGAAGAAATATGAGAAAAAAGTAAAAAATCATGGTAAAGAAGAAGAAAACAAATAAACGAGTTGTTTTCAAAAAGAAAGTAAAATATATGGAGTTGTCTCATCTGTAACTTTGTATGGACATGGTTGGTACTGTGTGACAGAGTGGGGCTCGAGGTAGACCCGTGAGCTGTGGTGACCTCAAATTAATGTTTGTACTATTCAGTATTCAGAATAAAAAAACCATGGACCCATTTACTTTGTCTTCCTCTCTTTTCTCTCTCTGTAGAGTCAGTTCAGTTGGTGATAAGATCCTCCCAACTTTGTTTGATTTCGTTTTCATGAACATAACTCATGGGGCTGTTCCAATCGACTGAAACATGGCCTTGTGTGAATTCATCAGTTATGGTTCTTTGTCATCACTGTGCTATGTGCCCACCATCAATCTCTTCCTATCATATTAAGTACTCTTTTTAATGAGTTATTTCAGCCTTAAATTTCTCTTTTTAAGTAAGGTGTCTCAATCACTGTCTCCAATTTATGTCCAATCCTTGCTATTGAAGAAGAGCCAATAATGCAAGCATGGTACAACTACATGATAGTAGTACTTATCCCACCGATCCTCCGAACTCATTAACCCCAATCCCACTTAATCAGTTAATCTCAACCACTCTTGGAATTCATATATCCCATGATCACGGGATTAAAATAACTGTTTTAGACCAAGTTATCTCATAACTGTTTTTTTCTTTTTTTGTGTTTGATGCAGTAAAGTATTGTCTTAGCCTTTAGTTAGAATATTCCACTCATTATCCATAAGACACACAAAGACCCCATTATCCAATAGTATGATTGATGAAATTAATTTGAGACATTTGAATTCATGACACATCTTTGAAATCTATTAATTAATCTCATCAACTGAGTTTCTCCTCTCATAACTTAAATTGCCCCAAATGCTATAGATTATATTACAAAATAACTTACAATCTTGGGAGCGTAAGTTATTTTACCTCTATCAGATACTCTTTGTTTGATAAAATGGAGAACCCAAAGGATATATCAAATCCTAGTTGGGATTGCAACAGGACGATCCACTCTCACCATATTTATTCCTAATCTGTGTACTTAGCTTACAAATAAACTCTGATCAAGCAAGCAGAAAGCACAACTAATGAGGTGTTTGTTCTAACAGAAGCACGACTGATAAAATCCATTCCCTTAGTAGAAGGGTTAATGGGGATGTAAGGATATGAAATGGGACAACACGTGGAGTATTTAACCATTTATTGGCAAAAGTGCATATCATATGTTGAGGTGTAATGAGCACACTGAGAGAGTCCTCTAATACTAGACTAGCACCGGTCACGGCTTCTGACAGTATTCGGAAAGTTATAAGTTGCATCCAAGAATCAAATTTTACATTTGGAATGCTTCATGTGATGCTTTTCAAACTTTCAAAGGGCCCGTGTGCACCGTCAAATATTTCTATATGTTGAACAACGTGCTTCTTGTTCTAAATGGACAGTCTTGATTCGTCCCCAGTTTCCTTAAATCCCATATATAATACTGAAACACAAAAATGGCATATGTCAAATTCTTCCTCGTGGCTCGATTGCTCCTTTCCCCTTAGTGCTAGCACATCAGCGTAGCCATTGGCTTCACCGTACACATGATGTGGATGGATGATTCAGTCACGCTCAATCAGTTTCCTGCAGTCAAGTCATAGATCAACACAGAAATATTCGAGGCCCCTGAACCACAATTTGTTAGCCAATTAACAACCAATATGGAATCTAATACAATATATTTTATATCCTAATCGCCAAGCCATCCCAATACCATATCTTAGTGCCCAAAGTTCTGCAATATTATTCGTTGTGAAGCCAATATTTAATGAAAACCTGTATCAAATTTTTTCCAGCCAATTAAGAAGCACCAACCCTGGAATGGAATGCCTTAAGCACTGCCATGCCATGTGCCATCAGTGTTAAGGGTTACAAAAGGAGCATCTGGCGGGGTCCATTTAATTACCTTGGTTATGCGAGGTGCTTTGCAGTGTTCACTTGTCTGGTGGCATAGGCATCCTAATTCGAGATAAGGAATCAGAAATGATTGCGGCCTATTGTGAAAAATTCATGTATGCTTGCTGCTGGTGATGTAAACCAATTGATGGCATAGGCTGTAGTGTCTGTAGAGATATGGCTTGAAATGTGAGAAAGGAATTTTATTTTTTTGGTTCACTTGTTTTCGCTCAATTTAAATTGAACTAGTATTCTTTGTTTTGGTCGACTTGTCCTTTTGTGGTTTTTCATATATTGTAGTACTAGAATTCTACTTGACTTTGAAATCCAACATGTGATTGGATTGATAGCCGACTTTCTCCTTTATATAAACTGATGAGTGCGGTGTAATAGGAGTGTGTAATAAAAGCTCTCTCTTGGTGTGCAATTTTTTGATTTGCTTGCGACTCGCTTTGGTTTGTGCGCAGCCGCAATTGGTATTTGTGATTGTGAACCTTTGGTTCATTGGTTTTGGTTTGTATTTACGAAAGAGAGCTATTAAGATGTATTTGGAATTTAGTTTTGTGTCTATTCTTTTTAGATTAATGTTTTTGTTCATATTATTTGTTTTGAGGTCTTACTAAAGCCTAAAATAATTTCAATCCATCAAAGCTAATTTGAGCTTCCGCGGCATTGCGAACCTTGCAATTTGTTATTGATCTGGGTTTGTAGGAAATTATGGTAGAAGGTGATTGTGCTACATTATTCTCCACATTAAAGAAGCCTAGCTGGGCCATGCCTTTTGATTTTCGGGTGTCGGTAGAAGATATTAAATGGACAGCCTCAAGATTCAAGGATGTTATTCTAAAGTCTATCAACGCTGCTTGTAATCATGCATCTCATGTTTTGGTTAAAAAAACTCTCTCAAAAGAACTTGTTGGAATTTGGATGAGTAATGTCTCCCTTTCATTTCGGCATCTTGTACCAAAAGGAACGAATAAATCAATAAAACCAGTTATTGTTTTAATCTTAAAAAAAAAATTTAATTATCAAAATTTGAATCCAATAAAAAACATTGAGTGAAGTTATAGTTATTGATTAAAATTAAGTTTGTAGTCAAACTTTATTCTTTAAATTATATTTGTTCAATAGGCCTAATCAATTTTTATTTTTTTTTAAATAAATTGATAGAGTTTTAGAATCTTGGTGCACTTTAACAACCCTAGAAAATGATAATCTTGCTAGAAATGAAACAACGTTCGAATTTGTAGTCAAAATTGAGGTGCTTGACTAATTCCTAGCATGAGGTACCATACCAACTCCCACTATACACGAAAGAAAAGTCCTACTTCGATTCACAAATAGACTTTTTTGGCCAAATGCTATTATTATTAATAATTGGGTGTGACAAAGTGAAGGCAACCCCACCAGGACAAATATGCTAGGTAACATAATTCTGCCCAATGTTTTACCGTAATCTCATTCTCGGGGACTAATATTTTCTGATTGACAATGAGTCAACAAAGCAGATATATAGCAACTTAACATCTAGCGGTTACAATATCAATTTCAGGCTGTCATATTCCCCGGATGTAAATTTATTGCAACATTATTTGGACTCTGTTACGTGGGGTTTGGACTTTGGACAAGAATGTTTTTTTTTTTTATAAGTATTCTTGCAGAGTTGAATTCATTGCTATTTTGTAACATGATGTTTAAGTATACCTGTCTTTCTTTGATTAATTTGATAGAGATGTGTGTTTTTCTTGCATCCGCCGCGTAATCAAGTTGTTTATTGATAAAAATACAAGCAAACAAGACTGTACTCTGTGAAAAAATATACCTATAGTTTTTCTTTCTTATCTTTTTGATGAAAGAAAAAAGCATGGTGATTGTGACAACGACAAAGAGAGACAGGACTAGTGAAGAAAATCCTGTGCTACTTCTTTAGTATTGATGAGATTCGTAACTGAGGCAGAAAAATCTTTTACCCTTAATATATATGCAGAGAACATGCTATTATATATTAATGATTCTTCAGCGAGAGGCTGATATATCACCAGACTTGTAGGTTTTGTAGCTAAGGTGGTATCTCTCCCTTTTAATAAAGGTTTACATCATCACCCATCTTTTATAACGTAATAGAATCCACTTTTAATTTGTTTAGTTTAGTAAAAAATACAGAAATATGAACTAAGAAAATATGCTTTGACGGTTGTTACTTATTGACACCAATATTTGAGTCCTGATCCCATCAAATTGGCTTTTTCACTTTATCACAAAAAAATGGCGTGGGGGAGTGACCCTACTAAAACTGAAGGAAGAAAGTGGGAATTAAGGATCTTAATTATACAACATACATAATTTTTATCATTTGAGTGATGGACTTAATACTAATGTTACTTTCTAAAAAATGATTAAATATGAGTGTGGCTGAGTTTTGGTGGAAGGTGTTGTGTAGGTTTGCTAGAGAGAGAGACAAAAAGGTTGGGAGGAAAGAAAGATAGAAGAGAAGAGAGAAAATTTGAATTTTTTATATTATTTGTTAGTATAATTTATATTATTTTAATAAGTTGTATGTAAAAATAAAATCTAGGATGTTGGGTGAGTTGTAAAATGAGATGGTAAAATAAATAAAGTAGATTTTAAGGATGTAAAATAAATATTTTTTTTGCATTACTGGATGCTAATGCTCTTAAGGATCTTAATTATACAACATATATATTTTTTATCATTTGAGTGATGAACTTAATACTAATGTTTCTTTTTTTTTTAAATTGATTTAATATGATTTTTTTAGATATATTCAAAATTTGCAAAGGGGATGAGATTTGAACCTTAAATGTTTTCTTTTGAAACACAGAAGAAAAAAAAAATGTCTGTAGGGGAAGAGGCTAAAGACTGAGGAATCCAATCTGAGGATGAACTCGCCCAACCTCGCTAAGCAAAGAAAGGTAGGCTAACTCCAAGGACTACACCTGCCCGAGGAGAGCAAAAAAGCCAAAGGACAATTGTCAACCTCGAAAAGCCAAAGGATAAGGGAATGGATGGCAAAGGGAAAGTACAAGACTTGTAAGGGTGGAGGGAGGAAGTTTCCTGAAGAAGACACTTTCCACCTCCGCGTTCAATACTCTGCACCAACCTAACCAACTGCATTAATGAAGAAATGATCCTTAAACATCAACTTCACAGCTCACAACTCTATCTACCACATCCAAAAGGGCCCTAATGGGACAAGTATCTTAAAAGATCCTCTGAAACATACAGATGAAGGGTTGGGATGCAAGGGAAATGGTTATAGAAGGAAGGCAACCCCCCAAGAAAAGGGGCTGGACGTTTTTTAAGAAAAAAAGAATACAAGGGAGTGAGTAAAGAAATACCCTGTAAAGGTGTTGGGAAATTTAGACCCCAGTTGATAGAATTAACAAGTTTTAAACTCAAGTTGTTAATTAGATTTATTATGAATAAAACTTGTTAAAACAAACAAACATCAATATCATGTCAAAATCATGCAGCGGAAAAGTAAATAAGACAAGATATGATGACCCAGGAAAACTAATAAAACAAACTTGTTTCACAGTTAAAAACTTGGGGGGAAACCTTCCCGAAAAACAATCTACTATAGTAAAGAAAAGTTTCAGATCTAGTACAAAATCTTTGTCTCTAAACTCTACAATCCCCGTAGATGAACTCACAGCAGAAATCTTCTACCGCTTCAGAACCTCTGAACTCTTCAATATATGGACGCCACCCTTTGATGCATGGATCCCAGTACGTGACTCACTCCTTTACACAAATCTCAGTACATGACTCACTCACCAACTTGAGGAAGAAGAATGTTGGCTGCAAAGTTCTTCACTCCATTAGCAATGAAGATTAAGAAGCACTTGGTTACAAAATCCTAAGACACAAAGACGCAGTAGCTTCTTTTTGACAGAATAAAGCATCGGTCACCTTTTACATATGTTCTCCTTGTATTCTCTTATGTGATGGCCTCTAAAATAAGCCTTATATATGTCTAGGGTTGTGAGAAAAGAAACCCTACACAAATACATAAACTTGGGCCGAAAATCAGATCTGAAAATCTGAATTCTTGTAACCTCGATAGATACCTCGATTGATCGAGGATCTGTCGAGTTTTATTCATTAAACCTTGATAGATAGCTATCTGTCGAGCTATCTGTCTACAGGTGTCCAGCTATCTATCCGCCGGTGTCGAGTTATTTGTCCAGCTTTAATGAATAGCCCTTCTTCACTTGTTTCTTGGTCCAATCTTTATGGCTTTAATACTAGACTTGAACAACATGTTCTTTGAAGTATTAAACACATCCTAGATCTACCAATTACAAGTAAAGTGTGTTTTGTCAAAGGATTAGCCAATTACGTAAATATTGACATATGTTTCTAACATGAATTACATATGTCCTAACAAAAGGAATATCATCCCAACTTATCAATATAAGATTCATCCTCGAACTTGCTCGAGGAAGTATTTTCATTTAATCACTGGTCCATTTACTCCTATTTCTCACTTAGGCTTTTTTAGCTTTAGACTTGGAACAATCTCAGTGTTGAACTTGGCTTAGAATCCCGCTCTATTAAAAATTCATTGTTTGGACTTGGTTTGAAAGATCTAGGAATCACTATCATAAGTGGGCTTGGACTTTTACATTTTGAGTTCTTACAGTGTCAATTGAGTTATAAACTCTTGACTAAAGATTAGATACTAAGGTAAAGTGATTATGGACAATATTTGAAAGATTAGAAAACATTTTATAGTTTAGAAGAAAAATGGATAAGTTTCATTTTTGGAACCTTAAATATGGGGCATGTTTAATATTTGTCTTTCAATTTTTAAATGTTCAATTTTGGTCCTTTAAAGGTTTAAAATGTATCAATTTAGTATTTTAATCTATTTTGTCTTCATTCATCATTGGAGTGACTTCCAGAGATGGCCATGTCTATAATCCTAATATTAGGAGAGAATATAAATTAAAGAAGAATAAAAAAAGGAGAGGAAAGAGAATGAAAAAAAAAATTAAGAAATTTCTGTTTAATTTTGTTTTAAATATTAATTATTTTTTATGTAAACAGGAATAGATTCTCAAATCCCTTATTTAAGGACAAAATACTTTCCTAGTTGTGCTATAACTAAAACACATATATTTTGTCATTTGATAATTGTCACGAAGGTCATTGAAATTTTAAAAATTATATTGCAACATTACATGTAATTAAAATTAAAGTATAAGCATACTCACTGGATTTGATACCTATACCAAGTAGCAGAGGTTATGGGATGTGTAATAAGATTTTTTGATAAAAAAAGAACTGTAAGCCAAATTATTGTGCTTGTAATTGGGTGGACTCCTCCCCAAAGAAGGGTTGGTGAGACCCTTTGGGGCCGTGTAGGTGGGAGTGGGAGTGGGAGTGGGAGTGGAAGTGAGACTCACACTTTGTAACTGGTAAGACGGGCATGCAGAGAGGGAGTGTCTGCCGCCGGAGACCTAATAATTTCCCAAGATACATAGAGTGGTGGAGTCTTTGTTTTTGATGGCCACCCAAGACCAAAAAGGAACCGCCCAATTAAAAAAAGTGAGTGAGAGAGCACATTTAACTTTAAGGGGACTTCTCTCTAACTTTCAAATTTCACAATCAATGGGTACCACTAGAAATGTCCAAATGGATGGACCAAAACTCAGAACACAAAAGTGGGGACCGTTTTGAGGGATTGAAAAGACCAAAAATCCACCACCATCAATGGTCCAGATTTCTATCTATAATTCCACTCCCAATAAGCCTATTAGCTTAAGTCAACAACTCTCAATTACTGCCACACCGCGCCTTCATTTTTTTAATCTCAGACCTCTCTCCCTCTTTTTTTAATCTTTTTGTTCATGTTACTCTCACTTCTTTCTTAGACTTCTAGTCAATACAATTCTGCCATTTGGTTCTCTTTGGTTCTCTTACTAGTCTCAATCATTACTTCACTTTTTTCCTTTTCAAATATCACCTCCTCTTCGGTTTGCACTCATTCAAATTTTCTATATTTGTTAACCAAACTAGCTATACACGCTTTCAACTAGAGAGAAAGAGAGAGACTAGCTAGCTAGAGATGGCAAGGGAGATGCAGAAAAACAGCATGTTTATAGAACATGGACCAGAAGCTTTTGACAACGGTGATATTAGGAAGAACCTTGACGATGATGGCCGAGAGAAAAGAACTGGTAATGAACTTTTTTACATATAATTTTAGCATTTGTAGTTAAGTAGCTTAATTAAAGCTCCCATCAAGAGCCATGTATAACTAATTAGTGTTGCATAGTTCTTCCATGCATAGAGAAAAACTACTTGAGAGCTCATTGATTAAGTTATAGCATATGTGTTGAGAGCTCTCTGGAAGAGTTTGAATTCTCTTCCTTAATTGCAAACAAAAAAACAACCGAGAGCAATTTGTCCCTCTCTCTCTCTCTCTCTCTAGCTCTCTTTCTTTTGTTTAATAGTTGTTCTGATATATTTTTGTTGAAATGTTTTTGATAAAGGGACATGGTTAACTGCAAGTGCCCACATCATAACCGCAGTGATTGGGTCAGGAGTGCTATCTTTGGCATGGGCAATAGCACAGTTGGGTTGGGTGGCTGGACCAGCGGTTCTCATGGCCTTCTCTTTCATAACCTATTTCACTTCCACTCTTCTTGCGGATTGTTACAGAGCTCCAGACCCGGTCACCGGAAAGAGAAACTACACCTACATGGATGTTGTCAGAGCTTATTTAGGTATATAACTCTCAACTATAGCAATAATTGCACTATTCTAGCCAAATACTACCAAACATCGTTTATCTTTTTCTGACTAAGCAATTAATAATTTAATAGTCACGAGAGAGTTCGAAGAACACATTGTTTATTGAAAAGAAAGTCTCTTCCCTATGCAAAAAAAGCTTACAGTAATGTTAATGGCTATTGGCTTTTTTGTTCTGGTAGGAGGTAGGAAGGTCCAGCTGTGTGGATTGGCTCAGTACGGGAACCTTATTGGCGTCACTATCGGCTACACTATCACTGCATCTATTAGCATGGTGTAAGTGTTTGACGTACTTTCAGACTTTTGACTGTTCATATATATATATATATATATATATATTGCACTTTGTGGTAAAAGATTTTCTTGCTCCTTTTTAACTTCTTTACTGCTTCGTAATCAGTGCTGTTAAGAGGTCAAACTGTTTCCACAAATATGGACACCATGTGAAGTGCAACACGTCAAACTACCCTTTCATGGTCATCTTTGCTTGCATCCAAATGGTGCTCAGTCAAATACCAAACTTTCACAAGCTCTCATGGCTCTCAATCCTTGCAGCTATAATGTCTTTTGCTTATTCTTCCATAGGCCTCGGTCTCTCCGTGGCAAAAGCTGCTGGTGAGTGATTAATTTTAACGATTAGTTTTGCTAAAATTAACGATTAGTTTAAACATAAATTACTCATAGTGACTAATTATGTCGGTTACCATGATAAAAAAATGAAGGTGGAGGACCAGTTCGGACAAGCTTAACGGGGGTCACAGTTGGGGTTGACGTGTTAGGGCCTGAGAAAGTTTGGAGGACCTTCCAAGCAATCGGTGACATCGCTTTCGCTTATGCCTACTCCACCGTCCTCATCGAGATACAGGCAAGTGATTACTCTTCTTCACGTAAATTAAGGACCCGTTTGTTATCGTGGTTTAAACAACTGTTATGGTGTTTAAACATTACACATATTTTCATACACATTTTTTTACTCACATCTTTTAAAAAAATACCAATAATGTTATTACAACAACGTTATCAATCCTGCTACTTATAAAGTAAATTACATAAGATGGGAAAGATTTTTTAAAGCAGGCTCTACTTATAAAGTAGATCACATAAAATATCATTAAATTATATATATGAAGAATCAAACAATATTCCCACCGGAAAATAAGACTCTTGTTATATATAGACTAATATAGTATATAATATATATTAGCTAAAAGCTGTTTCACACGAATCTGTACACACCAAAAAAAAAAAAAAAAACAACCTGAATTATGAGTCAATCTTGGGTATGTATACATACGTAGTAGTATTATACTGGAAAATGTTAACAGCACCGCTTCGTTAAGTTTTTGTGGGATTCAACTAAGAAAAAAGTTGTATAAATTGATGAACGAATAAAAATACTAATAAATGACAAGTTGAAGTCAAAATTAGTTCTATTTATACCAACTTTATATTATTATTAAAAAAATGATAAGATAATAAATGTTGTCGGTCGTTTTTATATTTCTTATAAAAGTGTTGTTAAAACTTTCCTATCATAATTACATAATTCAATATAATCCTTTCTTTATTTATATTATTAGTAGTATATTATTATGAATGTGTACGTATGGGGTATGATGGTCATGCATGCATGTATGGCGGATGTCTGGAACGAAGGAATCTAAATTAATAAAGTACATGCTTGGAGGTTGAAACGCGTGCCTCATTATGTGTCGGCATGCATGTCAAACTATCAAGCTTACTTTGCCAGGTGCCATTTTGATCAAAACTGTTTGTAGTTATCACCGAAAGGAATTATTATTGTAATACTAGGAGGAGAAAGTATATATATATATATATATATATATATATATATATATATATATATAATAGTACGAAATAATAAATTAAGAAAAATATTAACTAATGTTCTTAGAATATTGGTTAATTATTTATTTAAAAAATAATTTTATGAGAAAACAAAGTTATTAATGTTTTAACAGTTTTTTTTTTATTTTTCATAAAAATAGTGTCAAAACTTTCCTAAAATGAATTGTTAATTAATACTTTAAGAACACTCGTTAGCATGACTTATTAATAATAATAAGAATAACACTGCTAAATCATTAATCAACATATTGTTTGACAAGTCAAGAGTCTTGCAGTTAAATTAATACTTTGCTATACACAAATATTTTAGGATTTAGGGAGAAAAGAATTTGAGATGCTAAATTAACAGTATACTATAACTATCTCAATATTAAAAATAAAAAGATACTGATTGTTGACAAAAAAAACAAATTTTTTGAAAAGTAATATCACGACTTTTGTTTGGTTGAAGCTAGGAGGGAAAGGAGAAAGGGGATAAGTAAAAACTAAAAAGTAAAAAGTGTGGGAAAAAGAAGTTTTTATTGTATTTAAATGGAAAGAAACAGTGAAAAGAAAAGGGAATAGAATAATCTCCCTTTCCTCTCAAAAGAGTAAAATCCTATGCCACTCCTCCCAAATTGGGAGGAAAAAGAGAGAAGGAAAGAGAGAATCGTTTTTTTTTTTTTTTAAATAAAAATTCGGTCATAGTCATATAAATATCATTTCCTTAACACTTTTTCATAGGTTAATTAGCAAACACTATGAGATGGATGTTTTTTCTCATCTAATTCATCCATTCTTCTTCCCCTCTCTCCTTTCATTTTGCTAACACGTAGTGTAATTTACATTACTTTGACGTAACATCATTTCATTGTTATCATTATTAGCGCAGTTTTTAATTATAGCTATAGTTACCAATTCTCCAAGTAAATATAAAGATAAAACAATTTTGATTGAATTTTGCGTGCTAGTTGCCTACCGAACTTTGATTAGGTCAACTCGCTTATACTGTCATGACTCAAGATATTGACAATGGACTACCTCTTTGGAACCAGTCACTGTAAGACTCAGATCTGAGTACTGAGTAGACTCAAAAAGCTAGAAATCTAATGTGTCAGCATGTGATCAACAAATATTGTAGCTCAACTGAACCTTTTATGTTGTCAACAAACGTTGCTCAGTGTCTAATCTCTCAATTCCCTATTTATCAAATTATTAAAAAAAAATCGTTTTTTAAGATTGAAATCAACTGCTTGACAAGTTTGCACCTTGTTCATTACACAATACATGTGAAAATATTCCAAAGAAAAGATTAGGGTTTTTTTAGTGGGGGCCAGTTTCTTGTCGTAGTTGATAATTTTCAAAGAGCAAAAGATTCCTGGTGGACCATCCAATTGGGTGGACCATAAATTCTATATTGTAGGCCATTGAATTTGTTGGTCTTTTTTTCAGAAAGAAATGGAACTCCTTTTATTGTTCTTCATCCTTTTGAAGTGCTTTATCTGTTTTTCAACAGTTGGGTTTGGTAGAGACTAGAGAGGGCTGGAGAAGTTGGGAAGAATAGAATCAAAAATATAGGAAAGACTCTGTTTTTTGTAAGAAGAGAAAAGAGGGACGAAAATTCTTCCCCTAGACACTTTTTTTCAACCCTCTTAAATTGGAAAATTTGGGAGATAAAAAGATTCGAATATCACATCCAGCTTTATAGACTAGACGATTCGTCACGTCTCAAGTCACGGATGTCAGTTTTATCAAATCATTTTCCGCGGTGCCTTTCAAGTTTCAACTTGTACCAAACAATCAAAAATGCAAATACGATTTTATATTGTGCGCATGCTACCGTCGGTGAAAAGGAAATCTCTTCTGCTTCTCGGTGTCAGCTATGATGCTCACTAGATCCAAGTGAGAGTCAAGTGGTCAATCGCCTTGCCTTAGCGCTTGGATTTGAGTCGTGCGAGAAGTTTTAGTATTAGGATTGGTGAAGTCATTTAGGATAGGGATTTAACTCGTCATAGTAGAAAGTGACTTAATTTATTATAACATAAAAAATTAAAAAGCTATGACGTTAGTGTTTTATTTATTAAAAATAGTGATTGGGATTTTGATCTAATAAGCTGACTGTGCACCTTGAACTAACTATTGAAAGTTGAAACCCAAATGAACTCCAGGACACTCTGAAATCAAGCCCAGCAGAGAACAGAGTCATGAAGAGGGCAAGTTTTGTTGGTGTCTCAACCACCACTATGTTCTATGTTCTATGCGGGTGCGTTGGTTATGCAGCCTTTGGAAATGATGCACCAGGAAATTTCCTTACTGGGTTTGGATTCTATGAACCATTTTGGCTCATCGACTTGGCTAATATTTGCATTGCCATCCATCTCATTGGTGCTTATCAGGTAAACATTCTCATTTTTCCCCCCTCCATATATACTTACATTTGGTTTGATCATTCCATGTTGAGTAATGTCACGACGCAACTTTTATTATGTACCAATCACGTCACGCACGTATTGATTTTGTTTCACGAAGTTCTAACATTATTTTCACACAAACAGGTTTTCTGCCAGCCCACTTTTGGGTTTGTAGAGAAGTGGTGTGCTAGACATTGGCCTGACAACAAGTTCATCACAAGTGAGCATGCTCTTAATATACCATGTTATGGTGTGTATTACATCAACTCCTTCAGGCTGGTGTGGAGGACAGTATACGTTATAGTCACAGCAGTGATAGCCATGATATTTCCATTCTTCAATGACTTCGTGGGTCTGCTTGGGGCAGCATCATTTTGGCCATTAACTGTGTACTTTCCCATTGAGATGTACATAGCACAGTCAAAATTGCCCAAGTTTTCCTTCACCTGGACTTGGCTAAAGATATTGAGCTGGGCTTGCTTGGTTGTCTCAATAGTTGCCGCCGCTGGATCTATTCAAGGCCTGGCCCAAGATGTCAAAACATATAAGCCCTTCAAAACTCAATAAACTACGTTCAAGACCTGGTTTCAATTTCCAAGCACTGTAATATATAAGAATTAGCGGGTATTTTGGAATATCTTTCTTTCAGTGTTCTATATCAAACTGCTGTTCAAAGTACTATTTGTATCACGATGAAAAAAAAAAGGAAGGAAAAAAAAGTTGAAGCCGTTGGTACCTTTTGCTTTTATTTTGGCGGCTACGCACCATATCTTAAAGCAAAAGCATCAATACCATTTCTCTCAGTCTCACACGAGGTGATATTACATGTATTCAATGCATGTATCTTCCCTCTCACATGAAGGTAGACAATACGGTGAACCCAAAGCATCCATAAGACAATTAACTTTTTAAAAAATAAAAAATAAATAAATAATTTGATAGTTAGGAGAGGGAAGATTTAAATCTTGAATGTTTTTATTATAAAAAGTATAAAGTGTCAATTGAATTACGAAATTCTTGGCAAAGCAAACTACACTTTGAAAACTCAATAAACAAAGTTCAAGACCTGGTTCCAATTTCCAAGCACTCTGTAATATATAAGAATTAGCAGGGATTTTGAAATATCTTTCTTTCAGTGTTCTATGTCAAATTGCTTTTCAAAGTACTATTTGTATCACGATGGAAAAAAAAAGTTGAAACCTTTGGTACCTTTTGCTTTTATTTTGACAACTACCCACCATATATTAAAAGCAAAAGCATCAATACCATTTCTTAAGCAAAAGCATCAATACCATTTCTCACACGAGGTGGAATTACATGCATCTAGTACATATATCCTCCCTTTCACACGAAGGTGGACCTGTCTGATGAACCGAGAAAATCCATAACACAATTGACTTTTTATTTCTTCTTAATTTTAAATTCGATAGTTAGGAGAGGGAAGATTTAATCCTTAAATGTCTTTATTATAAAGAATAAAAAATGTCAATTGAGTTACGAAATTCTTGGCAAAGCAGACCACATTTTGAAAAGTGTCCAACCAATGTTTTTTCTTTATTAGTAATTTAGGAATTTAGAAATCTTAAACTCGTTTAGTCATAACCTCACCTTTTCTCTTTTCCTCCTGGTCTCACGGGGAAATGGAGATACCCTTACAATCTGATAGCACAGAATCTTTGAATGAATTTGACAACATGTGAAAGCAGATTAAGTGGCATATATGCCATATACCAGCTTCTGGTATAAAATTTGTAATTAAACAAATAGGAACAATAATTTTATATAACTATTAATTAAACTTTCAGCTATGTAATAATTGCACCACAACCTACTGCGAAATTTTTAAGTGAAGAAACCCAAAAAAGGTTCAGAGATCAGTTCTGAGCGCCTGAAGAACACTGCTTTTCCTTTTTGCTTGGTAAATTTGTTCAAGCATCAAACCCAACCTGACACACCACCTCAACCTTAACATTTCAGCTTTAATTTCAGACATAAAAATCCTCTTAAGTAAGCATCAGCAATTCCAGGTGCATCAACTTTCATTGATTCAACTGGAAACAATAAAACAAGCGTACACAAATAATGGGAGTTCAAAAACAGATAAAAAAAACTTTCAGGTTTATGAATTGTACCATTCCACTTGCTCAAAATATCTAGCAGTTCAAAAATCATGTACACTTCAAAAGCTGAAGAATTTTGCTACAAACAACTAATGTATCTTCACTTAGGGAAAAATTTAGTAATTTTACTTCAGAACATTACACATTCAATTTGCAGTCTTGTAACATAGAGCAGATAATCACAACCTAAATGGCCCTCAGCATTTATATCTGCAAAGTGCAACGATTGGTGGTGGATCCCCCATGCAAAATCATAAAATCAAAAACAAATGAAGGCCACCACACACCTGCATCCAGAACCAGCCCTTTTACTAACAACAACCATTAAAAATATCCCATCAAGGGGAATGGAAAGCGCCATAGAAAATATTAAAAAATGAATGTAGCATTTGACAATTCCGAATATTTTTGCATGGAACATCATGTTCTACCTATTATGTAAATCCCGCATTAAAAGGATAAAGAGCAGGCCCACAAGACCAGAGAATTTACTTGATTTGATGATTGTCCACATCAGGAGGAGAGGGAGAAAAATCCATTATCAACCATAAGGAGTACAAACTTATAATCTCTCTACTCTCACAAACTAGAAAGCTAATAAACTTTCCTACCACTTCCAAAAACAAATTATGGATGGATAATTTATAAAAAATAAACTAAAGATAAAAAAAAGGCAGTGTGTCCCTAATTGCATGTTTGACACAACCACACACATAAGGGTCAGGCTGTGTGTCCCTAATAGCAAATTGACTAAATTCATAGCTTTTATCTCAAAGAACCTAAAATAGAAAGGAGAGGAGGGGGGCAGAGGGGTAGTCTAAAATTGCTCTCCTAAAGGATTATAGTCTAAGATCTAAGGGATCCATGCAATCAACTAAAGAACTACAAGATAACCCCCAATCATAGTACAATATTCAAACAAAGAATTCAAAAATATAGATTTCAAATTAACAACCAATCTCTCCATCCCTTCAAAAGGTTGATTATTTCTCCCTCTCCAAACCTTCAATTAAAGAAAGCATAATTCCAACTGTTTAGACTAAAAACCAACATATTTTGCCAGTTGGTTGTATCCAAGGTCATATTAAGAAGATAAGTCAACATAAAATTAAGAGGTGAGCATGGGTCAGTCATTCTCCAGTTGCATCAAACCCATCACTTGACCTGAAGTTGCCCAGTGGACTGTAGAGAGATCGCTAGGGTAGCCGACTGAATTACACCTGATAGTTTTGGTTGTTTTCATCGGTTTTGACCATCAGATCTTTGATAAAGGCAGAGAATCAAAGAGATCAAAAGAATCAATAATGGCGGGAGACAGAGATGGACAATGTGAGAGAAGCTTCAATGACAATCTGCGTTCCATGGTGCCAAAGGGTTCACCAACATCCAAAGATGAGGGAGACAACTTGGTGGCCACAACGCTGAAACCAAGGCAGGACGATGAAGCAAAGGAGTATGAAAGGAAGAGAGAAAAAGAGGGAAGATAAGGCCAGGGGACACATCACCAAGAAGAGGGCGAAACCCATATACAAAACACGTTGCACCATTTGTAAAGATATTAACAGTTAGGTTGGCTTCAACAGGTTATATGCAGAGGTCAGGATTTTCATTCCCTAAACCTGTTGACCAATTGTTATGTCAAAACCATCCAGAACCTCTTGGATTCAGCTGGGTAAGACAGGGTACGCAGGACAATCAAGTCTGTGCTCATCCCTAACTCCCTACTATACCTCAAACACACCCTTTTTGGTACTCACTCATCTTTCAAGGACCTTCAACATGTACCACTTGCCTCTATGGACACAATTAAAATTATTGTGATGAATACTCTCATCTTGTCACCCCCCCCCCCCCCCCCCCCCAAGATGCTACCTCTATGTTCTTGTGTAAGTCATCATAGAATCCCTTTCTGCCTCATCACTCATTAATCTTAACAATCCCATGTCAGGCGACATTGTTTTGGACATAGCCCAATTTAAATTTAAATGATGATGAAAAATAAATAAATGAAACAAACCTGCTATGTTTCATTTCCTAATTGTTAGAAATTCTGGCAGCCATTTTTAATGATTAAAATTAAAAAACTACATCATTTTATTGGTGTTAACGGCTGATTATCAAACAACAATGGATGGAAGTCACATTGACAATGATTACAAACATGAAGCATCAAATTGACAAAATTAGAACTATCGGGTTCAAAGTGACAATTGCCCCAAACTTAAATGATTCAAAATGAACTTTAGCTAAAATATAATTAACATCCCATTGATGAATTAACTGTGAAAAAAAAAACAAGAAGTGTTACCAGTATCACAAATGCAAATGGCACATGGAGTTGCCTAACTTATTTGACAGTCTAATACTGTCAAATATATATATATTTTTTTTTCCTTTTTATTTTGAGTCAGACTGAATGAACAGCACAAATCAAGAGAAAGTTGGAGTAGATTTCAACTAAAAATATTTGGAAAGGTAATGAAGGGAGGTTATCTGGTATGGTTAAAAAGTTCACATGCACACATTTGCATAGATATATGGGTAAAAGTCAGCCTTCAGTTCTTCACAGTTAATTACAAGTTCCTCATCCCAATTCCCATCCAAATATACAAGTCAAAAACAAACTTAGTTTTTGACCTTCAGGGGCAACAAAGATACAATTCAATGAGAAAAGGAAAGGATGAAAGAGGAATGAAAAGCGTCCATTGTCTCAAGGGGAAAGCTTAGTGGAAAATATAAGAAAATGGTGTAAGTACTTATTGCCAATGTAACCTAAGCAACATTACTCATTATCTCCATCTTCTTCTTTTTTCTTCTTTTTTTCTTTTATATAAGTAATGCAATTTTTATGGCTATAAAAAAAAGAATAGCCTAAGTATACAGCTGGGGGACCATAAAATCAAGAATCGCCCAAGGTGTAACATTGCTTGTTCAACCTTGAAGTAAGATTGAAAATGCATGCTTTTCAAATAGTTCATTAAGAATGCATGTTTCTTGTTAAGTTCATAGAAGTTTAAGCATACTCACAGAACAGCAATATTAGAACTCGGGAAATTTCCAATCTTCAAGATCCTCAACTGCAGTAATATCAAGTTTGAAAGGCACCTATTAAGCAACATCTAACAGACTGATTCTGGAAATGATTAACTAACAGAAGAAATAAACAACAAGCATTTGTTATAACATATTTTCTAAGTACTCTGCTAATGAAAATATGGAAATCTCACCAACAATACTACCTGAATGAAGAGATCAACTGGGGTCAGTCTCGCTCATTACAAATGCTTGAATAAGACTCTGTGCAGCATGGGTTTGTTCAGGTGTTCCAGATATTACAATTACAGTTTCCACTGCTCCAGGCTTTGGCTCCGTAATTGTAATTTTTGCATCAGAGATCTGAAATAATATAGACCATATTGAAATTACTATAGTTGTTAATTGAAAACTGTTTTGACGGACCCATTCATAATAGAGTGAATAAATTTTTCACTGGCCGTCAACCTACTGCAACCCAAGCCTGGCTGTGAACAAATATATGACACTAAGCATAGACATAGGTGGAGTTAACATTTTTACTTATCAACAATAGTCAATAATGATCTGAAACTCACGTCTCTGGTAGATTGAGTTCTTACAAGTTATGTGTGTGAGAGATGTTTATATACAAGCAAAGCTAATGGAGTGTTCCAGATAGGACACAACATTGAAGCCATGAAGTTTGATGCGGAGATAGCCAAGCTCTTTATTTGTCATCTACTTAACATATACCATAATTAATATGATATGGCAAATGAAACTGAGTTCATCCCAGACACAATAATGGAATTCCTACATATCTACCCAGGGAACTCTATACAATTAATGCCTTTTTCATCAAGAAGCATAAATTGTGATTGTGTAAATCTAATCTACAAATGAATTATCAAATCATTGATTGTACCTTACGAATTTGTTTCAAACATTCACCATCTTCTCCATAAATTACTGGAACAAGAGAACTAGGAACAACAACTTCAAGAGTGGTGCTTGTTATAACTGCAGGCTGGCTTCCTCTAAATAGATAAATCCGGATAATAAAAAACTCAAAATATAATATAGTAATCAAAAAAGAACTTTAAAAAAAGAAAAGAAATATGATACAATGTACATACCCGCCAAATCCTGCAAATCTTCTTTGGGGGGCTCCACCAAACTCTGGCAAGCCTATAGGGCCACCACCTTCAATTAGTCCCTACAAGCCAGTTTAGGAAACACAAAGAGAACTATCAACTTACATGATGCTTTTTCTTTTTCATTTATTTTTGATTGGTTGGTACACATAGGTGCTAAACTAGCTTATGCTGCTAAACTTTTAAGGCAGAGCACCAGAAACACATGATAGGAATTCAAATTGACTACCAAAACTACTTGTAAGCAGTGGGGAAACAAATCACAATAGTTCAATACCTGAGGACCCCATGGTTTTCTTTCAGATAATAAATGAGGGGCAGCACCAAGTCTATGAATATTGTGCATAAAAGGAGAACGATCATCATGGGGATGAAAACCACCATGGGGAGGTGGGCCACCAACCGTGTCAAACTTGTGGAATGATGGGCCTAGATTAGAATACATTCCTGGGGGTGAGAGTTCTCTCCTTCCCATATATGAAGGGAATGGAGGTACTTGATCCAGAAATGCAGGATTTGAAGGATAATTAATAGAAGGAAATGTATCACGAAAAAAATGATGCCGCAACCTAGTTGTTATCTGCAAGAGAGCCTCTTGAACTGCTTCAAATTCTCCGTTTATCTGTCAAAGTAGAAACAGCATCAGCAAAAAGCATAGAAGTAACACAATAATCAGAAAAACGTGATAAGAAGTAGGTTCCATATCAACTGATATCTTCATTGTATGTTGTCAATGTCAGAATATAATTGATCACACATCAACCAAAAAAAAATAGTAATGAGCAATTTCAATAATAACAGAACTTGATAGGTTGTCAAAGGTTCAACCTGATCAAGCTCAATGGAATTCATGCAAACACACCTGGACTACTTCTTCATCTTCTGAAGCACACTTTGGAATCTGATCCTTCCCCAATACGCGAATATGTGCCCGAGATAACTTCCTCATTTCTGCTATGATGGAACCACCTTTGCCAAGGAGACAGCCAATTTGATTGGAAGAAACAAGAAGCCTTGCTAATACAGACTGCTCCTTGTTATCAGGTATAGCTCTGACTATCCTAGTCTGAACACGAAGAACTGCATCTTGCACAGCTGATATCCTATCATCAGGGTGCTGCAATAGTTGATTTGTTGTCAGCAAACCACAAACCAATAACAGACTTGATCTAGCAATACAAGATTAAAATATCAAATCTTATGATATATATGTATTTTAACCATACCGCTGGCCCAGAAATGATAATAATGCGATCCTCTGAATCAGAGACAGCTTCCATAACTTTGATCTCACAGCCAGTCTCTTGCTTAAGGGTCTTAATTATTGATCCTCCCTTTCCAATCACACCTCCTACTCTTTCATCATGGCACAACAATCGGAAAGTTAACATTTCCTGTGAATGCTTCATTCGACCAGGAAAACCACTTTCATGGTACTTAGAAATCATAGGAGGAACAGCAGAATGATAATCAGCAACATCACGAGGTCCAGTAGCATAAGGTGCTCCGTGAGCAGCAAAAGAACGGTTATGTGGTGGATATGCATCTGGCCTGGGATGAGGATGACCAAATGATTGAGATGATGGCCCTGAAGGGTTGACAGGGGAAGGGTCATGATCCCGAGGTGGATTCTCCAAAAGCTGTTGAGAAACGGATTGAAGAGCTTTCCTTACTGCATCAATTTCCCCAGTGATCTGCAGTGTAATTATATAATATATGGGACAAATAAGATTTGTGCATCAAGAAAAAGAACTAAATAAAACTTCAAATCTGGACCTATTTCCAGGAAACAAGACATTAATCATGGCCATTTGTGTTAAATTCATATTTCTAGAAGTCCTCCAAAAGTTGCCAAAATTGTTTAGGAATTAATCGTAGATGCTGGAGTAATGAGGAAGCAATGTGCTCAGCAATGGTTTGCAGGTCAAACAAAGCGACTGACTACTAAAATAGCACAGAATCTACCCAGGTGACCACTTGTTCACATAGAATGTGATTTTCAACTTTTTTTTTTTTGATAAGTAAGATGAAATATATAAATGAAAGGCTGCTCTAAGCAAAAGCTAAGAGCAAGCCCTGAAAGTACAAGAAAACAAGAGAAACACACAAGAAGACAAGACAGCACAGAAATTACAAAAAAGAGAGGGAGCAAAGAAAAGAGGGGAGGGAATCACTAGACGTGAGTCCCCACGCCCGAGACCAATCAAAAAGGGTTCCACAAAAAGTGGCAAGCAACTGATTCCCTGAGCTGTCCAAGTCCTCAAAAGTCCTCTGGTTTCGTTCCATCCAAATACACCAGAGGATGCACGATGGGACCAAGTTCCAAACTTGAGAAGAACGCTTCCCCAACCAATTCCACCAGCCAAAAAGCACATCAGTAATCGACTTAGGAATCACCCAACACATGCCGAAGGTTATGAAGACAAAGCTCCATAACCGGTAAGCCCACTCACAATGAAGAAATAAGTGGTTTACCGTCTCTCCACCACGGCGGCACAAAATACACCAATCCACAAAGTCGAGATTCCTCAATCTTAAGTTGTCACCCGTTAGGATCTTATTCCAAGCAACACACCAAACAAAAAAAGAAACTCGCCTGGGAGCCTGAACTCTCCAAATGGCTTTCCAAGGGAATATAAAAGGGGGGGCAGCCCTTAATTTATTATAAAATGACCGGGTGTCAAAAAACCCATTGGATTTCAACATCCATCTCATACGATCTCCAACACCCAAAGGAGGAGTCTTGGCTCCCAGAAGACGAAAGAACTGCAGCCCTTCTTCCATCTCCCAATCATTAAGATCTCTAATAAAACGGACATCCCAACATCTTGTCTCCTCCACCCCCTGCCTTTGTAAAGACGAATCAACAGTCACCTCCCTATCAGCAGCGATACCATACAACCTTGGAAAGGCCACTTGAAACGAAAGATCCCCGAGCCACACATCCTGCCAAAACCTCACTCTGTTCCCCACCCCAGCAACCAACTGACAGTGCTTGTGAAATTCCTCCCACCCCTTCCGAATGCTTCTCCACAACCCACAACCATGAGTACCCCTACCCAACTTAGAAGTCCACCCCCCCCCAATCTTCCCCATATTTTGAAACCACCACCCTCCTCCATAATCGGTCCTCTTCCTTCCCAAACCGCCACAACCATTTTCCTAATAAAGCCTTATTGAAAGTAGTAAGCTTCCTAATACCCAAGCCGCCATTGGCTATAGGCGTACAAACTTTATCCCACCCAACCAGATGGAACTTACTACCACCCCAAAGAAAGTCCCTCTGCAACTTTTCAATTTTATTAGCCACGTGAGTAGGAATCGTGAAAAGCGACAGAAAGTAAGTCGGAAGACTCGAGAGCGTACTCTTAAGGAGCGTCAGACGACCCCCCTTAGAAAGATACAACTTCTTACACCCAGCTAGACTTCGCTCCATTTTTTCCAAGATCGGATTCCAGATTGAGGGGGACTTATGAGAAGCCCCCAGAGGCAATCCAAGGTACGTCATAGGCAAAATACCAACCCTACAACCCAAAATTCCAGCCAAAGCATGAACATCATCAACCTCCCCAATTGGAACCATTTCAGACTTAAGCACATTGACCTTCAGACCAGTAACCGCCTGAAAACTGAGTAGCAACAGTCGAATATGAAGAATCTGCTCCACATCAGCATCACAGAACAAGATAGTGTCGTCTGCGAACAACAGATGAGAAACACTTTCCACACCATCCCTCCTACCCTCAAGACTAAAACCACGGATCAAGCCAACACCCTCCATTCTTTTCAACATCCTACTAAACACCTCCATCATAATCAAAAACAACAAGGGAGATAGCGGATCACCTTGCCTTAAACCCCTTGAACTACCAAAGAAATCAGCAGGAGACCCATTCACCAGGACAGAGAACTGGATCGTGGAGATGCAGTAACGGATCCACTTACACCACTTAACTCCAAAGCCCATCCTATCCAACAAGTACAGCAAAGCCTCCCAATTCACATGATCGTAGGCTTTCTCCATATCAAGCTTACAGATGACTCCAGGAGCCCTACTCTTCCCACGACTATCCACACACTCATTTGCAATAAGAACCGAATCAAGGATTTGTCTCCCACCCACGAAGCTATTCTGGTTCTCCGAGATCAACTGGTCTAAAACCACCCTCAACCGATTTGCCAAGACCTTAGCCAAGATTTTATATACACTCCCCACCAAGCTAATAGGCCGGAAATCACTAATATTAGAGGCAGCATTCTTCTTAGGAATTAATGTGATGAAGGTAGCATTAAGGGATTTTTCGAACTTACAGTGATGGAAAAACTCATCAAAGACCGCTAAGACGTCTTTCTCAACAACCCTCCAACAATTTTGATAGAACGCCATGGTAAACCCATCCGGACCAGGGGCTTTGTCCCCATCCATGTCAGAAACAACTTGAAGAATCTCCTCTCTCTCAAAATTCCTCTCGAGCCAAACCTTCTCCTCATCCCCAATGCGGTCAAAGTCCAACCCATCCACAAAAGGCCTCCACCCCTCATTCTCTTTGTACAAATTTTTATAAAAATGAACAATTTGGTTAGACACCTCCGGCTCATCCTCAAAAACCACCCCATCCACCTCCAAGGTCCTCAAGTGATTAAACCTTCTGTGGGAGTTGGCCAGTTTGTGAAAAAACTTGGTGTTATTGTCCCCTTCCTTAATACACAACATCCTTGACTTTTGTCTCCAGGAAATCTCTTCCAAGGAAAGGAGATGTTCCACCTGAGACCTCAGATCAGCCCTATGACAATACTCCTCGCTGGAGAGGCCAAAATCCCCATCCTTAGCATCTAGAATTTTCAACTCCTCCAGAATGAACTTTATCCACAAAACCCTCCTTCTACTTTTGGAGTAATATATGCATCTAGTATGAACAATGCATGAAATGTGAGTTGGAAAGACCTTTCGTGGAGGAAGTATTAGATGCAGTAGAGAACATGAATGGTGACAAAGCTCCAGGCCCAAATGGCTTCACTATGGCATTCTTCCAAGTTCCAAGTGTGTTGGAATGTAGTGAAAGATGACACTATGCGAGTCTGTCAGCACTTCCATGTTCACGGTATGTTTGGAAAAAATTTAAATGCTACCTTTGTTGCCCACATTCTGAAGAAGGAGGCAGCATGTGATGGGAAAGATTTTAGGCCTATTAGTCTGGTTGGTAGCATTAATAAAATTTTGGCCAAGGAATTAGCCATGTGTTGGAGGGGACTCTCTCTCAATCACAAAAATGATTTTATTTAAGGGAGACATATATTGGATTCAATTTTGTTGGCGGGTGAATGTGTTGATAGTAGATTAAGGGTTACAAACTTACATCAAGGTGACCCACTGTGGCCACTATTATTTGTATCAGTGATGGAGGCATTGAGATTGAGTAAGGTTATAGAGGGACAGTATATCCAGGGGTTTACAGTGGGAGAAGGGCAGCTGAGCCGTTGATGATTTCCCACCTATTGTTTACAGATGACACTTTGATTCTGTGTGGGGAAGATCCATAACAATTTTCTTTTTTTAACAAGTAGATGATCCATAGCAAATTAACAATCCAAAATGTGTGTTATGGTGTTTTGAAGTTGTATATGGATTGAAGATTAATTTGAGCAAGTCCAAAATGGTCCCAATTGGAGAGGTTTCAGCCTGCACTTTGGCTGAGATTCTTGGTCACAAGATTGGTTCATTGCCTATGATATATTTGGGGAAACCCTTGGGGCTAGGTATAAGTCCAAAGCCATATGGGATCCAATTATAGAGATGATGGAATGGAGGTTAGCAGGCTGGAAGAAGTTATATTTCTCACAAGGTGGCAGAATCACTTTGAGTAAGAGCATGCTCTCTAGTCTCCCCACATATTTCCTTTCCTTGTTTCCCATACTGGTTACATTGCTCATCATTTTGAGAAGTTGAAAAGGGATTTTTCGGGGAGAGTTTTAGGGGAGAAAGTAAGATTCATTTAGTCAACCAGAACATCATTTGTGAGCTGATTTGATTTAGTGGTTTGGGTATCAAAGGTTTAGTCAAATTTGATCATGCATTGCTAGGGAAGTGGTTATGGCGTTATGCAAATGAGAGAGATACTTAATAGAGGAACATAGTTGCCACAACATATGGAGAATCAGGCGGGAGGTTGGGTTTCAGGGGTGCTTTAAGAACCCTATGGTGTGCCTCTTTGGAAACATATTCGAAATGGGCGGGGGAGTTTCTTTAGGTTTATAAAGTTTGAGGTGGTGGTGGTAATCATGTCGTTTTTGGATGGATTTATGGTGTGGGAAGGTGGCACTATTTGAAGCATTTTCGGCTTTGTTCTATATTGCCTGAGATAAAGAGGCTTTGGTGACAAACTATTTGAGTTGGCATAATGGTGTCCTACATTGGGAAGCTTTGTTTACAAGAGATCCACATGGTTGGGAGATAGGACACTTACAAGATATTTTTGATCTTCACTATTCTGTCAAAACTAATAGGGATGGTGAAGATCACATGCAATAGATCCCAAGTAGGAGTGTCAGTTTTGAGGTCAAGTCCTATCAGGTTCTCACAACATGATTGACACTATTCTTCCTACGGAAAAGTATATGGAAGGTTAAATGTCCCACTAAAGTTGCTTTATTTACAGGGACAACAACTCGAGGGAAAATCCTCACCATGGACAATCTCTCCAAAAGTGTCATGTCTATATTGTTGACTGGTGATGTGTGTGTAAGAATAGTAGGGAGTCTACAGATCATCTGCAACTTCACTGTATGCATATGACATATGGTCTATGGTGTTGTCTGTTTGGGATTCAGTGGGTAACGCATGAAAGGGTGGTGGATTTGTTAGCTTGCTGGATGGGTAGTTTTGGGAGACATCGCTCTATTGAGGTATGGAAGGCCATTCCTCTGTGTCTTATGTGGACCACAAGCGCACCTTTAAATGGGCTGAGACCTTGTCTTTGGAGTTGAAACTATTCTTGCTTCATTCTCTCTATGATTGGATGGCTGCTTTAATAGTTACTCTTTTTCCCCGCTAGAAGAGATTCTTGACTTATGTACATTTTGATGTTATTTGTGGCTTCCCTAGTCTACTGCTTGTGTACTTGGGAGTTCATTTTAATTTTCAATAAATGTTTTTTTACTTTCCAAAAAATTAAAATCTGACTGCAAAGAAATGCTGCAAGATCTATTATTTTAGCCGAAAAAAAGTGTCTACAAGAAAGAGGGGGGGAATACCCTCAAATTTTACCTTTGCCAAAATTCCAGTCCAGCCAGAATCAAATTTTATGGTGGAAGTTCCCCTTCAACCCAAATGACAGTTTTTTTTGGGGGGACCGGGAGGGGGAGGGGGAGGGTGGGGGGGGGACCTTTGATGCATTGTTCATACTAGATGCATATTATTCCAAAAGGAGTGACAACCTTGAAATAAAAATTGAAAATCACATTCTATTTGAACTAGTGGTCACCTGGGTAGATTTTGTGGGCAGAACACCACTAGAGAATGAACTCTGAAACATAACCAAAAACTTAACTACATAGATAGTCCTCTTTATTTTTTAACACTAAGTATTTGATTTTGTCGAAATATAAGAACTATAATTCATGAACAGATATATAGAAGTAAATCACTAATGCAGTTTCTAGTCCTAATATGCGTATTCTTTCAAGTAAATCTAAACACTAATGGGAAACAGAACAGACAATTGCCCCAAAGATCCATGCTAGATAGTTCAATCACTCATGGTTACTATTAACATAGACATTGCCTTTGCATTAGATGTTAACCCAATAAAATTAGAATCATTAGAACTTCGCACAAGTAACTGACAATGTGCAGTATTCATGATTACTAATTATAGTATAGTACTACATAACAAATAATGTCATCAAAACTACCTGAACTAATTCATCAGCAGCGGATGCACATGGAGGAAGTTTGTCCCTTGGAAGAATCCGTATTTGTGCCCCGCTTTCAGCTGACATTTGCTTGATTACACTGCCACCCTTTCCCAAAAGGCAGCCTACTTGATTGGAAAGCACAAGTAACCTAAAAACAATTGAAGAAGACTTATTATCATCGTCATCCCCTCCATCTGTCTCTGGTTCTCCTTCAATTATTCTCTCAAAAACAAGAAAAAGGGCCTTCTGCACGGCTGAAGTTCCCTTATCCAATTTAACATCTCCCACAGCATCAGATTCTTTATCTTCATTGTTTTCATTCTGTTCCTTTTCATCGTCGTTCTTTTCTTCCATTTTTGCCTCTTCGCCACCATCCTCCCGGCTTGCTTCAGTCGTCACCTCAATCTCTTTATCAGAACCTGAGATAACAACTACCCTCTCGTCACAACCAGGAACAGTTTCCTCAACTCTGACCTTTGCGCCGGTTTCTTGACGGATTTCAGATATGATGGTGCCCCCCTTTCCAATGACACCACCAGTTTTGGAAGCAGGACAGAGTAATCGTAAGACAACACTCCCAGGAGAGAATTTCACAGATTGTTTGTGTGTCTTTTGCCACTTTCCTTTCCCATTTGACTCTGTAAGGTTCCGATCATGTGGTCTCTTAGAAGGCGTCAATGGAACAGACATATCTACTAAATTTATAGCAGACCTGTTCACTGAAATTTGAAAGTTATAATGTCAAAGACAAATAAAATTTAAAAATAATCACGAAAAATAATCCACATTTAAGAAACATTGATTTTCCAAAGCCTCTAATTGAATCAAAGCCCATGATTAATTGGCCATTCAATATTCTGAAGAACAATACATTATAACTTTGAAGACATTTTCCCCATTTTCATAACGGGAATAGTGATGTAGTAAGACACTGCTAGTAATGCTGGAACTAAAAAGAACCATGGTTGTAGGTCAAGAATCGGTCAAGACTCGAGACAAAAAATTACAAAAGATCAGTTTTTTTTTTTGATAAGTAAAAGATCAGTGTATGCTTCCCAAGTAATAAATGACTGAAACAATCAAAAAGTCAAAGCCCTAAGAAATCCCATTTGTCTTTCTTGAATCTTGATAACACCAAATCAAAAAGTGTGATATTTTCTGGGTACCCAGGAAACAGGATTCTGATTTGCAGAGTTGTTCTCAAGTTTATTTAAAGGTCTCAAGGGGCTACTCCTAGAGTATTAGGTCTGATTTTAAGTTTCCTTTGTAAAAATATGAGGCCTTAGTTCATTATTGAGTGTCTAAGGATATAACTTGGATGTATACTTGGATAGCAAGCTGTCCCATCAAGAGCTGGAACCTCTTTTTACTGTTCTTCCAATTTCCTGCAAATTATTATCCTCCTTCTGTACTGCTGCTAAGATTGTTAAGTTTTTCTTATAAGACATCAACTCAATACCATGTTGGAGAGTTGGCTATAGGATTGGCCTGGATGTGTGGAACTCCCCTTGGGTTCCATATCTGCCATAATTTAAACCAAGTGCCTCTTCCTTTGTTTCTCTAGAGGTTAATTGGTCTCAGAGTTAATTCTAGAGAATCCAAGACAGCGGAACCAACAAAGAATATATCAGACATTTGACTTAGTATTCTCAAAATTCAGCTATCCCAATCGCACCAGGAATACAAAATCACCTAGGTCCCAAATCAAAATGGAAGCTTCTCAACAAAATCAGCATAGAGCATACTGAACTGATCAACAAAACAAGAAATTATTTGGTGTTCCTAGCAGAACACATCAACCTTGTCTAGTGGTCCACACACCCAATAATTAAATGCCATGTGTTATAATTAGCCAAGTCAGATCTTAGTTAGAATCCACATTAGGGTTTATACCAAATGTGCATGTGAATTGCTTGAGTCAGCATACCTTGATTAATTGCCATGGGGATTGTGAGTTCCTCAGTGGAAACTAGTGTGACTATGTCAGCAAAGCAAGGAAGATGAAATACTGAATTTTTTTTTTTTTACCCTGACGTCTGAATGGCGTTAAAAAAATTGTTCGTTTTGTGGATGCTGACTAAGATTTGACTTGGCTAATTATGACACATGGCATTTAATTATTGGGTGGGTGGACCACTAGGCAAGGCTGACTTAGTCAGCCAGGAGCACTGAATAAATTCTCCAAAGAAACCCTGTTTCATTGAGAGTGATCCCTTATATAAAGAAAAATGGAAGGCACCTAGGAGGTTCAAAATGCATGAGACTTAAACTTCCCCTAAGGAGAATGGCATCGCAAATCATTCTGACTAAGGTGGTCCTAAATTCAAGATGTTTGATAGAAAACCTTAAGTTAACTGCAGTATTTGTAATGCAGCCCTTGAATCAATTGAACAGTTTCTCTTAGCATGTCATGTTACAAGAATTGTGTAACTGACTTCACCTTGTCCAATCAGATTAGATGCATTAAATGTATCCCCCACTGTGGACTGGATCAAAGTGATTTGGAATCCAAGAAGGACTCTCAATGTGCCTTATGAGAAAACAAGGAACTTCTCAATGTATGCGACAGTTTGTTGTGTTCTAGTTTGGATGCAAAGGAACAAACAAGTGGCTGATAAGCCCCAGATTGGTCCAATACAACTAGCCCTACAAATTAATTCCAAAGAATTTGCTCCCTGCCTGGTCTCCTCCTTCCCCTGGTTTCTCAAAGTGAATTTTCATGCTGCATTAATAGACAACCAAGCAAGTATTGCAGCTTTTTTTGTCATGACCACAGGCTGAGATTCTTTTTTTGAATACAGACTTGGTATATATTGCCTTGATGAAAAAAGCCAAAGCAGCCCTTCAACAACTTCAAATGCTACTGAGTGCAGCTTCAACAAATTAATCCTAGAAGGAGATGCAAGCAATGTCATTCAATCGTCCACTTGCAGCCCTCAATGGTCTATCGATTTCCTAATGGTAGACATTAAATCTTTTTTGTTGTTGTGATCTAGTTGGAAAGCTATTCATGTCATCAGATGGTCAAATGAGCTAAGCCCATTCGTGGGTATGGGCTTCTGTCATGTAATGTGTGCGGAACTAGCCCCATCTCTTCTATCTCTTGAGTTGTTTTAAGCCCCAGGGAGAATTATGGAAAATTAATAGATACTCCCAGAATATAGCTGATGTAGGTAAACCATTTAATACAAACAGAAAATAAATGACATAATAACTTTATTAATCGGTATCAAGTACCATGTGGCTGTACTCGAGGATTAATCATAGCATAACAAAGGAATCAATGAACAATCACACCGAAATGCGCCTACTACGGATGTTTAAACATTTACCTCCATATCATTATTTTAATATTTAATAGTTTAGTAGCGCTATAGCCTAAGGCATGACTGTGAAAATTTTATGTAGTGGATTATATATCTGAGTCGCAAATCCAATTATTTGAGGGGAAACAGGTAACAGAAATAGAGAACGCAATACTACAAACTGTTAAAGATTACACAAACACTAAATTGCTAGGATTGTGGGAAAAGAAAAGCAATTGAGATTTCATAATTAAGTTAATCTATTCTCTCAGAAACAGAACCTAAGTGAACTTCAACTTCGAGAGAGAAACAGAGAGAGGATGGAAGTTACTCACAGAATTATTTGATTCTGAAAAAATCAAGCTGAATCAGTTTCTTTGAATTTTTTATGGAACTTCTGAGCTGCTTCTTGGTCGACAAACAGTGCTCGGAAATTATAGGTAAGCTTCGTGTGAAACCAAAGAAGGGATTTGTGAGAGTTCATAAATCAGAATCCCTAAGAAAACTGCTGGGAATTGTGATGGGCCATTTGTGTAAAAGACCTCTGACAAAATGGATCAGATTATTTTGACCTGAATTGGAAGGCTTTCAACAGAGGCCACAATAACAAGTGAGCCCACTCCGTATAGCGGGCTCAAAAGATATTTGCTGGCAAAGTACTTGTGGTTTGTCAATACTCAATAGTAAATATTCCAAACTAGTAAGAGAAATTTAAATACCTTCTTTACATCTTTCAATGAAAAAAAATCTTATCAAAATTCTTTAAATTAAATAATATGCACTATGATAAATAATCATAATCCTAAATACTTGATAACCATCACACGTATCTAATTCCATTTAAGTAGTCAATGAACAAGGGGATAAAAAAAGGCAGAATAGGCAATCATTGAAGAAGAGTCCGCTAAGCTTGATGACAGAAGGCCATTAAAGCCCTTAAGCTCTCTCTACAATCTTCCCTTAACTCCAACTTTTGTAATAGTCATCATAATTCCACGAATTAAGAAAGATAAGATCATATTGGATAAGACTTTTGTCCAATACTCTTGTGCACCGAACATGAACCAAAACATGATCATTTTAGAACACGTGTCACATCTGTGTAATGTCCAATGCACATAAGTATTGGACACAAGCGAGACACAATACACCCTTGCTATCATTTAATACCCAAATCTCTATTTTTTGAAATTTTTTTATGTTTTGACATAAATGTTAACTACTTATTTGGATTGTAAATTTGATTTCTCTTCCTTTTTAATTATTGGGTGAACTATTGTTGATCTTCTATAATAGGGAATAAGATATTTTGCTTTTAATTGCCCATGAATGGACTAATGGATAACTTTTATACATGTAAATAAAATCGGAAAGAATGGGAAAAATGAATAATGTGAGGGACACATCCCATTCCCACACTATAATTAAGTGTTATCTCATGATTGGTGCATAAGTTGACACAACATGGTTAGGTTCCCAAGGTGGACTCATGTGAAAAGTGTTGAACCAATCACAATTTGACACATAAGTAGGGTGTAATTTCAACCTGGTCTTCTCCTTCCCCTAGTTTCTCAAGGTGAATTTTCATGCTGCTTTAATAGGCAACCAAGCAAGTATTGCAGCTTTTTGTCATGACCACAAGCTGAGATTCTTTTTGCGTATACAGGCTTGGTATATATTGACAATCCCTTGATGGCAAAAGCCAAAAAGCAGCCCTTCCAATAACTTCAAAAGCTACTGACTGCAGCTTCACCAAACTAATCCTAGAAGGAGATGCAAGCAATGCCGTTCAATCGCCCACTTGCAGCCCCCAATCGTCTATCAATTTCCTAATAGTAGACATCAAATCTTTCTTGTCATTGTGATCTAGTTCGAAAGCTATTCATGTTCTCAGATAGTCAAATGAGCTAAGCTCATTCGTGGGTGTGGGCTCTGTCACGTAATGTGAAGGGAACTAGAACCATCCCTTCTATCTCTTGAATTGTTTTAATCCCCAGGGAGAAGATAGAGAGGGTTCCCCGGTTTTTGGTTCAATAAAATTTGGTAAAATCAGTAGCCTTATGATAATTAATAGATACTCCCAAAGTATAGCTAATGTAGGTAAACCATTTAATCTAACCCAAAAAAAAAAAAAAAAAAAAATGACATGAGCTTAAAAGGCAATGTGGAAAAAGTAACTTTGTTTATTTGTATCGTGTACAACGTGACTGCACTTGAGGAATACCTAATAATTACTCGTAGCCTTACCAAGAAATCAAAGAAACAATCACACCGAAATGCGCCTACTAATGATGTTTAGACACTTGCCTCCATGTGATCATTTTAGAATTTAATAGTTGAGTAGAGCTCTATAACCTAAGGCATGACTGTGAAAATATTATGTAGTGGATTATATATCAGAGTTGCAAATCCAAACATTCCAAGGGAAACAGGTAACAGAAATAGAGAAATGCGATGCTACAAACAGTTAAAGATTACACAAACACACTAAATTGCTAAGATTGCAGGAAAAGAAAAGCAATTGAGATTTCATAAGTATCTTAATCTACTCTCTCAGAAACAGAACCTAAGTGAACTTCAACTTCGAGAGAGAAAGAGAGAAAGGATGGACACGTCATACGAAGCAAAGCTAGAAAAGCTTAAGTTACTCACAGAATTATTTGATTCCCAAGAATCAAGCCGAATCAGTTTTCTTTGTATTTTCGACGGAACTTCTGAGCTTCTTCTTGGTCGAAGAAACAGTGCGATTTTGTGAGTTCAGAATCCCTAAGAAAACTGCTGGGAATTGTGATGGGCAATTTTGTGAAAAAACAAAAAAAAAAATGTCTGCCAAAACGGGTCGGGTTATTTCGACCCGATTGGAAGGCTTTGAAAATAGGCCTAGTAAGAGCTGTTATCTAGTGAGCCCACTCCGGCTCATAATCATTAGATATTTGCCTGTATTTGTTTTGCTAATGCTATTTGTCGTTAGTCTGTTTTTTTTCCAATAATTAATTAAACAATTGCTTGGAAATAAAAGGAAAAATAATTGTTGTGATTCGTCAATGTAATGACTATTTAGAGATTTAAAAACCTTTTTTACATCTTTCAATGAAATAAAATCTTATTAAAACTTTTTTAATTAAATAATATATGTATTATGATATATAACCATAGTCCCAATAAAACACTCGACGGTTGTCACACATGTCTAACTCCATTTAATTTTTTCTCAACAAAAAAATCCATTGAAATGTTTTTTTTATTTTTTAAGTAGTCGATGAATAAGGGGATAAAAAATGGTAAAATAGCAATCATTGAAGAAGAGTTGGCTAAGCTTGATGACAATAAGCCATCAATGCCCTTATGCTATCTGCATGATCCTCCCTCGACTCCAACTCTTGTGATCGTCATCATAATTCCACAAATTAATAAAAGGCAATACTATATTGGGTAAGACTTTTATCCAATACTCTTGTGCACAAAACGAGATATGAACCAACACTCGATCATTTTAGAACACGTGTCACATTTGTATAACGTTCACTGCACATAATCATTAAATACAAGTGAGACAATACACCATTGTTATCATTTAATACCATATTTCTATTTTTTGAAAGTTCGTTATGTTTTGACGTAAATGCTAACTACTTATTTGGATTATGAATTCGATTTATTTTCCTTTTTAATTATTGGGTAAAATGTTGTTGATCTTCTCTAATAGGGAATAAGATATTTTTCTTTCAATTGCCCATGGTTGGATTAATAGACAACTTTACATGTGTTAGTAAAATCGGAAAGAATGGGAAAAGTGAAAAATGTGAGGGACACGTTCTTTCCCACACCCTAATTAAATGTTAACTCATGATTGGTGTATAAGTTGACACAAAATGCTAAGATACTAGAGGTGGACTTGTGAAAAATATTGAAATCTAATCACAATTTGACACAAAAGTAGGGTGTGGATTTGTGTGTAGGAAGGGGTGTGTTCATAGGAGGACTTTGGAGAAATATGTGTTTTGAATGTCAACAATAAATGTTGATGTTCTAAAATATTGCATTTTGAGAAAAAATTGTTCCATTCATGGTACTTTTGTGGCGTGCACATGATTAATGAACATCATGTGACCCTCATAAGGTACTTCAAAGATATATTGTGCCAATAGTCTAGTAAGTCAGTGATATTGTTTTAGCTTTCTTTATAATGAGAATTATCGTTTAAATCTCTCGTGCTTATTAGTTGTAAAAATTGAATTACCCAAAAAAAAACTAAAAATGACTTGTCTTGTATAAATTAGTTTTACTACAACGTTTTATTTCTTCGTTATCAATAATGATATAAAAAATATAATTCAAAAGTCAGTGATATTGTTTTTGTTTTCTTTATAAGGAGAACTATCGTTTAAATCCCTCGTCTTTATTAGTTGTAAAAATTGAATTACCAAAAAAAAAAAAAGAAACCAAAAATGTCTTGTCTTGTACCAATTAGTTTTACTACAACATTTTATTTCTTTGTTATTGATAATGATATAAAAAAATATAATTCAAATAATAACTCAATAATAATAGTATCACATACAGTGTCGTATGTTCTCACTCACTCTACCTTGAAAAATAATGGTATTAAGTGGAGCCATATAATGTTTGGGCTTTGGATTCTAAAAAAAAAAAAAAAAAAAGGGGGGGGTGGGGTTGGGGTGTGGGGGCTTTCCCCCCCCTCCCTTTGTTCTGATTCCATGGGAAAGAAAAAGAAGAGATTTCGCATGGTAGCCCACACTGACGAGCTCTTTATATCTCTTTCACAAAAACACGACACCAATATTTAATTGAGGAGTTGCAAATACATGCAAGCATCGAGCCATCCATTCCAAAAAAAAAGTCAAAAGGTGGACTTGTAAACCCAAAAAATATGAAATGGATCATATTCTCCATTGAATATATTATTTCCGTTTCAACAACACTTTCTTTGGGCCGAAGTAAAACAGTGAGATTAGGTAGCCCACACTGACGTGGCATTAATTATTTTAGCTTGGCGAAACTTAACGGGCAAGAAATTGTAAGCCATCGCTATCATCGCCAAAACAGGAACACGAAACGAAACCTTGGACTTCACAAAAAAAAAAAAGAATATCTATAATTGCAAACTACCAAAAATGCCCTTCAAAGATAACCGTTCAAGGGGCAAAACTTTAACTTGCGCAAGAAGTAGAGGGGCCCTTTTTGGTACTTCATTATAAAAGGAGTCGCTTTCACAGGCTGAGACAAGAACGCCTATAAGAGGGGTTTCCAAGTACAGAGAGATTGATTCTACAATTTTCATTCAATAAAATATACTGCACTATTGGATTGAGGCCGTAGAATCCAATGGCTTCGCAATCGATGGCCCAAAACGACGGCGTAGCAAGCAAAATTGTGGAAACGATTAGGGTTAGAGTTCCTCAGGGCCAGAGCTCTTGTGCCATGTCGAGCTGTTGCTCGACCCGGTTCATGATCCAGAACCACTCCAACTTCAAGCGGAGCGGTGCTCCGACCCGGTTCATGTTCTACCAGGCCGGTTCGTGGATCGATTTCCCGAGCGAAGTGTTCGGAGGCCTTCGATTAGGGTTCTCCGAAGGCAAGCCTGTAATCGACTTGTCGATTGGAGGAGCCAAGTACCTCTTCGATTTTCTGCGCATGTTGCAGATCGATTTCGTGACCGAGAATCAGAGGTCCATTGCTTGGATCGACGAGAACGGTAAGTGCTTTTTCCCCAAAGTTTTTGTCGACGAAGAGTTCGAGGAGGAGGAGGAGGAGAATCATGCAATTCCGAAGGTCGAGATTGAGATTCGAGTTGACATGGACGGGAATTCGAATTCGAATTCGAATTCGGGTAAGCGGAAGAGAGTGGAATTTGAATCGAATTCGAACGAGGACGAGGCCGAGGTCACTTCGTCAAAGAAGAAGCTGCGAGACGACGAAGATGGTGCAACGAAACGGCTGTGTTTAATGCCTAGTTGGCCGAATGCGAAGCCTTTGAGCCAAGGAGATAGAGAGTACTCTGTATATAGCAATTTGTTGATTAAAGGGCTTAGGAAGATTGATCTTGAAAACTATGCTACTATTACTGCAATTCACCAATGTACGCGTACAGGACCATTGGAGAGAGCTCGCTCACAAGTTTTTGAGAAGCAGATTGAGATGATCAGAGCAGCTCGAGGAACGTCCAATACTGTGTTTGCTTGGTATGGGGCTTCGGCGAAAGGCGTGGAGGGGATTTTGAAACATGGATTTGCAGTGCCAAACAATGGGAATGGTATATATTTGTTCCACGTGGACTTACCTCATATAAGGTAGATTAGCTGTATGTGATTATATTCTGTTTTTGAATTTTTGAGTTTATATCTGTTTGGTGGTTTAATGTCTATGACTTCAGATAGAATAGAACAGAGTAAAAAAATTCTATGTTACCGAATTTAACTAATTTGTTGCGGAGTAATAGCTGACCCGAACTTTTGGGACTAAGGCTTTGTTGTTGTTGTTGTTGTTGTTGTATTTAATGAGAATTATTGGGGCTAATGAATTGATGGGTTGGGTTTTGTTTCAGTGCTCTGCGATTGGGGGCAGATGATAATGGCGAAAAACATTTAATACTTTGTAGGGTAATTTTGGGTAATGTGGAAAGGGTTGGGCCTCAGCAATGCCATCCTTCTAGTGAGGTTTTTGATACTGGTGTGGATGATATTAAGAATCCGAAATGGTATGTGGTATGGTGCGCCAATATGAACAGCCATATTCTTCCCGAGTGTGTTGTGAGCTTCAAATCTTCAGGTATATATGAATGAAGGCTTCATATTCATGGTTTTTCTTTGATTTTTGTACTACCTGTTTTTCATTTTTGGAAACTGATTTTACTGTTATTGTTATTTTTTCAGGCTACTTGAGAGGGCATGGTAAGTATCCATTTTCCCAATTATTTTCAAAGATGAAGAGTTCCCTTCCTGCTTCGAAAGTTCAGGAGTTGATGGCTTTGTATGACATATTTAAGGTAAGTAAGTGGCTTTCCAATTTTGGGAAGACTATAGTAGTACTTTTTGTTTTTTTATGCCAAGTGATATGCAAGAACTAGAAAGTTAATTTGTAAAATTATTATGGCTTACAACAGGCTGGGAGGGTGGCTAAAGATGTTTTTATAAAACAGTTAAGATCTGTTGTGGGAGATGAGATGCTGCGGTCGACCATTCAGGAGATTCATACTTCAGAATGGGGATCTTCCTAGATTTTGTTTCATTTGGAGGATTTAGAAATGCTTTTGTCATTTATATCTTTCACCTCAAAAAGAGAAAAGAAAAGAAAAACTTTTGTCATGGTCTATTGAATAGTAGATTACATGCTAGGATTAGCAAGCAAAGACTCAACCATATGAAAGAAAAAAAAATAGTTTGTAGTTTTTTTTCCTTCTTTTTTTTTTGTGTGTGTGTGTGTGTGTGTGTGTGTGGTATTGAAGCACCTCACCATACAATGGGCCAACTATAGGTTCATAAAAAAGGTTTTTAAGTTTCATAGTTTGGAGCTATTGTTGTATGGGTGTTTCTACTACTATTTAAATCAATTGAATAGAATGGTTGGCATTGTGGTTCAGATGTGCAGTGTAAATTTTTTTTATTTAAATTTTTGTAGGTTCTGTTGTTGTTTTGTATTCTTTTGGTTTTGTAATTCTGCATTGGTGGCTATACCTAGGGCCTAGGGGTGAGAGTTTGGTAAGAAGTAGAGGTGTTAGTTTGTGAGTTTGTTGTGAAGAACTAACGAATGCAAACATTTACTTAGGACCACTATGTAGGATGTGGATTTTAACCTAGATATGAAAATAAAAAACAAGAAGTGATTTTTTTTTTGGGAAATCCTAAAAAGTATCCTAGGCTGTGAATGATTTTGAATACGTTTTTGAAATTGAACTTGAGCTTGGTGAGGAAGGCATTCTTGTGCACCATAGTGAAGTGCACATGAGCTTCCTAGTGTGGAGGAGGTGAGGATGGAGGGCTTGGTCATCCATTGAGAATGTCGAGAAAACCTTTGCAATTCTCAAGGTCTTAAAGCATATCGGTGCCTCTCCTACTACCAAAAAAGTCAAGGATAGCTACTCGATTTGTGCCAATAAGGGTAAGATGTGCAACCACCCTTGCATCAATCGCAAGGGCCTACTAAATGTTTATGAAAAGTTGGAAACTAAGGAGGCTAAGCTTGTGAAGGCCTTTCGGAGCATTCTTGGAATTGACATTGTTGACGTGGGAGGCTGAAATTATTGAACCATGCTTTAGGAATACACCTTGGGAGGGTTGTCACGTGGATCAAGTTGGTTGTGGAAAACCTAGACTTGATCTATAGGTCATTTGAGAAGAGCACTAAGGTCGAAGATGATGATGGTGCGGACGCCAAATTGGACCTATCAATGCTAATTGATTTTTTTTTTTTTAATTATAAATAGCTAATTGACTTTGTTGGATCTGATTGATTGTGATTGAAGCTTATTGATAATAATTGATGCTATTATAGATTTATGTTTTTATATGATGTTATCTCATTGTGATTTTATTTTCATTTTTGATGTAATTTGGGGACTCTTTTTAAAGGGCTCTAAAGTTCAATATTGTAAGCAATCGATCATGGATTTATAAAATTTGGGTTGGGAGTTTTCTTCTAGTCCTTGAGGAGATCCCAAGCAAGCCCATGTACTAAGTCCTAGGTTGTTATAATGCTTGATGTTGATTCCATGCAACCTTTTTTTTTTTTTTTTTTTTTTTTTTTTTTTTTTTTTTTTTTTAGAGAGAGTTTCAATCTATGGAGTCCACTCCTGATGAGTGGAGATTGAACACCAGATCTCTTATACAACCATCAGAGACTTTATCAGTTAAGCTAACTGGAATCCACGATTCCATACAACCTTAGGTGTTGATTCCTAGCTAACCCCGTCCTCATCACATCCTCTTACTAGGGTGAGCTACTGTGGATCTGCGTAGGTCTCATGAACTGTAGATATTGAACATCAACTTTAAACATTGGAAATATCTCTAGTTCTTATTTAGAAACTAGAGTTCTTTTTTTAATATATATATATATATATATATATAAAAGTCCGGTTAATGTGCTTAGGGCATACATTAATCATCTATTTTAAGAAACTTTTTATGAAAAATTGAAAAAGCTGTAAAAAAAAGTTTAGTCACTTTTTCAATTACCCAGAATAAGTTTCTTAAAATGCTTTATTAATAGATGCTCGAAGGGTGTACGTCAATAAACCCTATATATGTATGTGTGTGGGTGTGTACAATGAACCCTATGAAGTAATAATGATTCAGTGAAAATAAATTGAACAATGAACAATGAAACTCTAGTATATAGGTAGTGTACTAAGGACACAATGAAATTTTAACCAAAATGACATAGATCTAGAAATTCCTTTTAAGGAAGAAAAAGAATGGCCGCTTAAGGTAACCAACAAATCAAACCTGGTATGTAAAAGATGTAATTTTTTCTCCACGGACAAATTCTTAACTCCATCAAAAGTATGGAGGTTTCTCTCACCCCAAATGGTCTACATCACCTAGTGAGGCATCACAACAACAACAACAACAAAACCTTAGTTCCAAAATTTGGGGTATGGGTTTATGGCCCCTTGCAAATCAACAACGTATGTCTTCCAAAGCTCCCCTTTCTAGCATGCCAATAACTCCACCACCCTCCTCGGCATGAGCCATTGCACTCCAAAAAGACAAAAAACTCATGACCATAAATTTTACGCATACTTACAACGAAGTAATAAATGTTCAGTGTTCTTCCCATTATGTTTGCACATGCAACATCAGTCAATAATGCAAATATTCCGCTCCCTAAGCTACATTTGAAGGAATCTTAACCTTTCAAATGCTTTTATATGAAAAGTAAGGGGAAAGCCCTGCACTCAGGATCCGATAATACAACTTGACCTAAAAAATACCGCTCTTAGCCGAGTCCAAAACCTCCAGTCCTCCTCATCCCTATAAACTTTAACGGAGTAAAGAATACCATGAAACAATTGCAAACTCCTCACCTCCTAATCATTAACAAATCTAGTTAACAAAACATCCCAGTTAATAACTCCATGCCAATTCATGTTAGCCGCCACAAGATCCTCTTTATCTCTGGCTATACAGTACAATATCGGATTGGCATCCCTCAAAATTTTATCCCCACACCATAGATCAAGCCAAAACCGAACTCAAAGACCAATACCACCCCGAATTCGACTTACTATGAGAACCTCCCCCAGCCCTTTTGGATATGTTTCCAATAGGGATACTCCATAAGGTTCCTTAATCACATTAGAAGTCCAATCCCCCACACTACACCCGTACTTCAAAGCCACTACATTTCTCTATAGAGAGTTAGGTTCATTGGCATATTGTCGAGCCACGTCCCTAACAAAACATTGTGGAAATGCATAAGGCTTCTAATTCCTAAGCACCACTGGATCACAAACTGTCTTCTAGTTTACCAAATGAAATTTAACCTCATCAATTAACCCTCCCCACAGAAAAGCACTTTGTAATTTCTCAAGGCAATGACAACGCTGAAATAGGTTGGTAATCCAGATAGGGTGCTCTTTATTAAAATGGGTTATGATTATATAAGAACTCATTGGTTGTCAAATCATTTCTCAAGTCAGGACTTGGTACATTGTGTAACTAGACAATTTTTGGAAGTAAAAATGTTTCAAATATATGTATATTTCTAATGGCAGTTATGCTTCATTGCTCTGGTGGAGAACGTTTTCTGCATTCATGGAGTTCGATATGGTAGAAAACACGTCAACCAAAAATGGTTTTTTTTTTTGGGTGGAGAATGGAAAACAATCCTAATTTAGTTAGAAATGTTCACCACTCTTTAAATGTGTTCTACACATTTCTAGAATTTTACATTTTTTATTTATTGTTAGACATTTTTAGAATGTTACAATATTACATACACGATAGATCACCACAAATAAACCATACACAACAAAAGACTTTCCCTATGATAACTTCTCTATCTCCACAAATCGATTGTTGATCGACTGTTACTTTTTCCATATAACCTTCTACTCTCAAACACACCCATTTTGTACTTGATTTATCTTGTAAATTCCGGATTTGGGGTCTGTTTTCCTATTTGAGGCTCCTGAATGGTGCTATCATCTGTTTAGGAAAACAGATGAACACCTTTTATGATTCATTACATGCTACAGTCACATATAATAATTTGAACTATGCTTCTGAGTGTGATATAGAGAAATCCTAAAAACAGAATATGTTGTACTAACAATATAGATCAAAGAGAGCAATAGAGTTTAAAACTACTGTCAAAGGGCTGGACTTCATGGATAGATTTACAGGGAAAAGAAAGAGAATAAAATTTTTGTTGAAATTTATGAATTCTGAATATAATTTGAGTACAACACCTAGCACACTTGTAGACCATATTATCTTGTTAGAAAATATTTAAACAAAGTAGAGGATTTTCTAACCATTGTCAAATGCCCTCCCCTTCCTAACATTCTGTTAAGTTAAATGGATTAAACATCCTTCAAGATGTTTCAAACTTAATATAGACGAAGAATAGGAGATGGAAGGATAACTTATCAAAAAAAATTAGATGCAAAGATAGTGTAAGGCATACAGATTTTGTAGTGCTTATGGTTATGGGTGTCTTTTTGGCAGTATAGTTCAGTGTTTGGGTGCAGAATTCCATATGGGCAAGGAAATGAATAATATATCACTTATGGATTTTTTTCCTTGAGTATATCTTTTCCAAGTAGGTGTTTGCTATGGCATATATGTGTTTTTCCATGGGTACAGCATTCTTTGTGGGTGGGAAACTTTGTTACTTGTATGTTGACTCTATGAGGAAAAATGTGAATCTCTAACTAGTTTAGGATTAACATTATTAATTATGAATATCACATCCTTTTTTGCTCCTCTCCTTTCCTTTTTTACTTCAGTTCACAAGCTACAAAAATATTTTTGATGCATGTGCTGGATTTAAGCATCTGTTTGGGAACAGCTTATTTAGTTTTTTGCTGAAAATGTTTTGCTACTAAAGTATACTTGTACTTTGAAAAAATCTGAAAAAGTGAGAAAATACAGGAAAAAGTGAGGTCTTAAAAAGCTAAACATAAAAACTAAAAGCTGAAGGTTATGCCAAATAGGCTCTTACAAGAATGGTTTTCCTGCGTTGTTGTTTATTTCTTATCTCTTTTCTAGAAGTCATCTTCTCTCTTTTACATGTGGCTCCCTTTCCCTAAAAACATACATTTTTTGTTACTCAAGGGGGTTGAATGCCTAATTGTAGTTCAAGTACTTTTTTTTTGGTGTGTTTCAAAAAGGAAGCACAACCACATTAATTTTCCCGATGTGTCTATGTTCGACACATATAGGACATTGATACTCCAAGCGTGTCCAAGATGTGATGGGCAAATAACGGAAATAATTTTGAGTTTGAATTCAGGATGGACACACTAGGGTATGGTTCCAAAATGGGAGGCTTAAAATTAGGGAAAACAAATGAGGGCTTTTTTTTTTTTTTTAGCTGTCTGATGGTATGCAACTTTTTTGAGATTTGGGTGTAATTTTGGCCACCAATGATGGATTCCTTTGAGAAGAGATTTCTTGTTGGTGTTGACCTCCACGAAGCAGACAAAATATGAGACATGGGAATTCAGGCACTAGCTGAGTTTTGAGCCCCCTAAATGGAACTCTCTTTCTGTGTGTGTGAGATTGAGAGAGGATGGACATGGAGGGGCTATCCACCCATGGCAACATTTGAGCATGTCCTCATATGGTCCTTTTTTTGGGTCAAGTAGATTAGGAGGCAACATGGAATTTAATTGATGCTATTGGGCCAGTGGATTGGGTTGGGCAAGCCATTCCAAGGGGCTCTTCAAAAATCATTTGGCCACAAAACACTAAAGTTATGTTGCAAGGTCGGCTAGTGAGACGATGGGGGATAAGATTCTCCTTGTCAAGACGGAAATAGCCTCACCAGCGAAGGCCAGAAGTATTGAAGGAATGGGCACATCATGACATCATTAGACATCTTTTCCAAAGTTTTAGTAGAACATTTAAAAAAACATGTAGAACATTTAAAAAAAAGATTGGAGTAAATATTTAAAATCTTTTAAGTTTCTTATCTAATTTTTAAACCTAAATATAACATAAAATATATTTAGTTATTTAATTATTTATTTTATACCCACATATTATACTTTAGTTTTTCAAAGTTGTCATATCTATCACAGATCACACCTGTGTCCCATATCATATTGTATCTTACCCTTGTCCTGCGTCTTTATCGGTGCTTCCTAACTGGAATGTAATAGGTTATCAAATTTCATCAAAATTCACTTGTTTATGATTTAATGAGTACTTAGTGGAGCATTTTTATTTATTCTATTGATTACTTATTGAATTGATGAGAGTAGAACTAGTGTAGATGATGATCAATGAGATGTTAAAACTGTAAGACCTTGTTACCTCTGATTTGGAATCATCTACAATGTCGAGTGCATATATTTATAGGAACAAGAGCTTGGCTTCTTTGGGTGTGTTGATATATACATTACCTTTTCTTTTGGGGATATATTTCCTTTATTTTTTTTATTTTTTTTTGCTTTGGTTGGTTCTGTTGGTGCTCTAGTTGTGTTTCATTGTTATGCTATTGGATACATATGAAAAACCATGAATAAGGATGGTGTATATTGCTGAGTCATGCTGGGCAATGATGATAAGATAGTAGAAAGTTCCAAGCAAGTTCATCTTTGTTGTATTTTAGAGCTCTCTGAACTTATCATTTAACATAGTAGTTTGAATTTTGATTCCGGTTTTTCTTTATTGAGTTTCCAATATGTTGGTTTTTTTTGTTTTGTTTTGTTTCTGATAAGTTCCAATATGCTGAAATTATATCTCTTGTTGGAGACTTTTTTCCTTGGAAGTTCTGGAGTTGGAGCCTTTTCTTTTGGATTTACAAATTAACAGGTTACTTTTCCTCTTTTATGTTTATATTTTAATATGTTTGTGATATATCTATATAAAACTTAAAAATATAGTTGACTCCTTTAATTTGGTCATTTGACTGGCATGCATCTATTGAGATTTGAGGGCTGCGAAAATTGGGCAACATACACCTGCAATGAAGAAGGTAATATTGAGATCGATGTATATAAACCTTGTGCTGGGAAAATCTGAGTGATACAAAGGTATGCCATTTTGTGTGCTTAGTTGTCATGCACCTTCTGATTGATCTGGTGACATCTTTCACAGGAACAGCTGTTATCTTAAGAATATTGGCAAGGAAAAAGGCACAAGAAGGAATAATTTGTTTTGCTGAGTTGCCGAGAGAAGAGCTGACATTGGCAAAGTTGAGCAAACAGCTCTTCAATGCCAAAGGGTTGCATTGACCTTTATTCCAGGTCTTTATTTTCATTGCATCTAGTTCTTCATGCCAAATGCATTCAATGGTTGAGTCTGTTTTGGCTTTAGCTTTAATCCAAATGTGCTTGCATGTGTTTTTCATTGGAGCCTGACATGAATTCATAGAGCTAGTGTTGACGCTATCAAGTTTGATCATGCTTTCATGTCCTAAATTATGCTCTGTTTCTAGGAGATGTCTGAACTTCTGTAGATGAGCAAACAGGTCTTCAATACCAAAGGGTTGCATTGACCTTTGTTTCAGGTCTTTATTTTCATTGCGTCTAGTTTTTCATGCCAAATGCCTTCAGCGGTTGAGCCTGTTTTGGCTTTAGCTTGAATCCAAATGTGCCTGCATGTGTTTTTCATTGGAACCTGACATGAATTCAAAGAGCTAGTTCTGACGCTATCTAGTTTGATCGTGCTTTCATGTCCTAAATGATGTTCTGATTCCAGGAGATGTCTGAACTACTGTAGCACGAGACACCCTTTTATTTTTTGTCATTGCATCTGTTGTCTTTGTGTTCTTTCTATTGGAACCTAACTTGAATTCATAGAGCTGGTTTTGAACTATCAAGTTTTGATTATGCTTTGTGTGTCATAAATGATGCTCAATATGTCTGAACTTCTGTATTACAAGACTCTCTCTCTTTTTTTTTGGGGGGGGGGGGGGGGGGGGGGGTGGTGGGGGTGGGGGTCTTGGTTAACCAGATGTGCTAGAATTTGCCTTTGTTTTCTCAATTGTCTGTGACATGAATTCATAGAGCTGGTTTTGAATTTTATCAAGTTTGATTATGCTTTGAATGTCATAATTGATGCTCTGTTTCTAGGATATATTTTGTTTTGGGGGGGTGGGGGTGGTGTTGGTTAACCAGATGTGCTAGAATTTGCCTGTGTTTTTTCAATCTTGCCAAGAACTTGGTATATTGGTTATAAAAACTGAGAACTGTATTTTGAAATATATGTGAAAAATCATCTCGGCTGAGAGATTAAATATCTGTTAGATTCTGGTGATAGTATATGAAATTTCAGACTAGAATATCTGTATCTTTTGCAAATTTCGGCTTGTTTTGGCAAAAAAATAAACTGTGAATCAGTTAGTGTTTGGGAGATTTTAATACTTTTCATAGTAATTCAGGAAAAAAAAGAGAGAAAAAGGGAGGCCTTCTCTTTGGGAGTTCTTTTGGAGGTTCTAGAGGCCTAATGATTACTCTTATTGATCTTGGGTTCTATGGTAACCCATTCAAATGGTCAAATAAAAGACATGCTTTTGCAAATGTTAAAGAGCAGTTGGATTGGGTGGTTGCCCAAGATGACCGGTGTTCTTTGATTTCAAAAGGCATCAATAGGCATCTTTTGATACCACTTCAGACCATGTCCCTATTATCTTTAATTCTGGTGAAGATGTTGCTTGAGTCCATAGACCTTTTAGATTTGAAGCTATTTGGATGATGACTGTTGATGAGGGTAAATCTAGGCTGGTTAAAGATACTTGGTCCTCATGCTCACAAAGAAATTGAAGGTCACAAAGCATCTTCCTTGATAAAAATTCAGCAAGAAGATACCTCAGCAGAAAACCTTGATAAAGAAAAGTTTCTTGCTCTGGTCTATCATGAATAACTCAAGCATGATGAGGTCCTGTGGAAGCATAAGTCTCATGTGGATTGATTAGCTTGCCTGGATCCAAACACCAGGTGTTTTTATTTATCTACTAATATCTGTAGAAGAAAAAAATCCAAAGGGGCCTTGGTGAGGTTCCATACCATCAAAAAAATATCTGTAGAAGAAAAATCTATAACACTTTTTGAAAGACAACCAAGATGTAAGGATTTTGGGTAGAAAGAAAGGATGTGGGAAGCAAGGTTTATACCGAAAGGAGATAAATGCTTCCCTTTGCTTGCCCTGGTCGAAGAAATTAGACAAGCTATGTTTAGTATTGGAACGACAAAATCTCCTGGTCCGGCAAACATTATTGGAATATCATTGACCATGAGAATACAGAAGTTGCAAGTTTTTTTCTTGGTTCCTTTTTAAGGAAATTTTTTTTTCCTTCTTCCTCATCTTCCCTCTCTTGGGATTACCTAAGCTCTTCACATAGGAAGAACTAGGTAATACCACTGAGACATGATTATTGGCCCCCATTAAAGATGCTTAGTCATACATTTATTTCGCGTATTCCTGAAATTGTGGGAGCTTCTACTGTAAACCATTTTATGACCTATTAGCTTCTGACATGTTGACTATGAGATTATTTCTAAAATCTTGGTTGGTCGTTTAAAGTCCATCTTGCATTCTCTTATGTGCCCATGGCAAACAACTTTTGTATTGTGGAGGCAAATCTGAGTCAACATTACTTTTGCCTGTGAATTGATGCACAAAATAAACAAAGAAATTAGGGAAAGGGGGTAATATGGCTTTAAAAGGTGGATGTGGATAAGGTTTTTAACAAGATGGAGTGGAGCTTCTCTTATCAATTTTGAAATGTTTTGGTTTCAACATTAAAAAATGATTTTCTTGGAGTGCATTTGGTTTTAATCAGTTGTAGCCATGTTTCTTTTATCCAACAAAGTAATACGTTAGGAGGATCCTTCATACGCATATTGAGCTTGTAAGTCTTGTGTAGGCTCTTTTATAAATAAGAAAGCAATTGTCTTGTTCATGGTGTAATTCTCTCTCTTTTGAAGGAACTCATGGTGTGAATCTAGCTCCCAACTGCAACCCTTTTTCTCATTGTCAGTTTGCAGATGACCTTTTGGTGCTGGGGAAGACTTGGCTTCAAATTGTGTAGCCATTTATAATAAATGGTCCGTTCAGTCTTTAAACAATCAGAAATTTGCTATTGTCTTTGGCAAGAATGTCCATACAAGGTTGCTAGTTAATCTTAAGAAACCAAAGTTGCAATGCCATTCCCATTAGTTAAATACCTTAGCCTTTTGTTGTTCCTGAACGGTTGAAAGTCATAGTCCCTTGATGTTATTGAGAAAATCCAAAGTAGAATGCAAAGTTGGAAGGTAAAATTCCTCCCTCAAGTTCCAAGATTAACGTTAATTAAATATGTTGTTGCGTTTATTCCTTCTTAGTTCTTATCGCTTCGATCATCTTCCCAATTTCACCATATTGGAAGTTGGAGGCTTCATCTATAGTATATTTAGGAGGGTGGTTTTTGCTCTAGTTGGAGAAATCTTCTAACGAATAGATATTTATTCAAAAAATAGGTGATGGGAGAGACATGGAGGATGCTTTAGGGGCTGTTTGGATCATCAATTTTTACAACTCATAACTCAAAAATGGTAGGACCTATAGCGAGAAGTTCATTTGGGAGCACTATAGCTCTGTTTCCATAACTATGTTTTTATCACTCAATTCTTTGATTTTTGAGTTATGAGTTATGGAAACTGAAAACACATTTTGGTTGTTTTCAGTTTCTATAACTCATAACTCAATGACATTTTTGTAATTAAACGCACATAGGACCCACTAGTCATAACTCAACCGCACCTTTTGACTAATTAACTTTTTTTTTTTTCTTTCTTTTTTCACTGGGTTCGGTTTTCACTTCAGTTCTTCCATCTTTTTTTTTTTTTTTCTTCACTGGGTTTGGTCTTCACACTTCAATTCTTCCTTCTTCTTTTTTTCCCTTCTTTTTTCATTGGGTTCGGTCTTTACTTCAATTTTTTTTTTTTTACCTTCTTCTTCACTGGGTTCGGTCTTCACACTTCAATTCTTCCTTCTTTTTTCACTGGGTTCGGTCTTCACTTCAGGTATTTTTTTTTTTTCTTCCTTCTTTTTCACTGGTTTGGTCTTCACACTTCAATTCTTCTCCCCCCCCCCCTCCCTTCTTCTTTTACTAGGTTCGGCTTTCTGGGTTTCTTTTTTTTTTTTTTTTTCTTTTTTCTTTCACTGGGTTCGGGTGATCTAGGTATTGAAAAAAAAAAAAAAAAAAAAAGGCTGCACAAAGTGACAGGTATGGGCCCACAAACAGTGTAAAAAATATTGAGTGATGGCAAGTCAGTGATAGTGCCAAACAGGTGTGGTATTTTAAAGTGATGAGTGATGAGTGATAAAAATTGAGTGACGGAAATTGAGTGATGAAAAAAAGCTATCCAAACGAGCACTTAATAATTGGGTTCTGAGTCTTCTGATAATACTCTTTTTTCACGGGCAAAATTTCCAAAAGAATATCTTGTTGATATTTATTATTTAAGTTGCCATTGTCATTTTGAAGTTAGTTGAGGGGTCTAGTTTTTTTTTTTTTTTTTAAATGGTATTTTATAAACACAATTTCATAGTTTCGTTTTCAGCTTTACTACTTTGAATATTTTAACCCATCAAATTGTGTTTTGGAAATGCAATGTCATTTAAAAGGCTAAATTCCCAAATGATTTCAAAATAGTACCAATTTAAATAAGTATGATTAATAGTATTTTGCAAGGCGAGTAATGCTCAAAACATATTAAAATGCACCACGTAGCGAGTTGTAAGTGGCGGAAGTGTGTCCTCACATGGTCCACCATCACACCTCCATCACTCAACCCTAAAATGTTCATTAAATGTAGCCTTGATAGCCTTTGTCGAAGCTCAATGAGCCACTAGTGTCACTCATCAAAATGAAAACATTTTTAGGGATCTTAGTGGCCACACCATTTGAAGCCAGCCCATATCTACCAATACATCACTCTCATCTTCTCGAATCCGTTATAGTCTCCAGAACTGAGGCATACCAATTGAGCTTTTCTTACAATGGACCTTTATAGATTTGTTAAAGTTATTGGCTTTTCAATCTAACACTTCCTGTGTGGTTGTTCAGTGATAGACCAATGGTGGCGGGTTTAAGTTGCTTATTTATTTTTGGAAACTAACACAAGAAAAGGCAAAAAACTAACATCTAATTAAATAGGTGGACATATGTCAAATTATTATTTGTGAAGCATAGAATGGAGCAGGTGAGTGGTATAAAAGATTTAGACTCCAAAATAATAATTATTTTACAAAATTCCCCCATTTTCATGTCGCGTACTTGTGCTCTAGCCTTGCGGATTACCTTTTGTTTGGTACAAGCCCCTGCCAATGCAATAAAGACAATTTCCTTTTCTTTTCTTTTTTTAATTCATGAATCAACCCCTCACATTTTGCAAAATCAATACTCCTTCCACACTTTAGAATTTGGATTTCATCCAAGGAAAGCAACTTCTCAGTTAATCAACTTATTTAGCTGACCAAGGTTACAGATTTGTCGATGTTCCTATTTGATTATTTAGATCAAGTATCTTGTATATATAAGTAGGGGACATGGCCAAGAAGCAGCCAGCTAACTGCCCCCTTCTGCTTGGGCTTTTAGCTCTCTCTCCTCTTCCTCTAAAATTAAAGATTGAAGATTATTTTTTGGAAAATAGCTTGAAACATTCCTCCTAGAAGAGAAGTCTTTAGTCCAAGATTAGACTCAATTATTCTAAAAAAATTAATATTGTTGAAGTTAACCTCATATCCTATTTCACACACACATTAATTTTTAAAGTTATTGTGCATTAAAACATTATTTTTACGACCATCTTTTAGAGAGAAAACTATTCCCCAAAAATTATAATTCCTAAGATATTATTATCTTTCGTAATGAAAAATAAACAACCAATGATCGAATAATTTGGAGTTCAATCTTTGCTTATACTAGAAACTAATTGGTATCTTGATCTGATGATAAAAAGCTATCATTAGGAGCGGCCGTCGTATGTTGAAACTCTCTAAAAAAAATAATCGAATAACTCTTTTACGTGAATAACCACTTTATTAAAAGATTTATTCTCGCATGCCAAACGTGCTCTTAAATATGCATGTGGGAGCCACTCAAGCACTAAGCCACAGTTCTGCCTTATGGAATTATTGTGAAAGGTGTGTCCTCCGTGATATCTCAACCTCCCACTACCCAACAAGAACATATATATATATATATATATATATATAAAAGCACATGTAACACACTTCAAAATAAAATGTATGAGCCAAGCACTTGGCCTAACTATCATCAGCCTGAGATTATAATTTCAAGAAGACTTTGAGATGGGAATGTTTTTGGATAGATCAAAATAGATTTATAGATTTGTCCGTCATTTTTTTTTTCCATCCTGTTTAGTAGAAAAGATGAGAAACTGAGAGGAAAAAATTAGGAATGATGAAAAAAAGTAAAAAAAGAGAGAGAGATTGTTATTTCATAGGATTAATAAAATTTGATTGAAATTTTCAATTAATTAAAGAGGAAATTTTTTAAGATGGAAAAATATTTTCCCTCAGCTCCTTTTTTCTTCCATTTTTCTGAAAGAATTTATGCGTGGATGAAAATTTTCCATGTTGCTTATCTTCTTCCTATCATATATTTCTACCAAGTAAAGTAAGGAAAATAGCAATTCACATTTCATTTTCTATCCACTGTTTTTCAAATTTCCTTTTTTCTCTCAACCAAACTCACTTCTGTGACACCACCCCATCCACCCCCACCCCCCCTTAGAGAAATTGACATTACGCTGTAAAAGTTGACAGCGTCCTAAAAGCCTAAAAGACAAGAAGAAACAACAAAGATCACTCTACCAAAAAAACAACAAAGATCAAACTGGAACACTATGCATTATTTTGTCCAAAAATATCTATATGAGTACCACCCTATTTATGAGTTTTATGCATTTCATGTCAGATAATTATCAACCAAAAAAAAGCATAGCATGTGGACTGAAACTTTATTGTCAATCCATTAATGAATTCAACTATAGGGTCAGAAAAGTGGGTTGGATAAGTTGCCAACCAGGTGGGTTAGATTAAAATGAAGGGATTCTCATATAGCATTGAATCAGATGCCCTTGTTATTTGGATATAGTTTAAATTATGTTCTTCCAGCCCCCTTGTAAAGTGCGCATCTTTTTCTTAACCTTAAATTCTAAAAATATGGAATCAAACATAGTGAAATTCCACTAATCTAGCTCTCTCCTACTTGGTTGGTTCTCCAAAAAAATACATAATAGGGATGTTTGAAAAAAGCAAAAAGACAGAACCACGTTACCGTTTGGCTATTGATCCTCCATTTTAGTGAGTTTTGACTCGTGGAGTGGTTTTGGTTTATTATGTTTCCATGTTCTTGAAAAATAAGAAATATCATTAAGCCTTATGACTTGAGAGCAGTCGTGTGCACTAAGATCAATTCATAGCCACAACACTATGATTGCATATTTTCATTACCATTACTTACCCCCAAAAAAGTTGGAAATTTGTCCAAGTCCTTTACCTATGGCCTATGGCTAGCAAGACCTTTTGGCCCCCTTAACTGTATGCCATTGTGGGGAGTGAGTTTTCACTAGGGTGATACTCATTAGAACATGACCTACAAGAGGAAATGCCTTGAAAAAGGAAAGAAGAGAGCATTTTTCTTTCTCCACCGTTCACCTTCATGACAATGGTGCTTACATTACTTTTTATTTTACCTACAAATAACCCTTATGATCTTGTTGATTTTATAAACCAATAACACTGCAATTTGTTGAGACAGTAGACTGAAAATAATATACATTATTTTTCACATAAAATTATCACTGATTCCACTTTTCCTATACGCCAATCATAGTCTACCACCTCAACAATTAAGAAATTTGTTATGTTATTAGGCTTACTGTTTATAAACACTTACTGCATGAATTGAATATCAATTAACAAATTGGAGTGAGAGTGACATTGTTCAAATTTTTGATAAGTTGGAATTTCATTAATTGGATTAACAATTTATGAAAAATGGGTTGGATTAAAGCTTATAATTAGTTGATAAACTTTGAGGGCCTTATTGTAATTTTATGATCATGCGTATTTGTGAGTTGGGTGCACTTTGATTGTTTTTTATTTGGATCTTATCCTGATTATGGGTGGAGTGTAGGCCTTGTTTTATGATTCATGTTGGGTTGACATTTTCTGTATGTTGATGCCCACTTTTGACAAAAGGGTCCAATGGCAAAAGAAGTCCAACAATATGAAAAAAAATGGAGAAAGAAAATAGTAAAATAAAGACCATTAGGCCAGAATAGTAGGAATAGTGGTCAACAGGCCCACAAAATAATAAGTGGCCAGGAAAAAACAAATGGGTCAAGGAAACCCAAGGAATGAAGTAGTAAGCCTATGAGAATTGTAAGAGATGGAGAAAAAGTAAAAATGGGTTGGCGAAACCCAAGAAAGGAATTAGTAAATTCATGGAATTGGCACAAAGGCCAATAAGCCCGAAAGGTAAAGATGTGGTAATTGGGCTAGGGAAGCCCAAAGGATTTAGCAAAAAACCCATGGGTGTGAAAGAGGTAAGGAAGAATAAAATGGGCAGAGGATGCCCAAAGAATAAAATGGGCTGAGGATGCTCAAAGAATGAAATGGGCCGAGGATGCCCAAGCACTACAAAAAATGCGTTTTTAAGTTGCATTTTTTAGCTGCGTTTTTCAAAAATGCAGCTACAGGGGGTAATTTAAGCTACGTTTTTGGAAAATGCGGCTCCACCCCTGGACGTATAGCCATGTTTTATAAACACGGCTATAGACTAGCTCTGAAGTCGCGTTTTTTGATGCTGAGGCTGCGTTTAGCTTAAGCCGCGTTTTTAAAAACGCGACTATAGCCCTATTCGGGGAATTTTTTTTTTCTTCAATATATCCTAGAGCTGCGTTTAATAAACGTAGCTCAAACTAAGAACGAGCTGCGTTTCATTAAACGCAGCTTCAACATGTCTGGAGCTGCGTTTAACAGATACAGCTTAAATATTTATAGAACTGCGTTTGATTAAACGTAGCTTAATCACGTCTGGAGCTACGTTTAATCAAACGTAGTTCTAGGTTTACTATAAATTGAAAAAAACCCTAAATATGTATACCTACAGCTCACTTTCAACCTTCGAAAATTTTCGAAACCTAGAAACCCACATTCTCAACCCGAAAATTTTTGAAACCCATACTCTCAGCTCACTCTCAACCTTGCCGTTCCCTAATCTCAACCTCTCGCCGCCGTGCTCTCAACCTAATACCCACAAACCTCACGCCCCTTCATCTCCCTCCTCAACCTCGCTGATCCCTAATCTCGAAAAACACTCCCAATCCCTAATCTCGCCGCCGTGCTCTCAACCTCTAGTCGCCGTGCTCTCAACCCAATACCGACAAACCTCACGCCTCTTAGTCTCCCTCATCAATTGGTAAGCTCTCTCTTTCTCTCTTTTACACATAGATCCCCTCTCTCTCTCTCTCTCTCTCTCTCTCTCTCACATCGATCCTTTCTCTATTTGTAGGAATCATTTTTTGTTCGCCGACGCAAGGAAAAAGGGCGGTCCAACGGCTCAAATCAAAACCCATTTCAGGTACGCTTCAATTTTCCCCCAATTTTTATTCATCCCGATCGAAACCCATGTGAAATTTTGTCCATTGAGGATGGGTATGATGCCCGATTGTGTGTGTGTGTGCCCGATTGGGTGTCCATGGCATCATGGTTTAAAACTGTGTTGTGTGAAAACTTGAACTTTGAAAGTTGAAACCTTTGACAATTCTTGCAACTGCCCAAAAGTTGGAAGGTTGAAGAAGTAAATTGGGTGTGGAGCCCAAACGTAGGTGGCCATTGAGTCTGCATGGCTTGGCTCCCCAATTTGCAAATAAATTAAATTTGATTCCAAAGTTGATGACTTTTCTGTTTGCCCTAGAAAATGGAATCATAATCATGACGATGAGAACTTGAAAAACCCTCACCTGAAATTTTTTAAATGACCAATAATATGGAGAGGACAATCCCACATGCTTCATACAAATTGCTCATAAACTCTGCATACTTGGCATGTTCCAGATGGTTTCTAAAAAGCTCATGGTTTGGTTCTATCCAAAAATTTTCTAAGTTCCAATTCCATTTAATGGTGTATGCATGAAATTTTATGTGTGAGTGCTATTGTGGTACAGTTGTTAGAATACACATGCTTCATACAAATTGCTCATAAACTCTGCATACTTGGCATGTTCCAGATGGTTTCTAAAAAGCTCATGGTTTGGTCCTATCCAAAAAATTTCTAAGTTCCATTTCCATTTAATGGTGTATGCATGAAATTTTATGTGTGAGTGCTATTGTGGTACAGTTGTTAGAATACATGTGTACAGTCAAGTGTGCATTTAGATTTGGGTCTTGTGAGAGAGCTATTGTATTTCTATATATTATAATCTCTTTATTTTATAATGGAACTTTTTCTGTCACCGCTTAGGGAATATAGGCATACTGCAAAACCACATAAATTCTGCACGTAAATTCTCTTTGTCTAATTTTTTTTTTCTCCCTTCTTTAATCTTGTGTAAGTGGGTTTATTTTCACGAATGTGCAAAACTAAAATTATAAATAGACATTAAGGATGAAGAGAGCTTTATCAGGCAAGAGAGAGAGCTTGTTGTAACTAATAGTATTCCTTTATGGTCTTCTGTAAGGGTTTCTTCCTTCTTTGATGCCCTGTGAAAGTTCCAATGGCTTCATGCATGGTGCTTAACATGCATAATGGAGTATTGATCATTTGATCTTGGGCAGAAAAATATCTACTTAAAAGTGATTTTTCTTGGGGTATTCACACGTTTTCAGACCTTTGTAGCATGTAAAGCGTCTTTGGTAGTAAATGTTAATGGTACCAAGCTACCTGTAAATTATGGTGCAGGTTTTTAGTATTATTTCAAAGTTGATGGACATATAGCGTGCACAATTTCTTCACTTTGAATATGAAACTTCAGTCTTTGTCTTTATCTTTTCACAAGTATGTCATCAATTTTGTATGTCATCAAATTTTTCTTTTTATAATTCAATTGTTACAATAAGTAATAAGTAAAAAGGGATTCAAACTTTGCTTCTCCTTGTAAATGAGACCATATAATGTCGCTAAATTACAAGATTCGTGACAATTGATGCCTCTATCATAACTACTAATGATGTTGGTAGGGACAACCTTCGTTAGGGTCGAGATGATGTGGAGGGAATGACAATTGATGCCTCTATTATTGGCGAAAGAGATCTTCATGAAATGGACAACTTAGATGATTGTGAGTTCATTGATGATGAGTCTAATGATGAAAATGTCAACGAAGTCAAGTACAGCGATGATGAGTAGTGTAATAGGGTACCGTTGTTGTATGTGTAATTATGTTATAGCAAATGAAAGAAATTGAAAGTAGAATTTGTAAAGGTCGATTGCATGCAAAATTGGAGAATCCTGCATATATATGTGAAAACTGTGTTCCTCTTCATGTTGTTAACAAATTAATAACAGTTTTAACATAAGTAATTATCACATGACTCTGTAATAAGTTGCTTCGTGTTGTTGCATATATATGCTAAAACAGTCATTTCTTGATGTCGTGAATAAATAACAGTTTTAACATATTTTAGTAACATTAAAACTGTTATTTCTTCATGTTGTTAGTATAATATTATCTTCATGTTGTTAAAATTGTTATTTCTTCATGTTGTTATTTGTTCATGTTGTTATTTGTTCATGTGATTGGCTGTTGGCTATAATTATCTTTATGTTTGTGTTGTGAAGGTGTTTGACGCAGGTATGGGGAAGAGGAAACAGCAATTGCAGCTTGTTTACGTTGGCGAAGGATCATCACATTGACGACAAAGGGTGGAGGCACAAGATGAGGAAGTACATGAACGACAAAGGATGGAGGCACAAGATGAGGACGCCCATATTTCTCAAGAGGTAAGACCAGTTGCCTCTAATGACGATGAGACAAAGGCCCCTGGTACTTAACATGTCTTCGAATTTGGTTATACTATTCAATTTTCTTTTCTTTTACTTTAATTTTTCTAGGTAGACTATGCTTTTAATAGTTCAGTGTAGTGTAAAAATAGTTTACACTGGTTGAATTTAGTTAAATAATATTCTAGATATTTGACTAAAAGAAAGTAATAAAATACTCACAAGCAAGTTCATCATACCCATCCTTTCCCACAGCATAGATGATGACAACCCCAAGTATTGTGTAGACAATATAAACTGATCTGGTGCATAAAACTGTTATTCGCAGCGACTAAACTCAGTAAAACAATCTTGTAATAAACTCAATCATAGATAGTATTTACAGGTGTTGTGAAGGCTAAAGTCTCCTTAAAGAAATAGAGAATGTGGTACTGTTATTCATTTATGTCGATACTTGCCTACTCCTGCACTCTAATATTTATTCAGCTGTATAAGATTTGTCATATGAGCATGATTTAGGCTTCTTTCACACAAAACTACCCAATAATTCTACAAGACCAATTACACTTTGTCACATGAAGTTAATTTTGTGATTTTGGGTTGTTTTACTAAACAGGGGCACTATTCTGGTAAACTTAATATTTGTTTAATGGTGAAACAACAAACTACCCTTTACTGTACAGTAAGGAAATCCAATTGTCAATACTGCAATGAAGTAAGGATTGCTTTTCCAAATGCTGCATCACATAATCTTAAACATCAAGGGAAAACAACAAACTTAGTGCAATTTTGATATATATCTACTTCAAATAGGGTATGGTTAGAATTGACCACATATTCTAAAGCTAGGGATGTGTTTAATGCCGGTGTTGTGGTATGTTGTTGTTTTATTCCTTGGCTGTCTTTTACAAATATATATATATATATATATATATAGATTATCGACTTTACATATTATCTACAATTTAAATCTTTAATATTCCATTATCATTAACTTGATATGCCATTATCATTAACTTGATGGGTTGGCTGTAAGATTATATAATGAGTTTTTGATTAGGTTTCTTTTTGGTCCCATAAAACCACTACATTAATAATTAAATGCAAAATCGCCTCCTGAAATCTCTCCTGCATAAATGTACTAATGTTTTGTTTAAATGAAATTAGAAACCCTTAATATCACATTAAGTTACTAGATGAAGGATTTTTTCATGGTGTGATATGCTCCATTACTTGTGAGAATTGATAATTCAGCCTTAATATTGGTGGTTTTGTATATATAGATGATTATCAACAAAGTCCAGCAGCAAAAAATAGGCATAAAAGACGAGGTCCTACAAAGCTAGCTGACATATGGGCATTGGATGGATCTTAGAAGATCCCGTTGCCCTTAAATGATCAAGGGCAACTGATTGGTCTGGACGGTAAAACGTTCGTTTGGTGGTTGGGAACTTTTTGTTAAAATGGGTTATTATGCCCACTTGTCCCTGCAGGGTGGCCAAAAGTCCCTGAAAACTATAAATAGGATTGTTGGACGGAGATTGAGGTAATACGAAAATAAAGTGTAAGAAAGGGTCATTTACAGCTGCTGTCGTAATTAGATTTCATATTCAGTAGGGTCCATGCTTGTGTTTTGCTAACTCCATTTTTGCATTTCAGAAACGGTATCTCATTGACCCCGATATTGTTAAACCACCCGATCAAATGGGATGGGCAATGCATATACTCGGGGTCCTCAGGAGAAATCAGAGGACTAAGTTGAAGAAGGATCACGTTAAACTCGGGGTGACAAAGGAACAATTATTGGCCAAGACACTGCATGGGGTAATGGAGGACCAGTGGCCGGAGATGGTTAACTATTGGTTTGATGAGAAAACTGTGGTACTGCTACTTTATTCATCTATCTCATTTTAGTCGCAAGTTAGTCAATGAAATCATGTAGGCCATGTTTCACTCTAATACCCCCTCCTTTTAACCGTTTTTCTTTCTGGTTATGTCTAATAGAGTTGTTTTGCCCCCATCAACAACATAAACTTAAGATTACTATTATTTAGAGATTGGTTGGGGACTACGACCACTACAAGGGTATGCAAGTTCATCATATTTATGCTAGGGGTCTCAAATGAAATAGCAATTTCATCTAGCTCACTTATCTTGCTGCACTGGCTACCCTATGTAGCTGAAGCTATGGGCAAAGGCTTACATACTAATTAGGGTCCATTTTCTCTCCTTTTTATGTCCTATTCCATGCTTGGGTTATGATGCATCTTCTTCCTTTAATACTAAAAACATGCTTTTTAACTAGTTTATGTTGGTTCTTACAAGATCACAACGCAGTTCTTAACGTATTACTTAGATGCACAGAATATATAATCACACCAATAAACCATCCAGATGAATAGGCATAACCAATTTAGGTAAACTAATAGCAAACAATGAACAAGTATATTCAGGTCACACACATGCTGCAAAACCTAATTTTATCAACTCCTATTTTAACACTGAGGAGGAGGGTAATTAGATGCATAAATATATTACGAATGCACAATGACAAGCACAAAAGAGACAAAAACTTACATTAAGTAGTAAAATACCTTAGTCAAGAGATGTTTAGTTTTCAGATACTTTGACGGTAATGTGGTTGCAGACACAAAGTAACAAGAATAAGGTTAATTGAAGTAAACATAAGGAGATAGCAACGTCCGGGGCTCAAAGTTTTGCACAAATCTCTGATGACATGGTAAGAAATACATTACAAGTGCTATTGTATTCGTGTATCATATAAGCTGATTTTATGCTTCTGAATCATACTAAATGTTGAAAATACTTGTTTTCTTTCTTCTTGGTGGTAGATATAAACAACATGACAAATCTGAGAGCAATTCTCATTTTATTGTATGACATTTTGTTCATCATGTAGGCGAAAGCTACCGGGGTTGCGGTCAAGCGCACAGACGTGTATCTAAAAGTATACCGTAGGAGAGATGAGACTGGTGTTACTCCCCGTGCGCAAGAGAACATAGTAAGCACCTTTTGAATTGAATTTTAGTGTAATTTGTGTTTTTATTGTTTATGGTGTGTAATATGTTATTTGGTTCTTGTGGGAAAACGTACAGAATAGGATTGAAGCACTTTTGATGCAACAAGGCATGCGATTATGAGGAGAGCCTGGTAGTGGAGCTCTCTGGCCCAAAGATGATGCATATGCTCAAGTTTTTGGTCCAAAGCGCCCTGGTCGTGTACGTGGGGTGGGATTTGGAAACACCCCATCGGGAAGAAGTGCCACAGATGCTTCACAGTTTACCTCGACTCCATCGTTGCCAAGCAGAACAACCCAAAGGATTTCGAAGTTGGAGAACAACTCCTCTAGACTGAGTGAGCAACTAACCCAAGTACAAGAACAACTCTCCCAGTCAGAAGTAAGGCACCAACAACAAATGGCCGAAGTGGTGACGCGCATGAATGCAATGTTCGCCCAACTTAGTCAAGGTGTACGTGGCTTGGATCTGTCTTTGGTACCAAATTGAAGGTGAATGGTAGCAAAACACTACTTTTTGCAATGCATTGTTATGTGATATTAATATGATGTCTTTAATATATTTACGGTGGTAGTGCTTGATGGGGACTCTCCATGGGAATGAAACTGTGAATTCTCTGGTAAAACAAATACAATTATTCCTTATAACATATACAACTATATTGGGAAAAAAATAAACATAAAAATCAGATATATTCTTGCCTTTGTTGGTTTTATTCCAATTTAAACGTCCCACATCAGTATATATGAAGCAAGAAGTAGGGAAGTAGATGTACTATAAGACATAAAAACAAATTAGAAAATTTCAACCATGCCTTTTTACACTTGCTTAATGTAGCTTGATGATGCACAAAATTAGTAGGCTGAATGCTCTGGCTTCAATGGGCTACTGGTTGTTGCGAAGGCCTGCAAGGAAGAACACACTATCAAAAGGCGACCGAGGTAGACCGGCCAAGTCTCCTCCGATGACTAAGTTAGTTTCTTTCTTAAAAATCAAGTTTTAAGTTTTAGGGAGTAATGTCAGGAAAAACTTTCCTTCGTTTGGTCTGGATGGGTGTTTATATAAGGAGCTTTGGAGTGGTTATTAATTTAAATAACTTCCCCCATATTTGTGGAAGTAGAGGTTAACTTTCTCAACTGCTATAGAAGTTAGAATGTTCAATTTTATCTCCTACAACTGCCTTTGGTAGTTAGGCACACGTGGTCCGATGTATGAGCTATTGTAGGCAAATCCATTTTCTGGACATTTCCAAGTGTTCAAGGGTCGTCCAGACGTTCTCTTAGTAGACAACCCTCAATGTCCATGGACGACCTTTTTGTTTATGGATGACCTTTTGGTGTTAAGCAGGCCCTTGGCTTAAGACTTTGTGGCCTGAATTCCCAATATGCGGGTAATTATTATGTAATTTTCCAGGCATTTCCTTATGGACGACATACTTTCCTTATGGACGATACACTTTCCTTATGGACAACATACTTAAATCTCTGGCCCTTGTTTCCTGGACGACTTCTATGGACGAGCTAAAGATGTAATTATTTCGGTACTCCATCAGTTGCCCTCTTGTCCAAGGGTCGTCCAGAATGTTGTCAAAATTTAACGCGCGCTCTTATAATTTTGATTAAACTTTAATTATTTTAGATTGTGCCACGTGTCGGGGTTTTGTTAGTTGACACGCTACGTCGATTCCTTTTTCAAAGAAACTGCCACGTGTTATATTCTGAATGGTTCATGTCATTTCGCTGACCCTATTTCTGGGCCCTATAAATAGGAACATTCTCTCTCTTACCCTTCATCTTTCTCATAATTTCTCTTCTGCCATCTCGTCTAAGAGCCTCGTCTAGACCTCGTCTTAGTCTTGTCAGGTATTTCTTCTCCATCCTTAGGCTTTCGTCTTAATTTTCTCTTCTTTTTGTTATTCTTCGTCTAGTAGTAGCCTAGAGAGGGCTATAGACGAGTATCAGGACGTCTCTTCTGGGAGTGGAGGTAGTTATGAGAGTGATAAGGGTAGTTCAAGCAGTAGCGATAGCTCTTCGGATGAGCATTACTCGTCTGGGGTGCCTGGCATTCCCCTAGAGGAATTCCAAGAAATGCAACATAGGATGGCCTCAGGAGCTGGAGCTAGTTCGTCTAGGGAGCCACCTAGCTCTTCTGAAGACGAGGAGGAGAATGTTATCTATAGTTGTGCCCCAGAGGTAGCGTCTACTTTAGATGCCATCAAGTTAAAAATCATTGTAGATAGATACCAAATTCCTAGGGAGTTTAAACCTCGTCTTCCTAAGGAAGGAGAATGGTGTTGTTCTCCTTCTTCTGGTTTAGGAGTATATACCTCTTATCTCTTAGCTTGCCTTAGGTTTCCCTTGAATTCGTTTTGTAGAGGTTTTCTCCATAGGTTGGGTATTGGACCTAACCAGCTCAACCCTAATGGCTGGAGGACGATAGTTGCCATGCAAGTGTTATGGCGTGAGGCATTGGATGGGGACAGTCCTATCATAGTGGACGAGTTCCTTTACTGTTATAAGCCCTCAGAGATTAAAAAGTCTGCTGGTTTTTACCAGCACTCGTTTAGGGGCTCTTATTTTAATTTAATAAAGGGTCGTAGCTTTGGGACCTTAATCCGGGTCTATAGTTGCATTTTTTACAAAAACGCAGCTATAGGTCCCGAAGCTATAAGTGTTGAAAAACGCAGCTTTAGGGGTAAAAAAATGCAGCTATACCCCGATCTGTAGCTGTGTTTTTAAAAACGCAGCTCTAGGTCCCGCAAGGGGCTATAATCGCACAGGATAGACCGTGTTTGGAAACGCGGCTATAAAAAATGCAACTATGGGCTATAGCCGCATTTTTCAAACGCGGCTATAGCCCTCTTTTTTTGTAGTGAATGAATGAAATGGGCTGGGAAAGCCTAAGGCAAGGAATGAGCTGGCTCAGCAGGAATGTTAGGCAGAAAAGTCCAAAAGAAGGAATAATATAAGAAATTGACATGGCAAACGCTTCAGTCCGTAAGTCCAGAGATAACAACAGGTAAAAGGATAAGTGATATCATAGCGGGAGCGGTGCAATGGCATGGCAGGAGCACCAGTAGCCTACGGACGCAAGACAAAGGGAACATTGGCCTAGTAAAAGGGAGAAAGCCCACACCTCTGCAATGCCCAGTTCGAAGAGGAGATGGGATGTAGAGAACGAAAGCCTAAAGGCCCATGTATCATTCACACGGCAAGAATTAAACAGATGTCAGAACGTACAGTAGAATTAGACAAACCTGGAGGCAATGGCAAACGTGTGAGAGCTAGAAAAGTAATGGACTTAGACGGAAGTGGAGCATGCACACAAGGCTCAGGCACCACCTACCTGTTCCCAGCCAATACAGGGGAGGTAATCCACAGGTCAGAGGTATGAGAGGGTGTGGTTTGGCAGTGGGGAAAAGGGAGAGCCTATTTTGGGATTCCCAATTAAGCTCTTTTGGGAGAGATGTCCTACTGGGATGACATCTCATCCAAAAAAAGTAAACATGAACTAGAATCACTAGATGCATGCTATAAAGGTTGGTAAGGGAGAGGCTTAAACCTTATCCGGATGAGAATATTAAGAGAGGTAAGAGACAAAACAAAACAACTTTTGTCTGGAAATGAGGCATCACGCAGCCAATAAACTAGTGGGCAATCCTAAAAGGACACCCACAACAAGCCAAAAAAGGTTAAGGGGTAAAAATGGCAAATCCTATCACGGCAGACGGTATAAAAAGGCTATAGACGTGCACAGTGAAAGAAGGGAGACGACAAACAGAAAAAAATAGAGAGATAGAAAGAAAAGAAGAGAAAATAAAGTAAACAAAGAAGGAAGAAAGAAAGAACACATGAAACCAAAAGAAATGAAAAAGCATGAGTGATAGGAGCAAAAGCATGCATCAATAGGCTACCTATTTCTCTCCCTCTGAATAGCCCACTCTCTAATGAATTAAGAATTCGAGATTAAGCCATTTAGGTTATTTTTTCAAAGTGTGTAACTTCTATGGCAAGAGCCCCCTCTGAGGTTACCCACATTAGACATTGTTTCCCTTTTTTGGACTTATATCTGCTAAAGAGTTAAGCCCATTCCTTTGGCAGGCAAATCTTCTATTCTCTTATTTTAGTTGATTAATGACTAACTTGCTATCTTACTGTTAATTTCTCTTTGACGTGACCTTGTCACTTGTAATCATATTGTTATATCTTCCTTCGTGGAGTTATTCATATATTATTGTTATTAATAAAAAAATGTTTCAGTTATCCTGTTGCATCGTGTTTCTTGCTATAATATCTGCAACAGTCTTTCCTGCCGTGAGTACATGGTACATTCAAGGCTCCTCCCAGGACGCGTCTGTATAGGGATGGCCCAACTTGCGCACAAGCTGGCCTAAGGTGTGTTTTAGTTAGGCTAGTCCCGACTCTCTTACCCTAGAATCATAGGTCGTGGTACAACAGGAGCAATCCAACCCAAAACACAAAAAGGGCCACCACATTGTATAAATGTCAAAAGTTAATTATTTCTCTTCTGTTCCTATAAAACAAAAGTTAGTTCTCTTCTATACTTCTAACGTTATAAAAATCATCACTAATCTATCGAGAATAATAATCTTGGGAGTAGGAGTTAAAAGAGGTAGGTAGATATGCATAGACTACAAGTGCATGAGGGTGATTTATTTCTTGATTAATTAACAAAGGTTTTCTCAATGACAACGACAATTATAGTACTACACGCTTAAAACCTTAATTGATATTACTTATTTGTATTCTAGCATCTAATTAACATGTATAGTGTGTGTATATATATTAATAGAGAAAATTGAGAGAAAATTCAATTAAATTCTAAATTGAAGTCTAATTTTGCACCACGTGTTTCATCTACTTTTTAAATTTGTGTGTCAAGTGAATTAAGTGCAAAAGTCAAAGAGTCTAAATTCAATTAGATTCTAAATTGAATTTTAATTGGAGTTCAATTTTGTGCCATGTGTTTTATCTAATTTTTTAATTTTTGTGACAAGTAAATTATTGAGTGCAAAAACTGAAAAGTCTATATATAATTAGATTCAAAATCGTGTATATATATATATATATATATCTAAGTCTAATTAAATTCTAAATTGAAGTCTAATTTTGCGCCACTTGTCTTAACTAATTTTTAAATTTGTGTATCAAGTGAACAAGTGAATTATTAGGTGCAAAAGTCAAAGAGTCTAAATTCAATTAGATTCTAATTTGAATTTTAATTGGAGTTCAATTTTGTGCCATGAGTCCCATCTAATTTTTTTAATTTTTGTGGCAAATAAATTAATGGGTGTAAAAAAACCCGTGACACCTGACCCGAACCGAACCCTTTATCCTTTCCAGCGAAGTATTACGAATTTCTGACCAGATCCGGTGAGATCTCATCATTATCCAACGAAATCTAGGCCAGATCTCGACAGATCCAACCAAATTTATGTCCGATCTCGACGGATCTGGCCAGATTTCAACTAGATCTCGACGGATCCGGTCAGATTTTAGCCATATCTCGCTGGATCTGGCCAAATTTCGGCCCCGGTGGTAAACCCGAGACCGACCCAAATCAACCCAAAACCGACGAGAAAAGAACCGAAAAATTCAACCAGATCTTCGGGTCAGTTTCGAGTCAAATTTTTATCGACCCGCCTTATTCGAGTCAAGTTCGGGTTGAGCACAAACCCGACCCAGCCCAACCCGTGGACAGCCCTATATATATAAATATATATATAAATATAATTATTATTGTTTTTAAATGTACTCATGCATATGTATGAGGTTACACACTAGTATATATATATATATATAATAATAGGTGAAGCTGAGAAAAACTCAAATCAGAATTTCAAATTAAAGTTCTAATTTTGCGCCATGTGTTCTAAATTATTTATTCTTAAAGAGTTTTATTTCTTAATTTTAGAATCCAATGTGGGACCACATCATAAATATTTATCCAAAAGGGGCAGTTTGGGTCCAATGCTTCTAGTGCACTGGACCCATTGGGATGGTGACATGTGTCCAAAAATGGACACGTGTCACAATACCAACGAGTCCAGTGTCACTGGATACTGGACCTAATCGAGACCCTTATCCAAGTGAGTTATTAAATACAAAAACTAAATAGTTTAGAATAAATGAATCGTAAAAATAAAAAAATTGGACAATTTACATTTTATACCTAATAATATCCTCACAAAATTTTGAAAGAGTTAATGAAATATAAAAATGACTATCAATAATATTTAAATTATATATATAAGAATTATATCATGCATCTTATTGTATATCTTTAAGTGTTTCCATGCATATGCATAGGGTTACAAGCTAGTCTATATATATAATAATAGGTAAAGCATAGAGAAAATCCAATTAATTTTCAAATTGAAATTCAATTAGAGTCTAATTTTGCGTCACGTGTCTCATCTAATCTAAATTTAGAATTTTGTGCCAAGTGAGTTAATTTAGTGTAAAAAATGAATTTCAATTAGAGTTTAATTTTGCGCCACAAGTCTTGTCTAATCTAAGTTTTTGTGTTAAATTAGTTAATTTAGTGTAAAAAACGAGGAGTCCAATATAATAAACCATAAAAAAATTTAATCATATAACTAAAAAAAATTCAAATTTATAAGTTATCTATATATCTATATATATTAATAAGTAAAACTTAGAGAAAGTTGAATTAGAATTTAAAATTATAATCCAATTTTTCAAGTGATTAAATTTATATGGGGACTACACCATAATTATCCACTTAAGCATGTGCCATGTGTCTACTTAAATTTTTTAATTTTTGTGTCAAGTGAGTTAATGAGTACAAAAAACTAAGAATCTAATATTAATCAACTATAAAAAAAAAATAAAAAGACAATTACATATGCTCGATAAAAATCACCACATGTTTCTTAAAAAATAAATAAAATAAAAATCACCACACGTTCTACCTTATTAAAAAATAGAAAAAAAATAATCATCAGTAGTATTAAATTTAGGTAAGAATTTTAATATGTGACTAATTATATTTATTTTAAAATAAGTTGACTAATTATCTATATTTTTATGATAAAAATTGTGTTTAATTTTAAATATATCCATACGTATGCATGAATGCATGTGTTACATGTTTAAAAAATAATAATAATAATAATTTGACTAATTATTTATATTTTTATAATAAAAATTTTGTTTAATTTTAAATGCATCCATGCATTTGCATAGAGTTACATGTTAGTCTATATATATAATAATAGGTGAAGCAGAAAGAAACTCAAATAGAATTCCAAATTAGAGTTTCAATTTTGTGCCATGTGTTTAGATTTGAATTCTCAATTTTGCGCCACTTGTCCTAACCAAAACACAAAAAAAAAAAAATCTAATTAGATTATAAATTGGACTCCAATTTTGTGTCATGTATCTTATCTAAATTTTTTAATTTTTGTGCTCAAATAAATAATGCATTAACATTTAACATGAAAACCAAGAAAATCACAATGATAATACTCATTGGCCTAAGCAAGAACATCTCACCTGCACACTTTTATGGATGAACTCAAAAATCTAATTAGATTATAAATTGGACTCCAATTTTGTATCATGTATCTTATTTAAATTTTCTAATTTTTGTGCCCAAATAAATGATACATTAACATTTAACACAGAAGCCAAGAAAACCACAATAATAATGCTCATTAGCCTAAGCAAGAACATCTCACTTGCACACTTTTATAGGTGAACTCAATAGAGTTTGGAGCTCTTCTAATCCCACTACCAGAACTAAGGAGTCCAACGAGAAAAACTATAAAAGTAAAACATCATCTTCTCCTAATGCCATATCGTCATCCCATGTCTCCTCCTTCTCTCTCAATCTCTACCAATTAGATCCACACACTACCCTTTTCTCCTTCTTTCAGATTTCTAAGAGTAAGGCTGGGTTCAAACACAATGTTCAATCTCACTCTTCCTTGCTTCACACTCTCATACATTACCGCTTCGTTGGCGCCTCCAAGAAGATTCGAAGTTCAATGATCAATTCTTATCGTTAATTTTGTGCTATGTGTCCAATTTGATTTTTAAATATTGGTGTTAAGTTACCTCCATTCATAATGCTCAATATGGAAACTAAATCTACCAAGATAAATATCTTATCATCACAATTGTTAATATTTCCGTGCGTAAGCACGGACTACATGCTAGTATATATTAATAACTAAAGCTTAGAGAAAATCTAATTGGAATTCCATTAGATTATCAATTTTGCGCCACATGTCCTATTGAATTTTTAATTTTTGTGCTAAGTGAATTATTGAGTGTAAAAATCGAAAAGTCCAAATCCAATTAGATTCTAAATTAGATTTTATTTGAAGTCCAATTATGTACTGTAAGGACACAAAATTTAGGCGTTCTGGCCCAACGAGTTGATGGATCAGCCCAAAAGGCCCAAAAACAATGAATTTGTAGAGTGTAGGTAAAGAAAGTTGGGCTAGCGTAGATTAAACAACAAATTAGATGGGCTAAGATCGCAAGGAGAAAGAAAAACAAAGAGGATAACCCCAGAAATTTATCCTCGGCCTATATCCGAGGAGATTTATGTGATAAATATTATTTAAGGATGGATACAAGTTTCTCTCAATGTCGACAATCTTTTTTTCCTCCCCTTCTTCTTTAGGTCTTTCCTTCCTTTTATATTCCTTCTCCCCCTTCTCTGAGCATTCCACGTGCAGGTTTAATGATTTTTGTTGATACTTGTCCCATCTCCCTTTTTCAGAAATCTCTGTGTAGTAGCTGTAAGGCTGGAAGTCACTATTCAGATGTCTTCTCTACATAAATGCTGCCAAAGAGTTAGCTGTAGAGCGTTCAATGCGGGATTGGCAACCTTCTTCTTTGATATTTTGAGATCTTTTCTTGGTACATGTATCCACAACATTCGCCCAGTCTAGCAGAATCCTTTTGGGTGTTTTCCTGAACGGTAGAGCTCCAAGATTTATCCCGGCTTCGGTGATCCGAGGTGGTATTCATCCTCGGCAAAACTTCCGTATTTTGCCAAGTTCATATTCAATCTCTTCTACCTCCAGTGCAAATCTTATAGATTAAGTTGAATTGTCCTCGGACTAGCCTTAGTCCTCGGCGTGGGCTTTGGGTCCAATGTGTAAATGGATAAAAAGTTCCAGGCTCATCGCCCTTACTGACCCGTTGCCCCTACTGGCTCATTACCCCTACATGCGCCATGTGTCCATTTAATTTTTTAATTTTTGTAGCAAGTAAATTATTGTGCGCAAAAATCGAAGAGTCTAAATTTAAATTAAATTCTAAATCATATATATATATATATATATATAATGAGAAACTATTACATAATTTAGAAAAGGATGATTTAAAAAATGTGTAACCTAAAACCATGTATAATTTGAACCGTATAATTATGATTTTTTTTTTTAAATTGTACCCATGCATATGTACGAAATTACACACTAGTATATATTAATATTTAAAACAAGGATGTTTAAGGTTCTTTTAAGCTCCTAACTATTTCTTTAGGCATTTAGTATAATTCCCCCGTCCCAGATACATTAGGTATTACTGTCAAGTTGTTGATTAGAGATTTTCAACCCAGGATCTCGTAGATCTCTTGATGCCATAGAATCAGTAGACAACTTCTTAGAATTTTTTAATAATGTTAATCTCACATATATTTTATAAAGGCCACAAAATCCAAAGCATAAGTACTATAACAGAGATTTTGTTTATTTAACTCTCTTTTTTTTTTCTTTTTTATAATCATGTTTATTTTGACTATTTCCATAAGTTCCAAATTGTTCTTGCTTTATTCAGACACACCTGAACTAGTCCATTAAAGAGCCTTATCCACTTAATTAATACAGTACACAAGTTTTAGTCATGCAAGAGTCTTTAACAATTCTCCACTTCTTGAATTGCAAATAGATTAAGTAATGGCACAGTTTTATCAACAACAAAAAATAAGTAATGGCACAGTGATGTCTGCAATTATAATATGCTCAAAAAGATTAATTTATTCATCCACATCACGAGTTTTCAACCTAATCCTTTGTTAAAGAATACCTAACCTATCTAAAAAGTGTTTCCTAATTGATAAGATCTACCATTTTTTTAATGCATGCTCCAGTAGTGGATACAGACTCAATGCAACAAGAAATATAAGAAGAAAAAGACACATCAGATGTGCCATGCAGATCCACGTTTTATGTATTCAGGTATATAGCAAAGTGGGCATGATTTTTGCCATCAAAAGCTTTGCTTCATCACCTCCTTCTCATTTTTCACTTTATTCCATTTCCTTTTTTTATTGATAAGCTACTCATGGAGCATGCCAATTGAGCTAGACTTCATTGCCGTTTTTTTATTCTTTTTTCACCTTCTTTTCAGTCATATGATCTTTGTTTTTTGTTCACCACATTCATCCAAACGATCAAATTACCTTCTCTTTCAACGAAGTGTGATGTGCTGACTCGAAAGATAATAAGAACCTAGTGAATTTGACTTGGCTGAAGATATATATAGTTCCAGACAAAATAGAATCATGTGGTGCTCGTACGTCAGGCACGAAAACCACGCGGATAGTACCACCACAAGGAAATTTTTAGCAAAGAAAATAGAATGCTTTCAGTGACAGCTTTGCAAAAGGTTCCAAAAATACAATTGAGAGTAAAGAAGAAAGGAAGAGAGAGATGAGAAAGAAACGAGAACAATTAATAGTGAGTCATCAAAGAAAGCAAAGCACACTTAACTTTGTATATGAATAACTTTTATGTGGTTGGTTTCACCGGCCACTAATTGTCGACATTTTGTTATGCAGAGAATGCTATGCTATATACGTAGGATAGTGACAGAATGTGATTCTATTAGTTCCTCAAAAAGAAGGAATTATTGAGGCCACATTCGATTGCTTTCTCTGTGAAATGATAGAATTGCCTAAGCACGATACGGAACACTAATTTTTCTTTTGCTGGAAATGGAACATTGTAATTATTGACATGCAAGAGTGTGACTAAATCTGATTATATCATGACATATTACCACCCTGTTTTATGTCAAATATGGGTCATATTAAATTATGCAAATTCTTTCTTATTTTGTATTTGTTTAGTGTGTATTTGAAATAATCGGTTGGCCAATTAAGCAGAACTGAATTAGTGATAATTGGTGAATTAATCCTTAATTATTAATGTAGGGGCAATGGGCCAGTAGGAGTAATGGGCTGGTAGGAGCAACAGGCCATTTGGAATGATGGGCCTAGAACTCCTTATCCATTTACACAGTGCATCCAAAGCCCAAGCCGAGGACTAGGGCTAGTTCGAGAACGGTTCAACTTGGCCTAGAGGATCCGCATTAAAGGTCGAAAACTTAACAATCCCAGAGGTTTCGCCGAGGACGAATACCACCTCGGATAATTAAAGTCGGGATGAGACTTGGAGGTCTGCCGGTTAGAAAGGTATCCCAGAGGATTCCACTAGACTGGGCGAATGTTGTGAAAGCATGTATCAAGAAAAGATCCCAAAATATCAAGGAAGAAGGCTGCTACCCCCGCATTGAATGTTCTGCAACTAATCCTCTAGCCGCATTTATGTGGAGAAGACATCTGAATAGTGACTTCCAGCCTTACAGCTCCTACATAGAGGATTCTAGAAAAGCTAGATGGGACAAGTGTCAACAAAAAAGACCATTACATCTATACGTGGAAGGCTCAGAGAAATGGGAGAAGCAGTATAAAAAGAAGAAGAAACCTAAAGAGAAAGGGGGGAGAAAGAAAAGAAAGAAAAGTGTAGAGGCTAAGAACAAGACTTGTACCCATTTCTGAACAATAGTTATATCAAACAGATATCTTCGGACATATGCCGAGGGCAATCCTTTGAGACTAATTTCTGTGTTTCCATCCATTTTGTGATCTTAACCCATCAAATTGACAGTCTAATCTGTGCTAGCCCAGTTTTCTTGACTTACTCTCTACAAATTCATTGTTGTTGGGCCTTTTAGGCAAACCCACCCACCTTTTGGGCTGGAACTCTAAATCTGTGTCCTTACAATTGGCGCCGTCTATGGGAAAACTGATTGGTTAGAGTGTTAGATCTACAGTCATGGTAGGTTCGAGTCCACACCAATTGGAATTTACGGGGTCTCAACGGGAAGACCATTCTCGAAAGGGCCAAAAGGGAAGTGTGCATACCATCCATTCTGGTGAGAATCATTCTAAGGGTGATAGCCAAGTTTCTTATGGTGAACATGCCAAGGCCATGCAGAAAGAGATTAACTACCTGAAAAAGAAGTTGCGCCAAGAGCGGAGGAGGCGAAGTCCCTCAATCTCTAACCTTTCTTTTGATGATGAGAATGATGGAAAATATAGACGTAGATCAAGAATGCCCCTAAGCGAAACCTTCTCGTATGAGGAGGACTATCGCCGAGAACACAGGAGTGGAGGTTCATCTTTGAGGGGCCCAGGAAATGATGCCATGAGTAAAGCGCTCAACCGAATATCTAAGACTCCTTTTACGCGCAAGATTGAGGAGGGACGACTTCCCAGACGGTTCACCCAGCCCACATTCACTCTCTATAACGGCCGTACAGACCTTGTTGAGCATGTTAGCTATTTCAACCAGAGAATGGCAGTGTACTCTAAGAATGAGTCTTTGATGTGCAAGGTGTTCCCATCTAGTTTGGGGCCTATGGCGATGAGGTAGTTCAATGGTCTGAGAGCGGGTTCCATTGACTCTTTTAAAGAGCTCACTCAGGCATTTGGGTTCCGTTTTATCACATGTAGCAGAGTTCCCCGGCCTCTGGATTCCCTGCTGTCTTTGTCCATGAGAGAGGGAGAGACTTTGAAAACGTACTCGGACCGATATTGGGAGATGTTCAATGAGATAGAAGGTGATTTTGATGATGTGGCCGTCAGGACCTTTAAGGTCGGCTTGCCCGCTGAGCACGGACTGAGAAGATCCCTAACAGGGAAACCCGTTACCAGCGTACGCCAGCTCATGGATAGGATTGATAAATATAAGAGAGTTGAGGAGGACCAGGAGCAAGAGAAGGGGAAAGGTAAGGTTATCCCTCAAGAAAGGAGGGATTTCAGGTAGGATCATTATGGCAATAATCGACTGCGGAGAGAATTTAGAGGAGAGTCTAGGCCTAGGGCCGCCCAAGCTGTTAGTATTGTGTTTCAAGAACCGGTACATCAAGTCTTGACAAAGGTAAAAAATGAGCCATACTATAGGTGGCCAAGCAAGATGAACGGAGACCCCGCAAAGCGTAATCAGAGTCTACATTGCTAATATCATAGAGAGCGCGGGCATACGACCGAGGACTGCAGGACCTTGTGGAGTCATTTGCAGCAATTAATCCAAGATGGAAGACTAAAACAGTTCTTGAATCGACCTAATGAGCAGGAAGGTCAGCCAGGTTCGGGGATTCAAGGTGGTAATTCCTCCGGACGCCCCTTAGGAACCATTCATGTTATCCTCGCCGCACCAGGTAGAACAGGATTATGCCCCTCTAAGGTGATGACTGTAGCTGGGCCGTCTGACAGGGTCCTTGGTCACGAGTCGAAGAGGGCCAAGATAGGGGCTCATCTAGTACTAAGCTTTTTGAACGAGGACAAAGCCAGAACCATACAGCCTCATGATGATGCCCTAGTTGTAACCCTTAGGATTGATGGCTACGATGTGAAGAGGGTGCTGGTAGACCAGGGTGGTGAGGCCGAGATTATGTATCTAGATCTATACAGGGGGCTTAACCTCAAACAGGAAGATCTGACCAGTTATGATTCACCTATGGTCGGCTTTGATGGGAAGGTTGTTGTTCCGCGGGGACAAATCAGACTGCCGGTCCAGGTCGGCTCAGAGGTGGTAGAGGTGGACTTCATAGTGGTGGATGCCTTTTCCCCATACACTGCTATTGTAGCGCGGCCCTGGCTCCATGCCCTAGGGGCCGTTTCGTCCACCCTCCATCTCAAAGTGAAGTACCCGTCTAGGGATCGGGTTGAGGAATTGGTTGGAAGTCAACTTGTGGTCAGGCAGTGTTTGGTGGCTGTAATCACGTACCAACCTGAATCGGAATCCTCAGCTCTCGTCGATAAAGAATTGTAGCAGTTAAAGTCCAAGGCCTCAATTTCTAGTGGCGAAGCCAAGGAGGTAAAGTGTGAGGAGTTGGAGAAAGTTTTTATTGATGACGACCCGAAAAAATTCTTTCAAGTCGGTGCTCAGCTGCCCCTTCTGGAGAGGGAAGAGTTGGTGCAATTCCTAAGGCAGAATATCGACATGTTCGCTGGGAATGCTTATGAAGCTCCGAGGGTAGATCCAAATTTTATCTGTCATCACCTGAATGTTAATCCGTCTGTTACCCCCAAAAAACAGCCTCCTCGGCGTTCTTCAAAGGAACATTCTGATGCCGTTAAGGAAGAGGTGGCGAAACTTAAGCGGGCTATGGCTATTAAGGAGGTGTTTTACCTCAACTGGCTGGCTAACACTGTGGTGGTGAAGAAGAAGAATGGCAAATGGCGGGTATGTATGGATTACACAGACCTGAACAAGGCTTGCCCAAAGGATCCCTTCTCCATACCTCGAATTGATCAATTGGTAGATGCAACTGTGGGACATCCTCGGATGAGCTTTCTGGACGCTTTCCAGGGCTATCACCAGATACCCCTAGCCTTGGAAGATCAAGAAAAAACAACTTTTGTTACCCACGTTGGGAATTATCATTACAAGGTGATGTCGTTTGGACTTAAAAACGCGGGGTTTACCTATCAGAGGATGATGACACGGATGTTCGAGCCGTAGCTGGGGAAAAACATCGAAATTTATATCGATAATATGGTGGTCAAGAGCAAGAAGGAGGCTGAACACATTGGTGATCTTGGAGACATCTTTGAAGTCTTGAGGGAGCACAAGTTACGACTTAACGCTTCCAAATGTTCCTTTGGTGTTGGGTCAGGAAAGTTTCTAAGCTACATGGTTACTCACCGTGGAATCGAGGTTAACCGAAACCAAGTCGAGTCCATTAATAAATTACAACCACCTCGGAATCCCAAGAAAGTGCAGAGGTTGACAGGGATGACCGCTACCTTGAATCACTTCATATCCCGATCCGCAGATAGGTGTAGACCCTTCTACCAGTTATTGAATAAATGGAAGGGTTTTGAATGGACAAAGGAATGTGCCTTAGCATTCCAACAGTTGAAGGACTACCTTTCTCAGCCGCCGATCATGTCCAGACCTGAAGCGGATGAAGTCCTATTTGCTTATATCGCAGTGGCCGCCTATGCGGTAAGCCTAGTGTTAGTAAGGATTGACAATGGTGTACAGAAGCCCGTGTATTATGTGAGCAAGTCCCTACATGAGGCAGAGGTCAAATATTTGCCACTGGAGAAAGCTATTCTAGCTGTGGTGTATGCCACATGCAAGCTTCCTCATTATTTTCAATCGCACACTGTTGTTGTCCTGACCTAATTGCCACTCAAGGCCTTGCTTTGAAGCGCTGATTATACAGGGAGGATCGCAAAGTGGGGAACGAAGCTGGGGGCTTATGACATCAAGTATATGCCTCGTACCGGTCAGGTCCTAGCCGACCTTCTAACTAAGTTTGTCGAGGCCCCAATAGAAGAAGATGTAAAGAAACACAACATGGATGAAAATTCAGTTGGAGTAATCTCTGTAGAACGAGCATCGTCGTGGAAGGTCTATGTTGATGGCGCCTCAAACCTCAAAGGATCTGGAGTGGGGCTAGTTTTGGTCTCCCCCGAGAACATCACGATCGAAAAATCGCTAAGACTTAGGTTCTCCGCCACAAATAATGACACGGAATATGAAGCTCTACTGATGGGGATGACCATGACTCAAAAGATGGGAGGAAAGACTGTGGATATATTCTCAAACTCCAGACTGGTGGTAGGTCAGATCCAAGGGGAGTTAGAGGCTCGAGACCCTAGAATGCAGGAGTATCTAAGCTGGGTTAGACATTTGCAATCCTGGTTTGAGTCCTTCAATTTAATGCAAATTCCTATAAGTAGAAATACACATGCAGACTCGCTTGTAACGTTGGCAACCTCCTCGGCACAGAGTCTACCGAGAGTAATTCTCGTTGAAGATCTTTTGAAACCTTTTAGGTTGAGAAAAGAAGTGTCAACCATTCATCAGAAAAGAGTGGGCCCTAGCTAGATGGATTATATCGTTCAATTTCTCAAAGATGATATTCTACCTGAGAATAAACTGGAAGCAGATAAGATATGGAGGAAGGCTCCTCGGTTCTGGCTATCCGAGGACCAGAAGTTATATAAAAGGTCTTTTTCTAGACCATATCTGTTATGCATACATCCCAAGGCAGTTGAAATTCTCTTAGAAGAGCTACACGAGGGAATTTGTGGAAGCCACACTGGAGGAAGATCTTTATCTCATCGAGCTCTCACTCAAGGATATTGGTGGCCCAATATGCACAGAGAAGCACAGAATATGTAAAGAAGTGTGATCAATGCCAGAGATTTACCCCGAACATCCATCAACCGGGAGGAGAGCTTAATCCTCTATCCAGCCCCTGGCCCTTTGCCCAGTGGGACTTGGACATTGTGGGTCCTTTCCCCAAAGCAGCAAGAAACAAGAAATATCTAGTGGTCGGCACAGATTATTTCACTAAATAGGTCGAAGCAGAGCCATTGGCCAACATCTGGGATGCAGATATAAAGAGGTTTATTTAGAAGAACATTTTCACTCTGTTCGGAGTCCCTCATACCCTCATCTCGGATAACGGACTTCGGTTTGATAGCAAATCTTTCCGAAGATACTACTACGGACTAGGAATAACTAATCTGTATTCCACACCGGCCTATCCTTAGGGGAACGGATAAGCTGAGACTGTAAACAAGATCATAGTGAGCGGGCTCAAGAAGAGGTTAGATGACTCCAAAGGAAGATGGGTTGAGAAACTACCACACGTGTTGTGGACGTACCGGACTACACCTCGGAGGTCTACTGGTGAGACCCCTTTTTCGTTGACTTATGGGGCTGAGGCTGTTATTCCATTGGAAACTGGCTTTCCTACACTAAGAACGAGTTCTTTTACTCCGCGCAACAACGACAAATTACTAGGGAGAAGTCTGGATTTAATTGAAGAACGAAGGGAAAGTGTCATGGTGCAATTGGCCTACTATCAACACAAACTTAAGCGAGGGTATGATGCCAACGTAAGGTTAAGGCCTTTGGCACCTAGAGATTTGGTATTGAGAAAGGTAGTCAGTTCTGCAAAGAACCCAACCTGGGGAAAGTTGGGACCCAATTGGAAAGGTCCGTACCGAATTACATTTGTGGCTAGAATAAGTGCATACTACTTGGAGGATTTAGAGAACAAGGCAGTGCCACACCCTTGGAATGTAAACAACCTGAAAAGGTATTATTATTAATAATTGAAAAGGTATTATTATTAATAAGAAAGCAATTTTTTATATTCTTGTTTATTACATTGCGTATAATGTTTAGTTACTCTAAATTCTAATAGTTAAACAGAACTTCAGTCATGCCTGGTTCCTTGAACCACATACCTTGAAAAAATTGACATCTTCCAATCATTTTCCTAAGTATTAAACAGATCCTAAGCTATGCCTGGTCCCTCGAACCATCGGCTTTGGAAAAATTAATACCTTATGACACTTATCTAAGAGTCAAACAGAACATCGGTCATACCTGGTTCCTTGAACCACATACCTTGAGAAAATTGAAATCTTTCTATCATTTTTCTAAGTATTAAACAGATCCTAAGCTATGCCTGGTTCCTCGGACCATCTGCTTTGGAAAAATTAGTACCTTATGACACTCATCTAAGAGTCAACCAAAACCTCGGTCATGCCTGGTTCCTTGAACCACATACCTTGGGAAAATTGACATCTTCCAATCATTTTCCTAAGTATTAAACAGATCCAAAGCTATGCCTGGTTCCTCGGACCATCTGCTTTGAAAAAATTAATACCTTATGACACTCGTCTAAGAGTCAAACAGAACCTCGGTCATGCCTGGTTCCTTGAACCACATACCTTGGGAAAATTGACATCTTATTATCATTTTTCTTAAGTATTAAACAGATCCTACGCTACACCTGGTTCCTCGGACCATCTGTTTTGGAAAAATTAATACCTCATGACATCTATCTAAGTATTAAACTGACCCTTAGCTATGTCTGGTTCCTCGGATCATTTGCTTTGAAAAAATTAATACTCCATTACATCTAACTAAGTGTCATACAGAATCTAGACTGTGCCTGGATCCTCGGACCACAGGCTGAGGAAAATTTAACACTCTATGACATTCCTCCAAGGTAACTAAATACTACTTATTGATGGTTTGGATAGTAAAAATAATTTATTGTTCTTAACAACAAACAAAATTCTATCTTCATAATCCAATTCAAACAGATGCTCATGAGCATCACTTAAAGCGTTTATAAATACACTTATATTAATTTATGGATCATTTATCTTTTTAACCTCTTAAGAGTCACTAATGACTTAGCATATTCAATTTAGCTTTCCTTTCTGTTGTTGTTCACATTGAGCAAAAAGTAAAAATCAATGTTTCATTAACATAAGTATCAGACCACAAAAAAAAAAATATATAATAAAAAATGAATGAATGATGAAAATTCATGCATACTTTTCATTAATATAGGCCTCTGAGTAAGGCAACTGAAGTACAAAAAAATAAAAATTCGAGTCTGAAATAGCAGTAATAATAATAACAAAAGTAAATACAAAGAAGAACTCAATAAAGCTCTATTTTTTTCTTTATTACAATCTTCCCGGATGGAGGAGCTTTGGACAGTTGGGCTGCAGCCTCAGTGGACCCTTGATCCGAGCTTTTTGAGTCACCCTTGGGAGGAAGAGGGAGGCTGGTGAGCACGATCTCCATCCTGGGTGCCTCTTTATCCTTAGTAGGATCTTGGGGTGCAGCCGGGGGCAAGGTAGTATCAGGAACCACCTCTTTATTTACTTCAGTTTCTTTCCCCTTGACCCCGTACTGCTCAACCACCCCTTGAGGAATGTTCGAGGAGAGAGGAGCAATGCCAGAGCTACCTTTGACTGGATCGGCCACCTCAGGTTGAGTGTTTGCTAGATAACCACTAGAGGGAGTTGCTCGAATGGCCAGAGGATAGTAGATATTCTCTACCTTCCTAAGCATGGATGACGCCTCAACTCTAGACTGGTTGAGGGCCTCATTCCATACTTGGGAGTAGAAATTTCTACACACTCTCGAGACCTCCGCCCTAAGGGCTTCCCCAATCTCTACCACCCCGACGTCATACCCCTGCTGCTCTGCTTCGTCCCTGGCCTTTTCAACTTCCTTCTTTGCCTTCTCGGCCAATTCTTTTGCTTTTTGAACCTCTTCCAATTTCTTCTTTAGTGCGATAATCTGTTCCTTGGAAGAGGATAGCTAGTTCTCGGCGTTACATAGCAGCACTCTCTGGCCCTCGGCCTACCTTTTCGCATTATCCAAGGCATCAATTGCGCTCTTTCTCTCTCTCTCCTCCTCGGCCAATTTGGTTCTTAGCTCTTGGACGCTTTTTTCGGCCACCTGAAATGCATCCACAGCTGTGATTCTCCTCGCCTCTTCATCCTTGGCTCTTTGGTGAGTGAAATTTACAATCTCCTCAACTCGGAATGCAGCTTGAACGGCCTGCGACAAAAGATGAAAAGTTCATTTAAGAGTGCGTACTCGTAGACCGTTAGAGGAATAATGATGAAAAATAAAAGGAAGTGTAAAACTTGCCATAGCTAAATCCCTTTTCAAGCCAAGGAATACCTCATGTTGCCTCATCAATTTGAGGTCAGCCATGTCCTTGGGCAGAAGCAGGGGTTGCTCCAACACATCTGCCACATACCCAACCTTTCCATCCTGAAAGTCTCAGATGGAGGCATCCTCAGTTAGCAGAGCTCCATCCAATTCCAAGCGCGGGCCCCAGGTTGGGGTGGCAAATCTGTGGTCGCCCCTTCGTTCCACCTCGTTGGTCGACCTGGATTGTTGGGTTCTTAATTGTTTTCCTCCCCTTGGAACCTCAATTTCTTGTGGAGGGTGTTGTCTTCTCGCCTCCATCACATCCTTTCCCTTATCCTCCCTCTTTCTTTTGTGGTCCGAAGGGTCAATACGAGATGGTGGGACAGTGGGAGGAACGGGTGTCTTAGACTGCACCACTTTACTAGGGGCTTATCTTCCGGGTTGTGATTCTAACAGCTCCTGTAAGGTCAACCTCGGCTTCCTCTGAATTTCCATATCCTCGACACCAGGTACGGACTCTACAAAGTCCCCGAGGATATTTGTCGGTACTTCCGGAGAAAGAGGCTAGGCAAAAGCTTCTTAAAGATCCTCCGAATCAGAAACGTCTACTATCTCTTTTTGTTTCCCTTTCTCCTCGTCATCCTCTTGATTGGAAGGTTGCGAGGAGGTAGCTTCACCAAGAGTGTGCTGAAGGGGAGGGTCGGTTATGGGAACCCCCTCGAAGATTGGAAAGGTAGTGAGTGTGCCTTCTGGAATGGAAGCGCCCTCGGGAAGAAGGAAGCCTGGAGCAGCTACGCTGATTCTGTGGAGGTGAGGATCTTTAGCCTTTATGACACACTTTGGTGCCTGGAAGTTGGACGAGATGGGCTTGTACCCTAAAATTATGTGTGCCGCTCGGAGTTGACCATCCGAGTTCACAAACACCTCGGCTTTGAGAATTTTGTCCAAGCTGTCTTTGTTCACCAACCCAAATCTAGGTTCAGCGGCGTGCTTATCTGCAAGGTCATTGTGGTGATCAAAGTCGTTAGAACCAGAATTAACACAAGTAAAAGGGAAATGGGTTAAATGATGTAAATCTTTCTAAAACTGGAACCCCACCTGGTTCTCCACCCCTCGTTGGGCAATGTAAGCCGTCGTGCCAATCGCCTGACACAATTAGAAAGTCCTTATTTAAACCCTTATTGGACTCGGGGAGACACTGAATTAGTCTAACCTCAGGGTATCTAGATTTTAGATAATACCCTTGACCCTTGAGGTGATGGAGATTGTAGACCTAATTAACATCGTGGTGGGTCAATCCTAGACCTAGTTTTTCGTTCAGAGCATTTACGCAGCCTAAAATCCTAAATACATTGGGCACGCACTGAGTATGGGCCAGCCTGTGGGCTATAAGGTAATCCTTCATAACCGCACCCATAGAGATCTTCATCCCTCCTTCTATAAAGGCAATCATAAGGATTACAACATCTCCCTCCTGCCTCTTCTCATGCCATTCACCATCCTTACAATACCTAATGTTTACTCCTGAAAGGATCTTGTACTGAATCTTAAAGTTTGCTATTTCCTCCTCAGAATCTACCAAACTCTTAAACCTACCCATTCCCAAACAGTGCTGAAGAAAACCAAAAGGATTGAGAAAAGTATATAGGGCCGAGATGAGGAAGAGCACAAAGAGTAAACACAAATATAATATAATATAATATGGAAAAAGAAAGGATAATGACTTGTAAAGACTTACAGAAATAAAGAAGGTCTCCTCGGACAAGATTTGGGTGTTTAAAAAGGACATAGGTAACAAAGACTACTGATAGAGTTCAATGTATGTGCACTAGAACTTAATGAATGCTAAAGTGAAGCAAAGAGTTGATTGGGAACATATTTATATCAAAAAAGCAATCAGAAGAGGGAAGATTCCCGCCTATGCCCTCACGAAACTCCTAGCCGCACGATTCGCATCACACCGTAGAACGTGAGAGACACGGAGCCGTCATAATTAAATGAAGACGCGTCTCGAGGGCTACAACGTCAGGAGCATACCCTGGGAAGTTAAAAAGGCGTCTTTGTAAGTAAAAATGGGCCGAGATCAACGCATATCAAATACGGTGACATCGAAATCCTTCTTTCTGTCTAAAGACCCAGAAAGAAGTATCTCGAGGGGCCATTGTAGGGGCAATGGGCCGGTAGGAGTAATGAGCCGGTAGGAGCAACAGGCCATTTGAAATGATGGGCCTGGAACTCTTTATCCATTTACACAGTGCATCCAAAGCCTAAGCCCAAGCTGAAGACTAGGGCTAGTCCGAGGACGGTTCAACTTGGCCTAGAGGATTCGCATTAAAGGTCGAAGAAGTTGAATGTGAACTTAACAATCCCGGAGGTTTCGCCGAGGATGAATACCACCTCGAATAATTAAAGCTGGGATGAGACTTGGAGGTCTGCCGATTAGGAAGGTACCCCAGAGGATTCCACTGGACTGGGCGAATGTTGTGAAAGCATGTATCAAGAAAAGATCCCAAAATATCAAGGAAGAAGGTTTCACCCCCGCATTGAATGCTCTGCAGCTAATCCTCTGGCCGCATTTATGTGGAGAAGACATTGAATAGTGACTTCTAGCCTTACAGCTCCTACATAGAGGATTCTGGAAAAGCTAGATGGGACAAGTGTCAACAAAAAAATCATTACATCTGTACATGGAAGGCTCAGAGAAATGGGAGAAGCAGTATAAAAAGAAGAAGAAACCTAAAGAGAAAGGGGGGAGAAAGAAAAGAAAGAAAAGTGTAGACGCTAAGAACAAAACTTGTACCCATTTCAGAACAATAGTTATATCAAACAGATATCCTCGGACATATGCCGAGGGCAATCCTTTGAGACTAATTTCTATGTTTCCATCCAGTTTATAATCTTAACCCATCTAATTGACAGTCTAATCTGTGTTAGCCCAGTTTTCTTGACCCACTCTCTACAAATTCATTGTTGTTGGGCCTTTTAGGCAGACCCACCCACCTTTTGGACTGGAACTCTAAATCTGTGTCCTTACAATTAAATATCTGAAGATTACCAATTGCCCAGAATTAAGGTTTAAAATTAACACCGGGACCATGAGAGACTAAAATACTAACAAAAGTGTTGTTTCATCCATGTTAAAGCTTTTGATTCCGACAAAACTAGGACCACTTTAGATTTAGAAGTGAATATAAAAAACTATAAAGAAAAATCAATGTGCAATAGGTTTGAGGATAAACCTACCCTAGATATAATAAGTACACTTATCTCATCGCAATAGGTTCTTCGTCATGTATTACTACGTTCTTATTCTTATCCCATGACCTCACCCTTACATGAACACTCAATGATCTCATTCAATGTCTATTAATTGGGGCATAATTTTAGAAGGGAAATGCTAACGAGGGCACTCGTTAATAATCCATTTAAAGAAAGTTTTGATTTTACTTTTATGGGAAATGAAAAAAGTTGTCAAAATATTAATTACTTTTTTTTATTTCCCATAAAAATTTTCTTTAAATGGATTATTAACGAGTGTCTTTCCCATTTTAGAAAATAATAATTAACTTTACAGTCAAGGTGTAGCCCAAAATTCTTATTTGGAGGACCATTATAAAATGGAAATATACTTGAATTATATATATACATGCATATATGTATATGATTCCTTGGAAAATATAAGTGAACGTGTTTGATTGAAATTTTCTTTTAAACCTTTTAACATTATAAGTTTTATTTGGATATTTTTTGTATTTGTAAGAACATACATATATAGAACTTATAAATAACAAATTACATTTTCTAACTTTTACTAAAATTTAATTCAGTCAACTAATTTTTAAGTTTATTTATTTTTGGTCTTCCGTTAGTTTTGGTATAAAAAAATCTTTATTAGAGACTCTCTAAAGCATGGATTTGACAAAATAAAATGACAACATTTAAAAAAAAAAAATTTAATAGAGTAGTAAGTGAATAGACTATGGAGTTTGAGAGGTAGGGTTTATTATTAAAGTGGTAATAAAAAATAGATAAAATAGTTTTTCTTTTTGGTGATGCAAAATGTCTTCTTTATTATTATTATTATTATTATTATTACTAGTCGCTAATCCGTGCGATGCACGGGATAGTTAAATAAAAATTAAAAATACTTATTTTACTTAAAGATATATGACTTTTAAAAATGTATAATTTGAAAATGAATGAAAATAACTAATTTGTCAATATAATGATTTAGAAAAAAAAATTTTCTTTTATATCATTGGTTTCACATAACACATTCCGACGTAAGCTATTTTATGGCGATAACTTCACATAATACTCAACTGCAATTAAATCTACTATCTACTACCATTCTAATCTATGTTATCTTGATAGTAGATCTACAAATTGCATTCTCATTTTCTTAGAGTTTGCCACATCATTATTATTATCTATATATAATGTAAAATTGAAAATTTTAAACTTTTGAAAGACTTACGTTAGAATTAGGATTAAAAAAAATAATAATTATTTTTTTTAATTAGACCTCACATTAGAATTTTTTTTTTTTTAAAGAACTCACTTTAGGTTAAAAAAAAAAGACTCACGTAAAAAAAAAACTTTAGGATTAAGGAAAAAAGAGAGAGAGACTCCTATAAGGACTCTCTTACTATTTAGTTTAAAAAATTAAAATTATTTATAAATTAAAATGATGAGGAAAAAAGAGAGAGAGATTCTTGTTAGGACTCTCTCACTATTTAGTTTTAAAAATTAAAAAAAATTATAAATTAAAATGATGATGTGGAAATTTGTGGGAGTTTCAGAGGTTTCGGTTTTATATATATACTAGTCGCTAATCCGTGCGATGCACGGGATAGTTAAATAAAAATTAAAAGTACTTATTTTACTTAAAGGTATATGACTTAAATTTTAAAAATGTATAATTTGAAAATGAATAAAAATAACTAATTTCTTCAATATAATGATTTAAAAAAATTCTTTTTCTTTCATATCATTGGTTTCACATAACACATTTCGACGTGGGCTATTCTATGGTGATAACTTTACATAATATTCAACTGCAATTATATCTACTATCCACTACCAATCTAATCTATATTATCTTGATAGTAGATTTACAAATTGTATTCTCGTATTCTTAGAGTTTGCCACATTATTGTTATTATCTATGTATAATATAAAACTGAAAATTTTAACTTTTTGAAAGACTTACATTAGAATTAGGATTAAAAAATAATTTTTTTTTTTAAATTAGACCTCACGTTAGATTTTTTTTTTTTTTTAAGGGCTCACTTTAGGTTAAAAAAAAAAAAGACTCACGTGAAAAAAAAAAAAAAAAAAAAAAACTCCTATTAGGATTAAGGAAAAAAGAGAGAGATTCCTATTAGGACTCTCTCATTATTTAGTTTAACAAATTAAAATTTTTTATAAATTAAAATGATGAGGAAAAAAGAGGGAGAAATACTCTTGTTAGGACTCTCTCACTATTTAGTTTTAAAAATTAAAAAAATTATAAATTAAAATGATGATGTGGAAAATTGTGGGAGTTTCAAAGGCTTCGGTTTTATATATATATATATATATATAGATAATATATTATTATTATTATTATTATTATTATTATTATTATTATTATTATTTTTGTTGGTATTTCTGGATGTGTCTAAATTAATTTAGTTGAGAAATTTAAAAAGGTTGAAGGGCCATAGCTCCCTCTCTCTCTCTTTCTCTCCCTCCGCCACTGCATATATTACCTGCCTCTCCTGCCTGCAAAATTGGAGTTAATAATCCTCTTTTTAGTTTATTTACGACCAACCACGTCCAGATAAATAATAATATCCCTCCTACTAATGAAGTGGTGACTTCCCGTGTATTTAGATACCGCTTATTTTGTTAAAATTAAAAAATTATTGCTAAAAAGTACTATAAATAAAGATAAAAATTAGTTAAAATAGTAAGGTAGGACCCATAAATAGTGCCAAAAAGTACAGTAGGGCCTATAAATAGTAATAAAAATAAGTTAAATAGTGAAATAATTTTAATTTTTCATTCTTACACAAATGCCGCAAAGTTACATGGCTGGAGACTTGGAGTTGGTGGCTTACCATAAACCATAATCTAATTTTTTATTAACATATACAAAGGATACAATTAAAGCCTTTAGTTTTATATAGTTTATTCCTTTATTTTTTTTTTTTTATATTTTTGATAGATAGTTTATTCCAATCCAATTGGTTGAAGATACATATAAAAAAAAATAGTTGAAGATAATAAGACATTATAACGCAAATCCAAATTCTATCCCACGGCCTAACTCTTACAAGAGCATGATCATCAATTTATTATTTATATTCGTTTTTTAATGTTTCCCAATACACTTGGTAAATGTAGTATTATATAAGTATCCAAATAAATTAAAGAGAAAATTGATATTTACTACGTACGAAGTATTTACTTTTTTTAATGGACAAAAAGTATTTGATGTTAAATCTCCCGTTTGCATCGACAATGACAAAGCACAATTGGCAATTATATTGTTAGGAGCAATGCATGCATGCCTATTTACCTTTGTTATTCTCTTCGTTGATAGCAACTAATACCATAAAGTTGTTTTCCCCATAATTCAATATTCATTAGTTGGTGGAGACGTTTAAACCATGAATGTTTTTATTAATAATACCAGTTGAATGACTCAAGTATCTAAAATCAAAAGATAATGGAAATCAAATCATCTAAGTTTAAATAATTGACAAGAACTTTTATTTTTATTTTTAGGAAGAAGACATCATCTTTGTTAAGACAGGCCGGCTTATAAATCAGCTTGAAAAATAGAAAAATTTGTGGTGGAACATCCTCTGTTCACATTGCATAATCTGAAAAATCAATAGTTAATTTAGCTAAATTATGAGCAACTTTGTTGCCTTCTCTCTTGGTATAAGAGTAAGATAATATAGAGACAGAATTAGTACACTTATAAGCATCCATAATCAACAAACCATGAAAAGCCAAACCCGCATCTTACTTAATTAGCGCCTTCACCACAAATTCAGAGTCCCTTTCCAAAATTACATTCCCAACTCCCACTTCCAAACCAAATTTAAGAGCTCATAGAGTAGCCATAGCCTCTAATTTGACTGCTTTGCAAGCTTGGGACAATTGTTGGATCAAAGAAGCTATCACTAGTTCTTGGTTATTCCGAATAATAACCCTAATACCTGACTTATTCTCTTCTTTGAAAACAACTCCATCGTACTTGATTTTGAAGACATCCGGAGGGGCAAGTAACGATGGAATTCGAGGATGATGCTGTTGAGATTTATGAGTAGGCATGATTGCTTTGTACTCTTCAAGCCGGTTTCTGGAGGCTTGTGCAATCTTGTCTATAGTAATGCTAGGGAGCTGAAGACGAAGCCAGTTTCACCGAGTCCATATGGAACACACAGTCATGGCAAATAAGTCTGGAGCTTTATTGTGTTGAATAACCCAAGCAGTGAGTTCTTTAGAGGCTGTTTGGTTTTTTTTTTTTTTATCACTCATCACTCCTCACTCAATTTTCATCACTCATCACTCATCACTTAAAATACCCCAATTTCCTATATCCACCCGTTTGGCACATTTTTTCAACTTCTCATCACTCAATTTTTTCTACTTTTGTGGTACCCATGCCTAACTCCTCACTCAGTGAATTCTGTTAGCCTACCTGTGAGGAGGTGATTTCTGTGAGATCACTTGGCCAATTTTGGTGAGGATTTTTTCCGCAAGAAATCCAGGTACAGTCTTAGGCCTGTAATGTAATCTTTTGGCTGTCCAATGTCCATCCAAAACCCAGGTAAGAGCATAGCATAGAGCTTTTTCTCTGCTGCAATCTTAGGAAACACCTCATTTTCAATTGAAGTGGGCCGCAATTCAATCCGATCAAGAACAGAGGAATTCAATAGGTAGATTCCAGCATTGATCTTATTGCCCACAAATATTTTTGGTTTCTCTACAAGTATTCTTCTTCTTCTTCTTCATCTACCTCCTCCTTCTTCTCCATCAAACCCAAAACCCCATCTCCAAAACCCCATTTCATCAAAGCCTCCACAAACCCATCTCCTCCACCGCAACAACAACCAAAACCCATCTCAGTCTCCAAACCTTGCCACCTACTCAACGAAAACATCCGCAACGAGGCTCGGCGCAACAACCTAACATACTCCCACCACTTCTCCGCCAAGTACGTCCCTTTCAACCCAAACCCATCTCACCAAACCTCTAACGATCAGTGCAGCAGCACAAGAATGGGTATTTTGAAACCCATTCATGTTTGTTCAAGGAATGGGTATTTTGAAACACCCATTCATGTTTATTCTGTGATGAAGAACACAAAAAAAAAAAAAGAAAAAAAAAAAAAAAGAAAGAGCTGCAATGAAGGCCAAATGGGTTCTGTGATGAAGAACAAAAAAAAAAAAAAAAGAGAAAGAACTGTAGTGAAGACTAAATGGGTTCTGTGATTAAGGGAAAAAAAAGAAAAAAAAAAGAAAGAAAGAAAGAACTTAATGGAGTGCAGCGAAGACTAGAGAAAGAAGAGAGAAAAAAGAAAGAAAAGTGGAGAAGAAAGCCGTTGAAGAGACCATCAAAAGCAGCGCCTCACGCCTCACGTGTCTTGCTCTGGCCATGGGTCCAAGTATGTGGGTTTAATTATGAAAATGCTATTGGAAACTGAGTTTTGCAAACTGAAAACACCTAAAATGTGTTTTCAATTTCTATAACTCATCACTAAAAAATCAGATAATTGAGTGATGGAAACAAAAACTGGAAACAAAAACCAAACAGACTTCTCAGCCGTGGGTCCCACCATTTTTGAGTTATGGGTGATGAAAATAGAGTTATGAGCGATAGAAACACAAAAACCAAACAGCCCCTTAAAATTCTAGAAAACCATGTAATGCTGAAAATTCTACAACTCAGAATTCTCCCAAAAGAGTTTTGTAGTTCAATTGACACTTCCTAATATTTCCAATGAGTATGTCCAGGTTCAAATCTCTCATCCCTCAACTATCAAATTCTAAAAAGAGAAAATTTGAAATAATTAAATGGGGTTCAAAACTTCTAGTAATAGCATCATTTGCGGTATCTTATTCTTCACCATTTGGCCCTAAAAAAAAAAAGGTTAGAATAGGTTTTGTGAGGTCGCAGTTTGAGTTCCTAACCCACAAGATGGATAGACTTAGGCCCAAAAAGTCCAACACAATGAATTTGTAGAGAATGGATTGGAAAACTGGGCTCCAACGAGTTGAGCAATAAGAATAATAGATATAGGTGACAAGAGGAAGATAATAAAATGACCTGATTAGATAAAATCGTTCTCGGCACGGTCCGAGGTGATTAAGTCTTATATATCTCTTTCAAGTTTAGTTACAAAGTTTGTTCTTGATTGCTACATTATTTCTTTCTCCAATCTTTGATCCTCTTCTCTCTGGGTATCTCCTTCATTTTATTCCCTCTTCTCCTCTCCTATTTACCCTCCACATGCAGGCTTGATGGTCGGTGCTGATACTTGTCCCATCAGCATCTTCCAGAAGTTCTTGCGTAATAGCTGTAAGGCTAATAAACCATTGTTCAAGTATCACTTCTACATTAATGCGGCCAGAGAGTTAGCTGCAGAGCATTTAATGTGGTAGTAGCAGCTTTCTCCTTTGATAGTAGGACTCTCTCTTGCTATACGTTTCTACAATACTTATCCGTTCCAGCAGAACTCTCTGGGGCGTTCCCCTGAATGGCAGACCACCAAAACGGACATCGGCTTTAGTTATCTGAGGTGGCGTTCATCCTTGGCACTACCTCCTAGGTCATTATGTCCAAAACTAACTTCTTTATCTACTAACACAGACTCCCTTGATAGAGTTTGTCCATCCTCGGACAACTCTTAGTCCTCGGCTTGGGTTTTAGGCCCAACATGTACATGGATAATGAATTCCTGGGCCCAATGCTCCTACAAGTTTGATTTTTGGTTGGTTTCAAAATATTTTTCCACAAAATTCTTTTAAGATTTCACAATTTTAAACGTCATTGTTCTAATATATATTTTAATTAATTTTTTATTTTATTTTATATTTAGACCCTTTATGAGAATCTTTGGCATGTCATATCTTCTTTAAATGGTAAAATATATATTTCTAAATACGAAGACAATCATAACAAGTGCCTAATCCTAGAATATATAGTTCCATTACTTCTGAATACAAACACAATATATAATAAATAAATGCATATTAATAAATATCACAATTATGAAATGCCATATTTAGAAAACTATAAAAGAGAAAAAAAATCAATATTATATTAAATTTACTATTATATAATAACATTAAAGAAACAAAAAGGGATAGATGAATAATTGTTCATTAAAAAATGGATGGATAATTTATCAAATAAGAAAGATATATGGATAAGGGGCATAAATTTGCCATAGAAAATCCTAGGTCCCCAGAGACACTTGAATATTACCAATTCACCATAAGTATAGAATTACTATATATGGACTAATTCATAATAATAATAATAATAATAATAAACTATATATGGTCTCAGGACATCCAAAGTTCACTAAACTGACTAATTTATATGAATCATTGGGATCATAGAGGTCTAAATAAGACTAAAATCTATATATTAACCCTATCCAAATCCTTAAACTTACTGTTTTACGCTCAGGACTTAAATTATCAAACCCAATTGGAAAGTCTAAACTACAAGTTGAACATTTTTAACCTTCTTTTTCTATTATTATTATAAATGACCATTCTTTTTATATCTTCTTATCACTCCTATCCTATTTTATAAGATTTTTAATATTGGTAAGATTATGCATAATTAAATATAATAGATTTGAATTTTAAAAACAGAAACTTATTTAAAAAAAATACTCAAATTGTTAAAATTTTTATAACTTAGTAACATAATTAGAGACTTCTAGAGTTCAAATTATTCTCTTCTCTGTTATATAAAAAAATCAAATTACACATGTCAATCTCTCTTACATCTAGAGTGGAGACACATCAGCTTTGAGAGGTAACAGTAACGTTATCGGCACCAGCACATTGGTAAACACACAATGTATTTTTTGTTTTTTTGTTTTTTTGTTTTGTTTTTGTTTGATGCTCTTTTCTCGTAAATATGATTTTAACTTATGCTATTAGAGTATTTGTTAATTGACAATTTTAAGAAAGTTTTAATAAAAATTTTATGAAAATGTAAAAAATTGTCAAAAAAATCAATTATTTATTGAATTAATTTAGCTATAAAATTGATTGAAGTCTTAAACTACAATCTTACTCAATATATTTCTATTGAAGGTAAATTTTGACAAATCTACAATTGATTACATCTTCTTCTTATATTCTACATACTTACAAAATTTTTAAAAAATTAAAGATTAATAGCTATGTTATCAATAAATTGTTTAAATTGCAAGTTTTTGTAGTTTAAATTATATGTAAAATATAAGCTTATAAATCATATAGTATATAATATCTGATTGACACAAAATTTGATATGTGTATTAAAAGCGGAAAGAACATGTAATTGAACGGTTATATTTTCAAAATATATGGTAATGTCTATTTTATTGAGTAAAGTTGTAACTTTAAGTTACAACCAATTTTGTAGCTAAACTTTATTTATTATGGACAAAATTTAATTACAAAATTGGTTATAACCTAAGGCTACAACCTTACTTAATATCTTTTTATTGGAGGTGAATTTTGACAAATTCACCATTGGATTACATCTTCTTCTTATATCTTACATGCTTGTAAAATTTCTAAAAAAATTAAAGATCAATAGCTATATTATCAATAATTTGTTTAAATTGTAAGTTTTTATAGTTTAAAATTATGTATAAAATATAAGCTTATAGATGATATAGTAAATGATATCTGATTGACACAAATGTTGACGTGTATTGAGAGCATAAAAAATATACAATTCAACAGTTAGATTTTTAAAATATATAGTAATATTTATTTTAATGAGTAAGGTTGGAGCCCTAATATTGCAACTAAACTTTGTCCTTTATTTTTTATTTTTTCATAACAAAATTTCTAAAAATACTATTTAGAAACCAACGCCCCTCATAAATTTTCCCTTTTATACATATATATATATATATATATATTTTTTGGCTAATTACATCAATATACATGCGTACATTATTAGTATTTCATAAATACTTTTTATCCATCATTGTGCACCTTTAATGCGGTGATCACTCCATAAGTATAAATGTTTGTAAGATGTGAAGGAATAAGAGCTGAAATTCAAGTCTCCAGAAGAAAATTTCACAAACATATACACTTTAGATTAGACTAAAATAAAAATTTTATCTAGTATAAATATTTTCTATCCAAATGTGTATAATACTATACATTATTAGCCACGTCACACGCTTTATTACCAACCTTTTTATTCCCCTATATATGTAACTCCCCAAGTCCAACCCGTAGTCGCAATAGCTATAGTGTAAGAGTCTTCACTCTGCTTACCAAAAAAAAAAAAAGAGTCTTCACTCTCTGTTACTCTCAAATCTCTGTCATCTCTCTCTCCCTCTCTCTCTCTCTCTGTTTCCGTTAACCATTTTTCGCTTCAGCTTTTTTCAACCTCCGCTAAATATAGCAAATCTTTTTACTAAATCTTAAGAATAGATTTCATCAAACTCAGTCTTCACGTTACAGATAATAAGCATAATCCACTCTAATTTTCCGCGCGCACACACTCGCTGCGCTCTCTCTCTCTCTCTGTTTTTTTTTTTTTTTTCTTCAAAATCTGAGAGACCTTGTTGGTTTCTAAGTTTTAGGGTTTGGCTGAGTGTGATTAAAAAGAAAACCAAAAAAAAAAAAAAAGGAAAAGCCATGAGGTTGAAGGAGGAAATGAGTTGTAGAAACGAGGATGAGAGAGAGGAATTCTCGGAGCAAAAATTGAATCACCAGCCTCTATTTTTCACTACGCCAACGCTAGAGCCTGGGTTTCCTCTACAGGGAAAACCAGTGGTGGTTGGTTACGCTCTTACGTCTAAGAAGACTAAGAGCTTCTTGCAACCCAAGCTTAAAGATCAGGCTAGGTAATTACGCTAATTTAATTAATTACTGCCTTAACCACATTTAATCTATTAATTAATTTTTATTTCGTTGATTTTGGCCTTTAAGGCGTGTTTGGCAGCGCAGAGCCGATATTTTTATTTTATTTTCTCAGATTTGAGAGGATATTCTGTTTTCAGAACCTGATTTTTTTTTTTTTTTTTTCGACACGAGAGTTTGATTTGTGGTGAAGAGGACTTGATGGATACCTGTATATGACTTTTGATGATTCTGTCTCCAATTGGAATATTCTTTTTTTATTTTTATTTTAAATCTGTCCCTTTCGTTTCGTTGGAGAGAAAGTGATGTGGGAATTTCTAAAACTTCACAAACTGTTCTAAGATTTTTTTTTTTTTTTTTTTTTGCGTTGAAATTTTGAGGCAATCAATTAATCTGGGCACCAATTATTTTTGTTAATTCTTCAGTGAACACAAAATTAACTGTGAGAGCTGTTGTGGGAACCATCTTAAATTCAATTCTTATGTAATTCTTCTAACTTTAATATTTTACATGCTCTCAGTATACAACATATTTGTAATCCATATGATACTGTGCTGTGCTGTGCTGTGCTCCATATTTTCAATCAAGGCGGCCTCCTTTAGTTAATCGGAACACGGGGTTGCAAGCTCATAGGCCTGGCTGTGGAGAAATTTAATTGTCTTTTTTGAGTTAAATCATAATTTGATGTAAGCTTGATACTACATTTCTACAATTTGTGCCCATGTCATGTGGTTTTAAGCAAGTTAGTTGGTTTCTTTCTGTTTTTGTTTTATGATCGGGTCAATGCCTTTACTTTAGTCTTTCTTTGGAGCACCATAAATTTTTATGATATTCACATGGGTTTCCCAGCAGATTAATCAATGGTTAGTTAAAAACACTACATATTGTTGTGCAGGATTAAGGGGATATTCTTTGTTGCTATTGATCAAAGCAAGCCGCTTTCAGATCAAGGTCCTTTTGACGTTGTGATGCATAAGGTGTCTTTTTTTTTTTTTGGAAATACTTGCTTTGTTAACTCATACATAGGCTTGAGTAATTCATGCTTTCTGTATTTGCATAAGGCATGATTTGATAAATCAATGTCTTTCTCTTAATTGCAGCTATTAGGAAAAGAGTGGCGCCAGATTATCGAGGTTGGTTCATATAAATTTTATCTTTTTTATTTTGTCTGAAGAACTTGTTCATGTTCAAGATTGATTGATATTGAATTGTGTGATTGATGTATCACTTACATTACTACATAAGAGACTACTTTTAAACAATGGGGTATCAAATAATCACTGTCAGTGGCTGATGAGCAACCGGATTTTTTATGTTTAAAGCTTAATCCTGTCTGACATAATTTGCAGAGTGCTTGCTCTTTCCTCCATCTTGAATCATTTCTCAATATTTGAGGTCGAGGCCTCAAGGTTCCAGCGAGGATGTTTCTTCTCCCTTGGCCATCTTGCTGATTTGTTCAGGTTTTCTGAAGCATTTTTTCCAAAAACAAAATTTTGATTTGTCTGAGTCATCAATTTTGAAGGTTAATAGTTACCCCATTTTGTCAGCTGAATGGGAGATGGCTTAGACAATGCTATTTAATTCGAGATTCGCTATATATGCTTTTTATGTTTGCTACACTTCAAAATCAAGGATTCTGTAAATTGGCCTTCCTCCAACACCCTTTTGGATTGCTAGATGCAGATGCTAGTCAAATCTTCGTACTTCTAGGCAGCAACAGCAAAACTTTCTTACTTTGGCTAGGTTCAGATTTTTATGTTCTAGCTTTTGGGTATATTAGGTAGCAGTAGAACTACTTTAATTGTGTTTGGTTACTTCAGTGAGGGTCTTAAAGTACTGAAAACTTATGTTTTCACAATTGTTTTTTCACAATTATTTAATTGGAAAGTTACACAAATACACACCCAATAGGTCTTGAATCCACGACCTTTTCCTCCACCTAGAACTTATATGGGGAGGAGGCGCCAGTTGAGCTAGAGTTCATTGGCATTTTGTCACTATTATTTCAAAGCTACTAGATAGAATGTAATTGTGGATCTTTTGTGGCGAAACTGTGAGTATTACTGTTTTTATGATAAAAACCTATTGTTCATAAGCATAGAAAAGTAACTATGCTATGAATTATGTAAGCTAAGAAGCACCCATTCGGATATGAGACATGCATATGATGTGATATGGACACGATGATTGTCCAATTTTTGAAAAGTGAGGATATTACTTATTAGATGGTATGGATACTTTAATTAATTAATGTATAAATCAATATTGTTAAGTTCTTAATATGCTAATTTCTATTTTAAAAGATAAACAAAAAATGGCTAAAAGGTGTAAATATGTCTAAATAATAAAAATAATAATGAAGTTATTAGCTTCATACACAGATTTTTAAAAATAAATAAAGAAGTATCCCGCAGTATCTAGGAGTATCGCTTTCAAATATGTGTGAGATGCAGATAGCTAGTTTGAAGTTTTCGTGTTTCCTAGGAATAGAGAAATTTTAAATAATAATAATAATAATAATAATAATAATAATAATAATAATAATAATAATAATAAAGAACTATGCTGCTGTATTTTTTTCTTGATAATTTGATAGTTAAAACGGGGGAGGGGGATTAGGATCCTGGATGTCTCTGTTGGAAACACTAGAAGATACCAATCAGTTGAGCTACACAGCTCTTGGCAACTATGTTGTATCTAAGACTGGGAGTATTGGTATCAGATAAGTGTCAGATATGGATACGGCCACTAGTTTTAAGTATCCATGCTTCCTAGGGTTTAAGTGATGTTCTGAATGTCAGTCTTTTAAGTCTTTTAATTGTTTCTGTTGATTGCTTGTTGGTGTTTCTGCAGTCCAGTTTAATTTCTTTTTACTATCAATACTATGCAATTGGCCCATCTTTGGAGTCATTCTCAATAAAACATAAAAGGTATGTGTAGAACATGCATTGAAGATGCATTTTAACAGATTGTGAGCAATGAAGAAAGATGCTTCACCTGCAACAGTTAGCGAAGGGGTTTGGTTGTTTACCAATGTATGGTGGTTGTCACAATCAAATCCTGAGGTTCAAGTTCAATTTTGTATCTTTTGAGGATTAATAGTTACCCTATTTTGTTTAAATATTTTGTTCTAATGTCATCTTCAAGTTTTCTTTTAGAACTTAAGTTTCCTCTGGATCTGTTGTGTTGTGCAGTTGTAGAAAGCTGTAGACGTGTAGTTTTTTGTGATTAGCAATTTGGGAATATGTTGCTTGTGATAATCAGCCTTTTTCTTTGTGTCTCCCTTTGTCTGTGACTCTATGCTTGTGTATAAAGGCAACTGGTCTTTATAACAATTGTGATCAACACCTCTCAAACGAAAGAGAAGGAAAACATTTTGCAGCTTTTCTTTCTTTCTTTCTTTCTTTTGTTTTCCCCCCTCATTTGGACAAGAATGGTGTCTTTTGGATGCTTTCTCAAACCACTTTGGTGTGTTGTTTTATATATGACCACTGTTTTGGTTTATTGAACAAAATATCTTGTTGATTTGATAAATATGGTTATTTGAAATGTATACATAATACTTCTGCCCTCCCTTCTTACCTTCTTTCCGTCAATATTTGTAGGACTACAGGCAAACACATCCAGAAGTAACAGTTCTTGATCCTCCAGATGCCATTCAGCATTTACGCAATCGCCAATTCATGCTCCAGGCTGTTGCTGATCTGAACTTGTCTGACTCTTATGGTAATTTTTATGTTGATTTTCTTAGACGTCTCAATTACTAGGAATAGGTTTATGGCTTGGCCTTCAGCTAATAAGTAATCAATCTCATCAAAAAAGGCGCAACCCATGTACAGTTGACGTAATGTAAGTTTAAATGATTTGTTGTAACTGAGCTAAAAAGTTCTGTGATGCTTGCTGACTGTGATTTTGATGATTAACTACTACGCAGGCAAAGTTGGTGTTCCCAGGCAATTGGTTATCAAGAAAGATGCATCATCCATCCCTGATGCAGTTACCAAATCTGGGCTGATATTACCACTTGGTATGTATGTGTTTGCATTTGCAGTTTCTTGTGTATGCTTGCAGTTTGTAGGTCCACTGTAGGCTATGCATCAACAATTGCTAGCAACTTTTCTTAGAAATATGGTTTAATTGACACTAATGGGATTGTATGTCGAAAGATTTTTTTTTTGCTTAGATACTCCTATCCTAATATGTCAGTCTTGTTTCTTGACTGAACTTTTGGGATAAGTTGCTGCCTAAATGGCTTTTAGGAAATCATCAGTAGTGGATATGTAATGGTCTGGTGATGATTTTACATTCTCATATTTGTTTCAGTTGCAAAGCCATTAATTGCTGATGGAAGTGCTAAGTCACATGAATTATCACTCGCTTTTGATCAAAACTCCCTTCAAAAACTTGAGCCTCCACTTGTTCTTCAGGAATTTGTTAACCATGGTATGCAGTTGTAAGACATGTCTTATTACCTTCACAGTTACAATAAAAATGTCGTGATTTCAAAATTGTCATTCCCGTCATGATTGTAGGAGGTGTTCTCTTTAAGGTATATATTGTTGGTGAGACTATAAAGGTGGTCAGACGTTTTTCTTTACCTGATGATGTCTGCAAAAGGGAGCTCTCCAAAAATGCAGGTGTCTATCATGTTCCAAGGGTTTCTTGTGCTGCAGCTTCAGCAGATGATGCAAATCTGGACCCTCGTGTTGCTGGTGAGCTATCCTGTCTGACAAAACCTTTCTTGAATTGTTCCTAATTTTCTTATTTATTTTTCAAGAATCATGTGTTTCATCATGGGTTTGGTTTGCATTGTTCCGATGGGTTTTAAACTTATGGAAAAAGATGTTTCCTGTTAAGAGTTGGTGGGGATGATTGGATTGGTTGAGCCTTGGAGCCACTTCATATTAGGTTTTTCTTAGTGCAATCTTGGTTATGTAAAAGCCTAAAAGGGGTTATGCTCAAGGCATCAACAGTGACATTGAACTGTGTTCAGGTTATGAAATTTTAATTTTAGGCTATGGATCACAGAATCTCTCTAAAATTTTTTTACCATTGTTTTCCCTGCAGAGCTTCCTCCACGACCTTTGCTCGAGAAACTTGCAAAGGAACTTCGCCATCGACTGGTAGTTTCATCATTCACTCTTTTGATTTCATAGAAGCACACATGTCCATGCATTAATGATGCTAACTTTGGTCATTGCTAAATTTTTGTAGGGTCTACGACTCTTCAACCTGGATATTATCCGAGAGCATGGTAGCGGAGATCGTTTCTATGTCATTGACATTAATTATTTCCCTGGTAAGTGAACCTTTCTTCACATATGAATGTGATATCTCTTCCTAAGTCTTCTTGGTGATGATGTTCTCAACTGCCTTAAGCTTTTATTTCAAAGCATCATCCTCAGTTTAACTCTTCTGTGATGGGTACAAGTATTCTTCATCTTTTTAAACAAAAAAATAAAAATAAAATGATGAAATGTTGTTTTAAACATCAATGACATTAAAAATCATTAGGGGTTGCTTATGTAACTAGAAGTTGCATCTTATTTAGTTTATACTCTTAGTTCTTACTGATGACTATGTTAAGTATATTTCTATATGGACCTTAAAATTGGTATTTTTACATTGGTGCAGGGTATGGAAAGATGCCAGGGTATGAGCACATATTCACAGATTTCCTTCTGAACCTAGTTCAAGGCAAGTACAAAAAGAGGTCATGCTAGAAACTGTTGCTGGCTCAATAAGTATATCATTGCACCTCCATAAGTATCTGCAGAAGAAAGTGGCAATACTGCACAGAAGTGCCATATCACCTCAATAACTCGCTGGAGGACCGGATTTGGATCCTCCATTTCCAAGTGAAATTGAGTGTCCATTAATGGCTATGATTTAAATTGGAGTAAATTTAGGGCCTAGATTGTGATAACTCATCTAGAAAGATATAACTCTAGTTTAGTTTAACCATAATTAAATTTAACAACACAATTTAGACCCTAGATTTACTCCACTTTAAATCATGACCCTCAAAATGGACACGGGGTTTTTTGGCATTTAGTATCAATTTTTTAACAATTTCTTTAATTGTCAAGTTTACAAAACTATTTAGCAAACTAGCATCTCAAGGCTTACAAACTCGATTTCAACTATGGAACTCAAGTCTTAGCCACTCGAGTTCTTTCTCTTCTCTTCTACAGATCCACATTCAAGTTCTCTCTCTTCTTCCTACTTCTTCAGATCCACACTCTCTTTGTTCCTTAAGATCTTCTTTTCTTCTTCTCCACATTCCTGCTTCTCTGGTTCTTCTTCTTCTTCTTCTTCTTCCTCCAAATCCACATTCTCTCTTCTCTTCTTCTTCTTCTTCCTTCAAATCCACGTTCTTCTCCAATTCTTCAAATCCTTCTTGGAACTCAAGTCTTGAAGGCTCGAATTTTGTCACCAAACTCGAGTCTCAAAGACTTGGGATTGTAGTTTACAAAATTATTTCAAAAACTTGACAACTAATGAAATTGTTAGAAAATTGATACTAAATGCCAAAAAAAAAACCAAATGGACACTCATCATTTCACTTTAAAATGGAGAGGATCCTCATCCCAAAGGGAGGGCAAGCTTTCCTGCTAAAACCGTTACCATGTACGGTGTCATGTATGATTCTTGCTAGCAGCTCGAAAAGGGGACATGCAAGCTGCAAAATTTTCCATTATTATCTAGTGACCAACTGGATATGTTGTCATTTAAAACATCCAAATTGTACAAAAGTCGAAGAATCCACCTCCTTTACATCTCTCTTCTACAAAAGTCCAAATATCCACCTTCTATAGGGCTTTAGGCTCTGTTTCTTGATTCTTTTTTATGCCTACCCGATGTTTCATACTGTAACTTGTTGATAAGCAGTTGGTGAATATGCGCAACTTGAGATTTTCAATCACATTTATTTTGTATCAAGAAATTTTATCTTCAATTAACTTTTATGTGAATAAGAATCTCTGTGTTTCTTGACCATTCACCCTCTCTTGATAGAATTTTGGGCTTTTTTGGCGGGGAGTGTAAAGATCTTTTCTTTTGCATTTTCATTTTTGTTCTTTCCTAATATCTATTCATGGTCATGAATGTTTGAGGCAAACCATTTTCCACCTGTGCCATGCACCATACGATGCACCCATATTAGCAATGCAAATTTTTTAATTGGGAGTCTGGATGATACAGTGATTGACAAGTTACAAGGATTTAAAATAAACTGAATAATCAGCCACCACACCTTGGCCGAGTTGGTAAAGCAATAAGGTGAACAATCAGGCACCACGACCTAGCCGAATCGGTAAAGCAATAAGGTGAGATTCGGACCTTCAAAAACTAAGGTACAAGTGCCAGCAAATTGTGCCGTGGATAAGTGCTTCACTACTCACTAGTATACTCGTTTGAGTACCAAGCAGATCCCTTTGTGCTTGGGCAAACATAGCCCCCACAAACAATAGGATTTTGAAACAATAACTCGTAACTATTTTGAAACCACTACTGACTACTCATAAATTAAAAAGTCCTGAGAAAAGGAGAGGAAATCTATCTAAAGAATCGGCAACACCTAGTATGTTACTTGCACTTTCACTCCAAACATTTTCATCTCGACGAAGATCAAAATCAAACAAATACCGTTAGCTAATCATTCTTTATCTCATTAATGAATCAAAACCAGATAAAAATGCAGAAGCATTAACATTAAAAGTTAAGAACTCACAACACAAACCTTCAAGCAAAAGAACAAAACCAGAAACGCCATTATTAAAAAAAGAAAAGGTTACTAGTCAGTTGTGGGTGGTGCTTGTGAAGAGATAGGAGGTGGAGGAGACGAGTCAACAGCAACAGCAACTTCTTCAAGTTGAGAAGCACCATCTAAGCCAGAAGAAACGAGAGTCCAGTCAGGAGGTAAGTCAGGCAGAGAAGGATACACGGTGGGTTTACGCTTTATGTCCCATGGCTGTGTCTTTCGTGGCCTCGTCTTCATATGGTGCGCCGTAGCCTTCTTCTGTGGCCTCGACGAGCACTCTATCACCAACCCCACACCACCATCGCCTCCGCCACTGCCACTGCCACTGCCACTGCCACCCCATGGGGCTACCTTGGTCCCACCAGTCTTAAACGCACATGAATTCGGCACCACCAACACGCTCGTCCCAAATATAGCCGAAATCGACATGCTTTTTTTCTTATCTCAATTCTCTACTTTGGTCTGAGAAACTGTGAGAGATAAAATGGGTTTCCTTGGACCTTTCGATTGGGATGACATATTGATGACATTCATTTTCTTTGCTTTGGTCGTATGTGTTTTTCCCAAAGTAGCCTCAGTTCTAGTTGGGCCTGCCACATAGTTCACTCCATTCAATTCTTTTTATTTGGGCCCTATTTGCTTTTTTTTTTTTTTTTTTTTTTGAGGTTATTACGGTCCAGTGTGCATAAAGCATCCTTTGGACAATGCAAGAATTAATTTGATTCTTTTCTTTTCTTTTTTTTCTTCAATTACAGACTCCTTGGATTTTTTTTTTTTTTGCTGAATACAGACTCCTTGGATTTAGATATCCTCTTGTTTATCCGATTCATTAAATGACGAAAGAGTGTGACTCTTGGTGAAGGTTTAGAAAATTTGACAAATGCTGCTATTATCAGGAGGGCGTACACAACTCTTCGCAAGGTTGTATGACCTATCATGATAGAGATGACATGCGTCTATAAATAAGAGAAATTATTAGGTGGAAGTACTGCTGAAATGGTTCTTCTTAATCTCTTAACCAATAAAATGCTATTATTTATGCAAATGTAACATCATCTGGTAATTTTTATTTTTTATTTCTTGTGTTGATTAAGAAACTCATACATACATTTACATAGATAACATCATCTCATTGGTCAGGAAAAATCACATCAGCAATCCTCCCAGTGTAAATAATAATTTTTCTATAAATAGGACACCATACATTGATGTTAGATAATTGAGCCATGTTGTGGAAAAAACACACACACAAGGCTCTCTCTCTCTCTCTCTCTCTCTCTCTCTCTCTCTCTCTCTCTCTCTCTCTCTCTCTCTCTCTCTCTGTTTTGTTTTTTTTATAAGCACTCTTTTGTAAAATACCATAGTCTCATCAATATTCTCTTAACCAATAAAATGCTATTATTTATGCAAATGTAACATCATCTGGTAATTTTTATTTTTTATTTCTTGTGTTGATTAAGAAGCTCATACATACATTTACATAGATAACATCATCTCATTGGTCAGGGAAAATCACATCAGCAATCCTCCCAGTGTAAATACTAATTTTTCTATAAATAGGACACCGGACATTGATGTTAGATAATTGAGCCATGTTGTGGAAAAAACACACACACAAGGCTCTCTCTCTCTCTCTCTCTCTCTCTCTCTCTCTCTCTCTCTCTCTCTCTCTCTCTCTCTCTCTCTCTCTCTCTCTCTCTCTCTCTCTCTCTGTTTTGTTTTTTTTATAAGCACTCTTTTGTAAAATACCATAGTCTCATCAATATTCTATTTTTGAGAGGCAATACAACCGCGGGACTCTCCCCACCCCGCCTCCGCCCCCACCCCTAATACAATTTTATATATATAAATAAATTTTGTGCTACAATAATATAACTCACAACAAAACAAAATGTTTTAAAATCCAAACATTTAAATAAACCAAGTATTTAAATAGTCTAATATGTAACAACATAATTCAAAATTTCTTATAACAAAATAAACATTGTCTTTACATGAATAGAATCATCGAGGATAATTAACTAATTCTTTAACAAAATAAACATAAAAAAATAAATATTGTCTTATAACAAATAAAAATTGACTACTTCTTTAAGAATTTGTTTCGCTTTCTCCCAATGTAGTGACACCACTTTTTTCTTCATTATCGATATCATCAAGGATGTTTTGGAATGTATTAGCTTCATTTCCATCTACAATAGATGAAATGCCTAAAAAAAGTAAAACAAATTCAATCAAACAATTGAAAAATACAGTGAAGAATGCAAAACATAAATCATTAAATAGATTAACTAGTAAATTTGATTACCTTGGATTTCAGCCCATGACCAATTTTGAGCACACATCAATGCCTCCACGGTCTTTGCATGAAGTTTACTGCGATGTGGACTTAGCAGCCTACCACCTATGCTAAATGTTAACTCCGAAGCAACAGTTGACACTGGAATGGCTAGGATCTCCCTTGCAATGCATTGTAAAGTAGGATACTTAGGCCCATTAGATTTCCACCATGCCAAAATATCAAACTCCAAAGTTCTTAACATTAGATCATCCTTAAGGTAATGCTCCAACTCCAATTTAATATTCCCACCCTTTTTTTTTTTTTTTTGACTAAGATATCTTTCAAAGTCCATAAAGGAGTCATCAACTTGTGGATCCTCACTTACACAAGTACCACAAGTACCTTCTCTACCCATTCTCCTAGAAATATAGTCACGAATCGTTTCATAACAAGTTTCTCTAACTCTTTGAATTTCATTTTCAGCTTCATCACCATAAAGAAGAGGAAAATAATATTCCAACAATTCAATCTTATATCTTGGGTCTAAAATGGTTGTCACAGGCATAACACCATGAATCACATTCCAATAATAGTCAAATTTTTCTAACATTTTAAATGCCATACTCCTAATTATATCACTTGGGCTTGTGAACCAAGAATTCAAAGCAATTTTTATTTCACATACCTTAGGAAAAAAAAGATTAGCTGTAGGATATGAGGTACCTGAGAATAGCTCTGTAACCTTGTAATCCTTTGGCTCAATCGAAAAAAGGCATCTTGAACTCTATAGCAGTAGAAAGCATAAGATAGGTAGAGTTTCAGCAAGTCTTACATTCAAGGGCTAGTTCTTGGGTACATTCAACATGTAATTGTCGAGCCGTATTTGTAAACGCCTTCTTTTTGTTGATCCAGTCCAAAATCTCACACTCTCACGAACCTTCTCAATACGTGATCCAACAACATTCAAATCATCTTGAACAATCAAATTAAGAACATGTGCTGCACAACGCATATGCAACATTGATCCACGCATAACAAGGGTACTACGTTAAAGCTTGTCTAGTATAATATTCATAACTGCATCATTAGTACTGTAATTGTCCACTATCATAGTAGATGACTTCCTATCAATGTTCCATTCCAACAAGGTTTGTAAAAGGACATCAGAAAGCACTTCTTTCGTATGTGGAGATGGCATATAAATAAACCTAAAATAAGAAATTTAAATTATTATAACTAATAGTGAAATAAGTTCATACAATATTTGACAAAAATTTAAATAAAGAAAATGAATATATACTTAAAAAAACGTACCTCATAACTCGGCTTTGTAATCTCCAGAAATCATCAATGAAGTGTGCCGTTACAACCATAAACCCTCGCATTTTGTTTTGTAAAGTCCACATATCAGTGGTAATAGCAATTCTACTCCGATTCTTTTCTATTTCATACATTGATTTCTCCATTTCATGATCATAGATGCTCATAATGTCCTTCTTGATTGTGTTCCTACAAACCATCTTGAACAATGATTGAAAAGAAGTTGAATATCTTCTAAAGCCAATGTGATCAATTATAGAAAGGGGATACTCATGCAAGATGATCATGCATGCGAGTTCTTTTCTTGATTCATCTTGATCAAAATGATAAGCATTCACACCTGCCATTGAGTCCACGTTATGTTGATCTCTCACCAAAAATTTTTGTTTCATATCCCTAATGTCCTTAAACTTTTTCCTAAGACATATTTTTAAGTGGTCATGAAAATGTTTAGTACCATTTTTAGACCCCTCTACAAGCAAGCTCGTACAATAGTTGCACTCAGCTTTGTCTTTCCCATCAACTTTCCTTTTCTTAAAATGATTCCACACAACTGATTTCAACCTTCCTCGTTCCTCAGTTATCTCATTGTTAGGTTGGGCTTGGGCATCTTCTGGCCTATCCAAGGGAGTTGAACAGGGAGTTGTTTTATCTTCATCTACCATCATTGGAGATTGATGGCTGCCAATGGGTGTGATAGATGGATATAAAGAAAAAAATAAGTTGGATATAAAAATATAAATATAACCGAATAGAAGATCTCTCCCCTCATGTATTGTATCACTGCTAAGGTAAGGGTAGCATCAGGAATCAGGAAAGGGTTGGCACAATCAAATCAGTACACGATTTCCTTCTTTATAAATTCAGTTTCAGTACGATTACAATTGCCCCTGCTTGTTTCCTTACTATAATAGCGATTAGGATAGCTTACTAATAACAAGTGTGGGGCCGAACATATAATGAATCACATCTAGCTTCAAACTGCCTAATACATAATGAAACAATGTGCAAAAACATGAAACAATGTGGGGCCGAATATATCAAAAAACCTACTGCCTACTATAGTCAAATATATGAAACAATGTGCAAAAAAATGTGCAAAAAAACATAAAACAAACCTAATACCTACTGGAAGTCTGGAAGCACTATGTAACGTGACCAGCCTTTTTTCCTTTCAACTGTTCTTCTTCAATAGCTATAAACAAAAATACCAATTTTAGATAGAAAAAAGAAAAGAAAAGAAAAAAGAACCAAAATTTAAATTGAAAAAAACTTATTTAAGAAACACTAAAACAAAAGGAAGATAGCGAATGAGATGAACCTTGAAAAACACATATGGACTATAGAGAAGAGGGATGGGTTAGAGGTGGCAATAGCAATAGGGTTTTAGAATAAAAAATATTTTATCTAATGTCTTGTACTTGTGTGTTTTACTTTAAATAATAGTGATTTAGGGTTTAATAAATTTACAATTATAGTCCTTATTAGTGCGAGGCAAGGACGGGGCAGGGTGGGTTGGGAATAAAAATACTAAACTCATCCCCGCCCCGCCCCGCCCTGCCCTAGGGGGTGGGGACAAAATATTGCCCCATCCCCGCTCCGCTAGCGAGCCGGGGCAAAATTGCATCCCTACATGTAAATGAACATTAACCAGATATTTATTTATTTTTTAAATGATAATAGGGATGGCAATTGAGTGGGGTGGGGTGGGGTGGGATGGGGCGGGGCTGAAGGATGGGGTCTCCACTCCCACCCTACATGGTTTTATTTTACCTTGTCCCCGACTTCCATCCTCGCCTTGCAAAACTTTACTTCATATTAATTTGTCACACCCAACTCCACGCCTATTGCAATTTTTTTATCTATTTATAAAACCTTTTTCATTAATATATATATATATATATTTCAAAATTACAATTAAATTTATTATTTTAATCAAATTAATTTTTAGTACAAATTTAACAATCTTATCCAAAGTGTTTAACAAGATAATATCACAACAAAATAAAAATTTTACTATTCATGCATTTAAAATGCTTAGTAGTACAAACTAAGTCTTTAGCACTAGTAGAGCAAGGTAGGAAGGAGCTAAAAAACCTAAATCCATCATTGCCCACCCTGGAGTACAGATGAAATATCTTGCTCCATACTTGTCCCACCACCTTTGCAGGGCAAAGAGAACTTGCAGTGAACGAAGTGGGGTGGGGTGGACTGGGGAAAAATTATCATCCCTAGTAGCTAATGTTTAAATTTTTTCCTATTTGTAATGGTGGATTGATTTTTATGCATAATTGATAATTTTGATTCTAGCACGACATAAACACATGTGATTAAGAATCAGAATTTGCGTTCTAGCTAGTAGAATTATTTGATAAGTGAAAGGTTAGTTTTTTTATAACTACATGTTGAAAATAGTATATCAGTGTCATCATCAAGTATGAACTTTATAGTGGAAGCAGGAGTTTCTTCTAACCAAGAGCGGCTTGGTGCATTTAGGGGTCTAAGCCGAAAACTGAATTAAGTTTTTTTATATATTTAAATATGACTCTTTAAAAAAAATAATTTAGAAATATTACGTGGGGGTCAAAAACACCCAACAAGAAACACAAAGAAGACTATAGGAAAATAAATATTCTGGTAATTGGCCAACACAATCTATTTAGTAGAAAAATAAGGTGAAAACTCCACAATGGGAAGTTCAAACAACTGATTTTTAGAAGCTGGATTACATTGACATTGCGGTAAATACATTTCAAAAGGAAAAGACTTTTTTCCCGTGGTGTTGGGCTATATGGAAAGAGCGTATCTTTTTCCTCTCCTTCTGCTATTGTTTTCTCTCTTGATATTTCTTTGACCCCCTCTTTGTGGCCATGCTCTCCTCTTTTATAGGTGGATTTCCTTCCCTTATCCCCTCCAGCTGGACTGTCCCCAGCCGGATCTTTTAGGATATTTCCTCCTCCTTTTTTGCTTTTCCCCCGTTCTTGGTTTTTTTGGGGGGGGGGGGGGGGGTTGTACTATTTAGATTGTCCTATATGTATTTAATGTGGAAGAGGTTAGGTAGAGAATCTCTCATTAATGCGGAGGTGACGACTCCTGTGATCTTAATAATTTCAAGGGGTTTCCCGAGGTGGCGTTAGTGAGAGCGCCATCACGTCCACGAGTGAAATGGGTGGTGTTGATCTCCCGTGATACTTCTTCTGTTTGCTGAGGGATCACCCTTTGATTGTGAGCTTGGAGAAACACTCTAGGGTTGGAAGATAGAAAATCCATGGGAATAGTTCTGATAGGTTTCCCGTGAACAATCATTGAAATGGACTTAGCCCATCTCTTCGAGTATGACCTCCTTAGTATTTGGACTTTGGTCTAGGATCAAGTTCATCCCCTCCACATATTACTTAACACTCTATTCTCCTATTTTAGATGCAAAATTACTTATTAACATGAATCATTTACAATTTTTTTTTAAGTTGATTGACACAAAAAAATTGACAACTAAACCCATGTGAAATTTTTTTGTCTATTTTTATTTTTATTTTTTGTGATAAGTGCTACATTCATAACATTTTTACAATAAATTTTAGGTGTTAAGATCTTACTAGTTTTAATTTGAACTCACCACTAAATTTTTTTTTTTTTTTTACTACCAATGACAGCAGTTTGTAACAACTTGCCATTTATGATTTTTTGTGAAAAATATCGTGGATATGATATTTCTCTTTTTTTTTCTCTTTTCTTTTTATAAAAAATTATTTTATTTATTGGCTAGTATTTCGGCTTAATTAATACTGTTGCAACAAAAGAAATAACTATATTAGTTAAAATTTAGGAGCATTTTTCTACTTAAGGACCTTAGGCGACCGCTTTATTTGTCTATACTGTAAAGTTGGCCTTGCTTCCAACCATATATTTATCTGAACACAATCTTGAACCCTGCTGCTACCTGCTAAGGCATGGTTACACTGAAAACTTCAAGTATCGTGCACAGCCGGCTCTAACATTTAAGTAAGAAAGGCAGTCGCCTAAGGCCCTGGGTAAAAAAAGGCCCCCTAATTTTAACCAATAGAGCTATTTCTTTCATTTTAATATTATTAATTAAGTCCAAATATTATCCAATAAATAAAATAGTATTTTTTTACGAAAAAAATTCTACGTTCACAATATTTTTCACAATAAATTCTAAGTAGCAAGATGTTACTGGCTGTTATTGATAATTAAAAAAATAATTTCAATGGTGAGTTCCAATTAGAACTAGTAATAATTTAACACTTAAAATTTGTTATGAAAATATTATGAATTTAGCACTTCTAAAAAAAAAAAAAGAGTAATACACAAAAAATTTCACAACAATTGAGTTGGCTAATTTTTACTAATTCTCATCTGGATCCACCACTAACGTCACTTTTTAACTTACCATTATTAATCTGCCACATCAACATGTGTGAAATGTTTTGTCAAATTTTTTGTGCCTATAGACATTCTTAAAAAAAAAAAAATTCTAGATGGTTCATATTAATTAGTAATTTTGCATCTAACATGAGAATAGAGTTTAAGCAATATTTAGATTTTTTTTTAAGTCATTTTAAAATATATAAAAGACCTCAATTCATTTTTCGCCTTAGGTCCCTCAATGCATCAAACCACCCTAGTATCGTATCTAAAAAACCCTGTTTTCTCTTGAAAATCTATGTCCTACTCTAGAACAACACACTTCCATAGAGCCTAAAGCCGAAAAAAGTGACAAAGAATCACCTTCCCACTGCCTCAGACCTCATATGACAATATATCCCTAGCAAATTCAAGAGCTGAGCAAATAAAGGTTTGAAGTCTCAATAATTAAAATTTCTAATTTTCTTTTTTCCTTTTCTTCTTAATACACACACATACATACATTTATATATGCGCCTTTGACCATATTCGTAACAAGTGAAATAGGTTAGTCAAAACAAGTTAAATAAATAACCTCATATTTCCAAAATATTATTATACCAAATAAGAGTATCATTATATTTCCAAACTAATATTCAGATTCTAAAGTAGTATATTCTTAGAATTCTAGATGCTCGGCTCTATATTATCCTCTAAATCAAATGTCACATATATGTTATAGTCATCTCACGTAAATTTAAATTCTCAGCAACTTCGAATAAGCATTTAGTTATTAATTGAAGAAAATTAAAATGTCTCCAAATTTTTTCCTGGGCCTGTATCTTGTTGAGAATTTTGGGGGAAATCAATAATAAAAGGATCAAAGAGGCTTAGAGATTTTCCACTAAAAAAAAAAGGCTTAGAGATACAATAATCGTTTTCTTTAAGATGACATTTTGCACTACTCAAATGTGTTTGTTAATTTGTTGCATGCAAATCATATCCAAGATATATATAACTAAACCAAGATTCTACAAGTATAAAACTTGAAGAATCTTGTGACTTTCTTTATATGATATGCCAAAAAAAGTTTATATACTTGCAAATAAAAAATTTATATAAAAAATTAGTTTAAACTAATATGTTTTGTGACTACCTGACTTGGAGAAAAAATGTGTGCGTGTATATATATATATATATATATATATATATATATATTATATACTAAATTAACATATTTTGACCACTCTAATAAAAATGTTGAACAACCTAACTTGAGAATCACAAGAATTTAAATTTAACATAAATAAATGTAATGTTATATCCACAACATTTTCACAATAATCACAACAAGTCTTATGGGGTAAGTTGTTACTGATTCTAATTTGGTTTGAACTTAATACTAAAATCTTTTACCAACTAATAGCAGTTTGTTGCATAATATTTGCTGTTAAAATAATTCTGGCCCCCAAACACGATTCTTAACCACTAAAAAAAAAGCTTTAATAAGAACAAAAATAAAAAACCCAAATTACAACAAAAATAAGATTAGACCAAACAACAACAAGTGAACAGATTATTCAACAAAAAGCCTATTCAAATACAAAAATAAAAATAAAAATTTCTAACCATTCCAATTTGTAACACATTTAACTCATTACATAAAAATAATTTTTAATTTCATTTTTTCCTTAAAAAATGGTACTAAGAGAAATACTATGGTCATAAGTTTTCTTTAGTTGTGCCAGTAGTTATGTTTTCTTTGGTTTTACAGTTGCAACAATTTTTCTTTCCTTAGCAATTAGGCTCATAATTATAGCAAATATCATTTTTTTTTCTCTCTTTCTCTTCATTTATTTTTTTCTTCTTTATTATCATTTTAGACTCTCTCACACTTTATTATTCTCATATTAGTATTATCAATTTCCACATTATTATTATTATTATTATTATTTCTTTGCTAGTACAAAGAAATTGTAATATTTCATATATTTGTGTGTGTGTGTTTTTTGTGACGTTGATATATTAAGTTGTCTCTTTATTAAATTTAGTATATTTTAAATATTTTATTGACCAACTTAAACAAAATTCCTAGAGCCACCACGAATATGGTTATTTATTTATAAAAAATGAAATGTCAACTTTATATTGCAACAAGCACTCAAAAATTGTTTACAAGGTTGTTATTACTTGCCATTAATGGCATAAAAATGTTTATTTCCCTTAATATGCTGCATAACTCTACCCAAAAAAAAAAAAAAAAAAAACTTTCTACAACTGCTTGGCTTTGGCGACGATGCACCTCTTGAGTGAGCCTTTCTTGCTTGATTGAGCTATTTAGTAATTGTTTTAAAACTAAAATAGATAGTTCCACACATCCCTCAACTGTATCTTGCTCAACCATGGACCAGAGAAAAACTTTGTATATTTCGGAACTAAATATAGAACAACAAACATGGTTTAAATTTAATTTATTTAAAAATATCTCAAATCTTGTACTGTTTAAATAGGATTACATATGGGCACCTTATAGCAGAAGCAAAATTGTTTACAGATTTCTTTTATTCTCTTAATTTTTCTCATATTTGTAAGACAGAAAATTTTCTGTAACTCATAATTTTACTAAACATATTAGAGGTTTTATCGTAAGAATGAAATATGTTCCTTCACACATTAACAATGTTCTCTTAACCGGTATGGGCTAATTTTTGTTTTCAATAATAATGCTTGGTATTTCTTCTCTAAGAAAAAAAAGAAAAAGAAAAAAAAAAAAAGAGAGAGTAAGATTATATACTTGAGCCCCCAATTTAATAATGTACCACAACTAAAAAAGAACCATAAATACAAGAATGCTTAAGCTAACAGCAAAGTTGTAGTACAGGGTGTGTAAATGACTACTACGCCCCAAAGTTAACAGCAAAAAAAGGTCCCATTTGTTTACATAAATTTAATGCGCAGTATCTTCTGGCACAGTTCTTGTCCTGATTTGGCCAACTTGCATCCAGCCTTTAAGTTGAAACCTTTTTTTTTTTTTTTTTTTTTTTGTCTTCAAGTTCAAACTTCGGACTTCAAATTAATGGCCAGTTTAGAGAAAACAATTATTGATGTGGCTTTCTTAAAGACATTCTGTCACCTATTTATTGGGTAAAAACTTGAAACACCAAATAACCGTACTGAGTTGATATTTCTGAAACAGCCTATAGTTTCTTCACGCTTCTATATCCAGCTCCCTCTCTTTGTTTTAAAAAGGAAATAAATAAATAAAAACGTAAATGATAAAGTTAGCAATTATTCTTTACGTCATATTTTAATTTAATTTTTAACATTTTAATTATATTAATTTAATTTAATTTTTAACTTTTTTTATAGTGTCAATTTAATCCAGTGTATTATCTTTTTTAACAAAAAAAATATTGACGTGCTAAACAGAATAATAAAAAATTATTTTTTTATGAAACATCATTTGCCAATTATACCAGCACGTCAATTTTTTTTTTTCTTTTTTAAATCCCAAATTAATTCTGAGCCACATGAGATCAGTGTCATCTCATTAAAATCCCCAACGCTCTCCTTCATTAAAATCAAGATCAGGTCAGAGACGCCACAGCTGTACAAAGACACCTAATCCCAATCACTAACCTGAAATATTGATTTTGAATACATGAAAGATTTGTCTGAGATTTAATTGTATAGGCTTCTTGAAGGTTCTGATGTGCGGAAGAATCAAAAGGTGGAGTGGAAGCAAGGAAAAGGGAAGAAAATGAGTGTATTGTTCTCAGAAGAGGAGTGCTTTTGAGAAATCCAAAACGTACGAGTGATGATACAAGTCGTCGCTATGGCCAAGAAAATCCAAACACGTTGCTGTGGCCAAGAAGGTTTTAGAAAGATATATACAAGTGATGATAAAGAGACTGAAATTATCAACCAAAAGGTTCATGAACAAAGGCCAAATAACATCTCTTGAAGTACTTAACTCTGAATCTCTGTTATTAATTGCTTGCCCTTAGGAGATTTTAGGGATTTTAGACTTTGAGTGAGATGATACTGATCTCACCGTGTCTCAATTTAATTTGAGGGTTTTTTTTTTTCTTTTTTTTTTAATTTAGACCTAACATGGCGGTATTGTTGATAGATAATGTCGTATAAAAAATAATTTTTTATTAATCTGTTTGATACATCAACTTTTTTCATTTAGGAATAATAATAATTACTAAATTGATACAACACTAAAAATGTTAAAAATTAAATTGACACAATTAAAAGCCTGAAGACCAAATTGAAATTTGATATAAAGAATAGAGACCAACTTTGTAATTTACCCTAAATTAAATATCAGCGTAAATGCACTTTTAGTCCTTACATTTTGGTCTTGTTTTTGTTTTGATTTCTACTTTTCTATTTTACTGCTTTTAGTCATCAAAATGAAAAATACGTTTTATTTTAGTCTCTACCATAATCTCACTAACAAAAATATCATATGTGGCAAGCGAAATGTATAGCTGGCATACTAAATGCTTACGTGGCCAATAAATTAATATTAAAAAATTTAATTGGCATTTAAAAATGTCACCTCAACATTTTAATTAAAAACAAATAAATTTTAATTTCGCAATTCTAATTTAAATTTTTTTTTAGAAAAAATGAAGAATTTTTTTTTTCTTTTCAATTTTAAAGATTAAGACAAAAAACTTGTAGAAACTTTCATAAGTTTTCTTAAATTTTATTGTCAACCAAACACAACATCATCAATAAACACAAAACTCAAACATGGTGCCACTCATTTTTCATTTTCCTATCTCTTTCTCCCTCTTGGCTTTCTCTCATTTCTTTTTCTCTTTAAGTCCAGGTTGTAGTTTTTGGGATATGATTTTGATCTAAGTTTAGAGAAAGAAAGGCTGAGATGTGGTGGTTTGGATTTGGGTAGAGAGATAGGGGCTGAGGTTGGCGGTGGTTTGGATTTGGATTTAGAGAGAGAGAGAGAGAGAGAGAGAGAGAGAGAAGGGTGATTTGGAGTAGATTGGCAGTGAACCCGGCCCTTTTGCTCTTCAACCTTCGCATTGTTCTCATTTGACGCCGTCACCAATGATCATCTCTGCAGCACCGTCTTCACTAAAGACATTCTCTCTCTCTCTCTCTCTCTCTCTCTCTCTCTCTCTCTGTTTTTTATATTTGGACAACTGAAAGTATCAGATTGAGGTCTGGAGGAAGAGCAAGGCAACACGACTCGACTCAGTTTCTCTCTCAGATCGATGTTTCTCTCTCAAATTGGTGGGTCTCTCTCAATGAGATCGTGATAGTTGGGTTTTGGTCTCAATGGGTTTTTGGTGTTTTGGATTTGAGATGTTTTGGTCTTAATGGGTTTTGATGTTTGATCTATCGGAGGTTTCGAGATTGTGTGTGTACTTGTGTTGTGGAGGTTATTGTATTTGTGATCTTGTATTCTAGTTGTGTTCTGAGTTTGTGTTTTTAAGATTAAATTTTATGCGTTGTGTTAATGTTTAAGATAAAATTAGATATGAATTCATTTTAATTTTGGGTTTCAATTCAGTTTTTTTTCCAATTTTAATTTTTAATTATACTTAATGCTTAGATGGCCTTTTTTTTTAATATCACATAAATATTTTAGTATTATTTTATTGACCACATCAACTTTTAAGTGTGTTAGCATTGCATTCTGTTTGTTACACAAGATATTTCTGCTAAATGAGTAATGGTAAGAACCAAAATGAAACGTATTTTTTTATTTATGAATTAAAAGCAGTAAAATAATAATGTAAAGACTAAAATAGAAAAGAAAAAAAAGAAAAAGAAAAAAGAAAAGAAAAGAAAGCAATCCAAGATGTAGAACCAAAAATATATTTACGCCTAAAATATTCCAAGTATTGCATGACATCAGGATGACATGCTTCAAACTACGAAGCCCTGGCATCACGGTTGTACTCCATCTCACGGGTGAAAAAAATGTCAAAAGCAGGGGTTTCCAAAAAATGTCACGGTTGTACTCCCCTGATTATATGCAGCCAAATATACAGATCACACGGCCACTTTAAAATCACCTTCATCAGTATTTATAAATTATATTAAAAATAAAGAAAAGACTAGGACTACAAAATTGGTCACAACTTCATGTCACAATTATGAAATGGCAAAGTGTGGTCGGTAAAGAAAAATTGTGAGTTCATGTATAAGTAATAGTTAATCACTCATCGTTTACAAGTCAGAATTGTGACAATAAAGTTGTAGAATAATTTGTAATATTAAAATTATTATATAAGTAATGCTACCATACACAACATTTTTATAACAACTTCAAACAAAATTTAGATGATAATTTGTTATTGACTTGTAAACAAGCGATGATAGTGGTGGCTTATAATATAACTTTGACTTATAAACAAGCCATGGTTATCGATGGCTCAGATTATAACTGGTATTAGTTAACTACTCATAGTTTGGACAGTTAGAGTTGTAGCAAAAAAGTTATGGAATAATTTATGATCCTATAACTATTCTAAAAATAAAGCCTCCTACCAAACATTTTTATAACAATTTCAAACAAAATTTCGGTTATAATTTGTTATTGACTTATAAACAAATGATGTTAGTGGTGGCTTAAAATATAACTCTGACTTATAAATAAGCGGCGGCTCATAATGTAACTAATATTAATCTGTTATTTAGAATTTGTTGTTAAAATATCGTAGCATTACGAAATAGGACCCATTAATTCCAGTATATCTTCCAATATAAACGTTCCACATGTCAAAAATATATTGCATCAACATTCATTTAGGGTATGTTTGGTAGACTGTAATAGGCATTGTAATATAATAGTTATTCTTATGGTTTAGTTATTCTTTAGTTTGGTTATGTTTTTATTACAAAAAATAGTCATATCTTATAAACAGCTATTCTTCAAATTGAAGAATAACTATTCCTCTTTAAAAAAGTTGTATTAACTATTTTTTAGTAAGTGAAATAATTTCAAAATTTAATATATTTCCAAATAAACAAACTTCCCATATACATCTAACAATTATAAAAATAAAAAAAAAACATAAAAAATAACACATATTTCTCTCAAATTTAAAAATAATAATTTTTAAGGAGATATAATTGTATGAGTAAGATATTTCCTAAAATAAATGTTAAGTTTCATTCTAATGTTATAACTTTCAACCAAACTAATGAATAGGTTTAGTTATTACATTACAACACACTTTATTAATAGTAATAAAAATTACAATTCATGTCGTAATTTCCATTCAATGTACCAAACGTACCCTTAGTCCCTAGATTTTTTTAAGGAGACATTTGATTCGTCGTAATAATGCATTACGCGATAATATTACATTATTATAATCTTACACTAATGTAATCTCGATACAAAAATACAACATTATATTTTTTAAGAAGATGATGAGATTAATATAATGTAATATAATTTTTTAAAAAATAATAAAAAACTAAGGCCCCGTTTGGTAGAGTATTTTAAACACATATTTTTAATTTTTAAACAACATTATACACATTTTTACACACTTTTTCGCTAACACTTATTTTAAAATAATATAAATAATATTACTCAAATTTCTAGGCCTATAATTTTTAATGTCATATTCGAATAATTTACATCACGTTAAGACAAATCACGATCGACGAACGCCCTATATAAGTAGATAGTATTGTAGCCAATTAAAAAACAACGACAAATTGGTCATAAGGACGAGAAAAGATTTTATTTGACAAAAAGAAGAAAAAAAAAAAAAGAATTTGTTAACAGGCCAGCACTTGTTAATGAATCACTAGTGGTTCGTTTATAACCTATCACAAATTTCATCTGCATTAAAAATTGATAAATACATACTTTAATTTCTTCAATACTCTATTTAAACTGACAAACATTTAATACATATTCAATTATTTTATATTTTATTACAGTAACCTTAACAGCACCAAAAAAAATCAGAGATTTGACGAAGAGGCGGTGGAGCCTACAAGAAAAACAGGGGGGTATAGTTGGTCAGTTGGTCAGGGTCAGGTGCAGTGCTAGGGTGTGATGTGAGGTATTGAGAGAGAAACCTCAGATACCGTCAACTTCAGGTCGGACTGCCACTAAGCGCCAGCCTGTACCCAGCTGTCTTCCAACCCCTTCCCTCAAATTTCAAAAAATTAATATTAAAAAAAAAAAAAAAAAAAACAGGCTGTTCGCAACTAACTCTATTTTCTAAACCCCTTAAGCTTCTTCAACCCTCCTCATTTCCCATTCTCACCTCCGTACTCTTTTACTCTTTTTTAGAGAGAGAGCAAGAGTTTCGGTTCTGAACTTTACTCTCTCTTCAGATAACATAGAGAGAGAAATTAATAATATGAAGGTTTGTGCTTGGAGTTGGAGGTTGTAGCAGCTGTGGTGGCAGTACGCATTGTACTCAGTCTTGGAAGAGTTAACAGTGTTTTCTCAAAATAGAAAAAATATCAGAGAAGCGAGGGCGAGGAAACTATGGATCCGTGCCCTTTTGTGCGCTTGACCGTAGGCAATCTGGCCCTCAAGATTCCTGTTGCCTCGAAGCCCGCTCGCTCCGTTGTTCATCCTTCCTCTTCTCCATGTTTCTGCAAAATCAAGCTCAAGAACTTTCCGCTCCAGACCGCCGTCGTGCCGTTCATTCCGCCGGAGAATCAGTTTCCCGACGGTCACGTCCATAACGTGGCGGCTACGTTTCACTTGAACAAGTCCGATCTCGAAAAGTTCGCCGGAAAATCGATTTTCGCCGGGAAACTCTGCTTGAGAATCTCGATCTACACTGGCCGGAGAGGCACTACCTGCGGCGTGAACTCGGGGAGGCTGTTGGCGAAAGTGTCCGTGCCGTTGGATCTGGCGGGAACGGAGTCTAGGCCTTCTACTGTTTTTCACAACGGTTGGATTTCGGTGGGTAAAGAAGCCAAAGGCTCCTCCGCGCAATTCCACTTGAATGTGAAGGCGGAGCCTGATCCAAGGTTCGTGTTTCAGTTCGACGGTGAGCCAGAGTGTAGTCCCCAAGTTTTTCAGATCCAAGGCAAAATTAGGCAACCAGTTTTTACTTGCAAATTCAGTTTCAGAAGCACCGGTGACCGGAATCAAAGATCAAGGTTAGTTAGGATTTCCATTTCCCTTTGATTTTTCCTTTTCAGTTTCTTCTCGCTTTTTCGCTAGGGTTTTACATTTAGATTATTCCTCGTGTTTCTCCTTTTGTGTCACTGCGAATTTTTTAAAATGCCTTGGTGTAATAAATAATCTGTTCCTAATTTATGGATTTCTAGGGCTTTGGTAAAGTTTCGTTGGTATAATTCTAAATGCTTGAAGAATTAAAACTGATTTAACTAAAGCTAATTCAAAGTGTACGGTAAAGGTATCACGGAATCGAATTGTGCACTTTTTGCTGTTCTTTTAATCCTCAGGTGTTTTGGCTTTTTACTGTTTTTGAAAAAATTGTGTTCCAAATTTATACAATTAGTTAATGACCTTTTCTTCAATGCATGTATTCTTTGCTTGTTAATTAATTTGTTCCCATATTTGGTTTCACTGTTCATTTCAGATCGTTACAATCCGACCTAGGCAGCTCGAGAAGCTGGCTAAGCTCATTTGGGAGCGAGCGAGAGCGACCAGGAAAGGAACGAAAGGGATGGTCCATAACGGTCCACGATCTTTCCGGCTCACCAGTAGCCGCAGCATCAATGAGCACGCCTTTCGTTGCCTCACCCGGGTCGGACCGAGTCAGTCGGTCCAACCCGGGATCCTGGCTCATTCTCCGCCCAGGAGACGGGACCTGGAAACCCTGGGGCCGCCTCGAGGCGTGGCGCGAGCGAGGCGGGTCGGACGGGTTGGGCTATCGATTCGAGCTCATCCCGGACATGGGCGCGGCCGGCATTGTGTTGGCGGAGTCGACATTGAGCTCGCACAAAGGAGGGAAATTCTTGATCGACTTGGGGTCGAGCTCGAACGGTCGAGTCACGCCGGTTAACGCGAACTCACCGGCGTGCAGTCCGAGAAGTAGCGGGGACTACGGGTTTGGGCTGTGGCCATATTGCTTGTACAGAGGGTTTGTAATGTCGGCCAGCGTGGAAGGAGAGAGTAAGTGCAGCAAACCCAGCGTGGAAGTGAGTGTGCAACACGTGAATTGTACGGAGGATGCTGCTGCTTTCGTGGCATTAGCCGCAGCTCTCGATCTTAGCATGGATGCCTGTAGGCTCTTCTCTCATCGACTCAGGAAAGAGCTTTGCCAGCCACATGATTTGCTCAGCTAATGGATCATGATGATTCATCATGATAATTCAATCCGTTTCTTTTTTTCTTTTATTCAAATCTTTTTTTGGTTAATTGTGATTGGGGTTTTCGATGGATTTTGGATTCCATCGGCTGTGAGTGAGAGATTTACTACTAACAAACAATCTACAGACTGTACAGTGAGAGAGAGAGAGAGAGAGAGAGAGGGGTAGACAGGGCACGCTTTGTTTTTACTTGTGTGGCTTGTATTGATTATGTTTTTTTTTTTTTTTTTTTTCTTCTTCCTTTTTGGTGAAAAACTTGTGGGGTTGTTTTCGAGAAATTTTTAGTCGCTGACTGACTCCGTAATCCTCATTTTTTATATAATTCCTAATTTTATACTAGCAGTATATAAATAATGAAGAACAGGTACACGTTATTATTATGCGTGCACGTTATATGTGTAAATACAGGTATTAATTATGACTTCATTTGTTGACCGAAAAGTGGATGATAGCTGTAAGCTCGTTTATATGAATGAGTGTGGCTTAGATACCCGTGCACATTTTGGCAAGCTATTAATGACTTTGCGCAGAATTAAGTAGTGGTTTGTTAATGACTTTGTGACTTAGGTTGTTGGAGCCATTATTTAATTAATTAATGGGTGCGTTTTTGCTGCTGGCTTGCAGATTAAAAACATTGTTTGTTAATATACCTTCTTTTGAGAAATCGGATCCACTTTCTTTTACACGAGCGAAATTTGAACAAAACTACCTTAAAAATAAGATAACTGTTAATAGGTGCTGGATAAAATCTAAAATAAATTAATCATTTTTTTTTTTGGAATATGAAAAAATTGAATATCAAAGAACATGTTTGTCAATTTTTAATGCAAGTAAAATTTGTTATAGATCATAAATGAATCATAGTTGGTTTATTAACGGATGTTGGCCAGGATTTGGTGGGCCAAAAATAAATACCGAATAGTGGTAGGACAAGAGTTTGGTAGAGCGTGCGTATGGTTGGGTCTAGTTTTGCGCTTTACAATTGGGTAGGAGGGGGACCAAATGGGCAAATATTAAGTTCCAACCCCAAAAATTGAATTAAAAAATTACATAGCAAACTGGCGGAAAGGAAACGAGGTGGCCAAATTAGTCAGTGGGGTCGTTGGGTGCAGTGTTGTTATGGTATGGTGTACTGTAGTTTTGGCTAAGAATAGGTGTAAAATACTATAATAGTGGGCTAGACACAAACTACAAACAAAGGCGAAGGCACAGACTTGCCTTGGGGTGCTTCGTTCGCACTCGAGAATCATGAGTCACGGTCATGACTTGCTCTCGCTAGGTCCAGGACCGTTTGCGGCATATACGGGAAAGCGAAGCGTAAAGGTTCATGTCACATGTGCTACGATGCGGTACAAAAAAGTGGAGATTGAGGACAAAACCCAATTAGCGACCAGAGCTTCAAGAGTTGTGCCTAGTGTCGTAGTCAATGCCAACGACTTACAGTACTGCTTCACATTAGAGGAATTAAAGAGGATAGCTAGTGTCAAACATGAGCTTTAATAATATCATTAATTAGTCTTTTTAAAGGCCTTAACATAATTTAAATTTCTAAAATCTAAAACAATATTGAAAAATCCAAAAATATTAATACAAAAAAAAAAAAATCAATCAACCAATTTGATCCAAAACCAACAATTCGGCCTTTTAAAAAAAATTAAAAAAAAAAGACAATTTTTCCCTTACCTAGCAACACATGCACAGTGCACACATCAAAGACACAAAAAGATCCTAAACGGCTAAACCTAACTAAGAAAAGAGAGATTTAGTTTTAAAAATCTAAGAAAAGAGAGAGCGAGAAATTACTGAGCACGTATTTTTAATTATGAATGTAGGGGTGAAAGGCCCAATATCAGGTAATGGGCCACGGCCCGTCCGAGGAGACATGTACATCCGAGGACAACAAATCTTGGAGAGTGTGTCCAGCCTAATTTGATTCTAAAGTGTAAGTCACGCGGAAGAAAGACTTGTCCGAGAAGACTTGACTGTTCGGATTATCAAAAGGTTGTTACAAATGGGTGCTCCAACATCAATCCTAGCTTTCCCGGAGAATCCCCTGATTTATATGGACAAAAAGAACAAGTGGCGAAGATCAGATATTAGGCAAAAGGCTACTGCCACCGCATTTATAATCCTGCATCTAACATCATGGCCGCATTAATGAGAAAAGACACCTGAACAGTGACCTTCATCCTTTACAGCTGCCAGGTGAAGACTCCAGATGAAGGCTGATGGGACAAGTATCAAGAAAAGCCCATCTAACTGGCACAGGGGAGAAGAGGGACATATAAATAGAACAAAAGAGGAAGAAAGAGGGGAGGACCATCAGAAGAAGGAAAAGAGCAACAAAGAGAGAGAGAAAGAAAGTGAGAAGTGTTCATTGTATTAGTTTAAACATACTCCTCGGACTGTACCGAGAAGAACCTTGTATCTACCTCGTATTTCATCAACGTAAATCTGATCATAATTATACTTGGGCCATCGACCCATACATATTCAATCAAGCATTCTCCAGCCCACTCTCTTTACAAATTTATTTCAAGGATACTGTACACAGCCTGAGCCTCAATCTGTTCTGTTCGTAGGCCCAACTCGTAGATCTGTGTCCTTACAAAGAATATCATCAAAACTGATATATGAGTATTTTACGGATTCTATGATATTATTTATAGAAATGGATCAACATTGCTACGATAATTAGTTCATATTCAATCACAAATAATTTTGAAAATTTTTTTAAAAAAATACCAAGTTTTATTTTTTGAAAAATAACTGCAATAAGAAATAATGATTTTAAGTTTCTATTGACAGTTAATTAATACTAAATGGATAGTTATTTGTTCAGGTAAAAGAAAAAAAAAATGATTTGGAGTTATTTATTTATTTTTTAATGAGCATGCACACCTCTGAACGTCCTTGAGAATTGAGACTACTGCAGTTTGGCAATAAGCAAGAATGACAAGTATTAAAAAAACAGAAATATATATATTACAATATATAATAAAACATTATTTCTGGTGACACTTAACAGTACTGCATTACATTAGAGGAATTAAGAAGGATAAACTAGTGTCAAAGTTCGAGAAATGGCATGGGCTTTTCTCACTAGCTAGAACTAGTAGTACTCCATTAATTCGCTCTGGATGTATAACATGAGTTGGAAACTGCCCTTATTTCTAGCATACAATACATAAACTCTTTTGATATAAAATAACTTAGAATGGTGATGGGGGCTTGTGTGGTGGCTTGTAGTCTGGGGGAGGTGGCTTCTTATATCAGAGGAGGTGTCACTTTTTGGGGCGGCTTGTATGGGATTTCCTCATTTTCCAATGGAGGGTATGCTGGGTAGTGTCCATATGGAGGTGGTTTCTTGTGCAATGGTGGTGGTCTCCATATTATAGGAGGAAGTGGTGGTCTCCCTATTATAGGAGGAAGTGGCTTGACACTTGGTAGCGGCGCTATTATAGGAGGAAGTGGCTTGACACTTGGTAGGGGCACAAGTATAGGAGGAAGTGGCTTGACACTTGGTAGTGGCGCTATTATAGGAGGAAGTGGCTTGACACTTGGTAGCGGCGCTATTATAGGAGGAAGTGGCTTGACACTTGGTAGCGGCACTAGTATAGGAGGAAGTGGCGCTATTATAGGAGGTAGCGGCGCTATTATAGGAGGAAGTGGCTTGACACTTGGTAGCGGCACTAGTATAGGAGGAAGTGGCTTGACATTTGGTAGCGGCACTAGTATAGGAGGAAGTGGCTTGACACTTGGTAGCGGCACTAGTATAGGAGGAAGTGGCGCTATTATAGGAGGAAGTGGCTTGACACTTGGTAGCGGCGCTATTATAGGAGGAAGTGGCTTGACACTTGGTAGCGGCACTAGTATAGGAGGAAGTGGCTTGACACTTGGTAGCGGCGCTATTATAGGAGGAAGTGGCTTGACACTTGGTAGCGGCACTAGTATAGGAGGAAGTGGCTCGACATTTGGTAGTGGTGGTTTCGCTATTATAGGAGGTAAAGTTGGTGGTTTTGGCTTCTCTACTTCAGGAGGTGTGTGAACAGGTGTAGGTGGCTTGTAAATAGTAGCTAGAGGCTTGCGGAATTCAGCAAAAGCTGGATTGGTGAGAACCACAATTCCGAGGAACAACAGAGGCCAGTATATGGAAGACATTTCTGATGGACGATGGTGCAAATAAGAAGAAATGGGCACCATTTTTATAGTTGATTTAAGCCATTATTGGCGGTCACAGGTGTCGAAATTAACGTCGTTCATTGTGATTCAGTACCTAAATTGTAAAAGAAGTCCAATGAGGGTATGACGTGTCATTACAATTCATTAATGTGATAGACATAGGGTAGTTATATATAGTGGTTTTGACTTTTGGCTCAATTGTTTAGTCAGCAAAAGTTTTTTTTTTTATTATATTTTATGTGTGTATGGAATGTGGCTTTTGTTGGTAAGGATAATTATTTTGTTTAAAGTTTTTTACAGGAGTAAATTTTTTATTTTTGGTAAAATTGATTGATTAGTCTCAAATTTTTTTTTTTTAACTTTTGCTATTGTCTATTGGTAATTTTTGTTGATGGGCTAGTATTTTGGGCTTGTATATATATATTTTTTAGATTTTAGATCTATAAAATTTTTTATGGACTTTAAAAGAAGGAAAATACTATATCTACAAATTTTTGTCGTGATTAGTGATTATTTGTAAGTAAAAAAGTTATGTAAGTGGTGAACCCAGATGCAAATTAATAAGAATTTGCTACCTCAATAGTCTGCAAAAATATTGTATAAAAGTTTGTAATTGTAACATTTCTCTTATAATGATCAATAAGGTGCACAAAATGTAATTTTATTGAACAGAGTTGCTAAAATTAATACCTAAATATATAGTTATATAATTATATATATTTTTTTTAAATTCCATGAATGGCTCTGTCCACGGCCAAGGTAAGAGAACTTCAAACATTTAATAAAAAAAAATCTCTAAATATCTGTATGGTTGATCATTTCAAACACACTTTTGAGCATTTTAAACAACATTTCACATATTTTCACACTTTTTTACTCACACATATATCAAAAAGACCCAAACAATATTACTCAAATTCTTCTACCAAATAATTGACAATAAGAATATCAATAATAACTTCACAACTCAATAATTATGAATTTTGTTGTGAAGAAACTTATGCATTTAGCATTGCTAAAACAATTTTGGATGGCAATATACCTTTCTATGCAGGGGCGTTACTAGAAATTTTTGTTTGAAGAGGCCAACTTATAATACTAATTTATTAGCTTATACAAACTTTCATAAACATGCACAAACACATACATCTATACACACATATAACTTAGTATCCTTCATAGTAAATCCTTAAAGTTTTTATTTTTAATATAAGTTACCAAATTGTCTACCAAAGTAGGTAAAAAAATTTCAATTGAACTAATGAAGTTTCCTAAGACAAGAATGATCCAAAACTTTAACAGACACAAGAACATATGTTACAATAAAAAATGAATGTGAGAAAAAAAAAAAAAAGCATTCTCTATAACTACTAGATCAATTAGACAATTTTTTTTAGAACATTATTGGACTAATTCAAATATTTGGAGGGCGGTGAGTCCTATTTTTGTAGGCTAGGAATTAAAATGTTTAATATTTATATATAATATTAAAATATTTTAAAAATTTTTGGGGGGCCAAGCCCTCCCACGCGTCCCCCCCCCCCCCCCCCCCACACGTTTCTATGTGTGTTACTATTTCTTTCTGCAATGCCAATTCTCGGATGTTGGTACTAAGGTTTTGCATTTGTATCTCTATGTGGTGGATTGAATGAACTGATGATGTTGTTATTGGCTTTCATGGCTCTGGTTTAGACCATGTCGCACTTTGTCATGAGAGTTGTGAAATGGCTATACACATATTCCAATAAAACGAAGCCAAATAATGATGCAAAGAATCTTAGAGGACCATTCGTACAAAAGGGACTTTTGGAAGACATGCACAAGAAGATCACTTAATTAGAGAGTATCATTGTGGCGTCAACTAAAACTTTTCTTACGTTTAAGTCATAACTCACTAAAACCAAATTTACACAAAGTAAAAGAGTTTTGCTAGGAATTTTTTTTTTCCATACCTTGGAGTGGATGTGGTTTGATGTTTATATAAGGTCCAATTTTGGCCACATTCTCCTTAATTCTTTCCATTTATTGGAGTCATGGCAAAATGGATTCAACAAGACTAATAGATGGTGAGAATCTCAGGAGTTGTTCTTATCACGATAGATCATGGGTTGATAGAGCAAAAATTACACAACTCAACTCAATAAATTGCGTCTTTCATTATTCCCTCGCCCTCCTATTCTCATCCACTTCTGGTTGGACGAGTGAATATTGAATGGGTCAAAACATCTTCGGACAAGTATAGTTGGATGGTTAATGCCTATTAATATGTAAAACATATGCTATCTCAAAAGCTTAACTGGCAAAATATTATAAATTTAACTAAAAGTCATCATAGATAACAGTTGTGTATAAATAAAATAAATTTCATATATAGGTAATTTAGATATGTATCTATATTAAATAAAAACATATATATACACATTCAAGACAAGGCAAGATGGGATCAAGCGAGCAAAATCCGTCCCTAGCCCATCATGTCTTTGGGAGATGGGGGGTAGAGTGGAGCATGATGGGACAAACTGGATGAATAATTTTTTCCATATCTGATATTGATTTTAAATATAAAATAAAGAAAAAACTTAATTATTTATTTTTTATGAATTGACATTTTTTATTTATTATATGTCATTGATATCAATTACCTTACTCCTTATATTATGTGAGTTTGTAATAATTTTTATAATAAAAGCTGTTGTATTTTTAATCAATAACAGATAAAACAAAAATGTTGTCACGTGACAACGAATTAATTGTTCCCTCCCCTCACCTTAGTAAGGTTGCAAAATCATTTGAATTACACATTATTAGCTTGAATCTGTGGGTTGAGTCGGTTGAAAATATACGTAGTACACAAATTACACATCATTGGCTTGGGTCCTGGGGTTGACAATTTTACATTTTAAATATGTTGAATGCTCTCATTACCTCTTTGATTCTTTCTTTACGTTTAGTTTAGTATTGACTTTACTTTTGTCATCAATAACCTTTTGATGGTGGATGACAACTAAGTATGAGCATTTGTAGTGTAGATCACATCTTTATATCAATCTATTTGGTATTTTTCTTTAAAATTGAGAGCAACTAATATGAATAAATCTTTGTTTCCCTATATGATTTTTGAGTAGTTATTTAGTGTTGTTGAGTCTGAAAGAGTACAATAAATACATATTTATTATCTTAAAATAGTAGTAAATTTTACTAATTAAATTTATGACGAGATGCATTATTCATATAAACTATTAACCGTGTAATGTGACATTTGTGCTTATAGAGCAAATCATTTTTTTTTTTTTTAAGTTTTTGTGATACCTGACATTAGCTTAAATCTTAAGGTTAGCTTTACTCATAATAAAAAATAGGGTAAATTTCACTAACTACTCCTGAGGTTTGAGGTAATACCAAACAGGTCCACAACTTCTCAAAACTACCCAATTTGGTCCAAAGTACCACTTAATCTCTAATTAGACTTAGCACCGTTATTTTTTTAACTTTCCTTTCTCTCTCTTCTCCTCTCTGACCCAAACCTCTCTTCTCTTCCATGGCGTCTAGGCCGAGCCCAAGTCGGCGTCGTTTCCCTAACCCAGTAATCGCTTCTCTTCCCTCCTCGAGTCCTCTCTCTCTCTCTCTCTCTCTCTCTCTCTCTCTCTCTCTCTCTCTCTCTCTCTCTCTCTCTCTCTCTCTCTCTCTCTCATATTAACAAAAACACACAGAAAATCAAAAACATAAAGCTTTTCCATTTTGAGCCTCTCTAAGAGAGAACACACAGAAAAGAGAGGCAAAAAAAGAGAGATATGGATTCAGACGAAGGAAAGCTATTCATAGGAGGCATAGCATAGGACACCAGCGAAGAAACCTTGACTGAGTACTTCACCCAGTACGCTCAAGTCACCCAAGCCGTTATCATGCGCGAGAAACCCACTGGTCGCCCTCGTGGTTTTGGCTTTGTTGTCTTCTCTGACCCTTCTGTTCTTGACTGTTTCCTCAAGGATAGGCACACCATCGATGGCCGCACCGTTTGTCTCTCTCCTCCCTTTATTTACATTCATTTTCTTGTTTCAATTTTTGGTTTTCAGTTGTTTTTTGTATCTGGGTTTTGGTTTTTGAATTGGTTTGATTTGGGTACTTGTGACTATAAATCTGTGGTGGTTGGGTTCCTATTTATGGTTTTGGTTTGTGGTGATGGGCTTTGTGACGATGGTGGTGAGGCGGTGGTTTTGGTCTCAACAAGTGGTGATTGGGTCTATAAACCAATCGGTTTTTGGTGATTGGGTGTCTTGCCGTCTGAGTTTTGGTGGTGGTCACGGTGGTGGTTTGAGATAGAGTGAGAAGAGAGAAGAGAATTTTGGGTTAGAGAGGAGAAGAGAGAGAGAAGGGAGAGTTCACGGTGGTGGTTTGAGACAGAGTGAGAAGAGAGAAGAGAGGTTTGGGTCAAAGAGGAGAAGAGAGAGAAGGGAAAGTTAAAAAAATAACGGTGTTAAGTCTAATTAGAGATTAAGTGGTATTTTGGACCAAATTGGGTAGTTTTGAGAAGTTGTGGACCTGTTTGGTATTACCTCAAACCTCAGGGGTAGTTAGTGAAATTTACCTTAAAAAATAATATGGCGTGTTCAATGGAAGAGATTTTGAATAGTAAGGAGAGAGTTAACCACAGATTCTCTCTCGTCCACAATTCTAATGTCTCATTAATAATTCTCATTAAAATTTCTCTAAGAAATCCAAAACAAAAAACTCGTTTCTTACTCTCTTAGTAATAAGAAATCTCTGATTCTAAAGAGTGGTTTGAAGATTTTCCTGAATTGTTGTGCATACAAGCTCTTCCTTTCAACATATGCTGTCAAAAATAAGGAATTTAGTCATTTCTCCCCATTTTTCTTTTTCTTTTTTGATTTTGTTTTTTGTTTGTTCTTTTATTCAAATCCATTTATCTTTATGAGTTTTTTTTTTCTCAAATAAAAAATTTCTTCACAATTTTGTTCTTTCTTTCCCATCCATTTTTATTTGTGGTTTTATTTTTGTTTTTCTTTTAAATGTGTTTTTCTTTCCAAAGTGCAATGATACTAAGTTTGTCTTATTTATGCAATACGATCATTGCCAAACAACCTCTTATGATCACTGTATTGATGATATTTGGTTACTTTTGATAAACAGTCATTTATGAGAGTTCTCTTTTGTGTATAGATACGAGAATTGAGTGGGTTCAAATCCTCACTGGAACTTAATGTAACGCTCCGTTCGTTTAGAGTGAAAACACAGAGGATGGAAAATAAAGAGAGGAAAATAGAGTGAAAAATACTGTTTTTTACTGTTTGTTTGAGAAAGGAAAATAGGAAGGAGAGAAAACTTCGGAGAAAGTTTTCTCTCCGAACCCACATTTTTTTTCCTTCAAAATTGGAAGGAAAATCTGGAAAGAAAAATTCTATAGCAGCACTTTTACAAAATGCCCTTTTCGCGTCTATTTTTTTTCAATGTTCTCTTCTCTTCTTTTTTTTTTTTTTTTTTTTTTTTTCAACGTGACCTAAAGGTCTTTTTTTTTTTTTTCAATGTAACTGAACGTCTCTTTCTTTTCTTTTTTTTTTTTTTTTGTTTCAACGTGATCACTACAAATCTTGTTTGTTCATCACCACTTTTTTTTTCTTTCTTTCAAATGTGACTTGAACGTTTTTTTTTTCCTTTTCTTTTCTTCAATGCGACCTATTCTTTTCTCTCTTCTTCTTTTTTATTTTTTTTCAACATGACCTGATCTAATTTTTACATTATAATAATAAAAATAATAATAAAAATCAGTATATATGATGTGATAAATTTTATATTATTTAATGAGTACAAATAAATCTATTTCTTACATATTATGTAACAAGGGTATTGTAAGGACACGGTTTTGCGTTCTGGCCCAAAGGTGGATGGACCAGCCTAAAAGGCCCAACAACAATGAATTTGTAGAGAGTGGGAAAAGAAAGATGAGCTAGATTGGAGTAGAAAATCAACAGAATAAGCTAAGAGCACAAGAAGAATAAAATAAAAGATCTAAGTGCAATAAACTATCCTCGGCAATAGTCCGAGGAGGCTAACTTCAGTATTTACTGTTCTAAGTTCAGATACAAGCTCAATTCTTTCTTTTCTTCCTCCCTCTCCTAAGAAGGATTCCTTTGCATTATATAGCTCTTTCTGATCATCTTCACCATACACTTGTTGATTATCCAAGTCCCTAATTGAGTGCACGTCACATCATGTATCTTCTTTCTCCTTCTGTGAGTTGCGGTGGCCAAGGTTGCACTGTTCAGGGGTCTTCTCCACATAAATACAGTCAGAAGAGTAGGTGCAACATATTTAATGCGGTGGTAGCAGCCTTTCCTTAGATATTTTGGGGAGGTACGTCCTTTAGTGTTAGGATCACTCCTCGGACCATACTTATCTATCCCAAACGTTATGGGTTACAATCTGGGATTCTACGCATTCATCTGCTTCTCCTCGGACTTGACCTCGTCTTCGGACGTGACTGGGGGTTCAATGTACAATTTTGGGCCTTTGACCCTTTGAGGCCCAAAACCTAATTCTGAGATCTTAAACACTACAAGGCCTGATACACAGATTTTGGGCCCCTATCCCCACAATAGCCCCTCAGAACTTCGGTTTTTCCCTCTTATCCGAGGAGAAAAAATGGGGTTTTGACTTGCACGAGACGTGCTAAGTTACTGCCTCGCTTGCACGTGCCAGATTATCATCTACTCGCCTCGTGCACGTTATTGGTGCCTCGAAGTTCGCGAAGCGTTATTCATTACTCCAAGCGGCGCTATGTCGCTCCCATCTGACGGTGGAGGGCAAATCTGACGGTGAGCATTTTCTCTTGGACTTTGAGCGGGATAGCTCCCATTTCCTCTATAAATAGCCACCCAGGGAAATTGTTTTTCCCTCACTTGTCAAATCTTCAAACACTCAAGAAATCCAAACGCTCTCTCCTTAATACTTCCTTCGTACACAATTTCTTAAGTTCTCTTTCTTTTTAACGAAACCCACCTAACCCTCTTAAGAGTCCGAAGGTTAGTATTCCTATTTTTTGTAAAGCGTTGAAGTGTGAGTTTGCTCTTTGTAGTTGATTTTCTCCTCCGCCAATTACCACGGCCTTGTAGATTTCATCTCCTAAATAACCGTTTAAGTTATTTCCCCTTTAGTCAGTCCATAAGGGTAGGTTCATGGATTTAGTGGATTCCCCCGTAAAAATAGAGATTTTTAAGGGTAAATACCAAATTTCCCAGGAAGTAGGTCTGCGATATTGCCATCCAGACTGAATAGACTTGGATAGAAGAGAGGGGGAAGTTTCCATTCCTGTAATAGCCTTCCTAGAGAGGGGAATGACGCTCCCCATGGGTGAGATTACCCGCGAATACCTTTTCCACCATAGGCTGTGCCCTCAGCAGTGTGCGCCTAACGTTTTCAGGATTTTAGGTAGTATTGATGCTTTAAACAAGCATCTAGGTCTAGGTCTCACCTGGTACGATGTGGTGCACCTGTATGAGGGCCACTCGCAGACCGATGGGGGTTATTACCTCAAATTCCGATCTCTCGTAGTTAGGCTTATTTTCTGCCTCCCTAGATCTAATAAAAACATGAAAGATGATTACCTAATAGTCTCTGGAGTGTGGCATGATGGTGTCCACTACCTTGTTAAGGAGGGGGACCCAGGTGGGAAGCCTCTAAGTTAGGTTTTCTAGTTAAAATCTTAGATTTTTTAGTATTAGTTACGTCGTCATTTCCTTTCTATTTTTATTGTCTTCTGACAATGCATCTTGATTTTCTAACCATTTGTCCCTTGTCGGTTTTGCAGATAAAAATATAGTAGCTCCTCGGCTGAGTCATACAAACGTCCCCGGCCTCAATTTTCTGCTCCGGTCGGAGATTTTTGTGAACGAAGACGGGCAACTGCGTGCCATTCACAAGATCTTGGACTTCAAACCTATTTCGAGGTCATTCCAAGAAATCGGCAACAGCATAAGGGCCAGTGACTCTCGAATCAAGAGGATTAACGTGTCGAAACCGAGCTTTCTTGCTCCCCGTGATCTCTCGCTAGTGGTGTTGCCGATCCCCCAGGGCATTCCATTACCTGCGGCTCCCCAACCACAAGTTCAGCCTAGAGTGGCAGAGGTATCCGAGGAGGAGATCACTTCCTCACGTCTGTCATTGGAAAAGGAGATAGACTGTTTTCGATTTGAAGAAGAAGATCCGACGTCTACACAGGCTCATATTTCAGACACCGAGGAGGCGGCCGATAAACATTCGAGCATTCACGTCCCAGTTCACGTGATCAGTTGCTCGGACAGTGCTTCTGAGGAGGGAGAAATGGCCTCAAACCCTAAAGGCAAGGGGTTGAAGGAGCTGATGGCCGCGAGGGGGAAAGGGGGTCCTTCAAAGGGTGTTACCAAGCCCCCCGCTCCTTCGTCACTCCCACCTCCCCCTCTGCCTCCTACTGACCCCACCCTGAAGGCCATCCCAGATCTTAAAAAGAAAAGGCCAATTTACAACCTCGAGGAAGGCGAGGTAGGGGGCCAAAAGGGGAATAAGCAAAGGAAAGTGTCCGAGGAGACTTGGGATAAGAGGGCTTCTTCTACGGATAGCAGGGAGGAGGCCAACAGAGCCGACGTGCGTCTGCCGCAGAACGTGTGGTCTCCTCGGCTAGAGGTTGATGGTGCCGCAATCACATGGGACGCCTTTATTCGGGAGTATCGACGAGGTCACGGTGCGCACGTGGCAGAGGCCTTAGAACAGCCGATCCTCCTGCCTAAGGACATGGAGTTCGTGAGGAAGCTAGGTCAACAGGACCTTTTCCTATCCTTAAAGAGGGATTTGGCCATGGTGGGTTTCTCGCTGAGCTTTCTCCCCCCTTTTTTTTCTTTTTATTTATTTTTTTCTTATGGATTCCTGACCAAAGGGTTTGTTGTATTTTCATTGCGCAGGTCACCCATGAGGTTTTCGTGGCTGAAGAGTGGGTTAATGAGGCCCAAAATGCGGCCAGGCACGAGATTAACCTTCGCCATAACGCCGAAAAGGCTCTGGGGGCTGCGAAGGCTCTGGGGGCTGCGAAGGCGGAGAACAAGGAGTTATTTTCCAAACTCGTCGCCGAGGAGAGGGAAAGGAAGAGTGTTGAAGTTGGGTTGAAAACCGCTGAGGCCCAAGCCGAGGACCAGCGCAAGCTGTTTTACCAAACTGAGCTGGAGTTAGCCACTTTGAGACAGTTTGTGCTGGACCTAAAGGCTCAATTGTAGAAAACCCTAGATGAGGCCCAGTTGGCAAAAGAGGCAGCAAAGGCCGAGAAACGGGCAGCCTATATGCTTGGCGTCGAAGAAACACAAGTCAGGCTTACTGAGAAGTTAGCTGAAGCTTGTAGGGAGTACAGCAGCGTGACATGGAGGGAAGCTCTCAACGCTGTGGGAGTCCCTACAGATTCAGCTTTAAGGCAGCATATACTTCCATCCACATATTCATGAAGTTGCAGATGCCGCCTCCTTAGAAGCCCCTGATGTTTCGAAGGCCAAGAATGTTGATGTCCAAATTGCGAATGCTGATCTCGTGGTGGTGGACATCTTAAAATCAAAAGAAACAGATGTCCAGACCAAGGAAGACAATTTCCAGGCCAAGAACGCTCCCGCCCAGCCTAAACAAAAGGAGAACCCTCCCTTGCCCAAGCCCGCGGCTTAGGACTTAGGGTTTTTTTTTTTTAATTTTATTTCACTTTCTGTTCTTTATTTTGTAGCAGATGCGCATCACCGTGAACTGAAATGTAACTTCTAGTTTATTGGATGAAACTATTTTCTTTTCTGTTTGCTGTATGTGTCTTTACCATGTTTCTCTGTTATGTTACCGGTTGTTCTAAGCAAGTATTTGTTGGCATGATACATCAAGTTTTGTGATTTAAAGTGTGTTTCGCCGCACATCCATCAAATTCCAAACAGTTGTTGGTGCGATTATTGGATAACACGACATTATGTGTAATGAGATATGAAGCGTAGTAAGACGTAGGAAAATTTCGCGCGGGTGTAATAAGTCTCATGAAGTGCAATAAAACTTAGGCTTTGTTTAGCACTTAGAAAAATTGTGTGTGTCATTGATCTTATCAAAACAGGTGGTCCGAGGGACCAGGCGTAGCTTAGGATTTGTTTTATACTTAGTAAAGTTGTAAGTGGTATTAATTTTTCCAAAGCAGGTGGTCCGAGGGGCCAGGCATAGCTTAGGATCTATTTAACACTTAGAAAAATTGTGGGTAGTATTAATTTTTTCAAAGCAGGTGGTCCGAGGGGCCAGTCATAGCTTAGGATCTGTTTAATACTTAGAAAAATTGTGGGTAGTATTAATTTTTTCAAAACAGGTGGTTCGAGGGGCCAGGCGTAGCTTAGGATCTGTTTAATACTTAGAAAAATTGTAAGTAGTATTAATTTTTCCAAAGCAGGTGGTCTGAGGGGCTAGGCATAGCTTAGGATCTATTTAATACTTAGAAAAATTGTAGGCAGTATTAATTTTTCCAAAACAGGTGGTCCAAGGAGCCAGGCATAGCTTTGGATCTGTTTAATACTTAGAATAATCGTAGGTAGTATTAATTTTTCTAAAGCAAGTGATCTGAGGGGCCAGGCAGGGACGGAGCTATGCTTTGGCATTGGGGGGCAATGCACCCCCCCCCCCCAACTTTTTTGGAAATTTGATATATATATATATATATATATATATAGACACAAGTTTAATATTTGACTCCAAAATATATACACTTAGCCCCCCTCCAAAATATTTACAAATTACCCCATGAAAAATCCAAAAAAAAAAAAAAAAATCGACTGGCCTTCCTTTTTGCCCAATTGCCCCAAGAATAATTGAAAAACCTTTAGACAAAACCTTAAAACCAGAAAAAACAAACCACAATCCTCTCTCTGCAATGTGTTGTGTGAGGAAGACTCTAGCAGCTCTGCCCCTTTTTTAATTTTATGAAACCCAATCTCCGTCTCCCAGCTCTTGCTTCTCTTTCTGATTGTATACAGTGATAAAGTATTGAATTAGTAATGATGGGGGTAGTAACTGACATTTCTCAATTTTCAAGTATAAAGGTGTGGCCTCTAATATTTAGACCAAAAAAGAAAAGAAAAGGTTTATAATAAAAATAAACTTGTGGCTATCGTTAGAGGACTAGAGTATTAGGAATTGTAGTAGTGTTGTAGAGACTAATAAGAAGAGGGGGAAAAAAAAGAAATTGGTTGTTTGTTTGACTTTTGTGGTCTTAGGACAATAGAAAAGTTGTTTATTTAATGTTTTGTAAGGAATTTTTTTTTTTTTGAGAAACTTTGTAATGAATTATTAATATTAATATTGTTGTGACTTTAATATCAATAAATTATTAACATTAAATTTGTTATGTTCAGTGGGCATGTTTATTTGGGTTTATGTTTGGGATTAATTTCGTAGGGAATGTTGTGGATTTGGGTGTCCCTAGCATTATTCAAAGAAAATATAAAAATAATTCATAAACTAATAATGATGATTTAGCATTGCTAACCTTTAGTGTTGATGTCCTAATTTTTGAAAATCCTAAAATAAAATCTTGAAAAATCACCAACAATGAAATTAGTATTAATTTATATATTGTAGTGTGATTTTGGATTGCATTTGCAAATATGAGATTATGATGAGACTAATAAGAAGAGGGGGAAAAAAAAGAAATTGGTTGTTTGTTTGACTTTTGTGGTCTTAGGACAATAGAAAAGTTGTTTATTTAATGTTTTGTAAGGAATTTTTTTTTTTTGAGAAACTTTGTAATGAATTATTAATATTAATATTGTTGTGACTTTAATATCAATAAATTATTAACATTAAATTTGTTATGTTCAGTGGGCATGTTTATTTGGGTTTATGTTTGGGATTAATTTCGTAGGGAATGTTGTGGATTTGGGTGTCCCTAGCATTATTCAAAGAAAATATAAAAATAATTCATAAACTAATAATGATGATTTAGCATTGCTAACCTTTAGTGTTGATGTCCTAATTTTTGAAAATCTTAAAATAAAATCTTGAAAAATCACCAACAATGAAATTGGTATTAATTTATATATTGTAGTGTGATTTTGAATTGCATTTGCAAATATGAGATTATGATGTCAATGAACATGATAAAATTTGATAAGTTTACATTAAGCTTGCCCCTTCTAGGTTCGAAGTCTAGCTCCGTCCCTGGGGCCAGGCATAGCTTAGGATCTATTTAATACTTAGAAAAATTGTAAGTAGTATTAATTTTTCCAAAGCAGGTGGTCCGAGGGGCCAGACATAGCTTAGAATCTGTTTAATACTTAGAAAAATTGTAGGTATTGTTAATTTTTCTAAAGTAGGTAGTCCAAGGGGCCAGGCGTAGCTCTGGATCTGTTTAACACTTAGAATATTAAAGTGATTAATCGTCATACACTACATAGTGGACACAGAGATGATAAAGTGCAATTTTATTAATAATAGTACATTTTGAGGTTGTTTGTATTCCAAGGGTGCAGTACTGTCTGATACTCTAAATCTTCCAGGTAGTATGCACTTATTCCGACTACAGATGTGATTCGGTATAGCCCTTCCCAATTGGGTCCCAGTTTGCCCTAGGCCGGGTTCTTCGCCGAGCCGACCACTTTCCTCAACACCAGATCTCCAGGCGCTAGAGGCCTTAACTTCACGTTGGCATCGTACCCTCGCTTAAGTTTATGCTAATAGTAGGCCAATTGGACCGTGACGTTTTCCTTTCGTTCATCAATCAGATCCAGACTTCTCTCCAGCAAGTTGTTGTTATTGTTCGGAGTGAAAGAGCTCGTTCTTAGTGTAGGGAAACCAACTTCCAAAGGGATGACAGCTTCGGCCCCATAAGTTAATGAAAAAGGGGTTTCACTAGTGGACTTTCGAGGTGTGGTCCAATACGTCCATAACACATGTGGTAGTTCCTCGACCCATCTTCCTTTGGCATCATCTAATCTCTTCTTGAGTCCACTCACGATGACCCTGTTTACGGCCTCGGCTTGTCCGTTCCCTTGAGGATAGGCCAGGGTGGAATACCGATTGGTTATCCCTAGCCCGCAGCAGTATCTCCGAAAGGATTTGCTGTCAAATTGAAAACCGTTATTCGAGATGAGGGTATGGGAGACTCCGAACGGGGTGACGATGCTTTTCTAAATGAACCTCTTTATATCCGCGTCCCAAATGTTGGCCAATGGCTCTGCTTCAATCCACTTAGTGAAGTAATATGTGCTGACCACCAGATATCTCTTGTTTCCTACAGCCTTGGGAAAAGGGCCCACAATGTCCAAGCCCCACTGGGCAAAGGGCCATGGGCTGGATAGAGGATTGAGCTCTTCTCTAGCTTTATGGATGTTCGGGACAAATCTTTGGCATTGATCACCTTTCTTTACATATTCCTGGGCTTCTCTGTGCATATTGGGCCACTAGTACCCTTGGGTGAGGGCTCGATGAGATAAAGATCTTCCCCCAGTGTGACTGCCACAAATTCCTTCATGTAGCTCTTCGAGGAGAACCTCAACCGCTTCAGGATGTATGCATAACAGGTAGGGTTTGGAGAAAGATCTTTTGAATAACTTCTGATCTTCAGACAACCAGAACCGATGAGCCTTCCTTCGTATCTTATCTGCTTCCAGCTTGCTCTCAGGCAGGATGTCATTTTTGAGAAATTAAACAATGGGGTCCATCCAACTAGGGCTTGCTCTTATCTGATGAATGGATAGCATTTCCCCTCCCGACCCTCGATGTTTCATGAGGTCTTCCACAAGAATTACACTTGGTAGATTCTGGGCCGAGGAGGTTGCTAATGTTGCGAGCGAGTCTGCGTGTATATTTCCGCTTCTAGGAATGTGTATTAGATTGAAGGAATCGAAACCGGATTGCAAATGTTTGACCTGGTTTAGATATTCCTGCATTCTAGGGTCACGAGCCTCCATATCCCCTCGGACCTGACCTACAACCAATCTGGAGTCTGAGAATATGCCCACGGTCTTTCCACCCATCTTCTGAGTCATAATCATCCCTTCCAGGAGGGCTTCATATTCTGTTTCATTATTTGTGGCCGAGAACCCAAGCCTCAACGATTTTTCGATCGTAATGTTTTCGGGGGAGATCAAGACTAGCCCCACTCCAGATCCTTTGGGGTTTGAAGTGCCGTCGACGTAGACTTTCCATGATGGTGCTCCTTGTATAGAGGCTACTCCAACTGAATTTTCACCCATGTGCAGTTTCTTCGCGTCCTCTTCTACCGGGGTTTCGCTGAACTCGGCAACAAAATTGGCCAGGACTTGCCCCTTCACAGAGGTGCGGGGCATGTACTTAATGTCATAGGCTTCCAGCTTCGTTCCCCATTTCGCGATCCTCCCTGTATAATCGGCGCTTCGAAGTAAGGCCCTGAGCGGCAACTGGGTCAGGACGACAACAGCGTGGGATTGGAAATAATGAGGCAGCTTGCGTGTGGCGTGGACCACGGCTAGGATGGCCTTCTCTAGTGGCAAATACCTGACCTCGGCTTCATGCAAGGACTTGCTGACATAATACACAGGCCTCTGTACGCCATTATCAACTCTTACTAGCACCAAGTTTACCGCATGGGCGGCCAGTGCAATGTAGGCAAACAAGACTTCGTCTGCTTCAGGTCTGGACATTATAGGTGGCCGAGAAAGATATTCCTTCAACTGCTGGAAGGCCAAGGCACACTCCTCGGTCCACTCATAGTCCTTCCATTTGTTCAATAATTGGTAAAAAAGCCTCCATCTGTCTGACGATCGGGATATGAATTGGTTCAGGGCAGCGGTCATCCCGGTCAATCTCTGTACTTCCTTGGGATTCCGAAGTGGTTGCAGGTTGTTAATTTCCTTGACCTGACTTGGGTTCACCTCAATTCCATGGTGAGTGACCATATAGCCAAGAAATTTCCCATACCCCACTCCGAAAGAACACTTGGAAGCATTAAGTCGCAGCTTGTGGCTTCTCAGGACTTCGAAGATGTTCTTGAGGTCCTCGACATGCTCGGCCTCTTTCTTGCTCTTGACCACCATGTCGTCAATATAGATTTCAATGTTCTTACTTAGATATGGCTCGAACATCCACGTCATCATCCGTTGATAAGTGGACCCTGCATTTCTTAAGTCCAAATGGTATTACTTTGTAATAGTAATTTCCGATGGGGGTGACAAAAGCCGTTTTCTCCTGGTTTTTCGGGGCCAGAGGTATTTGATGATAGCCCTGGAAAGCGTCCAGGAAGCTCATCCGAGGGTGTCCCACAGTTGCATCTACTAACTGGTTAATCCGAGGCATGGGGAAAGGGTCCTTTGGGCAGGTCTTGTTCAAATCCGTGTAATCTACACACATCTGCCATTTGCCATTCTTCTTCTTCATCACCACAATGTTAGCCAGCCAGTCCGGGCAGAAAACTTCTTTAATAGCCCCTGCCTTCTTGAGTTTTGTGACCTCCTCCTTGACGGCATCAGAATGATCTTTGGAGGAGCGCTGAGGCGGCTGCCTTTTGGGGGTAACGGAGGGATTAGCGTTCAGGTGATGGCAAATGAAGCTCGGATCTACCCCCGGAGCTTCATAGGCGCTCTAGGCAAATACGTCTATGTTCTGCCACAGGAATTTCACTAACTCTTCCCGCTCTTGGGGAGGCAGCTGAGCGCCGACTTGGAAAAACCTTTCTGAGTCATTATCAATGACGACTTTCTCCAATTTCTCGCACTCTACCCCCTCGGCCTTGCCGCTAGAAATCGAGGCCTTGGACTCTAACTGCTATAATTCTTCGCTGATGGGGGCCGAAGACTCTGGCTTGGGTCGGGGCGCTATGGCGGCCACCAGACACTGCCTGGCCACAAACTGGCTTCCAACCAGCTCCTCAACTCGATTCCCGAATGGGTATTTCACCTTGAGGTAGAGGGTGGATGAGACGGCCCCAAAGGCATGGAGCCAGGGTCGTGCCACGATAGCAATGTATGAAGAGTAGGCATCCACCACAATGAAGTCCACCTCCACTACCTTTGAGCCAGCTTGAACCGACAGTCTAATCTGTCCGCGTGGAACAACGATCTTTCCATCAAAACTAACCAGAGGTGAATCATAACTGGTCAGATCTTCTGGTTTGAGATTGAGTCCCTTGGGGAGGCAGCTGAGCGCCGACTTGGAAAAACCTTTCTGGGTCATTGTCAATAACGACTTTCTCCAATTCCTCGCACTCTACCCCCTCGGCCTCGCCGCTAGAAATCGAGGCCTTGGACTCTAACTGCTATAATTCTTCGCTGGTGGGGGCCGAAGACTCTGGCTTGGGTCGGGGAGCTATGGCGGCCACCAGACACTGCCTGGCCACAAACTGACTTTCAACCAGCTCCTCAACTCGATTCCCGAATGGGTATTTCACCTTGAGGTGAAGGGTGGATGAGACGGCCCCAAAGGCGTGGAGCCAGGGTCGTGCCACGATAGCGGTGTATGGAGAGTAGGCATCCACCACAATGAAGTCCACCTCCATTACCTTTGAGCCAGCTTGAACCGGCAGTCTAATCTGTCCGCGTGGAACGACGATCTTTCCATCAAAACTGACCAGAGGTGAATCATAACTGGTCAGATCTTCTGGTTTGAGATTGAGTCCCTTGTAGAGATCTGGGTACATGATCTCGGCCCCGCTGCCCTGGTCCACCAATACCCTCCTAACGTCGTAGCCACCAATCCTGAGAGTTATGACTAGGGCGTCATCATGTGGCTGTATGGTTCCGGTCTTATCCTCATTTGAGAAGCTCAAAGCTGGGTGGGCTTCTGTTTTGGCCCTTTTGGGCTCAGGTCCTAAGGACTCGGCGTGCGGACCAGCAATGGACATCACTCTGGAGGGGCAAGATCCTGTTCTACTTGGTGCAGCTAGAATAATGTGGATAGCGCCCAAAGGGGGCCTAGAATATGTGCCGCCTTGAGCCCCTGAAGCTATCTGATTCGCCTGCCCACTGGGTTGGGTCAAAAACTATTTGAGCTTGCCCTCTCGAATCAACTGTTGAAGGTGACCCCACAAGGTCCTACAATCTTCGGTAGTATGACCCCACTCCTTGTGATACTGGCAATGCAGACTCTGATTGCGCTTCGCAGGGTCTCCGATCATTTTGCTCGGCCATCTAAAGTATGGCTCATCTTTAATTTTTTCCAAGATTTGGTGTACTGGTTCCCGGAATAATGTGTTAATAACCTGAGCAACTAGAGCCCCAAAATCTCTCTGGGGGCGATTTTTTTTGTAACGATCTGACCTGAAATCCCTCTTCTCCTGAAGGATAACCTTGCTTTTGCCTCTTTCCTATTGTTGGTCCTCCTCAACTCTTTTATACTTGTCAATCTGGTCCATGAGTTGGCATACGCTGGTGGTGGGTTTTACGGTCAGGGACCTTCTCAAGCCGTGCTCAGTGGGCAGGCCGACCTTAAAGGTTCTGATGGCCACATCGTCAAAATCACCCTCTATCTCGTTGAACATCTCCCAATATCGATCCGAGTACGTTTTCAAAGTTTCCCCCTCCCTCATGGACAAGGACAGCAAAGAGTCCAGAGGCCGATGAACTCTGCTGCATGTGATGAAACGGGATCCAAATGCCTGAGTAAGCTCTTTGAAAGAGTTAATGGAACCCGTTCTTAGGCCGTCGAACCATCTCATCGCCACCGGTCCCAGACTAGATGGGAACACCTTGCACATCAAGATTTCATTATTAGAGTACACCGCCATCCTCTGGTTGAAGTAACTAACATGCTCAACTGGGTCGGTACGACCGTTATAGAGAGTGAACGTAGGTTGGGTGAATCGCCTAGGGAGTCGTCCTCTGTCAATCTTGCGTGTGAAGGAAGATTTAGATATTCGGTTGAGCGCTCTACTCATGGCGTCATTTCCCAAACCCCTCAAAGATGTACCTCCGCCCTTGCACTCTCAGCGATCATCTTGCTCATACGAGAAGGTTTCGCTTGGGGGCGTTCTTGATCTGTGTCTATGTTCGCCATCCTCTCACTATCTGAGGAAAGGTCAGAGACTGAGGGACTCCGCCTCTTCCGCTCCTGGCGTAACTTCCTCTTCAAATAGTCAATCTCCTTCTGCATGGCCTTGGCACGCTACTCCTAAGAAATATGGCTATCGCCCCTAGACTGACTTTCTCCAGAGTGGATGGTATGCACACTTCGTTCCTGGCCCTCTCGAGGATGGTCCTCCCCCGGAGATTCCATGGATTCTAACTGGTGTGGACTGGACCCTACCATGACTGACTATCTAACACTCTGAACCACTAGCTTCTCACAGACGGCGCAAATTGTAAGGACACGGTTTTGCGTTCTGGCCCAAAGATGGATGGACCAGCCCCAAAGGCCCAACAACAATGAATTTGTAGAGAGTGGGAAAAGAAAGCTGAGCTAGATTGGATTAGAAAATCAAAAGAATAAGCTAAGAGCACAAGAAGAATAAAATAAAAGATCTAAGTGCAATAAACTATCCTCGGCAATAGTCCGAGAAGGCTAACTTTAGTATTCACTGTTCTAAGTGCAGATACAAGCTCAATTCTTTCTTTTCTTTTTTCTCCTTTCTTTTCTTCCTCCCTTTCCTAAGAAGGATTCCTTTGCATTATATAGCTCTTTTCCGATCATCTTCACCATACACTTGTTGATTATCCAAGTCCTTACTTGAGTGCACGTCCCATCATGTATCTTCTTTGGCCTTCTGTGAGTTACGGTGGCCAAGGTTGCACTGTTCCGGGATCTTCTCCACATAAATGCGGTCAGAAGAGTAGGTGCAGCATATTTAATGCGGTGGTAGCAGCATTTTCTTAGATATTTTGGAGAGGTACGTCCTTCAGTGTTAGGATCACTCCTCGGACCATATTTATTAATCCCAAACGTTATGGGTTACGATTTGGGATTCTACGCATTCATCTGCTTCTCCTCGGACTTGACCTCGTCCTCGGACGTGACTGGGGGTCCAATGTACAATTTTGGGCCTTTAACCCTTTGAGGCCCAAAGCCTGATTCTGGGATCTTAAACACTACAAGGCCTGATACACAGATTTTGGGCCCCTGTCCCCACTGGTGTAATAGTTAATTTATATAAATTACATTTTCCATCCTTCCCTTTTTCTATCTAACCAAACAAAAGAGTTTTCCACCCTTTCACTTTTCCACCCCTCCAACCGAACACACATGAGGGAAATTTAAATATTTTCTATCCTCTCACTTTTCCACTCCTCTAACTGAACGGACCCTAAGAGTTGGACTTTATAATATCATGCCACTTAAGTTTTTGAGGCTTTACAGTTTTAGACGCTATTATTATAATATATAGTTAAATTTAAATTATAATACATTTAAACCATCAATTAGAATCTTAGCTTCTCTTGTTTTCTTTAAATGTTAAAATATATAGTTTCATATATAAACACAAGTGTAGGGGTCAAAAACTCTTAGACCCAACTTGGAAGTTAATCTTAAGGTTCTAATCATCAGAAGATAATCCACAATGGGAGGATTGAATAAGTAAACTCAAAGTCTGAATAAAAACTAATGTGATTTAAAGACACAAATACACATATGCCAAGGTTATAGGCAAGGATCGATGAATACAAACACTCTCTAGAAACATATAAACATTTTTTCTCCTCAATTTTTCCAATCCCCTGTTAGTGTAGGAGAATGCCCTATTTATGCATTTAGTTCACCACACACCCCCCCCCCCCCCCCCCCCCGGCCCCTCCCAAAAAATAGTGAATTACCATCCTGCATATTAGAAGAAACTTGTCTCATAAGGTGTCTTCTCCCTCTTTTTGATGATGAAAGAGGACTTTTGGGATGTAAAACATTGTTCAAAGGATTTTGTTAACAGGTGCTGGTCAGAACATGTTAATGAACTCATTTATGATCTATCACAAATCTCATTTGCATTGAAAATTAGCAAACATGTATTTTGATTTCTTCAATACTTCATTTAAACTAACACACATTTAATACATATTTAGTTTTTTCCATATAAAAAAAATATAAATAGTTTATTTTAAATTTTATCATATTAAAATGTGTTGTAAGCACCCATTAAGAGTACTCTTGTTCAAATTAGTCATTCATCATTTAATACAGCTTGTATTAGGTGGGAACACCTAATTAATGCAGAGGTGAATATTACTAGTGTTGCGTGTTAACTTTCACGGCTCCTCAGCTTGTTTTCTAGGCAACGCCTTCCACAATTGCTTTATTGGTCATCAGTCCTCAGGTGAGGCTTTAACACAGCACTGCAAATCTCGTTAGTTCTTCTCAGCAAGAGGATCCTATCTTGTTGGGCCTTTACCCTCATTTCTGCTCAGGGACTTTTCCGTGGGATTTGGCCCGAGCTTGGTTTCTTGGGTCGTCGTTCTAAACCCAACTCCTCCAGCCTGTGAAACCTTTTAGGAGATCACCCCCTACAACAAGCATAATAAATACTTATTAATATCTATCATTATTTTTGAGTTTTTGGACATTGCACAGATTACCAACTATTATATGTAAAAGGTCAAAAGTTTTCTTAGGTGTTGACATTGAGAGATGAGAACAAAGTATCTCCTCCTCACATGAAATGTATATAAAATAAAATAAAAAATAGTAAAAGTTAATGGATGGCGAAAGGGCATTAGTTTAAAAAATATTTTTAAAAACTTTTCATAAGAAAATACAAAAGTAAATCATTTTTTGACAAATTTTTATATTTTCTATAAAAGTTGTATCAAAAGTTTCCTTAAATATTTTATTAATAAATGCTCTAAGACATCCGTTAATTAGAACAAAAAAAAAAATTATCAAGATAATACATTTATTAATACTCTAGCATACACAATACTCTAGCCGTGATTCAAGTTTCCTTAAATATTCCTTAAATATTCCAAAGAAGAGCTCTAAGATACAATTAGATGTGTACACAATAAAAAGAAGTGAAAAGCACATTAAATACCAATTAAATAGTAACTTACAGTCTAACATAAAGAGCGTAGATTTTTTTCTCAAAAAAAAAATATATATATATATAAATAAATATAGTAACAACGTAGATGATGAAAGTCTTATAAAAAAAATGTTTAAATTAAAAATCAATTTACAGCCTCTTAATTTTAAAACGACGTAGTGCAATCCTAGTTTGCCAACCGGCCCGTTGCTGGTTTTAAACAAACGCCGAAAAAAAGAAAAAAGAAAAAAAAAGGGGTGGCCAGCCCAGCCCACACATGTGACTTAAGACTAAACTACCAAAAAAAAAAAAAAAAAAAACACAAATAGCCGAAGACTCTTGTTTCTTATACAGAACGAAAGGAGAGGGAATTTTAGGAAAGGGAAGGAAAACAAAAAAAAAAAAAGGCAAAAAATGAAGGCCTTAGGATGGTGGCTGATGCTAGTGGGTTCGCTTCGATTAGCCTCTGTTTGGTTCGGCTTCGTCGACATTTGGGCTCTACGACTCGCCGTTTTCTCCAATACCACCAGTTAGCTCTCTTTCTCTCTAAATTTTATTTCATTTTTGTTTTTTGTTTTTGTTTTTGTTTCTCGTTTTTAGATTAGAAATCACATATCAATGTTTTTATGTCTTGTTTGACTTTTGAGTTTTGACCTCCGTTAATATTATGAGAGTAAGACACATTTCAATAACAACACTCACTCACTCACTCTCATATAAAAGATTGGTTGTCCATCAAAATCAAGTAATGGGGTTCTTCGTTAAGCAATTGGTTGATCAATGCGCTTCTTGTCAACGCTGGGGACACAAGTTGCTGATTTTCTGCGTGCTTGTTGGGCTGTGTATCTCAAGCACGAGATCTGTGTTTAACTAAAACAAAGAAAGGAAATTTAAAACTCAAGGGGCAGATCTCAAAGTTTTGGATCTTTCATATACTTATTACACTTTGACAGATATAAATTGGTGTTGATGGGTATGCATTTTGGAAGTGCCTTTTTGGTCACTTTCCATGTAGATAGCTTTGTAAAGACTGAATGTTTGAGCACCAATGAGCTTTAGCTCAACAAACACTTTGTCCCCAAGGAAATGGGTGCGTGTGTAACTTACCAATACAAAAAATTAAACGAAGAAACAAGAAATGTTTTATTAGCAAATTATATCTTTGTTTGGAGGGATTTTGACAAGTGCATTATCAAATTGTCAATTTTTTTTTTTGGCTTTACGCGCCTTCTTGTTGTTAGTAATTAGTGTGGGGAACGCTTATGTATGAGGTGAAATTTGCACTAGAATCACCTGGCATGTCAACTGAGGTTGATGGTGGAACTTTGGTGGCTAAGAGTTACTAGTGCACGATCAAAAAGTTGAGTCAAAATGTCCTTCAGTTTGCATTATGTTTTGGTTCCATGTTACTCAAATTTTCATACTTCTTTCTAAACAGCGTTCTTTCTATAATAATTGAAAATGTTTCTCTTTATTGTCTTCATAAAATATATGTCTATATTCATTAAGATCCAGATGATGAGTGATGATTATATACCTGCCAATTATAGAATTGGGATGTATTTGTTTGTCGAGGGAGAAACAATGAAATATGGTTTAAAAAACTTTGCAATGGACTTGGACAATTTTTAGTTCGTTAGGTTTGGAGTTGGATGCGATTGCCTTTTGATATTGTCTTGGTAGGAGAAAAGTCAGGGTGGGTGAGATACAAAATGATACAAAATACAAAATGATTGATTGCAATTCCAATACTTAATCTGTAACGACCCAAAAAAAAAGTGCTAGTCACATCTGCGCTATACTTCAAAAGGACTAGTTGCAATTGGGGCTCCTTGTAGTTGTTAATAAAGCCCAGATCTACCCAATAAATACTCGATGTGGGACTCATTACACACCCACACACATCACACAATCAATTAATCAAATTGGGGCATCACATAATCAATAATGAAATTGTGGTTTTTGAAGTCATGAAAATTCAATGAACTTTGGAATGGTACTTCAAGAACAATAATGAGGGGAATGAATTTGTTAAGCAGCTATTAGATTTAGAGTCCAGTGACCAAGAAAGATATAGAATGTTAGATTCTGACTATAATGACAACGAAATATCTTAGGATGTAGATTTGCTCCCAGTGCCTTGCAATGTGTTTCTTTTGGATGCATGTGTTAGCAATTGTGTATTTAAAGTGGAAGATTATGTTACAGGTAAAAGGAGGCATGGTAGGAGGATTCCCATACGTTAAGATATTATTATGTATTTTTTAGCCAGTACTTAATGGCTTGTTTGGAAGTTTAGAGAGGGAGGAGAGTAGAGGGGAGTAGAGGAAAGGAGAGTAGTGAAGAGGAGAGTAGAGGAGAATGATTCCCCACTACATTGTTTGGATGTTTTTAAAATTAGGGAGGGGGAAGGGGATAATTAACCCTTTAGAAAGGGTAATTTTGTTAATTTAAAAAAGGTAAATTAGGGAATTCATTTGGTCAATAACTTATCTATTCTACTCTCCCTTCAAATCTCTCCAATTTGGAGGAATTAAGAATGAGGGGTTAGAGGGAGTTGAAACCCCTCCAAATCCCTCCCCTTCCTTCCTTAAAAAACTTCCAAACAAGGTAATTGAATTACTCTCCCTCCCTCTACCTACTCCCCCTCCTTTTTTTAACTCCCAAACAAGCTATAAGTCTTTAAGTGTTTTATTTAATGGCCACATATGTCCATCACACATAACCTGCTGTGGAGACTCTAGATTTGAGCAGACATGTTCTCACATCGAGGGATCTTGACATTGCATTATGAAGATTTGCTGGAATCCCCCCTTCCTTTTTCTGTGGCCAAAGAAAAAAAGATTTTCTAAAAGTTGGTTCTCTCGTGCCTTTTTGTTTCCTAAGGACTAGTGTCTTAAAGTTTATTTTTTGTTTCAATAAAATAAGGAGAAAGCAATGAGATCCCTTTTTTAAGTACTGAAAACGTGTAATGTACTTATATGACTGTTAGTCAGAAGCTGCAATTGCTTACTTATCAAAAAAGAAGAAGAAGAAAGAAGAAGCAGCTGCAATTGCTTCTCTCTATGTGTTTGAGAACTGTAGGAACCTAAAGGAGACGAGTCTGTTAAAAAAAATGCTTTAGCCATCATGTTCTAAAGTTTCCTCTGCTTATTAATTCTTTTATAGCTTTATCTCTCACATACCATTAGTGATAAAATGTTGTCTTCCATGAACAGGGACCTCTTTTGTAGCCTCACATATGTCCATTTAAATTCTCTAATTTTTTTGGGTGAAAACCTGGAATTCATAATTCACAAATGAAAAAGAATGTCAAGTACACAATAGTTTAGATAACCAACACCCATGCATCAGCCTCTTGCTGGCCTACCACCTTCAACAAAAGAAAGGGAGCAGCATACAGAACAAAAGCATTTAAATTCTCATAAAATTTACACCACTAAAGTGGGTTAACCTGCCCACAATATGACTAACATTTTTCTACCTATGAAAATACTAGTACTAAGTACTAACAAGATATCAAGCAGATGATGCCTACTAAGTTGTCTGTGCTTATTTTTATTGTCTGGTGTTTGTGAATACTTTGAAGAGGAGTTAGTAAGCTGTCTTAATTACTATTTGATTGCCTGCTGAAGGATATCTAGTGAGTGTGATAGTCTCAGGCCAGCGATAGTAAAATTGCGCTTATAACACTTTTAAAATAGCGTGCCTAAAGCATTCTCTTTTGAGTTGCTTAGAATGTGCCTTTCTTTTTTGTTTAAAGAGATAATAACGCATAAATATGCCCTTTAAATCTTAAGAATGTTGAAATGGGCACTTGATTTGTTATACAAACACCATTCTTATGATGTGATACACTACACAGAAGCCAACATTTCTCTCTCTTTTCGGCTTAAACCAATGGCTACTTCTTCCTCCATCCTCATTATTTAACTAATTCTGTTCTGTTTAAAGCCATTTGTCTTCTGTAAGAATTTGTTGTTTTTAATATTTTTTAATTGGTTGAAGATGTGATTAACCTTTAACATCTATGTTTAAATTTTATAGGTGATTATAAAAAATACCATTGTTTAAATTTTATATGATTAATTGATCACTTGATTGTCATTCCATATTGTTCATTTATAAATGCTTTAAATTTTACCATATTACTTGTTACAAAATGTGTTCACTTCAATCAGGCATGCACTTGTGTCCTAGGTTCCATGAGCCCTTTGAACTTAAGTGCCCCTCATGCTTTGACCAACAGTGTCTAGTACTCTTGACATTGTGAACGTCCCTCTTGATGCAATGTGTTACACAGACGAGTTATTGGCATGCAACAGTACATCTAAGATAGATTAACAGAAGATTTAAGGCCTAGCTCTTCCTGTTTGATTATTTTGTTCTTGCTAGTAACAAATGAGTTTTCCTCGCTTTGATATTTCAACAGTCTCTCTCGCCTCTCTTATTTTCCTCTTTTACTCTTCATGTTGTGGTTTATTATGTTCTACGAGGTCCTGATGGTTTTTCCTTTTCCTTTTCCCCCTCTTTTTAGTGACTGAAGTTCATGGAAGGACGTTTGGAGTTTGGACACTTCTAACTTGTACCCTCTGCTTTCTTTGTGCATTTAACCTTGAGAATAAGCCACTTTATTTGGCTACCTTCTTGTCATTCATCTATGCCTTTGGTCATTTCTTGACTGAATACCTGATATATCATACGATGGCAATTGCAAATCTAACAACTGTTGGCATCTTTGCAGGTATGAATGTTAATGGTCTAATTTGCTGTTGTATTTCTTTAATGTCGTTACTCCCTTTTGCTTTGTATGTGGGTTAAAGTTGCCTGGTTATTTTCCTGGATTCGTGACATAATTTTCATGTTTACTTTTTTCTGGGGTTGGGGGCTAGGAATGTGATCAATATTCCCTTATGGGGGAAAAAAAAGTGATCAAGAACGCATGAGCCTAATGGGTGTCAGAAAGGCCCGTAGCCCTCTTCCATCTCTTAAAGCCTTTGTCCCTATGCAATGATCACTTCATGTACTCTATTTTACACAGCTGTTGGACCAGTAATACAAGTGGCCAGCCCTAGCCTGTGAGTTGTAACGTTAACAAGCTTGAACAATGCCAGGTGAACCTTGGGCTTTTGTTCAACCAGCTTGCAGGCCCTGTTTTGTTTTTTTTTTTTTTTTTAATGATTTGCTGGTCATATCACCCCCCTCTCCACCACCCCACAAAAAAAAAAAAAAAAGTTACTGATTTTTAAGTTTTCATTGGTGATGAGTTGATTTCCGTCTTACCCTTAGGTTTGGAGCATTTTACATGCAAGAATAACCTCGATCTTCTATTACTAAAACTGCTGTTTCTAATCAGGCACATCAATAATATGGATGCTGTTGCAGTGGAATGCACATCAACCTATCCACCCAAAGCATTCTTGAATGTAGAATGATGTGCTTCTTATCACTCCCTTCTTTTTGGGCTGATAAAGATGGATTTTTTTTACCAGGCATTTTCATGTTGCTTATTTTGTTCTTTTTATGCATAGGTTTATCAATCGCTCAAGGCAAGGGTTCAGGCACACTGTCGGTTTATAAAGTTATGCAAATTTAGCTTTCCAACGTTTATCGTTTCACTAGATTAAATTTAGTCATGGCTCTGAACTTTTACTGCCCCTCTATATTTGTTGTTACTTTGGAAGACTTTTCAATTTCCTTGTGAAGAAGTAAGGTGCTACCTGGTGGTTTCCATAAGACATGGTAAAGAATTGCGTATGAGTTACAGACGCTGACTACAATGTTATTGTAGAATCCCATCTATGTTCCTTAATGGTTTTTTTTGTTACCTTTTTTAGGTCTAACAAGGTTTAGGTAGCAATTAGCATCCATTGCCTAACTTAACTAACAATGCGCTAAGCTATCTATTTATTTTTCGGGTTTCAAATGGGCTGACGCTACACTGAATTTATCACATTTATTCTTTTACTGGTGGTGGCAATGTTCATACTGTAACTTCAAATGTATTACATTGCTCGCTTCCTTTTAGTACGCTTGGTGCCTCTCTTGTTTTTATACCCCTTATTTAGTTTTCCTTTTTTTCTCAACCCAATTCACTGTCTTGAAAGAAGATGGGCAGCAATTTTGTGTCCAAGCGGCTCTTTAAGTTTTTTAATTTAATTTTTTTAAAATTTATTTATTTTAAAGAGAGTTTCAACATATGATGTTTGCATTTGATGATAGATGACTAACACATCAATTGGTTTTTGGTGTAGACGAGAATTGAATCTCAAATTTCGTATTTGACGATAATAAACTTTATTAGTTGAACTAAGTAGCTCGTTAAGGTAGATTACAAATAAATTAGTAACAACCAAAGAAAGGCAAAATCAATCGTGGAACCAATTAGGCATTGCTTTAAATAATAACAATAAAATCCTTCACCAAAGAAATAGCATAGAAATGTAAGTTTTACACTAGTTAAAGATAACTTTTTTGAGAATTTATACTTTATCACCTTAAATTATACCTCTTATTATGTTTAGTTTCATAATTTTTTTGAATGCACATTTTGCACATTGAACTATGACTGTTGTTACATTTTGCACTTTAACGTCAAGCTGCTTGTTAACTTAAATAGAAAATATGACATCACGTGAAAAGACCAAATTATCCATCTTCTTAATTCCTTAAAAAACAAATGTGAAATTACACTTTACTATTATAAACTATACTCTTGATTATATTTTGCACTATAAACTTTAGATTTCCATCCAAATTAACAGCAAACTGGACGATAAAGTGCAAAGTGTAACAAGAGTCATAGTTTAGAAAAAAAATATATAATCTAGGGTAAAAAGTGATAAAATGTAATTTCTCCTGATTTTTCAATAGTATTTTATCATTTTATTATATAGAGAAAATCTAGGAAATGTTTCCTAAATCTCATAACCACAGTTAAACTGAGTAGTTCTAGTATCACATAAGTTATTACAATTTTTGTCATAATTATCTTACATATTAGACTGAGGCTGGTTGACTGATACTTAACATGAACCCACCATTTTTTTTCCACTGCGCATCCTTTACCATGTAGATATTTGTGGCATTAATTGTGCTATTCTATGTGGTCTAACAATTTTTCCAGTGAAGCTGGCAATGGCACCATTCATTGCATACGTGGGTGAGGAGCTTACACTCATTGGCGTGCTGACAACATGTTGGATGACGTAGTGTCATAATTATCTTATAATTATCTTACATGTTAGATTGAGATTGCAATATCATAATTATCTTACATGTTAGACTGAGGTTGATTACCTGTCACTCGCATGAACTCATTACTTTCTTCGTCACTTAGTTTATCACGTGGACCGTTGTGGCATAAGTTGGAGAAATTATAACATCCTTATGGTAGACCACGTAATTTGTTCACTATTTTACTAAAAAACTTTCACTTATTTAAAATTGCTAAATTATTAGTTAGTTTCTATTTAATTTTTTTTTATCTTAACAATCTTAAATAGGTGAGAATCTTTATGAAGACTGTATTTACGTGGTCGTACCATTTTTCCAATTAAGCTGACAGTAACACCATTTACGAGTTATACTATTGTCACATAAAGTGGCATAACTTGTACCACAACTCACCCACATGATGAGTTGTGAGTGTCATCCTTCAATCACTTACAACTCGTTACGTGAGCAAGTTATGGATAAGTTGTGTCACTTTAACTCCACCATTCACCACATTCATGGTTGAGGAGCTTGCACTCATTGGCATGCTGACGACATGTTGGATGTCGTAGTGACATGAAATGAGTGAGCTGGTGACATGACAAAGGTGGAATGCAAAAGCAGAAAAATGAATCTTAGAGTCAGTGCTGGGTTCATCGGATTCAGATCAGGTGCAATTGTAATCCATGATTGAGATTGAAAGTTAAAAAAGCAACTTTTAATCTCAGCTATTAAATAAAATATATTAAAAAAGAGTTAAAAGTTAAAGTTAAAAAGTAAAAAAAAAAAATTGTGAGGGAAAGGGGATGAATTGCACCAGGTGCAATACCTAGAGTATTGTACCTGATCCAAATCCGAGATGAGGGATTGCACCTGACCCAAATCCGGGTTCATCCATGTCGTATATCAATACATTGCACTGTACTTATACTCTGAACCAAAACGCATCCGTGAGCCATTGTCACCTTGCTGGCTCGAGGGACGGAGCATATGCGCGCTTACTACTTTTCATCATAACAAAAAGAGAAAAAAAAAAAAAAAATTTTAAATGCCCGTACTGGCATCCAAGCACACTTCGCATCCTATGTTATTTTTCACTTTTATTGTTTATTTTTTATGAGCCTGAAAATTTTCTTTTACATTTCTTTATTATTATATTAGAAGGTTATATTTCTTTATTAGATTTAAAGAATAAATCAAAGAAAAAAAAAAAAACTTTAGAAATGAGTATCTATAGTAGTGTGTTTGGACCAGAGATAAAACTGTACGTAGACCAAGCCCCCTAATTTTTTTATTTATCTGTTAATAATAAGTTTATATCCTATCCTATCCTATCATATATACTGTATAATAAAAATTGAGCTTAAAATTTATGGTTATGCTAAGTGGCTATTTTCAGTAATTAATAAATTAATTATATTTTTTTTTTGTTGGGATATATTTCCTCAATTAAGAGATAATATTTAACAACTATTTAATTTAGGTAAAACTCTATCATTTAAATTTCAACAAATTTAAATTCTATTCAAACTAAAAATTTGTTATAAAAAATTTATAAACTTAAATCCCACACAACAACCTACGATTTCTTTCTTAAAAAAAAAAATCCACGTTTTGACTAATAATTGATAACATTTAACAATAATTTAGAACAAGTTTAAATTCTATTCAAACTTTTTGATACAAAATAGAATTTATACTTTAGTCTAATCTAAGTGTATATGTGTGTGAAGCTTCCTTCTGGAGACTTGAGCCCCGGCCTTTGCCAGCCACATTCCACAAGCATTTATACTTGTAGAGTGGCCACTGCACCAAGAGTACGCGGTGGTAAATTCTATTCAAACTAAAAGTCTATTATAAAATATTTCCAAACTTAAATCTCACACAACTCACGTTTTTGTTTTTGTTTTTGTTTTCCTCAAGTTGCATGATTTAAGAATAATTTAAAAAAAAAAATGAGAAATTACACTTTGTCTACTTGTGATTTATCCAAAAAACAGTTTCCTTACCTATGGTTTAAAAATTGTTACTTTACCCACCGAAGGTTAGCTTTGTTTGTCTCTTGTTAGCCACCTTTGTTAAGGGTAAATTTGTATTTTTGTTACCCTTTTATGTCTCTTTTCTCTCAAAATATTAATAAAAAAAAACTAAAAAATAAAGGGAAAAGATGATCTAAAATCTAGGTTTTGTAAAAATTAAAACCTAACTTTTACATCTTCTTTTCATGTATCAACTTTTAGATCTTCTATTTTAACACATTAAAAAAAAAAAAAAGCGTTAGCAAACAAATATTTAGTAGCTAGCAGAAAGACAAATGATAACAATAAGAAAATAGTTAATTAGACTATGCTTTTAGCAACAATTTAGACTATACGTGTAGCAACAATTTATGTCTTTGTGATAATTTGCGAAAAAAAAAAACTTTGAATAGCAGGGAGGCACGTCAATGGAATGGGCGGATAAGAGACCGAAAGGTCCACAATGATCTACTTAAAGATTGATTTTAAAACTAGCTTACTGTTGGGAAGACCTTCATGGTGGCGCTTGGGACCTATCCTGAAATAGGTATTATGAAGAATGGGCCTTTCTATGAAGATTATATTTGTTTATTTATTTTAAATAGGTAAAACTATCCTGCAATCCTTTCCTAACCCTCCAATAAACAGATTTCCCACTCAATGCCTTAAGTCTACCAAGCATCCCTATTTTCAGAATTGTAAGAGTGTGAAGAATGGAATCCCTAGTTGTAGAGATCAATTAATGGTACTTAACTATACTTCCAGGAGCTGGTTAAAAGCAGTGATATGAAGCAACAAGTTTATTAAAAGATCAGAGGGGCTCCTTGATGTATTTTTGGTGCATTTTGAAGGACGAAAGTAAATATATAGTCTAATTAATTATTTTTTTTTATTGTTATCAATTGTTTTTCTACTATTAAATATATTTGTTTGCTAGCATATTTTTTTTAATGCGTTAAAATAGAAGATCTAAAAGTTGATACATGAAAAGAAGATGTGAAAGTTAGGTTTTAATTTTTACAAAACCTAGTTTTTAGATCTTCTTTTCCCTTGATTTTTTAGTGTTTTTATTTATTTATTTATTTATGTTTTGAGAGGAGAGAGACATAAAAGGATAACAAAAATATAAATTTACCCCTGTTTTTAACAAAAGTAAGTAACGGGAGATAAATGGAACTAACCTCAGGTGAGTAAAATGTCAATTTTTAAACCACGGGTAGGCAAAGTGTTTATTGGACAAACCACAACTGGACAAAGTGTAATTTCTCCTAAAACAAATTTATATTCTATTCAAATTAAAAGTCTATTATAAAAATTTTTTAAACTTAAATCACACACAACCCACATTTTTGTTTTTGTTTTTTTCCTCAGGTTGCATCTTACTAAATTTAACAATAATTTAATTTAGATAAAACTTTATCGTATAAGTTTTAGAAATTTAAATTCTACTCCAACTAAAAATATATTATTAAAATGTTTACAATTTATATATATATATATATATATATTCTCAACCATGACTTTTTGATATAATCTCTCTTAACCAATATATAAGTCATCCCTATAATTAATTCTCACACAATACACCCCACGTTGTTGTATTTTTTTTTTCTTTCAAAATGCTACTTATGCTTATGTTTTAATCTAATAAATTTATCTTATTTATTGTTTTTAACTTCTGAGCTTGCGTGCAGAATCTTATGCCAAAGGAAATGTAAAGAAGCGAAACAATGGACACCCATTTAAGTTCTTGGTTCTCTTATGTAAGTTTTTATTTATTTTTTTATATTCTCAAATTTTGAACTTCTTTGTGTATGTTTTGATTATCAGTTTTGGTTATTGTATTTAATTTGTTAGTATATTGATTTTTTCAATTAGACTATCACTAGGAAAAAATCAGTATTGAGGAACTATATATTTTGTTTATTATTGTTTGTGCTAGCTAAAGCATAAATTAAACATAATCCGAATAGAAACGATCAAACTCATTCCATATCTCATATCAAGAAATTAACACAAAACACAAAGAGAATTTTAAAATATAAAAATAGATAAACATTGATAAAGTCTAAAGTCTAAAAAATCAAAACTTAAAGTAATTTTTTTATTAAAATTATTCACTTATTTTATAATTTATTATTACCATTTATTTAATAATTTAGTTTTAATTAGTTTAAAATTTTTGAGCTCACATATGAATTTTCGTCAAACCTTGCCGCACGGAATAATACTAGTTTTTAAAAAAAATTGGGGAAAAAATATATGCTCGGTCCCATGTTGAATATTTTCCCTAAAATTTTAAAAATAAATGGTCATCTAACCCATTCCTTTAGATGACGGTCCTTTCCAAATCAAAAAACAAAAAACAATTTTACCTGACAAATTACGAAAGTGGTACTAATAATTGTCAACTTATTTGAATGTGTTTAATATTCAATAATAATAAAAAATTAGAGTCTGGTTATGATGTTGCCACGTTGCTATATAACATTATGACTAAACCTAAACAATTCATTTGATTATTATTATTATTATTGTAGCGGAAAAAATAAGATAAACTTACTTTTTTCCTTACCCAATTAATTTGTAAAGATGAGATGCTAATCTACCTTATGTAACCCTTGTTTAAATGAATTAAGTTTAAAATGAAAGGTTAAATGCTAAGAATAAATATAAGACAAGGGGATTGATTGACAATAGTCTCGGATTGCTTATATGATGCTCATCAGAATTGGTCCGAGGTATAGAGTTCACAAGTTCTTATGTTACAATGATGATTTTCTATTTTCTTTCTTTCCTCAAATGTCTCCTCCCCCTTTTATAGGGGCCTCTTTGCTTTATATAGTCTCTTAGGTTGTATCTTAGTCTTCCACTTGAAGGGGTAGAGTTCGTTTCCCTTAATACTTGTCTCATTAGGGTTTCACTAGAAGGTTTTTGCACCAGGCTATGAGCTGTGATGACACTAATCAGGTGTTATTTCCTCATCAATGTGGTCAACTAAGTGAGTTTAGAGTATTAAATGCAGAGGTGATGAGTGCTTTATCTGCATTCTTTCATTTCTTACTTGACGACAAATCTTCCTCCTCTTCTTGGTTTGTGTCCGATAGTCTTCAGAATTAGTACTCGGCTCTCCCAATGACACATTAGTATCCTTGAGATCCTTGGGTATTGTAGTCTCCTTGTGCTTGTGATGAGGTGTTTATATTTTCTCGAGAACTTGTTGTCAATGCTTTCCGATGTCTGTTGTTCTGACATTGGCCTTCTTTCACTTGTCATTGTTCTCGGATTCTCGTCCTCCCACAATTATTATTATTATTATTATTATTATTATTATTATTATAACTTGACAATACATTTGAAGACGTTACGCATATTGTAGAACATAATAATAAACGATTTTGGTTGTGTAGTTTCAAACTTTTGTTTATGTTTGAGATTTTAATATATTTATTGTACGGTCCTGGCCCAAGCCTTCATTAGGGCCGAGCATAACTCATCACAACGCAGCACACGAGGCCCGAACATTCCCTGATGAACTGGGCCGGGCCGGGCAGTATTGAGCTCCCAATCAGGTTTGTATTGCTGATGGAAGCTCCGTTGCACATAATATTCTTTCATTGTCACTTGGCCGGCAAGTTACCCGACCATGGCAGTAGTTTATGTTATCCTAAGTGTTTGATCACAGCAAAGTCTGGTGTTCGGATTGGTCGGCAAAACGCCCAGTAGTCGTTGCCGTGCATAACACAGCCACAAAGAACAAGTTCCCAAGCCACTTTGCTGCTCAACTACCAAATTCCCACTTAACAAAGATAACATTGGACCCCCTCTTCCACTATTGATAGGAATAATCATAACACCTCCACCCAGTGAAAGCTATAAATAACAGAGAGCTGTGAAGAAGAGGGGGGTTGGAGAGAAGAGAGTTGAGAGGAGAGAGAAAAAAGAGGTACAGAAAGGGGAAATGGATGAAAGGAGAACAGAGTGATCGGGAAGCAAGTGGGCTAAAATGGGCCTCAATGTACTGAGCTCCCCGTTGTAGGAAAAACAAAACCCACGTCACAAATAAATTGAGCCCAAACAAGAGAGAGTCAGGCCCAACAATCTCCTTCTTGGTACGCACAATTGGCGCCGTCTGTGGGAACCTCCTACTGTGCGGTAGCTCAGCCTCAGTCCACGCCAGGATTGATGTCTGAGAGACGTTCGAGAAGTCATGCCGAGAGCGGCTCGGTAGGGTCCTCGCAAGGGTCCACTTGGCGGGAGTGAAGGCAGAAAAGGCACGAAGACAGGCACCGAGAAGAGGGTGAAGAGCATTCCGGCCAGAGCGAGGGATCACGCCGAACTCACCAAACAGTGTCAGGCGCCACAGAAAATAGACGCCCCGATCCGAGAGACGAAGAACTAGAGAGGCTACGCAGGCTGGTAAGGGATCTGGAGCTGGAGGCGGAAAGACGCCGGGGAGCGAATTTAGATCAGCAGGGCGGGAGACAGAGAGGAGCAAGGAACCGCCAGGGAGACAATTCCGAGCATTCCATCCATCACCGACAGCGCGATCGTCCACGTTCACGGGAGAGGCTAGGACGTCGGGACCGCTCCCGATCACGCGATTATGCTGACCGTGGATCAGGTTCCCCGGAGGAGCAACGCCCGCGAAATGCAGCTATGGATGCAATGAGCCGGGCGCTACGTAAAGCAGCCCGATCCCCGTTCTCAGAGGAAATTGAACAGGCCCCGATGCCGAACAGATTCAATCGGCCACCGTTCAATTCTTATGACGGAAAAACGGACCCGGTGAAGCATGTCAGCCATTACATTCACATGATGTCCTTGCACAAGCGTGATGATGCGCTGATGTGCAAAGTCTTCCCCTCCAGTCTCGGCTCTACGGCGTTGAGATGGTTTAATGGGCTTCCAAAGGGTTCTATTCGCAACTTCGCGGAACTAATTCAGGAGTTCGGTGCCCGGTTTGTAACTTGTAGCCGGGTTCCGCAACCCGTGGACGCCTTACTATCCATAAAGATGAGGGTTGGGGAGACCCTACGCAGTTACGCGAACCGCTATTGGGAGCTCTACAACGAGATCGGGGGGGGGGGGGGGTAACGAGAAGATAGCAGCAAGTACTTTTAGAATGGGGCTCCCCGAGGACTCCGAGCTACGAGAATCATTGACTAGGAAACCTCCAGAGGGTATGAGGCAGCTAATGAGACGCATAGAGGAGTATAAACGCCTAGAAGATGACCGGATACAAAATAAAGGTAAAGCCCTGCTGACAACCCGTCCTCGGCAGTATGAATTTCAGCCGAAACCCAGAAAGGGGCCAGCCGTCCAAGAACAAGGGTTACAGCATGAGGAAGTAAACGTGCTGTTCAAGGAGCCGGTGCACACGATAGTTGACCGGATAAAAAACGAGCCGTACTTCAGATGGCCAAATAAGATGGCGGGCGATCCATCCCGGAGAAACCAAAATTTGTACTGTACATACCACAAGGATAAGGGACACACCACCGAGCATTGCCGGGTGTTAAAGGATCACTTAGCGCAGTTGTTAAGGGCAGGGCACTTGAAAGAGTTCGTAATCAACACGACAAACAATGAAGGTGAACTGGGCGCAAAGTCGGGCAAGAACCCCCGCCCGCCTCCCATTGGAGTAATTGAGGTAATTCACGCTGCACCAAGAGACGTCATGAGGATCGGCAGAAGAGAGGTCTTGACGACGACCCCGGCTGACATATGTGCGGGGGAAATATCACCTGCAAAAAAGGTGAAAATTGCCCGGGATATTATCGCCTTCGGCGACGAGGACCTCGTGGGAACGATCCAGCCACACGACGACGCACTGGTGGTGACGGCTCAGATAGGCGGCTTCTTGGTGAAGAGGTTGTTAGTGGACCAAGGAAGCGGCGCCGAGGTCATGTATCCCGACCTGTACAGGGGGCTCGGGCTGAAAGCCGAGGATCTCACGAAGTACGACACGCCCCTGATCGGCTTTGACGGCCAGGTAGTGGTTCCAGAGGGGCAAATCTCCCTTCCCGTGGTTTTGGAAGGCAAGGAAGTCACAGTGACGTTCATAGTGGTCGCTTCGTTTTCCCCTTACACCGCAATTCTTGGGAGGCCATGGATCCATGCAATGGGGGCCGTGCCGTCCACCCTTCACGTAAAAATCAAGTTCCGGACCGAACAAGGCATCGCAGTGGTAAAGGGCAGCCAACGAAAGGCCAGACAGTGCCTTATTGCAGCAGTGAACCGGGAAGGTCAGACCACCGAAAAAGGGGGTCAGCCTGAGGGGGCCCCTTCATAGCAATTACTGCGGCCCTCGGGCAAAGCGGGGGCTAATCCCACAGAGGAACTGATCAGAGTGAAACTGTTACCAGACGAGTGCAGGTACTTCCAAATAGGGGCCGGCTTGACGGACGAGGAAAGGGTGGATATGTTACTGCTTCTTGTCCGGAATGTTGATATATTCGCTTGGAGCCCGTACGAGGTGCCCGGGGTGGACCCCGATTTCATCGTTCATTGTCTCAATACCGACCCGACCATAACCCCTAAAAGACAAAGGCCGAGAAGATCGGCGAAGGAGCACGTCGAGGCAGTAAAAGTGGAAGTAAAAAAACTGAAGGAAGCGGGGGCAATAAAGGAGGTCTTCTACCCGGACTGGTTGGCGAACACGGTGGTAGTGAAGAAGAAGAGCGGTAAGTGGAGGGTTTGTGTAGATTTCACGGATTTAAACCGAGCATGCCCGAGAGATCCATTCCCAATGCCCAAGATCGACCAACTTGTGGACGCCACATGCGGACACCCCAGGATGAGCTTCCTGGATGCATTCCAGGGTTATCACCAAATAGCCCTAGCAGCTGAAGATCAGGAGAAGACGGCATTTATCTCGCCGGAGGCCAACTATCACTACACGGTGATGCCGTTCGGCCTAAAGAATGCCGGGGCTACCTATCAGCGAATGATGACGAGGATGTTCCGTGATAAGATAGGACACACGGTTGAAGTATACATAGATGACATGGTCGTCAAAAGCAAACGCGAATCCGGGCACAGTAAGGATCTCCTCGGGGTGTTTGAAATCCTCCGGAGACATCGGTTGCGCCTTAATGCTGAAAAATGTGTATTCGGAGTGGGAGCAGGAAAATTTTTGGGATATCTGGTCAATACACGGGGAATAGAGATCAACCCCGACCAGATCGGGGCCGTGATGAATTTAACGCCCTCGAGGAGCCCAAAGGAGGTGCAGATTCTAACCGGGATGTTGGCCGCCCTTAACCGATTCATCTCAAAGTTTGCCGACCGGTGCCGCCCTTTTTACCAACTACTGAAGAAATGGAGAGGGTTTGAATGGGACCAGAAGTGCGACGAAGCATTCCATGATTTGAAGATGTACCTGACACGGGCCCCCGTACTAACCGCACCATTGCCCGGAGAAGACTTATATATGTACCTCTCGGTTTCAGAGCACGCGGCCAGTGCCGTACTCTTAACGAACCGGGATACACAACGACCCGTATATTACATTAGCAAGACCTTAGTCGATGCGGAAACCAGATATTTGCCCTTGGAGAAGCTGGTGTTGGCCCTAGTGCACAGTACAAGAAAGTTGCCGCACTACTTCCAAGCCCATACCGTGTATGTGTTAACCGAGTACCCTTTGCAGTCCTTATTGAGAAGATCAGACTTCACAGGTCGGATAGCTAAATGGGGGACCCGGCTTGGTGCCTTCGACATAAGATACAGGCCGAGGAATTCGATTAAGGGTCAGGTGTTGGCCGACTTTGTAACCGAGTTCTCTCCCAGGAATGGAGGAGGAGTGGTTTGCCAGGTACTCTGCCCACCGTGGAAGGTCTATGTGGACGGTGCCTCAAGCTCAACAGGGGCCGGAGCCGGGATTGTCTTGATCACACCAGAGGGGATTTGGTTGGAACATTCCTTCAAGCTCGGATTTAAAGCTTCCAATAACGAAGCAGAATATGAAGCACTGCTTGCCGGCCTGAGAACTGCGGCGAGGTTAGGAGCAAAGAGCGTCGAAGTATACTCGGATTCGCGGCTGGTTGTCAACCAGCTGCAGGGAAGCTTTGAAGCCAAAGATTCCAGAATGAGGAGGTATTTGCAGCTGGCAAGAAGTGTCATGGCAGAGTTCCGGACAGCAAAAATAGCCCAGGTTCCCCGAGGACAAAACAGACATGCAGACTCACTGGCCACACTGGCCTCGGCACTAACCGAGAATGTGCCACGGATGATCAAGGTGGAACTTGTACGGGAACCCAGCATCCTAGGAGTCGGGGAAGCTACCGGCCCCGCAGTAGGCATTGAAAGCATCACCCGTGCCGGAACTTGCTGGATGGACCCTATCATTGAATTCCTGACTGATAATCAGACCCCGGGCAATGACAAGGAAACCGATAAAATTCGTCGTGTAGCAGCCAGGTATTGGTTGTCACCGGATCAGGAATTGTACCGGAGATCCTATGGAGGACCGTACCTGTTGTGCTTACACCCCAGTCGTGTGCACGAACTATTGACTGAGTTACATGATGGGGTGTGCGGCAGTCACGTGGGAGGACGTTCGTTGGCTCACCGGGCAATCACCCAAGGATTCTGGTGGCCACAAATGCAAAAAGATGCCGCCGAGTACGTACGGAAATGTGAGAAATGCCAAAGGCACGCCCCCTCGGTCCATCAACCGGCAGGACCCCTCAACCCTGTCAGCAGTCCCTGGCCTTTCGCCCAATGGGGGCTGGATATCATCGGTCCATTTCCCCGGGCAACGGGAAACCGGAGGTTCGTCCTCGTAGCTGTGGATTATTTTACCAAATGGACTGAGGCTGAGGCATTAGCAAACATTAGAGACACCGACGTCAAGAAGTTCGTGTGGAAAAACATAGTGACCAGGTTCGGGGTGCCGTACTGTCTCATATCAGACAATGGGTTACAGTTCGATAGCCGGGCATTTCGCGAATTTTGCGACAACCTGGGCATCAAGAACAGATACTCGACACCGGCCTACCCTCAGAGCAACGGTTAAGCCGAGGCCGTTAACAAGACGATTATGAGCGGATTAAAGAAGAGACTTGACGGAGCAAAAGGACGATGGGCGGAGGAGCTTCCTAGCGTTTTGTGGGCATACCGAACGACACCCCGGAGGTCTACTGGGGAAACCCCCTTTTCCATGGCCTACGGGGCAGAAGCCGTAATCCCAGCCGAGGTGCATTTATGCAGTGCGCGGGTGAGGGGCTTTGACACCGGCCAGAACGAGAAAATGCTGGCACAGCGTTTAGATCTGCTCGAAGAGTTCAGAGACACCGCCCTAATACAGCTCGCCGAGTATCAGCAGAAGATGGCTCGCCGCTACAACCAAAAGATAAGGGCGAGAGAGTTCGGTGCAGGGGACTTAGTTCTGCGGCGAGCTGTGGGTAACATGCGTGATACCAACGTCGGGAAGCTGGCTGCCGCCTGGGAAGGACCGTACAGGGTGACCGCGATAGCCGGGGAGGGGGCTTATTATTTGGAAAGCTTAGACGAAAAACCACTTCCACGGCCATGGAACATTCATAACCTGAAGAAATTCTATTGTTGAGGAATTTTAAAAGAAACTATGAATCCTTTTGTTATCCTGAGTTCGTTTTTGTTTATTGTGGACACAGAGATGCGTAGTTGGCGCAGTTTTGCCCACCGGTAAACTCCTCCTATAAGGACAGAAACCAGTCCCCGGTTCGATCACGTTCACCGGACAGGTGGAAACCTAAACGAAAAATTTCTAAGGACAGAAACCTGTCCCCGGTTCGATCACGTTCACCGGACAGGTGGAAACCTAAACGAAAAATTTCTAAGGACAGAAACCTGTCCCCGGTTCGATCACGTTCACCGGACAGGTGGAAGCCTAAACGCAAAAATTTTTAAGGATAGAAACCTGTCCCCGGTTCGATCACATTCACCGGACAGGTGGAAGCCTAAACGAAAAATTTCCAAGGACAGAAACCTGTCCCCGGCTAGATCACGTTCACCGGACAGGTGGAAACCTAAACGAAAAATTTCTAAGGACAGAAACCTGTTCCTGGTTTGATCACGTTCGCCGGACAGGTGGAAACCTAAACGCAAAAATTTCTAAGGACCGAAACCTGTCCCCGGTTCGATCACTTTCACCGGACAGGTGGAAACCTAAACGAAAAATTTCTAAGGACAGAAACCTGTCCCCGGTTCGATCACTTTCACCGGACAGGTGGAAACCTAAACGCAAAAATTTCTAAGGACCGAAACCTGTCCCCGGTTCGATCACTTTCACCGGACAGGTGGAAACCTAAACGAAAAGTTTCTAAGGACAAAAACCTGTCCCTGGTTCGATCACGTTCACCGGACAAAAACCTGTCCCTGGCTCGGATATGGTCACTATAAAGGTGGAATTCTACAAGGGAAATTCCTAAATGCAGAAGAATATTCCTGGCACAATCTATTTGCCGAGCAATGATTGCCCCGAACTGATCCTTGTCTCCAAATGATCAAATCCAACGACAAAACCATCACACGAGGGTGTGGTTGAACAAATTCTAACCGTCTTCACGGCACAATCAAGTTGAAAACGGAGCGTTTGGGAGTATGTAATGAGTACGAGCATGCAGCAATCAGATTAAGCACTTTAATAACAAAACGGACCGAAATAAGTATAGATAAAACCAAAAAGTAAAATATTGTACGGACGCCACAACCCGGCGTCTAGGCAAACAAAGTAAAATCTTGTACGATGAGCTTAAAAATTGTTCCGACACCACAACCCGGTGCCTAGGTACATAAAGTAAATAAAGGTTAAATAAAGTACATTAAGTCGCAGGGCTGAGCGGGGAGGGTGGAGATGAGCCTGTCATGTCCCGTCCTTGGTTCTCCTCGGTGGGGGGTTGCTGAAACTCTTCGTCACCAGGAGCATTGAGGGCGCTGGATACCTCTAAGTCGAGGTCTTCAACATGAGTATCAATTGCCCGGACTAGCTCCCTCATGCTCGGGGTGTCCTCCTCATCGGCAGGAATTGCTTGGCTCTGGACCGGATTGAGAGAAGTAGGTCGAGGAATGTTTTCAGAGATCCAGAGTGGAGAGTCCCCGGGCACACCAGCTGCTCGTAGGGCGGCCAGCCAACCTTCCAGAAAGCCGTGAGCCCTGGCCTGCGAAACGACGGGCTCCACGGAGTTCTCAGCGTCCGCGAAGCCCTCGTTGTACCATTTTTCTTCACACGCCTCCAAGGTCGCCTTAAGATCGGCCACTTCGTCAGCACGCGCCATTGCCAGGCTCTCGGCTTGTGCAAGTTTCAGCTCTGACTCATTTAACCTCTCCTCCAGCTCGGACACCTTCCTCTCGGCTTGCTGCTTAGCCTTTTCCTCCGATTGTGCCCTCCTCTCGGCGTTCTCGGCAGCTGTGGACCTCTCCCGTGCCGTATCAGCAGCCACTTCCCTGAGCGCCTTCTCCCGCTCGGCGTCCTCAGCCAGCTCGTTCATCCTCTCCCCGAGCATATGAGTAATTTGCGCGGCCTGCGACACAGTATCGGTGAATTTAAAGGGAAACAAAGAGGTAAGTACATGCTAATTGAATTGAGAGAGGACATGACGATAAAACTCACCGCTACGGTGTGCCATTGGAGTCGCTTGGCTATGGACTCCTCAGTGCCGTCCCGGAAAAACTGGACGTCTGCGGGCAGCATCAGACCACTGGCTAAGCTTTGAGCTACTCGGCCACCCTCTCCTTGTGCCCATAGCCGTAGGCTTGCGGTGGCCGGCAGGGGCTCGTTCCCCAACAAGAAGGTCGGTTGCCAGCCAGGCGCCGGCCTGGAGGAGGAGGCCCGCCCAGCAACTCCCCGGGTGGCCGGTTGGGAGCCACCGGCTGGCTCGCGTATCACAATCCCGCCTGAGGGGCGGGGAGGGGTCTTGGAGGAGGCGTCACCTTGCCTCCCGGGAGGGGGATCCTCAACACGTTGCTTCTTCTTTTGTCTAGCAGGTGGAGGAGGGGAACGATCTCGGGTCCGGGTTTGTTGTGGTTGGCCTTGTTGCCTCGGGCCGGGCAGGAAATGGTCAACGGTCAGCGTCCTTCTGGTAACCATCTCGTCAGTGGGGGTAGTGGTTCGGATACCTTCGGCAATGTGGATTTGGGGTAGTCCGGACTCAGTGTGGCCTTGTTCGATTGGAACGTGTGCTCGTTCCCTTAGTAACCGAGAAACTCTTTCTGCTGATTCGTCTCGGACGGGGGGGAGGTCGTCGGCTGTTGTGTAGCGTGGGCCGATATCTCGGGCCTCTCCTACGGTTAGTGAGGGGGGTAGGAAGTGGGCGTGCCAAACGTCAATATAAGAAAGCAAGGGACTGTCTACCAAAAGAGCCTGAGAGAACGGCTGCCAAGTCCGGTAGGCGGGTATACAGCCCAAAATTAGATGGGATGCCCGGAGTTGCCCGTCCGTGTGTACGAAAATCTCAGACCTTAGCACGAAATTGAGGTCCCTCACGTGCACTGATATGATGTCCGGTGTGAACACTCTTCCGTCTGTAAAAGAAGGAGACAATAAATCAGACCCCATTGCAAACGAGACAAGGATGAAAAATAAGGAGAAGGTAAGAGGGCAACAATAATAATAAAGGGAGAAGTTAGGGGGAGGTTGATGTGCGGTACGAACCAACTTCACGCCGAGAAAGGGGGCAGGGAGCATCATCGGCAAACCAGTTGCCGCTCACCCGGACAAACTCCCCGGCAGAATTTTTATTGGAATCGGGTAGGCAGGAGATCAGCCGTACCCTCATATCTCTGACCTTCAAATAATAATTAGTCCTTTTACTTCCGCACAAGCTATACATGTGATTTATGTCATTATGATCCAATTGCAGACCATAAATCTGATTCAATCGGTCAACGCAACTAACTACCCGGTAAAAGTTGGGAGAAAGTTGCTCGGGAGACAGCCCGTAAAACCTAAGGGTGCTAAGTAACAGGAGGTTCACGGGAAACCTAACCCCGCCCTCTAGAATGGCCATTAAAGGAAAAAAGGCAACGTTGGGTCCTTTGTGTAGAGCGATTTCGCTCTCGTGACAGTACGCAACATTCACATCCTCTGGGATGTTGAATGTCCGCCTAAAGGAGGCTAAAGATGCTTCGGTGTTCAACAGATGAGCGTAACCCATTCTAAAAAGTATGGAAACTAAGAAATGGAAGCTAAAGGGAGAGATAAAAGTAGAAAGGAGAGGCAGAGAACTTACTTGGGATTATAGGAAAGGGGTGTTCTGGGCTGGGAAATGACCACTCAGATGAATGCTCGGCAGAGAGGGAATTCAGGAATTGAGGGGAGTGAAAGTGTTGGAACGACTTAGAATGGGATATTTATAGGTGTGAAGAAAGCAATGATGAGCATCATTTAATGAAGAGAGAAGGAGCGGGAAACGATTGCAGCTTTTCACATTGTAGCGCCTCGGTTCGCGAACCATCAGGCAGTAATGATGGGTAGAGCAGCTGGCTGGAATGACACGCCTTTTCAGGGCGCATTAAAATTTTGCCTACTAACCTTTCAGTATCAAAAACTCTTTCACCTTAAACGGCAAAAGCAGCGCCCGGGTCACCTTGATTCGCCCCCGGCAAGCGGATGCTAATCAAGGGGGGGCTAATGTACGGTCCTGGCCCAAGCCTTCATTAGGGCCGAGCATAACTCATCACAACGCAGCACACGAGGCCCGAACATTCCCTGATGAACTGGGCCGGGCCGGGCAGTATTGAGCTCCCAATCAGGTTTGTATTGCTGATGGAAGCTCCGTTGCACATAATATTCTTTCATTGTCACTTGGCCGGCAAGTTACCCGACCATGGCAGTAGTTTATGTTATCCTAAGTGTTTGATCACAGCAAAGTATGGTGTTCGGATTGGTCGGCAAAACGCCCAGTAGTCGTTGCCGTGCATAACACGGCCACGAAGAACAAGTTCCCAAGCCACTTTGCTGCTCAACTACCAAATTCCCACTTAACAAAGATAACATTGGACCCCCTCTTCCACTATTGATAGGAATAATCATAACACCTCCACCCAGTGAAAGCTATAAATAACAGAGAGCTGTGAAGAAGAGAGGGGTTGGAGAGAAGAGATTTGAGAGGAGAGAGAAAAAAGAGGTACAGAAAGGGGAAATGGATGAAAGGAGAACAGAGTGATCGGGAAGCAAGTGGGCTAAAATGGGCCTCAATGTACTGAGCTCCCCGTTGTAGGAAAAACAAAACCCACGTCACAAATAAATTGAGCCCAAACAAGAGAGAGTCAGGCCCAAAATCTCCTTCTTGGTACGCACATTTATATATATATATATATATATATCTGTGTGTGTATATATATGTATGTATGTATGTATGTATGTATGTATAACTTGGCAACACGTACTAATGGTTGGAAGAATAATAGATATATAATGAGATAATAAATATAGATTTTATTTGTTTTTCTGTAAATTCTAATTTGACTACCATGAATATTGTCAAAATTAATTAAGCTTCACAATATGATTTTTTAAATCTTTTATTTTATTTTAAAAGGGAAATGTAGCAAAATTATAATAGAATTGATCATAGATAATTTTTTTTGGATTCAAAATAAAATCAAATTCCCTTTTAATACGGTTTGAGTTGAAATTCACTAAGAATCAGTTATTTTGTGTTATTTTATTTTATTTTATTTATATTTGTTAATTTTAAATAAATGCTAGTTTAGATTTTTATATATTTATTTAATTTTGAATTTAGAATACATCTTATTCTTAAAAGGGGTAATATTTTTTGTTCCATACCTTGGCCCCCCAATGATGACATTTTGATTCCATCATTGGATTTCATTAGTTTTTGTAAAGGTTAATTAATTATTTGCTAAAAATTGTCAAAAAGTGCAATTATATATTTTTAAAAACAAAAAAAATTTAAAAAGTTATATATAAACAAATAATTTAAAAGCTCTTAAAGAAATAATAAGTATTCAATTATTAGCTATAAAACACATTAATGTGGCGTTTGGTACGGGGAAATCCACATTACTCCTGACATCCAGATTCCTAGGAATGTGATTCCTAGGAATGTAGCTATTCCTATGTTTGGTTTCATTGGGAGATTCCGGGGAATGTGAGATGATAATTTTTGGTGTATTCCCAGGAATTTTAAATGAATTATTTATTTTTCCCTATCCTTAGATTTGAATGTGAACTACTAAGTCCTTAAAAAAAAAATCTTCTTCTAAATAAATAATGAAAAAAAATATATAAACTATTAATTAGCCTTTTAAAAATATATCTCCCTCTAAATAAATAATGAAAAACAAAATATGAACTATTAATTAGCAACACATTCATTAAAACTTTAGTCTAATATTTCTAAATAAAACTTTGTTAAAAATTATGTTGACAGAATTGTCTATCTTGTTTATGTTGTTTTGGCAGGAAAAGATAAAGATAAGAGAAAATATATTGATAACTTGTTTTTATATTTTATCTTAATTGCGTAAATGATAAAAAAAAAGGGTTAAAATTGTCAATTTATAATTAATACAATTTCCTTTAACCTTAGGAATCTGAATACCTACCTGTTTTAAAAGGAATTCACATTCTTACTGAGAGGGGTTTAAGGGGGGAATCCAGATTCCCCTGGCATCTGATTCCCTGGCGTAATTTGCAACCAAATATAGGAATCTTTAAACATTCCTGAGAATCCTAAAACATTCTCCCATACCAAACGCCACATAAAAGAAAAAACTCGCGAAAATCATTTGATTTGTGGACATATGGTTTGTATCAAACTCTTAATATTTGTGCATAATTTAACTTTATTGCTCGAATTTCAGTAAATTTTGGTGCATTTATTCCTGACTCACTCTGGCCTACTTCGGTGTGGTCCGGAACAAAACACACCACATTTAGAGCCTTTTTTTTTTTTTGGGGGGGGGGGGGGGGGGGGGGGGGGGGGTGGGATAAGAAGAGCAATTTTATAGTATCACATAAGACGTCGAAATTTTGGCTAGAGATGATTGTAATTTAAGTTGTGGTATATAATGTTTGACTCGTTCTTTTTGTCCTGTTACTTCACATCATCTGCTTTTGTCCTTCCACTCTGTAGCTCAGTTCCTCCCTGCTTGGTGTAGAGCAATTTTATAGTATCACATATGACGTCGCAATTTTGGCTAGAGATAATTGTAATTTAAGTTGTATATAATGTTTGACTCGTTCTTTTTGTCCTGTTACTTCACATCATCTCTTTTATCTTTTTTTTTTTTTTCCTTCCACTCTGTACCTCAGTTCCCTCTAATTGGTGTCACTGTCATCTATGATCTATCAAGTATCAATCCTTGCTGATGAGCTCTCTCTCTCTCTGCTCAAATACTGAAATACAAACACAATTATTGGAGCAAAAACTTTACTGCAACAACTAAGCTACAAATTTTGATGCAATTATTCATGTGTTTTATTGTGTGTCGTGAAGAAAAAGTGGTAAATTTTTAAAAAATTAACAAATACTTAATTTGTTAATCACAGTTTATCATGTGAAATAATTGTGGCTTAATTTGTAAACTAGAATTTTCAAATCTTTAAACAAAAAAAAAAAAAAAAATGAGATTGTATAGTTGTCAGAATTTGAAAAATATTTCATGATCCAACTTAAATTTTAGCAAATTTGCAAATTCCAAATAAAAATTCCATAATTTTTAATTAATTACATTTAACAGTATTTTATAAACCTATTTCTTATGAAATAATGGCACTAGAAATGTTTCTTATTTGCTTTTGAATTGATATGATATAAACACACACGTGTTGGTAACTCTAAAATGGTAGGTTGGAAAGAGTGATTCTTAGGTATTCTCGGAGTACAGAGAATGATGCTCCCTCTTTTCATACTCATGATAGATTCTACTCATTAAATTTATGATAGAGTCTACCATGAATTTGAGAGAAGGGAGTACAATTTCTCTATACTCCGGAAGCACCTAAGAATTTTCCTATCAGAAATACTAGTACCGAAATATTCTATTTCAATGGACAAATTGAAACGATCACCGAAATAGAATTCATAACTTTTCTTGCATCAGCTATAGTAAAATGGCATAACAGCCAAAATTTGCCCAACTAACCCCAAAAATCACTTACATCAGCTAATGCATTCATAATGCAAAATGCATTTTTGTTACAGTAGTTGTGCAAATATATGCAAGCACCATAATTGTGTATTTCAATTTTTTATTATTTCTTGGGGGCTTTCTGTTAATGAAGAAAAAAAGTATATGGTAGTTTTGGTGTGAAGAGACAGAAATAATTTTAAAATTTATATTTTAACGAAATAGAGTTAAAAATAAATGATCTAACATGGGTGCTTTAAAAAGTGATTAGATAAAATAGAAAAAGTAAGTTTTTATGCTAAACAATTTTTGCATAACCTAATGTGCATGACCTTATATCCTTAATGAACTCATTGTGAAAATCCAACTAAAAACACACACACACACACACTAATCCAAACTTACATTGCTTTAATTGATTTTATTAATTTGTATCATATAATAGTAAACCCTACCAGCGTGAAACCTACTACACCTAAGAAAATGTGTTACATGCCACCGTTATGCATAATACCGTACCCTTTATTGGGACAAAGAAAGTATTTATAGTTTGTATTGGGACGAATATTGTCTCTCTCACTCGCTTTCATCACACACATATACATGTAACATCCTTTCATAAAAAAGTGTGGCGCTCACTCATAGAAAGGAAGGATACATAAAAATGTTACACGTACACCACATATTTAAACTAGGGGCAAGAAAAGTCTCTCATGCAAAGTTTCACACACACATACTCGGAAATGTAACAGTAACACATAGTGAGAGATCTTTGCGTAAGAGCGGGCCTATGATGCTTTAAATGATTTAATATTTTGACAAGAGCTTTGTACCTCAATTAGTCTCTTAATGTCTGTAATAAAGATGTATTCCAAAGTTCATATCCTCCTCTCTCATAATAACGTTTATATAAAACACTCTTTCATATGTGTGTAAACCTTACAAATGTGAGAACTATCACATAAAATCTAGAAGAATATTATACATAATAGGCTGTGTTTATTCACACAATATATTTTTATATATAAACGGAAAATATGAGTTAAACGCACGTTTGCAATTATAAAACACACTTCTACATTAAGTGTAAAAAAGTTTTTCCCTGTACATATATCACATGCCTCTCATAAAGCGGACCTGTAAACAACTAGGAGTATAGGAGAAATGCTACATGCAAGTCTTTACTTAATAACACGTCTTTAATTTTGGGGTAAAAAAAGTCTCTCTCACTCATAATTTCACATATATATACTCGAATACACAAATTATACATAATATTATTATACACAATACCATTTTTTTTTTAAATTGGGACAAATAAAGTCTCTCGCACTAGGTCTCATCACCAAGGGTGGAGCCAGAAATTTTGGTTTGGGAGGCTGAATTACATAGTTATGTATAAATACATTTACACAATTACATATTGATACATTCACACACACACACACACACACACACATGTGAGTGTGTGTGTGTGTGTGTGTGTGTGTGTCCAAGAGAAAAATTGCTCTTTTAAGTATTGTCACCCCCTAACATTACATATCCTCGGTGTAGTTTTTTTTCATTTAACATTTTATGACTAAATCAAGTGTTGACAAACAACTTGAAACTTAACAACAATATCAAAAGACTTAATCCAAATAAAATAAAATAACTCTAAGTAGAAGTTTCTTTTATCAAAAACATAGGGGTGGTTTGGTTTTAAAAAAGTCCTCACTCATCACTTATCACTCAATTTTCATCACTCATTATTGAAAATACCCCAACTTTTTAGAGCATCCACAGCATTGGAGCTAAAAATTTAGCTTTTTAGCTCCACCAAAAGTTACGTTATCTATTTTACCTACACACATATTGCAACAGTGGATCTATTTTAGCTTTCAACACAATAAAATAATATATCCCACTACCAAAAAACATTCACAGCACCAACCACAACCACCTCTTCCATCAGCCACAACCACACCCACACCCACACCCACAACCACCACCACCACCTCCACCAGCAGTCCACAGCAAGAAAAAAAAAACCACTAGCCCCAATCTGATCTCCACCACTCTCCACACCAACCACCACCAGAACTGAAACCCAAACGATCAAAAAGGAAACGACAAAATTGAAACCCAAACCCAATCTCCACCGTGACCCATACTCAAACTTGAACTTCACCGTGAAACCCAGCCAACACCTAAACGAGCACCACCAAAACCCAACCCAGCAACCACCGAATCGCCATCCCTGAAATCAATCCACCAATGAAATCCACCATCACCGAAACCCATCACTGAAATCCATCACAGAGACCCACCACCAAAACCCAGTCACCGATTCAACTCCACCACCAAAACCCACCACTAAAACCCAACCCAGCAACCACCGAATCGCCACCCCTAAAATCCAACCACCACTGAAACCCACCATCTCCGAAACTCATATCACCAAAATCCACCATTAGCGAAACCCGCTATCACTGAGGCGGATGGGTCTGATCAGCGGAAGAGAAGTGGGTTTGATCGGCGGCTTGGGACGGCGGGGGGGTCGGTGACGTCGAGCTTCGATGGCGGCGTCGTTGAGGATGAGGCGGGCCGGTGGCGGTGAGAGAGTGAGCTTGAGAGAGTGAGCTTGAGGAGAGAGTTTTGAGAGAGAGCTTCAGATAGATGAGAGTGACTGAAGAGAGAAGCACGGTGTGAGAACAAAAAAAATTATTTTAATCCCGGGCTAAATAAATTTTTTTTTTTTTTTTAGCTCCAAGCTACTGTGCACATCTAAAAATAGATGTGCACTGTAGCAATGAAGCAAAAAAATATAGATATTGCTCCACTGCTGTGTGGGTGTTTTTTGTATTTTGGTGGAGCTAAAATAGCTATATAGCTATTTAGCTCCATTGCTGCAAGTGCTCTTAAGGTGGCATATTTGGCATTTGTTTCCAACTTCTGATAACTCTAAAATCCAAATTTTTTGTGGGACCCAATCATCAATTTTTGAAGTGTGAAATGATCATGTAAGTTCAACACATGAAGGAGTCGTTGGTGTGAAGTCAAAAGTTGCAGTTGGTGGGTCCCTCAACGTGTGTATATTTACAAGACTACTATCATAACTCAGTTTCCATAACTTGAAAAAATCTAAAACTTGTTTCCAGTTTTCATAACTCATCACTCAAAAATCATAGAATTGAGTGATGGAAATAAAATTTGAAAACACAGCCAAACAAACTTCCTCTCCGTGGGTCTCACCATTTTTGAATTATGATTGATGATAACAAAATAATGGGTAATAAAAACACCAAAATCCAAACAGCCTCTTATTATTTGAACTCAACAACTAAAACTTACCAGTTAAGACTTAAGAGAGGAAAAAACTAAAAAGAAGTACTTTATATACATGCAAACGTCCTTTAATACCGCGTCCGCGTTTAAATTGTGCCAAAGAAAGTGCTTATTACTGACATTTATCACGTGCATTTAGATGTAACATGCTTCTGAAAGTGACGGACCAACTACAATTACGAGCATTTGCCATTTGCATCAGTTGGTAGAAAATTATAGTTTATTTTAGTATAATAATTTTTTTTTTTTTTTCATACTCACACTTCAAAACATTTTAGAGAATTTACATTCAAGGATGCAAGAAAAAAAACCTATTTTACATCATTAAATACTGTTTTATTTATTTTACCAACTTATTTAATAAATACATTCAACATCTTAATTCTTATTTTTACATACAATCTAATAAAATTATATAAACTACACAATCAAATAATATAAAAGATTTTGTCTATCTCTCTTCTCTTCCATCTCTCTTTCATCTTTTCCTGTCTCTCTCTCTTTCTCCAATAATATATATATATATATATATATATATTTATTTATATATATATATATATATATATATTTATGTTTACAACCCATGAATAGTAATTGTATAATTGAAAATTCATTATTCATGGTTGCTTGAAAAAAGAAGAAGAAGATATATATAACCGAATAAATTTGATTTTTGGGTGTTGATTGGTAAAATAGTAACTGAGTTTTTTTTACACCCCGATTCTAATGCCCTCACATCAGATTATTTATTTTACATTATATTTCTTTAAAATATCAATTTTTATTAATTTTTAATTGTTTTTTTTTCGGACAAATAAAATTTACTATTATTCTTCATCCTCAAAATATGTAAATAAATAAATAAATAAAAATGAAAATGAAAATTGAAATTGAAATTGAAATTTTTTGCTGAAAATGTTATAAATAAATGTAAAAGTTAATTGAAATAGTATAATAAAATCTATGAATAGTATTAAAAAGTATAACGAGATTGATGAAGTACAGCAAAAATAAATTAAAAAATAAAATAAATTGGTAAAATTAACCCTACCAAATCCACACTTAGTTTACTAATATACGGCACCTATGCGAGTGCTCTAACAATAATGTCCATGCATGTCCTTGACGTGATTGAAAGTCTTTAAATTTGGGGTAAACAAAGTCTGTCGTAGTTTCACACATATACACGAAGGTGCAGTAGCTTTGAGTCTTTGACACAAAGATCAGTGTGTGCGAGTAACAGAAATGGATCAACTAAAACCAAGCCCAGCAAACTCCTCTCCTCTCACTCCCTTAGGCTTCTTAGAAAGAGCAGCCACCGTGTATGGCGATTGCCCATCTGTTGCATACAACACCACCACCTACACGTGGTCACAGACCCACCGTCGATGTCTCCAACTAGCCTCATCAATCGTATCGCTCGGCATCAAGAGAGGCCACGTGGTGTCTGTCGCGGCCCCCAACATCCCCGCCATGTACGAGCTCCACTTCGCCGCCCCTATGTCCGGTGCCATTTTCCACACCATCAACATTCGCCTCGACGCGCGTACAATCTCCATCCTACTCCTCCACAGCGAGTCAAAGCTCGTCTTTGTCGATTGCCTCTCACGCGCTCTCATCCTCGAAGCCATCTCTTTCTTCCCGCCGCATATCAAGCCTCCACTTCTCATCCTCATCACCGATGATCAGGTCTCACCATCATCAGACACCGTTCGTTTCCACGACACTTACGAAAGTATGGTCGAGAAAGGTGATCCTAAGTTCGAGTGGGTTCGGCCTGAAAACGAGTGGGACCCAATGATCCTAAACTACACCTCAGGTACAACCTCGGCTCCTAAAGGAGTTGTTCACACACACAGAGGAACATTCTTCACAGTTCTCGATGGGCTCTTAGACTGGTCGGTACCAAAACAGCCAGTTTACCTGTGGACCCTAGCTATGTTCCACGTCAACGGTTGGGGTTTCTCGTGGGGCATGGCAGCCGTGGGTGGGACCAACGTTTGCCTCCGAAAATTCGACGCGCCCATTATCTACCGTCTGATTGAAAAACACGGCGTGACTCACATGTGTGGTGCACCAGTTGTTCTGAACATGCTGACGAATTATTCTAACAACCTCGAACCGTTCAAAAGCCCGGTTCATGTACTCACGGCCGGTTCTCCACCACCGGCTACTATACTCCTAAAAGCCGAGTTATTGGGTTTTGTGGTGACTCATGGGTACGGGTTGACTGAAACCGGTGGTATCGTTGTTTCATGCGCTTGGAAAAAACAGTGGAACAAGTTTCCTGCTACGGAGAAAGCGAGGCTCAAAGCGAGACAAGGAGTGAGGACTATTGGGATGACAAAAGTGGACGTGGTGGACAAAGAGACAGGAATGGGTGTGAAACGTGATGGGTTGTCAATAGGGGAAATAGTATTGAGAGGTCCGTGTTTAATGCTTGGTTATCTCAAAGACCCAGTTGGGACCTCGAAGTGTTTGACAAAAAATGGCTGGTTTTTCACTGGGGACATGGGTGTTATGCACCCAGATGGGTACATGGAGATTAAGGATCGATCAAAGGATGTGATTATAAGCGGCGGTGAGAATTTGAGCAGTGTGGAGGTTGAGTCTGTGCTTTACACACATCCTGCAGTGAATGAGGCGGCTGTGGTGGCTCGGCCCGATGAGTATTGGGGTGAGACGCCATGTGCGTTTCTGAGCTTGAAGGAGTTGACTCAGAAGCCAAGTGAGAAAGAGATTATTGAATTCTGTAGGGCTAAGTTGCCACACTACATGGTGCCCAAAACGGTGGTGTTTAAGGATGAGCTGCCAAAGACTTCTACCGGGAAAATTCAGAAGTTTGAGCTGAGACAGATTGCCAAAGCCATGGGTGCGCCAACCGTTAGTCGGATTTAGTCAATATTAGTTGTCTGATCTTTTAAACTGTTATGTTATTATTGTCAACGTGGTTGTTGTTGTTGTTTGGGTCGACTCGGACGACTCACTAACCATTTCCTTAATTTCTAGTTTCCCCTCGTCATAAACAAATAAAATCAACGTTGTCCTGCTGCCGTCCTGTTTCATGTGGTTTCAATAATCCAGTTGTTCGATCTTCATGCTGGCAATAAGTCAATTGTGGTTCAAGTTTCATTGTATCTTACTTGCTTCGTAAATTATTAATTAGCTACTCATATTTAATGTTGCAACAACCAAAAGTTCGTTGCTAATAATGTACCGTTAGCGATGATAATTCATAACCGTCTCTTATATATGTCTATAATATTTTCGCAACATTTTTACAACAAATTTTAAATGGCAAGTTATTACTGGTCCTTATTGCTGAAATAAAAAAGTAATTTTAGTGTTATGTTCAAATTTGAACTAATAATAACTAACTACTTATAATTTGTTGTAAAAATATTATAAAAATATTATGGACGTAACACCTTGCTTACCATAAAAAACCAACTTATTAGCAACTACATTAAAAAAAAAAAAAAAAAAAAAAGGTCAACAGCAACAACTAGCTACTATTCTAAACTGATCCAGTTAAAGACGAATATGAAAATATTAATACAAGTTACAACCTGGCTCTCATATCGTTGATCGTGTTTAAAAAATTTTAATTTTTTTAAAAACATTATATATTATCCTTCAAATTTTTTTTTTTTTTTTTAATTGTTATCAACAAAGCTATCGTTTTTAAGTCCAACTCTAGTGGATGGATCTCCTCAAAAAAAAAGAAAAAACTAAAACTCTAGTGGATGGGGGGTGTAAGTTTTTTTTTTTTTTGGTTGGAGAAACATGTGTAATTACACCTGTATATTATCCTGTACTCAGGATATATTTATTCTGGTAGTATAAAATAAGTCTAAGGTGGAATAAATTATAATTTTTTTTATTAAAAAAATTTAAGTTGGAATTCATCATTAGAAAAAAAAAAATTTGATCCTTAGTTTCCGTTTTCCTTATTAATCAGCTTAATGTTTTAAAGTAAATAAAAATTGAAAAATGCAAAGATGCCTTCTCTTTTTTGGAAAGGGAGTAAATAATTCAAAGAAATCTATCATATGATGCAAAATCTTGGTCTAATGATAAAGTCTGTGATAGACAAGTAAGAAATTTAGGATTAAATTTTCGCCTACATAAAAAATCGATTAATATTTTGATTTAATAATTAAAAATACAATTATTATAAGCAAATATTGTAAGCTAAAACTCTTTAAATAAAAAATAAAAGAAATATTTATCACATATTAGAAAAAGATAAAGATAAAAATAAAAGTTTGAGCACTGAGTCCTCTATGGTCATAATTGAAAATCATAACATAAGGTTCGTAATGGGGTAAGACAAAAAAGAAATCCAAGGAACGTTATAAATCGGAGTTGGCTACTAACTACTTGGCTTAATTGATTCCTCTACACTTTCAAACAAAAACGTACTTCCCCTAGCTACTACCGAACGGTCCAAACCTCCTTCAAGTTTGCTTTGTACATTATATGTAGCATAATCAATACAACGAACGTTATAGAAATGAATATTATATATAGCAGTCCAAAACCGTGCGATGAAATTATTCGATATGAAATATTATTTAATCTCGGTTTAGACTTTAGAGTATAACTTTTATTTTTGAAGGGGGTTTAGTATACTTAGACTTTAGTATACTTTTAATTTGTGAATAGTAAATAGCAAAAAGATATACAAAAAGATATATTATTAAATAATATATACTTGTGCCATCAAGGCATTAACTTTGAGAGTATTAGGTACAATAATTAGTGAGTTCTAATTAGTTCAATTAGTAAAGTCTTTGATAATTGAACAAAAGATCTAAGGTTTAATATGCGCATACACCAAAAACAGATTGATGTTTTAGTCTGATGATAAAAAATTATTATCATAAACAAACGCTATAAATTGAAACTATCTAAAATAAAAAATAAAAAAGATACAAAAATTATACCATTAATTTAAGATCAATTCAACCTTGAGTTATGTCTTCCTCCGGAGGACACCCAAGCTCATTCGGAGGTTATTTTATGTGGAGCAACTTCGTTTCTGCATGAATACCAAGCTTTGATAGCCAATCAGCAGACATGACAGTACCGACTCCACTTTTGTTTGTATTTTATACATTTTTTTGCTTATGGCAGTGGGTAGTATGTCTTGTCCTTGTGCCCAGGCTATTGTGTAGGCCTGCATGGCTCAAGACCCTTGCTTACACCTATAAAACGTACTTCCCCCTAGATTGAGGGTTTTACATGGAATCGTCACTTATTTAATTTAAACGGAAAAATAAGAACATTTTTAATATAAAAAAATACTTCTGTTGTATTAATGTATATGAAAATTTACATCAATTTGTAACAAAAATTTACAATGCTTTTTTGTCCTAAATACAATCTAAGAAAAGTAAATTACAATGTTTTATTTCCTAGTTACATTCTAAAAAAAATGTAAAATTGCATATACAAGTACTGCACAGTCTAGAACCATTGATCTTGGTTCGGAGGCTAATTTACGAGATGGGAAGGGATTAAGCACCCATCTCGCCCGGTAAAATCGGTCTCCTAGGTTAAGGTGGCCAATATCATGTCATATCAAACAAATACAAACAATATGTCATACAAACATGTTAATTTGCAAGAATGTAAGCAAATATATATTAGGGGAATTTGACATAAAGAGAAACAAATAAAGAATTTTGTTAGATAACAATTTTAATGTAAAGAAAGCATGAAGGTAATGGCATATTCATCTAAGAAATCAAGGGATTAAGCACCCATCTCGCCCGGTAACACTGATCTCCTAGGTTAAGGTGGCCAATATCATGTCATATCAAACAAATACAAACAATATGTCATATAAACATGTTAATTTGCAAGAATGTAAGCAAATATGTATTAGGGGAATTTGACATAAAGAGAAACAAAAAAAGAATTTTGTTAGATAACAATTTTAATGTAAAGTAAGCATGAAGGTAATGGCATATTCATCCAAGAAATCAATGTAAACAAAGAATTCCTAGCCTAGACATGTTCATCTAAACATATGAAGAAAAGACAAAGTTGTCATGTTATTTGTCATCAACATAATTGCAAAGAAAATAAAATAAAATAAAACATTTAAGCATATTTGACCATCCAAGCAATTATGAAAAAATAAAGGAAAAATCCCTTAGACATGTTCATCTAGAGAAAATCAAAATACTTAGACATGTTTGTTCAAGAATTTTTTTAAAAAAGTAAAAGAACAACCTAGAAGTGTTCATCTAAGCATTCAAGGGAAAGTTGTGCTTTAACTTAGAAGTGTTCATCTAAGCATGTAAAAAAAATGTCAATGAGACATATAGGCATGTTTATCTAAGCATGTAAAAAAAATGTCAATGAGACGTACATGCATGTTCATCCAAGCATATCATAAAAGAAACAAATAATGACTTGTTAAACATTTATTCAAGCATGTTTATAAAGTTAAGAACATAATTAACTACTTACCAACACAGAACATAAATTAAAAAGGGGAAGTGATCACTTAAAGGCTAGGGAGAAAGTAAGGAAGTACTAAACTACAACCAAAGTAAGAACAATGGTTGCTCAACATCTTTTATTTTCTGCTTTCTCACTAGCTCTCTAGAGGGAATTCGGGGTTCAGAAAATGGAAGAGGTCTTCTCTATTTATAGGGGAAGGGATGGCTTAGCTTTAAAGCTAAGTTATTAGCTTTCTTCTGAAGCTAAGGGTGGAGATAACCTGTTTGAATGAGCTGGAACGGATTTGGTGTTGATCTCCAGTTGAATTTTGAAAGGAAGTTGAAGATGATGCTGCACCTGCTTCGTATTTTAGCTCTAACTTTCTTCTCAAAATTCCAATTGATTCATAATTGGTGTTTTTGAAAGGAAATTCAATTATCTACAACTTTTTCAGAAATAGAGAAAACCAAATTTCAACATTTTCCAGGCCAAAAATGCCTTTCAAATTTCTGCTGAAAATAGTAACGTTTTTTGAGCATTTTGAAATTTTTCATAGGATGTATCTGTTTCTCTATCCAACTTGTTTTTCAAAAGTTTTATTCTGAAGCTAAGGGAGGGGATAAGCCTATTAGATAAGATTGATCAGATTGGGTGTTGATCCTCATTTGAAATTTTGAAAGAAAATTGAAGATGATGCTGATTTTGTGTTATCTTCTACACCTGTTTCGTATTTTGGCCATAACTTTCTGCTCAAAATTCCAATTGATTCCGGATTAGTGTTTTTTGAAAGGAAATTCAATTCTTTACAACTTTTCAAGAAATAGAGAAAATCAAATTTCAATGATTTCCAGACCAAAAATGCGATTCAAGTTTCTACTGAAGATAATAACGTTTTTTTGAGCTTTTTTTTCTCTCTCTCTCTCTCTCTCTCTCTCTCTCTCTCTTTTTCTTTTTGGATCATATCTTTCTCTCTCCAAATTGTTTTTTTTTTTTCAAAAGAGCAGATAAGATGCCACAAAGGAAAACATTTTTTATTAAAAATAAATAAATAAATAAATAAAATGAAATCCAATCAAAATTCACACTTAATTAACTTTAAATTAATTCTTGCTGGAACCAATCAAAATTAAGTGTCTAAGATAGGATGTGATCAGACCCATTGTGCAGGTAAGCCATGATCATTGAAAATTGTTTGTATGATAACTTTTGATCAGGTGGTCTGATCAAAACCCATGACATACCATTATGATCGTTAGAGCATCAAGATTTGTTTTGTATCACAAATTTGAAGATTTACCGGTTGGTTAAATGCAAGTTGTAAAATGGGGTGTCTACAACACCTTTTGTATTTTTATTCATTTAAATATACTTTTCTACCTTGCTCCGGTCCAAAAAAAAAAAAAAAAACTTGATTCCAATTTTGAATCCCAATGTGTATATGTGTGTAAAACTCATTCTTGGAGACTTGAACCCTAACTCTTACCCCCCACATATCACAAGCACTAATACTTGTGGAATGATCACCACACCAATTATACGCGGTGGTGGAATTTGACTAAACTAGATTGCCAACGAGCAGGTTTGAAATGATGGAAGAATGAAAGATTTTAATATATGGATTGTATTATTTTATTTAGTGAGTTGTAGAATTTTTTTTTTTTTCAAAAAATAAAAGGGTTGTAGTAATTTATTTAGGTAAGTATAGTCTGTAACTTCATGAACAACCATAAGTACTGGTATGCTTATTTAGGACCCACATTAAGTGCTTGGTGAGCTGAATATTTAGACTATGAATGTTTGAATTTATATCAATTGTAAAATATTAGTATTATTTAGTTAACTTTTTATTATGGTATACATGTGTGCGCGCTAGAAGTGAGGACAGCGGACCAACCCTCACTTGGGCTCACAATCTACTTGTGATATGAGCTTTTGGATTTCCTACTCTGGGTAATTCCTTGTGCAGAGACCTAATGGAACCACCTTTCTCTCTAAGTTATCTTACTCCTACTCTTTCTATTATCACTGTACTCACCCTGATTCAATCCCGCTCTTTTACTCTCAGTTTCTTTGTGAACCTTTCAACCCCTTCTCCTCCTTTAGCTTCTCATATTTATAGGCTAATATCTAGTGGGAAGCTATGATTACTCTTGGGGTTAGTGGTAGAGGAAGTCCAATGTTATTATCACAAAGTGGGTGTTTTGTTGGGAGTGAGGTATGGTGAAAGTGGAATCAGAATTGGTTCCCCACTTCAGAAGGGATGTTCGGCAGAGGTACTTCCTAAGGCAGTACCAGGCAACCAGGACACAGCGTTCCTGAGCAATCAGACTCCTGCCCGAGGCATACTTTGAAGAACATATATTATAATGGCTTGCTTGACGAGTTTTGGGCCGAGCGTAATGTCACGAGGCCCGGCCCCATGGCCTTGGTAGGGTTATAGCCCAATTTTGGACAAGAAGGTTGGGTCCATAGGCCGTACTGTGAAGTCGGAATTCAAGGCCTAAGGCCCAAATGAGTCTGGGGGTCCCGTGCGTACAAAATGTATTCTAAGTTAATGAGAAAATAAAGCAATCTAAATATATTCTAATAATTTAAACATATCCTAATAGGGATGTAATTGGATATGCTAATTTTTGATAGTCGAAATTAAAGTTTTAATCAGTTCAATTGCTTTTTTTTTGGTTAACTTTGACTCTTTGGCATTGAAGTAAACAAGGAATAAAATCCAAAGCCTAAACATTATTCATTTTCAAGGTTAGTTTTATAAGGAAATAATCCAAAGTCCAAAATAGCCCCCCCCCCCCCCCCACCCAAAAAAAAAAAAAAAAACCTAACTTGTTACCTGATCACCCAATCCGATAATAGATTGTTCCTCCTTGGCGTACTTGACTTTTATCAGGTTGGGTTATGAGTGGCTGTGAACTCGACCCGACCCTATATTAGCCCTAATGTCACTAACCTTTTATTTGTAGCACTCGCATTCAAATAGTCATTAAAACCCTAGTCAAAGGCTTCCCCCAACATTCCTCATATGGGTTCTTCAACGTTGCTAAACATTTCTAGGGTGATTTCATCTTAATTACTAAGTATTTGACAAATAGGACTCCTTTCTCACACTAATTTTGATTTAAAGAAGACAAGTTTGAAAATTTTAATACTTTTTTTATTTGAAATAAAATGTATTAAATTATATTCACTTAAAAGATTTAGTATTAAACTAACAATATCTATCTTCTAAAAAAACTAATAATATGTAACTGTAGGACAATTTAATATGAACATTGTGGGAGGGCAGGATCCAAATGTGATATAGAACCCATGGGCCCAGCCCGAGGATGAAAAAAGGCCCATTCGCACACTAGTCCGAGTTGGACACATGGATAAAAATCCGAGAAGGGAAGACGTTGAGACCCATCATCCGAGGAGCCCGAAGAGCGAGTACTCCTCGGGAATTATTCAGCTGGGCACTTGCACCAAAGGATAGGATACCGAGGAAGACAATAGAGATGTGCAAGTAAAGAAGCGGGGAAATATCTGGGTACAATAGCCATCACATCCGCATTCAATGCATTATATCAACTCAGCTGGCCGCATTAATGAATAAATGACCCCTGGACAGTATTCCCACTACTCGCAGGACACTCTACCACCTCTAGCAGAGTCCTGATGGGACAAGCATCCAAATTAATACTTTAAGTTGTACAAGTGGAGGGTTCAAATGCAATGGGAGGGACTATATAAAGGAAAAGAATCCCTCCAGGAAGAAAGACGAATCATTGAGAAAAGATTTAGTATTAAATTATGTTCACATAAAAGATTTAATATTAAACTAACAATATCTATCTTTAAAAAAAACTAATAATATGTAACTGTAGGAGAATTTAATATGAACATTGTGGGAGGGCAAGATCCGAACGCAACATAGAGCCCATGGGCCCAGCCCGAGGATGAAAAAAAGGCTCATCTGCACACCAGTCTAAGTTGGACACATGTATAAAAATCCGAGAAGGGAAGACGTAGAGACCCATCAAAGGACATGATACCAAGGAAGACAATAGATATGTGCAAGTAAAGAAGGGAGGAAATATTTGGGTACAGTAGCCAACACCTCTGCATTCAATGCATTGTATCAACTTAGCTAGCCACATTAATGAATAAATGACTCCTAAATAGTATTTTCACAGCTCGCAGCACACTCTACCACCTCCAGCAGAGTCCTGATGGGACAAGCATCCAAATTAATACCTTAAGTTGTACAAGTGGAGGGTTCAGATGCAACGGGAGAGCCTATATAAAGGAAAAGAATCCCTCCAAGAAGAAAGACAAATCATTGAGAAAAGATTAGAAGTTATATAATATCATCTTGTATCAAACACTTAAGCACTTCTTTTATGAACATTGCCTCTTCGGCCAGATCTGAGGAAGTGTTTTATCTATATTTTGTACTTCTTTGTGTTACTCTCTAAGCCGTAGCTCCACTGACTTCATATCTAGATCATAGAAAAGCATTAAAGTTGACCTTGCAAGCCCATACTCTAACAAATTAATTACACCAGGCGTATAAAATCTAATTCTACTATTCTAAGTAGGCCTAGCATTTTTTGAGCTCTTACAAACATAAAATATATCTATTTTAAAGTTTAAATTTTTATTTTTTTAAAGAAGAAAGTTCAATAACACAAGTGGTAATTGGACTCTCATAAATTGTAATAGTGTTGATCCGAAGTTCAATCTCCTTTATGTTTTAACTCGTAGAGTTAAATGACATAGTTTATTTTCCATTATTAGAAAGAATAATGTATTCCGATCGTTTCTCTTTCATTTTTGCAATTCTCAAACTATATTAAAAAGAAACATTTAAAAATAAGTATGGTTAACAGATGTTTTTAAGACAATTGTTAATAATATACTTTAGAAAAAAATTCACACTACTTCCCATAAAAAAATAACAAAATATTAAATTTTTTTCTTTAAAAAAATTTATAAAACATAATCTTAGAGCATTTGTTAACTTTTTTTTTTTTCTTTAAAAACTAAAAATAAAGCGAGCAGTAGCCACTAGCCATGTCAATAATAAGGTGCGCAAGAAATTATGGTCGTTTGATACTCGATAGGCTGCCAGAATGTAAACGTTGGTGCTCCTTTCCATGCTAACTAGCTTGTATTGTATGGGCTTCCCAACGGACCCGGTTTATTTTATGTGAGTTGCTGTCGTGATTTCTTGAGAGTTTGTGCCATGATGCAGCCATAGATCGGTCAAAAGATTAATCATGTATTCCAATATTCGTGCCATGTGGCGAGTTATACGTTTGGGTGGTGAGATATATCTCCCCCTTAAATTGTTCAAGAGTTTTTTTTTTTCTTAGAAAAATTCTAAGTCACAAACAGTTGGGTAGTTTATTTTACAAATGATTGATGTAACAAGTGATTATTATTTATCTCCCCTTAAATTGGTCAAGAGTTTTTTTTCTTAGTATTAAATTGTTCAAGAGTTTTTTCTTAGAAAAATACTAATTCACAAATAGTTGAATAGTTTATTTTACAGATGATTGATATATTAAGTGATTATTAATAAGTAAAAAATTAATGTTAGTGGTGGATTCAGATGAGAACCAATAATAATAATTTGCTAAACCAATAACTTATAAAAATGTTATAAGATAATTTGTGACTGTATTATTATACATTTGTCATAATTCTTATGTGGTTAATTGTAAGTGAGTACTTATCACTTTCACATAAATTCATTTTTTTTTTCTAAAATAAGACATCAAAATTGAGATCAAAATTATGACACGAGCTCATAAACTTTCTCAATATTTAATAGTTGAGACGCAATGGTCTCATGATGAAAAAAAATGTGTTTTATTTATTTATCTATTTTTATTAAAGTGTTTTACGGTATATACATTAGAGCATTGAGTTGGGTTCAACTTCATTCTAGACTATTTACATTGACACATTTAAAATAACTTTTTCAGGCCAAATATGCTTAATCCCACACCAACACACCCCCCCCCCCCCCCCAAAAAATCTACATAATTATACATTAACAATCAATTAGCCAAAATAATATTCAACTCTAGTGTCTTTTATAAAAATACAGAACAATTTACTTTTAATTAGAGATGTAAACAAGCTGAACTTTACCGAACAGTGCATATTTGAGCTTAGCTCATTAGTAAAAGTTAAAAGTTCAAGGTTGAGCTTGAGCTTGAGCTTGAAATGAGCCTAAAATAATGTTTGAGCTTGAGTTTTGCTTGGCTTGACTTGATTAATTAGTCAAGCCAAGTTCGAGCTTAATATCAACCTCAAACTTGGGCTCAGGTTAAGCTTTTGAACTTGAGATCCAACAAAATTACATTATCAAATGCTTAAATCTCCAAAATCAAGTAAACAAATTACAACTTTATCATGCTTATAGTCCCACCTATTATAATAACCATTGCTCAAATTACAACTTTACATAATTAAATCCATCCATTCATCCTTCCTTGTCTATAGCTTTATCAATTGTTCAAAATACAATTTTACATCCACCTTAGATGGTGAAAAACTAGAAAATGACTTGTTGTAACTATTTTGAATGGGAAAGGACTAACAAGTTCCACAACTTTGCATTAGATGGTAGATGGGGAAGGACTATACATCTAAAGTGGTGCTTGGTCAGTTTAGAGAGAATGAAAAAAATTAAGGTAATAGATAGTGATTCCATGTGGATAATGTTATTATTAAGATGTATAACAAGTTTATTTACCAAACACATATATCAAACTTATAAATGAGTTTATGCTCGACTTGTTTTGTATAGAGCCTTATAGCTCACAAACTTGTGTATGAACAAATTTTTTGCTTGGGCTCAACTTGTTTATTAAACAAGCTTAAACTAAGACTCAAGTTTGGTTTATTTATAAATAAACAAAAATAAACGAGTTTTTTATCAAGCCAAGACCGAGTTTTTTATGAATAACATGGTTCATTTATAGCCCGACTCTCTCTCTCTCTCTCTCTCTCTCTCTCTCTCTCTCTCTCTCTCTCTCTCTCTCTCTCTCTCTCTCTCTGCACATCAACTATGAAGGTGGACAAAGAAGCAACTTGGTTCTCAACTATTTCACTGTCGTCATTATTATCCTTGACAGAAGCAGAGAAAGTGACAATGAAAAAATCCTCATCCTTGATGAAACAGCTCACCGCCACTACCTCGTATGACAATGGGAGATCAAGGGTTTTCTCTTTTTTGAATATTTTCTCTATGATGTGAGTTGTTGTGTATAGAGATTTGGATGTAGGTTGTTATTGTTGTTTCTTGAATGGTGAAGGAAGAGAGATGTAGATTTGGGTTGCTAATGCTGTGTGTGAAGAGAAAGAAACTGATAAAAATTAATTTTTTTTAATAAAATTGATAAGGAAATAAAGAGTTAAAAGTGAATGTTTTGAAAAGTGCTTACTTAAAAAAGAAAATAGAAAATATTTTTTTATATTGAAAAGGATTTTTTTTTATCATAGTTAGAAATATACTCTACCCCCATCCCTGCCCCCGAGGTCTTAACCTCAGAAACAAACAACACCCCCCCCCCCCCCCCCCCCCAAATCTCTTGCCATTAGCCTAGAGATCTTGGCATATTGAAAATTGACAATACTAACGTAATTGCTCTTTTATTTTTAATTTTTCTTTCAGTCTTTGCATGGAGATCATGTAGTCACGACGATGTATACATAGACATTACATTAAAAAAAAAAAAAGAAAAAAAAAAGATATCACATATCATGACTATGTCTGATGAGAATGCAAATTGGCATATATTTCTCTCTTAATGCTTAGTCTTTTACACTTATTTGGTGCCTAAATATACTCATTATTCTTATATTTTGATTTAGGGTGCAAATGGAGGCATTAAGTGCAAAACGTAGCTAATTGGGCGATTCTGGACAGCTTTGACATCTCTTCGTAATCTTGGCATAACTCTCTCATCTGAGCTCCGATTGAGATGATTCAAGATGCTATGGAACGCTAAGACAAAGATATACAACTTTCATGTTTTGAGTTTTGAGAGATACGGGCCGCATCAAGGTCGAAATTGGGCTTGAAGTTGCTGCACCTGCACTGTTGACGTTCTGGAGTGTTCCTTTGCCTACAATTCTAATATGCAATCTGATGCGATTTATTTATAGAAGCTTCCAGATCTGATGCACGAAAATTCCAGCTGAAAAAACACCACTTTCCTAGTTATATTAGGGCTTTGTTTTATTTTTAATATTTTTCCTTAATTAGTCAGATTTGAATATTATTATTTAGAATATTTTTAGGAGATTTTGTAGGCTTGGGAAAGGGGGAATTAACGTGAAAAAGAGGGAGGAGAAATCAGAATTACACACACACCTCTCTCTCTCCCCTCTTCTCTAATTTTCTCTTTTGAGTTTTCTGTCATGGCCCTGCGTGGCTAAACTTTTATACTTGGTTGAAGGAAACTGAAGCCTCGGAATCAATAAAACTGTGAGATCTAATTTGTTTTTATTGTTCAATCTATGCTTTGAATATTGGATGTTCTTCTATGCCTATTTTCATGATTGTCTTGTTTAATTACTAGGAGGCCTACTAGTTTATTATTCGTTGCAATCTACTGCTAGGTTAGATATCAAATCCGTAATTGTTTGATCTCTTTAATTTGTGAAGCAACCAAGATTTAATGATTTGCTGCGTCAGAAATTGTTAGATCTTAAGAAGAACGCACGACTAAATTAAATACAACCGTTTGTGCTTATGTTGTTTAGTTTCACCGATCTCTCTAATTCTTAAGGCTGCTACTAGATTAAACCTTTAGCGCTTGTCTTGGGTTGTTTAGTAGTTAGGGTTAATTAGATCACTTGTTTTCTAATTAACTGCGACTAAGGAGAGATAGGAAAATAATTCCAACGGTGAATATTCAAAGTGTGAATTGATATATATTTGCATCGATGATCAGTTGTAAAATTCCGGTGGTGGATGTTGACTTAGACCAAGGTTTGTTCTTTTGATTGATTTTGATATTTTAATTTAAATTATTTCTTAGTTGTTTTTCTTAAAATTGTTTTCATTATACTCAAACCCCCCCCCCCTCCTTGTTTACGTGGTATAAAACTAGGCTAGATACTCTCCGTGGGAACGATCCTTACTCGCACTACTATATATATTTTTAGGAGTATAAGTTTTATTTTTGGTTGCCTGCGACAGCACACCAATGTCCTTGCCTATTTAGGGAGGTTGTGGCTCATTCAAAAAAAAAAAATTTAACACACACACATATGAATTCAAATTATGCTTAATATAACTTTAAGCATTATTACATCACTCAATAGCATTTTATTGGAAGCAAATTTCGATAAATCCACTGCTAGATTAGATCTTTTTCTTATACTCCACATGCATACAAAATTTCAAGATAATCTAAGATCAATAACGATATCATTGATTAAGTATTTAAATGTCAAATTTGTATATTTAAATTGTGCATAAAAGATTGTTTTCAAGTTGAATAATAAAATATAGTATCCAATTAGCACGAAATTTGATATACATGTTAAGAACATAGACAACATGTAATCCAACAGTTAGATATTATATATGTGGGGATAAAGGCCCAAAATAGTGTATTGGGCCTTAAGCTTTATCCGAGGACGGTGTAGTGTCCGAGGAGAGGTAAAAGAATATGAAGAATCCCAGAACGGAATTTGGTACACTTGAGATAGGTAGGGTGGTCCGAGGAGTGATCCTCGCATAACCCTGACTATGGAGACGTGTATCATGATTGAAGGAAAGGAAGCCCCCGAAAATATCTAAGGAAAAGTTACTACCACCGTATTAAATAAGCTATACCAACTCTTCTGTCCGCATTTATATGGAGAAGACCCCTGAACAGTACGATCTTGGCCACCGCAACTCACAAAAGGTCAAAGAAGGTGCATGATGGGACGAGCATTCAAGTGAAGACTCAGATGATCAACAAGTATAGGATCAAGATGATCTTGAAGAAACTATATAATGTGAAGAAATCCTTCATAACGGAAGGGAAAAAAACAAAAAACAAAAAGACTGTATACATTAAGAGTGGAGCTTATATCTAAACTAAGAACAGTAAATATCAAAGTTGACCTCCTCGGACTCTTGCTGAGGACAGTTTCTTGAATTTAAGCTCTTTACTTATTTCTTCTTGTGACCTTAATTTATCTTGTTGATTGTCTAATTTAATCTAGCCCAGCTTTCTTTCCCTACTCTCTATAAATTCATTATTTTTGGGCCTTTTGGGCCGATCCATCCATCTTTGGGCTGGAACGCCAAATCTGTGTCCTTATATTTGGCGCCATCTGTGGGAAAGCTGATTGGTTAGAGTGTTAGATCTTCAATCATGGTAGGTTCAGGTCCGCACCAACCGAAGTCTATGGGGTCTTAACAGGAAGATCATTTTCGAGAGGGCTAGGAGGGAAGTGTGCATACCACTCATACTGATGAGAGTCATTCTAAAGGTGTTAGCCACCTCTCTCATGAAGAGCGTGCTAGGGCCATGCAGAAAGAGATTGACAGCCTTAAGAAGAAGTTGCGCCGTGAGCGGAGGAGGCGAAGCCTTTCGGTTTTTGACCTTTCCTCCAATGGTGAGAGGGATGAGGACTATAGACGTAGATCAAGAACACCTCCAAGGAAAGCCTTCTCGTATGAGGAGGACTATCATCATAGGCGCAAGAATAGAGATTCATCTTCGAGGGGCCTAGGAAATGATGCGATGAGCAGAGCACTCAATAGAATTTCTATGTCTCCCTTTACACGTAAAATTGTAAGTGCGAAGCTTCCTCGGCGGTTTACTCAGCCTACTTTCACCATTTATAATGGCTGAACAGACCCTATTGCACATGTCAGCCATTTCAACCAAAGAATGGCGGTACATTCTAAGAACGAGGCTCTAATGTGCAAGGTATTTCCGTCCAGCTTGGGGCCTATGGCAATGAGGTGGTTTGATGGTCTGGGAGCAGGCTTCGTTGACTCTTTTAAGGAGCTCACCCAGGCCTTTGGGTCCCGTTTTATCACGTGCAGCCGAGTCCCTTGGCCTTTGGATTCTCTGTTATCCTTGTGCATGCGAGAAGGAGAAACATTGAAGACCTATTCAAACAGATATTGGAAAATGTTCAACGAGATTGACGGTGATTTTGATGGCGTAGCTGTCAGGACGTTTAAGGTCGGCTTGCCTGCCGAGCATGGCCTGAGGAGGTCTCTAACAGGGAAACCCGCTACTAGTGTGCGCCAGCTCATGGACAGGATTGACAAATACAAAAGGGTTAAAGAAGACCAACAGTAAGGAAATGGCAAAGGTAAAGTTATCCCTCAAGAGAGGAGGGATTTCAGGTCGGACCGTTACAACAACAATCGGCCCCGGAGAGATTTTGTAGCGCAATCCGGATCTCCGGATGCCCAAGCCATTAAAACTTTGTTATGGGAACCAGTGCATCGTGTCCTGGAAAAAATAAAGAATGAGCAATATTTTAGGTTGCCGAGCAAGATGATCGGGGATCCTTCGAAACGCAATCAAAGTCTTCACTATCTGTACCACCGAGAGAGAGGGCATATAACTGAGGATTGTAGAACCTTGTGGAGTCATCTTCAGCAACTAATTCGGGATGGCAAATTGAAGCAGCTTTTGAATCAACCTAGTGGGCAAGAGAGTCATGCAGGGTCAGGGGTTCAAGGCAGTACATATTCGAGGCCCCCTTTGGGCACCATTCACGTTATCCTTGCCGCGTCAGGAAGGATAGGATCTTGTCTGTCCAGGTCATCCGCAGAGGCTTCTGCACATAGTCCGAAGAGGGCTAGGATGAGCGTTACACCGACTTTAAGCTTCTCGGACGAGGATAAACTTGGGACCATACAACCACATGACGATGCATTAGTAATAACCCTTAGGATTGGTGGGTTTGACGTGAAAAGGGTAATGGTGGACTAGAGTAGTGGAGCAGAGATCATGTATCTAGATCTTTATAGAGGCCTCAATCTGAGACCGGAAGACTTGACCGACTATGATTCACCTCTGGTAGGTTTTGACAGGAAGGTTGTCATACTGAAGGGACAAATCAGATTGCCAGTTCAGGCCAGCTTGGAGGTGGTGGAGGTAGATTTTATAGTAATGGACGCTTTCTACGCATACACTGCAATTCTGGCACGCCCCTAGCTTCATGCCCTAGGGGCCGTTTCATCTACTCTTCACCTCAAGGTAAAATATCCATCCGGGGATCGAGTTGAGGAGCTTGTTGGGAGTCAATCTATGGCCAGACAATGCTTGGTGGCTGCCATCAACGACCAACCTAGGACCGAATCCTCGGCGCAAGTGGATAGAGATTTATAGTAATTAAAATCCGAGGCACCACAGCATAGTACTGTAGCCGAGGATGAGAAGTGTGAAGACTTGGAGAAGGTAGTTATAGCCAATGATCCAAAGAAGTTCTTCCAAATCGGAACTCAACTGCTTCCTCGGGATAGGGAAGAGTTGCTGAGGTTTCTTGGAGAGAACATTGATGTTTTTGCTTGGAATGCCTATGAAGCTCTTGGGGTAGATCCGAGTTTTATCTACCACCACTTAAACGTTAACCCGTCCGCTATCCCTAGAAAGCAGCAACCTCGACACTCCTCGAAAGATCACTCTGATGGCATCAAAGAGGAGGTCGCGAAACTTAAGAAGGCTGGGGTTATTAAGGAGGTGTTTTACCTTGACTGGCTGGCTAATACTGTGGTGGAGAAGAAGAAAAACGGCAAGTGGCGAGTATGTGTGGATTGCACATACTTGAACAAGGCCTGCCCAAAGGACCTTTTCCCTATGCCTCGGATCAATCAGTTGGTAGATGCAACTGTGGGACATCCTCAGATGAGTTTTTTGGATGCTTTCCAAGGTTATCACCAAATACCTCTGGCTTTGGAAGACTAAGAGAAAATAGCTTTTGTCACCCCCATTGGGAACTACCATTACAAGGTGATGCCATTTGGATTTAAGAATGCGGGTTCTACTTATCAAAGGATGATGACACGGATGTTCGAACCATATCTAGGGAAGAGTATCGAAATCTATATTGATGATATGGTGGTCAAGAGCAAGAAGGAAGTCGGGCATATCGACGACCTTAGAAACATCTTTAAAGTCCTGAGAGGTCACAAGTTACGACTTAATGCTTCCAAGTGTTCCTTCGGAGTAGGGTCAGGAAAATTTCTTGGCTACATGGTTACTCACCATGGAATTGAGGTCAATCCAAATCAAGTCAAGGCAATTAATAACTTGCAACCGCCTCAGAATCCCAATGAGGTACAGAGATTGACAAGGATGACCGCTGCCCTGAACCGGTTTATATCCCAATCAGCAGATAGGTGCAGGCCTTTTTACCAGTTATTGAACAAATGGAAGGATTTTGAGTGGACCGAGGAATGTGTCTTAGCATTCCAGCAGTTGAAGAAATATCTTTCTTGGCCACCGATCATGTCCAGACTCGAGGCAAACGAGGTCTTGTTTGCTTATGTTGCAGTAGCCACCCATGCGATAAGTTTAGTGCTGATAAGAGTTGACAATGGTGTACAAAAGCCTGTTTATTATATGAGCAAGTCCTTGCATGAGGCCAAGATCCGATATTTGCCACTAGAAAAAGCTATTCTGGCTGTGGTGCATGCCACACGCAAGCTTCCCCATTATTTTCAGTCACACACTGTTGTTATCCTGACTAAATTGCTACTCAGGGCTCTGTTTCGAAGTGCTGATTACACGGAGAGGATTGCAAAGTGGGGAACAAAGCTGGGGGCTTATGACATTAAGTACATGCCTTGTACCTCTGTGAAGGGTCAGATCCTGGCCGATTTTGTGGCCAAGTTTGCTGAGACCCCGATAGAAGAAAATGTGAAGAAACACAACATGGATGGAAATTCAGTTGGAGTAACATGCATACATGGAGCATTATCATGGAAATTTTATGTTGATGGCGCTTCAAACCTCAAAGGATCTAGAGTGGGGCTAGTTCTGATCTCCCCCGAGAAAATCACAATCGAAAAATCGTTGAGACTTGGGTTCTCGGCCACGAATAATGAAACGGAATACGAAACTCTACTAGTGGCGATTACCATGGTTCAGAAGATGGAAGGAAAGACTGTGGACGTATTCTCAGATTCAAGACTGGTGGTCGGTCAAGTCCGAGGGGAATTGGAGGCTCGGGATGCTAGAATGTAGGACTATCTAAGCCAGGTTAGACATTTACAATCTGGGTTTGAATCTTTCAATTTACTGCAAATTCCTAGAAGTAAAAATACACATGCAAACTCGTTTGCAACGTTAGCAACCTCCTCGGCACAGAGTCTACCGAGAGTAATTCTCGTTGAAGACCTCATTAAACTCTTCAGGTCGAGAAAAGAAATGTTGTCCGTTCATCAGATCAGGGTAGGTCCTAGTTGGATGGATCCTATCCTACAATTCCTTAAAGATGATGTTCTACTTGAGAACAAATTGGAGGCTGATAAGATACGAAGAAAGGCTCCTCAGTTCTGGCTGTCCGAGGACCAGAAATTATAAAAAAGATTTTTTTCCGGACCATATCTGTTGTGCATACATCTTGAAGTAGTTGAAATTCTTTTGGAAGAGTTACACGAGAGAATTTATGGAAGCCATACAGAAGAGAGAACTTTATCCCATCAAGCTTTCACTCAAGGATATTGGTGGCCCAATATGCAGAGAGAGGCCCAATAGTATGTGAAGAAGTGTGATCAGTGCTAGAGATTTGCGCCTGATATCCATCAACTAAAAGGGGTCCTCAATCCTCTGTCCAGCCCTTGGCCTTTTGCTCAGTGGGGTTTGGACATTGTCAGGCCTTTCCCCAAAGTGGTAGGAAAGAAGAAGTATTTAGTGGTCGGCATAGACTATTTCACTAAATGGGTTGAAGCAGAACCACTGGCCAACATCCGGGATGTAGATGTAAAGAAGTTCATTTGGAAAAACATTGTCACACGATTTGGAGTCCCTCACACTCTGGATTCGGATAATGGACTTCAATTTGACAGCAAATCTTTCAGGAGGTACTGCTGCAGGTTGGGAAAAACTAACAGGTATTCCACTCCAACTTATCCGCAAGGGAATGGGCAGGCCGAGGCTGTAAATAAGGTCATAGTAAATGGGCTTAAAAAGAGATTGGATGATTCTAAGGGAAGATGGATAAAGGAACTATCACATGTTCTGTGGACATATCGGACTACACCTCGATGGTCTACTGGAGAAACCCATTTTTCATTAACTTATGGGGTCGAGGCTGTTATTCCATTGGAAACTGGATTCCCTATAATAAGAACGAGCTCTTTCACTCCGAGCAGCAACGATGGCTTACTGGAGAAAAGTTTGGACCTGATTGAAGAATGAAGAGAAACTGTCATGGTTCAATTGGCCTACTATCAGCATAAGCTTAAGTAAGGGTATGATGCCAACGTGAAATTAAAGCATTAGCGCCTGGAGATTTGGTGCTGAGAAAAGTGGTTGGTTCTGCAAGGAACTCGGCCTGGGGAAAATTGGGACCCAATTGGGAAGGACCATATCGTATTACATCTGTGGCAGGAATAGGTGCCTACTATTTGGAAGATTTGGACGATAAGGTTGTCCTACATCCTTGGAATGTAAACAACCTGAGAATGTATTATTATTAATGAGAATTTCTATTATTATATTTGTGTTTATTGCATTACGTATGATGTGTAATTACTTTTAACTCCAAGTGTCAAATAGATCATTGGTCATGCCTGGCCCCTCGGACCACATACCTTGGGAAAATTGATACCTTTTTATAATTACTCTAAGTATTAAACAGATCTTTAGTTGCGCCTGGTTCCTTGGACCATCTGCTTTGGAAAAATTAATACTGCATGAAATTACTGTAAGTATTAAACAGATCCTTAGCTGCACTTGGTTTCTCGGACCATCTACTTTGGAAAAATTAATACTGCATGGAATTTCTCTCAATATTAAACAGATCCTTAGCTGCACTTGGTTCCTTGAACCATCTGTTTTAGAAAAATTAATACTGCATGGAATTTCTCTAAGTGTCAACCAAACCCTTAATCAAGCCTAATTCCTCAGACCGCATCTCTTGGGTGAACTAATCTTTTATTTCATTATAACATAAGTCATACTTGGTTACTTAGATCATATGTCATATAATGAATTATGCCTAACTTCTCGAGTGGTTATTTTTGAATGTATGGTAAATCCCCCTTTTTTGGGCTACAAAAACTTGATGAATCCTATTATCAATCACTTGAAACGGCTAGAAATAATAAAACACAAAGCATAACAAGTAAACATACAAAAGACAGAAACGAAGATAATTTCATTAATGGAGATAAAGGTTACATTTCTGTTTTGCAAAAGCATACAACCACTACATAGCCAAAAACAGAAAACGAAACAACAAAAGGTCTAAAAAAAAAACAGGGAAATTTCTAAGTGCTAAGCCTTGGCCTCGGGAGCAGAAGGGTCTTCTTTCTGGCTCGGCTGGGCAGTGGAAACTTCCTTAGCCTTGGGATCATCTTCTTTTGCTTTGGCCTCTGTTTTTTTTTGCCTCTGCAGCAGCATCCTGGATCTTAGAGTCAACACCCTTAGCCTCAGCTTCTTTGGCTATAGCAACATCAGGAGCTTCTGAAAGAGTGGCATCTGGGACTTCGCGGATGTGCGGGTGGTAATACACACTCCCAGACTGTCTCAAGGCCGAGTCCATGGGGACTCCTGCAGCGTTGAGGGCTTCTTCCCATGTCACGCTGCAAAACTCCCTACATGCCTCGGCCAACTCCTCAATAAGCCTGGCTTGCATTTCTTCAACGCCAAGCTGGTAGGATGCTTGCTTCTCTGCTTCGGATACTTCCTTGGCTAATTGAGGTGCCTCTTTGGCCCTCTGTAGTTGCGCCTTTAGATCTAACACAAATTGCCTAGAAGTAGCCAGCTCTAGCTCCGTCTGATATAGCAATTTGCGTTGATCCTCTGCCTACCACTCAGCATTCCTCAATCCTGCTTCAGCACTCTTTCTCTCTCTCTCTCTCTCTCTCTCTCTCTCTCTCTCTCTCTCTCTCTCTTCAATAACCAGCTTGGAGAGGAGTTCTTTGTTCTTGACCTTCGCAACCCCTAAAGCCTTCTCTGCTTCAAGGCAGAGGAACATTTCATTCTTGGCTTCACTCCGAGCCCCCTTCACCCACTCCTCGGCCACAAAGACCTCCTGGGTGATCTGCACAAAAACAATATGGCCGCGTGAGTAAAGGATAGAGAGAAAATTCATTAACAAACAAATAGACCAAGGACATACAACTTGAAACTCACCATCGCGAGGTCCCTTTTCAGGGACAGGTTGAGGTCCTGTTGCTTCAAATTTCTCACAGCCTCCATGTCCTTGGGCAGAAGGAGTGGCTGTTCCAAAGCCTCGCTACATGAGCAGCTTGAACTCTTTGGAAGTCACGGACCGAGGCGTCCCAAGCTATAGCCGCCCCATCCACCTCTAGCCGAGGGGACCAAACACGTGATGGTAGGCACACCTCGGCCCTGTTTAGGTCTTCTCGGCTGTCCACAGAAGTAAACCTTCTGTCCCGAGGTTCCCTGGCCATTTTTTGTTGTTTAGCCCCCTTCTGAGGGATGACCTCTCCGTCTTCGAGGTCTAGAACCGGCCTTTTCTTCTTTAGGTCCAGTATACCCTTTAAGCCGAGCTTAGTAGAGGGAAGAGGAGGAGGAGGAAGGAGTGAAGGAAGGACCTTAGACTTGGGGACTTCTTTCCAAGTTGGCCTTTTGTTTCTTGAGGCCAGGAGCTCTCACAAGCCCTTACCCCTTTAATTTGAAGCCATCTCCTCCTCGGAAGTACTATCGAGGCAAGTTATCACCACCGCGGGAGCGGGAACACTTGAGTGATTGTCGGTCTCGTCCTCGGGGTTGGAAGTGTGAGCTGGCACAAGTACCGGATTCTCTTCCTCCTCGAACCGAAATCAGTCTATCTCCTCTTTTAGAGTTAGACGTGATGAGGCAATCTCCTCCTCAACGGCCGCGGCTACTACTGCAGGGACTTGTTGTAGCGATATCGCAAGCGGCGGGCTGTTTTGAAGGGCCGGTAGCACGATCGGAGGAAGATCGTCTTGGGCAAGAAAATCCGGTCTCGATACGTCTATCCGGTTTATCCAAAGGGTCACCCGACCTAAAACTGTGGCCGATCTCTTGAAACATCTTTGAAATAGGCTCGAAACCGAGGATGTGGTGGACCGCTCGCAACTGTCCGTCCTCATTCACAAAGATCTCGGACCTAAGTAGGTAATTGAGGGCTACAACGTTGGTTAGACTGAGCCGAGGAGCCACTTGGTTCTTATCTGTAAACACATCCAAGAAACAAAACACAGTTAGAAAAACGAGAATCCATCATCAAGAAAGAAACAAAGGTAAAGGGAAAAAGTGATATAGTAAGGGTAAAAAAAAAAATCTCTTTAAAACTCTTTCTAAGATGCCTAACTCTAAGGTTCCCCACCTGGCTCTCCCTCTCGGACGGGCAGTGAACGCCGTCATGCCACACTCTCGAAGCTATCAGGTAGTCGTCCTTTATACCTTTATTTGATTTGGGAAGGCATGAGATAAGCCTAACAACAGGCGAGCAAGACTTAAGGTAATACCCCCATCGGCTTGCGAGTGGCACTCGTACATATACATCACATCGTGCCAAGTGAGCCCCAGACCCAGATGCTTGTTTAGAGCATCAACACAACCTAGGATCCTAAAGACATTGGGTGCGCACTAATGGGGGCATAACCTATGGTTAAAGAGGTAGTCTCGAGTTATTTTACCCATTGGAAGCGTCATTCCTCCTTCTATAAAAGCTATCATAGGAATGACAACCTCTCCTTCCTCTCTATCAAAGTCTATTCGATCTGCTTCGCAATACCGCAAGGCTACTCCCTACAGAATGAGGTATTTATCTTTAAAGAGCTCTATTTTTGCTGGAGTGTCCGCTAGATACTTAAACCTACCCATGGGGACAAACTAGAGGGAAACAATCAAAATTGAGATAAAAAAAATTTTGGAAGGCCGAGGAGATCGGTCGAAGAGAAAAAGAGAAATCTAAGGATTCAGAAACTTACGGAAACTAATGTATATGTGTAACTCTGAGATCCTTAAGAGTATTTTCAAGGATGTCTTAAGGAGGAAGTGATGGAGAGTTAATAATATGGAAAGTTTTTTTATTTTTGAGTGCTTGAACTCTCTGAACTCTCTGAAGGATTTGAAGAATTGAGAAATGAAGGGAATAATTTCTTCGGGTGCTTTATATAGAGAGCGAGAATGAGTGGGAGTTATCCCGCTCAAAACTCAAGGAATGATGTCCACTGTTTGATCAACACCTCACCGTTAGATGTGGGGGACATAACACCACCTAGAGCAATCAATAACGCTTCACGAACTCTGAAGCATCAGTAGCTCTCATGAGGCGTACAAAATGGTAAACTGACACGTGTGAACAAGAAAATAAATGTGCATATCTCTTGAAAGTTAAAACCCCACTTTTCTCCTCGAATAAGAGGGAAAACTGGGGTTTTTAGGGGCTATTGTGGGGATAAATGCCCAAAATCGTGTATTGGGCCTTAAGCTTTATCTGAGGACGGTGTAGTGTCCGAGGAAAGGTAAATGAATATGAAGAATTTTAGAACAGAATTTGGTACACTTGATATGGGTGGGGTGGTCCGATGAGTGATCCTCGCATAACCCTGACTATGGAGACGTGTAGTGTCCGAGGAGAGGTAAATGAATATAAAGAATCCTAGAATAGAATTTGGTACACTTGAGATGGGTGGGGTGGTCCGATGAGTGATCCTCGCATAACCCTGACTATGGAGACGTGTGTTATGACTAAAGGAAAGGAAGCCCCTGAAAATATCTAAGGAAAAGCTGCTACTACTGTATTAAATATACTGTACCAACTCTTCTGTCCGTATTTATGTGGAGAAGACTCCTGAACAGTACAACCTTGGCCACCGCAACTTATAGAAGGTCAAAGAAGGTGCATGATGAGACGGGCATTCAAGTGAAAACTCAGATGATCAACAAGTGTAGGATCAAGATGATCTGAAAGGAACTATATAATGTGAAGAAATCCTTCATAGCGGAAGGATAAAAAACAAAAAGACTGTATACATTAAGAGTGGAGTTTGTATCTAAACTAAGAACAATAAATATCAAAGTTGACCTCCTCGGACTCTTGCCGAGGACAATTTCTTGAATTTAAACTCTTTACTTCTTTCTTCTTGTGATCTTAATTTATCTTGTTGATTGTCTAATTTAATCTAGCCCAGGTTTCTTTCCCCACTCTCTATAAATTCATTGTTTTTGGGCCTTTTGGACCGATCCATCCATCTTTGGGCTGGAACGCCAAATCTGTATCTTTACAATATATATAATATTATTTTGGTTCTTAATTTTTATCAAAAGTTTGTTTTTAATTCTTAAACTTAAAAAAAAATTCATACATAAATTTTGTAAAGAATTTTTTTAATAGTTTAAAGAAAAAAATAGGAATAAAAATATAACTTTTTTTAGTAGTTTAGGGAATTTTTTATTTTTATTTTAAATTTAAGGATAGAAAGAAAAACTTTTTTAATAATTTAGAGATGAAAGTAATTATTATTATTATTATTATTGAAAAATTTAGGGATCAAAATGTATTTTATTTATTAAAAAAAATTAAAAAGTTTGTGACTCTGTGTAAGGAAATTGTATTCTGTGAGGGGAGGATGCATGCTAGGAACGTGATGAACTTTCTCGTGTGCATGCAGCCAGGACAGGACACAGCAAATTGCAAAATTCGGGCAGCGAACAGGCTCTGGGATCGTGCCTTAAACCCATGCGTTTCTGGGGCCCTTCTCAGTCCTGGTGTACGTTCTGTTTTTGAATAGATTCTCGGTCCTACTCCTGGTTCTGGTTGTACACTTGTACTTAATTTACAATTTACGTCACCACTTTATCGACATGAAGTTATTTATTTTTTCTTTGATCTGATCTGATTGTAAGTTCTTTACAAATCCACCGAATTGAATTTCTTTACCTTTTTTTTTTTTTTTTGAAAAATAGAAGTCATATAAAAAAATTGCACGACATTTGGGGTGCATTTGTTTCAACCTAAATTGTATTTTGAACAAAAATAAATTCTAAAAAAAGCAATTTATTAGTGTAATCATTTGGAATAATTTTTTTTATCTGTATAGTTGGTGATAAAAATATTTTAAAAACAAACTGAAAATGGCACTATTATAACCCAAACTCATTATCCACAACCAGTAATTTCACATAACAACCAAGTTTCAAATTTTAAATAGATCAAACATATCAACACCTTGATATATGCGACAATGTAGTGCGAGTGGAGGAGGTGAGGTAGGTTTGCTACAAGGGTGTGTAAAGCAATGATATTTGATGGATTTGGATCTGGTGCAATACCTAGGATATTGCACCGAGTGTAATATCTAGGGTATTAGTATTGCACTGGGTGTAATTGCTATCAATGGTTGAGATTGATAATTGCAAAAAGCAACTTTCAATCTCAACCATTGATTAAAAAAAGTTAAAGAAAAAAGTTTAAAAAGTAAAATGTAAAAAATAAATTGTGAGAGAGGGGAAGGTGAATTGCACCCGGTGTAATAGGTATTGCACCGATCCTAATCCATATTCGATATATGACAATGAGGACTGAAGCAGTGATAAAGATGCTTCATGACTATTTATTAGGAGTGAGATTCGACAATGTGGCTTGGCTGTGCCAGTGGAGAGCATCGTGGTTAGGTTCTTTGGTCACAGTTGATCGCGTCTGATATCTATTTAGCGAGAAATTATTCAATCTTCTTGGAAGACCACATCAGCAATAGTCTGTGGTCTTCCACTCAAATAATAAAAACAATTTATGTCCTAGTGGCTTATATTTTGTGGTCATGCTAATATCTTTTTAATGCAATATTATTTAAATGACTAATGTGTTGTTGTTGTCATTTTTATTTATTTATTATAAATTAAACCCTAGTTAAATTAATTAAAGTGTATTCAAGATACGCGTTTCTAAAATAGATAACAATATGCAAATAATTAAGGCATCGCTTTTCCTTTTACTACTCTTATATTACACGTTTTTAAAAATAGATAAGTAAATCTCTTTGATAGAAGGCTTTTTTTCTTTTCTTTTCTTAATTTCTCTGAAAACAAAACACGTTTCTTTATTTTGCATTTAGAGAATTAGAGATAGGGACGTGAATTTATTTTTCTTAGAATAAAAGACAATTTTGGTTTGTGTGGTTAGAGTTTAGAAGTTAGAAATCTTTACTTGAATTTATTATCTATGAGAAATATTTGTTCATTTAATTATTATTATTATTATAATTATATCCATTTATATACGTAAGCATGCAGTTTGACAAATACTATTTAAATTATTTTTATTTTATTTTATTTTTATATGTATTCTTAATGTGTAAACTATTAGTATGCTTTAACTGTGTAATATCAAATTTATTTAACAAAAATTTCTTAATCTAAAATATTTAAAGAATATTACTAGATATCGATATGATTTAAAAGATAGAAATTGGCTTGATTAAAATAAATTGAGTTGTGTAAAGACTAATTGTGTGTGTATATGTGTGTGTGTGTATATTTGATATTCATATGTGAAAATAATTTTTTATTTTATTTTATAATTTGATAGTCGAGGGAGGATAATTTGAATCTTAAAAGTTTTTATTAGAAACACGAGAAAATGTCTGTTGAGTTACAAGATTGTTTGAATGATAAAACAACATATGTTAAATCATGTTATAACATACTTTATGTAAAAAAAATAATATATACGAATTAGGATTAAGTTACACATGGTGTAACTATTTATTAATAATTTAAAATAAATATTTGTTGAGTTACTAGATTGTTGGAATGATAAAATAACATAATTTAAATAATGTTATAACAAACTTTATGTAAAAATAATATATTTGAATTAGGATTAAGTTACACATGGTGTAACTATTTATTAATAATTTAAAATTTTCACCATTGATTATACATTTTTATTATTCTTAACATGCATGTCAAATTTTATTAATAATATGTTAAGTACTATTCAATTAATTTACTCATATTTTTAACCATAATTTTAAAATATAACAAACTTGAAATTTAAAATTTTTTGCATGCGTGGAGGTATAAGAAAAAATATATAATCCATCGGTAGATTTGTAAATTAAAAAAAAAACAATTAAATTTTTTTTTGTTAGTTTAATATTACAAAAAAATTTACACCTAGTATAAAATTATTGATTGGTTTCATATTTCAACAAATTACACCTCCTATAACTTATACTCAACCCTATATTTTTTTATGGATCATGTTAATAGGTGTCCTTAGGATAAATGTTAAGAAAAAATTAATATTCAAAAAAAATTTAATACCACTTTTGTGAGAAAAAAATGTCAAAATTTTAATTACTTTTTTTTTTTCATAAAAACTGTGTTAAAACAATTCACTAAGAAATATTTTTAGAACATCCAATAACTTTTTATTTTACTATTTTTATTGATATATATAACTTTTTTAAAAAAAATTTGGGGCTCCATGTTAGTCCAGTACTGCACTTGTGTCTAGTGCCCTACATGATGTATTATTGCTTTTTCAAGAAGTTCGTAGTGTTGATGCATGTGCTTTCAAAAAGAAGTACAGCAAATTAACAGTGAATCAATGATACCTTTTTCAGTTTCTTCTGTATATTGGAGAATTATTTCTGAAGCTCGCAGAGGTTTGTGCAGGAGAATTATTATATTTTGGACCTGCATGTATCAGAAAAAGAAAAAGGGTTTTGTAGGATATCGCAATCCAGTCAAGATCGATATCAGCAGTGTGGAATCCGTGGACTGTTTTGGTGAGCCCATACCAGGATTAATTGATCATTCATGTTCTCCGTCCTGGTTGCAAGAATGTATCTCCAGGGCCGGACGTATAAGACTACTGATGTTTCACTGATACATGATCTCATACGTCTGCCTATGAAAGATTTTCTCTCAAGGTGCTTTTAGATCAATAATTTACTAAATTGAATTTTGAAAATTTAAAATCAAAGTCCATTTCTTTTTTAATATTTATGTTTTAATTTTTTTAGTTTTGACCCTTCATTTTTAGTTTTATTTCCATATTAGTCATGTCATCAATTTTCATTAATATTCTAAGGGTTTCCTTTAATGTTTAACTATTTCATAGAAAAATTTGCTCTAAAATACTATAGAATTCAGAATTTTCGTTATTATTGAATGAAATCATATTATAATCTTATAGACAATCTAATTATTAACAAAAATAAACATTAACAATATGAAAATACTAGTAGAATCAAACATGAATGTTCAAAATGAAAACAATCCCAAAGGGTGAAATGTGTATTTTATTATATTCAAAACTGAAGTTCATTTTTATTATCTTGGTTGAAGTTATTTACAAATCAACTACATTTGCATGCTTAGACATATTAGAAGTTTAGCGATGTAGTTGGAGAATGTTTCTTTCTATTTATATGTTGTACTTTCAGCCAATAATGGTTAATATTTCAATAAAGGTTCATGCATGGACTTTCTTCACAAAAAAAAAAAAAAAAAAAAAAAACTACATTTGCATGCCAACCTGGTCACTTTCCTTTGACTGGGTTTTGAAATTTGCTTGAGCCCCATGTGAATAATTACTTTGGGGTGCTTCTTAATGTGATTCTGGGCACCTATTTGATTCGGCCTGTTATAATGGAACTTAAATGCTAATTTGGCAGGCCCGGCTATTGAGTTTGGGCTGGAAGGTGAACAATTACAATTTTTTGTTTAAAGTGAAAAAAGATAGCATGCGAAGAAAATGAATAATGTGAGAAAAAACGAATTTTGAAAAAAAATCTTTTTCCCTGAAAGATTACCCATAAAAATGGCTGAATACAACATTTCCATGCATCATGTCGGATTCATATTTAAGGGCTTATCTTAGTATTTTCACAAGATCATGCACTTTCATGCATAATAACAATGTTCATGCAATTTTAGGATTAGGAACATATTTATGCCTGAAATATAATAATTCTTCATTTCGCAGTTTTTTTTTTAGCATTGCATTTCTTTTTATGTCTACGTCAATTCCAATTTTTTAACTCCTTTGTTATGTATCAATAGGTAATTGTGCGTTAAATGAGTAAATTATTTTTATTGGCCATAGACCAATTTTTGGACCAAACAAGCAGTAACTATACATTCCTCCTCCGTAACTTACTATCTAATTTAGTTTGACGACATATATAGATTTTATCCATGTAATTTTATTTTTATATAATTTTTATTAAATTATAACAAAGAAATCAAGTTTTGTGCTTTTATTTTTCTTTATATTTGTAACAACTCTAGAAAAAGCTTTAGTCATATCCACACTTAAACGTAAGGATGACAATTTAATCCTACACCCACGAGTACCCACCTCACCTGCCCTTAATGGACAAGTTTTACTCACCCTGCATAACAAAAGGGGCAGGGATGGGGGTTAATATGTTCCCCCGAACCTGCCCCACACCTACCTCATTTATATTTAAATAATTACAAAAATATTATTATTATAGGTTTTTTTATAAGATATACATATGTAGTTTTAACCTTCTAATGTTAAATTTATGATGTTTTTTTTATATTGTATTATTGAATTTATAATTTTACATTTTAATATTAACATTGTTTATATTTTTCAATTGTTGTATTGCTATGTTTGAATTGTTTTTGTACTTCTTATTAATTGAATTGTTGTATTATTATGCTTTGGGAAGGTTTTGTAATGTTAGAACTTGTTTTTTTTTTTTTTTAATGTTTTATGAGTTTTAATTTAATGCATTGAAAATAAACTTTTATTGAATTTTATATACACACACACACACGAGTACCTAGTAGAACGAGGCAGGGTAAAAAACCCGCCTAAAGAGAAAGTGGGTTAAGGGCAAGGAATAGGAAACCCGCTCCATACCTGCCCCGTCGCCATTCTTACTTTAGACGTGGCAAATGAGCAAGTCGAGTCGAGTCGGGTTCAAGTCGAGCCAATTGAGTTGCAGGTCAAAAACTAGTTACAGTAATAAAAAAAAAAAAATGGTCATTTTAAGCAGGTTAGAAACATTTCAGGTCAATCGAGTTACGATTTAGGTCAGATTGTGATGCCCTAATTTGATTTATTATGTCTTGTGTGGGTGTGTGATGAATCCCACATCGAGCATATACTAGGTTGAACTGAGTTTTATTAACAACTACAACGAGCTTCAATTATAACTAATCATTTGAGATATAACACAAATATGATTAGCGCTTTTCATTTTAATAAAAAAAATTTAAAAAATTAAAAAATTAAATAAATGGTGTCCGACGACTCCGACTCTTTTAAAAAATATGTAAAGTTAAGGAACCAATTATTTTTAAGAGTTTGAATTTAACGAACACATAATTTAACCCTTTCATATTTTCGTTCATCATCATCGTAAGCCACTCCAAACTACGAGTGCAGTGAGCTTAATTTCACAAGCTCAAGTAATTCAAATGTTGTAGAAAAACCGTGATATTCTAATTCCCATCATTCATCGCTATGCCACCAAGTAGAAAACCAATATAGTTCCACTCCTTGCAACCCTTTTTAATCTCTTGGGTACAAGTTTCTAACTAACACGTTGCAAATAATCATAGGATCATACAGAATTCATAATGTAGTTATATATATATATATATATATATATATATATTTGAAATCCTAAGATTTCCTAAAACTATTATACTCGGCCAATTTCATCTTCATAATATCTAATCAACGGTGAACATAAAGCAAATACAAGGAGAACATGTACAATTGCTCATCTACCTTGACATGCGTTATCTTCACCAAAAACCATCATTCAGTAGCATCTTCACTGTTGTTCATTTCATTTCTGATCTCTGCCAAAGCCTCCAAAGTAGTTTGATCCTCTCCATCTTGATAGAGTGAGGACTCAGAAGAATCTAAGAACTCATTTTGTACAGTATCTACATTCTCATTTGTTGTCAGTGATGCTGAGCCTTTCTCGGATTTTCTATCAATTGTATTGTCATTCTCATTGGTAATTTTAGTAGGGCTTTCCCGAGATACAGCAGATGCATCAAGCTTCAAAGTCCCCTTTGGTTCTGCAGCAGACTCAGATTCACTTAATAGTGCCATTTCCCTATTGCTGACACCTAAATTATCAGTCATAGGAAGACTAAAATTGAAATCTGAATGCTCGTTTTCAGTTTTGAAGCTATTATCTTTCTCCTTTGAAACAGCTTTCAAGTATGATTGCCTTCCATTATAAGTTATATCAATATCATGAATCAGGTTTGGCAATGTATCTGTTCCATTCAAAGATTCACGAGTTTTCATCAGCATCAATGTTGAATCACTGTGCATTTGTGTTTTGGTATTTGCCTCTCTTGAAATTGAGCCAACATCTGAATTGGCCAAATCAAATCCATAACCGCTTTCTTCACCACGAGCAGCATTTCCAGAAGCACCACTCCTTACTTTCATACTATTACTCTTCTCGGGTCCTGAATTTTTTATAGTAACCACAACCCCTAGGGTGCTATTTGTTTCATTATCCTGCTCTACTTCAATCTTTTCAGCATTCTCTACTTCTTGTTCCTTCACATTTCTCAAGTGTCCAATTTTAAATCCAGTGCTTATAGATTGGGTGTTCTGAACCACAGCACTGGAGGCATCATCACCTTTGTAATTTTCCTCTCTTGCCTCCTGGGTATTCCTTTCACCTTCAATTTGGGCTTGATCTTCAGAAAAGCTCACATCCTCAACTTGATTTCCCTTCCCTTCACTCTCTAGCTCTTCATTTCCCTCTTCCGTTTCCCCATCCTCTTCAGTGATTAAATCCTCGACTTCCTCAGAATCTTCTTCTTCGACTCTCTCTTGATCATGTCCATCTATTTCATCATCTCCGCCACCTCTGCCTTCATCCTCACTTTCTTCTGGTTTACTATCTTCAATCTCTTGTTCCAATTCTTCTTTTCTTTCAGTTTCAAAAGCCGTTTCCTCTACTTGAGGATGCAGATCCTTCCTCCCAAGTTTTATGATTTCATACCCACCCCGCATTTTTTCAGATATCGTTCCAGAGCTCTTTTCATATGCCTTCTTTGTTTCATGGGAGTGTCTGACTTGGTAAAGCAACCAGATGCAAATGGCAAGCAAAAGACATATCTGTATTGCATGCTTCACCTTGAAGCCTTTTGACCTCTGATTTCTACTAGGTGATTGTTTCAACATAGTTGATTCTTGAAAATATGTCTACCAAATATCAGCAGCAAGTGGGGAGCCCAATCTGCATGACTGGGAAGGCCAAATTATAAGGAAATAAGCAGAAAAGAAGTTAACCGCTCTAAATAGGCAAAGTCCATAAAATAAGAAAGCCTAAATTTCAACTTGATTGAAACCAAAAAAAAGACATCAGAAAGAATCAATGTCGCATGGAAACTAATATTACCCGTCCTACCAAATATCAGTAGTGAGTGGAGAACCCAATTGTATGACTGGGATTAAAGATACATATTACAAAAGGCGAAAACTATATTATAAAAAAGCGCAATTTCAACTTGATTGCAAGCAAACTAAAGACACCAGAAAGAATCGATGGCCAAAAAAACCCTAATATAACTTGTCCTACATTAAGTTGCTTGGAGAGTTAAAAAAAGGGAAAGAAAGTAAAATTAGGACTCATTTCTTTTCCAAGTCGGTTGGCAACTATGCTAGTATCTGTTGTAAAATAGCGGAAGCTCAAATTACTAAGATTGATTGTGAAAATATTTTAGGCTTGTGAAAGATCTTCAAATTAACAATAGGAACGAAGAAAAAAAAATCTAAAAGAAATAGACACAAAACACTAAGAATTTACGTGGTTCGACAATTGCCTACATCCTCAAGCAATGACAAACAAATTTTACTATAACAAATTTGGGATAATACAAATTGGTGTAGAGACACTCTCACAAACCCAAATCTCAGATACACCCAAATAGCTCTCTCTCACAAATACAAAACAAAGAACCAAATACAAACCCAAGAACCAAAGGTTCACTAATACCAAATACGAATACCAAATACCAAATGCAAATTACGCACAAATCAAAGAAAGAGCCACAAATCAAATCCAAGAGTTGCAATGCACCAAGAGAGAGCAAATCACTAAACCGCAGAACCAAAACCAAGCGACAAAAAAACCTCTCTCACAATTCCAAATTACAACCCACAAATATCAAATAACCAAACCAAGAGAGAACCTCTTTTTCTCACACACCAAAAACTCTATGTTCACCCCCCTCAATTGCCGCAACATCTATGTCCTATTTATACATAGAGATAGTCGGCTAGTAGTGATTGCTTTGCGCCAAAATTGCTATGAATCCTAGTCTATTACAATTAGGAAATATAGATGCATTTGAAATAGGAAATAGAATCCTACTTGAAATAGAATTCAAGTCCTGCATGCCACTCCAAAATATGCATGAATTAGGATAATCAAGCCACTGACACCACAAATCTCCACCTTGGCTTGAATCCAATCAAACCTCACAAATGAAATTTTGAAGACCACCAAATACAAATCCTTAACATGTCTCCACCTTGACAAGACATTTTCCAAACCACAAATGCAAAGCGCTCAATAAATTTGGGTTTTCAACAAACAAAGTGCAAATTATCCAAAACCACTTCCAAAAGTGCCAATGGACGCCAAATGCACCCAAAGATGGTGCCAAATCCAAAATCTAAAATGCATATCACCACAAACGAAACTTCTCCGTCGCCACCACCAAAGCCCTTATGGGCTAATTCAAATTGCAAATACCAAACAAGTCCAAGCAACGCTCGAACTTGTGCAAAGGCTTAATCACCATGTCACCACCAAAATTAACATCCTTGGCCAAACACAAACAAATAGTGCCACAAGCTTGTTTATTAATCTTTTCCCAATCCCTGCCTGACATCCTTTCAAGTTTGTCTTCCAAAGTAATATCCAACTCTTGTTGGACTAAGATATCCATAACTTTGCATTGCCACATGCCAAAGTTATTCGTTCCATCAAATTTCTCTACTTCAAATTTGGCATTAGAAACCATCGTCCTAACCGCCAAAGGTTTTGCAGAGAACCCTGACAAAGATTTTCTAGAAGAATTCGCCGAAAATTTTGTAGAGGAATCACTTGACATCTTTCTCCCCAATAATTAGATTCATGAACCAATCACCAAAATCTCCAAAGAGAACAAATCCAAACGCCTAGGTAGCGAACCTTGGCTCTGATACCAGTTTGTTGTAAAATAGTAGAAGTTCAAATTACCAAGATTGATTATGAAAATATTTTAGGATTGTGAAAGATCTTCAAATTAACAATAGGAACGAAGAAAAAAAAAATCCAAAAGATAACAGACACAAAACACTAAGAATTTATGTAGTTCGGCAATAACCTACATTCACGGGCGACGACAAACAAATTTCACTATAACAAATTTAGGATAATACAAATTGGTGTAGAGACACTCTCACAAACCCAAATCCCAAATACACCCAAGTAGCTTTCTCTCACAAATACAAAACAAAGAACCAAATACAAACTCAAAAACCAAAGGTTCACAAATACCAAATGCAAATTACGCACAAACCAAAAAGAGAGCCACAAATCAAATCCAAGAGTTGCAATGCACCAAGAGAGAGCAAATCACCAAACCGCAGAACCAAAACCAAGCGGCAACAAAACCTCTCTCACAATTCCAAATTGCAACCCACAAATATCAAATAACCAAACCAAGAGAGAGCCTCTTTTTCTCACAGACCAAAAACTCTATGTTCACCCCCCTCAATTGCCGCAACATCTATGTCCTATTTATACATAGAGATAGTCGGCTAGTAGTGATTGCTTTGCACCAAAATTGCTATGAATCCTAATCTATTACAATTAGGAAATATAGATGCACTTGAAATAGGAAATAGAATCCTACTTGAAATAGAATTCAAGTCTTGCATGCGACTCCAAAATATTCATGGATTAGGATGATCAAGCCACCGACACCACAGTATCCTTGGTCATACAACTACAATTAATAGTGCTACCAGTACCACCAACATGACTTAAAAAACGTATTGAATTTTGGACTTCTATTGTTTTGGTCTCAACAAACTAATCGAAACTTTTTCAGGTAATAAGTTCAATACAGAGGATGAATTTGTTCTTTCTGATCACTGCTTGTTAAAATATCTGAGGTTAAACAACTGAAGAAATTGGTTAACTAAATTAACTACCAAAATGCAAAAGAAATGGATAACAAAGTAGAAAAAACACATCTTTGGGTATCGAAACAATAACACGTTGCACTACGCGAGCAAACACGCACTCTTAAGTGGATAGCAGTACATAGGAACATTTGTAAAATTCGTACTCCCAACATTTTGATATAGTTTAAAATTTTCTTCTTCCCCGAGTTTGAATAAAATATTCAATTAAACTAAGTAGTTTACTTGCACATTATTATTACTTCTCTCCATTTGCTGAACTATGCAGTACATGCTATAAGCAACTGAAGAAATTGGATTTCAGCTAACAGCAATTAAATTCTTCTTCTTCTTTATTTCTTTTGCTCCATAAGACATAAACAGCTCTTAAATTGGTGGGCACAAGTCAAAATTGCATCTTTAACTAAATAATGAAATCAACCCAGTAGTTTAAATTAGATAACAAAAACAAGGGAAATGAGCCATTTGACAGAGACCCACATGCCCAATCAAAGACCAGAATTCATTACAAATGGGAGAGGCTAGGCCTAGCTCTCTTCTTACCCCAACTTCAAAACAAGTGGAAATTCATCTCCGACAAGTTGAAAAGTAAACAAAGAAATTGAGATCTCGATAAGCTCACGCATTATACTGCAGTAAACCAAATTGATTTGCCACCAGAAGAAAAGAAAAAAATAAAAAATAAAAAAAACACTTTGGAAAAAGCAAATATGTGAATGAAATGGATAGATAGATAGATAGATAGATAGATAGAAAGAAAAGACAAAGTGGGAGAAAGGTACCTGTTGAGTAGGTAATAGATAATATGAAATTTGGAAAAGGATGTTTGGGGCTTGTAGTTGGCTTACATACTTGTATATATGATGAGTACGAAAAGCTTCCTACAAGAAGGTTTCTTCCCCCGAAACCAAAAGTAGTTTACAGAGAGAGGAGACTATTTGAGTGGCTAAGGGGTGTGAAGCGTGTGTCTCCCCATGAGCAAAGCAACTCCAAAAAGCCACTCTCACAGAGAGAGAGAGAGAGAGAGAGGGATTGTGTAATAGGGAGAGGTGTGCATTTAATCAACTTGTCATCAGTTTTGTGGCCCAGATAAACGACTTCGTTTCAAGGGAAGTGATAGTACTTGAGTTGAATAATGCTGCAATATAATAATTTTCACAGCAATTTAGTTGGTATGTTCTTTTTGATGAAACAATTTGTTGTATTGTATCAACAGGTGGAAAATTTTGTACCTCTAGACCTTTTGTTTAACTTTAGGATTAAGCTTGGAAACATATTTGAAATTCAGTCATTATGTTCTCTAATTGATTTAAAAAAATCTGATTGCATTAAATGTAGATATCCTTAGAAAAGAAATCATTATTAGTGTTTTATTTGTTAATGCAACAAGGTATTTTAATTGAATTTTGAAACTTAGGTGGCGTTTGATACGGAAGAATTCACATTACCCCAATGTGTGATATTTTGCAATGTGAGTATCTTAGATTGTAATTATTCATATGTTTGGTTTATTCCTAAGATTCTTAAATGAATTATTTATTTTTCCCATACTATCTTTAGATTTATAAATCCAATATCAATTTTTTTTAATCTTCCTCCAAATAGATAATGACAAACAAAATATAAACAATAAATTATGACAAATTCATTAAAACTATAGTCAAACATTTCAAAATGACATGTATATTACAAAAATAACTATTTAAATTATTGTTCTTTACGGAAATCACAACATCATGTTTTGTTAATAAAAATAAACATTTTATTTTATTTTAGCATCTAACCAATCCCAAATAGGAGATATAAATATATATATATATATATTTTTTTTATGGCATTTATGTTGTTGTGGTGTGAAGAAATAAAGACAAGGAAATAGATATGTCAATTTATAACAAATGTATTTGTTTTTTTTTTTAATTGAGAATCTGAATACCCACTTGTTTCAAAAGAATTCCACATTCCTACAAGAAGGAGATTGAGTGGGAATCTAGATACTTTTGGCATTTGATTCCCTTGTGTGATTTGCAATCAAATGTAAGAATTTTTCAACATTCCTGAAAATCTTAAAGTATTGCCCCGTATCAAACGCTACTTTAATATAATGCACCTAAGATAATATACTTTAGTTTTACTCTCTCTATTTTTTTCTTTTTTTTCTTTTTTTTGGTAATAAAAATACTTAAGTTTTACTCTTAACTTTAATGTTTAAGTCATTGAAAAACTATACTTATAAGTGCTTTTAAGTCGTAATACTTGTTTCTTCAATGTAAAAAATCTTAGCTGGTGTTTTTTTAGGTTTATAAATTAAATTCAACCACATTATTATATTGACTAATGTAGAAAAAATTTTGATGCCTTTTTTAAGAATAATTAAATTCAACCATGTAATTCATTGGTCAATGCATTCACATGGTTAATTTTAATTGGAAAACCTAAGGTACAACACTTAAGAAATTGTTCCTAAATTGTATTCATTCAAATTTCAAGCTCTTTAGATTATAAAACTATTTACAATAAAAATGCTACTAAAATATTTTCCTTATTTATAATAATTCCTTTTTTTTAGAGAGTATTTAATTATTTATAATAATTCTATTAGTAAAAGTATTCAACTTTTTGGTGTCACTTTTTAAATGGTCCAAAATACCCTTACATTAACAAAAGTAAGTTTAAAAATTATTTGTGGGGATAAAGGCTATTGGGCTTTAAGCTTTATCTGAAGATGGTATAAAGTCCGAGGAGAGCTAAATAAATACGAAGAATCCTAGAATAGAGTTTAGTACATATGAGATGAGTGAGGGTAATCCGAGGAGTGATCCTCGCATAACCCTAACTATGGAAATGTGTCTCATGACCATTTAAAGGGAAGGAAGCCTCCAAAAATATCTAAGGAAAAGCTGTTACCACCGCATTAAATGTGCTGCATCTACTCTTCTGGCTGCATTTATGTGAAGAAGACCCCTGAATAGTGTTGTCTTGGCTACCGTAACTCAGAGAAAAACTAAAGAAGGAGTCTAATGGGACGGACACTTAAGTGAAGACTCAGATAATTGACAAGTATAGGATCAGGATAGTCCAAAAAAAAAAACTATATAATATAAAGAAATCATTCACGAAAGGGGGATAAAAAAAGAAAAAGAAAAGAGAAACATTGTAGTTGTCAAGAACCAGATTTGTAGTAAAAGCAAGAACCATATATGAGAATTAGTCTCCTTGGATCATTGCCGAGAACTATTCTCTGAAATTGCACTTGTCTTTGTTATTTTTAATTGTCATATAAATCTATCCTATCTATTATTCTATTGTTGAACTCATCATAGCCCAGTTTTATCAATCTACTCTCTACAAATTCATTGTTGTGGGCTTTTTGAGCTGGTCCATTCATCGTTTGGGCTTGGGAACTAAATCTGTGTCCTTACATTTATTTTGGGTGCCTTTTTGGTGTGCCCAGGGAAGTCTTTGAGAGCATGCCCTGGGGATTACTCCCTTTGCTTCGTCGCTTATAAGGCAGTAAGTGGGAGGAGCTCTCTTTGATGTGGGATCACTCAAAAGGTCTCCAGGATCACTGATGGTACACTACTCCCTTTGCTTCATCGCTTATAAGGCAGCAAGTTGGGGGAGCTCTCTTCGATGTGAGATCGCTCAAAAGGTCCCCAAGGCATGCTCTCAAAGACTTCCCTAGGCGCACCAAAAAGGCACCCATATTATTCAAATAACATGGACCTATTACATATTTCAAACACCTAACTTTAGGCCACGTTTAAAATTTAAAATCAATTATCCATATTTTGATTTTTTTTTTAAACCAATATTTTTCTGATTAAAAAATATTATATTTTAGGCTATTGTAGATATAGAATAAATCTAAATAATTGCTTATATAAAACACGTGAGAAGAAACTAGTGAGGACTAGATTTGAGTTCCACGCCCAAAGGATGAATGGACTTAGGCCCAAAAAGCCCAATACAATGAATTTGTAGATGGTGGGTTGGAAAATTGGGTTTTAGTGAATCGAACAACAATCAAAATATATTCAAATGACAAAAAGATGAAGATATGCTAGTTTAATCTAAAAAAAATCGTCTTCGGCATAATTCGAGGAGATCAGTTCTTGTATATTTTTCTTAAGTGTGATTACAAGTTCAACTATTGATTGCTACAGTATTTTTGCTCTTAATTTCTCAATCCCCCTCTCTCATTGCCTCCTTCTCTTTTTATACTCTCTTCCCCTTTCACCTTTACCCTCCATGTGCAAGCCAGATAGTTGGTGTTAATACTTGTCCCATAAGCATCTTCCTAAAGTCTTTGTGTAATAGCTAAAAAGCTGAAAACCACTGTTCAGATATCACCTCTGCATTAATGCGGCCAGAAGGTTAGCTGCAGAGCATTTAATGCGGTGGTAACAGCTTTCTCCTCAGATCTTTTAGAACTCCTCCCTGTCTTATGTTTCTGTAATGCTTATCCGTACTAACAGAATTTCCTGGAACGTTCCTCTGAACGGTAGACCACCTTTTCAGACCTCGGCTGTTGGCCAAGGAGGCATTCATCCTCGGCCCACTTTCTTAGACCCTTATGACCGCAACTAAATTCTTCATGGCGAAAATGCATTTTTCGTCCCTACATTTTGGGTCAATTTCTATTTTGGTCCCAAAATTAATTTCTTTGCAAATTTCATCCCTAAAAAAAGAAAATCGTTTTTAAAATGGTCCCTACCGTCAACCCACTGACGGAAACCTCCTACGTGGCAGCCGGAGTGCCTTTCTTGCTGACGTGGCGCTGACATGACCATTAAAATATTATTAAAAATAATTATTTGGCATTTTTTAATACTATGTCAGCATTTTAATTTTTTTAAAACAAAACCACATCAGAAAATTTATATAAAAAAAGAAATTAAATTATAAAGAAAACCTTAAATCTAATTTAATTAAAAAAATTATTACTTATCATTATTAATTTTTCATAAGAACATTACAAGTTGTTCTTCCTGTTCTTCCCAATCAAACCCAGCAACAAAGAACTCAACCCAGATTACAAGAACACAAACCCAATAACCAATAACTAAAACCCAGATCACAACACAAACGAAAAAAAGAAGAAGAAAGAAACAGAGATCAAACACAAACACAAACACACTCAGATCACAACAACTCAAACGAAAAAAGAGAGAAAGAAACAGAGATCAAACACAAACACAAACACACCCAAATCACACCCAGATCACAACAACTCAAATGAAAAAAGAGAGAAAGAAACAGAGATCAAACACAAACACAAACACACCCAGATCACAACAACTCAAACGAAAAAAGAGAGAAAGAAACAGAGATCAAACACAAACACAAACACACCCAGATCACACCCAGATCACAACAACTCAAACGAAAAAAGAGAGAAAGAAACAGAGATCAAACACAAACACAAACACACCCAGATCACAACAACTCAAACGGAAAAAACACAAACACAAACACAAACACAAACACACCCAGATCAAACACAAACACAGACCCAGATCCAAATTTTTCTCATTGTTTTCTCATTGAGCGGAGATGAGATTTTGAGATTAGAGAGTTTGGGTCAGATCGGCGGTGCGTGGTGGATAAGAATCCGTCTCCAAATCGTGAACAAACCCAAACCATCGAAGCGGTGGCGCTCTTCTTCACTGGAAAAGGCAACAACCTCAACGCCGGAGCTAGATCGGCACGGTCACGAACAAACTTGACTCGTCTTGGGTTGCTGGGGTTTGATCGTGGGATGGGTTTTTGGGTCTTCAATTTGTGGGTCTTGATTTTGATTTTTGGGTGGTCATGCTGTTTAGCTCTTAAGACTGAGAGAGGTGTTCAGTTTGTGTGAGAGAGTGATGTTCAGTGTGTGTGAGAGATGAGGACACGATGGAGAAATCTGGGTTGCGTTCTGTTTTTGATTTTTGGGTTGCTTTCTGTTTGTTTTCATTTTTTTTAATTAAAATTAAAATTGAGAAATCTGGCTTTTATTTTTAATAATTAATAAAATTAAAATTAAAATTGAGAAAACTGACGTGGCGCTGACGTGGTATTTAAAAATGCCAAATAATTATTTTTAATAATATTTTAATGGTCATGTTAGCGCCACGTCAGCAAGAAGGGCACTCCGTCTGCCACGTAGGAGGTTTCCGTCAGTGGGTTGACGGTAGAGACCATTTTAAAAACGATTTTCTTTTTTTAGGGACAAAATTTGCAAAGAAATCAATTTTGGGACCAAAATAGAAATTGACCCAAAATGTAGGGACGAAAAGTGCATTTTCGCCATTCTTCATTTACTAATATGGATTCCCCTGACAATGTTTACTTCTCATTGGTTTTCATCTTCAGATTGGGCCCCAAGCCCAATATATACATAGATAGTAGTATATATTATTACCTTCAATTTATAAATTTTTAATGGCAATAGTTTATTATTATTTTGTAGTTTCGTTATTTTCCTTGAACTTAATTTATGTGTTATATTTTAAAAATGGGAAAAAAATATCACTTTAAGGGCATTGATTTAGGTGATATTTTTCTAAAAAAAATATTAATTGAAAAAATGATTTTTCATTAAAGTGATATCAAAATTTTCAAAAAATAGTTAATTAATAAATACTCTAAGCATACCCATTAATCATATATTTTAAAAATATATAGAAAAAAATTTAGAAGAAAAATATATCGATCTTTATAGTTCTTACCCCTAAACTTTTTAAAAAAAAATTAATTATATTTCGCCTCTCTCTTTCCCCCCCTCTTCAAGATGGTCATCCCACCTTTATTATATTGTGCACAATAAAGGCAGGCTTGTTGATTAGGTTTTTACTCGTCAATTTGATTATCTGATTTTTGTTCAAATTTTTGGTTTGGCAATAAATCAGTGGTGTTTAGTATTTTGACATCTAGTTGAGCAAAATGGTGCAATCAAACCTAGGCTGAACCTATTCAACTATGATCAAAGTCAATAAAATGTAGGTTTCAATTGTAAATTAATGAATTCCATATTCTTATTTGCGATTGAAGTAAATAGACACATAGTTATCTGAGTTTTTTAAAGTCCCAAGCATAAGTGAGGAGTTTGTGTTTTAGTAAAAACTGAATCACACACCAATAAGAAGAAAGTGTTTTAAGTTATTGGACTTAAGTGTCTAACGTAGAAGAAATCAGTTGAACAGGAAGGTTAAGAGAGAAAAATTATGATTAATCCAAAAATTAAACTACAAACTTAACCATTCGAGACAAAGAGTAATTTCTCAAAGTAAAATTAATAGCTAGGGACTTCAAAATTTTCAAAATCTTGAATACTAAAAGAAATTGCTAAACTTTCAATTTTATCCTAATTATCCTAAGCTATTTTGCCCTAATTCTTTCCTTACAAGTTACAAGCATCGAATCTAAATTTCATATAAAACATAGAGGCGTAGCTGGTGCCTGTGTTGTACTCTAATCCAAAATGTGTAATGAGAAATAGATTCTGTATTCAATGGATGCATCCCTGTCGCCTGCTCTAAATTCTTTATTTATGCCTTTTGTTATATTTCTCTGTAAGAAGTCGTTGTCTTGCAAAGACCTTTTAGGGGGAAGCCATTCATGGTTAATCAATTTTCACCTGCAAAGACCATATGGGCTCCCTGGAGGAGGGAAATTAGTAATTACAAATAATTTTCCTGTCGTGTTAATTTAATGGTTAAAATGTCGTTAATATCTCCAAAGTTTGGATTAATGTTAGTCAAATTTAAGACTTTTCAAAACTGACTAATCTGATCTCTAATTACTTAGAATGAGAAGAAAATGAGAAACGATTTAGAAACCAAATTAATTAGTTTTGAACAATTTTGAACATGATTGCCATTTGCTCAAACCTCAATAGTTTTTGTTTATTTATTCTTCACGTTTAAGTACTAAATATTAAACAGTAGTATTCTTATTACGTAATTAGGGGAAAAAAAAGTTGTAGTAGTGTAATTATATATATATATATATATATTATTAAGTTAGTCTTCTATTCCTGATTGGGTTTTTCATCGAGAAGTTAAAAATGGAAGCATGCCATTTTTTCCCTTCTGATTAATAAATATGTTTATTCATAAAATAAATAAATAAATAGTTAACAGTTAACAAAAACTCACAAAGAGTGAAGAGGTAAATATGAGCTCATGGGTAGTTGTTCTGCAGTTTATCCGTTCGAGGTGGCTGTCTAATGCACAGGCTTTATGATGCACAAATCTTGTAAGATACGAAAACAAAACTGTCTGACCAACTTTGATACACCTCATATCTTTTTCTCATTTAATATCCCTATGTTACCACTGTTCAAAACTAAAATCCTCAGGAGCGGAGAAAAGAAAAACACATGTATGAATGGAAAACTATCCAGACAGCTGCCTTGATTTGCTGAGGTTTATTAGTAATTAATACCAGACAGCCTTGCCATTTGCTTTTGGTAATATCGTCTTTAGTTTTTACTTTTCTAGAAGATTTAATTTTTGCACAAAAATTATGACATCACTTTGATTTATTGCTTAAATTGCTAAGACTTTAGTATACTAGTACCAGACAGCCTTGCCTTTTTTATTTTTGTAATATTTCCTTGCAGGTTTTCTCTTTTCTGGAAAAATTGAATTTTTGCACAAAAATTACGACATCACTTTTGGGTAATGCTTCACAATCTTTACTACAAGCAAATGGCTACTATTAACAGAAATTTTAGTAAAACCAATCAAACTAGAGTCCAAATCTTATATTCTACTCTTCCTGCTCTATTGTATACTCTACAAATAAAAATATGTCACATATTTATTTAATTTGTTAAATGTTAAATTTATGCTTTTTATTATTTCAATTTTTTAAAATAAATAAATAAATAACCCATAGATAATTGACATAATAAAAGACATAAATTTAATATTTAATAAATTAAATAGATATATGACATGTTTTTATTTGTGAATAATAGATTGGAGCAGAAGATTTAAACTCATCGAACCATGTCTCACGTCAGCAAAGCAAATTAACTGTGAAAAGTAAAAAATATTGCGTTACTGTCGTTCTTTTCCACACTTTTTTTTTCCTTCCATTTCCATTTCCTTTGCTCGGTTAATTGGCTAGCTCGTGTATTAATTAAGAAGAATTCTTAAATCTTAGTTACACTGGATATAAATATAATCATGAACTCAATGTAAACATTAACAAATTTATTGAACAAAATAAACCCACGAATAATACAACTCTTTCAATCCAAACCAAACCCCATCATACGAGTAGGAATAGGGTTGTATAATATGGATTAAAGGAGAACTCTACAAAGCATGAGAGATTGTGTGTGTGCAATCCAACAATTTTGGTCATATCCTATCTACTACTTAAATACTTATAACATGTTAGCTCAATCAGGGATTGAAAATGAAGTCGCCGCACTTGCATTTCCAGCACATAGGCTTGTAGTTAGAGGTGCCATCCCCTCTAGAATATGCAATACTTGGGGTTGCACGCGAAGCGTAGAATTGGCTTCTTCTGTGGCTTTGCACTTGTGGGACAATAGGAACCTGAACTGCCTCACAGTGCCCACAAGAGCTACACCTCTTCTCACACCTTGGTGGCCTTGACCCTATCTGAGTTCTCACCATCCTTGCCACTTTCTTCACTTCTATCCCTTTCTGTATGTACACAATGTTCGAATTCAACATCAGCTTCAAAATAATTTAAACAGAGGAAATGATCAATATATATAGAAGGGAACTTCTTGTTACTTACTTGAGCAGCCTCAACTAACCTGGGAAGACCTCTACCTGCAATAAATAGAAATTAGCAAAAGTCCAATTCAGACCAAAAAAAGCAAAGGGTTCTCTATGAGTAGTATAACTAGTACCTTCAGCCATGAATCTCACTTGGGTCAAGCTTGAAAACAAAAGTGCTAAGAGCAAGGAGCTGACTAGGTGTCTATTTTTGTTCCAACAAAGGCAATTTTCAGTGCTGCCCATTTTTTCACTGAAGAGGATGCCAGTTCTTTTGAGTGTAAAAACCTTGAGAGGACAACAATAAAGGGGGATAGAAATAGAACACAGTAAATAAGAGAGAGAGGCCTGAATGGTGGCAGTATAGAAGGAAAATGAAACTGAAATTTTGGTAATTGTCCAAAAGGGTTTTCAGAGATCGAGAGCCACTTTCATAATCCAAATATGATCACTCCCTTTACCTCTTATATCTTTTCCCTATCAGTTGTGTACGTGTAAGGCAAAAAGATTACTGTACAAATCTATAATGAGCTTAAAGAGAGAGTAAAAGCACCCCAACCGAAAACGGAATGACCACAACCTCGTTTCATGAGCTACCAAAAAAACCAAAAACTGTACAACATGTTTAAACAACTGAAAACAGCAGAAAAGGAGGGATGGACAGCTCAGCAACAATAAAAGCAGGGCCCGAGAAAAGGGTCATATTCATATACTGTCATGGTCCCACAACAGCACCAAGAAAATTTCCCACTGAGGACAAAACAGTATAAATCAGAGGGTAAGGATTTTTGGACTACTGGGTTTTCGTTTTCCTTCGAATTTTTACCTCATTTTGTCCCTTACGTTTTGTGTTTGTTTCTTCTGGAAATTTGGGCATGCAGGTCCATTTTGACACGCCAATCACCTTGCTTAATTTCTCTACTTTTTTTTTATATATGTTTTGAGGAAAAACTTTTTACAAAAAATATATTTCCCAAGGAAGATACCATATTTGAGGGTTCGTATCTAGAGAATAGACTCATGGGAGCTAGAGGGACTGTTTAAGTTGCTTGAGAAGCAATGTATTTTGGTGTAGGTAAGGTCGGTGTGAGCCATTTCATCAGCTGCATGCAAATTCACGCTGACTCGTCGATCTTGGGGAATGGAGTCAGAAGCTCGAGCACCGCGCATGAGTTTGGTATACGTCGTGCAAAATCTTTTAGAAGTAATTACTAACGAGGCACATTATAATTACTGCATTATTCATCATCATGTACGACCTGGTTAGTGGTTACTACTATAATTTTAGTGTAAACAGTTAATTCTACCTGCCAACTCATTGCCGCTTTTTTGTTTGTTTGTGGGAAATATGAAACCCATCCATTTGTTTCTACCGCATGGGATTTTTAGACCGTACTGTTAGGCAACTCATTTTTAGTTTTTAAACAACATTAGATATATTTTTATATTTTTTTTATCAACACGTATTTTAAAAAATTACAAATAATATTACTCAAACTCCTCTACTAAACAAGCTCTTAATATTTTAAAAACTATTTAGCTCCACTTTAAGCGTAGCCCAAGGCCCCTATCTTATTAAGTATGTTTGAATACAATTTCGGGCCTATTTTGTTTGTACACTAGAACGGAACATTTTGGTAAAGGCTTATATCAATGTATTGTTTGGAATTTTTTTTATATAAGATAGAAATTTTACTCTAACCTAATCTAAGTGTAAGTGTGTGAAGTTCCCTCTTTGAGACTTTAACCTCAACCCTTGCCCCCCACACCCCACAATTCACAAGCACTTATACTTGTGAAATGACTTTCACACCAAGGGTGTGCGGTGGTATGCATAGTTTGAAATTAATGCTAAAACTTTATGGGAAATGCTAGCGAATGCCTTAAAGGCATTCGTTAATAATTAATTTAAAAAAAGTTTTTATAGAAAAAAAAATAATTAATATTTTGACAACTTTTTTCATTTTTCATAAAAGTGATGTCAAAACTTTCTTTAAATAAATTCTTAACCAATGCTCTAAGAGCATTCATTGGTATGACCCAAAATTTATATATGTATATTATACCACATTTAGATACCTAAGTTTGCATCATATGATATTATACCACATTATATTATTAATTCAAAATCAAAGTAAAGAAATTTTTTTTTAATTTGATAGCCAGAATAAAATATTTTTATTAATGAAAAAAAAAAGTCATGTCAAATATGAGTAAAGTAAACAAGAAAAACACAATTATAAAGGAAAGTAATAATAAAATGTCATATGTGAATGAAATAATAAAAAAAAAACATGGATTTAAGAAAAAAATAACTATTTTTTTACATTCTAGCCAAAATCACCATATTGGGTTGAATAAACCAAAACAAGTGGAATGTAGCAGAATGATCCAGAATTTAGAATGAAATGGAATAAAGGGATGATTTGTATTGGTTAACTAATTGGAATAGAAAATTCTGGTCATTTCGAGGAACGGAATAGAATTCATAATTATATCAGGATAGAAAAAGATTACCAAATATGGTGTGTGTGCATTTGGAAATTTCTTAACAAAGTTTTTACATTTATTTTTTGTCTCAATTAAAAAAAAATAATCTAACTTCTAATTTGTTTAAATTAACTAATTTTTAGCTTTTCATAACATATTTAAAATAGAAATTACAAAAAAAAAAATATCTTTTAATAAACAATATACAAATAAACTATCGAAAATAAGAAAAAGTCAAACAAACTTCAAAGGAGAGGACTGGGCGAAAGGGTAGGGGGGACTATTGTAATTACTAACACCTAATTTTTATAATATTTTCCACAACATATTAAGGTAATAGGTTGTAATTAAAGAAGTAACATAATTATTGAATCAATTACAACAAGACCCATTAACCATTCTAAAACAAATTTAGAAAATTTTGACCAAAATTCTTTGGGAAATACACTTTATCATCCGAAATTATACAGCATATTATACTTTACACTCTAAACTATTTAAATGCACGTTTTGCACCATAAATTATGACTCTTGTTACACTTTGCACCTCAATATGCAATTAGGTCATTTCATATGGTGTCATTGTTTTTTATCCAAATTAACACCAAACTTAACGTCAAGGTGCAAAGTGTAACAATGATCATAATTTTAGATGCAAAATATACATTCAAAAAGTTTAGGGTGTAAAGTGTAACATAAGGTATAATTTAAGATGGTAAAGTGTAATTTTTCCTATTTTTTGAGAGAAAAGAAAGCACAATTACGAAAAACTGCAAACAATAATAAACAATAAATTATCTCGTATCTTTCATCAACAAAATTATCATATGATGATCATATCAATTCATGGATGGAGAAAAACTTTCAGGGCAAATCGATATATATATATATATATATATATATTTTAGAGAGTTTCAACTTATGACGTTCGCTCTTGATAATAGCTCTTTATCATCAGACCAAGATATCAATCAGTTTTTGGTGTAGACGGGGATTGAACATCAGATCTCTTATATAACCATCAGAGACTTTACTAGTTTTTGGTGTTAGCAAATCGATATGTTTATTTGTCTTCATACATCTTTGTCGCTTTGGTCCCAAATACCATTTCCAAGGGTTGTATCTTTCCAACATTGTTCTAAAACATTTAAAAACAAAACAAAATCGTTCTAAAACAATACTAGAGATGTTCCAAAAAAAAAAACCTCAATAATAGAGATGGATTTTCTTTTACGGGTGGGACCATAATACCAACCCTTTTTTTTAGAAGAGTAATCCCAATTCTTATGGGTTCCAGTTAGCTCAACTGATAAAGTATCTGATGGTTGTATAAGAGATCTGGTTGTACACCAAAAACTGATTGGTGTCTTGGTTTGATGACAAAGAACTATCCTCAGGAGCGGACGCCATAATTTAAAACTCTCTAAAAAAAGATGTAATACCAATCCTTCAACTACTTTATAACAATCACGTCCGTTTTTCTATCTTTTTCTTAATTACCTATTAAAAAAACTCACTTTATTTTTCCATGCTTTACGAAAAAAAAAAAAAAAAGAAAAGAAAGAGAGGTACAAAATGATGAGAGGAGCTTTGGAGCTGGTGGCAAAAATGGGAACTATGCTCTCTTGGCAAAATAGGATTGGCACTTGTTAAATGAAAGGAATGTGCCTTTGGGCTCAAATCATTAAGACCGAGCTATCTTGGCTGTATTATGGGCCTTGCGGGATGGCCTTTTACAGCCTTTTACTTTGCAATAACAGAAATTTATAGCTGTTGTCATTAAAGCTATTATTGATGTGTTAGCTAACCCTAGACAATCTAACTCAGTGATTTCCTCCATTGTGGATGATTGCAGGCAGTTGGCCTCCCAGATTCCATGGGTTCAATTTTGCCATTGCTTCATGGAAGTAAATAGATGTGTGGATGCTTTAGCTAAGGTGAGATCGCAACAATCTTTAGATTTCACTCCGCTTGGGAGGAGTGAATGGAATGGAATGAAAAGAATTTTTTTAGAATATTCTTCCCTCCCTCTTGTTTGGGAGTTTTAACGGAAGGAATGGAAAGTCCATTCCCTTATTTGGGAGTTTAAGTGGGAGGAAATGGAATGGGTAGGAGGAAACACACATTCCTTTCTATTCCCTTAAAACCTCAAATTTTCATTCCCTCCAAAATTGGGAGAAATGAGAGGGAATGAAATTAGATTTAATGATTTTTTTACTAAAACTCCCAAAATACTCTTATATATTCAACCATTTATTTTAAAATAGGGGCCTAATAGTAATATTGTCATAAAATGATTCCATTCCATTCCTTCCATGTGACTCCCAAACGAGATTACTTACATTCCATTCCTTTCCATTCCTTAATTTTAAAACACCCAATCAAAGTTACTTAATTCCATTCCATTCCCTTACTTAAATATATTCCATTTCATTCCATTCCATTTCATTCCTTTTCATTCCCTTATAATCATTTCATTCCCTTCCCTTATGAACTCCCAAGCGGGGCCTTAGTATAACAGTCTGCCTGTGGACTTAGGGACTATTTTAGACTCCGATAGAGCTGGTTTGTATCTTAACAGGTGTTGCCCTAAGATGATTGTTAACCTTTAGATTTCTTTTGCATGAATCTCCTTTCTACCAACAAAAAAAAAAAAAAAAAAAAAAAAAAAAATCTATTGAGGTTTAATAAGGAATCTCAACAACTTCTCGACAGAAACAATATCTATCGAGAATTACGAAATTCAGATTTCTAGATCTGTTTTTCACGCATATCTAAGTTATTTGTGTAGGGTTTCTTTTCTCACAACCTTAGATATATATATATATATATATAAAGATTATTTTAAGAGTGTTAGGTTCTAAGAATTAGAAACTAATGTATTAGAACTTCAATTTGTAATGTTGGCAAACCATGATCAAAACAATGTTTAGTCTTGTGTAAGATTTGCTCAAAGTATGGCTCTTCATGTAAAGTTGGAATCGAGTTTTATGCAGAATTTACTGTTCACTTTCTGTCTGACTCGATCGATCGAAAATTAGACTCGATCGATTGAAAGTCGTGCAGATTGTTTTTCTGTAGAATTTTTCAACTCAGCCCTAGTCCATTTAATGTATAGGGTTTTATGTTTTGCCCTAAGTATATAAGGGAAAAACCCTAGCCACGTTTTTAGAGTTCTGTTTTGCTGTGTTTGTGAATCTCATTGTGAGATCTAGAGGTGTTTGCCTTCACATACACTTAGGGTTTCCAAACTCAAGACTCATGTCAAGAGCTTGGCAAATCAAACAGTTGCAGAATCAAAGATCTTAAATAAATACAAGCAGGTGCGCTTGTGGATTGCTGAAGAATTCAAGAAAGAAGGAGTCCGTGGATCTCGGAGCTGTCACGTGGTCGTGGTAGTAAGTTTCCTACACTTGGGTAGCAATAGGATGTTAGTGGTCTAAGTCTTATTGTGTAAACTTCGATTCTTTCATAGTGGATTCAGTTTTACCTTGAGGATAGCTAGGTTAAATCCTCCCCAGGTTTTTTACCGGTTTGGTTTTCCTGGGTCATCAGATCTTTGTGTTCTTTAATTTCCACTGCTTTACTGTTTTTGCTTATTTATGTTAACCTAGATTTAATTAAATTACCTAAGTTAATCACTTGGCTAATTTTCTAGGTTAATCTATTTGGGTTTAAGGGGTCTAAACGAACTTACAAGTGGTATCAGAGCGGGTAGCTTTTGTTTTTGATCCTTTGATCTTTTAGCTGATCCTTGACCCCTGTTGTTATGGATTTCTCTAAAATCTTCTCTTTAGTTTGTCACATTATCTACTTGGTGTGCTTGTCCTTTACCATCTTTGTTAAAATTTTTCTTGAGTGTCTTGATATAATCACATATGATGATAATTACATGTGCTATACTGCTTTAACCGCCTTAAAGGCACGTGATTCTTGTCTTTGGTATTTGGATAGTGGTTGTTCCAGGCACATGACAAGAAATAAAGTCTTGTTCAAGACACTCTTCGAAGGAAAGATTGGAACAGTTATCTTTGGAGATGGAAGTAAATCTGTGATCAGAAGCATTGGTACTGTGGATATTCCAGGACTACCAGTTTTTGAAGATGTGTGGTATGTTGATGGCTTGAAGGCAAACTTACTCAGCATAAGCCAGATTTGTGACAATGGACTGAATGTGTTCTTCACCAAACAAGAATGTGAAATACTTGATGAAGGAGATGACTGTATGTGTGTTGGTGTGAGGACATCTGATAACTGTTATGGTATCACCCCAAGTGTAAGCAACAAATGCTTCAGTGCTAAGATCAATCAAGTTGACTTATGGCATCAAAGGTTGGGACATGCTAGCCTCAAGCAATTAGAGAAGATTTCAAAATGTGATGCAGTAATTAGGTTGCCCAAGTTTGAGAAGATTGAAAAATGCATCTGTGGACCATGTCAGATGGGTAAACAAGTGAAGTCCAAGCATCCGTCTGTAGCTGATGTTCAAACTACAAGACCTTTGGAGTTGCTGCACATTGATCTCATGGGTCCTGCCAGAGTTCAGAGTTTAGGTGGAAAGAAGTACATTCTAGTTGTTGTGGATGACTTTACCAGATTCACATGGGTTGTACTGTTGAAAGATAAAGCTGAAGCTCCTGAAAAAATGATTCATCTGTGTAAGAAATTGCAAGTAAAAAAAGGAACTGTGATAGCCAGAATAAGAAGTGACCATGGAAAAGAGTTTGAGAACACAAAACTGGCTACGTTTTGCAATAATCAAGGTACCCATCAGGAATTCTCTTCACCCAAAACACCACAACAAAATGGAATTGTGGAAAGAAATAATAGAGTTGTACAAAATTCTGTTTCTTTATCTACTGCTGAGGCAGAATACATTGCTACTAGAAGTTGTTGTTCTCAGCTTCTTTGGATGAAGAAACTTTTGAGTGATTATGGAATATCACAAGACACCATGATTATTTACTGTGATAACTCTAGTGCTATAGATATCTCTAAGAATCCTGTTCAACACTTTAAGACTAAACACATTGAGATTAGATATCATTTCATTAGGGATCTTGTTGAACGGAAAATTGTTGCTCTTGAGTATATTCCAACTGAACGTCAGAATGCTGATATTTTCACCAAACCGCTTGATAGAGGAAAGTTTGAGACTCTTCGTCAAGTCATTGGTGTGATTCTTTGTCCCTAGTCATTCTTGACTCTTTGGTCCTTGTGCTTCATTACTCTATCTTTGGTGACCTCTGTTTCTAGGATTTGCATTGCATTACATTCATGCATTTCATTTTAGGATGTTTGTTTCTTTGATATATATATATATATATATATATATAAATTTTGCAAATTGTGTTTTTGCAATTTTTTTTCTTGAATCTAAAGACAAGGTTGGTCAATCAAATTTTGCATATCATGTGTATGTACATTGTTTAGCTTTGATGCACTTATTTCTATTACACTTTACTAGCTAAAGTTTTGTTGTGCATGTTGTGTGGGAAGATGCTATATTTGTTGATCACATTATCTTGATCTTGAAGTCTTATGTCTTTGATTGTCGGACTTGGTCTTATTGAGAAAGGCATAAATAACCATCTCACCACTGTTTACTAGCCAATCATGAACACTTTAGTGCATATCGTAAGATTTTGTGCTCGAGAAAGTGTAGCACATGCACAAAAAGAACATAAGGTATAGCTTCTATTAAAATTGGTGTGTACATTATTGGGCTAAAATAATTTCACAATTCATAAAATTGGTGTGTACATTATCCCGGCTTTTATTAAGTTTCTAATCAATTAAATTGAATAATGAGGCAAATCAAGAAACTTACATGGTTGCAAGCTTTTATTCTAGGAGATGTGAGAGTTATATGATGTAACTCTTTAAGTAATGGTCTCTTTCAAATTCATGTGATGGATTTTGTAGAAATTGTGATTGATCAATATGTGCATATCACCTCACATGTTTCTCTTGCTTATGCTAGTTGCACACACTACACAAGTTATTCTTTGCTAAACTGTGTACATGATATTGTGTGTGTTTTTGGCCTGACCAACCATGTTTGAAATTTTCTGGAAATTGTTGCAAAACGTGTTTGCTTGCTTGATTGATTGAGGAAGATTATGAGAAAAGCTTAATCTGAGAGATCTGGGTTGAAAATATGGGTTTTTGGAAAACATTTCATCTCATACTCATGCATTGTTTTCATAAAAGTTAATGCTTTGAGGAGTTTTTGAGTTAATTTGTTTCAATTTTTTCAAAAAATTCAATTTTCCAGATTTTCGATCGATCGAGTCTGTTTTTCGATCGATCGAAAATGTTCTTAAAACAACAATAAACTCTCTGTGTGTTTCGATCGGTTCTCGATTGGTTTTTGATCAATCGAAGGATTTTCGACCGATCGAATCTGTTTTTCGATTGATCGAAAATCGGGCTGAATGTTTTTTTAAAAGGTTTTTCTCTCACGTGACTTTTCACTTTTCAAATCTTTTTCAAAACTTTTCTCTCCCTATCAACCGGTCAAGCCTTTTTTCTTGGAGATTTTGTCGTTTTCTTCAATCTTTTTGTATAATCTCTCTCTCCCAAAACCGGTAAGTCATTTTTACCCTTTCTTTTGCTTTTATTTTCATGTTTCATGCATTAATTCATGCATTTTTTGGGTATTTTCGCCATTTTAGTTTTTGGTATTTTTGGAGTGATTTTTGGCTCTTTCTTTTTCAAAAGAATCATGGGTTTTTGTGGGGACACCTTATCTAAGCACTATATGTGATTTAATTTGATTAATTTGGTGATTTGTGGAAATTTTGAATTTCTAGGGCTTGAAATTGGGGATTTTGGGGTTTTTGTTCAATTTGATTTAAATTGATAAAATTGGCTTGTTAGATTGATTAATTTGATCATTATATTGAGTTGTATGTCTGCTGTGTTGATCAATTTTTCAATTTGTTGTGTTTTGAAAACTTAGGTTTTTCAAATTGGGTATTTTTGATAAAAATTAATTGCTCAAGCCAATTTTGTTAATTTGGATTATATTTGAACTTGTCACTGCATTAGTTCATGCATCATTTGCATATTTTGTTCATGCATCCTATAGAATTGATATTTCAATATTTTGTGTTGTGCTAACTTGCAGTCTGCCCTTGATTTTTGTTTTTGCTCTTCTTTTTGTGTCTCTCCTTTCTTTCCTTAGCACTATGCCTAGGAAAACTAGAGCCCATAGGACTTCTGACCCTTCACCTTCTTTTGATACTGAGCGGTTCCCTAGTGAGGAAAACCAAGAGATCTATGAGACCCTTAATCTTAGGCGTCATATTTGGGCTGAGCGTAGAGTCGTACTAGATGAGGTAGATCCTGAAGTGAGACGTAACTTTGAGCGTCGGGGTTGGTTATCTTTGCTCGAATATGAGCATCCTCCTCCTCCTGCCACCTTGATTAGAGAGTTCTATTCGAACCTCTCTATCCACATGTATGATACCAACACCTTAGTTAAGGTTTGGTTACGAGGTGTAGAGTATCGCATTACCCCTACGGTTGTGTCTGATGCTCTTGGGGTGCCCATTGTTGACCATCCCGTTTTTCCTTATGAGGAGTCTCCGCCTCTTGATGACGTGCTGTCATACATCACTGGGTCTTCTATCTAGTGGGGTTCTGATCCTCGGATCACTTCTGCTGAGCTTTCCGAGCTTCACTATCTTTTCTTTATGATAGCGTGTCATTCTTTGTGGCCTATTTCTCATGTCCACACCATCCCTCTTGAGCGATGTGTGTTTTTGTATGCCCTGGTTATTGATGCTCCTATCAATTTTCCTCATTTGTTTCTTCGTTCTTTGAACGAGATTCATCGGTCTAGTTCTACGGCTCATGCGTTATTCTTTTCCGTTTTTATTCATAGGATTCTCCTTTTTCTTAGTTTAGGTGATTTTTCTGCGTCTGAGCCTGTTCGAGTTATTGCTCCTATAGGTGCTACCTTTTTTAGGCAAAGGGCTGCTCAACTTCGAGCTAGCTCTAAGCGTCCTAGGGTAGAGCCTTTCGGTGTCACTCCACCCCCTTCTTCTTCTACAGATACTCCTGCAGCTGGGACGTCTTCTGATCCTGCTGTTGCTGCTGCTGCTGCTGATGTTCCTCCACCTTTTGATGAGGTTTCTGACCTTCGTCAAACTCTGGATACTGTCGTGACCGTTCAGGCAGCTCATGGTCAGTTATTGGTGACATCCTTGATGAGCTACGTGCATTGCGAGCGGACTTGGCGAGTTCTCGTCATTCTCCTCCACCACCTTTTGATGATGAGTGAGTGTCCTTTGGCAATTCGTCACAAAAAGGGGGAGTGCATTGTGTAGTTCTTATGTATCTAGGAGATTTTTTTTGTGGAGATTTTCATTTTAGGGGGAGTTTTGTACTTAGTAGTGATACTGCGGAGCTTGTGGAGTTATTAGATTGTATCTAGACGCTTCACTGTGTATTTCATTTTTAGCTCTTGCTTAGGAGATATTTTTTTGAGATACATTTTGATGTATATATTTCTTGATTCACTATGCTACTCTGCTTATTGATTTATATTTATGATATTATTCATGATATATGTCTTTATTTTGTGTCATGTGAAATCAAGAAGATATTTTTATATATTTCCTGTTTTTTTCCACACATGCGTTTATGTGTTTGTTAAGTGTTACAGGAATATACAGGTTGATTCAGTCGTGCTGCTGTCTATTTTGCAACTGTTAGATAGTAGTTAGGTTGAATTGTTTAAGTGGCTTTTTATTTTGTAATGGGCTGTTTCATTTTGTAAACTTTGAGCTTTTTGTTAAGTCTGTGTTTTGTCACGGATTGCCAAAGGGGGAGTTTGTTAGGTTCTAAGAATTAGGAACTAATGTATTAGAACTTCAATTTGTAATGTTGGCAAACCATGATCAAAACAATGTTTAGTCTTATGTAAGATTTGCTCAAAGTTTGGCTCTTCATGTAAAGTTGGAATCGAGTTTTATGCAGAATTTACTGTTCACTTTCTGTCTGACTCGATCGATCGAAAATTAGACTCGATCGATCGAAAGTCGTGCAGATTGTTTTTGTGCAGAATTTTCCAACTCAGCCTTAGTCCATTTAATGTATAGGGTTTTATGTTTTGCCCTAAGTATATAAGGGAAAAACCCTAGCCACGTTTTTAGAGTTCTGTTTTGCTGTGTTTGTGAATCTCATTGTGAGATCTAGAGGTGTTTGCCTTCACATACACTTAGAGTTTCCAAACTCAAGACTCATGTCAAGAGCTTGGCAAATCAAACAGTTGCAGAATCAAAGATCTTAAAGAAATACAAGCAGGTGCGCTTGTGGATTGTTGAAGAATTCAAGAAAGAAGGAGTCCGTGGATCTCGGAGCTGTCACGTAGTCGTGGTAGTAAATTTCCTACACTTGGGTAGCAATAGGATGTTAGTGGTCTAAATCTTATTGTGTAAACTTCGATTCTTTCATAGTGGATTCAGTTTTACCTTGACGATAGCTAGGTTAAATCCTCCCTAGGTTTTTTACCGGTTTGGTTTTCCTGGGTCATCAGATCTTTGTGTTCTTTAATTTCCACTGCTTTACTGTTTTTGCTTATTTGTGTTAACCTAGATTTAATTAAATTACCTAAGTTAATCACTTGGCTAATTTTCTAGGTTAATCTGTTTGGATTTAAGGGGTCTAAACGAACTTACAAAGAGCCATCAAATGTGATGCAAAGTTATGCAACTTGATGCAAAGTCATTGTGCATGCATATTGTGACCGGAGACAATTGCCCTAATTCATCAAATTCTTTGTAGAAGCTGTTGCGTCTTTGCGCCAAGGGTTTTGTAACCAAGAAGCTTATTGATCTTCATCGTTTGGATGAATTGAAGAACTTTGCAGCCAATATCTTCCTCAAGTTGGTGTGTTAGCCACGTACTTAGATCCATGCATCGATTGCCCTTATTCATCATATTCTTTGTAGAAGCTGTTGCGTCTTTGCGCCAAGGGTTTTGTAACCAAGGAGCTTATTGATCTTCATCCTTTGGATGAATTAAAGAACTTTACAGCCAATATCTTCCTCAAGTTGGTGTGTTAGTCACGTACTTAGATCTGTGCAGCGATTAATTAGTCACGTATTGTGAGCCGTGCATTGAAAGGAGAGATTATCACTACATTGCAAGTCCAATTGGATATTGAGGTAAGGGTTCAACTTTAGGTTGGTATTAGGTACCGTGATTCTCTTTACTTGTAACCGCTTGTTTTGATAATAGTGGATTCTCGAGAGTGGTGACTTTAAATTCACCCGGTGGAATTTTGTCTCGGTAGTTTTCCCCATTCATAAACAAATTACCCATGTCAAATTTAATTTTCATTGCATTTAGTTATTTGGTGATTTGTTTGTACTATCACGCTTATTGCATGTAATTGAATCTAGTTAATTTCACTTGCCTAAATTAATTTGATTAAGTTATCAAATGGGTCAATACATTTTTTGCCTATCAATTACTTTCAAGAAATTAAATACTGAGTAAATTTTTTTTTCACTTTTATTTTCTTTTATAAATTTTATATTATTAGGTGGATTATAAATATTTAAGATAATAATTAGTATTTAGATTGTGGAATGTGGAGTGTGATTTATCTTTTTTTATTCTTTTTCTTTTTGTATAGGAATATACTTTCAAAAAATCAAGTACTAGGTAAATTTTTTTTGTTCACTTTTTTTTTTCTTTTGTAAATTTTATATTATTAAGTGGATTATAAATATTTAAGATAGTAATTAGTATTTAAAGTATGGAATGTGGAGTGATTTATTTTTATCATTTTTTTTCTTTCTTTTTATAGTGTACTTTACTTTCTAGAAATCAAGTACTAGGTAAATTATTTTTTTCACTTTTTTTTTTCTTTTGTAAATTTTATATTATTAAGTGAATTATAAATATTTAAGATAGTAATTAGTATTTAGATTTTGGACTGAGAAGTAATTTATTTTTTTATTTTTTTTGTATGGTACATTACTTTCAAGAAATCAAGTACTGGGTATTTTTTTTCACTTTTGTAAATTTTTTATTTTTAAGTGGATTATAAATATTTAAGATAGTAATTAGTATTTAGATTGTGGATTCTGAAGTGATTTATCTTTTTTTTTTTTTTTGTATGATACTTTACTTTCAAGAAATCAAGTACTAGTTATTTTTTTTTTCTTCTGTAAATTTTCTATTATTAAGTGAATTAAAAATAATTAAGATGATAATTAGTACTTAGAGTGTGAACTATGAAGTGATTTATCTTTTTCTTTTTTTTTTCTTTTCGTATTGTACTTTATTTTCAAGAAATCAAGTATTGAGTAATTTTTTTTTCACTTTTTTTTTCTTTTGTAATTTTTATATTATTAAGTCGATTATAAATATTTAAGATAATAATTAGTATTTAGATTATGGATTGTGAAGTGATTTATATTTCTTTTATTCTTTTTGTATGGTACTTTATTTTCATGAAATCAAGTGTTAGGTAAATTGTTTTCACTTTTTTTTTATTTTTCAAATTTTATTTTGTTAAGTGGATTATAAATATTTAAGATAGTAATTAGTATTTAGAATGTGAATTGTGGAGTGATTTTTTTTTTTTTTGTATAGGACTTTACTTTCAAGAAATCAATTACTGGGTAAATTTTTTTTTTTCATTTTTTTTTCTTTTGTAAATTTTATATTGATAAGTAGATTATAAATATTTAATATTGTAATTAGTATTTTGATTCTGGACTGTGGAGTGATTCATCTTTATCTTTTCCTTTCTATATGGTACTTTACTTTCAATAAATCAAGTACTAGGTAGTTTTTTTTTTTCTTTTGTGAATTCTATATTATTAATTGGATTATAAATATTTACGTCATTTTTTAGGTCCTAAGGGTATTTCAGTCACTTTTAGGTTACGAGGTCTTATTAGTAATTTTTTATTTCAAGGTCATATCGTTCAATTATTATGTTTCAAGGTCATGTGGTCATTTTTTGGGTTTTATGATAATTTTGGTCTTTTTTTAAAGTGTTAGGGTCATTTGTTCATTTTTTTTTCTAAAGGTATTTTAGTCATTTTTTAAATTTTATGATTATTCCAGTCATTTTTTTGGGTTTTATAGTAATTTTGGAAATTTTTATTAAGCTTTAGGGTGATTTCATCATTTTTTTAGGTTTTAAGGGTATTTCAGTTATTTTTAAGTTTCAGGAGTATTGTGGTAATTGGTGAGGAAAAAAAAAAAGAACCATTGAATGTGATAAAAAAAAAACCAGCGAGCGTGAGAAATGTACGGTCTAATGTGAAGTTGGTACTACCTAATGTAACATTGGAACCATCAAATGTGATAAAGAAATAAGAGGAGCACCAAATATAACAAAAGTACAATCACATGTGATATTGTTACTGCACAATGTGAGGACGACACTGTCAAATGTGAGAAAAAATTAAAGTACAACTAAATGTGAGAAAAGTACGGTCAAATATAATGTTGGTACTGCCTAATGTGACAATAGAATCATCATTCACGAGAAAAAAAAATTGAACCAACAAACGTGATAAAAATACAATCACATGTGATTTTAGTACTGCACAATTTGAAGATGGTACCATCAAATGTTAAAAAAAAAATACAAGTACAACCGAATGTGGCAAAAGTACTTTCATATGTGATGTTGATACTACTTAATGTGATAATGGAACCATCAAATGTGAGAAAAAAAAAAAAAAACTATAGAATGTGACAAAAATATGGTTACATGTGATGTTGGTACTGTCCAAATCTCAATGTGACGATGAAACTGTCAAATGTGAGTAAAAATTAAAGTATCACTAAATGTGAGAAAAATATGGTCAAATAAGATGTTAATACTGCTCAATGTGACGATAAAACCATCAAATGTAAGAAAAAAAAGAAGAAAACCACCGAATGCGACAAAAGTACAGTCAAATGTGATGTTGGTACTGCACAATTTGAAAATGGTACTGTCAAATGTGAGAAAAAAAAATAGAGTACAATCGAATGTGGCAAAAGTACAGTCAAATGTGATATTTGTACTGCCCAATGTGACAATGAAACCATCAAATGTGAGAAAAAATAAGAGAACTATCGAATGTGACAAAAGTACAATCACATATGATGTTAATACTACCCAATGTGACAATGAAACTGTTAAATGTGAGGAAAAAAAAATTAAAATACTATCGAATGTGAGAAAAGTATGACAAATGTGATGTTGGTATTGCTTAATGTGACAATAAAACCATCAAATGTGAGAAACAATAAGGGAGCCACCAAATGTGACAAAAATACAGTCACATGTAATATTGATACTGCACAATGTGAGGATGATATCATCAAATATGAAAAAAAATAAAGGAACCACTAAATGTGACAAAAGTACAGTCACATGTGATATTAGTACTGCACAACGTGAGGATAATATCATCAAATGTGTAAAAAAATAAAAGAACCATCGAATGTTATAAAAATACAGTCAAATGTGATGTTAATATTACATAATGTGAGGATAGTACCATCAAATACGATATTTTTGTAACTTGATATAGCAGGTTGCCTACTAGTAAGTACAGTACTAAAATATATAAAAAAAAAAAAGAAAAAAAAAAAAAGATAGATACGGTGAAATTACCCTTCTACAACAGAATTAACTTATTAAACTGTTTACATACGCGTGTAGCTACTAGCTTTTCTTTTGGGATTACGCCCTCCCTCTCTTCCCTGCCACAGCATTAGCTTAAAGTATTACATTCGCGTGTATAATTACTAGCTTCTCTTTTTGGATAACATCCTCTCTCTCTGATGGTAAATAGAACTTACAACATTATACCTAAAATTTCACTCACACAGCCTGTCTAACCCCTTTAAACCCTTCGGGACTTCTGAACTTCCAAGTCATGCCAAGATCACCCGAAACATCTAAATCCCTTCTCCCTTCCCTATAACTCTATAAACCCGGACAGGAACGCTATTAAGGCAATAGGCAATAGGCAATCGGCAACTCAAACCAGACATACACATAATAACAAGTTGGAAGCTATTATATGAGAAAATTGTCAATCATGTGATGGACCACATCAGCCCCAGCAGAATTGATACGGTATCTTTTCACCTGAACAGAAAGAAAGAGAGAATTTAATTAAAAAAAAGGAATCATTGAACCAGCTCATTAAAGGAAATCATCAGGATGGAATCAATTCCACACCCCCCCCCCCCTCCCCCACCCCCAACCTCTCCTCAATTCATAATTTATGCACCTAATAGGTCATGGAACCATGAACTCACCCTATATCATGTTCTTACAGAGGGAAGAAATTTCATTTGAGTTAGACTTCATTGGTAATCAGTTAAAAATGTGAAAAAATAATGATAATTGTTGTCTGATAGTGGAACCAATTGGTTCAAAACCATGATAGCACAAAAATGGAATTTATGTTCTACATGATGACTTTCAGGGGAAGGGAAAAACCTACCTGAATGGTACTGTGCGCAAGATATCTTTGTTTAGTTCCACTGAAGTTAACGTCAATCCGTTCCCAGCTTGTTTTAGTCAAACCTCTTAACATTTCCTCTACAAATGTTGTAAAATGATACAATTGAGTGAAAATAAGTTAGAAGTATTAGAATCAATCAATATACTAAAGCTCAGAATATGTAAAAAAATCATGAGTGAAATCACACATGTATTTTCGGAAGCAAAATGGATAAAAGTAGCACTTTCCAACGACAAAATATTGTCCAATATCCATCAGCTCATATCTCATGCCCTAAAACTTAACCTCCATCCACCTTTCATCAGTTATGACGTCTGGAAGAACATCTACATATTTGCTGCTCTTACAAAAATTCATCATAATAGCAGTAAATAGTTTTTTGACCTCCATAATAACCATTGTGTCAATTACTTATATCATCCAGACAAAGTATGTTCTACTATTGTTACCAAAGTCATACTATCAAAATTTAAATTCAGGAAAAGCCAAAAAAATTATACTTTATCTAATAAGTATATATTTTTCTCCTATTAAATACTAAAGCATACTGCTGATAGCTAGTTGAGAACCACACTTTTTCCTTCAATTTTTTTTAACACAAAAACATGATGATATTTGAAATCATGTACCACACAATAAAAGTTGAAGCACCATGTGACTTAATATATAGGTTACGCATTGTACAATGTGATTTTTTAATATGGCTCATTACTTATTAAGATAGTTTGCTCTAGACAAAATTCAATTATCAAAGTTTCAAGTGCCTCACAAATTATTAAAGTAGCTTACTCTAGGTAAAAATCTATTACCAAAATTTCAAGAAACTTAAAATACTTCTCCAAAGAAATTCTATTACCAAAAGTTTCAAATTATTTTAATAAAAATAGCACAAAACCAGCAAAAATGTACCCACCTTCCCATGGCCTTAATACTGAGCTCAGAGCTTGTTCCTAGAACATTTCCAGAGCTTGTTCAAGCAAGAAGAGACAAATTTCCCAGCCCACCTTGAGCATTTAATCCTACCATGCATTACTGAGGATGACAACTCTGAGCTCAGTCGCATCCCATCCCCTGAAGAGATCAAAGCCATTCTATTCAGTACTCAGGACCTTAAAGCGCCTGGACCAGATGGCTTCCCTGTCATTTTCTACAAGCAGCTCTGGCCTATCATAGGAGACAACGTCATCAAAGCTGTCACATCCTTTTTCCATGTTGGGTCTATGCCAAGAGAGGTAAACAGCTCCCTTATTGTTCTCATTCCTAAAGTCTCTAACCCCAATTCTGCCCATCATTTCAGACCTATTAGTCTCTGTAATGTCGTATACAAAATCATTTCCAAGTTGCTGGTTGCAAAGCTCAGACCACACCTTGACAGGATCATTTCTCCAGCACAATCAGCTTTCATACCAAATAGGTGGATAGCTGAGAACCAAGTCATCGTCCAAGAAATTCTTCACAGTTTCAAAACTCGAAAGACCAAGCCTGGTCCGATGGTTATCAAACTGGATCTTCAAAAAGCATACGACAGAGTTAGCTGGAATTTCACAATGAGGTATTTGCCAACTGGATTTTCTCTTGTATTTCCTCGGTTTCTTTTGAGGTCCTAGTTAACGGGGGCAAATCTGAGACCTTTAAACCAAGCAGAGGACTTAGGCAGGGGGACCCGCTATCAGCTTACTTGTTCATCTTAGGCCAAGAAATCCTCTCTAGAATGCTTGATCTCGAGCTCAGAAATAAGAACATCTGTGGCATCAAAACAAGCATCAGCGGACCCACAATCACGCATCTAATGTATGCCGATGACATCATGCTTTTCTCAAAAGCAACCAAAAAGGATGCAACAACCATCTCATACATTCTCGAAAAATATGGCAGCTGGTCTGGGCAATCAGTGAACAGAAGCAAGTCTGGCATCTTTTTTTCTAAACACACTCTTACCTCCACCCGCCAAACCATCAGAAACATTCTCCAAGTCAAAACCCTCAAGAAAGATGCGGTCTACCTTGGAGCACCTCTCTTCTTATCCAGGTCTCCTTCAAAAGACTTCGCATATCTCCAAGCTAAACTGGAAACGAAGCTGTCTGGGTGGAGAAGTAAGTGTCTCTCCTGGGCCGGAAGAAGAACCCTCATCACATCAGTTGCACAAACCTTGCCCAATTACACCATGTCCACCTTTAAAGTTCCCAATAATATTTATGACACACTTGACTCCCTCTCTAGAAGATTCTGGTGGAAACCCAAAAAACAAGAAGGAAATTTCCTTGCATGGAGAGCTTGGGATAAACTCTGCCATCCTAGGGATCTCAGTAGTCTTAGATTCAAGAAAGCTAAGGACATAAATAATGCCCTCCTTGCTAATCTGGCCTGGATGATTGCAACCAAAAGGGACAGCCTATGCATGGAAATCTTAAGGGCCAAATACAAAATCAGCAAGGATTGGCTTTGCGTTGATCCCCCCAAGTCCGCATCACCTATATGGAGGGCTATTGAGCAAGCAAAGAAAGTAATTGTCAAGGGCGCATGCTATGCCATCGGGGATGGTACAAACATTAATGTCTGGAAGGATCCTTGGGTTCCTTGGATAGAAGGCTTCAACCCAACCCCAAGAGTAGCTGACTACAACCATTTACCTATCCAGGTCTTTCAGCTGATCAACACAGATTTGCACTATTGGAAATCAAGCCTTATCCGTGAGCTTTTTGATCCAACCTCAGCTCAAGCAATCCTTAGCATGTCAATCCCAGTCACGCCCACCCAAGACAAGTTGATTTGGATACCCGAATCCAGAGGATGCTTCTCGGTCAAATCCGCCTACCACACATTACGTACTCATTCAAACCCACCTCAACCCACAGACATGGATTGGAAAAAGCTTTGGAAACTTAAGATGCCTGAAAAAACCAAAATGTTTCTCTGGAGACTAGGAGTTAATGCCCTTCCCACTAGAGACAACCTCTCAAGGCGCTTCCCAGTAGCCAATACGAACTGCCTATTTTGCAGAGAAAACACTGAGATTCCTACCCATTTATTCTCCAAATGCAATGCCTCTAGAGCATTATGGTTCTCTGCCTGTTGGGGATTCAGACCTGAGCAAATCACAATCTCAAGAGAGCCTGTCGGAATGTCGTCGTTTCTTGGACGGAGCCAGGGGCCTGCTGCTTTAAAACGGAATCCTTTTGGGTTGGTGAGTTGGAAGATTACCCCGCAGTTGTAACAGAAGTCAGCAAGCTTCTCATATTTCAGGCCAACCCATGTATCAGTTTTATTTGGACGGGGTAGAAAAAAACCTGGGCCTAAAGGCTTGTCTAGAGGAACATCAACCCGGATTCGAATGAATTTCTTCCATGCGCCACCGGGCTCTCCTACTAGGTCTGTTTCTAGAACCATCCCAATATGAGAGCCTATCTTCCTTATATTGTCCTCTGTTTTCCATAGGGCAGGGAGCCTGTGGATCTGAACCCAGAGGGTGGTTGTTGTGAAGTCAATTTCTTGCCATGTGATGTCTGGGCTCCATTATTTAAGGACGAGGGGGCCTCCACTGCATGACCAAGGGCGCCTTATGAAAGCTCTATGAGCATCTACTTCATGTTGGAAGGAGAACATGAAGATGTTCTTGTTCAGGCGTTGAACCTCCATGGGATAGACAGGTTTCTAGGCCTTGAGAGTTACTTCTCTGACGTAGCTGAGGTTAGCGTCTTTAGAGGTAATGAGTTTGGCTACGAGGATGAGGTTTGGTTTGGAGGGAGCTCAAGTCTGGGTTCTTCGCATGAGATGTTTTCCGTTCGGGTGACGAGGTCGGAGACGTCCATGGATTCTGTGACTAGAGCTAGATGAAGGCACGGTGTAGTGTCAGGTGAAAAGGTGAAGATGGGTAGGGAGGACAATGGAGGAGGTGGGTGAGAGATGGGCACGGGGTTAGCAATAGCAGCTCGGTGAGAGGGGAAAGGGGAGGGTGGGTACATTTTTGCTAGTTTTGTGCGAATGTACCCACCTTTTCATGTACCCACCCTCATCAAACTCGTCCTCCACCCACCAAAGCTCCTTAACTTTGCCTCAGATCAAGAAAGGGTCTCACTCAACATGGCCTAAATACTTGAAGAGATCTGGCAATCAAGAAACAAGGTGCTACACCACAACATCAATTGGGATATTCATGATTCCATTCGGCTTATCCAAACCAGGTTCCAAGTGTACTCATCATCTCTCTCCTCTCCCACCAACCCCTGACTTGTCACACACAGCAACACTGGACTCCCCCTCCTTTGGGATGGATCAAAATCAATGTGGATGCCGCTGTCTCATCCAACCTTGCCTCCATAGCTGTTTTCGCAAGGAACCACTTGGGCACCCCCATCAAAACTTGGGTGAGAACCATCAGGAATTCCACCCCTCTCTAAGCTGAAACCAAAGCACTTCTTTGGGCCGTTCAGCTTGCCAGGATAGAGAAGTGGAGCCATGTCTTATTTGAAGGAGATGCTAAGCAGTGCTTCGACGCCATCAAAGCTCCGGATTCCCAAGTTCCTTGGTCTATTCTCGCCCCCATCTCTGATATTCGCAATTTAGCTGTTTATTTTGTTTCCTTTTCTTTCGTTTGGGTCCCTAGACCCTGCAATGGTGCTGCGCACCATGCAGCTAGGGCTGCTTTAGACTCTAGGATGTCTTTTTGCTTCAATAAGGATAATCTTCCTCCAGACTTGTTGGCTGTGTGTAAGGAAGATTTCCCCAGTTGTATTTTGTGTTCTTAGCAATGAATTGCAGATTAGCAAAAAAAAAAAAAAAAAAACCTTCCTACGTACTCGGCATTAAAAATATCTTTGATGTGCAAAAAAAAAAGGACCAAGGGAGACCATTGCAGCATATAACCTATTTCAACTGGAAGATTTGTAACTTGGTTACACCACTTAACTTTCTTTTAAGTTTCCCAACACAACAGGACAAATTGGAATCAAAAGCAAGTAAAAGGCTGTACCAATCTTCATCGACCTTTTCCAGAAAGGCCAGAATTTCAATTAGCAAGTCTTGCAAATCACTGTTTAACAACTTAGTTTTGAGTCAGCTGGCCCCACTACCAAGAAAGATCTATCACAATCTTCATGGTCTTCTTGGATAATATTTATTATCTATCAGTAATTAATTAGTTGAGATTTTATAATAGTAAGATAGGTAATTTAAGTAACTGTAGAGGCCCAGAGTTCTCCAATTTTAAAACACACACACATTCATCTAGTTTGCAATAGTGAGAGTAGTTTGGTAACCAGTTAAAAAGGACAAACATCAACACACCTTCTAAGTCAATGTTCTTGAATCCATTGACTTTGTCCTCAAAGAGGACTACTTGTTGTCGACTGGAAGTTTCTGCTGTCTCCACATTTACAATATGCCGGTATTTGTCATCTTTAGAACAATGGCGATGCTGATAGAGAAAAATAGTCAGAGTAACTCAATATGATTTAAACTACAATAAAAACTTTCAAAATTACCTTTGGGAGCTCATCTCGTCGCCGTAGAGATGATGTACTCCATCCCACAAGTTCTATGGAAAGTGTCAAGAAATTAACAGAAACACCACGAGAGTGTGATAACAACGACAATTAAGAGAGGCCAATGGTCAGACCCATCAACTAACTCCTTGAATTTCAGATTTGAACATCTAGAGATCTGACTTCCAATGATTTTACTTGAAAAATAAGGTACAACGAAGTAGAAAGGATTAATAAAAAATAGAAGGATACGGTCATATCGTACATTTGCATAGGTAACACGACGCTTGAAGGACTGCAAAGCAGATCTGCAGAGACAAGATGACATTTGATGACTTGTTGAAATCATTTGTGCTGATAGTAGACACTCATGTTACACAAGAACTCACACAAATTTAAGATCTTCACAGTCATTAGCCATCTGAAGAAGAAGGGGAGCTTTTCCATTATCTTTGTCAGTTAAAAATAGATGTTTTCCAGTTCTACCAAGCAACCAAGATGCCCGGGATGCTACTTTTTCCATGGTATAAAAGCCACAAAACATTGGAACCTGAAAATAAAAATCCACTAAGATCCAGAAACTTTATTGACATGGAGCCATGCATATAATGTAAGCACAGTAGACATGTAACAATTATTAGTTTGTTGCATTATCAAATGCCTTTTTCATCATCAATATGACGATACCTATCTCTAAAAATCAAGATAATAGTCCGCCCTCACAATTGAAATAAATTTCAAAGTAAGAAACAACAAAAACTGTTCCAATTAGTTCATTTGAAGTTCAATATATGTTGCGGAAAGGAAAACCCTCTCAAGAGCCAGGTATTAAAAAAAAAAAAACATCTCATAAGAATTAGCATAGTTTAGATATCATGGAACCAAAGAGAAAACATCCGATATCTAAAATGAAATCTTCATAGTAATAATACAACTGAGAATGAGCAAAAAGGGGTAATGAATCACCTGTTTATGCCCTCTTGAACCAAGGTGAGGTGTTGCAAAGGTTATAAAATTCATCGGCACCAGTCCAGCAATTTTGCCTTTGAATTTCTCCTCTGGGCATGGATCTCCAGATCCATCACTCCTACACTCTCCATTTTCCTGTGCAAATTCCCTCCTGACATCTTGTCCATAAAGCTTGGCAATCACATACCTTGTTACCAGGCCACCCAATGAATGACCTACAAATGAAATCTTCTGAACTCCTGGGTGACGTTTTATAACTGATATAACCTGGAAAAAACAAAAACAAAAATAAACAAACAGTGTTCAATTTAAATCCTTAGATTGGTGCAGCAACTTCATATTCAAGGTAGTGCTTTCAAACATAAAAGATGTTGGACATACACATCTGAACTACAAAGAAACAGAGGAAACCGCATTACACACCAAGATTTGCTTCTGACAGAAAATTAGTAAAGAACAATCTCAGTTACAATAAGGGAACAAAGAAAGTTGGTTGTCTGAATAGCCAAACCATAACGCACCTCTTCTGCTAATCTATCTCCCATATTATCAACACCATCGAATGTCAACTTTGAAGGATTACATTCACTGCCTGCATTCAATATTAAGCATACTCATTTCATTTTATAATGGAAGCAAAGAACATCAAACTAGGCAGTCAAACAATAGCCAATCGACATATATTGAAGCCCACCAAAGACGGACAATTACTAAGTCCTCAAAAATGTAATTGAGAAGTGTAATGAGCTATCCCCAGTTTAAATTCTATTAATATGATGTTATGAAAGTCAACCCGAAACGGAGGAGAAACTACTTCCAATGAGAGAAGACAGACAAGTGACCATCACCGACAGGCTAAAGATAAAATATCCAGACATGCCTAGTAAATAAGATAATTCCAGCAAAAGCGTCGTAATATGGATGGTCCTCCATGTACCATACAGTTATGATTAGATACTTAATTCCCTCAAAAGTTCTTGAATATGAAACACCAGATTAGATGGACTAAGTCATGTGTGTAACATAGAATTAAAGCGGGCATAAAAACAGATAATCTTCAAATATTTAAAAGCCACAAAATACTGTATCTGGGAATCTGCTCAAGGAACACACACACACACACACACATATACCGGGTGTGTAAGTCACTAAAACACAGGTGATGGATTAAATCAGCCAAGTGATGGTTCCAACTACTGTGGTCATCTTGAATGTTGTATGAACATCACTTTAAGCTAATGAACTCGTAACCATGACCATCACTATTCACTAGTGAAAATAATTTTATCACACATTCATCGATCATCCGAGACAAACAAGATGAAAGGATTATGAAACTCACAGTGAGCTATAACATCTTCAGGATACTTCTTCAAAAACTGCTTTGCAGCATATCTCCAATTTTCAGCACTGCATAGGTATAAAATTCGAAAAAACAATAAAAATAAAAGTATAACCAAAACACATTACAGTTCCGATAATCTAATCATTCTACATGCTCTAATGACACAACATAAAAAGTCCCCCCAAAAAAAAAAAAAACTGAGGACAGGTTATACAATAACAACAATGAAGCCTTAGCCAGGGTCGGTCATATTTATTCTTTTTCTCCGTTCTATTTTATCCGAAGTCATAATTCTTGTTTCGTCCCTAATTGACATGTACTTTTTAATTGTTTTTTTTGGTCAATCAACTTTTAACTCTTTCTTACCAAACAAATGAAGATATACAATTAACAAAATTCATTAGCTAAACCACCACAATATGAATCATTCAAACTTGCTTCTGAGTATGTCTCAATGAATCATATTATTGACTCAAAAATCAGAGTCAAATGCAAATGCAAATAAATGGCTGAGAGTTTTTACCTGCCATTGAGACCGTTAACCATTATAACAAGGTGAGTAGGATTGCGACGCTGTCCATCTCCATCAACAACTTCCATCTTCGATCGTCCTTCTCCTCCTCCATTTACTGCCACTTTCCGTACAGTCTCCAATGGAGTCTCATCCAACCCTACCGAAGCCATTGGAGCTAGAACAAAAATACAGAGCTGCTTAGAACTTTTTTTTTATATATAAAATTATAGTAGTAAGACTCGTGGTGTAGTACTAAGAGCTGGTATTTTTAAGTCTGTTTGGTTTGAAAAATAAACATGTACTTTGAATGGGACCGGTCCCCACTTTGAAGAAGAAGAAGAAGAAGACGACGAAGCTTTATCCACTCTTTGTTTTGAATCTTTTGATAGCGTATACTATTTCTAGTAGGCCTGAGTTATAGGAAGCAACTCGGATTGGGTCAGATATTCAGATTTCAGTTTAGGGAACAAACCGCCCTTTGATTTTGAAGTTATTTACGGCATCGCGTTAGTCTATACCGTTGTTGAATGAAGGGGCAGAACTGGAATTTTTGGGATTAGTTTAAATGGGAAGGAAATGAAAGCTTGGCATGTGTTTTGAGAGGTGGTATATTATGGATAGGGCTGTCCAGGCAAACCGAGAACCCGCCGGAACCGACCAACCCAACCAGAACTGACCCGTCACGATCGGATTGACGCCTCCGACGGGTCGATGACGGGTCCTAACCTTCAGAACCCGACTCGGCAGGTCGAGTGGCAGTTTTCGTCCTCAAAAACTCGAGCTACCCGACTCGCCCGACAAAACCTCAAAGAAGGCTGAAACCGGCGACTATCTGGCGCTTCTCAGCTCCGATCCGGCCACGTTTGGCCTTCATTTACTCAGATCTACTCAAAATCCTGACTTAGATATGCTTAAATCCAGCGAAGCTAGCCCAGATCTACTCAAACTTAACCAAACCCGGTAAGCCGGACTCTAACTCGGCCAAATCTCAGCCATATTTCCATAGATCCGGCTAGTTATCGACTAAATCTCGTTAGATTCGGCCAGATCTAACGAGATCCGACTAGATTTCGGCCAAATTCCGACGATATCGGAAAACCCGAAACCAACGGATTCTCACCCGAAAACCGATACGACCCGACCTAGTTGATTTGAAACGTTATTTGGGTCGGTTGCGGGTCGAAATATTCCCCACCCGATAAGGTCGGGTCGAGTCCGAGTTGGGCACAAACCCAACCCAGCCCGACCCGTGGACAACCCTAATTATGGATAAGATGCATGTTTAGTGTGGACTTCACAACATGCATTAGATGTATGCTTTCTTCCTCTCATATGGAGGTGGACCCATACGTATAAAAGGGCGAAAACATGCATCCGATGCATGGTGTATTTTCTCGTGTTTTAGACTTTTCATTTATATACACATGTAACATGACATCTTTGTTAGGAATGACAATGGGTCGGGTTTAGGGCAGGTTTCTTTTTGCTCGAACCCACCCCGCGAGGCCACCCTCGAAACTCAAACCTATCCCGTTTAAAAAACGGATTTTTAAAAAAAATCCTAACTCGCCCCGTTTAATAAACAGGTTTTTTTAAAAAACCCAAACCCGCTTTGTCGAGCCTTGCCCTGCCCAGCCAAGATAGATCTGAAAGCCAAAATAAACCTCCACAAACCTAGATCAGAAACCAAAAAAAAAAAAAAAAAAACACAAGATCATGTTCATCAATCTAGATTAGAAACCCAAAAGAAAAAAAGAAAAAAAAAAAAAAAACCCTAAGATCATGTTCATCAAGACCAGAGTACCCACCAAAACCCCAAGATCACTGCTCATCAATCGGATCCAAGATCACAGCTCATCAATGAGGGATATGGGTTGTGCGAGATGGGTGAGGGAGATGAGAGAGTTGTGGCCTTGTGAGGTGGAGGAGGGTCTGGCAAGGTGAGGGAGGAGGAGCAGCGTCTGCTGGCTGTCGCGAAGTGAGGGAAACAGGGATAAGGGACTGGCAAGGTGGAGAAAGGAGCAACACCAACAAGGGAGCAGCGGTCAAAAGGTAGGGCACCAGCGAGGGAGCAAGTGAGAGTGAGGGAGAGAAAGAGAGGGTAGCTGAAAGAGGTAAAGAGAGGGTGAGAGTGAAGCTGAGGGATTTAGAGTTAGAATTTAGAAAAAGTTTGTATTTATAGTTAGGGTTTTTTTTTAATATTATATATATAGGCGTAAATGCATTTTAGTCCTTATACTTTGACTTTTTTCTATTTTGGTCCCTACATTTTAATTTTATCACTTTTAGTCCCTAAACCCTACATTTTACTTTCTTTTGAAGATGCTTTGAAGAACACAAAAAGAAGACTTTTTTGACCGTGTTTGTCTATATCTGGGGAAGTTTTTTAGTATTTACTAGTGGAAATATTCCTCTCTTTCTCTCTACCTACCTTATTATTCCTCTCTCTCCCTCTCTACCTACCTCAATGGCAAGAGGATTGACGTTCACTACTGTAGGACTCACTGTCCTTATTGCTCTTTTATTAGTCCATCTAACTTGCTGTGCTACTACTGCTATGGCTAATCATACCTGTTCCGCTTCTTCTTGTGGGAATATCCACAACATAAGCTTTCCTTTTCGGTTGACGACCGACCCAGCAAAATGCGGCGACTTCAGTTATAATCTTTCGTGTGAGAACAATCGTACGGTGCTGTACTTATATGGAGGAAAATACGACGTACAGGAAATCAGTTACAACAACTACACAATCCGGATTGTGGACTCGAGTATGCACAAGGACAATTACTTCTCCATTCCGAGTTATTCTTTATATCGATACAATTTCACTATGCAATATCAGTATACATATACCACGTATCAGCCAAAGAGAACGTGGTCGGAGCGGTATCCCGAACTATCACGGAGTTTGGTTTTGATGAGTTGTGAAAAACCGGTGAATTCTCCATTGTATTTGGACACTTCTACTTGCAATTATAATGACAACTCTTCTTCTATATCTGATTCAAAGAGGTATAGATATGTTACAATTGGTATAACCAACGCATACCAAGTGGAGGACTCGTGCCACGTAGAGAAAATGTTTCTGACTTCGTCGCCAATAAATCTTGATGACCCAAATATCTCCTGTACAGACGTCTTCAATGAATTGGCATATGGTTTTGAGATTTCATGGCTCGGAGGTATTTGTCAAGATTGCCCAATATCAGGCTATAGCTACCTCGATGACGCGAACCATGTTCAATGCGGACAACGCAGTACTTTTGGTAAATAAGGCCATAACACTTCACATTCTCTAATTAAATACCTTACATGCATGTTGACCATTATTTTCCCTTTGCAAGTTTCTTTCTTTTCCGAACTCTTGCATTTTTCCACTGTCACTATTCACTAACCATTTTGTGTGTATATTGTTTCTATTAAACTTCTATAAGACCAAGCTTCTTGGTGCGTACACCATCCATAATAGACATGCTAGGATATTTTTATTCAAGTCTCGGTATAATGGCTAGATTTGATTTTAAATTCTCCAAAAGCTGATGTTAATTCTTTTTTTTTTTTTTTGGTAGAAGCAGGATTGCTTAAACGTATCCTGTATCAACTCGAAGGTGAGGTTTCTATCTTAAAAACTTGTTTGAAGGGTTTGATAGAATGGACAATAAAATAGAATTGTATGAGTAATTGTGCCTGATGTGACGATGACACAAGTAGAAGAATAACCATGTACTTGGGCAATTGGTTTATCTCAAACTTTTATGTGCACGAGGAAATGAAAAGTAAAAATTATCAAATTTCTTAAGAAGATAGCTTCTTGGTGCGTACGCAATCAATTCTAGTGTAATTGACATGTTAGGAACATTGATCGTAGTTTCTGTATAATGACTAAATTAATTTTAAAGTTCTCAACGCTGATGTTGTTCTGTTATTTGTCAAAAATGCAGAATGGGTCGATGGCTATAATCGACAGAATAGACACTGGTGGAATGCCACAGACAAAAATGGAGAACAAACAGGTGAGGTTTCTATCTCAAAAAAATTGTTTGAAGGATAATAATTAATATAGAATGGACAAGGAAATAGAATTGCATGAGTAATTCCGCCTGATGTTCTTGGGTAATTGGCTAATCTCAATCTTTTAGGCTTGAGGAAATGGAAAGTAAAAATAATCAAATTTCTCAAGAAAATAGCTTCTTAAGAAATCAAACCACTCTCTCTCCAACCTCTTCCACAAATTTCATCCTTCACGGAAAAACTCAGTCACTACCAATAAGTCCAATCCAAGGTCCCCAATTGCAGACCACTTTTTTGGTGTTACATTGTTTCCGTTCTCCCCTGTTCTTCCTCAATTTCAGATCAACCCATTTCGAAATCAAATCCTTATTATTTCTTTCAAACTCAACCCATTCAGATCAAACACACAAATACAATCAGTTCAAACCCATTCAAAAAAAAAAAAAAAAACTCAGACAACCCAGTTCAACAGTCATGAGACAGAATACAATCAGAGAGAGAACGTAATCAGAGAAAGAAGGCGATTAGAGTGGGTCATGGTCGTTCAAACTCAACTCTGCTTTCTCGCGAGTTGGCTGAGAAGCCGTTATTGATGGCAGCTACAGTTTCGGCATCTGGTTCTTAAGACGCAAAGAGAATTGAGAGTTGTTAATGCAGTTTTATTAGGCCTTAGGACTTTTCTAGTTATTTTGGTCACTTGTTTCACTAATTAGTAATTCAGCATTCATCAATCTCAAAAAAAGAAGTAATTCATCTTTTGTCAAAAAAAAAGTAATTTTACCTTTATATATGAATTTCTTGCAGGGTATCGGCTCTTCTGGGTCTATACAGTTCATTACACTGGTAATAACTTGATCTCTTCCTCAACTTTTTTTAGCATGCGATTCATTAACATTGTGCTTAAAAATAGTTAGTTAGTTACACTTGCAAACAAGACGTAAATAGTAGTTGCATTAACATGAGAACAACATATATTGTGCTTTCCTTCTGTCACGCCCCATACTTTAAAATGGTCCAAACATGAGAAAACTAAAACTTAAAGGTATCTGTAAATTTTTTCAATCCCAAGAATTCTCACAAACATCAAGAAATTTTCATAACAATTTCATTAAAGTTGCTCCAAAAGTAAGTTAGAGCTTTATGAATAATTACAAATACCACTTGCCACAAAAAAATTGAGGTCTACATAATAATTACATGTCAATAACTTGTCTTAACGGGAATAAAAGTTATTACCACTATTCTATACAAAAAAATAAGTCATGTCTTCTTTAGGATGTACAACACCTAAGGATCACCACCTCAAAAATCCAGCCTCCATTAGTAGTTGTCTAACAATAACTAACTAGCCACAAAAATCTATCTCAAAATGATCACCGCCTACTTTACAAAGTTTGGTAAAAGAATGGGATAAGAAACAGAGCCCAGTAAGTCACACAATTAATTAAGGTGAGAGAAATACAAGTTTCATGATTATGAATAAATTCCAAACATGCTTTAATTTAGGAATTTCAATTTGATTTATGCAAAATCAATTTCAGTAATAACATGACAAGAAAGATTAAATAATATAGAACAAAGCTCGTTAAAAGAATCGCCTAAAACTACATAATACATATATAAATATATTTATATATATATATATATATATATATAATGTGAGCTATCAAAACACCATTGAAAAATCCAACCCAAGACCACATGACAATGCTAACACAAAGCTGCAACCAGTCCGTCGATACAAAGCCTAAACTAATTTGTCAAAGCGAGAGGATTTGTTGCATACCTATATGCAACAATTACTACATACAGCGTTAGGTGGTAGCAAAAAATATGTGACAAGTGTCCAAAGGTCCACCTGGTCATGTGTTTTGCACATGACCCTTGGACACTTGTCGTTTCATTCTGCTTCCAATTGCTGCATACGGGTATGTAACAAATCATCTCCCTTTGTCAAAATAATGCGATAAATCCATGGAGTCCATTATCAATGATCAAATTAAGATGTTTTTCCTTTCCTAGCTAACAATACATGCATTTCCCTTATGCAATATCAAATATGGTGCACTTTTCATAAATAATCATATATTAAAGTTACAACACAAAACTTCTTAGAAAACTATAGTTTTTATACAGTTTTTAGACCCCTAAAAACACAAGTTGTTTAACCTAGTTATTTAGCCAAGTAATTACTCAGATAAATTATTTAAATCTAGGTTATAACAAAACAATCATATCATGTAAAACAATGCGGAAATATAAAGAATACAACGATATGACAACCCAGAAAAACCAAACCAAATTAAGCGAATGGGTTATTATTGGCCCACTATGGTCAAAGATTGTATGGATTATGCAAAAAGATGTTCAGCATGTGAATTCCATGCAAATTTCACTCATCAACCTCCAGAACCCTTACACCCTACTATAGCTTCATGGCCATTCGATGCTTGGGGCTTGGATGTGGTTGGACCATTGACTCCGAAGTCCTCTGGTGGGCATTCATATATCCTAGCTGCAACAGATTATTTTTTCAAATGGGCTGAAGCTGCTGTGTTTCGAGAAGTGAAGAAAGAAACTGTTGTGAACTTCATCAAAAGAAACATCATCTTCAGATATGGTATGCCTCGTTACATAATCACTGATAATGGGAAAGAATTCTACAGCAAGTCGATGGACAAGCTTTGCAATGACTTTGGTTTTAAGCAACATAACTCCTCAATGTATAATGCTCCAGCTAATGGTCTTGCGGAAGCTTTTAACAAAACTCTATGCAATCTTCTCAAGAAAGTTGTAGGGAAGTCAAAAAAAGATTGACATGAAAGAGTTGAAGAAGCTTTGTGGGCATATCGCACAACACACCGAACACTTACACAAGTTACACCCTACCCTCTTGTTTATGGGGTAGAAGTTGTTTTACCACTTGAACGCCAAATCCCTTCATTAAGAATTGCCATTCAAGAATACCTCTCTAATGAGGAAAATATTCGTCTATGACTTGAAGAATTGAAAGTTTTGGATGAAAAAAGGCTTGAGGCACAACGACGCCTTGAGTGTTATCAAGCTCGCATTTCTAGGACTTTTAATAAGAAGGTTCGCCCTCGATCTTTCCAAGTTGGAGACTTGGTTCTTGCTGTGCGAAGACCCATGATCATCACTCATCGCACAAAGAATAAGTTTTTGTCAAAATGGGATGGATCATATGTTGTTCAAGAAGCTTATACAAATGGCGCATACAAGTTGGTTACTGAAGATGGTTTGAGAATTGGCCCCATCAATGGCAAATTCTTGAAACGTTACTATGCTTGAAATTTGAAATGCTTCTTGGTAAGAGCCTAAAACTGCCTACTTCAACACTTAAACAGTACATGATGTTCTCCCATTACTTTTGAAAGTGTTAAAAAAAAAAAAAAAAAAAAAAGCCTGCTAGGTTGAAAACCTTTTTATAAGGCGGCCTGGGCAAAAGTTAGGGCACTAAATAAAAAGCCTGCTAGGTTGAAAACCTTTTTATAAGACAGTCTAGGCAAAAGTTAGGGGAAAAAAAAAAACTCTAACCTTTTGAACTACGTGGTGACTTGATCCCTCTCAAGGGGTACGTAGGCAGCTTAGTATTTTATACTAAGTTCAGTCATATCTCAAACCAAAACATTTTGAACTATGTGGTGACTTGATCCCTCTCAAAGGGTACGTAGGCAGCTTAGTATTTTATATTAAGTTCAGTCATGTCTCAAACCAAAACCTTTTGAACTACATGGTGACTTGATCCCCTTTAAGGGGTACTTAGGCAGCTTGGTATTTCATGCTAAGTTCAGCCGCATGTTAAAACAAAAGCCTTTTGAATTATGTGAGGGCTTTGAACCCTTTCAAGGGGTATGTAAAGAGCTTGGTATTTTATACTAAGTTTAGTTACTTGTTGAAAAATAATCTTGAGCAATTAGTTTTTAACTAAGAAGTTCAATTACATGTTTAAAATTGAGCAATTAGTTCTTAATTAAAAAGTTCAATTACATGTTTCAAATTGATCAATTAGTTTTTAACTAAGAAGTTCAATTACATACTACAAATTGAACAAAATTAGTTCAATCACATGTCAAAAAAAAAAAGAGGGAGAGTAGTGACTAAGAAGTTCAATCATATTGAAGGAAAATTCCAAACTACATCATGACTAAATCTTATGCATTGCAGAATTCTTCTAAAAAAAAAACCTAGCAACAATAGCTGAAAAAAAAATTAAAAAAAAAAATTCCAATTCCTTGAGCTACCTAATTGAACAAAACAAATGTCCTATCTCAAAAAAAAAAAAAAAAAAAAAGTACGGTCAAGGCATCCACTTCAAGTTCTTCAAATTGGAACGCTTGCTCTCTAAGGTGCTTTGTATCTTCTTCAAGGCCTCCACGTCTTGGTCTTCAAGCACAGTAGTTGACTTAATGCTTTCAAGTTGATCTTGTAGAGTTTCTATGATGTCATCCTCTTCAACTTGCTTGGACTTTATTTGTGGCACTAATTGTTCTAACTCAGCTAGCTTTGCCTTCAGGTCATCAATCTTTGAATTGGTATTTCAAATTTTAGTGTCTATAGATTCTTTCCTACTCAATGCTTCTGTAATAAGAAGTTCAGTATCATTCACACGACGTGTTTGAATCTCTAGACTCACATGGTTACTCATAGATGCCTCCTTCTCTATGTAGTATGAAACATCTGTTAAGTATTTATCAACATGCTCCTACAATGGTTGAGGGTCAATCCCAAAATTCTGTATCCCATGATAAATCTTGCTCACCTCATTCTTGGGAAAGATCTTATTCAAAGGGAAGTCTGAAAGCTGCAACAAAAGGAGGTTTCCAAGCATTAAGGCTCCTTGTTTACTCATAGACATCTCTTGTTCTTGTTGTGAAGAAACCTTGTTTGTGTCATTCACAAGTTTAGAAGATGCTATGCATTATCAACCTTATGCTCTTTGGTCTCCAAGTCCACAATAGAAGGCTCGTTGTGGGTTAAAGTAGGAACATGGTCAGCTAAGGTCATTGTGCTACTACCTTTTGATGATTTTCTTTTGTGTTTCCAGTTGGCATCAGAATCCTTGCTTGCATCATCATCAGAAACTTCAAGTGTGTCCTCATGTTGCACATCACTTGAACGTATAGTACCTCTCTTTTGAACAGCAATAGTAGTGCTAGAAGGCTTCTCAGTAGATTGAAGTTGATGGCTAGGACTCATTGTTGCTTGTTCCTTCTTTCCTTTGCGAGATTTACTAACTGATGGCTTAGCAAGAAGAAGTACAGTCTTGGCTAATGAATCAGTACCCGTAGTAAAGTCATCCTTGCAAATATTTTTCCACCAATCCATGTAGCTACGAGTAACTCTCCTTTCAAAGTCTGTGGATGAAGATGGTATAAGCACTATGGAAGATGTGTTGGAACGGGTGAATGATTGATAATATTGGTACAACTCCTTTAAAGTTCCAGTTTGAATCTTTTTTTTTAGGTCACCTGAAATGTTTTGGTAGAACCCAAAGCACCTACTAAATCGATGTGGGCTATATGATTCTACAACACAATGATCTTCACATCGAAGAGATAAATATCCAGAGCGGAGAGACATAAAATAACCCAGTCTTAGAATAGATAGTCCTCCATTGTCCTCAAAAGTTAGGTCAAGGTCCGACCTGAATGAAGTCCCGTGCCAAAAGAAATCTTTACCAAACCGTATGCGGTTACGTGCAGATGTTTCATCAAACGGCGCCTCATAGCTTACTCCAGAATATCTTGTCATCATAGGCTTGCCCAATCCATCATTTACAACACGATGGCTTTTGAAGAAGTGTGCTATCCATGCATAAACATAATGGACAGCAAAGCCATTGCTAGACTTGCTTGGTACAGGATTGTTAAAGATTGTATTGAGTCCTCGATAGATGCTTGCTAAAACAGGAACGGCAAGACCAAAAACTTCACCACTAGCCATGAGACTAGCAATCTTAAAAGTACTAGGACGAATGCTACCCAAGTCCTTAATAGGAAAAACAAATACACAAAGCCAGCAAACAAGAAAAGCTGCCAAATAAGTTTCTTTCTTAAAGTCTTCAGGAACCTGGAGATCGAAAAGAGTCGCGTGTTCTTTGTCTTTCCAAGGCCCACAGTCAAGGATAAGGCCTGATGGATTTTGGCTGCGTTTTGGATGGAGTCCTTTCTTTGCTTGTTTCTTTGGAGTAGGATGTCTTTCATCTCTTTTAAACCAAAAAGCAATCCAATTATTGACATTAACTTTACTTTGCCTCTTCATTCGATGTTGGAGATGATGATAGACCATAAACAATTAGCGACAACTTCGAGGCAAGTAATTCTTCCCTTGATCATCAACTCCTTCAAGTTCCTTTGTAGTAGGAACCACTTCATCATAAAAAAGTCCTCTAATGGGAAGCCCACCAAGCTTATGCAAATCCCACGTTGTAATAGAAATTTCTCCAACCAAAGTATGCAAAGTATTTGTCGTTGGACTCCAACACTCACAAAATTCTTTCACAAGATGATCATTGTAATCATATATGAACAAGGAAGCAAAAACAGCTTCATAAAGGCTGGCAGCCTTAAGGAGTTCCTTGCATCGACCGAATACGTCTTCCAACCATTTCCAATATAATGGAATATAGGAAATTCCTCCATTCACGTTGAAGGAGTACTCCCAGTTTGCTCGACCTGCAATTATTTCTCGTCCCAGAGTTGAGTATGGTTTCGTACTCACAATGTTTTTGTGATGGGAAGCGAGTAGAAGTGTTGCACTTGCATCGACATTTTGGGGAGCAGCTTGTGACCATTGCGGCAAGTTAGGTGGACATATATCTCAATCCCACTTTGGTGAAAACTCTCCAATAATGGGAGGACGGGTGATTAGAGTCGAAGGCTTCGTCTTTGTTGTCTTTCTCTGAATAAATGAATAGGGCCGGTTCGTTGCCAATATATGAATCTTCAAAGAAAAAGGCTTGGATACACTAAAAAAAAAAGAAAAAAAAAGTCAGTTTTCACAATTATTTCTAGAAAGAAACAAAAAAAATTTACACACTTGAGAGAGATGGATAACCCAAATCCTGCATCTCAAGTGAGTACTTTCAAATCTTAATACTTGCTAGAGATGGATAGCCCAAGTCCCGCATCTCAAGTATTTTCTTTCAAAAAAAATTTTACACACTTGAGACAGATGGATAACCCAAGTCTCGCATCTCAAGTGAATACTTTCAAATTTTAATACTTGAGAGAGATGGATAACCCAAGTCCCGCATCTCAAGTATTTTTTTTCAAAAAAAAAAAATTTAATTACACACTTGAGAGAGATGGATAACCCAAGTCCCGCATCTCAAGTGAGTATTTTCAAATCTTAATACTTGAGAGAGATGGATAACCCAAATCCCGCATCTCAAGTATTTTCTTTAAAAAAAAATTAATTACACACTTGAGAGAGATGGATAACCCAAGTCCTGCATCTCAAGTATTTTCTTTCAAAAAAAAATTACACATTTGAGAGAGATGGATAACCCAAGTCCCGCATCTCAAGTATGTATGTCAAGAAAAAATCACAGCATGCAGAAGAAAATATTGCATATAAAACAAAGACAAAAAAAAAAAACCGAGTACAAGAATGTACCTCTCAAAGAGGAAGTTCCATAATCGAGCTTGTGTAAAATTTAACACAGTTGCGGTGGTCTTTAGAAACAATGAAAATTGTGAGGCCAGATACTACAAGAAGAAAAAAAAGTCATGAGCGCAGTTTAAAAAAAATGAGGTCATAATAAAAAAAAATAAAAAAATAAAAAAGAGAAGAAGAGAGGGAAGGAAGATGCTCAACCAATATTCATAGAGATTGATAAAACTTGGTGCAATTTAAGTTATAGATTTAACGCAATCTACTCAAATAGTGGTGATGATTGTTCTTCTAATTTAAGAGATAAACTTGATGCAAGTTTCTTTAGAAATTGTGGGGCGGGACACACAAGAAATTACAATAAAAGAAAGAAGAAGAAAGGATCATGCCTTGCTACCTGACTGAGAAAAAAAAAAAAAAAAAAAAACCTTATGTCTTCTTCAAGAATTTTTTTTTTTTTTTTTTTTTTTTTGAGATTTAGAACTTACGTACTATGAAAAAAAAAATTGTGAATTATGTACAACTGAGGCTACCCTTTTTATAGTTCTGATTAGAAAGAGTTTAATTGCAACTAAAACTCATCTATTCAATACTAGATTAGCCACGAAAAGAAGTCAAAATAAAGAAGAATTCTTGTACGAAGGAAGAATTTAAATGGGAGAAGTCTTGAGTTACCACAAGAAAGAAGTTTTTTTTTTTTTTTTTTTTTTTTTTTTTTTTTTTTGCTTACCGTTATCTACTGAAGTTCAAGTTTAAGTGGGATTCTTGTTCAATTTGGATTTATCTCAAGCGGTGGAGGTTGTCTCCTTCAATTCTATTAGAAGCCCACTCATCATAATTTGACTAAGAAAAGAAGTCCACCTCGGGTAGAAGACAAATCCAATAAACATGGAGCTGTTGGGAATTAATGTTCACGTGGAACTATTGGAAAGAAAATTTTGATGATTAGAAGTCTTTATGTAAGTCAAAGCATTATGTATAAACAAGTTTCCTATACCTTAAAAAAAATAAAAAACAAACAGCCTGTTATGTCACTTGGAGCTATTGGAAAGAAAGTTTTGCTGATTAGAAGTCTTTATGTAAGTCAAAGCATTATATATAAAGTTTCCTATGCCTTAAAAAAAAAAAAAACAGCCTGTTATGTCGGTGAGTTTTTTTTTTTTTTTTTTTTTTTCCAAAAGAGTCCAACACTACGAGTTGGGGCATTAAAAAAAAATTTAATTATGATGGTCTAGATCTAATAGAAAGGTGTGGATCCGTAGCCAAGGCATCTGGATGTGGCCACTTCCACGTTTGAATTCTTTTCAAACAATTCCTATTTGAATAAGAATTCTAGTTGATTGCATCACATTAAAACTCCTTGAAGTGTGGGTTATCAAGTCACTTTCCTTTTTGGATTTACCCAACCTACGGACTCCACCTTGCTAAATGTTGGTCACACGATTCCAAGGGAGAAGCATGGTGTCAGACACTCTAGAATAATGTACACGGAGAACTTCCTATCATATTAGAAATTATGGGTTCTAAATTAAGTTTGCTTGCAAATTTTCAAGATTGGAAAAATATATATGAAAGGTTTTGAAAATAATAGCACCAAATCATGAAGTTGTCGAGACTTGACCATTTTTCACGCCCAAAATAGTGTACATATCCAAGTCTCGAGGGGGTATTTGTAAGAGGCAAAAATTTGTCAATCTAATTACAAAATGCCACATCAAAAATTTAGTGACAAATTCTAAATTAATGTCATTAAATTAATTAAATCAAATGATAACATGTGTCATCCAAATGAATATTACATTGGCATATTGAAATTTGCCACGTGTCATTTGGCCCACAAAATAAAGATAAATTTCCTATTCAAAATTTATGGATAACTATCTTTATTAAAATAAATAAATAAATAAAATAGAAATAAATTTTCTATTCAAAATTGATAGATAATTATCTTTATTAAAATAAATTAAATATAAATAATTATTTATCTTTGTTGATTATTATCTTTATTAAAACATGATCTTTATCAAAATAGATAAATAGCGATAAATATCTCTAAAAAGGAATTTGGGCCAATCAAAAGCCTACTACATATTGTCAAGCATATCAATTCAAAGGGGAACTTATCCTCTGAAACCACTATAAATAGAGGACATTCCCTCTCATTTGGGGAGAAATTTTTCTAAGACGTCAAAGCTCTGGAGAAATTCTGCCTTAAGAACATACGAAGAACATTTAAATAAATTCTTTGAAGTTCTATTGAAATTAAGCTACAAAAAGCCTCCATAAACTTCAACAAACCCTAAATCTTTGAAACTCGACGGATCAAGCCACTAAAACCCCGAAGAGCAGCAACCTAAAGACCTTCACATTCAAAAACTTGAAAAACAATAAATCTCTAATAAGCTCGAAGCTAGAGATTTGTTGTGGAGACCGTTTGATCCATCTTCCAACCAAAATCAAGAATATTTCTTGTTTAAGTAAAGTTCAAAGAAGATAGAATCAGATGGTATTCTTTTGTAAAAGAATTGAAATAGAGATTGTACTCATTATTCATCAATACAAATTTATATTTGCAAATCATATTTCTTTTCAGTTGTTTGATTTTCTACAATTGAGAAAAATTTTGTGTTTACAACAAGTACAACTGAATGTGACAAAAGTACTTTCATATGTGATGTTGGTACTACTTAATGTGATAATGGAACCATCAAATGTGGAAAAAAAAAATAAGAAAACTATAGAATGTGACAAAAATACAGTTACATGTGACGTTAGTACTGCCTAAATCTCAATGTGACGATGAAACTGTCAAATGTGAGTAAAAATTAAAGTGTCACTAAATGTGAGAAAAATATGGTCAAATAAGATCTTAATACTGCTCAATGCAACAATAAAACCATCAAATGTAAGAAAAAAAGAAGAAGAAAACCACCGAATATGACAAAAGTACAATCAAATGTGATGTTGGTACTGCATAATTTGAGAATGGTACTATCAAATGTGAGAAAAAAATAGAGTACAACCAAATGTGGCAAAAGTACTGTCAAATGTGATGTTTATACTGTCCCATGTGATGTTTATACTGCCCAATGTGACAATAGAACCATCAAATGTGAGAAAAAATAAGAGAACCATCGAATATGATAAAAGTACAGTCACATATGATGTTAATACTGCCCAATGTGACAATGGAACTGTTAAATGTTAGAAAAAAAAAAATTAAAGTACCATCGAATGTGAGAAAAGTACGACAAATATGATGTTAGTACTGCTTAATGTGAGTCATGTGACAATAAAACCATCAAATGTGAGAAACAATAAAGGAACAACCAAATGTGACAAAAGTATAGTCACATGTGATATTGATACTGCACAATGTGAGGATGATATCATCAAATGTGAAAAAAAATAAAGTAACCACTAAATGTAACAAAAATACAGTCACATGTAATATAGTCACATATGTGATAAAAGTACAGTCATCAAATATGAGAAAAAATAAAAGGTCAAATGTGATAAAAGTATAGTCACATATGATGTTAGTATTATACAATGTGAGGATAGTACCATCAAATGCGATGTTTTTATAACCTGATATAGCAAGTTGCCTACTAATAAATACTGTACTAAAAAAAAAAAAATTTACGGTGAAATTACCCTTCTCCAACAGAATTAACTTATTAAACTGTTTACATACGCGTGCAGCTACTAGCTTCTCTTTTGGGATTACGCCCTCTCTCTCTCTTCCCTGCCACAGCATTAGCTTAAACTATTACATTCGCGTGTATAATTACTAGCTTCTCTTTTTGGATAACATCCTCTCTCTGTGATTGTAGAGGAGAAAATTGTCAATCATGTGACGGACCACATAAGCCCCAGCAGAATTGCTACGGTATCTATTCATCTGGACAGAAAGAAAGAGAGAATTTAATTAAAAAAAAGGAATCATTGAACCAGCTCATTAAAGGAAATCATCAGGATTGAATCAATTCCACCCCCACCCCCAACCTCTCCTCAATTCATAATTTATGCACCTAATAGGTCATGCAACCATGAACTCACCCTATATCATGTTCTTACAGAGGGAAGAAATTTCATTTGAGTTAGACTTCATTGGTAATCAGTTAAAAATGTGAAAAAATAATGATAATTGTTGTCTGATAGTGGAACCAATTGGTTCAAAACCCTGATAGCACAAAAATGGAATTTATGTTCTACATGATGACTTTCAGGGGAAGGTAAAAACCCACCTTGATGGTACTGTGCGCAAGATATCTTTGTTTAGTTCCACTGAAGTTGACGTCAATCCGTTCCCAGGTCATTTTAGTCAAACCCCTTAGCATTTCCTCTACAAATGTTGTAAAATGATACAATTGTGTGAAAATAAGTTAAAAGTTTTAGAATCAATCAATATGCTAAAGCTCAGAATATGTAAAAAAATCGTGAGAGTGAAATCACACGTGTATTTTTGGAAGCAAAATGGATAAAAGTAGCACTTTCCAACAACAAAATATTTTCCAATATCCATCAGCTCATATCCCATGCCCTAAAACTTTACCTCCATCCACCTTTCATCAGTTATGACGTCTGGAAGAACATCTACATATTTGCTGCTCTTAAAAAAATTCATCATAATAGCAGTAAATAGTTTTGTGACCTCCATAATAACCATTGTGTCAAATTACTTATATCATCCAGATAAAGTATGTACTACTATTGTTACCAAAGTCATACTATCAAAATTTAAATTCAGGAAAAGCCAAAAAAATTATACTTTATCTAATAAGTATATAATTTTCTCCTATTAAATACTAAAGCATACTGCTGATAGCAAATTGAGAACCACACTTTTTCCTTCAATTTTTTTTAACACAAAAACATGATGATATTTGAAATCATGTACCACACAATAAAAGTTGATGCACCAAGTGACTTAATATATAGGTTACGCATTGTACAATGTGATTTTTTAATGTGGCTCATTACTTATTAAGATAGTTTGCTCTAGACAAAATTCAATTATCAAAGTTTCAAGTGCCTCACAAATTATTAAAGTAGCTTACTCTAGGTAAAAATCTATTACCAAAATTTCAAGAAACTTAAAATACTACTCCAAAGAAATTCTATTACCAAAAGTTTCAAATTATTTCAATAAAAAGGTCATTCGCAGAAAACTAGCAAAAATGTACCCACCTTCCCAAGTACTCGGCATTAAAAATATCTTTGATGTGCAAAAAAAAGGACCAAGGGAGACCATTGCAGCATACCCTATTTCAACTGGAAGATTTGTAACTTGGTTACGCCACTTAAATTTCTTTTAAGTTTCCCAATACAACAGGAAAATTGGAATCAAAAGCAAGTAAAAGGCTGTACCAATCTTCATCGACCTTTCCCAGAAAGGCCAGAATTTCAATTAGCAAGTCTTACAAATCACTGTTTAACAACTTATTTTTGAATCAGCTGGCCCCACTTCCAAGAAAGATCTATCACAATCTTCATGGTCTTCTTGGATAATATTTATTATCTATCAGTAATTAATTAGTTGAGATTTTTTAATAGTAAGGTAGGTAATTTAAGTAACTGTAGAGGCCCAGAGTTCTCCAATTTTAAAACACACACACATTCATCTAGTTTGCAATAGTGAGAGTAGTTTGGTAACCAGTTAAAAAGGACAAACATCAACAGACCTTCTAAGTCAATGTTCTTGAATCCATTGACTTTGTCCTCTAAGAGGAGTACTTGTTGTCGACTGGAAGTTTCTGCTGTCTCCACATTTACAATATGCCGGTATTTGTCATCTTTAGAACAATGGTGATGCTGATAGAGAAAAATAGTCAGAGTAACTCAATATGATTTAAACTTCAATAAAAACTTTAAAAATTACCTTTGGGAGCTCATCTCGTCGCCGTAGAGATGATGTACTCCATCCCACAAGTTCTATGGAAAGTGTCAAGTAACTAACAGAAACACCACGAGAGTGTGATAACAATAACAATTAAGAGAGGCCAATGGTCAGACCCATCCACTAACTCCTCGAATTTCAGATTTGAACATCTAGAGATCTGACTTCCAATGATTTTACTTGAACAATAAGGTACAACGAAGTAGAAAGGATTAATAAAAAATAGAAGGATACGGTCATATCGTACATTTGCATAGGTGACACGACGCTTGAAGGACTGCAAAGCAGATCTGCAGAGACAAGATGACATTTGATGACTTGTTGAAATCATTTGTGCTGATAGTAGACAGTCATGTTGCACAAGAACTCACATAAATTTAAGATCTTCACAATCATTAGCCATCTGAAGAAGAAGGGGAGGTTTTCCATCATCTTTGTCAGTTAAAAATAGATGTTTTCCACTTCTACCAAGCAACCAAGATGCCCGGGATGCTACTTTTTCCATGGTATAAAAGCCACAAAACACGGGAACCTGAAAATAAAATCCACCAAGATCCAGAAACTTTATTGACATGGAGCCATACATATAATGTAAGCACAGTAGACGTGTAACAATTATTAGTTTGTTGCATTATCAAATGCCTTTTTCATCATCAATATGACAAAAATATCTCTAAAAATCAAGATGATAGTCCGCCCTCACAATTGAAATAAATTCCAAAGTAAGAAACAACAAAAACTGTTCCAATTAGTTCATTTGAAGTTCAATATATGTTGCTGAAAGGAAAACCCTCTCAAGAGCCAGGTATTAAAAAAAAAAAAATCTCATAAGAATTAGCATAGTTTAGATATCATGAAACCAAAGAGAAAACATCTGATATCTAAAATGAAATCTTAATAGTAATAATACAACTGAGAATGAGCAAAAAGGGGTAATGAATCACCTGTTTATGCCCTCTTGAACCAAGGTGAGGTGTTGCAAAGGTTATAAAATTCATCGGCACCAGTCCAGCAATTTTGCCTTTGAATTTCTCCTCTGGGCATGGATCTCTAGATCCATCACTCCTACACTCTCCATTTTCCTGTGCAAATTCCCTCCTGACATCTTGTCCATAAAGCTTGGCAATCGCATACCTTGTTACCAGGCCACCCAATGAATGACCTACAAATGAAATCTTCTGAACTCCTGGGTGACGTTTTATAACTGATATAACCTGGAAAAAACAAAAACAAAAATAAACAAACAGTGTTCAATTTAAATCTTTAGATTGGTGCAGCAACTTCATATTCAAGGTAGTGCTTTCAAACATAAAAGATGTTGGACATACACATCTGAACTACAAAGAAACAGAGGAAACCGCATTACACACCAAGATTTGGTTCTGACAGAAAATTAGTAAAGAACAATCTCAGTTACAATAAGGGAACAAAGAAAGTTGGTTGTCTGAATAGCCAAACCATAACGCACCTCTTCTGCTAATCTATCTCCCATATTATCAACACCATCGAATGTCAACTTTGAAGGATTACATTCACTGCCTGCATTCAATATTAAGCATACTCATTTCATTTTATAATGGAAGCAAAGAACATCAAACTAGGCAGTCAGACAATAGCCAATCAATATAGCCAATTGACATATATTGAAGCCCACCAAAGACGGAAAATTACTAAGTCCTCAAAAATGTAATTGAGAAGTGTAATGAGCTATCCCCAGTTTAAATTCTATTAATATGATGTTATGAAAGTCAACCCGAAACGGAGGAGAAACTACTTCCAATGAGAGAAGACAGACAAGTGACCATCACCGACAGGCTAAAGGATAAAATATCCAGACATGCCTAGTAAATAAGATAATTCCAGCATTAGCGTCGTAATATGGATGGTCCTCCATGTACCATACAGTTATGATTAGATACTTAATTCCCTCAAAGTTCTTGCCCTTCATTCTCATTATAACTTGAAACACTTTTTTCATTTGTCATTTTTTTAAACACAAATTTGTTTGGATTAAGGTCATCAACCTGAATATGAAACACCAGATTAGATGGACTAAGTCATATGTGTAACATAGAATTAAAGCAGGCATAAAAACAGATAATCTTCAAATATTTAAAAGCCACAAAATACTGTATCTGGGAATCTACTCAAGGAACACACACACACACACATATATAATGGGTGTGTAAGTCACTAAAACACAGGTGATGGATTAAATCAGCCAAGTGATGGTTCCAACTACTGTGGTCATCTTGAATGTTGTATGAACATCACTTTAAGCTAATGAACTCGTAACCATGACCATTACTATTCACTAGTGAAAATAATTTTATCACACATTCATCGATCATCCAAGACAAACGAGATGAAAGGATTATGAAACTCACAGTGAACTAGAACATCTTCAGGAAACATCTTCAAAAACTGATTTGCAGCATCTCCCCAATTTTCAGCACTGCATAGATATAAAATTTGAAAAAACAATAAAAATAAAAGTATAACCAAAGCACATTACAGTTCCGATAATCTAATCATTCTACATGCTCTAATGACACAACATAAAAGTCCCCAAAAAAAAAACTGAGGACAGGTTATACAATAACAACAATGAAGCCTTAGCCAGGGTCGGTCATATTTATTCTTTTTCTCCGTTCTATTTTATCCGAAGTCATAATTCTTGTTTCGTCCCTAATTGACATGTACTTTTTAATTGTTTTTTTTGGTCAATCAACTTTTAACTCTTTCTTACCAAACAAATGAAGATATACAATTAACAAAATTCATTAGCTAAACCACCACAATATGAATCATTCAAACTTGCTTCTAAGTATGTCTCAATGAATCATATTATTGACTCAAAAATCAGAGTCAAATGCAAATGCAAATAAATGGCTGAGAGTTTTTACCTGCCAATGAGACCGTTAGCCATTATAACAAGGTGAGTAGGATTGCGACGCTGTCCATCTCCATCAACAACTTCCATCTTCGATCGTCCTTCTCCTCCTCCATTTACTTCCACTTTCCGTACAGTCTCCAATGGAGTCTCATCCAACCCTACCGAAGCCATTGGAGCTAAAACAAAAATAGAGAGCTGCTTAGAACTTTTTTTTATACATAAAATTATAGTAGTAAGACTCGTGGTATAGTACTGAGAGCATCCACAGCAATGGAGCTAAATTTTTAACAATTTAACTACTACAATAAAATAATATATCTTACAACCCAAAAAATATGCAAAATACCATCCACAACCAACTCTACCATCAACTACAGTCACAGCCACAACCAGCACCACCACCAGCAGTCCACAACAGGCACAAAAAAAAAAAAAAAAAAAGCCCACCAACGAAACGATGAAGATGAACCCAGAACAGATCGGCGGTGAAGGAGGACTGGGCGAGATGGGTCGGCGGCGTGGAGCGGCAACGTGGGACTGCGAGTGGAACCCAGATGAAGATCGGCGACGCGACTTGGAACCCAGATGAAGTCGGCGACGGCGAACCCAGATGAAGATCGGCGACGGCGAACCGCGAACCCAGATGAAGATCGGCGACGACGGCGTGGGACGGCGGCTTCAGACGGCGACGTGGAACCGATCGACGAAGGCGGATGAGGGAGAGAAAAAAAATATGTGAAGGAAGAAGGAAGAAAAAGAGAAGCCGGAGAGAGAGAGAGAGAAAGAAGAAAGAAATATTTTTTAAATAAAGTAGGAGAGAGAAAGTAAATAAAATAACATTTTTAATTTTTAGCTTGGATGAATCGTGTATATTTATTTATAGAAGTGTACTGTTTATGTGCAGCTATAAGAATATAGCTCCACTGTAGAAGCTATATTTTTGTGTTTGAGGAGCTATATTGCTATAATATATAGCAATATAATAATATAGTTCATCTGCTGTGATTACTCTAAGAGCTGATATTTTTATATGATTCTGTTTGGTTTGAAAAATAAACATGTACTTTGAATAGGACTAGTCCCCACTTTGAAGAAGAAGAAGAAGACAAAGACCACAAAGCAGGGGCGTCTTTGATGCATTGAGCGGCCTAAGGTAAAAAATAAATTGAGGCCTTCTATATATTTAAAAATAACTATAAAAAAATTTTAAATATTGCTTAAACTCTATTCTCTTGTCAGATGCAAAATTACTAATTAATATGAACTACCTAGAATATTTTTTTTTTAGAATGTCTATAGACGCAAAAAATTTGACAAAATATTTCACGCCTGTTGATGTGGCAATAATTAATAATGGTAAGTAAGAAAGTGACATTAGTAGTGGATCTAAACGAGAATTAGTAAAAATTTACCAACTCAATTATTATAAAAAATCTTGTGAAATTTTTTGTGTATTGCTCTTTTTTTTTTTAGAAGAGCTAGATTCATACATTTTCACGACAAATTTTAGATGTTAAGTTATTATTAATTCTAATTTGAACCCACCATTGAAATTATTTTTTTAACCATCAATAACAGCCAGTAACATCTTGCTACTTAAAATTTATTGTAAAAGTATTGTGAAAATTATTGTGAACGTAGAATATCTTTTTCGTGAAAAAATACTATTTTATTTATTAGCTAATATTTGGACTTAATTAATAATATTAAAATAAAAGAAATAATTCTATTGGTTAAAATTAGAAACTTTTTTTTTTACCCGTGTCTTAGGCGACGGCGTCTTTTGCTTATATGGGATCCATATCCCATGCAATACCTAGGGTATTGCACGGTGTGCAATACCTCAAATCCGAGCCATCCATTTAATCTAATGGCTTAAAAGTTTGACACTTCACCAATGCCAAAAGACTATTTTGCCCTTAAAAAATTTCACACCCGCCCACTGTTTCTTAAAACATAAACTCAAAATTTTTTTTTTCTCTCTCTCTCCACTGCGCAACTGCCTCTCCTTCAACCCATTCTCTGCCTCTCCTTCAATCCACTGTCACAGCAGCCCGGTACCAGTCCACACAAGGCCAAGCCTCTCTCTTTGCCATCACCGTTGCTTCGATGAACCAATTCTCTGAACCTCCATAGCTTCGAGAACCCAGTAGAGTTACTATTCTTCCAAAGCTCCAGCGAAGCTTCAAGCTCGTTCGATTCCGACGCCATTGGAGAATTCCCAAAATCCCCTTTGTCCTCCTCTTTCTGGTACCCTCTTTCACTTCCTATGTATTTGTGTGCTTGTTTGTTATGTATAAGATTTTTTTTTTTTTTTTTTTTTTTTGAGAATTGTTATGTATAAGATAATTTAATGGTAGTGAAGAACACCACAAGCGAGGCCTCTGGGCTATCAAGGCCAAAAACGGCGGCATTTTCCCTCGCCACAACGCTCAGCCCAAGGCTCTTGCTCCGACTGTCAAGGCACCCAAGTTCTACCCAACTAACGATGTGAAGAAGCCGCTCGTTAACAAGCACAAACCCAAGCCCACCAAGCTCAGGTTTTTATTATGGCTATCTCTGTGTTTTTTTGTTTGGGTTTTTGTGGTTGTTTTGCTTGTTGGGTATCTAGGTTTTTTGGGTAATTGTTTGGGAGCTGAGAAAATGTGGGATTTTTTTTTAATGTTTAGAAGCGTTTTTGAGTATGTTTTGGTTGTTGGGTAATTGATTTTTTTTTTGTATGTAAAGGTGTAATATGCGTTGGGTAATTTTTGGTAGCTGAGAAAATGTGAGATTTTTATGTTTATATGTGTGTATTAATGATTTTGTGTATGTATAGGCGTATGTGTGTGTTTGTGAGTTTGTTTTGGTTGTTGGGTATTTGATTTTTTTTTAAGATAAAGGTGTATATATATGTTGGGTATTTGTTTAGTTGCTGAGATGATGTGGGAAAATGTTGGATTTGTATATTTACATGTGTGGATATATATATATATATATATATATGCATTCATGGTTTCTTGTATGTATAGGTGTTGCTTATAAGATGCTCTAAATTGTTGGATTTGTATTTGTTTAATTGTTTGATTTTTTTTGGTGTTGAAATAGTTCAAATATACAGAGTATCAGTAGTGGTTGGCCATTTGGGTTTTATGCTAAAAATTCAATTTTTGCTTCAAGAAAACTAAACATAGAAAAATCTGGGCTTTTGTTGTAAATTTGATAACTTTTCATAAAATGAAGCTTAATTGCTTTAAACTTGAAGGTTAATTTCTTTAATCTTAATTGCTTAATTGTGTTGATGTAGGAATGGAGGATGTTCTGGCGAGCTATGTGTTTGGGAAGAAGAAGACAACAGAAGTTACTCACTTGTAAGTACTTAAAGACTGGAATCCTTGAAATATTAATTTTATATAGTTGTATATTTGGTTTGCTATTTTGATTCTTTACAAAGATTTTAAACCTTGCTAATTCGGATTAAGATGTAGTTGATTAGAAGGAAATAGAAAAAATTGCTTCACCACCTCTTTTGGCTGAGTGTAAAGCTGCTAAATTGATAGATATATTATTAGCGTTATAGTGGGAACTACAGAAGTAAACAAAGTGAAATATGTAAGTGCACTTTAAATATCTCCATGCATTGAAAATACAAATGCTTGCCTGCAAAAACTTTTTTGGTATGTAAAAAACTAATAAATGGTAAGTTCAATCATAGTGAAATTTTCTCATGTTTGTTTAAGTTTAAAATGTAACTTGATTTTTTTTTACATAATTTCAGGCTAATATTGATTTTGCATTTTGATGAAGTACATTTTTTGAACAGTTTGTTTGATAGTATATTGCATAGTGGACATGGTAGCATATTGCACATTGGACAGTATTTTTGGACAACTTTGCCTTGGACAGTTTCTTGGACAGCAAATCTGACTATGTAGACAACTGATTGCACATGTAGCAAATTTTTTGGATAATTTTTTGTAACTAAAGAAGTTAGTCAAACATGTTAAATATGTTAGATTGTACAAGTGCATGTTTGAGTAACTTCTAGTTAAACATTAATTATATATGCAAGTGATTAATATTTTTAAATGCAATGTCATGTACCAAATCTTGTTCATTTTTTAAATGCAAGTAATTAATATTTTTATGCTTCATCACATATACGTGCTTGATTTTAGAAGCTCCTTGAAGAGAACTTGTTTAGGAGACGGATAACCAATTTCTCAATTTCTTTTATATACTCTTACTCAGTGGAATGCAACATTTCTTCATACCCTAACTTTTGTTCCCTAAATTTGTTAGTACACGGTAGGATGAATGAGAGATTTCCAATTTCATATTAGATTTGGTGACTATTAAGGCCAAAGCTGGTTACCATCCGCAGATGACCAAAACAATATTATATTATACAGCCTTATTCCTGCTCTTCACCAAAAAGCCAATCTATATGATGGAATTTCTTGGAAATACTATTGGTAATCTAATTCTGTCAGATTACAACAACTTAATGCTCAATATGTTCTCTTGAAAACAGGAATTACACAACAAGAGTCTTCAAGGATGCTTAGCATATTTTAAAATCAATGGATCCAAGATGGAAGTAAGCTAGAAAAAAGAAAAGAAAAAAAGAAGCTTGATCCAAAAAATAAACTAAATTGTATTAAATTATATTTTTCAATTACAAGGCCATAATAACACGATACATAGATACTTTTTTTCCACCATCACATCACCTAATTCCCACATAATAACCAAAAAAGAGTCTTGCGTGCTTCAAGATCAAATGCTTCAAAAATCTTAAGCATTGTGACCTTGCTCAATTGTAATAAAAAATTGCATACACTAATTTAGTTCCACACTTGGTTTGTCTACTGTCTCTTGCTTCTTGACTATGTGTACATTCCATTTGAAGCTTGCAATTTTCAGTAAGCCCTACAGATATAATTATAGCTAAGTTAAACATAAAATATAAAACACTTTCTCAATGATAACATTTAAAATTAGTGAAGGTTTATGAAACATATCATTAATTTTTTTCAACCAATCATTGGCAAGTATCTACCAAACAAATAATAACAATAAGCATAAGAAAAAGTAGAATATCTCCCAATTTGGAGCATCTTAAAAATCAAATTATTATTGGAAATCTGTCAACAACAAATAGAATGCATCTTGAAGTTAAGCACTAGCAGCTAAGGATTCTTCGAAATTTTATTTTAATACAAAACAAGAAAAAGGAAAGGGAGAGAGTTAAAACCATTGTACTATTCATAAGCTCAAGTGTGCAACCTCAGGTGGAAAATCTGCTACTGATTGTATGAAAAAAAAAAAATCATTATTAAGGGAAAGAGGAAGTGTCATTTGGGACAGAAAATTAACAAAGCCTATTTTTTGGAAGTAATTCTTGACTCAATAAGAATTATGTTTGAGTACTTGGGCATCTAGATCATACAACCAAGACAAAACACATAAAAAGAAAAATACATGGCTACAAATTTGAGTTTAGATATTTGCATAGTATTGCCTTTTATATCTACAGACCATTGTATATAATTATCAGATCTCTCTAATTTCTAGAATGTCAGAGGCTTTCAATCAAGGGTGAAAACATGCAAATATTCACAGTTAAATAATTCAACATTCATTCATGGACAAAATTCAGTCTATAAATATTCGAAGTTGTACATTCTTTGCAAAACAAAATTATCATCTAGAAATAAGCTTCACAAAGGGTCACTCTCCAAAAAATGCAAAAAAAATGATGATGGTCAACCAAATTTCATAAGTAAACAGCAGGATACAGGATCAATCCATCAATTATCTAGGCATAGCACACACATGTACATGCACATAGGTCAAACATCAAGAACATATTGAACAATACCAGCCTACCAATGCATTGGAACATACATGTCAATGACAAGTTTGACAAGGACACTCACAGCCACATCCATGGACTGCTTTCGACTGTTATTACTTAATTTAGAAGATAGTGTCATTAGATTTGTTGAAGATGTCTCTGAGCAAACTGCAGCAATAACGTCGCATACCTCAGCAGGATTCAATCGCAAAGGTTATTGTTCACTGATCAACAACAAAACGTTTGATAAGAGAGAGGAGCAAAACAACAAAAAGTAATAAATTTTTTTTTTTTTTGATAAGTAACAAAAAATAACAATTTATAAAAACTAATAATCTAAATTTCCTGTTCAGATACACATAAGCAGCAAGCAGTGTCTCATGACAAATTCAGACAACCAGCATCAACAAATATGCTAACTCATCCATCGACTGTAATGTTAACTTTTATATGAAAAATAACATAACCAAGCTTGAAGTGATAGTGGACAAAAGAAGTCATATAGTGTTGGCCTGAGCTTCACATTCAAAAACATATAATTTCATCATATATATATATATATATATATAACAGAACACATCATTTTACAACTAGATCATCCTGGTGCAGATACAAGGAAAACAACCAGTTCAAAAGCACTAAGGATAAAATTAACAACTTTGACAATTTATTGAGAAAAAATAGTGCTACTCTAAGAATTTAAAAAATAAATCAAAATGAATAAAAAAGAAAGAATACTTTAGGTATTATTGAAATTGTTGAGTGCATCACCAACAAGACCATTGTACCTGTAGTGGCGATATTGGAAACCCGTTTTCATTCAATCACAACAAATTCGGCCATATTGCAAAGCCCCAATTTTCAAACTCAAGCAAAACCATCAAGCTTTACACTCAACAAGAAAACCCATTAATCAAGCTAATAAGAAAAAAATCCAATTTCCATACACATAGCATCACAGTTTTAGCATAAAAATACAAAAAAAAAAAAAAAAAAAGAGGCAGAATACAGAGAGATAAACTAAAACTCTATCAAGCATTTCAACAAACATCTTCAATGCCCACCCAAAAACCAGCTTTAAAAATGCCAATAATAACAGTTATTGCTAATACCAGAAATCCAAACAAGAAAACCCATTCATCAAGCTAATCAAAACTGAAACAACTTTTTATTCATCAAACTAATAAAAAATGAAACAAAATGAGTGTCAAAGGGGTTTCGGTCTTGTCTAAAAGACAAATAAAAATTGAAAAAAAAATAAAAGAGAAAGAAAATAAAGAATAAGAGAGCCGGACCCGCGGCCACCAGTGGTTGTGACGCCGATGTGAGGCACCGCCAACAGCGATAGGTGTGAGTGGAAGCAAAAGCTCGGCCACGGCTGGACTTGAGAGAAGGAGAAAACAGAGAAACCCAGATGAGAGAGAGAGAGAGAGAGTGAGACGAGGAGAAAGCCATAGCGGCAAGCATCACCGGTGGTGGTGAAGGATTTGGTGGCTGCTAGCTATAGCCATGGAGATTCAGCCATAGACAAAGGTTTGGTGGAAGAGAGAAATATTTTGAATTTTTTTGATCTGATGAGAAGCTTAGGCAGGAAGCAGTAAGGAGATAGCAAATAATTGGAAAAGAGCTGAGCACACGGATTGCCAACGTGGATTGGTGAGATGTCAAAGACTTAAAGCCATTAGATTAAATGAATGGCTGGGATTTGAGGTATTGCACACCGTGCAATACCCTCGGTATTGCACGGGATGTGAATCCTGCTTATATGCTAGAGCCGACTGTGCGACAAAGCTGTATCCACTCTTTGTTTTGAATCTTTTGATAGCGTATACTATTTCTAGTAGGCCTGAGTTATAGGAAGCAACTCGGCTTGGATCAGATATTTAGATTTCAATTTAGGGAACAAACCGCCCTTTGATTTTGAAATTATTTACGGCATCGCGTTAGTCTATACCGTCGTTGAATGAAGGGACAGAACTGGAATTTTAGGGATTGGTTTAAATGGGAAGGAAATGAAAGCTTGGCATGTGTTTTGAGAGGTGGTATATTATGGATAAGATGCATGTTTAGTGTGGACTTCACACCATGCATTGGATGTATGCTTCCTTCCTCTCATATGGAGGTGGACTCATACGTATAAAAGGGTGGAAACATGCATCTGATGCATGGTGTATTTTCTCGTGTTTTAGACTTTTCATTTATATACACATGTAACATGACATCTTTGTTAGGAATGACAACGGGTCGGGTTTAGGGCAGGTTTCTTTTTGCTCGAACCCGCCCTGCGAGGCCACCCTCGAAACTCAAACCTGCCTCATTTAAAAAACGGATTTTTAAAAAAAATCCTAACCTACCCCATTTAATAAACGGGTTTTTTTTAAAAACCCAAACCCGCTTTGTCGGGCCCTGCCCTGCCCAGCCATGATAGATCTGAAAGCCAAAAAAAACCTCCACAAACCTAGATTAGAAACCAAAAAAAAAAAAACACACACACACACACAAGATCATGTTCAACAATCTAAATTAGAAACCCAAAAGAAAAAAAAAACCCCCTAAGATCATGTTCATCAAGACCATAGTAGCCACCAAAACCCCAAGATCACTGCTCATCAATCGGATCCAAGATCACAGCTCATCAATGAGGGATATCGGTTATGCGAGATGGGCGAGGGAGATGAGAGAGTTGTAGCCTTGTGAGGTGGAGGAGGGTCTGGCGAGGTGAGGGAGGAGGAGCAGCGTCTGCAAGCTGTGGCGTAGTGAGGGAAACAGGGATGAGGGACTGGCAAGGTGGAGAAAGGAGCAACACCAACGAGGGAGCATTGGTCAAAAGGTAGGGCACCAGTAAGGGAGCAAGTGAGAGTGAGGGAGAGAAAGAGAGGGTAGCTGAAAGAGGTAAAGAGTGGGTGAGAGTGAATGCGAGGGATTTAGGGTTAGAATTTAGAAAAATTTTGTATTTATAGTTAGGGTTTTTTTTTTAATATTATATATATAGGCGTAAATGCACTTTTAGTCCTTATACTTTGACTTTTTTTCATTTTGGTCCCTACATTTTAATTTTACCACTTTTAGTCTCTAAACCAATTAACGCGTGTTATTTTCGTCCTTTCCGTCAGTCAACCAACAGAAATAGCTGAGGTGGCTGCCAGAGGAATTAAAATATTATAAAAAATGTCACATCAGCATCTATTTTTTTAATAATTTGTCAATTTTAACTAAATAAAAAAAGAAAAAACAAAATTAAAAATAATAAAATACATCAATTTAGATCTAATTCATTTTGAACAAGTACACACAAGAACATGATCACAAATTTAAACATCAACACAAAAACGTAAAAGCACAAACCCAGAACCAAACACAAACTCAAATTTAAAAACACAAAGAACACAAGAACGCAAACCCAAAAAATCAAACCAAGAACACGAATTCAAAATTAAACCCATTGAATCAACTTCCTTTCCCACTTAAAATCAAATCAATAATGCAATAAAATTTGAGAAGAGAACAAAGGATGAATCAAAATTCATTCAAACTAAAACTAAGATTTATTTAAAAAAAAAAAAAAAAAAAAACCTATTGAAACTCAAACTAGCTTCAGAAGCTTTGAGAGATTACCCATTGAAATTTGAAGAAAATTAGAGAGAATCATAGTGGAAATGACTAGATGGAATGATCAAATGGTGATCAAATGAATGTTGGAACAAAGACCCATGGCCAAAAATCCTTTTTCCCTAAAGACCCATGCTGAAAACCCAACAGTTTTTCTCGTTCTTCCCCAAAGATTCATAGCCAAAATCATAAAATCAAAGAAAACCCAGAAATCTCAAACACTCAAAAACCTAGAAACCCAAAAACTCAAACAAAACCTAGTTCATTTCAAACAATCAACAAAAAAATCAGACAACCTGACCAACTCGGCTCATTGAATCAAACAAACACACAAACCCAGAAAAACCCAGCCAATTCGGCTCACAACAATAGCAAGCCCAACCAATCCATAACAAATCTAAACTCAAATCAGCTATCATAGATCCCACAACTCCAACAGATTCAACATTGTGAGACCAAGAGAGAGAGGTGCTGTTATCTTTAATGCTTGGCTTGTCCGAATCCGAAACCACTGAACAATCTGACTTTGACAAAGACGAGGAGGTTGAAGACAACGATGAAGAAGAAGACGAACAACAAGCCCCGGTAATCGTCGTCATCATCATCGACGACGAAGCCCTCTGCTGCTGTTGCTGAGGGGTTGTTTCTACCTTTCTTTCCTCTACTATTTCAAGAAAAGTTTACTGTTTCCTAGATTTGATTTTATTTTTTTCTGGTTTCATTTTTTGGGTTTGGGTATTTGATTTTCTGGGTTTGGGTATTTATTCTGAGTTTGATTTTTTCGGTAATTGATTTTCTGGGTTGTGGGTTGATGATGGATGTAAATATTTTGTGTCTGCATCAATATTTATCTATGTGTGTTTACATTGAGCTGGTCTCCATGTTAAAGCTTTTCTTTGTCTTTTTAGATTTGAGATTTCATTTTCAAGTTCTAATTTCTTTGTATAGATCACTACTGAAGCAGGGCTTTACTGATTTGTTGTTGAAATTCCTTAATGGAAATTTTTTGATTTCCTTTATGTTTGTTCTTGTGTTCTATGTGTTTTTAAATTTGAGTTTGTGTTTGGTTCTGGGTTTGTGCTTTTACGTTTTTGTGTTGATGTTTAAATTTGTGATCATGTTCTTGTGCGTTCTTGTTCAAAATGAATTAGATCTAAATTGATGTATTTTATTGTTTTTAATTCTGTTTTTTCTTTTTTTTATTTAGTTAAAATTAACAAATTATTTAAAAAATAATTTAGATGTTGATGTGGCATTTTTTATAATATTTTAATTCCTTCGGCAGCCACCTCAGCTATTTCCGTCGGTTGACTGTCGGAAAGGACGAAAAAAACACGCGTTAATTGGTTTAGGGACTAAAAGTGGTAAAATTAAAATGTAGGAACCAAAATGAAAAAAAGTCAAAATATAGGGATTAAAAGTGCATTTACACCTATATATATATATATATATGAGTCGAGTTCGGGCCGGGTATTACTAAAACCCGCACCCAACCTGAACCCGTTTTAGGTTTAATTTTTAAAACCCAAACCCGACCTTACTATTTCGCGGGTCGAGTAAAACCCGACCCATTAGGGTCGCATTGGGTACCCGCGGGTCGGTTGTTTTTGCCATCCCTTATTTTTGTTTGATTTTTTTTTTTTCCATGTATATGGGGTCCATATCCATATGAGAGGGAAGAAACATGCATCCGATGCATGGTGCATTTTTTCGTGTTTTGGACTTTTCACTTATATACACATCTAACACATCTTTGTTTGATCTTTGTTTTTCATGGGTTCTGGAAAGGGACTACTGTTGACACGCAAATGCAATTCAATGGGAGATACCATATTTCCCATTTGAGGGTACGTATCTAGAGGATAGACTTATAGGAGGTAGAGGGATTGTTTAAGGGCCCGTTTGATTAGAGATTTCTAGTATCATTATTTAAGTGTTGTGGAAATACGTGTAACAGTATTTAAACACTGAAAACTGTTATTTAAACACCCTTACCAGACACCCCCTTAGTTGCTTGAGAAGCAATGTATTTCGAGTAGGCAGGTGTGAGCCATTTCATCAGCTGCATGCAAATTCACGCACACTTGTCGATCTCGGGGAATGGAGCCAGAGCTCGAGCACCGCGTGTGCGTTTGATATACGTTTTGCAAAATCTTTTAGCGGTAATCTGTTTAGCTCCGCATTAAACTTATAGCCCTAGGCGCCTACCTTATTAAGTATGTTCTGAAGACCATTTCGAACTCAATTTTGGTTTGTCCACGGGAAGAAAAAATTTTGGTATCAGCCAATTTCGGCTTACCATTAAATTTGCATTACATGATATTATATTACAAAATTTATATACCTAAGTTTGTATTACATGATATTATACCATATCAAATTATTAATTCAAAATCAAATAATGCACATTCTTAATATCATCATTACACAATATAAATGTATAAAATGTCATATATATAAGTAAAGAAAAAAACCATGTCGTATGTGAGTAAAGTAAATAAGAAAAACACATTATTAATGGAAAACAATAATAAAATGTCATATATGAGTGAAGTAATAAAAAAAACATATTTAAGAAAAAAATAATGATTCATTTACATACCACCCAGAATCACCAAAATAATGAACCAAAACATGTGGAATGGGGCAGAATGGGCTTGAATTTAGAATGAGATTGAATAGAGAGATGATTCGTACTAGTTAACTAATTGGAATAGAAAATTTCGGTTGTTTTGGCGGAACAGAATAAAATTTATAACTATATATTGGCATAGAAAAAGATTACCAAATCTAGGTGTGTGTTTGGGAATTTCTTAACAAAATTTTTCCTTTTGTTTTTTGTCTCAATTTATTTTATTTTATTTTTAAATAATCCAACTACTAATTTTTTTTTAAATAAACTAATTGTTAGCTTTTCATAACACATTTAACATGAAAATTACAAAAAAAAAAAATCATATATTTTAAAAACAATATACAAATAAACTAAAAAAAAAATAAGTAAAAGCCAAACATACTTGGAAGGAGAGGGGGAAAAACTATTGTAATTACTAACACCCAATTTTTGTAATATTTTTCACAATTTATTAAGGTGATAGGTTGTAATTAAAGAAGTAACATAATTTTCAAATCAATCACAACAAATCCCATTAATCATTCTAAAAAAAATTAGAAAATTTTGACCAAAATTTATTGAGAGAAAAGAAAGCACAATTACGAAAACTAAAAACAGTAATAAACAGATGATTATCTCCTATCTTTCATCAACAGGATTATCATATGATAATCATATTAATTCATGGATGGAGAATAACTTTTTAGGGCAAATTGACAAGTTATATGTCTTCATAGATCTTCGTTGCTTTGGTCCCAAACACCATTAAAACTCCAAGGGTTGCACCGTGCCTACATCATTCTAAAACAATAATAGATATGGATTTTCTTTTACGAGTGGGACCATAATACCAATCCTTCAACTACTTTATAACAATCACATCCGGTTTTCTATCTTTTGTATTGATTACCTATTAAAAAACTCATTTTATTTTTCCATACTTTACCACTTTTACAATACACCCTACATATACACTATCTCTATAGCCCATGACCCACAACCCCAACACTGAATGACCCACAGTGGCCACTCCGAGCAACCCGCTTGAAGACATGAAGCCCTACCCAACTAGTAAAACGTGGCTTTCCATTATTTGGTTGGAATGAAGATAAATGAAAGAAAATGGGGGGTGGATGGAGTTTTTCGCATGAGCCCACCATTTTTTTTCCCTTCCAAATTAAGAAGAAAATGTTATTAAGAAAAAAAAAAAAACAAAATTATCCCACTTTTCTGTATTTCTACTTTTAATAATGACATAATAATAATATTTTAATCTCTATCATTTTACTTCCATTCTCTTGCTTTTTCATTCTCTCAACAAAAAACAGAAATTCATGCTTGAGTAAAATGGGATTTTAGGTCGATTTCCTTTGACATCCCCCCCCCCCCCCCCCTTTTTTTTTGGGGGGGGTGGGGGGACATATATATCACAGCCAATCTATAAAAAGAAATGAATCCTTTAAATTAAAAAAACCACTAGCATTACATTCACCAAGTACCAAATTCAATCGCTCAAAACTTCCTAACCTTGATCCCAAGTTGGTGAAATCATCATTCCCCTTCCTAATGATTTAAATGTCAACTAAGATTTAACACCAAGAAAGTGAACTTTCAGGCATGTTATTCCAATTTCCATAGCCTATGATTTTTAATGTCATGTCTAGCCAATTTTTGTTTTTGTCAATACTCCATGAGAGAACGTCCTCACCACAACTTTGGAGTTTGGACTAGGCTCTGCTGTCTGCAATTCAGTGGGATGGGCTTGACGATAGTTGGGTAGTAACTAGTAAGCAATCAGATTATGGCGTCGGAAAGTTATGCTGCCAGGACATGGCAAAGCCCTCAAGGTCCTATAAAGGTATAATAAAATCTGTATACATCCCGTCCCTTGCCTTCACTACAGTGATAGAGGAATGCCGACAGGTTAACTTACGCTTAACAACAGAAGTAGGAAAATAACAATTTCTGCACCACGCATGACTCTACTGTGTTGCATAACAAAAAGCCACGGCCAGGGTTGCTGTTATGTCATGAAACGAATATAGGAGCTTAACACACAGACACAACAGTCACGTCTTACTGCTAAAAAATCATTTTGAATGTATCAAGTGCTTAATCAATGCGGTTTTCACATGTACACATACTAACTGGAATTAATTCCCACACATCCATACCCACACCTACAAGAGGAAAAGCAGAAATGTATAGTGTCTGGATTATCAAAGAAAAACAGAAAAAGAAAAAAAAGAAAGAAATGTAGAATACTGAACTGTTTAAGAACTTTTTAAAACTTTATTGTAAAATTGATGTAACTGCGTGTGCATAACTACTTACATTTTGGGAGAACAAATCCTTTCTCCCTCATTTGTTATTCTGTTAAAGAAACTTATTTCTACAACGGACTTAACTTATTACACTGTGTACTGTGTAGCTACTAGCTTCTCTTTTGGGATGATATTCTCTCTCTGTAAGGGTAAATAGAACTCACAACATCATACCTAAAATTTCCCTCACATGGCCTGTCTAACCCCTTTTAACCCTTCCAGAGATTTGAACTTACAAGTCACGCCAAGATCACCTGGAACATCTAAATCCTTTCTCCCTTCCCCATAACCCCAGACGGGGAACATCATTAAGCCAATAGGCAATCGGCAACTCCAACCAGACATACATATAATAACAAGTCAGCTATTATAAGAGAAAATTGTCAATCATGTGATGGACAACATCAGCCCCAGCAGAATGGATACAGCAGTTTTTCACCTGAACGAAAAGAAAGAGAATTAAAAAAAAAGGGTCGTTGAACCAGCTTATTAAAGGTAATCATCAGGATGGAATCAATTTTCCCCCCCTGCCCTCAATTCGTAATTTATGCAACTAGTGTTAAAGTAGGAGAGAGGAGAGAGTGAAACAAGAGAAGAGAGACAGAATCAAAGAGGCATAAATTTTTTTTACATGTTGCCAGAGTGCTTATGCATATTTGCATAAGCACTCTAGCAACATGAAAATTATTTTTTGCATTTTAGCTTATTAGATGTAGGTGTTTTTTGTGCATCTTTGGTGAATTGTGTTATTTCTTTTGCATTTTAATGGGTTATATATTACCCAATGAGAATGCTCTAAGCAATCAGATTATGGATTCAGAAAGTTATGCTGGAATATGGAAAAGCTCTCAAGGTCCTATGAAGGTATATCAAAATCTGTATATATCCTGTTCCTTCACTGTAGTGATAGAGGAATGTGGACAGGTTAGCTTAGGCTTGAAAAGAGAAGCAGAAAACGAACAATTTCTGCACCATGCATGGCTCTACTGTGTTGTCTAACAAAAAGCCATGGCTAGTGTTGTTATTATGTCACGAAACGAATATAGGAGCCCAACACAGACACAGCAATCACGTTATACCGCAAAAAAAATATTTTGACTGTTTTAATCGCTTAATTAATGCGTTTTTCACATCTACATTGCTAACTGGAGTTAATTCCCCCACATCCACACCCACACCTACATAAGGGAAAGCAGAAACGTAGAAATTCAGAGCATCTAGATTGTCAAAAAGAAAAAGAGAAAAAGAAATTTAGATTACTGAATTGTTTAGAAAAAATCTAAAACTTTATTGTAAAATGGAATGTAACTGGGAGCGCATAACAACCTACATTTTGGGAGAACTAATCCTTTCTCTTCATCTGCTATTCTGTTCCAAAAACATATTTCTACAACGGAATTAACTTATTAAACTGTTTACATACGTGTGTAGCTACTAGCTTCTTTTTTGGGATTATATCCCCTCTTTCTCTTCCCTGCCACAGTATTAACTTAAACGATTAAATTCGTGTGTATATTTACTAGCTTCTCTTTTACGATAACATCCTTTCTCTGTGATGGTAAATAGAACTTACAGCATCATACCTAAAATTTCCCTCACATGGCCTGTCTAACCCCTTTTAAACCCTTCCGGATTTTTGAAATTCCAAGTCATGCCAAGATCACCTGGAACATCTAAATCCTTTCTCCCTTCCCTAGAAGTCCATAAACCCAGATAGGAACGATATTAAGCCAATAGGCAATAGGCATTCGGAAACTCAAACCAGACATACATATAATAACAAGCTGGCAGCTATTACAAGAGAAAATTGTCAATCATGTGATGGACCACATCAGCCCCAGCAAAATTGATACAGTATCTATTCACCTGAACAGAAAGAAAGATAGAGATTTTTTTTAAAAAAAAGGATCATTGAACCATTTCATTATAGGAAATCATCAGGATGGAATCAATTCTCCCCATGACGCGGGCAAGAAGATTTTTATTTAGTATTATTTATGTTTGCAAGTCAATTGTATTTTTATGTTTTAGGTCTTATTAGTTTATTGGGCTATTAGTATTTTAATTTGAAAGCAAAGTTATTTTTGTAATAAGGCAATTAGAGTTTCCTAGCGAATTAGAACTTGGGTTTAGCAATTCTTTATAAGCAACCTATTGTACTCCTTGAGGAGATAGTTGATATTTTGATGAATAAAAACAATGACCGTTTGGTCTTTCCTTGGTTTAGTGCTGACTCCAAGTCCACCCTAGGCGCTGACTCCTAGTGGTTTTTCCATTTGGTGCTAACTCCAAGCAAGCCTCAGGTGCTGACTCTTAGATCATATCCCTTTATTTTATTGTTATTTCAGTTTTTTTTTGGTTGTCTTGGTGCTAACTCAAAGTTTCTTGAAGATGATTAAGTCCAACCATCCATTTGCTTTACTTTCAGCCATGGAAACAATTATGAGTCTGGTCATAAATGAAAGTGAAGATATTTCCTTGGATCTTCTTAGTTTCCTTTTTGCTATTGTAAGAAAGGCAAATCAGAATGTTTCACCTATTTTGTGGACATTGGGGGAGCAAATAATTACTAGGATTAATGCCCAGCTAGAAAAGATAATGACACCCACTCAAGAACTACCCAGCAAGCTTGAGGGTGCACATGATGTGAAAGTTGGAGTTGTTGAACATGCTTCTGATCAACCCTCCACAGTCCTTAAAGATCTACATCTTGGTGAAGTCGAAGAGGTTAAAACCACAGTGCTTCCTGATAGTGTCCTGAAAATTACCCAACTCCATGCTCGTCCGTAAGGGTCGTCCAAAGAAGATGGATAACGGCTTGACCATGGAAGCTCGTCCATGTCAGGGTCGTCCGTCCAAGAAGACCCTTGGACGGCCCACACTGACTCTGGACGCCGTCAGTGTATCGTCCCTAGACGGGGCTTACACACTTAACACATATACAAAACCAAGGACATTGCCACGAAACCACCTCCTATGACTGCGTTGCAAAACGTACGGCCTAATAGAATAACCTCCATAGCAGTTATGGAGGTTACTCCCGAACCTTCCGACATCCTCCAATATAGGAGCAGTTACTACATTGATAAACCATTCCTGGCCTGCGTTATATAAGAGAACAATCGACAAACAAAAAAGGTACGAAATACTTTTCCAAGTATTTGGGATTTCCAAAGTTTAGAGAAAACACTGACTTTGTCATCGGAGGGTTTCTGGCCGGTCCACCCCGGTCGCCTCTGACTGTTTTGATTCGTCTATCCAGGTTTTCAGTTAGATTATCATTGCCGCCATCGAAATCCGAAGCATCCAGTCTACTGATTTTGTCGTGCATCATCACTTCCTATAGTTGATAAAGTTCAAGAAGAGATTATACTGATTCCACACATTGATTTTGTTATTCCAAATAAGTTTGATATGATGGAATTCAAGCTTTTTCTTTTCTCTATGCTCCCTAAAGTGATTTCAGACTTGAAGCAAGTGTTATTTGTCAGCGTCCTAATCCTTCAATGCTTTAAAACTCAAGGTCGAGTTTTCTCCAACCAGATGAGAATGATGCGAGAGACGCAAGAAGATTTTTATTTAGTATTATTTATGTTTGCAAGTCAATTGTATTTTTATATTTTAGGTCCTATTAGTTTATTAGACTATTAGTATTTTAATTTGGAAGCAAGGTTATTTTTGTAATAAGACAATTAGAATTTCTTAACCAATTAGAATTAGGGTTTAGCAATCCTTTATAAGTAACCTATTGTATTCCTTGAGGAGATAGTTGATATTTTGATGAATGAAAACAATGGTCGTTAGTCTTTCCTTAGTCTGGTGCTGATTCAAGATCCATCCTAGATGCTGACTCCTAGTGATTTTTCTGTTTGGTGCTGACTCCTAGCAAGGCCTAAGTGCCGACTCTTAGATCATATTCCTTTATTTTATTGTTGTTTCAGTTTTGTTCTGGTTATCCTGCGTCAACCCCACCCCTCCTCAATTCATAATTTATTCACCTAATAGGTCATGGAACCATGAACTCACCCTGTATCATGTTTTTACAGAGGGAAGAAATTTTATTTGAGCTAGACTTCATTGGTAATCAGTTAAAAATGTGAAAAAATAATGATAATTGTTGTCTGGTAGTGGAACCAATTGGATCATAACCCAGATAACACAAAAATGGAATTTATGTTCTACATGATGACATTCAAGAGAAGGTAAAAACCCACCTGAATGGTACTGTGCGCAAGATATCTTTGTTTAGTTCCACTGAAGTTGACGTCAATCCGTTCCCAGGTCATTTTAGTCAAACCTCTTAACATTTCCTCTACAAATGTTGTAAAATGATACAATTGTGTGAAAACAAGTTAAAAGTTTTAGAATCAATCAATATGCTAAAGCTCAGAATATGTAAAAAAAATCGTGAGAGTGAAATCACATGTGTTTTTTTGGAAGCAAAATGGATAAAGTAGCACTTTCCAACAACAAAATATTTTCCAATATCCATCAGCTCATATCCCATGCCCTAAAACTTTACCTCCATCCACCTTTCATCAGTTATGACGTCTGGAAGAACATCTACATATTTGTTGCTCTTAAAAAAATTCATCATAATAGCGGTAAATAGTTTTGTGACCTCCACAACCATTGTGTCAATTACTTATATTATCCAGATAAAGTATGTTCTATTATTGTTGCCAATGTCATATGACTCATATTATCACAATTTAAATTCAGGAAAAGCCAAAAAAAATTATACTTTATCTAAGAAGTCTATAATTTTCTCCTGTTAAATACTAAAGCTCACTGCTGATAGCAAATTGAGAACCACACTTTTTCCTTCAATTTTTTTTTTTTTTTTTTTTTTGATAAGTAACATAGAAAATTTTATTGAAAGAAGACAGCCCCGTACATAGGAAATGTACGAAAAAGGCAAAAAACATCAAGAAACCAAAGAACAATGATCAAGCAACCCTGGAAGGGAAATAAAAGAAAAAGAAGATAAAACCAAACACCAATCGAGAAGAGTAAAAAAGAAAAAAGACTTAAACTCAAGAATGGACCGCTCGCGATCCTCAAAGCTTCTCGAATTCCGTTCCCGCCAGATACACCACATCAAACAATGCGGTACCATCCTCCAAATGGCTAGATTACGATGACGCCTGAAGTTGCAAGACCAACAATCCAACAAATCCACTACCCTTAGCGGCATCACCCAGCAAATACCAAACAAGCAAAAGATCATACTCCACATCTCAAAAGCAAAAGGACAGTGAAGGAGAAGATGATCTACAGATTCCCCACACCCTTTGCACATAAAACACCACTCAAGAACAACAAAATGCCTCTTCCGAAGATTATCTATAGTTAAAATCTTGCCTAAAGCCGCAGTCCAAGTGAAAAAAGCTACCCGAGGAGGAACCTTCGATTGCCACACCATTTTCCAAGGGAAGGGAATGACAGTAGAAAGGGATAGAGACTGATAATACCCATTCACCTTGAAACCTCGACCACAGGCTGGCTTCCAGCAAAGGCTGTCAGCACCAACACCCCGTACCTTTGAGGAATAAATTAAGGCCATAAAGGAATCCAAAGAGAGAGACTCTTGATCGTTCACTAACCGACGAAATTGAACGTCCCAAGAAACTCTCCCATTAGTGAAACACATAACCTCAGAGACCGAAGCCTCCCTTGTCCTACTAATATTATATAAATCTGGAAACTCCTCCTTAAGAGGACGATCCCCACACCACACATCACCCCAGAACTTCACACGAGTTCCATCACCCACATCATACCGAAGGAACTTGGAAAAATTCAACCAACCACTTCTAATAAACTTCCACAAACAAACACCATATGCCCCCGACACAGACTTTGAGCACCAACCACCCCACTCATTCCCATACTTCGCCCCAATGACCCTTCTCCAAAGAGCATCATTCTCCAAACCATAACGCCTTCAATTTTTTTTAACACATAAAAACTTGACGATATTTGAAATCATGAACCACACAATAAAAGTTGGTGCACCAAGTGACTTAATATATAAGTTACGCATTGTACATTGTGCTTTTTTCATAAGGCTCATTACTTATTAAGATAGTTTGCTCTAGATAAAATTCAATTATCTTATCAAAGTTTCAGGTGCCTCACAAATTATTACAGTAGCTTAGTCTAGGTAAAAATCTATTACCAAAATTTCAAGAAACTTAAAATACTACTCCAAAGAAATTCTATTACCAAAAGTTCCAAATAATTTTAATAAAAATGTATAAAAAAAAGGTCATTCGCACAAAACTAGCAAAATATACCCACTTTCCCAAGTACTCAGCATTAAAAATATCTTTAATGTGCCAAAGAAAAGGACCAAGGGAGACCATTGCATCATACCCTATTTCAACTGGAGGATTTGTTACTTGGTTACGCCACTTAACTTTCTTTAAAGTTTCCCAACACAATAGGAAAAATTGGAATCAAAAGCTAGTAAAAAGCTGTACCAATCTTCATCGACCTTTCCCAGAAAGGTCAGAATTTCAATTAGTAAGTCTTACAAATTACTGTTTAACAACTTATTTTTGAGTCACCTAGCCCCACTACCAAGAAAGATCTATCAAAATCTTCATGGTCTTCTTGGTTAATATTTATTATTAGTTGAGATTTTATAATAGTTAGGTGGGTAATTTAAGTAATTGTAGAGGCCCAGTATTCTCCAATTTTAAAACACACACACACACACATTCATCTAGTTTTCAATAGTGAGAGTAGTTTCGTAACCAGTTAAAAAGGACTAACATCAACACACCTTCTAAGTCAATGTTCTTGAATCCATTGACTTTGTCCTCCAAAAGGACTTCTTGTTGTCGACTGGAAGTTTCTGCTGTCTCCACATTTACAATATGCCGGTATGTGTCATCTTTAGAACAATGGCGATGCTGATAGAGAAAAATAGTCAGAGTAACTCAATATGATTTAAACTTCCATAAAAACTTTCAAAATTACCTTTGGGAGCTCATCTCGTCGCCGTAGAGACGCTGTACTCCATCCCACAAGATCTATGGAAAGTGTCAAGTAATTAACAGAAACACCACGAGAGTGTGATAACAATAACAATTAAGAGAGGCCAATGGTCAGACCCATCCACGAACTCCTTGAATTTCAGATTTGAACATATAGAGATCTGACTTCCAATGATTTTACTTGAACAATAAGGTGTACAACGAAGTAGAAAGGATTAATAAAAAATAGAAGGATACGGTCATATCGTACATTTGCATAGGTGACACGACGCTTGAAGGACTGCAAAGCAGATCTGCAGAGACAAGATGACATTTGATGACTTGTTGAAATCATTTGTGCTGATAGTAGACACTCATGTTGCACAAGAACTCACATAAATTTAAGATCTTCACAATCATTAGCCATCTGAAGAAGAAGGGGAGCTTTTCCATCATCTTTGTCAGTTAAAAATAGATGTTTTCCACTTCTACCAAGCAACCAAGATGCCCGGGATGCTACTTTTTCCATGGTATAAAAGCCACAAAACACGGGAACCTGAAAATAAAATCCACCAAGATCCAGAAACTTTATTGACATGGAGCCATACATATAATGTAAGCACAGTAGACAGGTAACAATTATTAGTTTGTTGCATTATCAAATGCCTTTTTCATCATCAATATGACAAAAACTACTCTAAAAATCAAGATGATAGCGTGTACTAACAATTTATATATTACTAAAAGTTGAAGTATAGCGTTGAATATTTTTGTGCTCACATTGAGCCACGTCAGTATTCACATCATTATTCTTTTACTTTTCAATTTTTTCATAATTATTTTTTAACATTTACTTTTTTTTTTAATAATTACACTTTCTCCAACCTTTCTCATATCTTTACCTTCTCATCTTCCCACTACCCTCAACTTTAATATCACTTTTCATCTTTCTTTATTTTATCTCATCATCTTTCCTTTCCTTACCTTTTCAACTCCCCACTACCCTCAACCTTAATGTCACTATTCATCTTTCCATTTATTTTCTTTTATTTTGTCTCTTTATATTTGTTACTATCTTTTATAAATTTGTTATTCTCTCTTCCACTCGTTACATAGTTTTCCATTACAGAAAAGTTGTTTCTCCCCCCTCTCTCTCTCTCTCTCTCTCACACACACACACACACAAAATAATTTTTTGAGTATTTTTTTTTTAATTTTCCTGCATCTCTGCTTAAGTGGATAAATTTTTGTGTTTGTTATAACTCTACGTTGGGTTGGTACGATTTAGTTTTATGTTTTAAGTTTTTTTTTTTTTTTTTTGTTCTCTTTGATTGTTAAATATTATTCTATTGCATTATAAAAAAAATTAAAAAAAAGATAATATATATAAGAATATAGTATATATTATTCTATTACATAACATGATTTGAATTTTATGTTTATTGTTATATATATATATATATATTATATTTTTACTTTTTTAATCTTTTCATCTTATTTTATTCAATATTTAAACTTAGTCACATCATCCATATAATTAAATTATTTATATTTTCTTTTTTTAATTAAACATATAATATTTTATTTAAATTTAAATAAATTAAATTGTACTCACTTTTTTTAACATTTACACTTTCTCCAATCTTTCTCTTTCTTTTTACATTTTCATCTTCCCACTACCCTCTCTCTTAATATCACTCTTCATATTTCTCTTTATTTTATTTCTTCTTATTGTTATCCTTTTAGTATAAATTTGGCATTATCTTTTTCATTATATGCATAATTTTTCTTCACAAAAAAATTTATTTTGCATCTTTGCTTTAGGTTGAGAAATTTTTGTGCTTTTTAAAACTCTACTTTAGGTTGATGTGATTTAATTATGTTTTAATTTTTTTTTCACCTTGGTTGTTAAATTTTATCATATTGCATTGTAAAGAATTAAAAATAGTATATAAGAATGTAATATCATAATATTACTTAATATGATTTAAATAATTTGATATTTATTTAGAGATAATTAATTTGGTTTTTATTGTTATATCTTTTATTTTTACTTTTTTTCTTCTCATATTATTTTATTCAACATTATTATTATTATTGTTGTTGTTGAATTAATATATTAGATTATATATATTTTTAAAGTCAATATATTAACTTGAAAGAAAATGAAAAACCAACTATTAGCCAATAATAACTAAAACAATAATATTATCACGCGCAACCCGCGGGTTTACGACTAGTTGAAAATAAATTCCAAAGTAAGAAACAACAAAAACTGTTCCAATTAGATCATTTGAAGTTCAATATATGTTGCTGAAAGGAAAACTCTCTCAAGAGCCAGGTATTTAAAAATATATATATATATATCTCATAAGAATTAGCATATTTTAGATATCATGGAACCAAAGAGAGAACATCTGATATCAAAAATGAAATCTTCATAGTAATAATACAACTGAGAATGAGAAAAAAGGGGTAATGAATCACCTGTTTATGCCCTCTTGAACCAAGGTGAGGTGTTGCAAAGGTTATAAAATTCATCGGCTCCAGTCCAGCAATTTTCCCTTTGAATTTCTCCTCTGGGCATGGATCTCCAGATCCATTTCTCCTACACTCTCCATTTTCCTGTGCAAATTCCCTCCTGACATCTCGTCCAGAAAGCTTGCCAATCGCATACCTTGTTACCAGGCCACCCAATGAATGACCTACAAATGAAATCTTCTGAACTCCTGGGTGACGTTTTATAACTGATAAAACCTGGAAAAAAACAAAAACAAAAATAAACAAACAGCGTTCAATTTAAATCGTTAGATTGGCGCAGCAACTTCGTATTCAAGGTAGTGCTTTCAAACATAAAAGATGTTGGACATACACATCTGAACTACAAAGAAACAGAGGAAACCGCATTACACACCAAGATTTGGTTCTGACAGAAAATTAGTAAAGAACAATCTCAGTTACAATAAGGGAACAAAGAAAGTTGGCTGTCTGAATAGCCAAACCATAACGCACCTCTTCTGCTAATCTATCTCCCATATTATCAACACCATCAAATGTCAACTTTGAAGGATTACATTCACTGCCTGCATTCAATATTAAGCATACTCAATTCATTTTATAATGGAAGCAAAGAACATCAAACTAGGCAGTCAGACAATAGCCACTCGACATGTATGAGTGCCTTCATATTTATTGAAACCCACCAAAGACGGAAAATTACTAAGTCCTCAAAGATGTAATTGAGAAGTGTAATGAGCCATCCCCAGTTTAAATTCTATTAATATGTTGTTATGAAAGTCAACCCGAAACAGAGGAGAAACTACTTCCAATGAGAGAAGACAGACAGGTGACCATCACCGACAGACTAAAGGTAAAATATCCAGACATGCGTAGTAAATAAGATAATTCCAGCATAAGCGTCTTAATATGGATGGTACTCCATGTACCATACAGTTGTGATTAGATAGTTAATTCCCTCAAAGTTCTTGCCCTTCATTCTTGTTATAACTTGAAACACTTTTTTCATTTGTCATTTTTTTGAACACAAATTTGTTTGGCTTAAGGTCATAAACCTGGAAATGAAACACCAGATTAGTGTTGAAGATGAAGTTCAAGCACAAAGAAATGAAGGTTCAGGTTCAACCCAGAATCAACAGCAACAGCTGATGCGCACCGTTTCATTAAAGGCATAAGTGATGCGCACCGTTTTGAATCAACAGCAACAACAGCTGATGCGCACCGTTTCATTAAAGGCATAAGTGATGCGCACCGTTTTGATTGTGTAACTGGCGTTTCTCCATTGAGTGGTCAAACGGTGTCGTATTGCAGCTGCTCAAATGACAGTTACCTTGGCGCGAAGAACAGTTATGGATGAGCTGGAGCTTCCATGAATTAAGGCGCATAGTTTGGATCTTTTATCTATTCCGTTATAGCTATGGACTAAGTCATGTGTGTAACGTAGAATTAAAGTGGGCATAAAAACAGATAATCTTCAAATTTTTAAAAGCCACAAAATACTGTATCTGGGAATCTACTCAAGGAACACACGCACACACACACAATGGCGTAAGTCACTAAAACACAGGTGATGGATTAAATCAGGCTATCAGCCAAATGATGGTTCCAACTACTGTGGTCATCTTGAATTTTGTATGAAAATCACTATTCGCGAATGAAAATAATTTTATCACACATTCATCGATCATCCAAGCCAAACGAGATGAAAGGATTATATATGAAACTCACAGTGAGCAATAACATCTTCAGGATACTTCTTCAAAAACTGCTTTGCAGCATATCTCCAATTTTCAGCACTGCATAGATATAAATTTTGAAAAAACAATAAAAATAAAAGTATAACCTAAGCACGTTACAGTTCCGATAATCTAATCATTCTACATGCTCTAATGACACAACATAAAAAGTCCCCAAAAAAAAAAAAAAAAAAAAAACTGAGGACAGGTTATACAACAACAACAACAATGAAGCCTTAATTTCTGTTTCGTCCTTAATTAACAAGTCCTTTTTAATTGTTATTTTCGGTCAATCAACTTTTAACTCTTTCTTACCAAATAAAACAAGATATACAATTAAAAAAATTCATTAGCTAAACCACCACAATATGAACCGTTCAAACTTGCTCTCAGGTATGTCTTAATGAATCATATTATAATTATTATATTGTCTCAAAAATAAGAGTCAAATGCAAATGCAAATGCAAATGCAAATAAATGGTTTGAGAGTTTTTACCTGCCAATGAGACCGTTAACCATTATAACAAGGTGAGTAGGATTGCGACGCTGTCCATCTCCATCAACAACTTCCATGTCAAAATTACCTTCCTTATCATACTCTGTTCTCAGTCTCAGACATCCAAATCCTACCTTCGACGTATAATATCGATACGCACCGTTTTTGTCCTTCTCCTTCTTCTTCTTCTTCTTCTTACTCTTCTCGCTCGTCTTCGATCCTCCTCCTCCGCTTACTTCCACTTTCCGTACAGTCTCCGATGGAGTCTCTTCCAACTCTACCGAAGCCATTGGAGCTAAAACAAAAAAACAGAGCTGCTTAGAACTTTTTTTTTATATATAAAATTGTAGTTGTAGACTCGTGGTGTACCGTGTAGTACTAAAAGCTGGTATATTTATAGTTCTGTTTGGTTTGAAAATAAACATGTCGAGGTCACCACGAAGAAGAAGAAGAAGAAGAAGACGAAGCTGTACAAACTCCTTTGTTTGGAATCTTTTGATAGCGTATACGTTTTCTAAAATAGGCCTGAATTAATTGGAAGCAACTTGGTTTCAGATTTCTGTTTGCTTTGCGGCACGTTAACTAGCGCGTTTGCGCGTTTTGGTTTGGTTTTTTTTTTTTTTTTTTTTTTTTGTGAGCGTGTTCTGCACAGTTTACTGGTCGTGATTATAGGTTAACGAATGGTATATAACACTGTACATATACTAATTTTGCGCGTTTGCGCGTTTTAATTCTCAATTTCTAATTTCTAGCCAAATAAACTATATCCAAAACGCATACGCACATATATAATACATCTTTGTTTGATTTTTATTTAAAAAAAGAAAGAACATCTTTGTTTGGTCTTTCTTTTTCATGGGTTCTAGAAAGGGACTATTGTTGACACGCAAACGCAAATCCTAGGATTCGTCTCATGGACTTTCCTTTCCTTGCGGCCTAGATTGAGGAGGTGAAAAAGTGAGATAACAGAAATTAGTGAATTAAAAAGTGAAAGTGATGAAAAAAATATATTTGAATAAATTTACTCTTATGTTCCTTATTAAAAAAATCATTTTTATTTAAAAAAATTTGACAAACAATCAAAACTTATTAAAAAAAAAATTCTCTCAAAAACCTATTAAAAAATAAAAATTATATCTAAAAAAAAAATTTAAATCAACTCTAGTTAAACCTTAAAAAAAAAAAAAAAAAAAAAAAAAGAAGAAGAAGCAGAGCAAAACCAAATAAGAACCCACAAATTATATCACACACCCAGAAAAAATATCACACTAAAATAAAATAAAATAAAAACAACAACAACTAGGTCCAACCGTAAAAGAAGAGATAGTTCAACCATTTGAATGCAACTATTTATTTCTCTTTATTTTCTCCCTAATTTGGGGAGATTGCATTTTGGTGAGCTCTAGAAGAAAATATTCGAGCCCACCAATTTTATCTCTCTCCTTTCCTCCTAATCATTTTTTCTCTTATTTTTCTCTCTTCTTTTTCTATCCTCCCCAAAATCATCTTAACCAAACATCTCAGTCTCTTTTTTTTCTTTTTTTTCTTTTTTTTTGAAAGGAAACTTTGATATATTTCACCAACGAAACTGAAATTGAATTACAAACAGAGAGAAAACCAAAGAAACAAGAAATCCCAAAAGAAACTTCAACACTTAGACCGATCAAGCATAAGAGCTTGCTGCAGAAAAGGAGGGTTCATCCCAAACCAAGTTTGAGAAGTTTCTGCATATCTGATTACCTTGGCTAAATCGTGCGTAGCTTTGTTGTAGTCTCTTTTCAGATTTCTTGCAGTCTAGCTACTGAAGGAACCTAACATGGCAAGAGAGCCTAGTACAATGGGGCCAATGTCTTCGTAGCCTGATTTTGAAACTAAGGCTTGGACAACAGCAATAGAGTCAGACTCTAAAATTATGTTTGACAGCTTCAATTCACAAGCCAACACAACCCCTTCTTCAATGGCAAAAGCTTCTGTTACTTCCGCTGAGTAGGTAGTAGGTAGAATTTTCCCTTTTGCTACAATAACACAACCTCTGCAGTCCCTTATTACAATTCCAATACTAGAAGGCTTTCCATTCTCTGATGTCGCTCCATCTACATTAATCTTATATGTATTTAGAGGAGGTGCTACCTATCCTACCTCAGGAGATTGTTGACTAAGAAGAGTTGCTGAGATGGTTCCCCTGAAATCACTCATTAATCTTTGAGCATATCCCAAAAATTTGCACTGATGGAAGCTCCACAACCTTATGAACTACCTCATTCCGGTTGTACCAAATGGACCAAGCAGTGACAAAAAATAACTCCAAGTCATGAGAGGTGCCATTCTCCAAGATTTGCATTGCAACATCTATGAAAGCATGGTTTTCAACCAGCAAGCTTATAGGACAGGCTTGCCAATGCCACCATACTTCCCAAACTTTTTCACAGAAAATCAAAGCATGTTGGGTGCTTTCAGGGGCTTTTCCACATAAGGGGCACAAAGCATCATTCTCGATTCTCCTATTTCTCAGGTTTACATGTGTTGGTAGCCCATTTATACATGCTCTCCATGAAAAAATTCTGACTTTAGGGGGAATCTTAAGTTGCCACATTTTTTTCCATAACGGGGTTTTGTAGTCCCCATTATAGCTTTCACCCCTTTCCATCTTGTCAACTAGTGGAATGGCAACATAATAAGCACTTTTGACCGAGAAGACACCTCGCTTACTTCCTACCCAAACTATTTTATCATCCGGGAGGGAATAGCTTAGTGGAATTTGGAGGATGGTGTCTGCCTCAAAGGGAAGAAAGAGGGCCTGCACCAAATCAGTTTTCCACCTCCTAGTATCTTCATCGATGAGTAAGGAAACCATGGGGAAATCATCAAAAATTTGTGGGCGTGAGCATACTTTGTATGTGGTTGGTGTGGGCAGCCATTTGTCCTCCCAAATGTGGATTAACTTTCCATTACCCACATTTTATCTTGTACCTCTCCTAATCACTTCCAAACTACTATGAATACTTCGCCAAGCATAGGATGGGCTGCTACCTAATTTTGCTCCTAATACATCTCCATTAGGATAATACTTGGCTATGTATATACGAGCCACAAGAGAGCTTTCATTTGTGAGGAGTCGCCATCCTTGTTTAACTAACATTGCAAGATTGAAAGCTTGTAGATTTCGAAACCCTATACCACCCTCAAACTTTGATGTTCACATTCTTCTCCACCCAACCCAAGCCATTTTTGCTTCTTCACCTTTTTGCCCCCACCAAAAATTTCTAGTCATCCTTTCCAAGTCTTCACATAATCCCTTCGGTAAAAGGAAGCAACTCATTGTAAACGTTGGGATCGCTTATGCAATTGCCTTGATTAGGATTTCCTTACCACCCAAAGACAACATTTTTTCCTTCCAACCCGATAGTTTCTTTGCCACCTTTTCTTTGATTTCTGCAAAAACTTGAATCTTGGATTTTCCAATCACAGATGAGAGGCCAAGGTATTTACCATGCCTGGGGTCTTGCATAGGCCCAAGAATGCTAAGAACTTCACCCCTTTTCCCACTGGTTGTGTTCTGGCTAAAGAAAATTGATGATTTACCTGCATTAATTTCCTGTCCCGATGCTGCTTCATAGTACTCTAGTATTTCTACAAACTTGTGACATTCTTGGCTATCTGCTCTACACAACAAGAGACTGTCATCTGCAAAGAACAAATGAGTGACTTTTGGGCAGCCCCTGCAAATAGAGATACCATTGAGCCCATTTTTGTTATTAGCATCCACAATAAGAGCTGAAAAAGCTTCAGTGCATAAGAGAAACAGATAGGATGATAGGGGGTCACCCTACCGGAGCCCTCTAGATGGAACTATGTTGCCATGTGCTTCCCCATTGATTAGGATCGAGTAGGAAATAGTGGAGATACATTTCATGATCCAAGCAATCCATTTTTCATGGAAACCTAGTTTCTTTATTACTTTTCCACAAAAGACCACTATACTCTGTCGAAGGCTTTGCTCATGTCAAGTTTAATCGCCATATAGCTTTCTTTGCCTTCCTTCTTATGCTCTAGATAGTGCATTTTTACTTCAAAAGCAACAAGGATATTATCCATAATCAGCCTTTTCAACAAAAAGGCACTCTGATTTTCTGAAATAATTGTAGGAAGCACTGCTTTGAGACGATTAGCCAGCACCTTGGAGATCAACTTGTAAGTAACATTGCTAAGGCTAATTGGACGAAATTCCTTCATTCTAGTGGGGTTATTAATTTTTGGCACTAGGGTTATATTTGTTTTATTAATCTCATCCATAGGCGTATTAGAGTTCAAGACATTGAGCACCATTTTAGTAACATCTGAGCCAACAACATTCCAGAATTTTTGGAAAAATATAGCAGACATACCATTCGGTCCGGGGTTTTTTGTTGGATGCATCTGTTGGAGAGCTGATCTGACCTCTTCTACTGTGAAATCCTTGATGAGGTTCTCATTCATATCATCAGTGACCTTAGGATGGATAAGGCTGGTTACTTCTTCAACTCAACTAGGACGTATGGTGGTGTAGATGTCCTTAAAGTATGATATGGCAGTGGTTGCTATGCTGGCTCTATCATCACACCAAGTGCCATTTTCACTCCAGAGGCCAGTAATAGTATTCTTTCTCCGTCGTTCTAAGATACGATGGTGGAAATACTTTGTGTTTCGGTCTCCTTCACTAAGCCATTAGACTTTTGATCTTTGCGCCCACCAAATCTCCTCCCTGTCAAGTAGTTCATTAATTTCGCGCCTTAGCTGATTTATTTCTGCCCCATTCTTTCCCTCCATGTCTTGTATCATCAAATTACTGAGGACCTTCTTCTTCTCCTTAATCTTTTTAGTGGTGTGGCCAAACACTGAATTGCTCCAATTTGTTAGGGCAGATGCACACTATTTAATCTTAGCTGCAATACCTCCTGGTGTGCTTAGTCCCATACTTTCATTCCAATTCTCTTCAATTATCTCTTTACAATATGCTCTTCTAGTCCACATGGCTTCAAAATGGAACCTACGTCCTTTACGTTGTCCAATGGTTATGGATTCAGCTAATAAAAGTGGACAGTGATCAGATGTTGTGTCAAGTAGGTGGTGTACCTTGATACTGCTAAAGTGGTCAAGCCAGTCAGCTGTTGCTAATGCTTAATTAAGCCTCAAATAAATTCTATCATCCCTTTCCTGATGGTTACACCAAGTAAAATCCAGACCACAATAACCCAAATCTTTAAAGTTACATCTATCAACCGCATTGCGAAAACTATCCATTTGTTGTTGGGGCCTTGAAGCACCTCCCAATTTTTCCTTTCTTAAGAGAATCTCATTAAAGTCTCCAAAACATAACCATGGAAGCTTGTATTGCCTGTTTAGAATTTCCAAAAAATCCCATGACTCCTTTCTTCGATGAGTTTCCGGATGCCTATAGAATCCAGTTATCCTCCACATAAAGCTTGTTCCTTCCTCTGTTACCACAGCATCAATATTGTGCCTTGAAAAACTTTTGATTTCCAGATTCATTTCTTGTCTCCATAACATTGCCAATCCCCCACCCTTTCCCTCTCTCTGAACATAAAACCTTTTTGCAAAATTGATTTTTTCCTTCACTCTCTTCATTCTGTTAATTTTCATCTTTGTCTCTGATAAATAGACAACTTTGGGATCCCACCACCGCACATATTCACGCAGCGGTCCAACTGTCCAGGGGTTCCCAATTCCCCTGCAGTTCCATCCTAAGAGATTCATGGTGCTCGGCTGTGCTGACCAGAAGCCACCGCACATATTCAAGTCTTTTTATTGTTCAACGTTTTCTTTTTTTAATCATCTTTGCATTCCTCGGGATTTTATCTAAAATAGTAATGGTAGGAATGTATATTTGTTGGGTTTGATTGGAAGGTTTTTTAATCCAATCAGATATGAGGTTTAGAAGTTTTCAACTCAATTTAATCCACTGATTTTGGGGAAAAAGAAAATTTCCTAAAGAAACTACCCCTATCCTATATGTTTAAAAACTAACTTAACCTAAGGCTAGCACTTACATGTTTTGTACTTGTAAAAATTTTGAGTTTCAACTATTTAAACTTTTCTAATAAATTATTGTTATTCACATACTATATTTAAATTATATTTAAAAAAATTTTAAATTATCAAAATTAATTCTCAAAATGCTAAAATTACTTATAGATGGGTTGAGATTGCATACCACTTTCATTTGAGCCGTAAACTTTGAAAATGCTTCATTTAAACCTCTATTTTTTTAAAGTTCGTTTAAATCTTATGTCACAAATTTTGTTAACTCTCATTAAACATCATGTGACCAACTAGCTTAGATTAAATTTATTTTGAAATTTGAAATTTATACATAACTGTTTCGTAGTGACATATTATTAATTTTATTCAAATAATTCAAGATATTATATCAATTATTAAGGTATCACCAAAAGTTGAAGGAAGATCCTCCAACTATATACTGAGACATTTTGTTTTGTCTCAAGTCTCAACAAAAGATGCTAAACAATAAGACACTGCATAATAAATTAGATGGTTTACAAACAAAGAAAAAAGTACAATTGCAATTTGACTAGATAGCAACTTTATTTAAAAAACAAAAAAACTTTATCATTGAGTAAATTTGAATGTAACTGTAAGGATGCATTTTGATCCACAGCTCAAGAGATTTGGACAGTAGCCCAATAAGCCCAAAACAATAAATTTGTTAGAGAGTGAACTTGTTAATGAATGTTCAATGGGTTAAAGTATAGATCATAGTAGGCTAGTTGGTGCAAGAATGAATAAGATAAAAAGTTTGAAAAGAAAAATACTCCTTGGTCAGGTCCGAGGATGGTATGTTCTCATATATTTCTCTCAGACTTATACAAATATTCAAGTTCTTGGTTACACATTTATTTATTTTCTGGTTTTCTGATGATCCCCACTGTAATGGAATCCTCCTTCTTTTATGTCCCCTTTCCTTCTTTCATTTTAACTGTCTACGTGTAGATTAGATTGCTAATCTCCTTGATATTTGTCCCATCAGCAAATTCTTGAAGTCTTTGTAGGTAGCTATGAGACTAGAAGTCACTATTTAGGTATCACCTCCACATTAATGCGGCTAGTTAGTTAGGTGTAAAGCATTCAATACGGTGATAGCAGATTTATTCTCAAATATTTATCAATTCTCTGTTAACTTACTTCTCTCTGAAGCTTATCCTCTCAAGCACAATTGTCCATTGCCTAGTACTTGATGAGTGGTCGGACTTCAAGCTTCCCCTCTGTTGGCCAAAGAAGGGTGGCTCATTGGACAACGTCACCTGTTTATTATGACTAGACATCTTCCTCGGCTCAATAATTTACTTACCTTCACTAAAACTTGTCTATACTTGGGCTCTTTGACGTCCTTAGATACGGCTCACAGCCCAATATCCTTACTTGGACCTTTCATTGCTACAGTAACATTTTGAAAGTTTTAAGATATAATATATTCCAAAACTCTAAGGTTGAAATGAAAGTTTATAAAACTGAATTCTCCTTTTTTAAGAAAACAAATGTTTGGCATGAATCTTCCTCTTTAATAGTTATATTATGAACAATCTTTCATAAGATATAAAATTAAAAAACATTAATATTGTTCTACAACATTCATCAAATTCCATCGAAAAGGAGGGAGCAAGTTAGGAGGAACAACATTTTGACTTTGGCACATTAGGTGGGTTCTAGCATCTTCTCATCTTCAGCGCCATTCTTTTTTTTTTGATAGTAACTTGTACCAGAGATTTCATTAATAAGGACTAACGTCCAAAACACGTACATCACACTTAATTTGATTCTCAATACAGGGAGGGGTTTCCTCAACCCAGATTACACATTCTTTTACATTCCTAGCATCTTTAGCAAGTAGGTGAGCCGCCGTATTGTTTTTTCTGTTCGTGTGGACTGCTTTCCAAGTGCAAAACATTTGCAAGTATCTCCTGGAGCCTTCTATTATCTTTAGAATTGGGATAGTAGGTGCCACACCTCCATTTATAGCTTGTATCACCATTTGGGCGTCACCTTCAACTATAATGTCCTTCAATCCCAGGTCCCACGCGAGGAGAATACCAGCTTCAGCAGCTTTGGCTTCAGCTTCTAATGCTCGCAAAGGGAACCCCACTTGTTTGCTCATTGCCCCCATTATCTGCCCCCTATTATTCCTGATGACAACACCAATTCCACACGTACCATTTTCCTTGAAAACCGCAGCGTCCACATTCACTTTATACCAGTCCTGTGGAGGAGGGGACCAATGTTTGTGGTTGCCCAAAGGCTTAGGTAATTTGCATTTGGGCGGCACAGTAGTCCGGACTTCCTCCCTATACCTCCTTGCCTCTTCTGCTATGGTTTTACCTTGTTTACAAGCTCCCCCATGCTTAATTGTATTCCTGTTGTTCCACAAGCACCAGGCCACAATAGCAAAAAGCTCCCAGTCTTTGTCACCCGGGGAATCCAGCAAAAGCCAAAATACATCAAGGAACTCCTTGGGAGGAGGAGTAGAGCTACCAAAATTAAATCCCAATCCCTTCCACGTTTCTTTCGCTATTATGCAGCTCCAAATACAGTGGCCAGAAGTCTCACTTTCTCCACAAAAATCGCAGCGATCATCCCTCAAAATCTTCCTATGCATCAAGCATTTCTTAGTGGGAAGTATGTCTCTACTTGCTCTCCATAAGAAATGTTTTATTTTGTTTGGGCATTGGAGGCCCCATATAGTCCTCCAGATTGTTGTCATCCTGGCATTGTCCGAACACTCAGGTGCTTCCACGCCTCCTTTTGCTTCGGCAAGGCATTTCACTGCTGTCCGATAAGCACTCTTTACAGTGAAGCACCCATTTGGAGTTTTAGCCCATACTACTGAATCTGCCAGGTTCAACTGGCTGAGGGGGATGCTCAGTATTTCCTCTGCTTCATAAGAGAGGAAGGTGTGTTTGACTAGCTGAGTTCTCCACTCCCCTTTCTCATGGTTGATAAGAGAAGCTACTCTTTCACCCTGTCCCATCGTAGTTCTTGTGGTTATTACCTTGCCTGATTCTGATGAAGGCAGCCATCTTGCGTTCCATATCTCAATGCTCCTTCCATCACCAACCACCCACCTAGATCCCTCCTTTATGATATTTTTCGCTGCCAAGATGCTCCTCCATATATATGATGGCTTTTTCCCCAGCTGGGCTTCCATGAACGATGAGTTCGAAAAATATTTAGCCTTTAGAACTCTATGGGCCAGTGAGGTGGGATTTTGATTCAGCCTCCAACCTTGTTTAGCCAGAAGGGCTAAATTAAAAGCTTTAAGATCCCTAAAACCCAAGCCGCCTTCTGCCTTTGGTTTACACAATTTTTCCCAAGATATCCATGCAACCTTCTTCTCCCTTCCCCTTTGACCCCACCAGAAGCCGCCCATCATTGAGTTTAGTTCTGAGCACAGTGTGTCCGGGAGCTTGAAAACATTCATGGTGTATGTTGGGGTGGCCTGTGCCACCGCTTTAATTAACACTTCCCTTCCTGCATTAGACAGAAGCTTCCCTTTCCAAACCGCTATCTTCCTCCCAACTTGGTCTTTAATGCGATTAAATGCCTTTTTCTTCGCCCTTCCAATCAGTGGGGGAAGGCCCAGGTACTTTTCATGGTGTTGTATGATTTGGGCTCCAAAAATTCCTTTCGCAAACTCCTTAACTTCATCTTTTGTGTTCCGGCTAAAGAACAACGTAGTTTTATCTCTATTTAGCTTTTGCCCGGATTCTTCCTCATACACTTCCAGCACCTTAGCTACTTGCTCACATTCGTCCACGGTAGCTCTACAGAAAATGATGCTGTCGTCCGCAAAAAATAGGTGGGAGATTCTTGGAGCTTGTCTTGCAGCTGCCACCCCTTTAATCAGCCCCTCACTCTCTTTCTTTTTGATCATTGCCGACAAACCTTCTCCACACAGCAAGAACAGATACGGGGAGATTGGGTCCCCCTGCCGGAGGCCCCTAGAAGGGGTGATCGATCCTTTAGGCTCACCATTGATAAGCACCGAAAAGGTCACAGAGGTTACACACATCATAATGAGAGATATCCACCTATCCCCGAAGCCCATTTTTTTCATCATTGACTCAAGATAGGCCCACTCAACCCGGTCGTATGCCTTACTCATATCCAATTTTATTGCCATTAGCCCTTCCTTTCCTTTCCTTCTCAGATTAATGGAGTGCATGGATTCAAAAGCTACAATAACATTGTCCGTTATCATTCTTCCTGGCACAAACGCACTTTGAGCTTCATCTATAATACCATGAAGGACTTTCTTCAGCCTATTCGCAAGGACTTTAGAGAGGATTTTATATATCACATTGCACAGGCTGATAGGGCGAAATTCTGTTATCTTTTGAGGGTTCTTTGTCTTAGGAATAAGGCAGATGTATGTTTTGTTAATGTCCTTCGGCATAACACCTGTATTAAGGGCTTGCAGAACACAATTTGTAACCGAGGGGCCAACAATATCCCAGTATTTTTGGTAAAAGATAGGGGACATACCATCCGGGCCCGGTGCCTTGGTGGGGTGCATTTGTTTGAGAACATTCCACACCTCCTCTGCCAGAAATTCCCTTTGGAGCTCTTCATTCATATCAGGTGTCACTCTCTTTTCCATAGCATCAAGGCTTTCATCAAACCTGGTTGGATGGTTAGAGCTGTAAATGGACTTAAAGTAATTCAGGATTATCTCCTCTGTTGTCTCCTGATCTTCATGCCAAACCCCCATATTATCCATCAATCCCCCAATTCTATTCTTTCGTCTTCTTTGGCTAGCTGTAGCATGGAAAAACTTGGAGTTTTTGTCCCCTTGTTGCAGCCACATAACCCGTGATCTCTGGTTCCACATAATCTCTTCTCTAATATGCAGCTCATTAATCTCCTTTTTTAGGGTCTGAATTTCCACAGCCATTTCGTGGAGAAGGTTAAGGGTCTCCAGCTGTTGAAGGCGGTTCTGTTTCTGCCTTAATCCTTTGTATATATTCCCGAAGCTATTTTGGTTCCATTGTTGAAGCTGCCTCTGGCATCTTTCAAGTCTTTCCTGTATTGGCATAGCCGAATCAACCCTGTGAGGGTCCCATGCTAATTCAATTATCTCCTTGCATTCCTCCTCCCGAGTCCACATTTCCTCGAAGAAGAAGCGCTTCTTTCCTCTTCTTTGGTGATGGTCCTTATTCAAGAACAGAGCAAGAAGACAATGGTCCGAAGCTGACATGGAAACATGGTGAACCTTTGCTTCCGGAAAAGCTAAAGACCAAGCTTCATTTGCGACCATTCTGTCCAACCGAATGAGAGTTCGTTGTTCACCAAATCTGCCGTTGCACCATGTAAACCTCGGCCCCACAAACCCCAAGTCGATTAATCCGCAACTACTCAACACATCTCTAAAGGCTACCATTTGTGCAGCGTCTCTATCTTTCCAACCCACCTTCTCATCAGGATGTACAATCTCATTAAAATCACCACAGACCAGCCATGGCATCTCACATTGTGAATTAAGAGTTTCAAGTAATTGCCAGGATGTGTACCTTTTACTAGTGTCGGGGTGTCCGTAGAAGCCTGTTACTCTCCAAGGGCCTCCATTGCCGACGCCATGAACCACCACATCAATGTGGGAATGAGAGCAACTCTTGAACCTGATGTCCGTCCCTTCAACGCCATTCTAAAAGGAAAACTTCTACGCCAATCAGAAATATCAAAGTTTCTAGAAAGTTATTCCTCCTAACTTTTATTTATTTCTTCGAGAAGTATGCAAATTATTCCGGGTTGCTTTCAAGGTACACGTCTTCTTAACATATTTTATTAGCAGTCCGTTAAACGGTCAACCGACCTATCAGGATTGTTGTTATTAACTTCTTTATTCATTGTTATTAATATTACTCTTCGATACATTGACTAAAAAGAATTTACTTGAGGATTATTTTTTTTTAAGAAACAAACACGTACAAGAGAGAGGGAAAAATGTTATAACACAAAGGTCATGGTAATAGCACAACTCCACTCAAAAGTCATGGTAACTTTTAAGGGAGGGTGTGACAAGTTATACTACACATAACACACTCTCTTAAATAATGTGGGACAATTACCCATTAGCAATTTAGTTTTTCATTAATAATTTTTTAATTGGACACTTATTGTTATTTTAAATAAATATACAATGAAAAATGGTAGTGAGTTTTAATTTCCACATTTTATTTAGTTAGTAGGTGATGTGACAGTTTCTCAATAAAATAAAAAGAAATCCCAGTTAAAAAAGTAATGAAAGTAAGTCAAACCCTTTATTTGAATGCATAATTTTCAAGTTTGATGGTTAATGTGTTCTAAATAAAAACTACCTTTCTTGGCCTTTTAGCTAAGATCAAGTGCTCTTAAAAGAAAGGGTTTGATTGTTAATGATTTTGTAGGTTGTGCCTTTACTCACATCTATGAGTTATCCTCCATTGCAAGGTTAGAACATTTGTATCAGCTCTTGCAATTTTTATTTATTTTTGTATATTTTTTTATAAGAACTTACTTTTTATAATCTACATACTCACTATTCAATGCAGGTTACGTTAAATTATCTATTTTATATTACATTTTCTTAAAATATCAAATTTTTTTGATTAATTTTTTTTTCTTCACATACAACAATCCTCATTCATTCTCTTCATTCATCATCAGAATGTGTAAACAAAGAATAAAAAATTAAATGTAAAATAAATAGTATTAATATAAATTTACATGGTACTATGAAAACTATGTAAAATTATGTAAAAATGCATAGTAATTTTACATAATTTTACATAGTTTGATGTACTACTACGGTGAAGTTTGGGTTTGATTAGAATGTTGGACTTGTACTAATTATACAAGTACTCTGTTGGATGCCTATTTATAGGCTGGGCTGACAAAGATTGTACTGTACCCCCTAAGAAGAAAGGGTTCAATATGGGCAAAAAATGAGGCCTACCAAGGGATCGAGTCACCAAGGCATTGTGTATAATGGGCTTCAATATGTATTAGACTGAGCTTTATCTGAATTGTGAACTCAAGTTGGGCTAACGAAAGTCCAAATTTAGTTTAGGCTTAGCTTGGGTCGAGGTTTGCCGACGACACATAGTTTACATTCACAACCAACGAAGAAAGATAAGATACATCGTTTTTATGTGGGATCCGTGAACCTTTTATAGAACCACAAATATAAAAAAAACACATTTTTTATTTTAAAAATAAGTCCTACGTCACAGAAATGCAAGTACAGAAAAACTCATTTTTTTTATTTTAAAATTGAACCCTATGTTACTATTTATATATTTAAATATTATTTTATTACAATATTTTTAGTTTTCAATTTTTAGTCATAAGTGCTATCTAAACCGTCGCTTTTAGAACGCTAGAATCTGGATAGATATTTTCTGTCTATGGCGGCAACGGAAAACAAAAACAGAAGTCTTTGTTCAACATAGATATTTTTGTGTGATTGCACGTGAGGTTTTCTTCTATTTTTTTTTTGGGATGGCACGTGAGGTTTTCTTTTCTTTTATAATATTCATACACATACTAATAAGAACCAGCAAATTTATTGGCCCAACCCAATTGTTTGTTTTTGAACTGGTGGTAGAGAGTGAAACCAAAAGCACCCCAACATATCCACTTTTTAGTTCGGCTCGTGTGTCATGAATTTGATGATGAACTCCATCAAGAGTTAATGGACACTGTTTCTCTTCCATTTTGGTTCCAACAAACGCAATGGGTTTCGGTTTCAGGCTAAATCTCAAGTGTGGTTTTCCTATTCAGTCTCATTCCCTCACCAATTCACCCTCCAGACTTTCCTCATCTTATGGTGAGTTTTTTATTGGCTCAAAAAAAAAGTTTAGTTTTTGAAAATGCACAACTTTAGTGCTTTAAATTAGCTATATATCTGCCCCATCATAATTTTGAAATCCATATTTGAGCCCAACAAAGTATCGATAGTAAAGTGCAGAAATTGACTTTGCAAGCTGACCAAATTAAAAGAGTATTTATGGGGATTGAATTTTAGAGTTTGCTCTGGGAACTGGTTCTAATAGCTTGTTTTTATAGATATTAGACATGACTTTTGAAGTTTGTACTCAGCACTTTACGGAAATGTAGAAGACTAAGCAATTTGAAGAGCTATGCAATTGTCCCAGAAGAAAATATATTAAAGGAATAAGGACTTGTTAGAGTGATATAGTTGACCAGGATACAGTTTAATATGAGATACTATGCGATTTGAATTAGTTTCCATTCAGAAAGGCTGTTTTTTGTTTTCAAAAATTTATGTGCTAATAGTTGTCATTTCTGGTATGAGAATTTCAATGTTGTTGTTATTTTATTTTATTTTTAATTTTATAAGTATTTTCAACGATTTGTTTAATTGTCTTTTGATTTATTACCAAGATGTTTCCTTTGACTTGACAATTTCTTTTAAGTTGGGATGTTGCCTCTAAATCCTCGAAAGTTAGCATGCAATCATATTAGGAAGTTATTTTCATTGAAATTTTCCAAACATGGTGTAAGTTCAATATTGCTTTATAATTTCAGCACATTTATTATGATTCCATCTCACAGTTACTTACTAGAACAATTGCACTAATTAATTGTTTGGAAGATAAGACGTTCTCGGGCTAGAAGTTTAAGCTTGTCAAGTTGGTTTAAATCAGTGAAGAACTTAAACTCTCTTTGTGGATCTTTGTCATGCTCAATTGAATCAGCTAGTGACCCTATTGAATCTAGACATGCTTCAATTAGCTTCCTAAACCAACTGATTTTAGATTAATTATATCTATTATTTTCTTTGCCCCTTCCTAACTTGTGATGTAACAATTTGATATAAATACATATGATAATGATACTTTTTTTTGGATAATTTGATAGCTACAATAGGGGAGGGGGGATTTGAACCCTAAATGTCTCCATTGGAAACACCAGGAGGTCCAATTAGTTGAGCTACAAAGCTCTTGGCTACATAATATGATACTAAGCTTGAGTTGTTGGGATAAGTTTATCCCGTTTACTTTCTAATTGAGCTGCATTCTCGAACTCTTGTTCTTCCAGTTCAATAAGAATACATTGGGGAGGATTTAAGTTATAACTATGCTTGGCAATTTAGCTAGATAAAAAATGATAAGAAGCGACATGGCGGGAATAGAAGAGATAAGAAGAGAGGTGGTCAGAAGTGAGAACTGAGTATAACCTTTCTTTTCCTGTTTGGATATTCCCTAGGCAGAATGGGAGTAAAATGTATTTTTTTACCTATTTGGGTTGTCTTTATTATTTTTTTTTTAATTAGTTAGGGTTATTCATGGTACTGAAGAAAACAATAGTAAAATGTTCACTCACTTCCTAGCTCCCAGCACTTCTTGCCACTTTTGAAGTTTAGTCCTCTCACTTTTATCTGCTTCTTTCTCACTTAATATCCAAATGGGAAGTTTTACTCATTTTAATCTACTTCTTTGCTTATCTATTCACTTTCCACCACTCCAAACATGGTATTCATGGCTATTAATTCTGCATTTACAGTGTTCATTTGCCTGTTTTATGTTTATATAGTTTTAGTTATATCATACTTTTTACTCTTGTATACAAAATGATACAGTTAGAGGCAAGGAGGCTTCTCTCAACTTGACAAGGCAGTCTTTTGTGTCTGTTATTTCTGAGGAGAGTGAGACATTTTATAAAGATCCTCTGAAAGCAGACACTTGTTCAGCTCCAGCTCCACTCCTCACGGAGAATAATTTCTCAGAAATGGAAGACATGAAGGTTTGTCATTGCATTAAGTTTTCATGGGCAAGCTGCGTGTAATAATATCTCAAGGACGCTTATTATATTGCGATATTTTTCGCCATTTGAAATCTTATTGTAGGTCTTATCTTTCAGAAAAACATTAGGAAAAGGTCATACAGTAGTCTACGTAACATGATCGATGATACCCAGGTACCTGTTGAAGAGGACAAATTTACTTCCTGCACAAGCTTACAAGGGAGCAAGGAAGCAAATTTTAATTTGTTAATTGAAAATCTTCACGTTTTAGAGGAAACTTTCATTGATTCGGACGTGCTAAGGTTGGAAAGAGATATTCTGCAGCAACTAGGAAGGCTTGGAGCTATAAACTTATTCAATACCTGCCTATCAAGAACAGTTCAAATCTCAAATCTATTGGATTTGTCTGACATTCCTACTGATTATACAGAGCATGAGAAGAAAAGCAAAACATATGAGCACGCAGGAGATGAGATGGAAGGCAAAACAGATGATTGCATAGGTAAAGTTGTTGTTCGCTCTGGGAAAAAGAGGGAAAGAAAATCAAGAAGAGAAAAAACATTGGAAAATGCCTGTGAAACTTCTCTTCTGTTATTGCCTTCAAAAACCATTCAGCAACGTTTTGGACAGCCTAATGTTTCATATGTAAAAAAGGCATCAAGTTCTAGAAGTAGAAGGCTTAAAATTTCTAGGAATGAGGCTGAAATGTCAACAGGGGTTAAGGTAGCATTTATCTTCTAGGCCTTGGAATGAAATTTTTCCGTTCATGTTTCAAAAACTTCCTTAACAGCTATGTCCACATCGTTACAGGTGGTTGCAAACTTGGAGAGAATCAGAAGAACTTTGGAAGAGGAAACTGGGCGAGTAGCCACCTTAAGTTGCTGGGCAGAAGCAGCTGGACTTGATGAAAAGGTGCTGCAGCAGAATTTGCATTTTGGTTTGTATTGCAGGGATGAGATTATAAGGAGTACTCGCTCCTTAGTTCTATACCTTGCAAGAAACTATAGAGGCCTGGGAATAGCCTTGGAAGATTTAATTCAGGTTTGTCAGACAAATTTTTCATTTATATACTACTTTTTTGTTTATGATTTGAAGGTTCGCAATGAAAAAACTGGTATATAGGTTGTGTGAGACACTATACTTGTCTGGTCATTGATAAGATTCATCTATATTTACCTTAACAAGTGTGAAGACTTAGAGGGTGTTATGTTTTTTTGTCAAGAAGCTTATGGCTACTACTTCTTCCCATTGCTGTATTACTATCAAAGACAATTATGCATTAGATAAGATAAGGAAAAACAAGTCAGTATAATAAATTCAAATAAGATAAATATGCAGCCTGTGTCCTTGAGTCTTGATTTTTGGTAGTTAATGTGTCTCACATCTCATGCCTGCATCAAAACATGGCCCTCATGTTTGTGCCCGCATTGTTAAATCATAAAATTCCAAGGTGCAGCTTTCTTTCATGCTGAGATTGATAAATGTATGAAACTGCCAAAAGGAGGAGAAGAAAAATAAAAGTTTATATATGTGCATGCATGTATGTATATTATTATATAATATGTATCCACATATCACTCTCATTTTCCTAATTTCTCGCTTGTGAAGATTTACAAGTTCACTTTTGTTTTATTTTACAGGCTGGAAATCTGGGAGTGCTCCAAGGTGCTGAAAGGTTTGATCATACTAGGGGTTACCGATTTTCAACCTATGTCCAGTATTGGATAAGGAAATCAATGTCAAGAATGGTAGCACAGCATGCTAGGGGAATTCAAATTCCTGTATGTTTCTATATTCTTTGAGATGTTGTTTAAATGTAAAAATGTCATGTTTGTGACATCCAGGGGTTGATCCAAATGTTTTCCTTTTTTATTTTGGTTTATAGTACACATTGTGCAGTGCAATAAATCAGATACAGAAAGCTAAAACAGCCCTTAACAGTGGCCACAAGAAATACCCAGATGATGATGAAATTGCAAAGCACACAGGTCTTTCTTTGGCTAAAATTAGATCGGCTAGCAAATGCTTAAGAGTTGTGGGTTCAATTGATCAGAAGATGGGACCTTGCATCGATATAAAATATATGGTATGACTAAAATCCGTTCTTGCTCCCTTTATCATATGCATTCATCTCATCCATACTGGCAAGTCAAAGTCTTGTTGATAAATTAAGATTTGTGTAACACATTTTGTTTTTGGCTATGTTCACCTAGTACTTCTGGTAGATGGCAGCAAAAATTGGTCATGCTTGTTGTCATTATTGTTGCCTAGTAAATCTACATTTTTATAATAATGTCACAGTGGAAACCATTTTTATGGTTGTAGAGAAGCACATTTTCAATTCACTCAGTGGGCACAACATATTCAATAGAACAAGCCTAGTTTTCTTGTGAAACTCTACCAGCCAATAGAGTCACCTAAAGGATCCTGATCATGAACCCTCTTGTGAGGGTAAGTTTTTTTTTTTTTTTTTTTTTGGGGTGTGTGTGTATGAGTTCTAAAATAGTGCCGATTGGATCACAAGGCCATTGGTGTTGTTTTTCTGCACTTGCATAGTCATATTTCTTACACAATCTGAAATAAGTGTTTGTGGAATTGTTTTCCATAAAGAACTAGCATTTTTTTTTTCAGAGGGGGAAGGGAGATTTTGCTTCATAATGTAGTAAAATAAAAATTTCCTCCTCCAGTGAAGCAGGTTTAGGAGAAGGGTGAGCCTACTTTTATGATAGCATCATTGACTAAAAACGCTATATGAGGTGGCCATTTTCATTTGAAATTCAGACTCACAGTAATATTTCAAATCTTGTCAAGATTATTTTGTTAACTAGAAGTGTGTTTTGAAAAACTGATGCAGGAACTTACACCTGATATGTCGGTAAAGAGCCCGGAAGAAACTGTCATGAGGCAACACATGATAAAAGACATTCATGATCTTTTGAGAGGCTTGGATTCAAGAGAGAGGCAAGCGTTGTTCCTACGGTATGGTCTTAAGGACAATCAGCCTAAATCACTAGAGGAATCTGGGAGGCTTCTTTGTGTGACCAAGGAGTGGATGCGGAAAATTGAAAAGAAGGCTCTAACAAAGCTAAGGGATGAAGATGTCTGCAGAAATTTAAGCCATTATTTGGATTTGTAATTTCAGAAGCTCCAATATTGTCTGCCTTTTAGGTTGAGCTTGGAGTTAATTTCAACTTTCTTAGGCTAGATGAATTGTTATAGAAACCCAACAGAACTAGGGTCCTGACGAGATCTAAAACTGCACACAAATTATGAGTAGCTTTTGTGAGTTCTCAATCCAGGAATGTGCACATCATCATTCCATGATATGATCCATGAATGCATTTTTCCATCAAGTTTCTTTTTTTTGTGTTATATTTGAAGGTGCACATGTTCCACACTTTCACTAGTTAAGTATTGGATAATCTCACCTGGAACCCTTTTATAAAAGAAGAAAAAGAAAAAGGATTTGATTTGAGTTTTTTTAATCAATTATTTGAGCTGAGTTAGACTCATTGACATCATTCTATCTTTTATATTTATATATTGTAAAGAACATACCGATTCTTTCATTTTTGTTTCCTTGGATTCACAAATTCCCTTCACGAAGGAAGTGCTAGTTAAACAAAATAAACATTGTTTACTTAAAAGTTTATTAGAGAATGAAATGGAATGGAATAAATGGATCATAAAACAATTGGTGGATTGGAAAAGTATATGGGTATATTGTGTTTTGGAGGTTTATATATATATATATATATATATTTTAGAAATCATTGGAATATGTAATTTTAGGTTTACATTATTCAAATTCTATTCGTGTTCTATCATGATAGAGAAAATATTTTACTTCCATTTCATTAAAATGAATAAGTCATCCGTCATATCTTGAAGGAATTAGGAATGCTTAGAATCAAATGAATTTGAATGGATATTTAATATTTTCCCTGAACTATTTTATTCATTTTCATTGATCCTTCAAACATGGACTATTTCATTTTCCTCCCCCAATCTGGTTGCAACTTGCAAGCATCTTTTATTTAATATGACATGTAATGAGTTTATGGTTTAACTTTTTTAAACATGTAAATTTTAATTTAAAATTCTAAAATGGTAGGAGTCTAATTCAAAACTATCTATCTTAACCCAAAAGAAACTTCATTAAATGATAAATTAAAGTAAGATAAATAACGTATTTGGTCCATATCTTTTATATTATATTTCAATTTGATCCATAATTTTTCAATTGTGTCAATTTGGTCCATAACTTTTCAGTGTTGTGTCAATTTAGTCCATGTCGTTATCTCTTTGATGAAAATTTCTAACATAGCAAACGGCTAAAATAAAATATTAATTTATTGCCACATAAATGGAAACTAATTTTTTATGTTGACCTTTAGTTACGTTAGCACTTTTTATCCAAAATATAAGGGTAAGAGTTAAATTAAAATATGGTGTAAAAGATAGGAATTAAATACATATTTTACCTATTAAATATATATATATATATATATACACACACATGTGTATATATAAACATTTTAAAAAATAGGAAAAAATTTATAATTTTTTTTTCATAAAAATAGAATAAAAACTTCCTTAAAACGGTAAACGAATCTTTTTAATTAATATTTAAAAGAAGTCAAAGGAGTGAAAGAAGCCAACCACCCTAACTACTGCTGCTTCACAGCCAACCAGTCACCCCATATAGCTTAGGTGAGCTTGCACTGTTTTCGCTTTTTCAACCCAAAACGATACACGTGTCCCGCCTTCGCCTTTCAATTTTCAGTCAGCATCAGATATTCCGTTAAGAAAACGACTCCATCACCCGCAAGACTCACAAATATCTCACAGACGCATGAAGCTAAGAAGCTTCCCGTCGGCTGTCATTGCTGGCGAAATACCATTCCATCTGTGACACATTGTATTTCCCCCGCGGGTGATTACATTTCCAAACTATTAAAGATCGCCGAGCCACGACTCCGTCCTCACGCTCCAAATGGCGCGTGACGAAAAACACAAACAAGTAATCACTAATCAGATTCATAAGATCAGTTTCTAATTATAATCTTAAGCTGCTAACAGTTAATAATCAGCTTTCCTAATTAGGAGAGTGTATTCAACGCTCTTTATAACAGCTTCAGTTTTTATTTAATGATTGAATAATCAAGCACGCTATCCAGTACTCTACCAGAAACGAAGAGCCAATCAAACTCTACAAAAACCTCAAGTTCACAATGTTCTGACCTTATCTGATAATTTCTTTCTCCTCCCAAAAATTAAAATAAAGCTCTGTCTCTCTCTCGCTCGCTCTCTCTCTCTCTCTCTCTGTTCATCCACTTTGTCTTCCTTCTCGTTCTCTCTTTAGCTCCCTCAACTGCTTTTTTAGTTTTTTCTCTCAGAGCAATTTCTAGGGTTTGAAATGCTACTAACTCTAAGATACAATCTCAGCCCTTCATTTTAATGACTTTCTCCACCAGTGAATGGCTCGATTTAACTCTCCAATTTTCCATTTCACCATTCTCTTCTTTACTTTTTTACCCCTGGTCCAAGCATCCGCAATCGATGGCGATGATTTCTCGATTGCCGGTTTCGATTCCGATTTCAATCTCTTCCATCAGGACTACTCGCCGCCGGCGCCGCCACCTCCGCCACCTCACCCGCCGTCGGTTTCGTGCGCCGATGACCTAGACGGCGTCGGCGACCTCGACGCCACGTGTCAGATAGTTAACGATTTGAACCTCACTCGCGACGTGTATATATCAGGGAAGGGAAATTTTTACATCCTCCCCGGGGTGAGGTTTCACTGTCCGATTCCCGGTTGTTCGATAACGGTGAACATTACCGGAAATTTTAGTTTAGGCACAAATTCTTCGATCGTGACCGGAGCGTTGGAGTTGGCATCGCATAACGCGAGCTTCCTCAATGGTTCGGTGGTGAACACGACGGGACTGGCGGGGAATCCTCCGCCGGAGACGAGCGGTACGCCGCAAGGGGTAAGCGGGGCGGGCGGAGGACACGGCGGGAGAGGCGCGTGCTGCTTATTGGACGACGCGAAGCTGCCGGAAGACGTGTGGGGCGGAGACGCTTACTCGTGGTCTTCGCTGCAGAAGCCGTGCAGCTACGGAAGCCGAGGCGGGACGACGAGCAAGGAGGAGGATTACGGCGGATTGGGAGGCGGAAAGGTGAGTATGGATGTTGTGGGAACTGTTGTTGTGGAGGGAAGTATTTTAGCTGACGGCGGTGATGGAGGAACTAAAGGAGGAGGTGGCTCTGGTGGCAGTATTCACATCATCGCTTATAAAATGTAAACTCTTTTAACTCTCTGATGATTCCTCTTTCTGTCTTTAGCTTTCTTTCTTCTATTTTCGTAGTTGATGGAATAGAGGGAAACTAGATATTTGATTGAGTTTTGTTTGGCATCATTTGCTTGGTCGGGAAAATTTTAGGTTATTCATAGAGATGCGTTTTTGTCTCCAGTGGGTTGGGTGAGAGAAGGCAGGGAAAAATCTTAGTAGATCTCTATACGGAAATTTATATTAGAAAAACAGAAACCAAGATGCGGCCTACAATAGTTGAAATAAGTAGTACAAAAAGTAAAGGAAAATATAGAAATAAAATATTTGAATCTGCGTTTACTTTGTAGATTAATTGCTGTGAGTCCGTGACTTAAAAATTAAAAAAAAAAAAAAAAAACTTATTTTATTTGGGTTTAATTCTGGTACTCTGATGTGCTATTTCCTTTTGTGTGTCTGTGCGCTTGTTCTGGTGTGAAATTCTGTAATCTAGCATAAAAAGATGTTTTTTTTTTTTTTTTTTTTTTTTTTTTTCTTCTGGAGTGTAAAGAGTAAAGTTGAGGTGCAAATTTTGCATTACTTGATTTGATGCTTTGGTTTTAAAGCCCCTTCAAATATCATAGATTGTTGCAGTTCCTGAAGTTTCAATGTTAGCCCAAACTTAAAATTAGCATTTTAAATGGATGGTACCTATCACTGCTTTCTGCAGAGTGTCATGGTTTGAGCCCCAAAATTTTCACCTATGCTGCTATCCTCGCAATTTTGAACTTTTTGTGATATATTGACAATACATAAACGTTATTAGCATAACCATACAGTGGGAGATTTTTTAATTTTTAATTTTTTTAATGATTTGGGCATCATTAAGCCTTATCTTGTGTGTGGACTTGACAAGCATTCTTCTAGCATTTTCTTCTGGCGAAGTTTGAAGTTAAATGGTGAAGGAGGCCAATGTTTAAACTCTCTGTTTCTAACTATTTATGCATTTTAAAATATCATTCTTCTTTTCCGGTCAGGTTATGCATGCTAGATTGAATTTGAGAAACAAGATTGGAAATCATCTTTTGTGTAATTTTCTAACCAGAATTACCTTGAAGAGGAAAATGAATGGCAATATTGAAGCAGAATTAGTATTGTAACTATGTTGGTGGGGAATAAGAATTCAATTATGAAGAGGAGCAGGAGACAACTTTTTACCAGGGAAAAGTGAGTTCCCTTTATATTATGGTTGCACTGTTATTTTCCACAACCAGAGCTTGAGTTGTAGGGAGTGTGGGTCTATTTTCTAAATGACATTTGAAATTTCCTATATATATTCTTCTTTCAATAACTTCATTAGCATCTATTTACTCCTCCTATTGCCTTGCCTTTTTCTTCTCTCCTTATCACCTTCCCTTCATATTGTGGTTTCATAATCTTGTAATTTCATTGATGTGACATGTGTTCCTAATGTAAATTACATTGAAGATTAAGCTAATCCCTAATATAATTTGACTTTTACTGCTCTGTTCACATTCATGAACTTCGATTATATTAAAATTGCTGCTAGAATGATTAAATTCTTGTTCTATCCAATTATTATTTTATAAGTTTCCCTTTTAGAAGTTCTAAAATGTTTGTGCGTCATCAAAATTTAAAGACTTTTCTTGATTGCTTTCCCATGATAGCCTATCATCACATTGATTACATTTAATGTTAATTATAATTTATATTTTTCTCCGGTTTTTATTGTTAAAGCATACAAAGGATTTAACTATTAATATATGATAAGTAGGTGGGGCAGAAACACTTAATCTTTCTTCCTTGAAATGAGTGTTTTCTCAAAGTGGAGTGGCATTTTCTTTGTAGCTTTGCTCTGGGGGGGGAAGATGTGTCTAATGCCTTATTTATTTATTTATTTTTTTAAAATGATTTTATAATGGCACAACTTTAGCAACACACTGGTTTGTATCTATATACACATGCGTTCCTGTGTGGGCATGCACCATGCGTTTTAGATAACATGTAATGTAGATTTTTATTTTTAGCAGAAGATGCATCCATATAATTCCATTTTTATGTGTGTGCATAGGTGCATGCGCGTGTGCCTTACTATGCATGTATCTGCGCGTGCCTTACTATGCATGTATCTGCGCGCACGCACTGGATAAAATTAATTTAGATTTTATTTTTATTTTTTAGGGGAGACATTCAACAGCATATTATTCCATTTAAGTCTTACCCATTCTGTCCGTGTGGATGTGGGTGTGATTGTATTTGCATCTTCCTCAACTTAGATCTGTAAAAATTTCAGTAATGGAAATACAGGTTTTTATACTTATTTAATTGAAGTGTTTTCCTTTCATAAGAGCAGGACTGGCAGTGGCAGGATAAGTGCTTGTGGAGGTAATGGATATGGCGGCGGCGGTGGTGGAAGAGTTTCAGTAAATGTTTTCAGCAGGCATTATGACCCAGAAATTTTTGTGCATGGTGAGACTCACTATGTTCTTTGGCTATGTTAGCTCCCTTTATATTTTTTTTGATAAGTAATTATTAGCATTGAAGGGAAACCTCATGTACATGGTACACTGGATGAGTACATTACAACAAAAAAGAAAAAGAATGATGTGTTGGAGATATTACACAAAGTAATAATAGAAGAATAAGATTAACATAAAAAACAAACAGAAATAGATAACTTGGGCACTATATCGTTTTTCTTAGACAATATTTACTCCCCACACTTTTGTTGCTAAATGGTTATTGCAAATTTGTGTCTAGGATACAACCAAGATGTTGGGTTCTACAGATAGCAATTCTGGAGAATGACTATAAGATTTCTTGTGTTTCTCTTGTGATATTTTTCAAGTGAACATAAGCCTCTATTTATACCCATAGAGTTATGTTTCATGAAAAGACACATATGGAAAGTTATTTATTTTTCAAGTGAACATAAGTCTCTATTTATACTTATAGGGTTATGTTTCATGAAAAGACACATATGGAGAGTTAGTTATTTTTCAAGTAAACATAAGCTTCTAATTCATGAAAAGGCACATATGAAGAGTTATTTATTTTTTCTTAAATTGTTAACAAAGATTGAAACCTCTTCAACTTTTCTGAATAGTCACCAGAAAATTCTAGAAAATTTCAGAAAATTTAGATTTCCAAATTTTCACTTAGAAAATTCCAGAACTTGAATTTTCACTTTATGAAACTATATTCTCCAAACTCAACTATCATTATTACAACATATCCTTGTATATAATTTTATATACAACAATCTCCACTAGGTTGTAATAATATATGTCTCACTTGATTAATATCCTATCATGCATAATGGAAGGTGTCTTTCAACTTAAATCTCCCTTTAGTGTAATTACTCAAGAAATCAACAGAGTTAATGGTGGCTTGGTGCTTAAACCAAAACTCTTATGTGTTGAAATCGGAAACAACACACACATGAGAACATCCACAACACATTTAGAAATTCACTATTGTTAGCACTATTATGGCCATGTGCTCTTCCCGGTTTAGTAAATATGCACAAGAAAAAACCTTTTTACTCTTGCTAGAAGCGGCACCACTCTTATGTTCACAAAGGTGAAGTTCCTTTTTATGTCCATGTTACACAGACATTTATGATTTATGAACTTCATTAAGAGTGAAAACTCATCCTCAACTACATCGTAACAGTTTGCACTAATTTATCTTGAATGAGATACAAAATTAGTGTTCTTACTAACCACGTATCAATAGCTTGTTGTTACCCTTTAAACCTCTTTAGATTAAATCAATTCGAGATTGGGTTCCCACTATTGGTGATTCTCTTAAAAGAAGGATTTTAGTCACATTCCAATGGATGTTATCCTTACCAAGTCTTGAGACACACTTCAGTAAAGGACCTATTTTATATATAGAATTACGTAGGCAATGGACTAGTTCAACCACACTTGACTTGCTTTACGTATTCTTGTCTTAGACTTTTAAGTCTAAGTTTACATTGTATGCAACTCATGTATAACGTATGCATTGTGTTTTCACAATTACAGTATAAGGAATGGCTCACTATGGTTGTGGCCACGGCACTTTATCAAAACCTTAGCCATTTTCTTTTGCTCATTACTATTATAATTAATGCTCTCAATTTAATTCTATAGTAGAGTAAGAAATACACTTTATTTCTTTAATGCTTACACATAGCACCCCCACATGTAGTGATTATCTAACTAAACATAGATATTATCACTTACATCAATAATAGAATTAAATTTGAATATTCTATATTATAGATTTTCATCACAATTAAGTACTCTCTAGTGATCATCCTCAAGTTTTTTAAAAATTTTGAAATTCAACATACTGTGAAGGCAATGTCTAGTTTAGTTTCATACATGATGCGCAACATGTATTTAATACACTAGCAAACTCAAGTTATGTATCCGCCCTTCCAGTAATCTCTTTATCTAATATTGGAATCAAAGTGTCTTTGCCTCTTTAAAGATATTAAAATCTAAGAAGCAAGTTCTTGACACTAATCTCAACACAATGAGATAACACAATTCCCAAAAAATTGAGAAATCACTAATCTCAACACAATGAGATTACTCAAATCTCAACAAAATGAGATAACATAAATCTCAAAATGAGATTAATATAGTGCATATCTCCACTATATTTCTTTACTTGATTCTCATTTATAAAAGACTTTCATTTAATTAAGGAAATAAAAACCCACAGGTCTTTCAAGCAAACTTTCTTACCAAGATCACTTTTTAAGAAAGTCACTTCACATCTATATGATGCATACTCAAATTATATGTGGAGGCTCAATCCAATATTTCATTATTGATCCTTGAATGTTCAATTAATGAACTCACTTGTACTCTCTTTATTTCACAAAGAGGTACTTTCAAAATAGGATTACAATATGTGCTTGTTTAAACTCGATACATCTACTGTACATGGCAGAATTTAATCACAATGAATTTAACATCCCTCGATGTTAATTCTCAATACCTTTATGAAGCACATCTTTGATGCACATTAGCATTATTATGAGTCCATGACTTATTTAAGGGTTATACCCCCACACTTTAAAATGATAAGCATTTAGTCACATTCTCATTTTATAACACATATGAAATACCTTTGAGCTGGAATTTTATTATGCACATAGCATGTACTAAGCAATGTTTCTTCCCATTGATTAGATAGGAACTTAGCTGATTGCACTCAAGTTTATGGCATTCACCTTATCAAATAGAGTTCTCTCTTTTGACCAAACCATTTTATTAGGATGTATAAAGGACTGCACTTTGATATATTATGACAAGCTCCTCACAAAGAATAATATACATTTAGAAATATTCATCATTTCTAGTTAATACACCATTCAATTTAAATCATTATGCTTATATAAATTATATCATGCTTTGACATAAATTTCAAGAATTTGAAATTTAAAAGTCTCAGTCTAGCATGTCACAAATAAAGAATCAACAATATAAGCACAACCAAAACATATTGATAAATAACACTTAGATAGTAGCATATTCATTGCCTATTAATATCCCATTCTTGGACAAGACTATTCTTAAATAACAAATTGGCTTTTCTTGATATTAGGTACATGAAAATATAGCATTGGTGAAGAGAACTTCTTGCTAAAACTCAATTTCACTTCAACAATGCACTTTCCATGAACTTTTGCCTTACTGTGGATGTCCATAAACGCCTTTAGTTCCATGGAAGACTCCTTATAAGTCTTGAATTGTGCCTTGTAGTTGCACACATACAACATTGCACCTGAATCAAAACACCAATTAGAAGGATTTGTAATTACAGCCATATGAAATTTAGTGATCTTTATTACATACATCACTCACCATAGCAATAATGTCCTTAATGACAATTGCTTCATTGGCATTTTCATCTTCATCCTTCTTATTCTTTAAGAATTTACATTCTCAAATATAATGGTCTTTTTTTCCACAAAGGAAACATACCATTCTACTTGTCATTGTTGGGATCCTTAGAGTTGTTCTTCTAAAATGATTCACACTTTTATTCACATTCAAGTGTTTATTGTTCTTACTAGAACTTCTAATTTTAACATTGTTCACATTCACTTTAGGATCGGTGTTAAATACACCTCTAACCGGACTTTCCTCTTTAATTCAGTGATGTGGTCTGAATTGATCTAAAGTGAGATCTTCTGACATGTTTTTTAATGTCTTCACATAGTTTAGAAAATCACTTATCCTATGTACGGGGATGTGTTCTTCTTTAATATATATTTTCAGTTACTTATCAAAAAAAAAAAAGTGTTTAGAAAATCACTTAGGAAAATATTCATATACTCTATTACTTTAATAGTTTAAATTCTCATCCTTTAGATTTTCTACTTCTCTTTATAACATTTAAACATGTTAAAATTTCATTCTTATATCTCAATTCAAATAAATTCGCAACATATGCAAATATTCTAACAAAGAAACTCATCAATTAATTTGAAATTCAAATTGTCTATGAATAAGAAATTTGTACCTTCACTGTTCAAACTATGAACATGACTTTTAATGCATTCACAATATGAAAGAATTATCACATTGTCTTGCCAACAAAGAATTTGTTTCTTTAAGCCTTATTCTATTGAATCTTCTTTATGATTGATTCATCATTTGAAGAACTCTTCAAATCCAAGCCAATTGCTCTTTCGACCGTGTAAAATTGGTTCCATCAAAGCGTTCCAATTTCACCAAACCATGGTTCAACATCTTCAAAGTTGTACCATCATTTACTCCTTGTTTTGTAGTGAAATATTGTCTAAGATTGTTGGAGATATTATTATACAAAGTAATAATAGAATAACAAGATTAACATAAAAGATAAACAGAAAATAGAAAACTTGGAGGTATTATATCGTTTTTCTTAGACAATATTTGCCCCCTTACACTTTTGTTGCTAAAGGGTTATTGCAAATTTGTTTTTAGGATACAACCAAGATGTTGGGTTCTACAGATAGCAATTTTGGAGAATGACCATAGGATTTCTTGTGTTTCTCTTGTGTTATTTTTCAAGTGAACATAAGTTTCTATTTATACCCATAGATTCATGTTTCATGAAAAGGCACATACGGAGAGTTAGTTATTTTTCAAGTGAACATAAGCCTCTATTTATACCCATAGGGTTATGTTTCATGAAAAGACACATACGGAGAGTTAGTTATTTTTCAAATGAACATAAGCCTCTATTCATGAAAAGGCACGTATGGAGAGTTAGTTATTTTTTCATAAAATTGTTAACAAAGATTGAAACCTCTTCAACATTTCTGAATAGTCATCAGAAAATTCTGCAGAAAATTCTAGAAAATTTAGATTTTCAAATTTTCACTTAGAAAATTTCAGAACTTGAATTTTCACTTTATGAAACTATATTTTCCAAACTCAACCATCATTATTACAACCTATCTTTGTATATACCTATATATACAACATGATGCAGCAAGAAAAACTTAGAGCTGAAAAAGTTCTGATATGATCCAGCTAAAGAGATTCAAGCAAATTGACACTTACAGAGGTTTAAGAAGTAAATCCAGCAATACAACCAAATATTGTAGCAAAGATAGAAATAAGACTGAATTTAGAAAATATTGATGAATATGATCAAATGATCAAATAAGACTGAATAGAAAATTGTCCTTGTTTGTGTCTTTTGATATGTTGGCATTTTTTTTTGTGTGGAAGACGACACCTATAGTGTTTTTATAATAAATCAATGTTCCATCTCATTTCCATCAATGATAACGATTTACAATTTTTTAAAAAAGCGTGCTTTCTGCTTCTTAGAAAAATGCTGGAAAAGCATGCATGAGCCTCACTTCAATAAATGAGTTTCATTTTGACAAAGCAAAGTGCTTACACCTTGGGTTTTGAGCTTTAAGTGTGCTTATTGAGCTGTTAAGAAAATTGGTAAAGAGCTTAAAATTTAAACAAAAGTAGAAGAAGTTGTAGTCTTGATGGAAAGCAGTCTTCTAAACAAAATTTATATTTTAATATTATAAGTAATTGAAGACATTTATTGAAGAGAGAAAGGAAAAAAAAAGTGCTCCCTATGTACAAAGGAAGTTACTTGGGAAACTAAAATATATCATCTAAAAGTTGAATATACCTAAAAATTCCATCAAACTATGGACTCCCTTCTTCTCTTGCACATGCATCACCACCCATATGCACGTGGAATTGTGTTTGTAACAGTTAATGGAGGTTCATTCGGTTGTTTTGATTCCTTCTCACTGAGTTTATCAATAAGGTCACTAAAAAGTGACAACAAACTAGATTGAAAGTGCTCTGGCCCTTTTTGCTTTTTTGATGTTGTTTAAATCTATGTTTTTAACATTTTCAGTAAGTTAATGCAATGATACATTGTTCTTTTCAATGCTATTCCATCTTTAAACCTTAATTTCTTTTTGTATATGTACAGCTGTGTTTTCAGGGGGGGAGATATTGGTTCTCAATTTTATTTTACTTATAGTTTGGATCATATGAAATTTTCTCCATAATCAAGTGGTGGAGGATGAGTTGTAGTTGCCTTTCAATAAAATAAAATAAAAATAGAAAGCAGAGAAACCCATGAGCCTATTTCATTTTGTAATCTCATTTACTGGGTTCTAATTGCTTTTTACCATGAATTTGCTTGTCTTCTTCACATTATTTTGTTTGTTTTTTTTTTCCCTTAATGTTTTCCATTTTTGGAACACTCTTCATTTATCAGTTGTCTGGTCAGGTGTCTATGTTGATCAGCATTGATGGGTACTAAGTTACTATCTTGATATCAGATGGTTATCAAATATTTGTTTTATTCTTAGGAAAAGCAAATTACATATCCTCTGATTAAATCTTATGTCAGTATGTGGAATTATTTAGCAACTGCAAGCATCATTTGCAGGAGGAAGTAGTTTTGGCTGTCCAAAGAATGCAGGTGCTGCTGGGACTTTATATGATGCTGTTCCCCGGAGCCTTATTGTTAGCAATCACAACATGTCAACAGACACGGAGACACTTCTTTTGGAATTTCCTAATCAGCCTCTGTGGACAAATGTTTATATTCAAAATAATGCCAGGGCTTCTGTGCCATTACTTTGGAGTCGCGTCCAGGTTAGTAAAATTCAGATGCATAATTTATACTGGCAGAGCTCTTGTTCCTATGCATGGTTTGCTCTTACTTTCTGGCCAAGCCCTATGTACTCATGTTTTTTATCTAAAGAGAAGTCAGATATAATCGTGTGAAATTAAAAAAAGGCTGGTTTAAAATATAATTGTTTACTAGGGGGGTGGGTGCTTGTTTGATGGAACTTTAATGCAGGGAGTACAGCTAAAATTATTTCAATATGTTTTTTTTTTTTTTTATCTTATCTGAAATCTTGGATTTCATTTTTGAATTTCAGATTTATTATAGATTTCACTTTTGAATTTTATGTTGTTGAGGATTATATGGGATTTTTTTTTTTGGAATTATTTTTACTTATTGTAGATTTCGCTTTTGACAGATATTGAGGAATGCACTTTTGAATTGGAAAATTTCAATTGCTGGTTGTTGATTCCTAACTTTTTCTGTTTGGTGCTAATTCCAAGCAATCCCTAAGTGCTGATTCTTATTGCCTATTTTTATATTCGGCGCAATTGTCTTCTCTAAATTCCTATTCTTTCTCCCTTGACCATCTGCATCTGATCTATCCTCCGACATCAAACTTTACCTTAGCCCATTGTGACTATGAAACCACTGGTTTATGCATTTTTACCTTAAGCATGATCATAATTTTGGTGCTTACTGTATGAATATATATATATATATATATATTAATCGTTATCTAGATTTTATGAGATTGGTATATTCATTTTAACTCCTAACCACATTTTATTGAGCCTATCTAAGTCAGTCGGTGTGAATGTGGATGTATTGAGATGTATTTATAGAATTCATTATAATTAAAATTGTGAATTCTTTTCCATGTATGGAGCTCTCGAGAATATTTTGAACAACAAATTTTCATTGACCACAAATTTCTATACAGAAGAGATTTTGAGTGTTTTCTTCATCTTAAAAGAACTGAAGTTTGGTTTATTTTGTATCCTTTTGAAAATGTAATCATGATTCACATGGGCTATCTAATTCCATTATCTCCTGATGATGCACTATATCAGGTAGAAGGACAGATAAGTCTGCTGTGTGGTGGAAAGTTGAGCTTTGGGCTTGCACATTATGCTTCATCAGAGTTTGAGTTATTGGCGGAAGAACTGTTAATGAGTGACTCTGAGATCAAGGTAACTAGCAGTTCAGTACGTTCTTTTTATGCTTTCCCACATTGTTTGATGCAATTTGAGGTTTAATGTTTTAACTTTGTTATGTGCTTGTGTTTTATGATAACATGGGTTTGTTTCCTTAAGGTGTATGGGGCTCTACGCATGTCTGTGAAAATATTCTTGATGTGGAATTCCACAATGCTTATAGATGGTGGTGAAGACGTGATACTGGCTACATCCTTACTTGAGGCTAGTAATTTAATTGTTCTCAAGGTGTGTCACTGTCCATTTTTGCATTTTCTAAAGCACATTTTACTTGTAATGTATTCATATATGATGTTTCTGCCTTTTCCATTTCAGAAATCATCTGTCATACATTCTAATGCAAATCTGGGAGTTCATGGACAAGGTCTACTGAATTTATCAGGACCGGGGAATTTAATTGAAGCACAACGTCTGGTTCTATCACTATTTTATATTATTCATGTAAGCAGCTGTTCCATTATAAATGTTTTGTTATTTTTTCTTTGATTATTTTTCATATTTGCTTGTAACTGATAAATTATCAATTGTTCCAAAAGGTTAAGCAATTAAGAATTGGTGAATCTAATCATTTAATCTAACATTCCCCTTCATGTGTGGGGCCTAAATTGCTCTTATTAAGTGGGCCTAACACGTGAGAATTTTTTAATGGTAGGTAAGGTGGAGACAGGTTTTGAACCTAGGATCTCTTGTTCTAATATCATGATAAATCACTTATTGTCTCAAAAGTTTAAGTTGTTAGGAAATGATGAATTTAATTATTTAATCTAACAGTAACTATTTGCTAGGCCAATAAAAAAAACTTGCAAGTTAGGAAATCTAGTAGTGGCATCTGGTAGTTAATCCAAAATTTCAGACATCCCTTCTGGTCACAACCCTTAGGCTGTAAAATGCTTCTAAATTTACATCTCTGTTTCTTTATCAATAATTTGAAGTTGGGGCATGGGGAGATTGGATATATCACCTACATTGTGCAGTTAATGCATATTTTTTTTAAATGCTCATATCAGTCAAGTGCCAAACCTTTTTTCTAAAATGCATTCATTGTGATTTGTATGATGTATACTCTTACATTGAGTCTGACTGAGGGTGGAGGCCCCTTCAACTCTATTTTATGCATGGAAAGATCTAATAAAGATTTATTTTGTGTGAAGCTCTTATTGGTTTATTTTATGAGAAATATAACACTGTAATATTAAATCAGTACAGTCATGTCTTGTCTATATTTTGTTTCTCATACTTTACCTAAATTAAGATTTTCAAATAGAATAGGTTACAACTATACACATTGTGCTATCAGTAAATGCTATAGAAAGTAAAAAACTGGCTTATTTTACTGACATGTTTTGCCTGATGCTTAAAAGAAAAAAAAGTTTTCTTGTGATGTACTCAACAAAAAAAAATTCTGTAGGAGATGATTGGTGAATTATCAACTTCCATTAACTTAATATGTATCTTTCTTCATTCCCTATGATTCCTCCTAATTTTTGGGACTAAGACTTAAGAGGGATTAAAAAATGGAACCCCTGATTCATTCCCTTCCGAATAAATTGCCAAACACAGGAATGAAAAGAATATTCTTTAAAATTTCTTTTCTTTCCATTTCATTCCATCCCCTTTTATTCCCCTCTCCCAAACAAGCTATAAGTTCATTGCCTCCCGGATTGCTTAAAATCAATGGGGAAGATCATACTTATCAGTGAGTTTTTAGTACTGTTAAGCCCAACTGTCTTTATCTATTTATATAGTCTTGCTTCCACAACATAATAATGATATAATGTTCCTTATCTTCATCATTTAGTAGTTGGCTATAAAAAAGTCCATGAATGGCTGGTTTGATGATAATTATTTGCAGATTTCTCTGAGCTATAGGATTGTACATGCTATGCACGTTAGGAAATTCTTGTGCTTTTTAGTGTATATGATTACCAATTGATTTCTCTTTTTTGCTTGACAGATTGGACTGGGATCTGTTTTGCGTGGTCCCTTGGAGAATGCAACAACAGCCGTTGTGTAAGTTTGGATCTAGCTGTATCATCACTTGCTTGAAATTTTCTAATGTTCTATTTACAGTGTAAATTTTTTTATTTTAATCTCTGTTAGGACTCCAAAGCTCCATTGTGAAAACCAAGATTGTCCTATTGAACTACACCATCCGCCTGAAGATTGCAATGTGAACTCATCACTGTCCTTCACTCTTCAGGTGTTTGTTTAGTTGAGTTGGTGCAGTAGTAGGATTTGAAATTATTAATCTGGACCTATTTAGAAGCTTTATCAATTTGCTTTTCCAGATATGCCGAGTTGAGGATATAACTGTTGAAGGCCTTATAAAAGGTTCTGTTGTTCATTTCCATAGAGCAAGAACTATATCTGTACAGTCTTCTGGAATAATAAGTGCATCTGGGATGGGTATTTTTTCCCCTTTACTAGTGATTTTATTATGCCCATGAGTGATTGATTCAGTAGTTATGCTTCCTCCACTTTAGTCTCTCTCACTCGCTCCCCCCCCCCCCCTTCTTTTTATTCTTTCTTTCTTTCTGCCACACAAACACCCAGGTTGATACACACAATTACGTCACAGTTTAAATGTTCTGTAGAAAACAAAACAACACATATTTTGATTTCTTTTGAAGAAATCATACACTTAAGTGGAGTTCATGTTTATGTATGTACAGGCTGCACAGGTGGTGTGGGCAGAGGACGTGTTCTGAGCAATGGTGTTGGCAGTGGTGGTGGGCATGGTGGTAAAGGCGGGCCTGGATGTTACAATGGTAGTTGTGTTGAGGGTGGTATTTCATATGGGAATGCAAATTTGCCTTGTGAACTTGGTAGTGGAAGTGGAGATGAAAGCTTAGCTGATTCAACTGCAGGTGGTGGTATCATAGGTGGGTCAATAGTACATCATCTTGTCACTATTTTGCTATAAAATGGTGGAAGATGTTGATGAGGATCTCTAAGGAAAATTAAATTTACTTGTTATATATATCTGCAATCATTGTAGTCAAATTTGAGTGAAGGTGGATGGCGCCATTCATTGGCGCCTTTTTTTCTCTTTGCCTCTTTTTTAAATATCTTTTTCCCAGTGTTTAAATATCTTTTGAAGTCATGTACTTTATATTTGTAACATTTATAATGTAATACCTGCTTTTAATTATAATTTATCTGGCTGTGTATTAATAAGATATTTTTTCCATCACTTATCATTCTTTAATTTTTATTATGATTTAATAATTGCCTTGTTGCTGTTTTATTATCTCTTAGAATTTAAGAATGCCTATTTTTAATATAAAATTTGTAACTTTTATAGTGTAATACCTATTTTTTAATTATAATTTATCTGGCTATTTATTACTAAGGTTTATATATATATCAGTTTTTTTATCACTTATCATTCTTTTATTTTTGTTGTTTCATTATGATTTAATAATTCAGTGTTGGACTTCTATTATCTAGAATTTAAGAATGCTAGTTGTTTTTGGGTGTTCCTGTTGTACACTTTCATATGTACCAGGGTTGTGTTCTTTTTTCAACATTTTTTAAACTGTGTTTTATTACTTATAAAAAAAAAATATAATAATTTCCTTCTTGTATAAATGGACGCTGGCTCTGTTTCTGTTATATGCTGTTAGAAAACAATGATAAGTGATTAAATTCACTATTTCCTATCATCTTAAGCTTTTGAGATTAGTGGTAGTTTATCATCGTATTAAAGCATGTAGTCGTGAGTTCAAACACTGCTGCACCTACCTTCCATTTAAAAATTAGAAATTCCATTTGAGCGCCACTTTTGAGGGGGAATCTAGGCCCATACGTGAGGGGGGTATAAGAAAATAATGGTTAAGTGATTAAATTCACCTTTTCCTGTTAGGTATTAGTGGTAGTTTATCATATGCAAACCTTATTTGAGTTGACAATTGCTATTCCTTTAGTTTCATATCCTCCATATTCACACCTTTTTTTTCCTGAGCAGTAATGGGTTCATTTGAGCATCCCTTGTCAAGTTTGTCAATTGAAGGCTCAGTGAGTGCAGATGGAGAGCATTCTGAAGAAACTAGTGGAAAGGCAAACTATGCTGTTGCAAATAGTTCAAATGGAGGTCCTGGAGGTGGGTCTGGTGGAACTATTCTTCTGTTTTTGCAAACAATAGCACTTGGTGAGGCTGCTATCCTTTCAAGTGTTGGGGGATTCAGTAGTCCCACTGGGGCTGGTGGAGGAGGTGGTGGAAGGATTCACTTTCATTGGTCTGACATCCCCACTGGAGATGCGTACCAGCCCATTGCTACAGTGAAAGGAAATATCCATGCAAGGTTCAGACTTAGTCAATTTTTGTGCAAATGCTGCATATTTCTATATGTTCTTGTGAATTCTATGGGTTTTTCTATTTTGTGAAAAGAAAGAACTTATTGGTTCATAATGAGCTTGTACATTCAATGAAAGATTATTTGATATGGCAGATTCAATGCTGGCACGTTTTACATTTTATATTACTTAATTTAATAATATCATCACTGAATTTAACTTGTCTTCTGGTAGCATATTGATGTTTTCTGTAATGGTTAGGGGAGGGAAAGGTGCACACCCAGGTGGTGCTGGAGAAAATGGGACGGTGACTGGGAAAGCTTGCCCAAAAGGACTATATGGTATATTTTGTGAGGTAGGTCTGCAATTTGATAACATTAAGATATCATTAATTTCCTTTGTGTTTGCACACTGTTTCATTTGTTCAGCATATCTTAATTTGAGTTTGTATATCTGCACACAGATTTCATAGCATAAAAAATGTATATTCGTCAACTCCAAGCTACCATGAATAAATGAACTTCTTTTTCATTTTTTTATTATTATCTTTACATGACTTTTTATTATGTGGGATACAATTACAATCATGAGCTAAACAAATTACAACTAGAAATGATAGTAGAAAATGCAGAGCATCATAGTGTGCTACTTATGGACCTCTCTCTCTCTCTCTCTAAATTTGTAGTTTAGCATGCATCACTATTTATTCCATCATATAATTTTTCAATTATGAAACTTGTATTTGTATTTGTGTTGTTTTTTTTATCTTCAGGAATGTCCAGCTGGCACTTATAAGAATGTTACGGGATCTGATATAGCACTTTGTCATCATTGTCCTGCTCAAGAGCTTCCCCATCGTGCTGAATACATTGCTGTCCGAGGTACTTCTATATTATTGGTGGCTAATTTGTCTTCTATCATAAGAGATAAAGGAACATATTCCCTTGAAATATTGTCAGTTCTTATTCATTTTCATCCTTTTTGTCTTGGAGGGGGAATTATTTCTTATCTGTAGTTTCATTTGCTTTATTTCCTTGTTGTTTCTTATTCCAAAAAATAATTGAAAGTTCTGGAATTAATGTATGGATTCTCAACTTGTCCTCTTTAACAGGAGGTATGGCTGAAACTCCTTGCCCTTTCAGATGCGTTTCAGACAGATATCACATGCCATATTGTTATACAGCTCTTGAAGAGTTGATTTATACATTTGGTGGGCCTTGGTCATTTGGTCTTCTTCTCATTGTTCTCCTCGTTCTGTTAGCTCTGGTGCTCAGTGCCGCGAGAATGAAATTTGTTGGGGTAGATGAATTACCAGGACCAGCTCCTACTCAACAAGGCTCTCAAATAGATCACTCCTTCCCTTTTCTGGAGTCATTGAATGAGGTTGCTTTGAACAATCTTGAATTGTAAAATATTGTCTTTTTCAAACATACTGATTTTTGTACAAGAAAAGAAGTCTTCACATACAGCTTTTGTAAGTTTTGCTGTGTCTCCACCCATGATATCGGATGTAACAAGGTGCTGTTGATATGCTAGGTTTTGGAAACAAACAGAGCTGAAGAGTCCCAGAGTCATGTGCATAGAATGTATTTCATGGGTCCTAATACTTTCAGCGAACCTTGGCATCTACCTCATACTCCTCCAGAACAAATAAAAGAGATTGTGTAAGTTAAATTGGATCATTCTTTTCCTGATTACTTCAGTTGCCCCTTTATGGATTTCATTGTTATTATCTCTTTGTTAATTTAATTATATTTGATTATAAGTCTTTCCTCTTAATCTATCTAATTTGGCAGATATGAGGGTGCATTTAATACATTTGTAGATGAGATCAATGCTATAGCTGCCTATCAATGGTGGGAGGGGGCAGTATACAGCATTCTTTCTGTTCTAGCATATCCTCTTGCATGGTCATGGCAACAGTGGCGCCGGAGATTGAAATTGCAACGATTGCGTGAGTTTGTTAGATCAGAGTACGATCATTCTTGCTTACGTTCTTGCCGTTCACGTGCTCTCTATGAAGGGATCAAGGTTTGCTTTTGCACAAGTTCTGGTTTTTTTTTTTCGTGGCTTCAATAGATTATGATACTTTATGTTGCATGTGATGCATTTTAAATGATTAATGAGTTATTAAGTTTTTTTGGCCGATGCACCCATACGTCTATGATATGCTTGCATAAATTATCCAAGATTCTACCATTTGTGCTCTGGCTGAGCATTCAATGCTGTAGATACCTCTACCAAAGTGGCTGTGAAGGTTATTTTTTATGATACTCTGGGGGTGGAATTGGTGGGAAGAACTCACTGAAATGTATAGAAAAAAGAAAAAGAGGGCTAGACGTTGGGGTTCGAAGTGTTATTTGAGACCTGGAGAATGACCTGGCTTCGGGGGGGTGTACAATATCTGATTTATTTACCAGCTCAGTTATAACCCTGATGCAACTATGATTTAAAAAAAGAAGCTATTTTCCTGTATAAAGTGACATGAATAGAGCATGTCAAGGGTTTTGTGGCATTTAATTTTTCCTACTGAAAAGGAAATTAATGCTTATGAGAACTAAATAATAGTGTTATCTTAGGCATTTCATACTAGGATCCAAATCCAGGTCTAATTTATTGACATTAGATTGTATGTTTGTCTTTGATTTTATAATTGACTATTTATTCTTAACAATGTCTAATGTTCTTATCCTTTTATCCAATTACAATCCCCACTTTTTTGGTGCCAGTAGTTACATTTGTTAAGAAATATAAATCACATCTAACTTTCTCTTTTAGTGATAGTTGAGTGCATATTCATTCACTATAGATGGGATTTGGACTTACCATTAAGCACAACTTGGTTTTCAGCGTGTAATCCTCTGCAAAATCTAATCTCTCGCAATATGGAAAATGCAATGTGGTCCCAGTGAAATTTAATTGGTTTTTAAGCTCGGGTATGTTTTCATGTATTTCTGTAGGTAGCTGCAACTTCTGATTTAATGCTAGCATATGTGGACTTCTTCCTTGGTGGGGATGAAAAGAGAACTGATCTTCCTCCTCGCCTACACCAAAGATTTCCTATGTTATTACCTTTTGGAGGAGATGGAAGTTACATGGCCCCTTTCTCACTTTACAGCGATAATATTCTCACAAGCCTTATGAGTCAGGTTTGTTAATTCATACAGGGACTCATAGTAAAAAATGATCAATGCGCACAAAACACAAGCAAGTTTAGAGTAAGACACACAAACAAACAAATGCACATACACCTACACATAAGAGGGAGAGAGAGAGAGAGATGAGATCTGTGGGGGAGGGGTGCTAGATCAATCTCTTCTAAGATGTAGCTCTTATAGAATTTGCTAATTGTTATGCTTCTGACCTGCAGTCAGTCCCACCTACCACATGGTATCGATTAGTGGCTGGATTGAATGCACAGCTGCGCTTAGTTCGTCGTAGTCGACTAAGAGTAACATTTCAACCTGTTCTCAGATGGCTTGAAACTCATGCCAATCCTGCTTTGAGGGTCCATGGTATACACGTTGATCTTGCTTGGTTTCAGGCTACAGCTTGTGGTTATTTTCAGTATGGACTTTTGGTGTATGCTATAGAAGAAGAAAATGATCCTGTATCCATTGGATATATTGGTGGAGAAGTACGAACTGAGCAACAATCACGGTAATGCTCTGTAGTGTTTTGTGATTGATAACCTATATTAACCAATATGTGGTCACATTAGATTCTTTCTATTTCATTTTCATTATACAAAGAACTGTTTGTTGTGTGGTGAAATCTTGCCAAAATTGAGTGGGTGTTAATGTTATGTCGCGCTTCCGTGGATGAGATGATGACACGAAATGTATCAAATTTTCAAGCGTCATTGAAGTTGAAGGTTTAGAGACCATAATATTGAACATACATAATAAAAAGAAACATGAATGCAAGTATTAGGATCAGAAGAGGTGTAGGTGAAAGAATAGACAAGTGCACCTTATTACTTACGTGCTATGAACATACACAGGCTCACCAGGCCTATCAGCAGAAACACACACAATGTCAAATATAGAAATCTGAAGACTTATGCTGTGTTTTTGAGCAGATTTAGCATGGATAAGGGAGGTGAATTGGTGTACATCACTCTCTTGTACGTGCTGACCAACGTGCACATATACATGATAGTAATTGAATTGAATTTGACTTGTTTTTCTTTCTCCTGAAAAACACTACAGAGAAAATCCTCCATCCAGTCATCTGAGAGAAGAAACACACTTAAACCAAGCACATGGAAACAATGAAAGTTTAATGAGGCGAAGAAGGGTGTTTGGCAGCATTTTAGATGCTAACAGTGTACAAGAAATTGAAGAAAAGAGAGAAATATTTTATCTCCTCTCTTTTGTACTTCATAATACTAAACCTGTTGGACACCAGGTATAATGAGTTGATTATGGCATTTTATTGGTTAAAATTCACTTGAAATTTTGATTACTTCTCACTCCTCTCTCTCAACAAATTTCTTTTTCCTTTTTGGTCTGATTGCAGGATCTTGTCGGTTTAGTAATCTCTATGCTACTTTTAGGAGATTTTAGCTTAGTGTTGCTTACTTTGCTCCAGTTGTATTCATTTTCACTGTTAGACGTCTTCCTGGTTTCATTTATTTTACCCCTCGGCATTCTTCTCCCATTTCCTGCCGGAATCAATGCTCTGTTCAGTCATGGACCTAGACGTTCTGCAGGCCTTGCACGTGTTTACGCCTTGTGGAACATTACGTCCTTGATTAATGTAGTAAGTTGCAATATCTGTTCATTAAGATTTAGGTTGAGTGATTCTACCTATTCTTGAGCCCTGATTAGTCTGCTTTCGCCCAATGAACATATAGGCTGAGGAACTTACATTATACGTATTTTGGTAGCTGAAAAAAGTGTGTGAAGAACATAAATCTTGAAATCCTAAGTGGAGTTTTGGTTGAAATAGACATTTTTTTCAGTTTGAAATTGACTGTCATTCTTCTTTTAATGAATTAAAATGTAATTACCTTATTTTCTTTCAGGTGATTGCATTTCTATGTGGATATTTTCACCATAATGCTCCATCATCACCAGATAGAATACATCCAAACTTTCAACCTTGGAATGTTGGCATGTGAGGGAATTTTAGCTTTGAAAAAATATTCATTTTATTGTTAGGAAGTAGTGCCATTGACAAAACACTGAACTAACTGTGATTATTAATGGTGGTTGTGCGCAGGGATGAAAGTGAATGGTGGATTTTTCCTGCTGGACTGGTTTTGTGTAAATTCTTCCAGTCCCGTCTAATCAATTGGCATGTGGCAAATCTGGAGATTCAAGACCGATCATTGTATAGTAATAATTTTGACATGTTCTGGCACTCATAACTTGGGTTTTCACAAGATGGCATTTCCAAATTAACATGCATTTTTGTTGTCATAGGTATTTTGTATGTTGAGTAGGTGAGTGATTGACATAGACTAGAGAAAGTAGAAAAAGGAAAAAGAAAGAAAATGATAGGAGAAAGATAGATTTGTTATTGATTGTTTTCACCTGTAAACAGCGTGAGCAATACGCAGTCCTTTTTCCCCCCATAATGTATACAGTTTTTATACAATGTAAACAGTTATTTTACCACCTCACCATTTGTCACAACTTGTGAGGTGTAGTATGTGAGTGGTCAATCACTTGCTCTATCACCTTAAGAGTTGTGGCACAAAATTTGTCACTAATGTAACTATAATTGCAGTGCACATATCCTTTATTCATTCAGTGACCGTATACCATTCCCTACGTTTTCTCATATAATCTACTTACCAAATGATTAATCTAACGTACAGTGCATGGAATTCGAAACCTGGTAAAAGTTTGATTATGCTTACATATACTTGGGTATATTACTAATTGGACCCCTCAAGGTTTAACTTGGTCTCTCAATTATTAGTTGTGTGAATTTGATCTTAACTTTTAAAATTAAGTCAATTTCTTCCTCCTCCTCAAAATAAATATAAAATAACAATCAATTTCATTCTTGCACGCCTCTACTTTTAAATTTTATTGAAATTAGTGGTTAAAACTGAATTAATTTTGAAATTCACATTTTCTATGATAACCTTTCGGCTTGTTCAATATTTTTTATCATATTAACTAATTATTTTTGTAAAATTTAAAAGAAGAGATTTAAGGTTGAAATTGACCTTTTCTTGACTTGATTTTAAAAATAAAGGGATTAAATTAACACAATTAATATTCAAGGGATTAAATTGACAGAACTAACAGTTGAGGGAAGAAATTGGACATTACAATGTAGGTAGGGCCAAATTAGTAATATATACTATAATGGGCAAAACTAAGGTACGGTACTTTAGGTTCCTTACTTAAAATTTTAACAACTGTCCAATTTAACAAACCAATTAAACGGCGTTAAAACTAAAATATCTTTTCTTTTTTAATTTCCTTCTTCCTTCGTTTTTCCTGTACTTGCAAACAACTTCTCTTCCAAACCCAAAAACTTTTCTCTTCCAAACCACCCATGACCCTTCTCTTCCAAACCCAAAACCCATATTTCCTTCTTCCTTCTTTTTCCAGTACCTACAAACGGCTTCTCTTCCAAACCCAAAACCTTTCTCTTCCAAATCACTCATGACCCTTATCTTCCAAACCCAAAACCCAAAAAAACGAGAAAAAAAAAAAAAGAAAAAAAAAAGAAAAAAGAATATCTGATACCTTTCTCTCTCGATGTGTGTATGTATGTGTATCTGTTTCCTTTATTCTTTTCTAATCTATAATTCTCTCTTGGTGTGTGTGTGTGTGTGTGTGTGTGTGTGTGTGTGTGTATTTGTTTCCTTCTTTTCTGATCTATGCTTCTGTCCTCTTTTCTGATCTATGATTCTATTTCCTTCTCTTCTAATCTATGATTCTTTCTTTTCTGATCTATGATTCTGTCCTCTTTTTTTGATCTATGATTCTCTCTCTCTCTCTCTCTGGACAAAATAATGAAACTTTGTTGATGTTAAGTGTGGAAGTTTCAAGTATAGCTCAAAAGGGTCCTTTTTTGGTTTGAAACCCAGTAGATCTGGCTTTTATATTTTGATCTTTCCTATTTGGTTATTGAGAAATTGAAGGAAAAGGGTCTTTTTTGGTTTGAAACCCAATGGAAAATAAGGCAACTGGAGATTTGAAGCCCTGGGTTCTCGCAGTACAGGAAAAAAAGGAAGAAGGAAAAAAGGAAAAAAAAAAAAAAAGAAAGAATTTTTAGTTTGGGGTAATTACACTAAACTCACCTGTAGTTTAAAAAGTGTCACTTTACCCACTTGAGGTATGTCCCATCTGTTTTCAGTAACCCACATTTGTTAAAATCAGGGGTAAATAGGTATTTTTGCTCAAATTTTATGTCTCTCTCCTCCCAAAACAAAAAATAGCACAAAATTGCAAGAGAAACAAGATCAAAAATTGGTATTTGTCTCTCTATCCATTCACACAAATTTTAAACATGAAGAATGTACCCAAAAAAATAAAACTCTGGTTCCTGGTGGTGCAGTTCATCCATTGACTCACTACACGATGAATTACCTAAAGTACGCATGCGAGCACAAGGAAACGTTGGAGCAGGTATTCAATGAACATTCTAAGATTGAACAAATAGATGATGGGTGACATGTAGGGCCGAAAGCGATCGTCGAATCTGAGGCAGTACCACGAGAATCACTAGAGAGAGACTTGGAATAAGCTACTGGGTTGTCTAAACCACGGGGTTTGAACCCTGTCCATGGGAAAGTGGCGAAGCCGGTTCTCAAAGAGAGGTTCAAGAGTTTCAACTAGATGTTTGATGAGATAAACAGGATGCAGAGCTCGTGGGTGGTGAGTGACATGCAGCTTTAGTCGAAGCTTCGAGTTTCAATATTGACGGTGGTGATACTGGCGTACAGGTCATTCTTAGGGAGGTTCTCACAGTTCTTGGACGCAAGGAGACTTAGGAAAAAAATTTCGGTAGCATTAAGAAATAAAAACACTAATACCTAAAAAGCATTAAGATTCTCTCCAGCGGGATAAACACTTTATTACCATAAAGACTTAAGAAAAGGTAAATGTTAACTGTGAAAGGTTCATTATTCTTGCTTAGAAATTGGACAATCTGAGTCATTAAGTTAGTAATCTTATGTAGGTTGATCCGGCTTTTTTTTTTTTTTTTGTGGGTATATTCTTCATGTTCAAGATTTGTGTGAATGGAGAGAGACAAATACCACTTTTTGATCTTCTTTCTCTTAAATTTTTGTGCTATTTTTTGTTTTGAGATAAAAGAGACATAAAATTTGAGTAAAAATATCTATTTGTCCTTGATTTTAATAGAGGTAGGTTACGGAAAACAAACGGAATATATCTCAGGTGGGTAAAATGACACTTTTTAAACCATAAGTAAACAAAATAATTTCAAGTCAAACCACAAATAGGTTTAGTTTAATTACCCCTTTTAGTTTTAACGTCGCTTGTTTGAGATGTTAAATTGGACAGATGTCAAAATTTTAGGTAAGAAACCTAAAGTACTGTACCTAAATTTTGTCCTACTATAATTAATATGGCTATTGTAAGGACACAATTTTTCAATCTTGGGCTCTCAAGTGAGATGAACTTAGGCCCAACACATAAACAGTATCCGTGTAATGAATTTGTAAGAGAGTGGGCTCAACAAGCTGGACTTGAAAATGAGATGGTCGATATTCAAAGTGTAATTGTAAACAAATCAGCAAAAACGTAGCGCTGATATTATATAAAATTATCATCGGCTTGGTCCGAGGAGAAATATTCTTACAATTGTCTGAATGCCTACAACTTTCTCTCTTTCTTTCTCTCTTAATCGTTTCTTCTCTTTTTGTCCGATTTGTTCCATGCCCCTTTTTCTTGTCTTTAGCTCTCTTTATATGCCAGTTCTTCTCACGTGTTAATTAAGCAATTTTTTCTTGATACTTGTCTTATCAATCTTCTCTTAAAATCTTTACACGGTAGCTGTAAAAGGTAAGAGTCACTGTTTAGACATTTTTTCCTCATTAATGCAGCCACAGAGTTAATTGCAGGATAATAAATGCGGTAGTAGCAGCCTTTTACATAATATCTCATTACTTTCACCTATCCCTTATGCATATATATATCAGAGGAATCCCTAAAAAAATTAGGATAAAAGTTAGAGTGTTCATCTTGACTGTCCCTTTGATTATCCGAAGAAATAATACTCCTCAGACCACTTCCTTCTGTCTTCATGCAAGCTATATTTTAGTAAGAAGTTAAACTATGTTTCTCCCTTATGATTTACTGTCCTCAAACAAAAAGGTTTCCTCAGACAGACCCACGACCCATTATCTAAAGTTAGACCTTTGACCCCTACAACTATTATCATTATTTATATTGTCCAAGCAGGCCACTAAAATGCTTATTTATCCAAGCTGAAAGCGATGCTTTTTTTTTCCCCGTATATCACGTGCTGAATTGCTAATGCATTGGCCAGAATGGGTGCGTCTAGCCCTGAATTTGTTAATTTGGAACCTCTAGATACCCTGGTCCCTGGGTTTCTTTGCTTCCTTTTGACATTTCAAGACGATATTGTACTGCTACTATTCTCTAATGCAATCTTTTTTACCAAATAAAAGAAATGAAGATAAACATAAGAAATTATTCATGTTAATTATTTCTTTTACTTGAAGATCAAGAAAATTGGGCATCGTTAATACTACAGTAGGATTCATTGTTGTCCACCTTTGAATATTTCAAAATAGTTTCATGATTCATCACATAAATTCCAACAAATTAAAAGAACACATAATAATGACGATAAATTACCACCGCATGTCTTTGGTGCAATGGTCACTCCATAAGTATAAATACTTGTAAAGTGTGAGACAAAGACCAAAATTCAAGTTTTTAAGAAAAAATTTCACATACATATACACTTAAGATTAAACTAGAGTAGAATTTTATATTGTATCATAAAATAATAATAATAATAATAATAATAATAATAATAATGACGACAAGTTAGGAAAATAATGTATTATCTTATAAGTGTTAATTAATGTAAGAAAATAATATACCTTAAATAACTAAAATTTAATTCTAATTTATAATACAACAAAATTGTAATTGCCTTGAATTTTTTTTTTTTTTTTTTACTAATATTTCTTTCCTTTCATTCATTCTTATAGGTAGAGCTTTCAAAAAATTCTAGAGGATCTTGATCCATTATTCTAAAATTATTGTTTATCTCCAAAATTTCCACGGAAGTAAGGGTGGTGGGAGAAGCAGCAAAACATGACTATAAGCAAACCCAATTAAAATGAAAGTTCGGTTATTGAAGACCTAATATATAATTTTTCTATAGCACTTTCTTGGCCTCCAAGATGCATTCTATTGGGTTTCCTCCTTTCTCAAAGTACACCATCAGATACCTGCAAAGTGGAAATGTCTTAGACTAGTATTTTCATCATTAGAGATGCAGATTTTTTTTGGCCCCATACAGAAGTAGCCAAGTTGCCTGTGACATAACTCTTTCAAGAAGCTTATCAAAAAAAAAACTCTTTCAAAAATTGAGCAAATAAATTGATATTTTTGGGGACTCAAAAGTCTTCAAAAAACATTTGGATGGTGATCACCTGTTTGCATTTGATTGACTATTAATAGCAGCATACATTGACTTGTTTGCTAACAAATCCAACACACATTGAACCTGAAATAGCAGTAGCCTTCAATGTGTCAACCACCCAAGGAATCCAGAGTCATCAGAATTTGAAACGGTACAGAACAAAGGGATCCCTGTACTAGTTTTGGTACCAATATGGTACATACCAGCCGTTTGGCTGACACAAAACAAAATTCAAAACTTTGTTCCATACCAGGGGAAGGACAAATGGATGCCTTAAAATGGAATCAATAAAAATTTGATTATGTTTATCTTAACCTGGTGAGTCTTATGTCTTACATGTTCTCAAGCAAACATTAGCTTGAGTTCCCATGATAACCGCCTACAGAAAATAGAACACGACTCAACTCCAACTCTGCATTTTTTTTTTTTTTGGATAATAATTTACACACCTAGTTTTTCTGACCTCCCACGTCACTCTCCACCTTGCTCTAAGGAGAGGAGACGACATTTGAGCTTAAGCTCATTGGCAACTTTGGGCAATTTAAATTCATAGGATTCTAAGAATCACATGAAATGCCCAATAGTATGAATTAAGCCATTTGAAATTACAATAGAATAAAAAAGTACATAAGCCTTTTTGATTTTGTTGATAGAGGGGGATAGAGAAAGTGGACCAAACAGAAACACATTTCCCTACGTCTTAAAGCATAAGTTCATATGTGAAGTCAAAAACCAAAATGGCACATATTACAAACAAAGATTGAATGAGGTCGCCTTTAAAATTAGAGAACATCTAATGTAGAAATGGAATGACTGCTTAATGTGCTTTCCTAAGCCACATAACTCATGAATCTCAACATTGACGAAACAAGTTACCTGAATAATGTCACTCCTTGTTCAAGACTTTGGGAACTTTAATATATGGTTCTTCATAGCTAGGAACAGCAGCAATCATGGACTCCCTGTTGAGGAAAAATTTAAATATTAATTGCGTTGGAAATTCGCCCACCCACCTCTCCACTACAGGAAAGAGAACAAACCATCTCACCTGTTCTCAAATGTTTCAGGAATATCATCACGCAAATTGCTGTCTTCAGTATCTGCATATGGTGAAAATAAATCAAATCACATTGTATGATAAACACTTGCCAGTATATCTCACCCTACTTCCCCACCCCCGAGAATTTTGTATAAACCTTTGACAGCAGAATATATCAAGGAATCACCATAAGTGATTCTTTGATATGGCATTACAACTTCACTAAGAAGATGCATGAGCAGGATCCACCATAAAAGAAAGTAGGATTGGGACTTTTTTGTTATTAAACAATAAAGAGGAAGGTTCTCAACTTATCAAAAAGAGAAAAGCAGGAGGGATATTCTAGGATACTGCAGTTGCCATCACTGCAGGCCAGACATCCTGATCTTCACATCTTACCCATTACCCCAGATGATTGTGTTGAGTGAATTGTGACCACATATGATTGTGTTGTAATGTTATCAAATTGGGTCAACCCTTTAGGTAAAGAATGGGATAGAGTTGTGTACCATGTTATAAAGTAATGAAAACCATGTGATTCCAAAAAAAGGGGGGGTTGTGTTAAGGCTGTTTACCAATTACCTCTACTAGATCCCACAAAAGTGAAGCTTTAAGCATTGGGTACAACCTTTTTAATGCAAACCACATGAATGAGTTAACATAACTGCTTGAGCTTTTGTACTTTCTAGAATAGGTATGGTAGGTCGTTGTTTACTCAAATATGCAATGTAGATTCTTATTGTTGGACTACCTTATCAACAGCAGTTTTCTATTGCTTGAAAAGCACATTGAATAAGAAATGGCAAAAAATTCAGGTATTTGTGATACAGATTCAATGACAAACTGCAAGCATCTATCCTACCATCAAAATCCTTGAAGAAAGAACTGTCCTCATAACACTCCAGCAATTAATAAGCCCGCTAAAAGGGGAAGGCATTCTCTTAGAAAACAATCAAAATATGCATATGGTTCAATCCCATTATCAAGATACAAGAGTTATAACAAGGGTTTTCATGCACCTGCTCTGATGGAAGGCTCAATACTATGAAGATCAACATCTTGAAGTTGTCCAAACCTGCCAAGTCGAACTACTAATCATCAGAAAAATGAGGTAAACCAAGAGAACAATAAAACCAAAAATAGAGAATGAGAATGAGAGAGCAAACCAAGCATACCAATCTATGACCTGTTGTATTTTTGGAGCAAATTCTTCAACCTGCAATAAAATGAACAAGGGGAAAAAAATAAAAAAATATTTACATATATTATAAAAAATACTCTTACAGTCAGTCATCAATCAATAGTGAATACCTCATTTGGGGTGAGAGAGATTCGAGCAGTTTCAGCCAAATGGGACACATCAGGAGGTTCAAGAGAGGACTGGGTTGTAGTTGTTGAGCATCTTCGGACCTTATTGTTCTTGTCATGATTAAAAACTACTTTTGAGAAGCTGAAGCTGGAGTTGCTGCTTCTGCTGCTTTTGCAGTTGAAGTTGAAGATTTGGTTCTTTGGTGCCATACTCGACACTCCTTTTAGCATAAGCAATGCTTTGCTTCCCATCTTTTTGGAAATTTTGGTGCAATTATAATGACCAGTGGTAACTGAAAGCGAGATTTGCTGCCTACAGACACTGCACAGTTGCTTGCAAATTATACTTCTTACCAAGAGGTTAAAGAGCACTTGGAATTTTTGTTGTGCAAGCAAGAATTATATATATATATATATATATATATATATATATATATATTGAAAATTCAATAGTTAAAATGGGGGAGGGGGATTTGAACTCTGAATATCTTTGTTAAAAAAACCAAGAGATGCCAGTTGAGCTACAAGGCTCGTGGCGCAAACAGGAATTCTTTATATCATTCAACATATAAATCAAAAACTTGAGCAACCAAAAGGCATAACCAATCTCCACATCACTAAACTAAGCTGCATCCAAACTATCCGAATTAGCCAAAACCATATATAAAGATATAATCAATCACAACAAACTTATATTTGGTTTTCAATACACAAGAGTTTATGATATTAGCTAATACAAACAAACATAATAATACCCAAAAAAATTTCTACTTATGATCACTCAAAAATAATGAATCCCTCTGCTTATAATTTTCAATTCGACAAGACACGACTAAGGTTATGATTTTTTTTTTTTTTTTTTTTTTTTGCCATCAGATGGGATTAAAGAAATAAAATTATTCTCATTAGTCCCCAGTGATACATAAATGGGAACTCAAAGCCCTTGCGCAATTTCCCAAACATCATATGGCAGTTTTAAATTTAGTTTACTTAAACCTAAAATGCAATCATGTATAAGATAATATAAAAACATCAAAAAGTGTATACTAATTACCAAAGCACATAAACGAGCAAAACGGAGAATGTAGTGTAGTTTAGTGGCGATGGTGAAAATGTTTTCAACGGAGATCCACAAGCAAAGGTTTTTCCGATTAGAGAAAACAAGCGTGAGAAGGGAAAACAAAATCCCTGGGAATAGAAGAATTCAGAGAGGGAAACGTACCCAGGTTTCCAGGACGAGTGAAAATGTGTGTGTGTGAGAGAGAGAGCGAGATAAAGTACAAGTATGGTACGTAGGGAAGGGATTGGGGCTAAAAATAGGTCAGTCAGAGATGTTTGGATTGGGCCACAAACAACTTTGCCATCTGTTTGTTTGGGAGAAAATAAATGAAATTGAATGGGATTTGGGTGTTTAAATAGGAAGAAATGGAAATTATTTGAATGATTAAGAGGGAATTCTCTAAAACCAAAATTCCTATTCCCTCCAAAATTGGGATAAATTTGAGGCAATGGAATGGGCTTTATTGAAAAGAAAACAGTGTTTTTTTTTTTTTTGGTCAATGAGAAGTTTAAGCGTTTTTTTGTAACAGTTTATTTAATATTTTATTGAATATTTTTTGTTGGAAGTGTGCTACATATATTATTTTGAAAAGGAGCGAAAAAAAAAAAGTGAAGTTTTCAAAAATTATACATAAAAATTAAAAACGAAAAAACTAGCTTATAATCCAATGTCAAAAAAGACCATTCACATATATTTTTAATTACATTATATGACATTTTGAGTGAATCATATAATTTGTTTAAATAATATTCTTTTATAGTCCTATAAACTCACTCTGTGTCAATTAGAAGAAAACCTTTTCATGAATAAAATTCTTGTAACGTCCATATATATTGAGAAATCCTATGTTTTACAAATTTTTTATAATAATTGCTATTTTTTATTATATGCCTATGTTTTACAAATTTTTTTATAATAATTGCTATTTTTTATTATATGCCACATTTTACTTAATAATTAACTCACTTTTTAAATTTCACTATTTTTAATTTTAATTCTCTAATTTTACCTTCTTTTATAATTTCACTATTTTTAATTTTAATTCTCTAATTTTACCTTCTTTTATTTCAGTTCAGTTCTATAAATTTCAAAACACCCAAATTCGAACTTCTGTTATTCTATCATCTACTGTTGCCGTTAAAATCATCAAAATTACGTCACTTTGTCCTTAATTTAAATTTAAATTTAAATTTTATTATTTATTTTTTTTAAAACATTAATTAAAAAAAAGTCAAGAAATTAAATAAAATTTAATTTAATTAAAAAAAAAAAAAAAAAAAAAACCCCTACGGGTTAGGGTGGGATTTTGGGGTGGGTTTCTTTTCTTTTTTTGATTTTACGGGAGGGGTGTTACAGTGTAAGGGGTTGATGTTGCCTCGTATACCTCCAAATCTGTCAAAATTAATATCTCTACCATCAATTAACCTTTTTCTCCACACACACACACACACACACACAAAAAACCTTTTGTCTATTTCAAAGCAAATGAACTTCTGCTACTATGTGACACTCTTTATTAATTTTTGATCAAATCCAAAGATCCATAAACTATATGGGTCGATCATGCTCTATTGATGTACCTTTAATGAATTGTTGTGAAACTTCCAATAGGATAAAGATGATATATACATATAGTTTAGCAAGAAATCAAAGACAATTTCCTTCCTGAAATCATTGATCCATGGAGTCCGAGCGAAAAAATGCATGTAGATATTTCAGATCATAATACAAAAGCGTATCCTTAGCAATTCTGTACAGTAAATACTGGTAACATTTCATTTACTCTAAAATCAGCCTTAGGCTATCATACTGTTGCTGTTAAAATCATCAAAATTACGTCACTTTGTCCTTAATTTAAATTTAAATTTAAATTTTATTATTTATTTTTTTTAAAACATTAATTAAAAAAAAAGTCAAGAAATTAAATAAAATTTAATTTAATTAAAAAAAAAAAAAAAAAAACCCCTACGGGTTAGGGTGGGATTTTGGGGTGGGTTTCTTTTCTTTTTTTGATTTTACGGGAGGGGTGTTACAGTGTAAGGGGTTGATGTTGCCTCGTATACCTCCAAATCTGTCAAAATTAATATCTCTACCATCAATTAACCTTTTTCTCCACACACACACACACACACACACACACCAAAAAAAAAACCTTTTGTCTATTTCAAAGCAAATGAACTTCTGCTACTATGTGACACTCTTTATTAATTTTTGATCAAATCCAAAGATCCATAAACTATATGGGTCGATCATGCTCTATTGATGTACCTTTAATGAATTGTTGTGAAACTTCCAATAGGATAAAGATGATATATACATATAGTTTAGCAAGAAATCAAAGACAATTTCCTTCCTGAAATCATTGATCCATGGAGTCCGAGCGAAAAAATGCATGTAGATATTTCAGATCATAATACAGAAGCGTATCCTTAGCAATTCTGTACAGTAAATACTGGTAACATTTCATTTACTCTAAAATCAGCCTTAGGCTATCATACTGTTGCCGTTAAAATCATCAAAATTACGTCACTTTGTCCTTAATTTAAATTTAAATTTAAATTTTATTATTTATTTTTTTTAAAACATTAATTAAAAAAAAAAGTCAAGAAATTAAATAAAATTTAATTTAATTTAAAAAAAAAAAAAAAAACCCCTACGGGTTAGGGTGGGATTTTGGGGTGGGTTTCTTTTCTTTTTTTGATTTTACGGGAGGGGTGTTACAGTGTAAGGGGTTGATGTTGCCTCGTATACCTCCAAATCTGTCAAAATTAATATCTCTACCATCAATTAACCTTTTTCTCCACACACACACACACACACACACACACCAAAAAAAAAACCTTTTGTCTATTTCAAAGCAAATGAACTTCTGCTACTATGTGACACTCTTTATTAATTTTTGATCAAATCCAAAGATCCATAAACTATATGGGTCGATCATGCTCTATTGATGTACCTTTAATGAATTGTTGTGAAACTTCCAATAGGATAAAGATGATATATACATATAGTTTAGCAAGAAATCAAAGACAATTTCCTTCCTGAAATCATTGATCCATGGAGTCCGAGCGAAAAAATGCATGTAGATATTTCAGATCATAATACAGAAGCGTATCCTTAGCAATTCTGTACAGTAAATACTGGTAACATTTCATTTACTCTAAAATCAGCCTTAGGCTATCATACTGTTGCCGTTAAAATCATCAAAATTACGTCACTTTGTCCTTAATTTAAATTTAAATTTAAATTTTATTATTTATTTTTTTTAAAACATTAATTAAAAAAAAAAGTCAAGAAATTAAATAAAATTTAATTTAATTTAAAAAAAAAAAAAAAACCCCTACGGGTTAGGGTGGGATTTTGGGGTGGGTTTCTTTTCTTTTTTTGATTTTACGGGAGGGGTGTTACAGTGTAAGGGGTTGATGTTGCCTCGTATACCTCCAAATCTGTCAAAATTAATATCTCTACCATCAATTAACCTTTTTCTCCACACACACACACACACAAAAAAAAAACCTTTTGTCTATTTCAAAGCAAATGAACTTCTGCTACTATGTGACACTCTTTATTAATTTTTGATCAAATCCAAAGATCCATAAACTATATGGGTCGATCATGCTCTATTGATGTACCTTTAATGAATTGTTGTGAAACTTCCAATAGGATAAAGATGATATATACATATAGTTTAGCAAGAAATCAAAGACAATTTCCTTCCTGAAATCATTGATCCATGGAGTCCGAGCGAAAAAATGCATGTAGATATTTCAGATCATAATACAGAAGCGTATCCTTAGCAATTCTGTACAGTAAATACTGGTAACATTTCATTTACTCTAAAATCAGCCTTAGGCTATCATACTGTTGCCGTTAAAATCATCAAAATTACGTCATTTTGTCCTTAATTTAAATTTAAATTTAAATTTTATTATTTATTTTTTTTAAAACATTAATTAAAAAAAAGTCAAGAAATTAAATAAAATTTAATTTAATTTAAAAAAAAAAAAAAAAAAACCCCTACGGGTTAGGGTGGGATTTTGGGGTGGGTTTCTTTTCTTTTTTTGATTTTACGGGAGGGGTGTTACAGTGTAAGGGGTTGATGTTGCCTCGTATACCTCCAAATCTGTCAAAATTAATATCTCTACCATCAATTAACCTTTTTCTCCACACACACACACACACACACACCAAAAAAAAAACCTTTTGTCTATTTCAAAGCAAATGAACTTCTGCTACTATGTGACACTCTTTATTAATTTTTGATCAAATCCAAAGATCCACAAACCATATGGGTCGATCATGCTCTATTGATGTACCTTTAATGAATTGTTGTGAAACTTCCAATAGGATAAAGATGATATATACATATAGTTTAGCAAGAAATCAAAGACAATTTCCTTCCTGAAATCATTGATCCATGGAGTCCGAGCGAAAAAATGCATGTAGATATTTCAGATCATAATACAGAAGCGTATCCTTAGCAATTCTGTACAGTAAATACTGGTAACATTTCATTTACTCTAAAATCAGCCTTAGGCTATCATACAACAGATATTTTAGACTAATCCATTCTCTTAAAAAGCCCTCAATCCCAAGATTCTTTTTTACATGTATGATGTCATATTTTCTATGATAACAAATTAGGTGTAATGCACAAGGATGGTTTCTACAACAACCAGTTAAATGCAGTTCAGTCAGTGAGATGAAGTTAACTTTTGTCAGAATTTCCTTCATGACCAGCCAAATTGCTGCGTTCTGCAACAGTATTTTTACACTGATGCAGTTGTGGTGTAACAAATAACCCCTTTTGACTCTCACCTAGAGATGGTAGTTGATTCACACAATGTCTGGTATCACCCTCAGACAACAGAGTAGATGCCATTGTCGTCAGTGGAGAAGCCTCCACATCACTGCTTCCAACATGGCTTGCTCCATCTTTCCCAGCACCTGCAACAAGCAATGATTTTTCACCAATTTTAATGTGTAAAAACCGGCAAAGAAAGTTTGGAGAAAGAATGAACATGAACATGTCCAAGAAAGAAAAGGTAGAAATATGAGTCTAGCAGCATTGCTGTTTTTCTTGGGATAAGCAACAGCCCTGGGTCACACCTCCAGCTGCAGAAAAAAAAAATCTAAAAAAGCAGAAATGGAGAAGAATAACAACCTGCAAGAGTATTGGTGGTACTAGATACATTTACAGTTGCGGGTGAGGTTCCAGTTCCTTTTTTCATCTTTGACTGCAAAACATAACCACAGTCCCAAAATAAATTAGTCAACTTGAATGCCTCAATTACCCCAGATTGCTCAATTATCCCTTTTGTTTTTTTATGGATGTGATAAGAACATGCATCCTTGCATGTTTTCACATGTAATGTATATTCTTATACATTAGGTAGAAAAGCATGTTTTATATTACCAATTACCCCATGCTTCAATGCTAAGAGGATTCATGCTCCTCTCAGCTTTTAGCTTTACGAGGAAAACAAACATCTACTCTCAACTCATGCTCCTCTCAACCCATGTCTACTATAAAACTGCTATTTACTTATTCCGTATGCCAACCAAAACCAGTTTAGAATGTTTTAGTATCCGTACCTTTGCATTTTCTTCACAATACTTTACAACAGTTGTTATGTTAGCACAACGGCCATGCAATAATGTATAGGCCCACAAGAGAAGCTTCCTTGGAATGCTCAGATCAAGTATTTCAACCCCATCCATGCTTGGCTGAAATTGTGTTCCTGTTGCTAACCGAGATGGAACCAGATTAAGAATGACACCAGATTGAAGCACCACACAGGAGCTCTCCCGATAATAATTGTAAGAAGATTTAAGCAAAGCATTTGCAGTCTCCAAATTTTCTTCTGAAGCTTTCTTGATCATTATATTCTTGATTTTAGACAAAATTGGGTACCATTTTGTTTCAAGATTTTTTAATTGAATTGAGTTTTCAAATGCTGAGTTCCACAATTCATTTATTTGCAGATCAACACAAAGCAGATGGCTATTTTCCAACCATCCATCTGATGGAACAAGGACTGGACTCTCGCTTGAAAATTCATAAGGTAATTTAGTGATTGATGCCAAGCTTATTATGAGGGATCGACACCAAGCCACAGAAGCATGCCGACAAACTTTTGCACAGTTACTGTTTGACAACTTTGGATTCTTAAAACGCTTTCGAATCTTCTCATTTATTGCTTCAAGAGTTTCCAGCCTTCCAGTCCTCTCTAAAGATATGATATGTTCATGAAGATATCTGCAGTGATGGGAGCACTTGCATTACGCTTGTGAAATCACCACTATCAATTTAATATGTCAAAACACATGATATTATTAAAAAACGCGTTGCATTCATCAATAACAACCCCATCTCTCTTTTAAAAAAAAAAGGTAACAACGAACAAGTTGTGAAGATATATACAGAAAAGCTTATAATTTTTGCAAATCCTCACAAAGAAAATCAGAAAACTTGTTCAATGCAAATTACCCATATAAGCTGCTCTCTGATGTTTCTGGGCTCTTAATCTCAGGCAAACCACAGATTTCAGGCCATAAGTTCCCCTGTTCCATGAACAAAGCAAACAATTTCTCCAGGACATGCTCTGAACTGCTTGCAGAACTAGAACCAACAGTCTCAGTATTATGCATTGATGAAATTAGGGCTTTAATATACCTCCCAAGTGCCACTGGTACAAGATCTTCAATGCACAGTGAAAACTGGGTTTACAATGAAAGTTAGATACTAGAACTAGAAAACAAAATCAAGTTACAAATAGTATCAGGCCAGTTTGATGAGACATGCAACATTGACATAAATGAGGTCTGGTCACCATTAATAAATTGAAGCATAAGATGGTAACATAGAGGCGTTTTATTTTTTTTAAACATAATGACAAAAAATCATCAACATTGAATAAAAGAATCCCTCCAGCCTATGTGCACCTCACCACCCCTCCCCCCCTCCACACACACACAAAAAAGAAATAAGTACTTAATGAGAGCTACAGTCAAAACAGGTTTCACAACAGTTGAGTAGGTAGGTGTTTTCTCATCTGGCCCACTATTGACATCACTTTATCATCTACCATTAACAACTTGCCACCTCGGCAGTTGTGAAATATTTTGTGAAATATTTTGTGTCCCTAGAGTTATTGTATGATTGGGAAAGCAGCCATTATCGACTTAAATATCTGACAGTCAATTGAAGAATTGACTTTCTTTTGACTTCCATGAAAACAGCTGCAGCATAAAGGAATTCAAATACATATTTTACCAATAGTATATTTTTTTCCTCAGCTGATGCAGCCAGTAAGGCTCTTCTTGAAATGTTATGAACCAAGAAAATGCTCTAGGTATTTATCAAAAAAAAAAAAAAGTAAATGCTCTAGGTCAAATTGTTACCCTCTTATCTGCCCGAAGAGATAAATAAGCTCGTTCAAGGGTACATATGTCTCCAGTCTCCTCCAACAATTTCAAATAGAACAGCATGTACTTCCGAATGCAAGTAATAAATTTTCGAGAGCTCTCCGGTAAGTTGACTTCAAGGACCTTTTTGCTCCCAGCAAGACCTGGAGTTTTTCGCCTGATATACGAGAAAGACATATTTAGGTAATTGCTATTTACTCCATAAGGAATTCAAAAGCTACTTGACAGTATAAAATCTAAACAAACTGGAAAATGTTGGGAAAAAAAACTACGGCATGCCACATAGAAATGGAATAATTCAACTTTGTTTTACAAAACATTTGCGCCTTCTGAACTTTTGTTTCAACCATCAAATTTAAAATGAGATACCATAAGTATTTCAATAGCTAGTCTTTCAAGTTTCAAATTCATTTAGTAATGAGACTTATTTATATGGAATAACAAATTTATAATTTTACCAGATAGTTATTTCATACCACTGCAACTCAAATTTGAAAGCCATATAAAGTTATAAACAAGAACTGTAAGGGATGGCTACAAACACTCTCTACCTTTCAGCTTTATCTGGTATGATATATTTAATCATGAGCCATCAAAATGATTGTGAAATAATTTATTACGATTTTATTTCCTTGTTTTTAAATACCTACATATACAACCAAACAATACAAACTAGAAATATAGGATTACGGTTTTACCTTCCTTTTTTAACCATGCTATCAATCTCCCACATATTTATTGTAAAGGATGAGCGAGCTGATTTGAAGCAGAAAGAAAGTTCATCCTTTGCCCTCTCCAAATCGCCTGTCTCACCCCTTTTATACAGCCCTTGAGCTAGCATATATCTGGCCTTATGAAAATGCTTAAGATCCCCTTCAACACATGTTTCAAGGGCAGAAATGCAATCACTGTAAAGCATGCGCCATGCCTCCTCCAATTTAAGTGATTTTTCATACTTAATCTCATCAGCATTTGCTTGAGTGCCGTCCTTGGTATGTACTGGCGAGTGCAAAATTTCAGAACTCATTTTACCAAAGATAATCATGACCGCATCCCTAACTGACTGACTAAAAGAATATTCTGAAAGAACCTGGAAATGGGCCAACAAATCAACATGAATACATTGATGTCTATAAATAGAAATTTATGCAAATCCAAAACTGGAAGACAATTAATCATTGAAATAAAAATATTTGTAAGGAATAACAAATACAAGCCGGCATGCACAGACGTGTGTTGCTAAATAATTCAAAATATTCACTACAGCCTATTAATAAAGTTAGAATCACGAAACAAAGTATTATTGATTATAGAAAAGCAAAACAGAATAAGGTTAGTGAAAAGCAAGAGGGGGATTAAATATTAAGTTTAAGATAAAGATTTAAAATTAAAAAAGAAGAAGAAGAAATAAAACAAAAACCTTTAAAGCCTCCGGATTCTGTTTTCCACACGTATAAAGTAACTTCAAGCGTGAAGCATGCATCCTGTAGACAGGGTCCACAGCTAATGGATTCAAAGCAATAGCCTGATCATAATATGACAATGATGTCTCATGTGAGTATCCAAGCTTTTCACAGAGTTTTCCCATATAGAATGCATGGGACCAATCTTGCCTAAGACAAAAGGAAGAAACAAAGGAACTTGGTCAAGTCTATACATCATAACTACAGAAAAAAAGAAAGAATACTCCTTGAGAAGAGAAAAATATACTTGTGCACAAAAGCTTTCTTAAAATGTTTCAATGAGTTCTCACAGAATATCATCCATGCTGCATCCTTTGAGGGTACAACATAACGCTGATCATAAAATGGCACCACATTCTGAAGGCCGTCATAGTATACCAATGCCAATAATTCATGTATCTCACACTGGAGCCACAAATACCCATCAGAATGATTAACCAAAATCCCTGAAACATTTTAATCAAAGCAGACTGACTAGCATACATGCCTCAGACTCAAATATTATGTGTTCAAGCAACTCAAAAGACACATGGTAAATATTAAATGGCATAGCATCCGCCCAAATTAGAAGATTTCAGCATTAAAATCATCATCATCATCTTCTTCTTCTTCTTTTTAAAAAATGAAGATAACACAATATCTGAAACAATTTAATAAGCTCATTTATTTCATTATGATAAGATATCTTTTACTAAGTAAATGAATTTCATCAAAAAAATCACAAAAGGGAGTGCAACACTAGTACACAGGACCCATTATACTAAGACTATGCCATGCAGAAACCTTTGGTGGGACTGCATCTTGTCACATCCCTTTTTTCATAACCAATCAACATAACTAAAGGATATATCTACAATTCCCAATATCCCCTCACCCCCCAACAACAACAAAAAAAAGATACAGCATACAGGTAAATAATGGATGAAGGTGAAACCTGCTGAGCTGACGTCTTTGCCAATGCCAAACTCATTAAAAAACACCGCCTACTCCTCCTTCGGCTTGTCTCTACTCTCTGAGGTAAAGTAGCGTTCTTTCTCCATCCTACTACATTAATGTGCTTGCTGCCATCATTTAGCAACAAGTCTACCTCCTGTATGAATTTAACCACCAAGAATATCCTAAAGAAATCAAACTGTGGACAGAAAGATTTGAAAACTAGACCAAATAGTTCTTTATATATTTTTACAGCATTCACAATTGAAAATTGACATTTTACCTCATCATAAATATTTGCAAGCCGTTGCCAACTTTCAAATCGTAGAGGGTTGTATAATAAATCATATTTGAAGAGGTTTGCATTTTGCTGTACAAATTCCTCCCCTTCCCTTGTTAGTACAAAGCCAGGCCATTTATCAGTTGCACTGATTTCCTCAGACTGAGCCAGGAGATAATACAAATTGGAATAGACCTCCAAATATGGCTCAGAGCTGCATTCAATTAATTAGTCATGCAGATAGCTCAACAAAAAATCAACTAATTTTTCATGGAAATAGAATAATATATGCATCCATACCTCCCAACTGACGAGGCCTTGTGCTGTTGGAGGCTACCCTCATCAGGAAATATTATCTTCTTCATAGTCTCAAGAAATCCGTCAGAACCAGCCTCCTCTGAGAGTTTATCTTCACATAAATCTGGATCATTCAAGAATTTCTCTATTGCACTTCCAGACAAAACATCTTCTGGTGGATGTGGAAAATGTTTCCGTATAGCTCTTAATACTCTTCGAAGTTTGACCAATCCAGTTCTCTAAAACATACATATACATATTTATTTTTTTGTAAGTTTTTTCCCCAACGCTAAAAATTCGCATATAGTAAAAGCACAAATAAAAGTCAGGAGAATTAAAATCACTGAGAAGACATGGACATATCTTCTATGAAACAAAACTTATACAGAAGGGGGCCCAAAGAGAGAGAGAGAGAGAGAGTGTGTGTGGGTACTCACAGAAGAAGCTTTTGCATAGGGGAGAATATACTGGAAAACATCAGCACACTGTTCTTTGGTCTGGTAATCCCCACGGCTAGTATTTTTGTGGGTAACTGGATCATCTTCATAGGAAGAATCAGATCTAAGATTTAGACCATACAAGCAGAAAAAGCACTGATCTAATGCATTATCAATTTTTAACTCAAGTTCCTCCCTTTCATCTTCAGTAAATTCATTTCCACATTCAATCAATTGATTGCTTGCTTTTTCACCTTTGTTCAACTCTCCATCAGACCCATCACTGCCACGGTTTCCACCTTCTACCCCAGCACTCTCCTTATCCAGGGATTTATGAGATGAAATGTCCTTGGAAGTTATCTTATCAGAAATATCCTTCTCCATAATACAATTTCCATCAATTTGAGTCGGACCCATCCCCACCTCCAGCGTATCTGTTCTTGATTCATTTAGAGAAGTTTTGGCAGGACTATTATTGCAGACCTGCTCATGACATTGAGTCTTTTCCCTATTTAAAGTATTAAAGTTGGATTTAAGCTTCATATCTAAGGCCAAGAGATGCTTTATTGCAAATTTAAGAAACGTTCCTTCCTCCCCATCATTTCCTACACCCGCACAGCAGAGCCCATACTCAGCAAGCAAGTCATGCATTGCAACAATTAACTCAACCTAAAATGAGAATTCAAAGAAGCAGGAAACATAAGCAATCATAACTGTATCACAGATTTTAACAACTCATATAAGTTCCATTTTAGAGAAAGAGGAGATATGACTCACTTGAGTTTTAACAGGCCAATTAGGGTTGAGGTGTTGAAGTTTGCAGAATCCAATGGCTGCATCAACAAAGCAGCATCTTTCAGCATCATCAGCAACTAACAGCCCAGAAGATTTCTTGTATAGCAATATGCTTGCAACATTGCACATGACTGACAACAGCAAAGATTGAATATCACCAATGCAGCTCATTGGAACAAGAATGCCATTCTGCAAGCATAATTATAAATTGTACTAATAAATAACTTTTCAAAATTACAGAAAGCATGTGAAAGGACAAAAAAATGCATTCACCAAAAAACACTCCATTTTCCTGAAGATAATGAATTCACTAGTTTGCTTTGAAGTTGAATATTTGTCAACCATAAATCAAGAACCATCAAACCATTTGAATGCAAAAGATCCTACCAACCCCTAACACAGCACCCCCCCACCACCCCCCCCCCCCCCAAAAAAAAAAAGAAAAGAAAAAAGAAGGCATGGCTACCATGTCATGAAAAGTGTTCAAAATAATCAAAGTTCACCATATGGAGACAGCCACCCCTTTTGATTTTAAAAATGAAAACAACTTGATATGTGAAGCATTGGTGAAGTTTCAGTTACCTCTGATATTTGCCTTGTCACAAGTGATTCGGTAAATTATATACACTGATGCCCCCATGAAAGAAAATATTCAAAGAAAAAAAAAGGAAGCATACAACTCATAAATATAGACTTATTAAAACATTCATTTTAATTTCTTTTCTCCTCCCTAATTTTTTCTCTTGGTTCTCAAAATGCAGTGATAGATCCAATGTTTTATAAACATCCAAATGATACAAGCTTTTTATGATCCAAATTCTTATTCTGTTAAACCTAAACCTTGAGACTTCTTTCAATTTTTTTTTTTTTTTTTTTTTGTTGAGAATCCTAGACCTTGAAACTTATTTGCTCCAATCACTGTCCTTCTACTGTAATAGGTATTTGTACTTAGGATAAAACTTAGATAGAGTTCCTTAGATGCAATACATTGGGCTCCCCAATTAAAATCAAACACATAGCTGCATTGAATTTAATTGGCTTTGGAAAAATTACATTCTTTGTGTTTTATTGGTTAATGTAACCATGTGTCTTAATTTAATTGGAGAGTTTAACATACTACACCCAAGGAATTGTACCTAAGTTTTGCCTTTTTACTTATCTAGATTTCGTTTTCTAACCATCAATTTATAAGGTCAAAAAAATTTTTTTTTTTGTAAATAAGTAATGTAAGAAATTTAATTAAAAAAACCAACCAATTACACTGGAAGTGTACTATAGTGGCACAACTCAAGAACCTAGATTACAACGATCAATAAGATCGGGGAGAGAAAAACAAGAAATAAGGTAAAAGATTAATAATTTTATCAGTGCATTGTCTAGATTCTAAAATGACAAATCACGATATAAACAACTATGACCATAGAATAAAGTATTGCTAAAAGAACAATGTTGACTCACAGGATCTCCAGACTGATCAATGAAGCTCTTCACTTGTGAAACACAGTCAGAGATTGCCTTCACTTCCTCTGTAACCAAGCAATTCCAGTGCTTGCTTGAACTTTCTTTTAATTCTATATCAGAACCAGAAGGTGTTTTTGACCCCAACTTCTGACGAAAGGGTTTACATGAAGCAAGGTAATCATCCATTCCAGTTGCCACCATGAGTATTTGCAGCTTTCGTCTGTGGCAATTCAAATATAACTCAGCATCCACTGGCTTTATCTTCTCACAAGCTTTGATTAAAATGTCTAGTGCTGACATTTCAAGAGAAGTAATCCCTTCACTGTTTGTATCCGCAATGGCTGAAGGCAATGCATCAAGGTGAACATTTTTTGTAGAGAATAGAAGTGGAGCAAGTAAGTTAACGCACTCCATATACATCTCTTTCTCAATCATCTCACCTAAAGTCTTTTCCATCATGAAATCAACCTTTAAAATATTAATTTCATGGAGAAGCCTATCAATGGTTAACTCTTTAATAACCTTGCAGTGTGGGAGCTGGACTACACATGGAAAATCATTCATATTTTCCTTATTTTCCAAAAGTGACAAGGAAATAGAGAATTCTTCATGAGCTTTTGCCTTGTTACCATCAAAAATAGACAATCGCCCACTTAACCAGAAAAATCGAACCCAGAAAGAATTGTCATTGGTTAAGAATGAACTATCTAAATTTGAACCCCTATTTTTGGAGCCATGCGTTGATATTCCAACAGTACATTGAAAATTCTGACTTGAAGAACAATTTTCATTCCCTGAGACACAACTCAAGTGAAAAGGATAGTCCAAAGCTTTTAATTCAATGATCTTACAAAGATGATAAGATGCCTCTGACATGAATTCAGACAGTTTGGAAGCATTGGAAAAGGATGAGCCAAGGTCGTAATAAAGCTCGGCAAGAAAAAGACTACATTCAGGGGTTCTATCCTTACCCCAATGTCTTGTCAACTTCTCTAACTCCATCAATTTGAAAAATGAATCCTGATAAACAAGGCCTCTTCTTGCCATTTCTTCTAAAAGCAAGTGGCCCATATGGTAAGCACCATAATTTTTTGAAGTTGCTGTCACAAATTTAGAAACATCACTAAATTCAGAATCCAATGGATTTGAACAGCTAGAATCTTGAACAGAACTTTTCGTTCCTGGTCCACCAGTGATAAAAGGTTCTAGATATTGAATTACAACCTTTGGCAGATCCTTACCAGTACCAGAATCTAATTCTTCTTTGCCTGGTTTACGACTCCTAAGACGACTACTCCGCCTCTCATGTGGTTGTTCTTCTAGAGTATTTGCTTCTTTTTCTTTAACTACACTTGCTCTTTCAGTATCACAATCACTAAGAGGCATATTTTCACACACTAAATTTAAGTCAATCCCTTTCCTTTCCACAGTCCCCATAACATTCTCAGAACTAGAAGGTAAGCGTATTCTTAATCTGACATCCCTGGATCTATAAACTTTTTCCGCCCCCATCTCAGAACCACATTCATGCAATGGACGTAAGATTTCCAATAGTGCATCAGCAAGAGTGGCCCAGGAAACCTCTGCCAAGTCCAGTTCTATGTTCTGTTTCAACTTTTTCAACGCAATACTTTCGTCTAAATTCTCATCGGTCAATTTTCTCTTGTCACAGAATTTGAGCCGCACATGTTTAGGTTCCAGTTTATCTATACCTCTTGGAGCAAATGGAACTGGCTCTGACTCTTCAATGGTGTTTTTGACATGCAGGGCACGTGAATGTGATGGCCAATGCCTCAAAATCAACTCTGCTACAGAAAGACATGCCACCTCATCACCAATTGCAATAAGAACTTCCAATAGCTTCTCCATGCAATTCCCTATACAAATTGTCCAGAACGAAGATATTCATAATATGTTGAATGTTTATGAAAGAAGAAAAGCTCAGGACAGAGACTACAAGGGAGATGGATGTAGAAATATGACAGCTTAACAAATAGAAATAATAAAAAGACCACAGTATAAAAGACTATACACAGGATAATATGCATAAAATATTTGATAGAACAAAACAAATGCTTACAATTATTAGGGCTGCACAAAAGCCCTTGCTCAAAAGCCCAACGTGATATACTGAGTGAGCCCATTGAGCATGATAATGTTCCCAGCTGGTTCCAGATAACAGAATCTTTGGTATCAATCTCTACGGCTTGAAGATAACAGCGTAAAGCACTCTCATAATGTGCAGAACCTTGTTGAAGAAAAACCGTGGCAAGGTTCTTCAGTGCCAAAAACCTGCAGAAGACTAGGTAAGTAACTTTGTCGAAGATATCTGAGAATATACCTATATCAGAACGGAACAAGCACTTTTCTTTTTTCTTTTTTCTTTTTTCTCCTGATAAGTAAGTTTAGGCCAGACCGCAACATAATTATTAAACAAAAATCCCAAAACTGATAATTTACTCCACAAGCTTTAGAAAAATGAAATCTTCTAAAAGCATTGCACAAAGAAATGGATAATTTACAACGGTCAGTATGTAAATGTTAATAATGATGGTAAATTCTAGACTGAAAAATTAAACATCCGAAAGGTCCAAAAGAGCCTCTAGGGCACAAGATAAACAAAAAAACACAACATTAATTGAACAAAATCTAACATAGAAAACAAGATATATGTAAACCTGAGCTGCAATAGATGACCATCGCTGGCGCTGCTATCCACCTGGAAAAACAATGGAAAACCATCACTACCTACTTAATTATACCCAATATGAACACATAATTAAAAATATATATATAAAATTCGCGAAGAAAGTATAATACCTGCGCGCTTGCTATAAGAGGATCTCTTAAGACGCATTCTAAGAGCTCGCGCGCCTTTTCATATTCTTTAGCTTGTAATTTTTGAAGTCCTTCATGATAGGTTTGTGTTAAATGAAATTCCTGAACCAAAAAAACAAAGAAACCAGATTATATCGCCTTAACAAGAATTATCATAAAACACATTGGGAATTTTCCACTTCAGCAAACCTAGATATTGCTAATTGTAGTACTTTCTTTTCTTTTTTCTTTTTTCTTATTTATTTATTTATATATAATTCATATAATGCCCTAAAGTTGTTGTAAATAAAAGAATTCCAGAACCATAAATAAAGCAACTGAATTATAAGAAAATAGAGCAAATTTTGAGAAAAAGAAAAGGACATGCCTGGGCTTCTTTGGTGGGAGCTAAAGGTTCCCACTGGCCTTTAGAGTCAGTATCATTGATAGCAGCAATTGCGAACTGAGAAAACCAAAACCAAAACAAAATCAATTTTGGCCAAAGGTAGGAGTAATAGAAATTAGAAAGAGAGAGAGAGAGAGAGAGAGAGCGAAAATTGATTTACCATATTCGAATGTGGTTTATGAACTTCTTCTTTCTTCTTTTCTTCTTCTTCTTCTGCAGAGAGAAAAATTTAAAGCGAGTCTGATTTTTGGTTAATACTACTGAGTACTGATTAGTGGTTTAGGGCTTTTAAAAAAAATAAGTTTGTTTTTTTTAAAAGCGAGGGAGATTGAGATTGAGTTTGTCGTTGGGACTTTCAGAGTTAGGAGCAATCGATGTCAGTGTAAACCAGTTCTGTTTGCGTTAAACGATGTCGTTTAACATTAAGTTATTCCTTCTGGCTGTTGTGTGGGGGTGGTGACTTGAGTTGAGAGTTAAGGGGGAGCAGAGTAAACAGTTAAACGAATTATACGGCGTCGTTCTCGCGGAAAGAGTATTAACTTAAATAAATAAATAAATCAGCTAAAAATGTTTTTTTTTTCTTTTTTTTTTTGGGGGGATAGGAAATGCAACTTTTCAATTGAGTCATCATTTTTTTTTTAATTATTACATACAAGTTTTACAAAAACTTTTTATTAATTTTATAAATTTATATAACGTGAAAATGATTTTTTTTTAATAGAGTAATACTATGACCCAAACTTGATGGTGATCAACAACAAGTAGCCTTCATCCATAATAGTTGTCTAAGACCAATAACATCAAAAACAGCATTCAAAAAAGAGAAATGAGAAATATGCACCACAAACATAAAATACGAACGTCCAAGCATATCACCAATCATCCAAAAAGAATCTTACAACCTAAAGAGAACCAAGTCATCCATACCACGAGAAAGTATGGACTACCAATAAACACTTAGTAAATTTCTTAGTGTTTTTCACATTTTTCAAATGGTTAGACCACTAACTCTCATCTTGGAATGTGGGGGTAAATTTCCCAAAATTCGATCCACTTAACCAATTAAATCCACACATCTCCCACGATGTTAGTAGCACCTAACTAGTAGACCCACTTCGAACTCTCTATAAAATGGACCAAACCTCATCTAATCAAGGTACGTTCTACTATTCATCTACTTTTTATACTTATGTTTTAGAGAGAAAATTAACTTAACCGTCGGAAGATCATTGGCTGGTTCACCTCAGTCACCTTCAATAACCTCTTTTTTCCTCTTCAGGTCATCTGACCGTTGTTGAAACTTGGAGCATTCAGTTTACTGATTTTTGAGTATCATCATAACTTTTATTACAACTTATTCATATGATAAATCGGGAGTGGCAGAGTTATGAACCTACCACATTTACAACACCACTTACAACTTGTTACATGAGCAAGTTGTAATTAAAGTTGAGGCAAAAATTGTGTTCTTAATATTTTTCTTTTTGATAAAACTTTTAAAATAAAATTGGACAAAATGTCGATATATAAATAAATTTTAAATTCAGAGAACTCAATTCAAAGGTAAGTTTAAAAATTGGAATGAATTTCATCTCAAAAATGCAATTTGCATTTTAGAAAAAAAAAAGTGAAAAATACTAAACAGTAAACGCCCAAAACTAACAGAACCGTCTCTGTCTCTATTTATTTATTATTATTATTTTTTTAATATTCAAATTTGTTCATACGCAAATTCTAGTGGAGTGGCTCGCCTCCATTTCATTTATCTCCTGTTTCCCCCATTTTTAAATAGATGATTGATATTATCCAACAGTTCGCAAAAAAAAAAAAGCCTAAAATTTCTCTTATTTTGTCATCTCTCTACCTCTCTCCTCTTCACTGTCTCTTGAGCCAAATTGAAGAATTTTTTAGCCAAACAAACAGATTTTAAGAACTCCAAAACAAATAGATTTAAGACTTCTTGGCCAAACAACTTCACCTCTTGAACCACAAAACAAACCCTTTTTCTTCAAATCCAGCTAATGTGCTATATCGCCTCTTCAATCCCTTCCTTCTCCGATCTGAAATCTCCATAAATCACAGCACTGTCAGTGCAAAAGCATCGGTCTTGGGTTGCAGACTTGGCAGCGGCGCGGGTCAAAGTGGCGGAGATTTGGGTTGACGTTGGGTCGGTGGTTCACGGCAGCGCACCGGTGGTCGTAGTTTGTGCTACCTGGTAACTCTATCTATCCCCCGTCCACTTCATTTAGAGTTTTGTTTCTTTTTTTGGGCACTACTTGAAATATGTTCCAAAGTTTTTGATCTATCAAAATTGAAAAAAAAAAAAAAAAAAACCTTGATTTTCTACGCATACGCCATTTTATGGCTGTTGTTAGAGCTCACTGGAAATGAATAACTCGTTATAATGAATTTATTCATTATCTTTCTCTATATGTAGTAATGTTGTCATTTGCGGTGAATTGAGACGAGTATTTACTGCATGAAGATAACATCGCAGTAGGAGAATTTGTTTTTTTGCTGTCAGAACTCAGAACTGTCTGTTCTTGTAATGTAAGCACCTGAATTATCTATGCTTACACCAATGCCTAATTTTTCGTTATGAAAGCTGCAGTTGTTTGTATTGTTGGGTTGAGATTAGCTAAATTAGGATCAATTTTAAAAGCATGATACTAAAATTCTTATAAGTCGATCTCAAATCTCATATTAAGGGTTTATAAATAATAATGCTCCCCTTTGTTTTACAGGAAAACGGGATTAAATTGACATAATTATGGTGGAAGGGAAATGCTAAGCCAGTTTGACCAAACAGACTCGATTTGCTGAAATGCACAATTCCAGTTTGGTAGTTTGAAGAAGTTGAAGCAGAACAGTCATTTCATTAATTTACCATGCGTTGCATATATGTCCATAATATGTTCATATTGCTCTACCTTCTTAGTATTATTGTTAATGGCCCAACTTCCGGTTACAGTCATATGTAAGTATATCCTGAAACACCAAATTACACATCCGAGAACTTAATATCTTTAGTTCGGTAATTTCTACTTTTGGAAGCGGAACAAGTTAAATGCTCTGTAACATTGCAGGGTTGACAGCAGGGTTTTAAATGTTGGGGAGGAGCTGTGGAAAGAAACTCTACCACTACAAACAGGTTTGCGCCTTTACCAACTTCAAGGACTCAAACCTTATACGTGGTATGAAGTGAAGATATCATATCCAGCTTCTGTATGTATTTCATATCTTTTAGTCGTTGTTTTCTTGACATTCTCTTTATAGAAACTTACTCATTCTTGTTCAATTACAGATACCAGCTAGTTTTTCCATACAACTGAAGAGAGACGATTCAGACTTGACTCTGAATCACAACAGAAGATTGCTCAATACTGAAAAGCTTATTTTCAAGACTGAAAGTCTTGACTCACTTAGCAATCAGGTTTTATTATTATACTCTACTTTTGCATGCTTTTTTCCGTGTTATAAGATTGTTAAATGTTTGGACTTTTGCTCAGGGTCGTATCTCTGTGTTGGTGACTGTGGAACCTGAGGGGATTGTTGCCATACCACATGTTCAGGAGAGGCAGTCCATCATTTTTAATATAGGTAACTTAGTTTCACATTCAAATAATCTACCACACATATAATGACAAAATACCTCCTTGTGTTAGGGTCATTATTTGTTTACTTCTGCCTTTTCGAATTTATACTTTACTTTCTTCTACTTTAGATTAAGTTCCAATCTTACACTTTCCATCCAAATTGATGGAAAATAACAAAAATGAGAAAAATACCCCTTTCCCCCTTCTATACATTTTCTCTCACTTTATGTGGCCAAACACTTCCTCCATCAACCTTGTGCTTTGCCACCAAACCCCCTTTTTCTTTTATTCCCCATCGATGTGCCCCCATGGGGTGGTGACAATGAGGCCTCACTAGCTATTAACTAAGGATAGTGGTCGGCTTGGGGTAGTCATGATTGGGATTGTGGACTAGAGATGGGTGCATGGATTTGCAGTTGAAGGTTTGCAGCTCTAGATGTTGGTGTAGCTGATTTGACCTATGTGTTGGGGATTTGGTGTGAAGGCTAAGGGTTGGCATGGCTGGCAGCTAGAAGTTGGTAGTTTGGGTTATAGGTGGATCTTGGTTGACGAGTATGAGAATTTGGGATAGGCTTGGCATGTGTGCCAGCTTTTTGGGTTTAGGTCAAGTTGTTTGTCGATGTAGTGGTTTGATTAGCATCTTTATATGGCATGGGTTTGTGGAAGTCGAAGGTGGAGGTTTGGTAGTGGTGTGACTGCTAAATGTTTTAAGAGGAAGAAGTTGAATGTATTTGGAGATTTTGGTTGAAGGCTGTTAGCCATGGGACTGTGGGTGTTTTAGTAGGTTGGGGTTCAGTGGATTTGGGGATTATGTTTGAAATGTTTTTGGCTAGCGGCAATGTGGGTTTATTGGGATTAGAGGATTGCTCTGGTTGGCAGTTTGCATGGGTGGCGGGAGAGAGAGAAAATGGAAGGGAAATGAATATTTTTGTCATTTCCCTGAATTTAGAAGACATTGCAATGTTGCCCAGATTCATGAGATAAAGTCTAACATTTGAAAAAGTCATGGTGCTAAACTGATAATGACCCCAAGTCCCCAACCACAGGAGGGAATTTTTTTCATTTACCCTAAATGTTAATTAGGCATGCTGTATTTTAGGTATTTATATTACTCTGTTGTCATTTTGATTTTCTCTCCCTATGTGGTGATGCTGCCTTCTTTCCACTAGGAGGCCCTATCATGAATGTAAACTGATACAAAGTAGAATAAGCAAATTACCCATTTGACTTTTATACATAAGCACCTGAATCCATTAAGAAATTTTTTGCTAGCCAAAGCGTTGAGCGAGGAACATGTATACCATGATCTTTTTTCCGTGTGTTCTCCTTACATGTGTGCCTACAATCTGATATTTCTCTCATCACCTAGGCATGTGTGATCTTACTGCACTTGGTATTACACACGAGTTTTTTGTTCAATTCACATGCTCTCAGATGAATGTTCCTAGGACATTTTCCTTTCCTCTCGTGTTATTTGTGTTTCCAGGTCAATATGCCATATTGTATTCAATTCAAGTCACAGCATCATCTTTTCTGTTCTAACAAATTCCATCTTCTTGACAGTTTGTGATGAACTATTCTTGGGTATCCCGCACAAAGCTTGGTGGGTTGTGGTCTTGGTGTTGCTTTGCCTTGGATTGGCATTCATTATTCCATCTTTTCTTCCCTCATATCTGCTACAGAAGAGCCAAAGTCCACGTTCAGTTAATCATAATGTTTCCAAGGTTTCTTGAAAATTCGCTCTAGAAAAATGTTAGGCTAGGATTCTTGTCCTTATTGTTGTTTAGGCAAAATTTCCTATTAGCCCCGATAGTGTGTAATTGGATACTAGTCTAGTACCCAAGAAGTTTTGTGAAAGCTACTTCAGGGAATGATGTCAATTGTCATATTCATCAGCCAAATGTAGTTGGATTGTCTGAGTCATGCCTTGGCCCTTCGTTTTTACATTTCCTGAGAGAATGCTAGAGTATAAAATGTATGGTGCTTAACAATATTATGTAGCAAATTGATCTGTTGCCTGTTTAATATAATTTTTTTTTTTTTTTTGGAAATGTTATGGTGCTTTTGGCTTATTATATTAATGTGTATTTGGATGCAAATTTTATTTACTTAAGTTGACAAAAGTATAAACTATGGTTAGAAAAAAAAGAAAAAGAAGAGAAGACTTAGAAAAGCTGTACATTAATCCAAATGGATGCTAATGTCATTGTTTGTTTTTGCATGTTTTCCAGCAAATAACAAATTAGCATTGAATCACTCAAATCCACTGTTAAAGACAGCTGCTCCAAAGTTTCTAAAATACAAAGAAGACAGCTGCCCCAAAAAGAATTGTCCTCTTAAATAATGTCATTGCTTGGTTATTTATGCACTCTCCACCAAATGACATTGTTTGGGAACTTAATGGATGCAAAAAGTTGATTAATATAAAAAGATAAGAGGAAAGTCCCTTTGGGGAACCTAATAAGACAATGAAGGAAAAAGGCCATTCTTGTTTACTTTGTTTTTTGACAAAGGACTAAGCTTCACTACGGTAACGTTACAGCCAGCACGATCACTTGCAGAAACTGATCCTATCAGGAAGAGAAGAAAACCCTGCTGGATTCTGAGCAAAGAGTGGGCTTAGGACAAAAAAATGCTCAAGAACATATGGGTTCACACGCCTAATAGTAACATAACGCATCCTAACAAATTAACCGATTCAAGTAAAATACCGAAAAAAAATAAAAACCAATCACACTACTACAAACTACCAAATACAGAATCCATATACAGTGGGACGCAATCTGTCCAAAGTGTTGAACAAGAAAATCCCCAGCCACATATCAACTTATTAACAAACCAAACCCTAAGCTGAAAGTGAGGCACCAAGGTCCAGTACAAAAAAAAAAAACAAAAACAAAAACAAAAACACAAAAAGCACCACATTTTGTTGATTCAAATAAACAAAGACAATACAGCACCCAACAAAGCTTACAAACACAAAATTACACCTCCCTAAAACCAGAATCCACCGCCATATATTTCATTTAACCCTGAGTAACCTCTTGACCCCTTTGCTGCGCATACTGCCCATAATCTCTAGCCCTCTCCTTCACATCTCTAGCCTTATCCGCGATCCTCATCCTCGCATAATCCAGTTTATCTGCCCCTATAGGGTGCTGTCCGGTTAGATAACTATATAGCCGCGACAGTGCTGTTATTGCCGCCACGCCACACCCACCAGAGAAAATGAAACCTGTTGCAACCAGGAATATGACTATCCCAGCTGGAACTAGAATAGGACTAAATAGGACTAGAAGTGGGGTTGCCGTGATCAGTGCTATCACAGTCCCGGTTAAGGTTAACCCGGACAAGAATAACAGTGTAGCACCAATTGTCACTGCGGTCCAGAAATTCACGGCCTGGCGTGAAGTCGGGGCAGACTCGTGGAACCTTTGGCTCATTGGTTTTGATTGATCAGACATTTTTGGTTCACAGCTTGGTGTGGATATGATGATGATCAAAGTGGAAGATAAAAGAGTGTTGAGTGTTGAGTGTTGAAGCACAGAGAAGAGTCAGGCTTTGTGAGTTTGTGTACTCAAGGAGTGATGGATGGGACGCGTGGCAGAGTATATGCTTTGTGGTGATGCAAGTAAATAGTTTAGGATGGTGGAAGTGAAGATAGGCGATGTGGTGAGGTGGGCGGCGTGGCATCTTTGCATGAATATGAGTTGATGAATGAATAACAAGTGGCATTGGTTTGTTTTTGGTGTCTATTGAATGTGATAGCAAGCAGCAGAGTCAGTGTCTAACCCGGCCAAGATGGTGTGTCCAAACTTGACAAATCTGAGTTTGTGTTTTCGAGTTTTCCACTACTCTCCTTACAATGACTCCCATTTGTTTTCACCGCATGCAAGACATTTTTTTCTAACCATGGGGTTAAAAGCATAGTTAAGGAAAGGTCCGGTTTGTGTAAAATGCTGCTTGATTGATGAAGGGTGTGCATTCAGCCCTGCATTCAACCCAATTTCCAAGAACAAGAGAAATTGTAACTTCAAGTCACGGTTTTGAATTTATTATTTTGAAGATTGTGTGTATTATATGTGCATGTGTGTGATAGACACTCTCCATCCGATAAACTCAAACCAACTCAACCCAATCTAACATTTCGTGTGCGTTTGGCTCCAAAAAAAAAAAAAAAAGAGCTTATTTTACTATTCAACTTATTTCTATTACTATTTATAATCCCACTATACTTTTTGGTATTATTCATGGGTCTCACTATACTATTTCAACTAATTTTTACTTTTATCTACAATACTTTCAGCAAAAAGTTTTCAGTTTCAGTAAAATAAGCAAATCCCAAACAGACCTTTCAATTAGTTCTTACGAGTGTTGATAAGAATATGTTTAGGTTAACAAAATTATCCCCTCAAAAAAAGAAAAAGAAAAAGAAATTTTCAACTCAAACATACTATTAATAGGATTTTTAACAATATATATGAATTTTTAGGGTGGAAAAACACTTTAAAGTTTAAACCCATAGGTTTATAACAAATTAAACCGTGTATAGTTTTAAAAGTAACAAATAAATATCCTCAAATTTAAAAAATAAACAAAATTAAACCTTTAACCCTATATTAAACACACACAAAAGTGCAGGTTCATTTAAATGGGTTGATGTTTAATTTGTTACTTTTCTAAAAAAAAAAAAATCAAGATTTTATTTGTTATTTTTGACACAAGTGTTTAATGAAGGAGAAAAAGAATATATGTAATCGACCTTAAATAATATGTTAAGGATCCATATTCGATCCCAAAATTTCAGGACTAAAGTTGTTGTTGTTGTTGTCGTCGTCGTCGTCGTTGTCGCTGACACAAGAGTATAGTTTATTACTTTCTAAAAATTCAAGTTTTAATTTGTTATTTTAAAAATATACACCCACTAAACTATATATAGGATATAAAATGCAGTAAATTCTTGAGTCAATTACCAAACCTAGGGAGCAAAAGTCTTGGGATCTTCTAATCTAAGTAAAAGATGACATTGTGTCTCAAAAAAAAAAAAAAAGTATTTGGAAGTATTGTTTCGTATGAGAATGTTATCGGTTGCTAAATACTAACACATATGATATGACATCCTTTTGTAATATTTAAGGTCAATTGCAAAGTATACTCCTAACGTTTGGGGGTAATTGGATTTTACACCCCAACGTCTGGTTTCGTTAGCAAATCACCCCCCTCTCCCCGGATTAGTTTCTGTTGTTAACTGCCATGTTATCTTGCTGACATGTTTTTTTTTTTTTTTGGCCAAATAAGCCCCAAAGCAACATAGTTTCAATAGAAATGAAGTGATGACCTAGCACATGTAAAACGGTGCCGTTTTGCCCAAAGAGAAAACAAACAAAATATGTTAGGACATCGTTTCACCACCAAACAGAAAATCTCAAAATCCAAAATCTAAACCCACGAACCCAACCCTTAGCTCCCTAACCCACGAACCCAACCCTTGCCTTCCTAATCCTTATGAACCCAGACCACCACATCAACTCTGCAACCAACTCCTTGCATTGTGAACCTAGACGTGAGTAAGTTCATCGAAGGCTCCAGGTCAGCTCCAAGGTGGCAGCAGCAGTAGCGACTGATTCGGCCAAGCCAACAATTAGTAATTTTATTTCTCTTCTCTATAGCTCACTTTCTCTCTCTCTTTTTGGATTTTTCTTGCCATTGCTGGATTGGAATTTTGGGTTTTTTATTGGGTTTGTTGGGGCTTTTGTTGATTGGATTTGTTGAGGTTTTTGTCCAATTTTTTTTGTTTGGGATTTTGTTATTGGATGCACAGAATGCTTAGGGTTTTTGTTAAATATTTTGGGTGATGGATTTATTGCTAGAACTCTCTATGTGTGTGTGATTTAAACTCATTTACTTTGCTATTGGAACTCTAAGTGTGTTTATGGTGGAGTTTGTTTCTCTTTATTTTAACGGCATCAAGATGACATGGCAGTTAACAATAGAAACTAACCGGGGGTGATTTGCTAACGGAATCAAACGTTCGGGTGTAAAATCAAAATTCCGAAAATGTTGGGGTGTAAAATCCAATCACCCCCAAATGTTAGGGGGTGTAATTTACAATTTACCCTAATTTTTATTAGACTTAATGACAATTTTATAAACGATAATCAACACATTGACTAAATTGACATAAATGTTAGTAAAATTTAAAGGCCAACATTAATATATATATATATATATATATATATATATAATGATAATGACAACTCACCCAAAGTTAAGTTAAAGGTGTACTTTGAACTTTTGCCTATTTTTTATGCCAAATATTTTCAAACACAAAACTCTTTTATCGCCTCATTATTTGTCTTTTATCACATCTAATCTCTATAACTATGGCTTGTTATAATTGCTTATATATATATATATATATATATATATATGTCCTAAAAGACAAAATTTAGCTACAAAATTAGTTGTAGCCTTAGGCTAGAACCTTACTCAATATCTTTTATTGGAGGTGAATTTTGACAAATCCACCATTGGATGACATGTTCTTCTTATATTCTTCATACTTGCAAAATTTTTAGAAAATTAAATATCAAAAGTTATGTCATTAGTTTTTATAGTTTAAAATTATACATAAAATATAAGCTTATAGATCATATAGTAAATAATATCCGATTGACACAAAATTTAACATGTGTATTAAGAGTGTAAAGAACATACAATTTAACGGTTAGATTTTCAAAATATCTAGTAATATTTATTTTATTGAGTAAGGTTGTAGCCTTAGGCTACAACTAATTTTGTAACTGAACTTTGTCATGTTCTAAAATCTATGTAGTAAACGCCTTGATATGAGATTGAACACGTGTCTACATAATACATACTTTTATAATCTAAGCCAATTAAATCCACAATAAAGGCCTATCTTTAACTATCAAAAAAAGAAAAATCCACAATAAGGTATTACAACATGTTATATCCACTTTTTTTTTAGTTTTTTTTTTAATAAATTTTATGTTATATCTATCTTTTGACTGCTATAATTTAGATGATAATCCTTTTTAAAGAAAATAAAGCTAAGTAATATTAGGCTCCAAGATCATTTTTTTTTTATAACAATGGTGTAGGGTTGTCCATACTTGACTTCGACCCAAGAGAACCATTTGACCCGAATGAATCTGAATTGCAAGCCAACCAATCCGATCAGTGGGGTAGTTGATGGTGGTTATGTGCCAAGCAAATCTGACATTCTTGGTTCAAACGTCAGTTTGGGTTTTCTCCCTACCCGTCAAAGGTGAACTGACTGAAAAATCTAATATGCTCTCTCTGGATGTTTCTCGCTACCTAATTTTCTCTCTCTCTATCATTCAGTCTAGCAAATGTCTACTCCTCTTCTCTTTGGATGTTTCTCACTATTTAATTTTCTCTCTTTCTCTATCACTCAGTTTAATGACTACTCCTCTGTCGTGTCCTTTGATAGAGATCTCAAGATCTTCACTAAATCACAATGCTTAGGCCCAACAAATCCTAGTTGATGATAGCAAGATTACTCACTAGATTTGTCTCGCGGTTTCAACCGATCTAACCAATGATTTATGCTCTTTAACAACTTGTATGTCGAGGGTCAACAGTAGTTCCAACTTCATGAAACTCGATAGGATTGGGTCAATCTTTAGTTTTACCCCCAAACTCAAGTTTAGAAATCTTCTAGCACACTCAAGCGATGAATCCCTTGAAGGCCCCAAAATGAGGGAGTTTAAACCTAGGATCTAATGAGATCTTGGGAGCAACTAATCCAACCTTTGAAGATTTTTTTTTTCCAAACCTATTGAGATTTAAGGTAATTGATCGCTATGCATAAAAGGAAAATGCCAAAGGCATAAACTATTTTCCAAAAAAAATTTATAAACTGCGAATTTGATGAGTGTTTAATTGTTTACTAGTAAGTAAACAGGTTAGGTCAAATATAACTTCAGATGAGAATAAATAAGAATTTGTAAAATTAATATTTTGTTAAAATTTTATATAATAGTTTGTGACAGATAATATTGCTCTTTTTTTTTTTTTTTTTTTTTTGCTGAAGTAATATTACTCTTCATACAAGACTTTCTATTGGGATTTTTATTAGGTGGGTTCACGTATAATATTTAATCATAGCCGTCTTTGACCATTTGGACACCACAACCCCATCCCCATGCCCCACCGTTGATCTGTATGCAGCAAATCCTTGTCATTATGCTATTCTACTTCTAGGATCCACTGCTACTCAACCTCAAGGACGCTCCTACCCCCATGTGATTTAAAAGAAAAGAAAAGAAAAAAAAAAGACAGAAAATGCCAAAAAGTTTTTCAAAAAGTATCGAGAGCGGGATTGGACCACGTGGCGGCTCCTACGAACTCGACCGTTGTAAGTTGTAATTACAGCTTATTCAAAACCCTCCCATCCACCACTCTCTCTTTCCTCGTTCGCCATCTTCTTCATCTCAATCTCAATCTCTCTCTCTCTCTCTCTCTCTCTCCCTCTCTCTAATGGCGATCGCAACAGAATCCCCACAGCAAGAGAAGGTAATTCAATTAGGGAAGAAAATGCTTCTAAGCTGTGTTATTAGGGTTTTGATTTGTATTCGCTGGGTTGGGTTTCTTTGTTTCTCAGATCTGAATTCTCTTTACCCATTTGCTTGATTTGTCAAAATTAATGGCTTTTCGTTGTTTCTTTAGCGAAATGCAATGAAACTTTCATGGTCTAATTTGGAAGAAATCCCATTTTTCAATCTTTGGGGCTTTTGAAACCCAACCTCCCTGGGTTGGAAGCTAGGGTTTCTTCGCGAGGTCTCTTCTTGTTGTTCTTTTTTCTCTTTCTGGTTTTCGGGAAGGAATGGAGGAAAATCCCTAAAATCGCGAGGTCTCTTCATCACACTCTCTCATTCTTTCCCGAGAAACAAACAGAGTGCAAATTCTCTCTGTTTTTATATATTTTTGGCCGATTTAAGCACATGGAGTTATGGATTTTTTGGGGGGCTGTGGGTCGATTTGGTTCAATATGTAAAATTTGAGCACCACAAATTTAAACTATTAGGGTTAGGGTTCGCAGATTTGAGGTTCTGGGATGTTGGTTTATAATTTTTTTTTTAAAAATTTTAATCTAGGATTTGTCTGTTATAATATATCTGCTACTTTTTGTTAAATCTTTTGGTAATGGGTGATTACTAGGAATTTTAATTCTGTGCTTCATTTATATAGGCCTCTTCAGATGTTTCATCAGTGGAGAAAAGAAGATGGACACTCAATGACTTCGACATTGGAAAGCCCCTTGGACGGGGAAAGTTCGGTCACGTCTATTTGGCAAGAGAAAAGAGGGTTAGTTTTCATGTGCTTTGACAATTCTCTAATTCTACCAACTACTCTCTTTTTTTTTTTTTTTTCAGTAATTATGGGTTATTTAATATGTTAATTATGTGATTTGTTTATTGTGGAATTTAAAATCTATTAAAGTAGTAGTCTGTGTTTTATCAAATCCGAACACGCTTTATGTTCTTGCTTTTGTCTTTGTGCCATTGCTAAGGAAAATTTGCTTAGGAGCTTGAGAAAATGAAAAATGCATTTAACTTATTGTTCAATTTTTAAGTTGCCCTAAGTGTGCCAAGAATGATGGTCAGTTGGATTTTTGTTTTTGTTTCTAAAATCTCTATCAGGAAGATTGGTGAATGTGTTTTCATGGCAGTGTGTCTATATCTTGTATTGATTAATATCTACATCACCTATTGGTACTTGTTGGTTTACTTCTTTGCAAATATGTTACCTAATTGATCTCTATGTATTGCTGAAACAGAGCAATCATATTGTGGCACTAAAAGTCCTCTTCAAGAGCCAGCTGCAACAGTCTCAGGTTGAGCATCAGCTACGCCGTGAAGTTGAAATACAAAGTCATCTGCGACATCCCAATATTTTACGCCTCTATGGATACTTCTATGATCAGGTAAATAGTAACCTTAAGCTCCTTTGTTCTGTGTGAAGCATGATTTTTGAATCGGAAAAATATGATGCTGATTAACCATTGCAAAGTGGTTATTTGCAGAAAAGAGTTTATTTGATATTAGAATATGCGGCCAAAGGTGAACTTTACAAGGAACTACAGAAGTGTAAATACTTCAGTGAAAGACGTTCTGCTACTGTAAGTTATTTTTTTGCCATGCTCTCATTTTACTTCCATTAGTCTCCCCTCCCATTAATTCTTAAAGTATATCTCAAGGTTTTTACTAGCTACTACCTAATTTTTGGTTCCTCTGCCTTGTTTACATTACCAAGGCGAAGTTCCCTAAATAGTGGTTCAAAACTATTGAAGACATTGTTGTAGTGTATTGTTACTTGTCACATCTTATTCTATAACGTATAGTAGGGGGCAAGGACTTTATGTTTTCGGCTCATCTTTTATGCATGACTAATTTGAAGTTTTTGTGTGTGCCTATGGCGCATGAGACAGTATGTTGCATCACTAGCCCGTGCCCTTATATATTGCCATGGAAAGCACGTGATACACAGAGACATTAAACCAGAAAACCTTTTAATTGGTGCACAGGTGATGACCAACCTCTAGCCACTATTTGTTCCTCTTCGTCCTTATTGGATGTACCCTTGTATTAATCGAGTCATTGTGGGTTTTCTTTGTCAGGGCGAACTCAAAATTGCAGATTTTGGGTGGTCAGTGCATACATTTAATCGCAGGCGAACCATGTGTGGTACACTTGATTACCTCCCTCCTGAGATGGGTATGTACACAAGGGACTTTTCTTCATTGATTTCCAACTTCTATTATATTATATGTTTGGTTTCATCTTTATGATGCAGTTCTGGGTTCAAATTGATTCTGTTTGTCAAAAAGTTAATTTGTTTTAAATGTTTTAGAATTACCTTACATGGCAGCTTGTATGATAACTAATTTCCGTTATATAATACTTGGCTAACAGTGGAGAGTGTTGAGCATGACGCAAGTGTGGATATTTGGAGTCTTGGTGTCCTTTGCTATGAGTTCCTCTATGGGGTCCCTCCTTTTGAGGCTAAGGAACACTCAGACACATACAGAAGGTAAGCGTGACTTGTAGAATGCATCAATATGATCAAAATTAGCGTCTTCACTTGTCCACCCACTATTAATGCTTTTTGTTGAGAGAGGTGTGGAATGCTAAAAAATTGGTGATGTTTAAAGAAAATCCTTGTAAAATCTAAGTTTCTCCTATATTGTACAGGATTGTGCAGGTGGATCTTAAGTTCCCTCCTAAACCAATTGTCTCTTCTGCTGCAAAGGACCTTATTAGTCAGGTTCTACTTTTTTGCTTTGCACTTATTCTACTTAGCTAAAGTTCTTTAAATTTTCTTTTTAAAGGTATGCTATGCCTGATTTTCCTCCCTTTTTCCATAACAGATGCTTGTCAAGGATTCTTCTCAGCGCCTGCCACTACACAAGCTTCTTGAACATCCATGGATTGTTCAGAATGCTGAGCCCTCTGGTATATATAGGGGTTAATCAGCTTGCCAGATGTTGGTATTTTCCAATTTAAGGGTCACTGTAGCATGTTTGTACAAGTGATTCAGTCTTATCCAGTGCATTTGTGTCATAAACAGTTCATATATAATATGAATTTGTCCTGTAAACAATTCTTTGAAGATGATTTAATTTGCCCATATATATTTCCATTATTAACTAAAGAAAAGAATTTGATTTTGTGTTATTTAATTATTTAAATTTATTCAAACCTTCCTCGTTTAGATCATTCGCATTAACAAATAAAACCATTACTAATTTATTATGAGTACTGTTTCGTATGACTCTCGTGCATATTCCAAACAATTGCTTGGTTTTTTATGAAAGAATAAACGGTGACAAGGTAACAAAAGCATTTATCTGAATCACAAGCTGGACTTGTTAAGAGAGAGGAATAAGAAAATAATTATTTGGATAATGCATATACTGATGTACCCTAAAGAATTGTAACAAAATTCTATTTTGCCTGATGTACGTGTTTTAGGGTTGATTAGGCAAATTTTGAGCCTTGTGCTATTTTTGGCCTATTCCTGGCTAAGAGAGTGGAAATCTTATGAAAAGTAATCTTAGGGCAACTGTTGATGCAAACTTTCTTTCTATTTGCACAAAAAAAAGCTACTTTTTTATTTTACATGCTCATTTTTATAAAACACCCACATCAGTTTATCTATTCTACATAATTACAGTAAACACACTTGTGGTATGGTTCGTTTTTACTTTGCCTATTCGTGGTTTAAAACTTTACACTTTGCCCACCTGAACTTCAATCCGTTACTCATCTGTTACTCACCTTTGTTAAAATCAAGGGTAAAAATGTATTTTATCTTCACTTTTATGTCTCTCTCCTCTAAAAACAAAAAATAACAGAAAAAACTAAAACAAACAAGATCAAAGAGGGGGTTTTGTAGCTTGGGTTCAAGAACACACTTCTTCTTGGTATGAACAGTCTTGAGCCAATCAATCCAAATAAAATTTTCATATTCGCACAAATTCTAAAAAACATTTACAAAAATCCTACACTTGAAAGTGCTCTACTCTAATTTGACAAAAATCCTTTTAGACACTTTCAGTCATTCACAAAAATCATACGCGGCTTCACCTTAGTTCTCTCTCAAATCTCAAACCAAAACCAAAGCAAACCCCTCTTAAAACCCTAACCCACCACACCTAGCAACACAAGCACAGACCCATAAGAATTGACATTCAAAACCAAAACCAAAACCAACGGCGTCCTAATCTGAATCCCAACTCCAACCCCAACAGCAAAAGCAAGAAGAAGAAAGGTGGACCCATTTCCATGGATCACGTGCTTCTGGCATTGCAGGAGACCAAGGATGAGAGGGATCTCAAAATCCGAGCTCTGTTTAATTTCTTCGATGTTGCCAACCTAGGATACTTGGACTATCCCCAGATTGAGACATATTGATCACTACTACTAAAAAATTTGTTTTTTATTCTCTCTTCTTTTTTTCCTCTTCCCGCTAAATCACTCTCTATTCTGACCTGACTCTGTCTCTCTCTCTCTCTCTCTCTCTCTCTCTCTCTCTCTCTCTCTCTCTCTCTCTCTCTCTCTCTCCCATATACACTGATCAACATCAATAGGTGGTGGTGGTACTAAGTTTTGGTCGCGATCTGGTGGTAGTGGATGTCTGAATTGACAGTGGCAAATCTGGGTGTCTGAAGGTTGATTTTTGTGGGTTTGTGTTGATATTTGTTTGCTTTGTCAGTGGGTGATGGGTTTAGTTTGATTTGTGAGAAGGTTTCTGGGTTTGTGATTATTTTTGGATTGATTTTGTGGTGAGTGTGGTGGTTTCCCAAGTGGGTGTGGTGGTTGCTGGTGGACGGTGGGTGGACGTGCTTTGACATGTTCGCAATCGGAATTTGTGGGTTGATTCTTTGGTCAATTTTTGTGGTCGTTCTCGCATATCCAAATTTATGGGTTGATTATTTGGTTTGGGTTAATTCTTTGGTTGTTTTTTATGGGTGTTTGGTTTGGATTGATTTTTGTGTAGTTGGGGTTGTGTTTGTTATGGGTTGGGGAATGTTTAAGGGAATTTCAATTAATTTGGGTTTGAATTTTTTTTTTCTTTAGAACTGAATCTGGGTTTGTTGTCTGTTCCTCCAATTTGTTCTCATTGAAGTTCATAAGCAATAAAAAACCCTAACTTTTTTATTCTTGTTATATTTGTTTTTGCCTAAAAATGTGTTTTTCTAACAGCAAAAGGAGAGGTGGGTAACGGATTGAAGTTCAGGTGGGCAAAGTGTAAATGATTGAAACACAGATAGGCAAAGTGAAAACAGGTCATACCACAAGTGGATTTATTGTAATTATCCCTTGATAAAATATTCATTCTTTTACAATTTTTTTATTATTCTTTCCCTCACCGCCTCTCTCTCACTAATAATGAGACAATTAGACAAACTCAAAGTCCGATCTTTTGTCATTCAAATTTCAAAAAGTTGCAATTTTTTTAGTGCAGTCATGTTGCACTGAGTGAAGGCGAGGAACGCGACGACAGCGATACTGATCACAAGCAACGCTCTATAAGCCTTGTCCTCGTCATCTTCGGATTCTGAAACAAGGAAGGACTCGATGTGGTGGAGCAACTCGTAGTAGAATCGGTCGGCGGAGGAGGACTTGTGGTGAGTTTGATGTTGATCGAATGGCTATGGTTGAGGAAGGGAGGAATTGGAGATGACTGCTGGTCTGGGGATTGTTATTAGAGATCGTTTTGGGCAAATTATTGCTGGTTCTTTTCTCACAAACCAAACAACTCAATCGATTTAAGACAAATTAAACAAAATTTTCTCAAATGCAAGGTGAGGCCGATTACAAGGACGGCGAGGGTTGGAGCCAAAAGGAGACGAGAGAAGGAAAAAGAAGCAAAGAGAAAAAAATGAGAAAAAGGAAAGCACCAGAGAGAGAGAGAGAGAGAGAGAGAGAGAGAGAGAGAGAGAGAGAGAGAGAGAGAAACTAATAAAATAATAAATGCAAGTGTTACAATAACCGTGCATATATGCACAGTTACTGTAGTAATTATGCATAAATGCACAATTTTACACCTATTGATATGAGTGTTTTTTTTTTTTTTTTCTCAAAATATGTAAAATGAGCACCTTTTTCTATTTTGCACAACTCTGCATCAACTGATGCAATTGCTCTTATTTTCTTCAGTGGAATACATTTCCATTACTGCAAAATGTCAAAAACATATATCATATTGCACCATATAATTTCACAAAGGGTAAGGACAATTGTACTGCCAGAAACTTCAGTTTGCTTCCACGCCCTTCAAGGAAGCAAATTGGAACCTCAACCTAAATTACCAAGGGGCGATAAAATTAAAAATAAAAATAACATATATAACCCATTGTGAAACCTTCCCAGGCAACCTCCACGGGACTACAAAATAAAAATAAATCTTCTACAATTTAGTCATATTCAGATTCATAGCAACCAAGAGGGCAGGCACTGATAAGAGTAGCCGCTGATTATCACAGGTTTAAAGACGATGTCAAGTGCTCTTTTTATGTCATATGCAGGATGTTTTAGCAAGTGACTCGAAGGTGTTGAACAAAACAGTGTCAAGTGCTCTTTTTATGTCATACTCGGGATATCTTTAGTCAATGACTTGTCATCTTTAACATTTCCCTCCATCCACCAACTGGATTTGAGTTTGAGGTTCTTCCTTTCTAACTTCAGTGACATCTTTAGGATTCAGAAAGCTTGGCTGGTTGGTTGATGCAAGGAGTCTTGCCCACATCCTGTCAGTAATCACAACCTTGTTCTGCCTCTCAGTGATCCGCTGTATATAAAAAATTCAGACAAAAGATCTCTCTAGTAAGTCTTTTGGACTTTGGTCGAATAGAAGATATTCATTAAAAGAGTGTAAAAAGCAAGTAAGAAAATGTAACTGAAGATAAAGAGCAATCAAAAATAAAAATTTATCCAAAACAATATAATATTTTATTTTATTTATTTTTGTTCAATGGAAATGGAATAACCACTCGTGCAGGAAATAAAGCGTATGAAGAGGTATCTTGAAGGTTACCTCCAGAGGTCAAGATAATTTGTAAAGATAAGAAATACAGCACATAAAAGAGTTTATGACATTCACCATTTAACCTTTTTCTTTATATTTTCTTTTTAAAAGTCATTTCCTTGGTTTCAAACACCACTTCCTTTTATGATCAGATTAAAACAGATAATTAGCAACTAACAACATGAATTAGTGTCAAAATGAGACCGTTGATGTTAAAAAACAAAATAATACAGTGCTCATCTAGGTTGACAGAATTACATACATTGAAAGGAATCATAGCATGTCTGCCATTGACTGGCCCAACTACGAAGCCTGTATAACCAGCCATTGCACCATGAACTGCACTGTGAGAAAGAAGCGTGCTGTAGACATTGTCGGAAGCATTTCCTGGAATTGCTCGGATCATGTAAGTAGGATCTGCAAGATTAACTTGTTAGAATAAAATAGTTGTAAAATATCCAGATCAAATTAGAGACTCATTTGAAAATAAAGAAAACACAAATACACACACAAAGAAGCAAAATCTGTGGCCACCGACCTATATGTTTAAGATTAATGACCATCTTCTGTTGTCCTGAAAAATGATCCTACAACAAGAAAAGCTGACAACTGTTAATAGACCAAAAGAAATCTATATTGAACCTCTAAAAATTTAAGATATATTGGTCTGTTTGCCTTCAATAAATAAAGGATATCTCAAATCTGAGGATAATATTAGGATCTCTTCACTAACAATATAATTAGCAGAGTCTTGTTGCAATCTGATGATTGAACAAATAGATCTGGCAGCAGAAACTTGTGCCAATTACTTGCTACGTCAAAGGTATAAAGAAAATGACTTTGTAAAATGTTAACCACTTCTTTAAGAATTCTTCAATGAATCTAGCATCATACTACGCGGCAGCTCAGGTTACTGATCTTACTAAGATCTAATCCAAAGCAAAACTTCATGAAACATTGAATGATATTGTACAGAAGATGAAGCATGTTATGAATATGGCATACAGTAACTACAATATGGATAAGCTGATGATATAATTCTTCAAATGGTAGAATACAACATAGCTGGATATGAGATAAATATGATATTGTATACATATATACATACATATATGTCTGTGTATACATACACATGTGTGTGTGTGTGTGTGTGTGTGTGTGTGTGAGAGAGAGAGAGACAAGACCAAGTTACACCTAGAACAACTCTTTATTAATGTTACACCACTCAATAACTTCTTATTTAATTAATATATTAAAAATTAATCCATTAGATTATAAGTTTTCATTCTTCTTAACATGCACACCAAATTTCATATTAATCGGATGTTATTTACTATTTGATCCACAAACTCATGTTTTGCCTAACAAACAAACAAACAAACATTGTAATTTTAACTTCTTATAGATGAAATCGTCATTGTTCTTTGATCATTTTGAAATTTTGCCAATATGAAGGGAATTAGGAGAAATGTAATCTAATAGTGGCTTTGTCAAAACACACATCCAATAGAAAATTATTGAATGGTATAACATTGCCAAAAGTTACGTCAATGCAACGTGAACCCAACTCTCTCTCTCTTTCTCTCTCTCTCTATATATATATATATATGTGTGTGTGTGTGTGTTCAAATATAATGTAGGCAGTTTCAGCAAGGAAAACACTTGTAGTTGAGCTGTGTGTTCTCCTTTTTCTTTAATGAATCTATACTTCAGGGCAGCTCAAACCCTAGGTCCCCAATGCCCCAAAGATTTACAAGAAGGTTCCAGAAACAATTACTCCCCTCCCCCCCCCCCCCCCCACCCCCCCCCCAAAAAAAAAAAAACAAAAAAGGTTCCAAGTTCCCCATAACACAGAGGCCCACAAATTGTACAAAAGGATGCCGAAAACTTTAGGATGATAATTATTTTTTCTCAAAAGAAAATACATGTAGGTTTTGCATTCTTTCCCCATTTCCAAGGCCCCAATTTAATATAAAAATTATTGATTATATAAAAGATTAGGTTTTTTTTTTCAATACATGCTTGCTACAAAATTTCTCACAATACTTATTATTTTTGTTTTTGGAGAAAAAAAATTTTGAAAATTAAAATCGACAAAATTTCTTAATATCAATTATATCACAAGCTTCAGTAAAAAGATATGTTAGTAAAATCCAAATACAAAAAGTTATTTTGTATTTTGTATCTCAAAGGCAAAAAGAATTATTTTCAATACAAATTTAAATAAATATTATTTCATTAATATTAAAATATTTTTAAAAGTCCAATTAAAGTTTTGGCCTTAAACCTCAAATCCTGTATACTTATAAATAAGCCATATATTCTGTAGATGATGACATAATAACTTCATTGCATAAACCCCAAGGTTAAATATTTTATGCATCCATAACGTGGACATAGATAACATGTGCATGCTTCAACCATAAACCAATTAGATAAAAGAGATTTAAATCCAAAATTGATAAAAAATTTAAGATATTTTTCATTTCACAAGAGATACCTTGATCCTCTGAGATAGCCATAGCCCAACATCTTGTAGTAGCTTGTTTCCCGAAGCATCCTTCAAGTCCGTATTTTGCAAGCTCTCTGAAAGAAGATCCTGCCCTGCTCCCTCAGCTATCACAATTACCATATGCCCATTTTCTTTGAGTCGTTTTTCGATATATTCAAAAAGTCCACCTTTTCCTTCAAGATAGAAGGGAGACTCAGGAATCAGACAACAATCCACATCCCGGCTGGCAAGAGTAGCATACATAGCAATGAAACCTGCATCAATAAAAGAGAGAAATTATATTGATTACAAATATGTAAATACTGTATAAATTAAATTCAAATCATAAATGCAAAGCTTTAAAATCCACAAGAATATAAGAGACAAACACAGAGCTTACCACTGTAGCGTCCCATTAATTTTACAACACCAAGACCATTTTCAATGCTTCCAGCTTCAACATGGGCTGCATTAATGGCACGTTGAGCTTCTTCAACCGCAGTATCAAAACCAAAGGACTTGTCGATAACCTGAATTAATGGAAGGTCCCACCTAAGTTATTTCCAGAATTAATGTACATAAAAAAAGATGAGAAAAATTAGATTTAGTATGGTTAAGTGGAGTGACTAAGAACCGGAATGTCGTTATCTATGGTTTTAGGAATTCCAGCAACTGCAACTTTGAGGCCACGCCGTCTAATTTCCTGCACCATCGGAACTAAAATATTTTAATATCTAAGCCACAAGTACAATGGTGGGTTAAACGTTGGCTATGTGTCAGGTCAGGTAGGTTAAGCACTAATGATAACATGAATGAAGCTTAAACTCAAGTTCAACCCATTTAAGATACCAGTAATATGGATCCAACACATATAACCCATTATCTTCATTATTATTTTATATTTCATAACATATTAATTAAAGAATCAAATATTTCTATGAAAAGAAAGGTTGATAATAAAAATTTCTGATCATTGTTAATGTTATAATTAATGCTTTGATAAACTCCTACAGAAGAAGTTACATAAATTATAATAATGAATTGAACATATTTTATATTCATTATATAAATTACAGTTTCAAGGCAGAGTATGGTGACCTGTCAGGTAAATGAAAGGATGGTCAGCCAAACCAAACACTTATAAATGAGCCAAGAGAGTGCAGGTCAATCCCTCAAAAACAAGGGCAGGTTCATAGCTAAGATTGTCAAAAATCTAAAGCCCTATGTTTCACATTCAGAGTAGAACAATCACACACACACACACACACACACACACACACAGATATATGAGAGAGAGAACAACAGTGTTATACAGTAACAGAGACGCATACTTTTTTTTTTCTTTTGGTAACTGAGAAGGACACAAGGACAATGGTGCAGAAATAAATATAATAAAAGATGTAAGAAATACAGGGGAAAAGTCTAAGAGCATTTGATAATGTCTACACACAGCCCAGGAACATCAGTAGGCATCAAATGACTAAAACCTGAAATCATCACAGAACTCCGGCAGACCATTCAAGTTAGTGACTCTTAATTGTTGTGCATGTCTGTGTGAAAAGCCTTAGGAAACTGTTTCTTGACTATGTATTTTATCGGCTGGACTTGCAAAGTAAAAGTTAGGTTAAAAGCTAATATTGAAGAAGAATAGTGTATTTATCTATCTATTTATATGTAGACATGGGGATGTGAGAGAGAGAGAGAGAGAGAGAGAGAAAGAGAGACTTTGCTGCTAATGATCAAGATCAGGTGAAGTTGGTGATAAATTGTGGTTGACACAGATCTAACATTTTGCAGAAATCTGAAAATAAGATGCTAGCCACATCCTCTATCGAGTGGCCCCAAGTATCACATTCAACATCCCCAAAAATTGAGGAGAAAAGATTACATTATTAAGTCCATTCTATCCAAGATCTCTTACGGCCTCTAATTTGCTAACTTTAATTACCTCAAATATGACAGCTGCTCCTCTCTGAGTTCCATCTCCTCCAATTATATAAACCTGGAAAATTAAAAGAAATAATAAATACTTAAACCTATATAATTGTGTACCTGGCTCAAAAAAAAATATAAAATGTACTTTTAAGTTTATTGATTATACAAAAATCATTGCAAAATTATTAATTGAAATATAAAAAAAATAAACACTTTCCACACCTGATTAATCCCACGATCCTGAATGCTGTCAACTATCTTTGAGGTATCATGGCCTCCTCGTGATGTCCCAAGGATGGTACCACCACGTTTATGGATATCATCAACAATCTTGGGTGTTAAAGGAACAGTATTTTTGGCATAGAAACCCCTGTATCCTCCCTAGATACACATCAAACATAATCTTCTGTCAGCCACTGAACCACAAAGTGAATCCCAAATTATTAGATTGAAACATTAAGCTATAAGAAATATCAACACTTCCTCCCCTTTTCCCCTTCTTTTTAAAAGTCAAATCAAAACTTTATCTGCCAATCCTGTATTGCTAAGACGTGTTCTAATAACAAGGTTCATCCATGTTCAAGACCTTAACCTCTAACACCACTTGGAAATGGACACCAGGTACAAATCCCCTAAGTGTTAATCCACGATGTAACTTTTATTCAGATATGGTGTTATGCGCAAGTATATGTCCAGGAGCTGTACTTGTCTGCTTTCCATATGTTTTATGGTTTCCATAATTTTAGATGCATCAAAAATCCAATAACCCATCATTATATCATGCACCATCAACATTGTACTCTAGGGTGAAGCAAAGGTTTCAATGGCAAGGTGCTGATGATAATCAAAACCTATATTAAAAAATTGTGTTGCCCAACCTAGACAAGCCTCTATGAAGGTAGAAAACATAGGGACATAAATTTTACGCTTTTGGTTCTTGGACTTATCCAGAATTGATTATTTCTAATTAATTTTCTTGATATGGCCCTATCCTGCATCCTCATGACATTTAGTTGAAGGTCAGTATGTTAAAACTTAAAAGCCGTAGGACAACTGAAAAAATGGCAGCCGCAGCAAAAACCAAGGTCATACCAACTTGCACAGAATATAGAAAATTTCAGGAAAAAAAAAAATGATTGCTCTAAAAGGAAAAATAAAGCACCCAGAGCTTCTAGGATAACATAGGAAGGCATCAATTTTTTACTATGAAAAAATTTGCAGTATATTGATATGGCACTTATAATATTTTTTCTTTATTCAGTAATAGTAGAATCTTCTAAATTTCTACAAGCCTTAAGCATGTACTGCCCTTGTTACCCAAAAGCCAATGCCAATACTAGTAGCTCTAAATTCTAATAAATACATGTTCATAAATGGTCCTCATGGACGTAGCTTTTGCCGCATTCAGTCATAAAGTAATTGGAACCACCGGCTCCTATGTTGTTATGCCTTCCAGCTAGCATTATTGCTAGGTTATATAAATGACATGCATATGACTGATCATCTAAAATTCGCATATGGTCCATTTTTGAATATGACATGTAAAAATTTATATGCTCTTTGTAATTCATAGAAATTGACTCTCGTCTCACATTTACCCTTGTTTTTCCTTTGTTGGCAATAATGGGGAGAGGGATTGGATTACCTAAAGATTTTCAGCTATGTGACTCTTTTTAGGAAAACTATAAGCAACATAAACATGTAAAGCAAAGAAAAAATCACAACAATAACTCAAATTTTTAGCAAAGCATCAGTTAATGCGATTACTCACATCTATCCCAAGGATTTTATTGACACCATACATGTGATAAAGGCCACACACAATTTCCCTAATCACAGTGTTGAGTCCGGGGCACAGACCACCGCATGTCACAACACAGGCATGAACTTCATCCGACTCAAAATAGATCTGCGCAGCACAAAAAACATGTCACTAACATAAAATCCAACCAAACAAAGCATAAAGATAATTGAAAAAAAAAAACTAAAAATCATCAGCATTCAGATATGACAAGAATCAAGAAGTTTAATACCTTTTGGCGAGGTCCTGCACGCCGAAAGTGGACCCCTCTTGGGCTATCCTTGTGAACAACAATCTGTATTATGAGCAAAACCAGCAACTTTAAATCTGCACTAATCACAATCTATAAAAGGGGCATTCGAATCAAATGAAGCAGAGATCAGAATTACCTTCTGAGCAACTGAATCATCCACATTAACAAAATACTGCCTGAAAGCAATGAAAAATCCTTGTAAAAATATGTCTTATTCTAAAATCAAAACCAGTAAAAAATATATATACAAAAATTTAAATTAAAATTAAAAAAGAAAAAAGAAAAAAAGAAGAAGCAAAAGCTGTTACTTACTTAACGACTGAATAAGCAGGATTGGATTGCAATGGATTTGGAAAAGTCTGCCATACAACACAGCATCCATCAGAATAAAATATATTGATCACAACATTTAAAATTAAAAAATAAAAACATATAGGGTCCAATGTTTCAATGAGCAATGTGCAACAGTAAAATTTGTTAGTTTTTATTTTTTACAAGGTTAAATTAATCAGCGAAAACGACATTGATCCAACAACAATATCTGTTAGTTACTACTTGATAGGACCAAATCAAAACCTAAAGCAATAATATATAAATAAATAAAAAGTAGAATTCAGAGAAAAAAAAAAGAAAAAAAAAAAAGAGAGAGAGACAGATACAGGAAGATCAGGAAGATAATCGGTGAGGTGAGGAACATCTTCGAGAACGTAACCAGCTTCGCCATAAGTCACTTTCATATTCGCCTGCGAATTTTCAGAGCACTCCATCCCCTTCCCCATCCAAACCAAGCCAAAGAAAAATCCGAGATTTTTTTTTGTGTTTGTTTTTTGTTTCCTAGTTTAAAAATCTCAGATTTGAGAGAATTTAAGTATTTACTATTTATAAGACCGACGCGAGTGTTGACGGGATGTGAGTTGTGACTCGCAATTTGTGAGTGGCAGAGTGAGGAGAGAGAGAGGAATAAGCGACGTCGGTTTGAGTTTTGACTGAAAGTCGGCAATTATTGCAATAAAACATAATTAGACAGCGCCAATCTGGACCGCTCGTACGAAACGACTTTGTATTGATGGTCGTGAGATTTTTGTTTAGAGATGCTACCTATGCGATATTTTCCTAACAAATTATATGCTATTAGTAGTTGTTGATTTAAATTTATACAGTAAAATGTTACAAACCTATCATTTTTTTTAATAATACTATAAATACAAATTATTTTAAAATATTTTATAAATTTGTAGCCAACTTCTTATTAATTTTTATTAAAATTTACTATCAATATTATTTTTAATAATTTATAAAAATATTTAAAAAAATAATTTTTTCTCTAACATTAATCTTCTTCTTTTCAAAAAAGTTGTGCGTGAGAATTGTCGTTAGATTCGACATTTTGTGACATTATGACTAGTGTCCTGGTTTTTGGGAAAACAGGTGGCGGGGCTTTGGGTATGGTTCTTTTAAAAGTAGTAGTTTTTCACTTTACTAGCTACTGTTTTAGAAAAAGTGAGGAAGGGATGTCGTATTGAGGTTTTGCTTGGTTTGTCCGAGGTCGGAGGTTCCATGTGCAAAACAGGTGGCGGGATTTTCGGCGGCATCTCTTGTTTTATCAACTTTAATTTTTTTAGATTTTAGGGCATCCTTTGGTATATTTTTGGTTGCTAATGTTTTAGTAGGTCCAATGACTTTTTCTTGTGTTGGTTTTATTATGGGTGGCCACGTTGATTTATTTCGGTATTAATGTTTTCCAAAAATAAGTTATTTTTAAAATGTATTTTTTATTGAATTTAAAAAAAAAATTATTTCATTTTTGTTTAGGTTTGGTTGAATTTGAAAAAAAAAATCTTATTTTTCTGTAGTTGATAATGTCCTTAAAGATGAGATAGGGTTGTTTTTAATAGTTCCATATTATTTCTTTAACTTTCTTTATTTAGTATGATATAAAATATAATTGCTTTTATATAAATTTTAGCAAACAAATCTCTAAAAATAAGTTATATTTTAAAGATGATTTTTTGTTGACTAAAAATAATTTTTCTTTGACATATAATTTTTTCCTAAGAAAAAAAGAAAGAAAAATGTTTTCCATCAAAATAAGTGTATTAAATTAAACTATCAAGCCATAGGAATCATACTCTCACTCTGAGATTCCCATCACAACTTTAAGCCTTTATGGGATTGGGAATTTATTAGTTCATTTGCTTGCTCGTCCAATCTCAACTAATAAGGTTGTTATCATAGTCATACTTAACCACCGCACACTTTTGGTGTGATGGTCACTTCATAAATATAAGTATTTGTGGGGTGTGGGGAGCAAGGGCCGGGATTCAAGTCTCTAAGAGAGAGCTTCACACACATATGCACTTAGATTAGGCTAGATTAGAATTCTATCTTGTATAAAAAAAAAAAATCATAGTCACACTTAGGCCCCGCTTGGGAGTTCATAAGGGAAAGGAATGGAATAGAATGTAATGATTATAAGGGAATAGAAAGGAATGGAATGGAATGGAATGTATTTAAGTAAGGGAATGGAATGGAAAAGAATATAATGGAATGGAATTAAGTAACCTTGATTGGATGTTTTAAACTTAAGGAATGGAATGTAAGTAATCTTGTTTGAGAGTCACATAGAGGGAATGGAATGGAATCATTTTATGGCAATATTACTATTAGACCCCTATTTTAAAATAAAGGGTTGAATATATAGGGGTATTTTGGGAGTTTTAGTAAAAAAATCATTAAATCTAATTTCATTCCCTCCCATTCCTCCCAATTTTGGGGGGAATGAAAATTTGAGGTTTTAAGGGAATAGAAAGGAATGGGTGTTCCCTCCTACCCATTCCATTCCCTCTCACTTAAACTCCCAAACAAGGGAATGGACTTTCCATTCCCTCCGTTAAAACTCTCAAACAAGAGGGAGGGAAGAATATTCTAAAAATATTCTTTTCATTCCATTCTATTCCATTCCATTCCATCCTCCCAAGCGAAGCCTTAGGAATGGCCAAACCTAGTAAGAAACGAGTACACAACCCGACCCAAAAGTGCCTGTATTACTATTACTCGGTTCATCATGGGTAAAGATAATCGAGTTGGATTTTCACCTAAACCCAATATTCTAGGGTCAAGTTTAGATATGACCTGAACTTGATCCATACTATTAAAAAAAGAGAAAAAGGAAACCCTAAAACAAACCATTTTAGTCCTTCTCCCTCCAGCTTGTTTCTTCAAAGCAATAAGGACAAGCATAACAAACCAAAAGAAAATTCAAGTAGAATATTAAAAAAGGTATTATACTATTATCTATTTCCCTTGCTCATCTTTACTGTGATGTTTCTCAGTACATGTGGGTTTACATTGACACACAGAATCATTTTCATACTCAAAAACATGGCAGCATGCACTTAATACTTTTTGTACGTATATTTTTTCTTGTACACATTACACACGACCACAAAATCTCACACACATACAATATGATCTCTCCACATTAACATAGTATAAGTTTGAGGGTCTGTTTGATTGGAGGATAGAAAAGTGAGAGAGGATAAAAAAGTGGGAACATATAAAAGATTTTAATTTCTCTTATTTGTGTATGATTGGAAGGGTGGAAAAATTGAGAGATGAAAAACTTTTTTTGTTTGGTTAAGAAAAAAAAAATGAGAGGATTGAAAATAGATTTTGTATAAATTTTTCATCATGTCTCTCTTAAATAAAACAAAAGGTAATGCATTATACTTTTAAATAAGTGTGTATGAATGGTCACTTAATTAAAAAAAAAAAAACACACACACACACACACACACAAGAAATTAACCCAAAACTATTTCAAAAAAAAAAAAAAAACCCAACCAAAATTGATGAGAAAAGAAACATATGAGCACCCAAAAGAGAGAGAGAGAGAGAGAGAGAGGGAAATGATGATTCTAAACACCATAACATTCAGCTGAATGTTGCTACTGGGGTAATTTTGTCCCAAAGCATCAAGGAGCTTTTTTCCATGTTTTCACTTCTATTAAATCTCCCTAATTTGGGGAGAGTGAGTTTTGGCGGACCCAGAGAGAAAACACTCAAACTAACCAATTTTCTCTCCTTCCTCCCCTCCCAACCATTTTCCCTCCTAGTCCTCTCCTAATTTTTCCATCCTCCCCAAAATCATCCCAACCAAACATACCATAATGAGAAAGGGTGGGTGGATAGAATTGGCTAGAATCTAAAATAAGAGAACCAGTTTAAGTGAGATATGTGGGTCAGTTAACCCAGCCTAATTAGGTAAGGACCTAGACCCCATCTAGTTTGTTAGGTCCAATCCAAGATAGCTCTATGCCCAACCCAACACTTAGGGTGTGTTTGTTTTGAAGTGAAATATGGAGGATGGAAAAGAAATGAGAGAAAAATGAAGAGAAAATATGGGTGTTTGGTTTGAAGGGGGAGAGAAAATTAATTTGGTGAGGCCCAAGCATTTTCCATCCAGGCCCACCAAAACAAAATCACTCCAAATCGGAAAGAAAATAAGGGAGAAAACTGAGAATGAATCAAAAATTACTATTTCGTCCTTACTTACCAACACTTGCTTCGTATGCTTATTTTTTCCCTCATCAGAACAAAATCTTCTTCTTCTTGATTCATTCTGTGCTTGAGCTTTTTTCTTTAATTGCCTTTGCTTTTTTTTTTTTTTTTTCGTTCTGCTTTCTTAACCTTTCGTTCTCCTCCAGTTTCTAGCTAAGAACAAAAGAGTGCTAGTCATTGAATCTAGATTTTGATGTGTCTGGATATATATTAATTGAAGATGTGTTTTGATTTTATTATATGTGGTTGTGGTTTAATCTAAGCCAATCACTAGTCCTTTTTTAAAAATATTTTTTTTGTTGAGAAACGTCAACCACTATTCTTATCTTCCATTTAATCTTCTTTGCAATGTATTTTACTCTTTGTCATTACAGTTTATTGACATTTTTTATGATTATAAAGTGAAGTGTCCATACAATTTTCTTTTTAATAAAAATAATATGTTACTTTTTGTTTTATTAATAGGGATATAATTTTAAATCTATACGAATTATATTTTTCCTCTTTTCATTTTTCTTCTCAACCAAACAAATGAGTTTTCCATTTTTTCACTTTTTCATCCTCCCAACCAAACACAAATGAGAGAAAACTAAATATTTTATATCTTCCCACTATTTTATCATTTCCCTAATTTCTATTCTCTCACTTTTCCACCCCTCCAACCAAATGGACCCTAAGTCTAGCCCACTCCTTTTGCACACAAGCCAAGATTTTTGAACTCATCTCTTACACTTGCAACACTAAACCCAAGTTAATTTCAAACCCTTTTAGCCCCAATTTGAATATAATACTTGGAAAATAATGTTGTTAACTTAGGAGTGATTTAAAAAAAAAAGGGTTTGGGTCAAGTTGGGTATCAATGGGTAGAAAATCTGAATATTAATCGAGTACGAGTGCTTAATGGGTATTAAGATTAGGGTATCCATAGGTACAAGTTTCAGGTTAGGTTTGGGTATACTCGACCTAAACTTTGTCCGTGGCCATCTTACTCACATCTTGATAAAGAAGCTACTCTGGTCGTCCCATCCATAACTGCTCCCTTTAGTCATTTGGTAGAAGATGTCTAGTCCTTGTTGGTAGGATGTTGTAGTTAGCATTTTGTTCGTTTTTCTAGTAGCCTAGTAGTGGTTATTTAAGGTCCACTTTGTTAGCCCACCATGCACAAGAGGTTTTGATTGTATTATCTGGATTTTTAACTTTTAATTTTAAAAAATCATTTAAAAAAGAAAAAGAAAATTAGATTCTACTCATAAAGATAATTAGATAATATCATTAAATTTTAACACTTTTCGCAAACCATGTTTGTTGTAGTTTCTGTATCTATCTATATTATTAATAAAAAGATTCTCCGTTTTGTTTTCAATTTTTGGCGTACTAAAATATCCTTATACAAATTCTTAAACTCTCTGAAGTACCCATATATCTTAGTTGAATAATTTTAAATTTAAAAATATAAACTGATTAAAAGAGTAATTTACTATTTTTAAAAGAATTCATAACTTTAAGGCTTTCAAACTTTTATCAAAATTCTAAAAATATGACAATATCTTTATCTTACTTTTAAATATTATTTCCCTAAACCTAAAATAAAAAATAAAAAAGAGTCTTATTGCAGGTACAAAACACGTGTGATGAATCTAGTAACTATAAATAAAACAAATCAATTATTCCAAACACGAATCGGACAATGATGATTAACATTATTATTACCCACTTATTTACTTATTTATTTATTACAAACGAGGAATATATATATATATATATATATTTTTTATAATATCTAACTATTCTCTCGGACATATTTGGTCTTCCATCACAAATGCACCAAGCTATTATAGGAAGGAATCCCATGGAAGTGGGCCTCAAGTGTATATAGTTCTATTGTCTCAAATGTACGAAGCATATGGAGGAATCCTATAGATGTGGTCTTAAGATGTTAGCGAGAAGTTTTGAATCTAGGATCTCATGAATATCATTATGGCCGACTCTATGCTATAGGCGAACGAGGTAGTCGCCTAATACTCTCAAATTTTAACCAGTATACTTATTTCTTTCATTGTAATAGTATTAATTAAACACATATATTAGCTAATATAAAATAATATTTTTTAATCAAATGAAAAACAAGAAAAAGGAGAGAAAAAAATACTACGTTCACAGCATTTTTCACAGCAAAAGAGCAATACACAAAATTTTTCACAATAGTTGAGTCAATAAACTTTTACTATGGAAAACTTTTATAGTTCTCATCTAGTTTCACCACTAACATCACTTTTTTACTTATTACTATCAAACTAAACACATTTATTTCAACCAATATAATATAGGCGAATGAGGTAGTGGCCTAATACTCTCAAATTTTAACCAATATACTTATTTCTTTCATTGTAATAGTATTAATTAAACACATATATTAGCTAATATAAAATAATATTTTTTTATTAAATAAAAAACAAGAAAAAAAGAGAAAGAAATGCTACGTTCACAACATTTTTCACAATAAAAGAGCAATACACAAAAATTTTCACAATAGTTGAGTTAATAAACTTTTACTATGAGAAAGTTTTATAGTTTTCATTTAGTTTTACTGCTAACATTACTTTTTTACTTACTACTATCAAATTGGCACATAAAATGGTGTGAAGAGTCTGTCAAATTTTTTGTATCTACAGGTTCTCTAAAAAAATATCTACGTGGTTGATTAGTATTTTTGCATTAAAAACAAGGGAATAAGTAATATAATTTTTAAAAAAAAATCATATTTAAATATTTAAAAAGCCTTGATTTAATGTTTACTTAAATATATAAAAGCACCCAAATACACCAAACCGCTCTTGAATATCATGATTCACTGGGTCTTAGGAGCATCTAGTCAACCCTTGGGATGTTATTACCCACCTAGTCCCATTATAATGTCTCATTATTATTATTATTTTTAAGTTTTTGTTTGGTCTTAAAATTGGAAAATTTTACATTAAAAAAAAAGACATAAATAAAATAAAGAAAAGAAATACCGTTAATGGGAGGCGGCGAATAAGAAACAGAACCGAGTAAAAAAATTATATACATAAAAAATAAAAATAAAAATCCAACACGTCTATCTGCCTCTGAAATCTGAGAAGTAGAGAATAGAGAATTGGAAGTAGCAGAAAAATGGGAATCCCATCGGAAATGAGAGACATATGGGTGAACAAAAGAGACGGCTTCATCATTGCTTCTCCGCTCGAAGATCAGAATGCCTTGAACGCTAGAAGAAAACTCTGCAATCAAGGTGAGCTTCAATCTCTACTCTTTTTTTTCTTTTTTTTTTAAATGATTAATTTAATGCATTGTTTGGATATTTTTGGAGCTGAAATTTAGATGGGGTCAGTTTTTTTTGATCATTTATGCTCTATGTGGTTGTTTCACTGATTGACTGATTAGTTGTTTTATTGTTGATTAAGATTCTCACTTTAGTCCTTTTTTTTTTTTTAACTGTCCTGATGCACTGTTTGGTTGCTGAGAAATGGTACAATTAAATGTATAAAAACTCGGTATCAGCATGTTGGGTTATCTCTTTTGAGATTCTAAAATTAGATGCGTTGAGTTGTCTTTATGACCTGTTTCGTTGCTTGGGAAAAGGTAGGAAACAGAAAAAAAATCATTAGAGGGTTTCGATTAATATTGGTTTTCTGTCGATTGGGACCTGAGAATTGGAGAAAAGTGTATAATCAAAGAGTTTGATACAATTTCTTGGTTAGTTTGAGGTATATATGAAAAATTAAAATGGTAATTTTAATATTTTTCCTTAGCTTTCATAAGACCGGTTTGAGGGTTTGTGTGCGGGTGCGTGTAAAACATAAAGTCAAGCATCTAGTAGCTGTATGATCTAATTTTGGTTGGGTGGTGTGTCTTTTTTCTTGGGTGCTGTTATAATTTTAATTCTTTGTGTATTGCCTTGACTCTCATTTTTTTCCCCCTCCGAGCGGTTTGACAGAGCCAGTGTTTATGTAATCATTTGTTCATTTACATTTGATTATTTATGCAACTAAGGGTTTACTGAATATCATCATCAGATTGACTTACACAGCCATGTATGTGTAATTTGCAGAAAGTATTCGTGAAGGATTCAAGAATGCTACCATTGCAGCCGTTGTCAGTGCCGTGCCAACAGTATGTGAAATTGTGATGGTCATCTTTTACTAAAAAAAAAAAAAAATAGTGCTGGACCTTTTATTGGTTTTGAATTTCTTATCTATCTTGATTTTGGAGGTCATATTGGTTGGAAAATGAGGTTATAGAGACTCCTTTAGCACTTGGGTGGAATGAACCAGACATCTTAGCATGTTAGAAATGACAGCAACCTGAGATTTTTATGTTTTATCAGTGGTCAGGTTCTATTTTATAGTTTTCATAAGCTTTTATATGCATTGAGCTGGACAATTATACAATTTCCTGCAAGCCTCTCTCAAAGGCGCTCACCTTATCAGTTGAAAATTTACTTTTACTTATAATCTGAGGACCCAACATGGCCTGAGTTGAGGTGTTGATATTTCATAGATTTCAAAATATAAAGCATGTTGGACTTAGTTAGATTGATACCTGCTTAGATCACATCATTATGGAAAAATTAACAATAATCAAGGAAGAAACCTGGAATTTTCTGCTGGAGGTGCACAGTTGCAAATATGTTCAAGGAGTTGAAGTTCCATTTGATACGTTTCTATGAACTCCATGAAGGAGGACCAATGACAAGTGTTTTGCGTTTAAATATTGCATTGAGGACATGTTTTGATCATAGTTCATCTAGTAATTCTTGAACAAAGGCCTTAGTTTTTATATCTTTTTCAGCTCTTGTTGTGAACAAGTTATCTAGCAATCATTGAAACTCTTTGGCTTGTGGATTATGGGTTATGTGGTGTGGGAACTAATTGAAGCACATGAAAAAGCTGCTGCCGGTTAACTGTTACTTTTACCTACCTTTGGAGGATTTAAGAGTAATAATTTACCAAAATTGTAGGCAAAAATAAATTAGTTTAATAATAATTTATTATCTGTGGTGATTATGATAAAGATGTGTGTATGCTGAGAAATCTCATTCTAATGAATTATGTTGTTGGCTCCTGTTTAGTTCACACATATTTCTATTCTGTTCTGTCTCATACATGTAGATCTTTATATCTTTTTCTAATGTTTCTTGTTCATGTCCTTAGTTGGTTGCAGTTCGTAAGATTCCTTGGGCAAAGGCAAACCTCAATTATACTGCTCAGGCACTTATTATATCTGCTGGTATGGTCATAACATTCAAATTTTGTTATGAACTTTGTTGTTGTTGTTTTTTTTTTTTTTTTGATGAGTGAACTTTGTTGTTATTATTCTGGATTTGGAACAATGCATTTTAGTTATAGGGTATTCCACAACCACAGTTTAAAAATTCAAGTTCTACAGATGAAATCAAGTTTTTTTTTTCCTTGATTATATGCAGCCATTATCAATATTCCAAACAAATTTAAAGAAAAAGCATCGTCTATAAGTTATGAGACAAATATTACAAAAGAAATCTTGAAATAAGCTTCATTTGTTGATTTGTACTGCCCCCTTCCCACCCAAATTTTTGGAAGAATAGACCATGTTTATATCACACTTTGTGCTAATATACATGTAATTCAATGTGCCAAACCTATTTAAGTTCTTATCTAATATAAAATTGATTAACTATACCAGTTTTAACTGTTTAAATTTGTGATTGGTCAACAGCATCAATTGCAGCATTCTTCATCACTGCTGATAAAACGACATTAGAGTGTGCAAGAAGAAATGCCCTGCTTGAAGATGCCTTGAGACGTCAGAGATGATGCATTGCAACTGTTATGTGTACAACTTGATGCTTTGCAAATGCATGTCAAGCTTGGGCTTGTTAAGATGTACCTTTTTCTGGTTTCTCTTTGTTAAGCATGATGGTTAATGTTTACTCCTATCAAATAGCGGTCTATGACTAATCAGGTTTAAGACTCATTTTAACTGAGTTTAATGTGGGATTACAACTAAAATAAAATGCAAGAAAACCATTCTCCAACATCCATTGTATTTCAGTTGGCTAAGCTTTCCTTGATCAACTTGTAACTGTTACTGGTTGATGCACCCTGATTTGAATTCTCTTCAACATCATCACTTTGGTCATCCACTTCAAATTCAAGGAGTTCCAGTTCCAACTCAGCCTCAATGGAATAGCCAGTGCAAGCTCAAGGGTCCATCAGTTTGGATGCTATGCAGTGGTTCAAAAGGTGGTGAGGCTGAGGATCAAGATTGAGGGTTGTGAACACATCGAAAAGGTAGGCATGAAGGTGATCCAGGGACCAAGGTTATATCTTCATCTAAGTGTAGAATGCCGTTGAGTTCCCAATGGCCTTTCTTATATCTAAGCTCTAAGGTGACCTGAAAATGCGAGCTTTTCTGAGATTTTTAATGCTCTGTTGCATTCACTGAGTTCAAAGTTAACAACTTCATTGGTAATAGCCATTGTGTGTGGGGGCTGAGAGAGAGGCTAAACTTGCTAAAGAGTAAAGACACAGTCGTAAATACGAGGGATTAGAGTTAAGACATGTATTTATAGAGTTCAAACTTGCTCTTGCGGGATTTTTATTTTAACCGACTTAAGATGTGGACCGGGCTTTAGACAAGTGGGTCACACGAGTCATGGAATCCATAATATTTCAATTTTTTTTAGAAGAAATAATATTTCAAATTAGTTATTTTTCCCACTTAAATATTTGATAGCGATTAATTCATATAGCGAATTCAAAGCCAATGAATAAAAATGAATAATTTTTATTCGTAATTTTTATTTCCTTAACTGTGTCATTGACTGTTAAGGATTAGAGGATCAACCACATAATTTATCTATATTATATTTGAAAGTTGAAGTTTAGCATTTATTATTATTACACATTTTTTAATCACATTAGTGTAGTATTTTAGTCTATTTCTATCCATTTTGGTCTGATTGGATCCATTTCAGTCTTGTACGGTCCACGTTGATCCATTTCGGTCCCATTTGATCCATTTTGTCCATTTTGGTCCCATTTGATTCATTTTGGTCCAATTTGATCCCATTTGGTTTGTTCAATCCATTTGGCTCATTCAATCCATTTCGGTCCCTTTTGTTCCATTCAATCCATTTTAGATTAATTGAGCCTTAAATTGATTCTTTTTGTAGTTTTTTTTTTTTTTTTTTGGCTCAAAAATTTATTTATTTTCCTTAATTTTTGGGTTGAAAAGTATAAAATTTTATCCCATTGGAGCCAAACTCTTTAATTTTGGGCTAAAAATACAAACAAAATAGATATTAGAAATTAGAGATATGGACCCTAAAAATGAAATAAAAATTATAAATATTCAAATTTGAATTTCAATAATATAGTCATTATACTTATATTTAAAAAGAAAAAAAAATGCTACAATTTTAAACTTATATAATGTGTTCCATGCAATGGGGTGTACATTTTTTTTAAAGGGTAATTACAATAAACCCACCTGTGGTATGACTCGTTTTCACTTTACCTACCCGTGGTTTAATCATTTACACTTTGCCTACCTGAGGTTAGTTCTGTTAGCCTTCCATAACCCACCTTTTCGTTTGCTGTTAGAAAAACACATTTTTAGGCAAAAACAAATATAACAAGAATCAAAAAGCTAGAAGACCAACATCTCAAAACAACCAGCAACATTATCAACAAAGAGAGAGTGAGATAGAGATAAGCCAACAACTGAAGTGTGAGGTATAGAAAATCTAGTCGTGGATTTGGAACATGGTAAATCAGCCATGGGTTTGGTGTCGTGGTGGTGGCTTCTAGGTGCTAGATCGGAATGTAAGACAGGGAGAGAAATCCAGCAAACCCTTTGGACCAACCTTTCAATCAAACCCCTTTATCAAACCAAAACTTAATTCACAATCCAACACAAAGAAAACCCTTTGGAAAATTCACCCAAACCCACCTTTAACAAACCCCCAAAACCCAGGTTAGGCCGAGACGCAGAGAGCAGAGGAACCACCGTGGAGTGGTGGTGGTTGATGATTGGAAATGGGTGACCTTGGAAGTCCGAGGGAGGCTCGGCCTGAGAGGGTTTTAGAGATTAGAGAGAGGGAGCTCGGGTTTGGTGAGGGCTCGGTGAGGGTCTAATGAGGCGAGGCCGGTTGAGGTGGCGACGTTGATGTGAGGGGGTGAGCTTGAGAGGGGTGGCCATGGAGTTCGTTTGAGAGAATTTTAGAAATGAGAGAACAGGGGTTTAGAGAGAGCTTAGGCCGAAAGCTTAGAGGGACTGAGCTCGGGTTTAGAGTGAGAGAGAGGGCTTGGTGAGATTTATTGTGAGAGCTTGAAGGGTCTGCCATGGAGGTTCGATGGAGGAGCTCGTCGCTGAGGTGGCGTCGATGATTGAGGGAAACGAGCTTGAAGGGTTGGCCATGGAGTTTCATTTGAGGCAGCTCAAATGAAACCCAACCACAGTAGCAAACCCACCCCCATTTCCAACTTCAAACCCACTTTGAATCCCAGCCATAGTGGGGAGAGAAGGCAAGATTAGAGTGGGATTTGTGTGCTGTTCCTCCACTTTGTTCTTATAGAAGTTTTTAAGCAATCAAAACCCTAACTTTTTGATTCTTGTTATATTTGTTTTTATCTAAAAATGTGTTTTTCTAACGGAAAACGGAGAGGTGGGTTACGAAAGGCTAACGAAAGTTACCTCAGGTAGGCAAAGTGTAAATGATTAAACCACAGGTAGGCAAAATGAAAACGGGCCATACCACAGGTGGGTTTACTGTAATTATCCATTCTTTTAATATTCATAGATATGTTCGAATTATGGTCTTTTAAATTAAAAGTCCTTTTGAATAATATCTTCTTCATTTATATAAAACAATTGATAATTTTGTGGCAGCTATTTGACTAGCTACTGAATAAAACTATGCTTTCAAAAAATGTATATAATTATATAATGTAATTTTTTTTATTAAATTACATTTTTCATATATATATATATATATATATTTATTCTCCATTATCTAAACTTATAAAAATAGAAAATATTTTTTAAAAACACATGTACTATTTAACCTACAAATTTTACATTATATTCCTATAAAATAATTGTATTACATTTTCTCATGCATCATGTGGGTTTACAACTAGTAGCATAATAATTACAAATATGAGCATTCACAATGGGAATGGTAAATGCCATATGTTGCCTCTATTTAGCATTTGTCTCTCAAAAGCCTCCACCATCCGGAATTGTAAAAACTTAGAATTGTAAAAAAAATTTACAATTATGCTACAATGCCATCCTACTTTTATGATAGCACTATAGCACTTGTATCCTATTTATATTATATTTTATATGCCTCCTTCTCTAAGTTCTCTCTCCGTGTCCATCTTCTCTCTAGAACCAGAAATGCTCCAAGCTTGTCTCTTCAGTCTTCTCTCTCCGTATCCATGGTAGATTATTTTCAGGCATGGGTGTAGGCTAGCATGGGTCAAGTGGCAGCGTGGGTCTTGCGGCTTGGATTTGGTGGCGTGGGCGTGGGTCTTGCGGCTTATGTTTCTTTCCCTCTTGGTGGTTGTTTCTTGTGGTTGTTGTTGGTGGTGAGTTTGGTTGTGGTGGTGGTTGTTGGCCGGTGGCGTGGTGGTGGCAAGGTGGCCAGTTTCATGTGGTTACTCTTGCTATGGTTTTCTAGGTTTGATGGTGGTGGTGGCAATCGGCATGGATTGATGGTGGTTTTTTCTTCAATTTTTTGTTTTGGGATTGTTGTTGTGATTTGCTAGGATGGTTGGTGGTGTAGCAGTAATTTGGGTCCGTGTTGTGGATGATTGTTGTTGGGCTGAGAATGGGTAAGTGATTAAGGCCCTGTTTGGATTTTATTTTTTCCTCACTCAATTTCCATCACTCATCACTCGTCACTTATCACTCATCACTTTAAAATACCACACCCGTTTGGCACCATCACTCACTTGCCATCACTCAATATTTTTCACACTATTTGTGGGTCCCATACTTGTCACTTGATGCAGTTTTTTTTTTCCCTAGTATCCAGATCACCCGAACCCAGTGAAAGAAGAAAGGAAAAAAAAAAAACCCAAATCACCCAAACCCAGTGAAAGAAGAAAGGGGGAAAAAAAAGGAAACCTAGATCATCGAACCTAGTGAAAGAAGAAGAAGAAGAAAAAGAAGAAAAAAAGCTGAAACCCAGAAACCTGAACCCAGTGAAAGAAGAAAGGAAAAAAGAAGAAGAAGGAAGAACTGAAGAAGACGAGATGATCACAAGAAAGGAAAAAAAGAAAAAAGAAGAAAAAAAAAAGAAGGTGGATTGGTCAAAAGGTGCGGCTGAGTTATGACTAGTGGGTCCATGTGTGTTTAATTACAAAAATGCCATTGAGTTATGAATTATGAAAACTGAAAACACATTTTAGGTGTTTTCAGTTTCCATGACTCAAAAATCAGAGAATTGAGTGATGAAAACAAAAAACTGGAAACAGAGTTATGGTGCTCCCAAACGGACTTCTCGCTATGAGTCCCACCATTTTTTAGTTATGAGTTATGGAAACAGAGTAATGAGTTATGAAAATTGATGATCCAAACAGCTCCTAAAATACAGTGGGTCTTTCATTGAGTTTTCTGCAACATAAACAAGTGCCAAGTACCAGCAGTAGATAAATAGATAGTTAGGTAAAAACTTACTTTTTAATTGTGTCATTGGAATTTGAGCTGGTAGTCCCTTCCAATTCCATACTTAATTCAAAATTGTGCAATCATTTTATCAAACACAAATAGACCCGTATACAATTAATTTGAAAATCAGAAAAAATTAAAAGAGATGACCCTTAAAGAAAATTCAATTTTTAAATACACAAAGTAATCGGTTGGTTTAAAGCAAAAAAAGAAAAAAGAAAAAAAGAGAGAGATATAGAGATTGAAGAGAACATACCCTAAGAGAGAGAGCTAATGAACGAGGGAGGCATAGAGAGGTGGCGAGGAGTGGCGTGAAGGAAGGGTATTTTGTTTTCGTTTTTGTTTTAATTTAATGTATAAAATGACATGGTTTTCTAAGTTTCCTAGCTAAAAATTTGCTTAATAGGACCATTTTAGAAAAAAATTGGATGAATAGCATAAGTTTGAAGTTTTTTAGTTAGTTAGACTATTTTTGAAAGTCGAGTTTAGCAAACTCGACTTTCAAGCAATATTGATGCATCCTGCTTGGAAGTCGAGTTTGACAAACTCGACTTCCAAGCAGGATGCATCAATATTGCTTGAAAATCGAGTTTTTGACAAACTCGACTTCCAAGCAATATTGATGTATCCTGCTTGGTTTTGCTTGAAAGTCGAGTTTGTCAAACTCGACTTTTAACCCAAAATTCTAAAATCAGTCTAACTAACTAAATAACTTTTGTTGTGTGCCATTTCCCTAAAAATTTTCTAAAAATATACCATTTGGCAAATTTTGCCCAGCACTACATACCAATCTCCATTGGTAATTTTGAGCTGTGCCTGAAGGATAAACCTCTGGATCCTTTTTCTTCTTCCTCCTAACAGATTCAGCATCCCTAGGATCTGCCTTAAGGGTTGCTCATGGTTGGCTGACGGCTGTGCAGCAAAAATGGCAGTTTTGTACTCCTCTCATGCTTGTACAAGGACAAATTGGAGAAGACATCTCTCAGCTGCAAGCTATCTGTGAGTGCTGGCGACCAACAGCTGGTTTCAAAGTATGCCTTGTTGATGAAGCGGATATAGGCTTTTGGGGGTTGAATCAAATATTTTCCTGCGTTGTATGGAAATTCCATTGAGATGAAAGAATTACAAATTCACATATGGAGTGAACATAAACAAACACCATTTGTAATGGACTTGACTTTCTCACTGTTACCATATTGTAGGTGGAAATTTCAAATACAGTGGGTCTTTCATTGAGTTTTCTACGACATAAACAAGGGCCAAGTACCAACAGCAGATATAAAGATAGTTAGATAAAAACTTACTTTTTAACTGTGTTATTGGAATTTGAGCTGGTAGTCCCGTCCAATTCTATACTTGAATTCAAAACTGTGCAATCATTTTATCAAACACAAATAGACCCATATACATTTAATTTGACATTAGGAAAAATTAAAAGAGATGATCGTTAAAGAAAATTCGATTTTAAATACACAAAGTAATTGGTCGGTTTAAACCAAAAAAAAGAAAAAGAAGAGAGAGATAGAGATTGAAGAGAACATACCCTAAGAGAAAGAGCTGATGAAAGACGGAGGCATAGAGAGGTGGCGAGGAGCGGCGTGAAGGTAGTTTTTGTTTTAATTTAATGTATAAAATGACGTGGTTTTGTGCTATAAGGGGAGAAAATAAATTTAAAAAGTTATTTTTTTTTTGGTATGGCTCGTACTTGGGACATAATATTGAGGTGCGCGTGTCTAACCACAGTTTTGCTTCTTTTCTTAAGTTTGTATAGACTTACTCATGTCCTTGTTAAAAAATGATGTCCAACTAAAGCAAAAAAAAGTGGCAAACAACTCAAAAAGAAAAAAAACTCAATCACCCAAATTTATTAAAAAAAAAAATCATGCCCAAAAAAAAAGGAAAAAAAAATTTACATCTAGTTAAACCTTAAAAAAAAAAAAAAACCACAATGTTGTGCCCCCACCAATTTTTCATCCTCCCATTCTCTCTAATCAAATATCCATAAAATTAGTTTTCTTTCCACTTTTTTCTCCTCTATTTTCTATCCTTCATGTTTCATCCCAATTGGACCCTAAGAGTCTGTTTGGTTGGAGGGGATGAAAAAGTGAAAGGATAGAAAATGGTGGGAGGATAAAAAAGTGTGAGGATAAAAAAGATTTTGATTTTTCTCATTTTTGTTTGGCTAGGAGTGAAAAAGTAGAGAGATGGAAAAAGTGAGTTTGTATAAATTTACTCATATGTCATTGTTAAAAAATGATGACCAATTAAAACAAAAAAGTGACAAATAACCAAAAAAAAAAAAAAAAGCAATCACCAAATTTACTAAAAAATAAGAATCATGTCTAGTTAAACAAAAAAAAAAAAAACAAAAAACAAAACAAAACAAAACAACTATCACACCTACAACCCAGAAAAAAGAAAAAAGAAAAAAAAAAAAGGCAACGTCTAGGAAAGAAAAGAAAAAAGAGGCAACATGCGCCCACCCACAGCCCAGGAAATCAAAAAATGAATAAAAGAAAAAGAAGAAGCAACGTCTAGGAAAGAAAAGAAAAAAAAGAAGCAAAGTGCCCAGCACCAAAAAAAAAAAAAAGGAAAAAAAAAAAAAAAAAAAGGAACTGGACATGGGCATTTTTGTCCATTAAGCAGCCCAATTTTCTTCCTTAAGTTTTCTCTCCATTTTGGAGAGAACTTTTTGGTGGGCTCAGAAAGAAAACACCCAGGTCTCACTATTTATTTTCCTTCCTTCTCACCCAACCAAACATACTCAAAAAAGTTTTCTTTCCTATTTTCTCTCCAAAGTTTTCCATCCACCATATTTCACTTTCAAACAAACACACCTTAAAAGAAATAAGTTATAGTAGGTTATAAAGCCCCCTTTTTTTTTTTTTAATTGTGTGTCATAGAGAACGTCCTCTAGTTTCGATTTAGCTACAATTTTTAGGCTTACCGGCTATAAGGTAAATGGTTCATTAGGTTAATGGGCTCAATTTTTAGTTTCCTCCATTTTTAGACACAGTCTCTCCCAATTCATAAGAGAGATAATTGTGGCATTCAGAAACACTTAATACTCACCATCTGCAATAGTGGCACTAAGTGATCCCATTACAGATCCACTTTGACCTTGTGCAGGCACTGGATGAGGAGGAGCAGCAGCCGCTGTAGAAACAGCAGTTTAAACACTATGATAAGATTAAATAGGAAAGACAATATCACTAAGTAATACAATCAAAATGATAAGAATGTTCATTGTCTTAAATATGACAATATTAGGCATCTACCTCATTATAACAAAAACACCAAACCCAGCTACTCAAGCAGGAATTCTCTCATTCCCAAGAATGGCGCATGTGACCAAATCTATAGTTTTCTACAATCTTTTGGCTAATGGGTGCTTTGTTATATTTGCAGTGCCAATTTCAATTTACATTCTATCCCTTCAACTGCCATATCTTCCAGAGACCACTAGCTTGAGCCCCTTTTTCCTCTTAGGCAGTTTGATTCTTGTATCAGGTCTTGTAATTTACAGCATACCCCAACCTGCCAAGCATGACTCCAGAGATGGTTAACTTTATGATTATTCGAAGCAGCTCAAATTTAAATATTTATTCTTTTCTAATTCAACTGTACATATTGCAATGCCATTCTTTGTTTGGATTGTTTCTTCAGCACATCTCTACCATCTCAACGGGACTACAGCTAATTTCATTGTTAATCATACTTCCCTGAATTTTCCATCATCAGAACCTATTTTTTTGGGTTGGCTAATGAAAATTTGAGGTCCTAAGTACTTTTACTTTCTAACAAAGTGCTAGCACATTGGATGTATGGCTTTAGAAACTATAAATCACTGGCACCACAATTTGGTTTCTTATACTTATTATGGCTAAAGGATGCATTTTGGATATCCGACTATTGTTTGGCTCTGCAATATATGCATTTCTTATTATTTTACCCGTAAAAATTGCACTAATAAGGTTTACTGGCACAACCATCACACGTCTCAGCTTCAGCAAGTAGTTAAGGCATGATGTCTGTACTCGAATCAAGAAGAAACTCCTCTATCGACACGACAGCAACAGGAACACAAGCAAAGGATTAGGAATAATAGAACTATTAGGAATCAGTAGTAAACAAGCAATCGTCAACTAGAGTTAGAACCGGTTTTTTGTCCCTCACCTCCGCTTAATCTATTCTCCTAGCCCTGCCAGCACCGCCAGCAAGGAAGCAAGCCAATAAGCAAAGGCAATAGGTCTTGTTTTTTCACTCGAGACAGTTGAGTGGAGTGAATTATGACCCGACTTTCACCTCCGAAGGGTTGCAACAGGTTAATGACTTCACCCTTAAATGGCTTTCGAACGAGGATGAGAGTAGTTTCTCAGTTCCTCAATTCATGTCCCAAACAACAACCCCAAAGAAAAAAACTTTGGGTTTGGCTTGCCTCCCGAACCCACTGGATGTGACTCGAGCATGAAACACATCCTAAAATGGCCGCGTGTCGATTTAGTATCTCTCTTCCAATGCATGTCTATAGAAATAAATAAATAAAGAATTTGTGATCTTTTGGTTCACTTTTTATTGTTTCTTTAATAAAATAAAATTGTATGGCTAGGCAATTTTTGGTAACTTTATGCATCTGCAAAGAGAATTGTGGTTAAAATATATAACTTTGGCTAGGTTTGACCATATTGGAATGTGATTGTCTAGTTAGATCAAAGTCATTAAACAAGTGAATGAACATTTAACTTGATATCACATTGACATTTAGAACCACTAAACTCAACAAAAGAAACATTAAGGTCCATGCCATTTCAACAGACCCCAGCCTGCCAAGCAGACTCTGAAGATGGTTTAACTTGTATGATTATTTGAAGCTGTTCATTTTATTTTTTATCCAACAGTACATATTACAATGCCATTCTTTGTTTGAACCGTTTCCATAGTATACCTTGCGTAACTGAAGACTAGCTATTTCATTGTAAATCAAATTCCATCCTCAAAAACCACTTTCTCTGTCGGCTGATGAAATCTGAGTTTTCAACGAAGTGATATCACATTTAAAAACTAGCTCATTAAGGTGAGATTGTAAATAATTGTACAACATTGGATTTGCCACAATTCACTGGCACCAGTGTATATCAATGGTGTAATTCGGTTTTTTTTTTTTTTTTTACTAATTATGACTAAAGGGTGCATTTGAACATTCCATGCTGGTTTGACTCTGAAATATATGCATTTCATTTTATTTAAGGGTTTATTTGCATCCGCCACATGCATTCAGCAACTATTTAAGGCACAATCAACTAAACTGTGTGGTGAAAACTGGTTATTGAGTAGACCTTCGCCTACAAATGGCTTTGCCTAACTTCGTTTGGATTCGCGGCACGTTTGCCGCGTTTCCACGTTTTTTTTTTTTTTTTTTTTTCAGCTCTGTGTAAGGCACTGTTTATTGGCCATGAACAGTAAAAATAGGCCAATGCACAGTACTATACAGTAAAATGAACAGTAATTTTTTTAATTTATTCTTTTCAATTTTCAAATCAAATAAGCGGTATTCAAACGCATACTAATCAACTAGCAACAATGCCTTAGCCATGGCACACGTAAATTAAGAGAGCAAGAAAATTGAGATAAAACTTGAAACTTACTTAAATATTGTATGGTTTTCATCTAAGCAAGCAAAGAAAAAAAAATCTATGCAAAATAATGTGTCTCACAGGGAGTAAACAAAATTGCTCCATACACAGCCATTTATACCTCAATTACTACCTCAACCAGCGCAAACTGTCATCCAGCTCTAAATCCCAATTGCTCAACAAAACAAAATTTCAACTTCTAGTTCCTCAATACCTCCTCTGCAAATGGGCCAAATGTTAGGACCCGGTTCAAATGCAGACCAGAAACTTTTTGCACAAAATGTGAAAAAAAAAAAAAAAAAAAATTATGCATATACATTACATGAACATGGAAAATCCAATGAAAAGGTGTAGTTCAATGCTCCTGAAAGATTTTATACATGTTTAGCAAGTGAATATGAATGCCAATGAGCTCCAGCTCAATGGCATCTACTCCTTTTGTAAGAACAAGGTGAAGGGTGAGGTCGTGAATTCGAGACCTACTTAACACGTGTGTAATTTATCAATTAAGAAAAAAAAGTTAATTCTGACCTAAATCAGTTATGGTAATCAATACCAATTATTTTACAACTTTTAATCTAAAGACTCTGTACTACAGGCTAAAAAAGAGGGTATAGTCAGTTCCATATGAGTGTTGTGAAGAAGAGTGCAAGAAGAATTTGTGACCCAACACCAATATTTTGCTCAACATGATATTGTCACTACTAAAACCCTTGCCTACAGGGATTTATATTTCACTGTTCATGCCCCCCAAAAGTGTACCTGCTTTTTCCATTCTACAAGCCCTATCATGTGGACCCATGAAGAGCCACCTTGAGACCAGAAAACATAAGAGGTAGAATAGAAGCAAAAAAGCAGTGACCCTAATATTAGACAGTTTATAAATTTTGAATTTATATTTGGGAAAAGTTAATGAACGCCCTAAGGGCATTGGTTTACAAACTACTTTTTATCATGCATCATAACATTTACCAAACATACCCCTTTTCAAGGGAAATGTGAATTCATAGATGCCAGACACTTAATATAAAAGTCAAATATTAGATAGGACGTACCTTGCGTTTCTTAAGTTTCCCCTTTCCACTACCATAACCAAAGCCTGTTGCTTGTTCGCTGTTATCATCCTCTAATGGTAAAGCTTTGATTTCATCATAGAAACTTTCCGTCAGACCTAGCAACCTGGTATAAAAAATGAGAAAACAGTCAGGCCGAAAACAGTATAAACCACCAAACATTTTGTATTTTAACAAATACAAATCAATAAATGACATAAGAAAACCACTGCAACCAATATTATTTTTATTCTGCATACCCATTTCTTGATTTCTTCAAATGTTTCTCCTTCTTCTTTTCCATCTTTGTCATAGGAGCACGAGTAAAAAGCTCTTCTTCCTGCCGAGCACGCTTCTCCATTTTTGCCTTATACCTAGAAACCTCAACACTTTCAGCTCCAATAATTTCTCTGACCTGTATTTTGACCATCAACAACAACAGATCACAATTATCATACATGGAAGACATTCATGTCTAGTAACCCCATAAAAGCAGTCCACAACTAACCTCTTCAGGTCTCCCCTCCATATTATCCATCATCTCACGCATAAAATCACTCTGCCTAGATTGTCGAAGCATCTGTTTCTCCTTTCTCAAGGCATTCCTTTCCTTCTTTGAGATTTTATCTTCCTCCATAACAGCAGGGACAAGTTTGGGGGGTCGATACACACCACCACCACCCTCCTAAAACATATAAACATAATCTTAGAAAACAAATATCACAAGTTTGTTTCTCATTTTGGTAAAAGAGAGTTTAAAAGAGAGGAGCTTAATATCTGAACTTGATACTTCAATATCTTGACTCACCGGAGGTACTATATCATATTGGGGAACAAGCATGTCGGGGTTTGGATGATACATCAATGGATCCTCTATCCTCTTGGAGGCATCTGATTCCTTTTTACTTGGACCTACAACTTCTGTTGTATCTGTGGTAACCCTTGTAAGCTTATGGATTTGGTATTGGAGTTTTTTGTCAATTGGTCGTATCTGTCATAAATAGAGAGAACAATTCTGTAATAGGCATAACACAGGGTTATTAGAAGATAAGGATAAATAGAAACAAATCCAGACCTTCTCCAAAAACAATCTTGTCTCTATTAGGCTCCGAACAACAGGATGCCCCTCAATTGAGAAACCTTTTGCTTTGCGAAGTAGATAATAGACCAGTGACTGGCAATAGTTTAGGAGAAGCAAATGTTTGGTTTCAAGATAGCTTATCCCATCTGCTGTCGGGAACTGACTTGCTTTCACCTAATGTATGAGTCAAAAATGAATCACTAATCGTAACAATGATGACCGATATGATAAATTTGGTAACTTGTAAGGTGAAAAATAGCAGTCATGAATAATTCAAACAAGCTAATGTTTTTGTATCTAAATACTTGCAATAGTTGCTTAATGCTGAAGAGTTTACAGTAGAGTATGTAATATAATAATCCCATGCATTGGATATTTGCATCCTCTGTGAGGGGCGGAACCACTCAATGAGTTGTTGGGGCTATGGCCCCCCAAACTTTTCAATAATTAAAAAAGAACCCTTAAATTTAGTTAAACTTTTCACATAATTCTCATGTAGAACTCTTACATTGGATGAATTTTATGTTTGTTATTACTTTGGCCCCTCTAACTCTTAAAATTATAGTTCCGCCTTTTGTGAGAGGGAGCACGCATATATCCGATAAATGAGATGCCTTCTTGAGCATGGAAGGGGAACAACCACACAAAAGCAACAATTTTGCAGCAGTTACATAATTGGGACTCAAAACCACCCCTACCTTAGAAGTTAAAGCTTGTACTTTAGTCCTTACAGTATCTAACCCTTCCTTCATCTCTTTCAATAATGTAGCTAATTGGGGGGCTTGTCTGCAATCACAACAGGGTTACCAAAAAAAAAAAATCATAAAATTCATGAACTTGAGTGGGTAAAGCATTGAGTTTTCTACAACATAAACAGGTGACAAGTACCAGCAGCGGATATACAGATAGGTAAAAACTTACTTTTTAAGCGTGTCATTGGAATTTGAGCTGGTAGTCCCTTCCAATTCCATACTTGAATTCAAAACTGTGCAATCATTTTATCAAACACAAATAGACCCGTATACAATAAATTTGACAATCAGGAAAGATTAAAAGAGATCACCCTTAAAGAAAATTCAATTTTTAAATACACAAAGTAATCGGTCAGTTTAAATCAAAAAAAAGAAGAAGAGAGAGATAGAGATTGAAGAGAACATACCCTAAGAGAGAGAGCTGATGAACGAGGGAGGCATAGAGAGGTGGCGAAACGCGGCGTGAAGGTAGGGCATGTGGAGGCGGCAGCAGAGGCAGATTCGTGTGGAGTGGAGGCTGTGAGAGTGACAGTGAATACGTGTGGGCTGTGGGATATGTGGAGTAGCTGTGGAGGCCGGCTAGTGGAGTAGCCGTGGAGGCCGGCGTGTGGAGGCCGGTGGCAGATGTCGACTGATGAAGGCTGGCGTGTGTGAGAGGGAGTGATGGAGGCTTTGTGTGAGAGAGAATGATGGAGGCGTGGGAGATGGAGGCGCGTAAATGAAAGTTGGGTACGTAGGGTAAGGCTAGGGGTTTTTTTTTTCTTTATTTTCAATTAGTATCTGTTAAACTTAATTAATTTAAGTTAATTCTTTTTTTTTTTTTTTGGATAAAAACACACACATATATAGAGGAAGGGGATGAGACAAAAGAATACACTCATTCGTCAACACCGAGACAGTTAGTATCGTGGAGCAAGTGATAAACTTCTTTTCAATATTACACCTTACCGATGTGGGATGACTCAACAACACTGAGTATTTTTTTTATTTAATAAACACACACACATATATATATAAGAGAAGGGGGATGAGATAAGGAAATACACTCACGTGCCAACACCAAGGCAGTTAATGTCGCAGAGCAAGTGATAAACTCCTTCTTAATATCACACATTACCGATGTGGGATGACTTGACAACATTGAGTATTTTTTTTATTTGATAAACACACACACACACATACATATATGGGAAGAGAGATAAGATAAAGAAATAAACTTACACACCAACAACAGGACAGTTAATTTAAGTTAATTAGTTTAATTTTAGTTAGTTAATCTAACTTATCTAATGGGCAGTGGACTTCTTTCAAATAAAAAAAAAAGAGCAGTGGGCTTGAGTAATTTTCGCAAGGCCAAGCCCAGACGTGTACAAACTTTATATTATATATTTAATATAAAATATAATATAATAATATATTTCATTTTGGTTCGGTTCGATTGGTTCGGTGTATTCAAATCTACCACCGAAAACCGAACTGAAATTTTCGGTTTTTTATATAATAACATCGAAATTGAACCGAATCGAAATCAAACTGAAATTTTTGCAACAGTTCAGTTGGTTTGAAGCGGTTTTTTCGGTTCCTTGATTTTTTGCACACCCTTAACTTGTACAATCATTGATCTTCCTTTAGATACTTGTCTTATCAGGGTTTTGCTGGAGGTGGTAGAATGTGCTGCAAGCTGTGAAGATACTATTTAGGGATTATTTAGCTATAAATACGGCCAGCTGAGTTAGCGTAGTACATTGAATGTAGAGGTGATGGGTACTTTACCTAGATATTTTCCTTCTTCTTTACTTGCATGTCTCTACCTCATTCCTTGATATTTGTCTTTTGGTCCAAGTGACTTGCTTAAAGCCTTCCGAGCAATGTTCGCTCTTTGGGCTCCTCGGGCGATTGGCTTCTTCGATTTCAATACTCATGCTCTTATTAACATATTGGGCCAGGACTAATGAGAGTATGGGTCTTTTTATCTCCGTAAGTCGGGCCCACAAGACATTATTCTGTGTTCGAATCTTGCCCTTCCCACATATACATATTCTAATTTATACCATCTCTAAATTACTTGTTTCTCTCTGGCTTGTCCTTAACGCAAGTGCAACCAGCCCATCAGCACTGGGCTGATCTATTTATGCTTTTGCTTTTTCTTCTGCAACAAGTATATATAAAAGATTCCACAGCAGAAGTCACTTGAAAACCCAAATATGAAATTTTTTAAAGAATAATTTTTATTTTAAGCTTTTCAAATATGATTCAATGGGTAAAACTTGACAAAACTTCTCGCCTCTTTAGCTAAGCTCATTTAATGTTTTTCTAAGAGAAAAATAACAAAAACTAGTGACAGGTCATGATGAGAATCAACATGCATTCGAGGATCCATTGCAAGTTCCAGTTGGGCCTATTACTAGAGCAAGATCCAAGAAGATCAAAGAAGCACTTAATGGGCTGATTCAAGGGATTCGGGCTGATTCACATTCCAAGCTGGGCCCAAAAGAAGATGAAGGCTTAATAAATTTAATCCAAGCTATTGAGGGCTGATCTGATGTGATTGGGCGTTTTTTTTGGCAAAGATTTATGGCTGATTGACTTTCCAGCTCTAAATCAGTTAATAGATACTTTTCCTAATTTAGATCTTCTAATTTTGGACCAGATCTTCCTTAATTTTAGGCTTTTATTACTTAGAACGTTTTTTAGGGTTTTTCCTATTTTGGATCTGCTATTTTCAGACCAAATCAGGTTTTATTTAGGGTTTTATTATTTAGCACGTTTTTTTAGGTTTTCTACATTCAGCCACTCCTTGTAATAGAAGGATTAGGTTTTCTACATTCAGCCACTCCTTGTAATAGAAGGATTAGGTTTTCTTCATTCAGCCATGCCTTATAAATAGCATGTACTCCTTGTAATGGGATATATTATTGAATTGAATAAAAATCAGAAAAAAGGTGAGGCTTTGCTCTTCTCTTTAGTTCTTCAAGAACTGTGAACTTATCAAGGATTCTTCCTTGTGGCGTTCAAACTTTATACCTTTGGTTCGTGATTCCTTTATAATCATTGGGTCAAGGTCTGTTACTTATACCTTTGGTTCGCGTTTCTCTTATAAACGTTGGGTCAGGGTTTCTATCAAAAATCTGAATTTTAGCTTTCTTGGGCAATATTCCAATATTGTTTGTTGGGTCTCAAAGCGAGTCTATTGAGGTTCGCATCATTTGGTATCAGAGCTCAGATTCTAAAATCAGTTTTCTATCCTTTTTTCTTTTGTTTCCAGTTATCTTGTTTTGTTTCTGTTCTTTGTTCTTCGTTCTTCGTTCTTATTCTGTGAGGTGCACTAGGTTAAAACTGTGCACTGAGTTCAAAAAAAAAAAAAAAAAAAAAAAACGTGAAAAAAAAAAATCTGCGGAAAAGAGAGAGAAAAAAAAAAAAAAAAAAAGACTGCAAAAAAAAAAAAAAAAAGTTTATTTTAGTTTTCAGTTCTCCCATACCAAAATATTGCTTTCTTTTGTCCTTTTTTTTTCTTTGATTTGTGTCTCTGCCCTATTTTCTTGCCATTGGTATTTGTTTCAATACTACAAGTTGAATTTCTTGATCAGGTTTATTAGTTTATTGCAGAACTGAAAAGGGGAAGCTACGAGTGGAAAAAGGCAAGAGAGTGTGAGACTAATATCGGGAAAAAGCCAATTTAAGAGTGAAACACGAGTGGGAGTGACATAATCTGAGTGCAAACACGTGAGGGAGTGTTGTGAGGAATTTTTTTTTTCTTCTAACATTTTTCTGTAATTTTAAAAATATGTCTTGCAGGGGTGAAACATCAAATAAGGAAGGAGGAGAGGAGTCATCCATCATGCTGCAGGCTATGCAACAACAATTTGAACGCATGAACGTTGTATTTAATGATATTCGGGATCGGTTGGACAGGCAAGATACTGTTATTGCTACCTTGCGTGAAGAACATCCCCAAAGAGGCCCTAATGCTAGAAGGCAAGAAAGACATGCGCGCGTGTATGATTCTGATGACTACCATGAGGATGAGTTTGAAGATGAGGAGGATCAAGTTTTGTGGAACAATGAGGGCAGGTTTGCGCAAAGGGGCGAAAGGCGTGGTAGAGGATTCCGAAGAGATCCAAGATGGCAAGATGGGACTGACAGAAGCCTTGGAAACATAAAAATGAAGATACCATCATTCCAAGGGAAAAATGATCCAGAAGCGTACTTGGAGTGGGAGAAGAAGGTGGAGTTCATCTTTGAGTGCCACAATTACTCCGAGGAGAAAAAGGTAAAACTAGCTGTGATTGAGTTTACTGACTATGCTATTATATGGTGGGATCAACTTGTGATGAACAGAAGGAGAAACCATGAGAGGCCTATTGAGACGTGGGAGCAAATGAAGGCCACCATGAGGAGGCGATTTATCCCTAGTCACTACTATAGGGACTTGTATCAGAAATTACAGAGTCTTTCTCAAGGCTATAGGAGCGTGGATGACTACCACAAGGAGATGGAGATTGCCATGATTCGAGCTAATGTAGAGGAGGACAGAGAAGCTACCATGGCGAGGTTTCTGAATGGGCTGAATCGGGACATTGCCAATGTGGTGGAGTTGCAGCACTACGTGGAGTTGGAGGACATGGTGCATATGGCAATAAAGGTGGAACGACAGCTCAAAAGGAAAGGAACTCGGTCATTTCAAAATCCGGGCTCCTCTGCTTCATGGAGATCAAATGGGAGGAAAGATGAATGGGCTGTTTTCAAGTCCAAAACCGAACCACCAAAAAGGAGAGATGAAGGTCCCAGTGTCAACAGAGGTAAAAATGAATCCCAAACTCGTAATCGTGATATTAAGTGTTTTCGTTGTTTGGGAGTAGGTCATATTGCTTCACAATGCCCAAATAAGAGGACCATGATTGCACGTATTGATGGAGAGGTGGAAACTGAAAGTGAGGGAGATGATGACCTGATTCCATCACATGAGGATGCTTGTGACGATGATGTGGAGTATCCAGTGGAGGGTGAGGCACTTGTGGCTAGGCGTGCTTTAAGTGCCCAAGTTAA